>CAWUOW010000490.1:0-1433549 GCA_963924055.1 Drosophila limbata
ACTGGTTCTGGCTTCTCAAAAGTGACATTAAGCTGAGATCGCTGGTCAAGTCAGCACAACGGTACTGATGATAGAGATTGGCATCTCTTGAAACAGCTGTATACCGTGCCATGCTCCTTGCAATCTGCAAGTGTTTTGTGTGTTGTTGTTTGTTGGTGTCTTATAGACATTACTAGACCTCAAGTTAGCTAAAACTTATTTCTACAATATAGAAAGGTCGCAAAAACAAACATTTTTAAACATAAACGGACGACACGCCGGAATAATTTTTGAAATAGTAGCAACACTCTCTTGTTACTGACAAAAACATATTAAAAAAAAACAAAATTGTTATTGTAACAAAAATGCCGATGGCATTTGCACAATAACGACGGCAACAACAACACACAAAGGGCTAGATCAGCTTCACAGCTATTTTTCACTTTTGAGAACTAAAATTCACAACTGGTTCTGGCTTCTCAAAAGTGACATTAAGCTGAGATCGCTGGTCAAGTCAGCACAACGGTACTGATGATAGAGATTGGCATCTCTTGAAACAGCTGTATACCGTGCCATGCTCCTTGCAATCTGCAAGTGTTTTGTGTGTTGTTGTTTGTTGGTGTCTTATAGACATTACTAGACCTCAAGTTAGCTAAAACTTATTTCTACAATATAGAAAGGTCGCAAAAACAAACATTTTTAAACATAAACGGACGACACGCCGGAATAATTTTTGAAATAGTAGCAACACTCTCTTGTTACTGACAAAAACATATTAAAAAAAAAACAAAATTGTTATTGTAACAAAAATGCCGATGGCATTTGCACAATAACGACGGCAACAACAACACACAAAGGGCTAGATCAGCTTCACAGCTATTTTTCACTTTTGAGAACTAAAATTCACAACTGGTTCTGGCTTCTCAAAAGTGACATTAAGCTGAGATCGCTGGTCAAGTCAGCACAACGGTACTGATGATAGAGATTGGCATCTCTTGAAACAGCTGTATACCGTGCCATGCTCCTTGCAATCTGCAAGTGTTTTGTGTGTTGTTGTTTGTTGGTGTCTTATAGACATTACTAGACCTCAAGTTAGCTAAAACTTATTTCTACAATATAGAAAGGTCGCAAAAACAAACATTTTTAAACATAAACGGACGACACGCCGGAATAATTTTTGAAATAGTAGCAACACTCTCTTGTTACTGACAAAAACATATTAAAAAAAAAACAAAATTGTTATTGTAACAAAAATGCCGATGGCATTTGCACAATAACGACGGCAACAACAACACACAAAGGGCTAGATCAGCTTCACAGCTATTTTTCACTTTTGAGAACTAAAATTCACAACTGGTTCTGGCTTCTCAAAAGTGACATTAAGCTGAGATCGCTGGTCAAGTCAGCACAACGGTACTGATGATAGAGATTGGCATCTCTTGAAACAGCTGTATACCGTGCCATGCTCCTTGCAATCTGCAAGTGTTTTGTGTGTTGTTGTTTGTTGGTGTCTTATAGACATTACTAGACCTCAAGTTAGCTAAAACTTATTTCTACAATATAGAAAGGTCGCAAAAACAAACATTTTTAAACATAAACGGACGACACGCCGGAATAATTTTTGAAATAGTAGCAACACTCTCTTGTTACTGACAAAAACATATTAAAAAAAAAACAAAATTGTTATTGTAACAAAAATGCCGATGGCATTTGCACAATAACGACGGCAACAACAACACACAAAGGGCTAGATCAGCTTCACAGCTATTTTTCACTTTTGAGAACTAAAATTCACAACTGGTTCTGGCTTCTCAAAAGTGACATTAAGCTGAGATCGCTGGTCAAGTCAGCACAACGGTACTGATGATAGAGATTGGCATCTCTTGAAACAGCTGTATACCGTGCCATGCTCCTTGCAATCTGCAAGTGTTTTGTGTGTTGTTGTTTGTTGGTGTCTTATAGACATTACTAGACCTCAAGTTAGCTAAAACTTATTTCTACAATATAGAAAGGTCGCAAAAACAAACATTTTTAAACATAAACGGACGACACGCCGGAATAATTTTTGAAATAGTAGCAACACTCTCTTGTTACTGACAAAAACATATTAAAAAAAAAACAAAATTGTTATTGTAACAAAAATGCCGATGGCATTTGCACAATAACGACGGCAACAACAACACACAAAGGGCTAGATCAGCTTCACAGCTATTTTTCACTTTTGAGAACTAAAATTCACAACTGGTTCTGGCTTCTCAAAAGTGACATTAAGCTGAGATCGCTGGTCAAGTCAGCACAACGGTACTGATGATAGAGATTGGCATCTCTTGAAACAGCTGTATACCGTGCCATGCTCCTTGCAATCTGCAAGTGTTTTGTGTGTTGTTGTTTGTTGGTGTCTTATAGACATTACTAGACCTCAAGTTAGCTAAAACTTATTTCTACAATATAGAAAGGTCGCAAAAACAAACATTTTTAAACATAAACGGACGACACGCCGGAATAATTTTTGAAATAGTAGCAACACTCTCTTGTTACTGACAAAAACATATTAAAAAAAAAACAAAATTGTTATTGTAACAAAAATGCCGATGGCATTTGCACAATAACGACGGCAACAACAACACACAAAGGGCTAGATCAGCTTCACAGCTATTTTTCACTTTTGAGAACTAAAATTCACAACTGGTTCTGGCTTCTCAAAAGTGACATTAAGCTGAGATCGCTGGTCAAGTCAGCACAACGGTACTGATGATAGAGATTGGCATCTCTTGAAACAGCTGTATACCGTGCCATGCTCCTTGCAATCTGCAAGTGTTTTGTGTGTTGTTGTTTGTTGGTGTCTTATAGACATTACTAGACCTCAAGTTAGCTAAAACTTATTTCTAAAAAAAAAAATATATATAAAAATATAAATAGTCAAACACATAATAATACATACCTTTTATTAATAATATAATACAAAATATAATACCTAATATCTATAACATAATACAAACATATAAAATAACTAAGGATAATAAATTATATTAAATTATCTAAAACCTTAAACACATGCATAACAACAACAATATGTAAAATTTACAGTGATCGGGCAAAAGAGAAAAAGAGAAGGGTAAAGTCAACGAAAAAAACAAATAAAACTACATCACCTGGAGAAACGTTACGAGCGCGGAAGGCCTTTCACGTTGGAGATGTTCCCATGTAAGTCTGTTCCAACTTAATTATGATTGCTGTCCCTTTTCTCTCTCTTTATTCTATTTGATTTTGTTCGTATTCCTACGCTTTGGCTGACTTGTGCACACATACATACATGGGATAGCCTAAGTGCATGTATTTATGTCTGCACAGATCAGCTGTTAAGGTAGCGAATGCAGCAAACATGTAATTTTAACTGTTGTTTTTTTTTATGCAATGTGACTATTTAATTAACAGAAACGAAAGAACATAAAATAATAAAACGAAACTTGCACAAAACGGTTAAAACAGAATTGTACTAAAAGAAAAAGAGAAACAATTATAAAAGCAGATCTGCTGTTTTAAGCTGTGAGAGTTGGCGCGCACTCACTTGTTGGTTTTGGTTGATGAACTATTTAAATTAAACACTGCACACTAAATAAATGTATCTTGTACCCTGTATGATACAAAAATAATTAATTAAAAAAATGGAATATAGTTTGAAAAACAAATAAAAAAAAAAAAAAATTTATAATTAAAATCAATCAAACTGAAAAGAAAATAATTTTGAAACTATCTTTCGCTAGTAAATAGCAATTGTGTTTAAGGGGATTTTTCTAATATAATTGGAAAGTTCTAAGGTAGGGTATTGGGTATAGACAGGCATGAGTCAATCAACATCTGAGACTCAGCCCTTACAGCGATATTGATCAGGAAGAAGGGATATTTGCTTTTGGTAAAGGTCCAGTCTATGCGGCACACCTCCAAAAAAAAAAAAAAAAAAATCCAAAATTAGAGCTTGATTTATGATGAATTTTGGTGTAAAAATTATTTCCGGGCTTTTTATAGTTTTTTTTTAAAAATTTTTTGAAATTTTAATAAAAATGAACTTTTTTTTTGTTCTTTTTATGCAAAATGAACTATTTGAATGTTCTTTTGAGTTTTACAGGGTTGATTTGAGCTTTGCATGGTTCTTTTTTTTCGATTATATGTAAGGTTTACCAACACTACTTTCATCCTCATGTAAGAGGGATATGCGGGACCACATTCCACATTTTGGAAGTATTATATTGGATATTTGGCCAAATTTCAATTTCAAAAGAAATTTACGAGCCACACAGAAAGGGTTCATGAGCTCTTTATGGCAATTGGTAGATTAAGATCAATGAATATACTCATGCAATCCTGGTTAATAAAATGTGATTAAAGCGCCGAAGGCGAAAAATTTTTTTTTTTTCAAAATTTTTCGCCTTCGGCGCTTTAATATTCCACGAATATTATTGATGAAGCCTTTGCATCAAATCGGTCCTTTACAGGACCACCAAATTTTATACAAAATGATTTGCTTATTTTCAATAAGTTACATTTTTTTATTAAAAATTAATATGAAAAAATAGTGTTGGTAAACGTTTAAATTTATTCAACATGCACAAGAGAACTAAAAAATAGTTCATTTTTATAAAAATTTCAAAATTTTTTTAAAAAAAAACTATAAAAGACCCGGAAATAATTTTTACACCAAAATTCATCATAAATCAGGCTCTAATTTTGGATTTTTTTTTTTTTTTTTTTTTGAGGTGTGCCGCATAGACTGGACCTTTACCTTGCTTTTTATAGGCTTTTCACTCATCATAGATTTTGTCGTTATTTAAGTTTATATTTTGTTAAGCCCTTTTTGTTTGTGCAGCAGAGTTTGCTCCTGCTTTTAGTTTCAGTAGGGATCCTTAAATAAGATTATGTGAGCAGTTAAATAATAATCGCAAAACCCACCCCACCGCCGAATGAGCTAAGGCATTATAGGTTCCCGCTCGCGATCTTTATTCAACTCTAAACGCCTGCTGGTCTGATGACGATAGCGGAGTGTAGCAACAACACCCACGAAAACCTTTACATAATTTTTGGCGCACAACGTGGGGCAACTGGTTTTCAAAACAAGATGAGTAGAAAATATTCAAGAGTTTAGAAGCTGGTTGTCATACATCCCCAAATTGTACATTTAAGTATTCTTGCTTAATTAATATCTTTACCTGCATCCGTGTATTTGAAATGAAGGATATTTGTAAGTTTACATACAATTGTTAATTTCAAATTCAATTGCAACTTAATAAATAACAGAGCAAGTTCATCATCTCGATTATGCAATTTGTGCTCATTTGTTTTTGAAAAGTTTCAGACAGATTAACGCCTTTTCTTTTGTAGTTACAATAACCCAAACCATTTTATTTAATTAACATTCTTCCAACTAGTATTCGTTTAAGGGTATATCAATTGCTATATTGCTAAGTTCCCATCCATCGTCCCATGATATCTTTTTATAAAGAAGCACACAAACACACACAATAATATTATAAATATGACGTTAACACTTAGTCCGCCAGAAGCATCCGGATCGAACGGAGCCTCTGCCATTGGAGAGGCAAATAATTGCATTATATGCACACAACGGATGACAGATACTGAGGCCTGCTTAATCACGCCCTGTAATTATGTTTTCCACAAAACATGCTTGGGGAATTGGTTACCAGATAACCCAAGATGTTCCAGCTGTTTGCAAGCAGTGCAGTTACAAAGAGAGTGGTATTAAATTGTTCGCCAGTTCCTAATAGGAATAATCCCTCGCGAGCCCCGGTTAATCACCGTCCGATTAGACGAAATTTAGCAAAAAGTTTAAACGACCCCGCACAGCATACATCTGATAATGTCCCACAGTCAAATCTCGACAACAGCAATAGTACTAATCGCAGAAATGTTGTTTCAGCACGAAGAAGAAGAGGAAGACCAACTCGTCCCAATAACAACAGCTACAATGCTCAGCCTACTGTAGATTACCAAGTTATTCAGATAATGATCGTGCCACTACTGTGGCCTAGCAATAAATTAGCCTAGGTCAGGCATATGCCAGCAGTTATTTATTGTACTCATTCTTTTAATTTTGTTTTGACGATTTGGTTATTGCTGTGTAGATTTTATTTTCATTCTTTAGTGGTCAAATACCGATTGCGAACTAACGGCAAAACTTATACGTGCAGAAAGTCTCGTATGATCATAAATAAGGAAAAGGCACGATCGCGAGCAAAACAAAAATAACACAAATGATGATCAAATCCAAGTTGTGTAGCAAAATTAACAAATCAAATCAAATAAAGAAATATTATCATTACTCACTGTTGTGTTCCATCGGCGAAAGATCTTTCTCCAGTGGTGACAAAAGCTGTAGTGCAGGTGATAGTTTGTATTGGTTTGTGTAATTAGTTTACTTATTTTTTTTTTTTTGGGTTTGGGCATTGGTTGCAATTAAGTAATTTTTCTTTTTTGTTTCACTTCACATCAATAACCAACTTATCTTTCACATCAGAAAACGAATTGCCTGGACTGACTTGCCTTATTTTCTTTTTGATTCTCTTTTACTTATATATGATGTAATTATTATTATTAAATTCGTGTGTTGGTTCACTTTTCTAACGGATTTGGATCATTTGTGTCCACTGAACACTTAGCACTTAGCACATGCGGCCAGCTTCTCTTTAAAGTTCTCTTCGTATGTAGTAATCGGCATCAGATTTTTTTTTTTGGCAGCCACGGCTAAATCAAAATAGCGCTCTCTATGCTCATAGGCTGAATGAGAAACAACCTAAAAAGTAGCGGTGATAGCCCATATGCTGGGTATAGAGCACGAGGTCTTGCCTTGGACAAAGACCAGATCTACAGAGGAACGAAAAACGAGCAATAATTACCATGGGCAAAACTGCTTTAAATTTATTATAATAGTTACCCCTTTTATTTAGGTCTGGACACGAATGTTTCGTTCGTGGGCTGCCGCCCACGCCAACTTGGGAGAAGAACCAAAATTGCCAACGTGGATGGGTTTAATTTGTCCTCTCTTCCACAAAATAGAGTAAATTTTGATTATTATTTTTGTTTTCTTGTAATTATTCAGGTTATCCACGTTTTTAATGCTTTTTCCAGCTTTTTAAAGTGCGGACTACGTCTGTCTGGCTCGAAGGCTATCGGGAGAAGAACCAGACCGGGACCTCAAAATTGGCAGGAAACTCAAGCGAGTACTTGGACAGGGAAGCTTACGATATGGTTCGCGAACCAAAATTATAAGTTCAGTTGCCAATAATGCTTTAAAGTTAATCAAGGTTAATTTGACAATTAGTTTGTCTTTCGAACCATAGGTGGCAGGGTTGGCGCCGAGAGCAAGGCAACACAAATAAAACTACTACTTATTTCTCATCTACTTCTTAAGCTAAAACCAGCTAAAAAAAAATCGGTGCATACTTTTACGCGTTTATTTTATATTTCAATGTAACAAGCGCTACTACAATTCCCCCCTGCCAAAATCGCGCTTAGGGATTTCAATAAGGGCGATCCGCGCTTGTGACAAGGAATTTACAAGAACTACTGCTTAATATCCTTGATCTTAATCTTCTTAATCTTCGATTTCGTAATAGCTGTTTCCAAGCTTTCGCCGGATTCTGGCTTTGACGAATGTCGGAGCAAATTTGGCTTTGAAACCTTTGGCGAAATTGCTTTGCTGGAAGTTCCTACGGAACACTTCCTGTCCAATGGAAAAAGAGACTGCTCGACTTCTTAAATTGTAAGCGTTTTCGTTATGGGATTGTTGAATGCGCATAACGTCAACTGCTTTATTTCTTAATAGGTCAAACGCATCGTCACGGTTGAAACTGGTTGATCGATCTTCTAGCAAGTTTAAATCACGCAGCAATTTGTAATTATTACCATTTTCGATCATATGTTGTCCAAAGACTAACTTATAGGGAGTATTATTCACAGCGGAATGCCAACCTGATCGTAACGAAAATCTTGCTTAAATTTTCATCCCAATTAGATTAGCTGGGGTGAACATACGATTTAATTCCTGAAATTATAGAACGATTTACACGCTCTGAGGCGTAAGCTTGTGGGGAGTATATCGCCGTGTAAGCATATTTAAAATGGTATTGGTCTAGTACATTCTGTCAAATAAGTACCCGGAAATTTGAAATAAAACACAAACAACTTATCAATCATCTAAATTTATTATATCCCCTTCAAAAAAGGCCCCTTCTGAGGCAATACACTTCTTCCAACGAACAATCCAATCATCGAAACACTTTTTAAAGCTATATTCCGGGATGGCCTTCAGTTCTCGTTGCGAATTAGTTTTGATGTCTTCAATGCTCTCAAAACGGGTTCCACGAAGTGGTAATTTGAGTTTTGGAAACAGGAAAAAGTCACACGGGGCCATATCTGGAGAGTACGGTGGTTGTTCGATGATATTTGTTGAATTTTTCTTCAAAAACTCGTTTACAATGATCGATCGCTTTGTGCGCTGGTGCATTATCGTGGTGCAAAATCCAACTGTTGTTCCGCCACAAATCTGGTCTTTTGCGACGAACATTCTCTCTCAAACGCTTCATAACGCCAAGATAATATTCTTTATTGACGGTTTGGCCCTCCGGTAAGAATACCGAATGAACAACACCACGAATATCGAAGAAAACGGTCGTCCTGAACATGGTAAATCGTTCACTTCTTCTCGCCCCTCTTTGAACGATTTATACCAATCGTGAACTTGAGTTTTCGACATGGTTGAATCACCAAATGTTTTTTTCAACATTTCCAACGTTTTGGCACAAGAAATTTCGTTTGAAACACAAAATTTCACACAAACTCTTTGTTCGATATTTTTATCCATAGTAAAAATCGCAACGCACACAAAAGGTTGACTTGTTCCTAATGACGCCGTAACCAAACTAAATGACACATAGCAATAAAAATTAGCAGAATAGTGGCTGACAGTTGTGCCAACCTGGGAAAACATTTTTTTAGAAATATTCTCAAAGGGAAAATTTAAAATGAGAATTTCCGGGAACTTAGTTGACAGAATGTAAGTTGTTAAATGCATGAGATTTAAATTGGACTCCGTGGGCATGGAAATGTTTTCGTCACTAGACTTTTACCTCGTAAAGAGGTTTTTTTTGGAGATATCAGACATTTTTGTAATTGCCTCTGCTTTTGACAAAATTACTTTGTTAAAAGGTATTTAGTGTTTATAGAAAGGTACCTCATTACCATGATCAAGGGTCTTAACTATATAACTTGGCAATTATAAAACCAGAGCACATAGTTTCGACCCCTGATCTTTGCTGACAGCCGCCTGACTTTGGTCAGAACACTGTGGCGCCATTTCCAGTCGGCACCCTCGAGGTGGGTTCAGTATGAGGATTTTTGCCAACCATCTAATATAATAATTTCCAAATTCACCAAATCTTTAAAACTTTTAAATATTATTTTCTATTAAATATATTTGTCACTTTGCCTTTTTTATATGTATAAACTACTTTTCAACATAAAATAATAAATTAAGATCTTTGCTATTGCGAGGCCACGAGCACTTAGAAATCGTTGTATCATTGGCTTTATAAAATTTTCCATCCTTACGTAAAACTGCTGTGTAATGTCCTTCATTAAATCCTGGACCATGGTGAAATACAGCACTTGATAAAGTGTATCTTTTATTTTCAAATCTTAACTCAGTTTGGGGAATGTTTGTCAAATTCAAATTTGTTATTTTCATATTCCACTGATAAATATATCAGTATCTTCGTACTGCATATTTTTAAGCTCACTTCTTGGTTTTACTCTTCGACTTCTTTCTGGACGTATATCTATCATTCTCATAACTGTATTTTCATCAGTTCCAAATAAGGAAAGTTGCAGCAATGTATCAGCTGCCTCAAGGGCTCCACACTCTCGATTTGATAATGAGCGCATTGAAAATCTCCATAAATTACTAGCAACAGATCTATTTTCAAAAAAATCTCTAAAGTCAAAGGATTTTTCAGACTTAGTTTGATATTTGCAAACATAGGTGCTTAGTGAGCCAGACTTTTCGCCTATAAATTAAATATCCATGTTTCCACACCAAGCAAGCAATACTGCTGCGTTATAGTCATTTATATTCTTCTCTGTTTCATTTCTTGGCAAATCATACAATCTTGTCTTTGTCAGCTTTCGACGACCTAGAATTGATTTTGCAACGCTATGCATAACTAAACAGTCTCCAGTTTTTCTAGGGAAGCTAAATCGGCATATTTTTTATGATTTTCCTTTCTTATTTTTTGTGCTCCACATGCAATAATTGTTGTGTATATGTGTTTGATATTTGGAAACTCGATTATAAAGAATTGGAAAAGTTTCTTTTGGCGGAAGCCGACAAGTTATATATTTATTTATAAAGGCAGCAACCTCCTCCTGACTTGACTTGTCAATAATAGGCGTGTTTTTAATCCATAAAAGTGTGTGAAAATGTTGCATACCTCTTGACTGATACTCAAGACGCCAAGCATAATGATCAATTTCTCCAAGGGGGTTATCTTTGGATAGTAGAAATTTTAATATATCCTTAAATTTCATATTCATAAACAGTGATACACTGACAGGATCAGCAGCAATAAGACTGGATGTTGTTCGTGATTTTATGATTATTGGAAATATTGTTTGTTATGCACAGAAAATCATGAAGATCATCCCAATGATATTCGCTAGGGCTAAGCGTTAGGAAAAATGTTGCGGGTCCATAATTTTCGATCATACAATTTAAATCATTTTTTCTTATCCTCCAGAACTGATCTGTGTTTCGTAGCCGACCAAATATTGTTGATAAATTATTATTTATTTCTTTATTGTCTTCTATCATTCTCATAAAGTTGTTTTTATTAAGATTTTTTGTCGACGATGTTATATTTAGCTTATGAAATATGCCCGCATTAAGTTGCCGTATATTTGTCTGATTTAGTAAATAAAATAAATACTGCTGATTCAATCGAAATCTACTATGCTTGCATTTTAAAATCCATTTTATAAATTCTCCTGGCTTCAATTGAACTTCTCTTTGCTGGCCTTGACCATTTCGTCCGCTACAAAAAATATCGGGAAAGCATTTTAGGTCCAAACTCTCATCTCGATTATCAATACAATCATCAATTACTTTTAATACTTGTGGCAGGCTCAGCACAAGTTTTTCTTTCTATTATTGGATATATAGTCATATTTTCATAAAAATCATCTGAAGCATTTTTTTGTGTAAGCATTGCCTTATCGTTAGGATCATTTACTTCCAAATCATGTTCATTAATGTTAATATCAGAATCTGTATTTGTATTTGTATTCTCTGATATACCGTTGTCATTTGACAAATCATTTAAATTTGAATCATATATACAGTCTACATTAACACCATCTAGAAGTGCTTCTGCATTATAAGGAAGCGAGATTTCAGAATACAATGAATTATTATTTTTTAGCCATTTTAACGCTTCAAAAATTTTTTTTACATCAATTAGTGATTGCCATACATTTCTAGTTTTGTTTGGAATACCTCTTACTATAACCGTAATATCTTGATTCTTCAGAATCGCTTCTTCTGGACTCGGAAGCTTTTTCAAAGTATTTTCAAGGGGTAATGGTAAATGGAAAACTCGTCCCTTAATTTTCTTAATAACATCGGAGCTTGGTCGTTGCTTATTATGTCCACCCATAACTGTGTCCATTCGAGCAATTACTTGAAATGCTTTTGCTCGTTGAATAAATAATTTTTCAAACTCATTTAAACATGAAATGCTTTCTGGGACTGAATCAAATTGTAAGTTATTAAGTACGCACGTCGGAGGTATTGACCCACTTTTAAGTTTCAAAAGGCAGAATTGACATATGCGCATATCATTGAAAAAAGATTCTTCCTCGTTTTCATAATAATGTAATAAATCTTGGAAATGACGTGTTTTATCCCACAAATTGTCAGGAATTTTTTTTAAGTTTTCTGCAGAGCATAACGTTAAGCATGAAGCGCATGGATGTATTAGCCACATATTTCGGCACTCATTTTTTTTAAGTTCCTTAAATGCATGTATATACTCATCCCATATTTCACCTTCATGACTAAAGGGAGAGCAGTCTACCGAATAACTTTTGGTTTTAAAATTTATATGATCAGCTGTATTTTTAAGTTCATTAATATTTTCCGTAAACAGTCCAATAGTTAAATTATCAATTTTTCACAAATCAACTTTTATAAGGTATATTAATTTTAAAATTTGTCGAATATATGGAAAATGTGGAGAGAGTCGTCGTATAAAAAGCAAGACAGAATGACAATTGTTCTCATGCTCATAGCAATAGTCCTGGTGGCCCTCTCTTAATTTTTTCACGTAGTCATGGGTATCATATTCTTTTTCGGGCGATTTTTGTTGCAAATCTGGGTTCTCAACTTTGTTTGAGCATTTGTCAATATTTTTAAAAAATACGATAATTTCTTCATGTTTATAATTAATAAAAGTTGTTATAAGTGATAAATATTGGTGCGATATTGTCGTTTTATTAATATTACATATTTCTGGATTGCATTTCCATTTTTCAACGGTATGTTGTTCATTTTCACAAATTTTTTCAGCTCTTCCGTCCGAGTTTAAAATAAAAGTTGTTTTTAGTTTTAACCCTTTAATGCACTTGAAAAATAAGCTTCCGAATGTCGTGTATGCAATGATGGACCAAATAATAAATGAAATTCGGGATTGGAGGCGGAATCCACGTTTATTTTAAGGGTTATAAATTTCTCTTTTAGAATGCACACATTTTTACAAAACGAATTTATAATTGTTTTTCTGTAATAAAATATTTTCGGAATATTTATTTCAACCTCAACTCTGTTATTATTATTACATATATTCATCATGTTGTTTACCAAATCATAAATAGTTGTATTTAAATGAAACAAATTCCGAAGATTAATAAAGTCTGAATCTTTTTCTTCATTTATACTCATACTTTCAACATCTTCTACATTTCTTTTTGATTTATTAACAAATTTTTTGCTTTGATTTGTTGTTTTTTTTGAAATTTGAGAGCTGTGCATTTGATTGACTCGTTTTCTTAGAGCTTGATTTTCTAATCTCTGAATACGCAGTTCTTCAGTCTCGGAATTCCGTATTATTTCAGCTCTTTGAGCGTCTTTTTTGTGTCTTTCAAGTCTCTGGTCTTCTGTTTCGTTTTCTCTGTATGATATAGCCCTTTTCGTTTCTTTTTCCAAGCGTTTTAGTCTCTCTTCTTCAGTCTCTAAGGCTCTGTTTGTTATAATTCTTTGCGCTTCTTTTTTAATTCTTTTAAGTCTCTCTTCTTCAGTCTCTAAGGCTCTGTTCGTTATAGTTCTTTGCGCTTCTTTTTCAATTCTTTTAAGTCTCTCTTCTTCAGTCTCTAAGGCTCTGTTTGTTATAGTTCTTTGCGCTTCTTTTTCAATTCTTTTAAGTCTTTCTTCTTCAGTCTCTAAGGCTCTGTTTGTTATAGTTTTTTGCGCTTCTTTTTCAATTCTTTTAAGTCTCTCTTCTTCAGTCTCTAAGGCTCTGTTTGTTATAGTTCTTTGCGCTTCTTTTTCAATTCTTTTAAGTCTCTCTTCTTTAGTCTCTAAAGCTCTATTTCTGGTAGCCCTAGTTTTTTCTTTTTTGAGCTTTCTTTGTCTTCGTTCTTGTTACTCTGATTCCCCGTTAAAAACAATTTTTTTCTGAAACTTCTTTTAACCTTATAGAAGTACGTTTGGGTGTTTCTAAATCCCTATTCATTTGCGATCTTAGTGCTTTTTCTGAAAATGTTTTCTTTTGATCAGATTCAATTTCTAAATCATCATTTATTTTAACCTTTTTACGATCTACACCGTCAGTTTCGTTTATAAGCTTTCTCTTAAAATGATGCGGTTTCTTAACAGGACGCCCAGCCATTTTAAAGAAACAATTTATTTGTATTTAATTGTGTATATTTGAATATTATATTCAATATTTTATTACTCTTTTTCTTTAATATACCTTTCAAATATAGAATCAAAATCTTTTTATACAGCTTTTTCAATTTTTTGATATAGTTTGTATTTTTTATTTTATAATATAGTAACATATGTAATGCACATAGCCACCTAAATATTCTCGCACATATTCCCCCTATCAAGTAATAAGATATCAATAACAATAACAGGCTGGTGAAAATAACAATTCAAGCGCTCCCACGATCGAAACAGTTAATATAAACATCCGCTAGAATTGTCATTCCCACCAAGGGTCAAATCTGCCGACGCGGCACAAATCCAGGCTGTTGCTTAGCACCCAAATATTCGTCTTCTCAAAAGAGCGATCCCTAAGATCTCTCTGTTTATAGTAGAGCGCAAAGCTCAATCCCCAAAAGCTCACAGCCGAGGTTTGCTATGCGACGTCAAAACATTTAACAGTTAGTCTTGAATTATTCTCAAACTCCGATGTTCAACTCGCTTTAAGTTTTTAATAAAGTTATATTTTTTTAAATAAACTAAAGTTGGAACTCGTTAATATATATTTGTTTGTTTTGTGTATATTTTAAAGTACTTAATTATTACAATACCAAATTTTTTTAAACCTTAATTTCTTTTCTTCAATTGACAAATTTCTAATATTTTTTAAAATTTGTCCTTCTTTATTATTCTTTTCTTGATTTTTAATTTTTTTTTATCAATGTATTTATGTTTTATGCTTTAAATTTTTTTAATAAATTTAATATTTTTTATTTTTGTTTTAAGCTTTAAATTATTTTAATAAATTTAATATTTTTAAAAATTGTTTTTTTTTTCAACCAAAAATTTTTTTATTAATATTTTAATTTTAAAATTTCTTTATATTTGTTTGTTTTTCGTGTTTTTCTTGGTAATTTTTCTCTTTTTTTTATATTTTGGTTTCTTAACTTTCATTAGTTTCAATATTCGTTCTTTTATTTAATATATTTGTCTTTTTCTCTTTTTTGCAATTCAAAATAATTTGATTTTTATTTAATTTTAAAATAATTTGATTTTTATTTAATTTTAAAAAAAATTATTTTTTTTAATTCTTCTTAAAATTATTAATTAAATTAGCTATCGCCAATAATTTCGCCTGAAAGAAAAGAATTGATAATAACATTAATATTTGTGAACATAAAAAAATTAAAAGATAAGCAAACACAATCCCATTCACTCACAGTATTCTTTCACGCAAAATGTTAGACAAAATACAATTTTTTGATTCACAATGATCCTTATATCTAATTTTATTTTGACCCACTACATTTTGACCTATGTTATGGCTTGCATTGTGCTTAATAAAAATATATAAAAAATAAAATTAAAAAATAAAAAGTTTTAATTTTAAAAATATCTCCTTTTCATCAAAATAGAACTTCATTTAAAATCTGAAGTATGTAATAGTAGTGAGAAAAATAATTTACCCTGATAACAGGGTATAAAACAGCTAGACAGGGCTACTATAAAATTAGCCTGCATCTTATAGTTGGTAAGATATGTTTCCTAGCATTGAAACTTTTGACTGCCAAAAGGTGAGAATTGCATAATTCCTTTGAAGCCTAGGTCAACAGAGATCTTCAAAACTATTTACTGCATACTGAAGCACTCACACACACACATACACATACACACAAATGTCACTGAGTTTTTCTTATTTGTTATTTATTAAGGCGTTTACTTACTTGTATATAATTTTTGCTCCTTGTTGAATGGCACGCTTATGTTTAATATTTATCTTCACAAAAATTAGCTTGTGTTTTTTGTTCGAATAATTTAATCATTAAACTATTTGTCGCAGCCGATTCAACAATTGCAGAATTTGTTATGCATATCGATTAGAGATGGACACGTCCGTGCGATAAAATTTTTTAAGAATGGACCAATGGAATGGAATGAAGTTATAACTTCATTGTGGGCCCAACATAAAAAATCTTTCGCCAAAATAAAAAAAAGGCATTCTCTTAGCTGTATCATACTTATTTAACATTTTAAAAATTTTAAATTAGCTTGTTGCAGTATGAATTTCGGCATGCCCGATAATTTTGCTACAATTGATATTTATCGTTTGCGTCAGCGCGGCAAAACTCTAGGGGGGGGGGTCGATAGTTGATGTATCGATAGTGTTTGTCGCCGGGGTGGCAACCCCAATATCAGAGCGAGATGGCTGCTGACTGTTGAACGAGACAGACATATGCTCCTTTCCCCTCATGCCCCTGATCTGCGACCAGCAATTGAGTGCAAATGCACTTCGGCAGCAGCAGCTGTGGATTTCAAATTGCAATGAGTGATTTTGCACCCACGTTGCTGCTGCAGAAGGGAGTCTGGAAATTATACTGATCGAGAGCGGGTGTGTTATGCTCCAAGGGGAGTCGAGTCAGACTTAACCTTGTCGAGCGAAAATTTAACAAAGATTTATCGTTTCGTTAACACAAAAATTGCATCAAGTGGCCAAGTGCCTGCGCAGCAACACAGCAACATCACAAGTTGCAGTTCCTGCAACTTTCAGCCGCAAACTCTTCCTGACTCTGCCTGACCAAGTGCCGGCGAGCACGACAGGCGGCAACAAGCCTGCAGACCAATTAAAGATTGCGGCAAGAGGCGGTTCTGTCCAGCCGCTCAAGGATCAGGAGCATCGAAGTGTGCCGGTGTGCACCAAGTTCAGCGGCCTGTTTCGTGTTCTTCAGGCATCAGCAGCTTCATATATATATATTCCTTAAGTGAGTCCGCTTCAATTTTCCCGCCACGCGTCAGTGGCCCGTTGATAGTTTTCCTGCTGAAAAATCAGAGAGCAGATCGACCCCTACACCCGGCCAGATATAGAAAAAATAAGCGAGCCAAATTAGCATTTATAAATGCGTATTTATTGGGCAAATTAAATTTGACTATAGAATATATCCAAATAAAAATGTCAAAAATATGAAGCAAGTCAGACTTAAAACCAAAAGTATAAAAGTAATTTGTTAAAATTAAAAATTAAACAATATTTGATAAAATATACAAAAAACTTAAAATTTAGAAATTACAAATAGATGTATAAAAATTAAAAACTTAAAATTTATACATTACAAAATTAAAATAATAAAATATTAAGTAAAGTAAAGTAAAGTAAATTAAATTAAAAAGATATTTATGTTATGTTACAAACACAAAGTATATAGATATACGTGCATACGTACATATAAAAACACAAAAAACTACTCTACGAATATCTCGCCCCTTACCCACCCAAAAAGAGCTCTTTTAGGCAGGCAAGGTAGCGTTAAGATTATAAATCATACACAGAAACATACATACACATATATATATAAACACACACTTACCCACAATATACATATATACATATACTTTATATTTATACATTTGTTTTCCCACGGCGTCTCCGTACACGGCAGGGGCATCAGCACCTGATCCGCCGCAAAGTTGTTATATTTTAATCCAGTGTTCCTCAGCTGTTTGTCGTCGATTTGATTTTCCTGTTGATTTTTGTTTATTGAAATACCTGCAAAGAAATGTAAATGTAATAATAATGTAAATATTGTTAAAATTCGTCAAAACTCAAATATTATACTTACCTGAAATTGAAATGATGCCCGGCTAACTTTTTCTTGTAAAAAGAGGGAGGGAAACATGGCAGCCGACGCAGGCTGAGATTGGCAAATCTGGCCAACTGGCCAGCATCAGGGAGGCGATGAGTGGTTCCGCCTCAGGCAGGGTGGGTACGCCTGGGTCCACCAAAATGGATCCTGTTTGGAGAGGAGAAGGATTAATAGTTTGCCGTTCGTCTATTTATATTGTACTTACCTGTTGATTTGATTTTTTCGTTGCTGCAGTTTATTTGTCGCAGTAATTGCGCGTTTGTTTTCGTCTGTTTTCGTTTTGGTTGTGTTAGTGATGTTAGTGTCTGTTGAATTGCAGCTGTTCGAGTATCGATAAAGTATCGGTATCCGTTGTGAACTGCGGGCCAGGGTTGGGACCTACACCCGAGGAGAGTCCGATGAGCTAGTCGGCGTCCCAAGGAGAAAAAGCAGTTCATAACAGATTGGCGCCCAATTTTAAATGAACAGGTGGCTGAAAAGCCATTTGAAATTTAAAAAAATAAAAATAGATATTTTTTTCGATACGTTTTGCAAATTTCCTCGTCTCCGGGATTCGCTCATCTGATGTCTTGTGTGGCACTGTAGGTGGCCCACAATCGCGCAGAGTGCAGCGTAATTCCGGAGTGCGAGGAAACCATAGTCCGGCTTAATATTTCCGTAGAGCGCGGGGAATTTTCGAGGTGGCGAGGGGCAGCAGTCGACACGTTCGCACTGGGCGAATTGTTCGCGACTGGCTGCCGGAGTCATGAAGGAATTTTTTCTGTGATAGGGGTGATATTAGGTTAGGTTGTTTGTTTTCTGTTTGGTTAGTTAATTATTTATTTTTTTTGTGTTGTTCAATACTATTCGTTCTGTCTCCTTCTGTGTTTGCGTCGGGTGCGTGCTGACCTTTGTTTTGTAGAGCATCGGTGACAGGTGACCCAGGACAATACAGGATTGTACCTGCGCCGCACCTGCCCCACAGCACGTCCCGATTGCGGCCAGAAGCGAGACAGAATCCGAATAGTCCTCAATTAGCGCTCCTGGGATGCCGTTCCTCATTCGAGTGAGGAATAGAGCATCTCACGAGTGCTTAAATGTTTGTCCTTTGTTTCTCCAAATTGTGCGTAGTAAAATGTTGGTTAGTTTGCGTCAGGATTTGTTTTCTCTCCCCTTTTTGTTAAATATAAAAGAAAATATATTTTTGGTGAGTTAGTTTTTGTTCATATTTATTTATTTACTTATTGTTTTTTTTGTTTGTCGACAGGATTTTTATAATAGGTGTTAGTTATATTTTCTTTTCGTTTTTTTTGTATTATCTATTTAATTAATTGCTAGGTTTTGTAATTTAGGCAGTATTTATTTATTTATTAGTTTTCTATATTTTTTTGTTTATTTATTTAAATTAAAATTTTGAATTTTGTTTGTTGAGGGCGAATTAGTTCCTTGTTGTTGAGCATGGCAGACGAAACAGATTGGGAAACGGAAGGAGCAGCGGGTCCGTCACCACCACGTCCGTCCGTGTGTCTGCCAAGAACTCCACCGAACTTCCGCGGGTTTCCGGAGAGGAATCCTCCGCCGAACGAGGAGCTGATGGCGTTTGAAAAGGAGGCGACTACACAAGAGCAGCCAGACCTGCAGTTCCCGAGGGAAATGGATTCGGCTCTAAGATCAGCGGCAAACGCAGCGGTGGCACAAGCACACGAGACGTATCGGTCGTCACTATCAGCAGGCGTCGGCAGTCAGATCCGGGATGACATCCGCAATGGCTTCTTGGAAATGATGAAGCTGATAAATGACCTGTACCGACCGCAAGCAGGTGGCTCGAGGAGCGGAGCCTCCGCCGTAACGTGTCCAGAGGAACGAGGATCAGCTCCGAGCACAGGAGCCGTGCCAAAGCTACGTGAAGTGCAGCCGCAAGGAAAACGTCAGCCTGCAGTCTTGCCAAGGAGACCGAATCCTGTCCAGGAGCCAGAGTCAAGCAGCCCAGTTTACGAGCCGCCGCAGCCAGCCAATTGGAGGAATCCAGATGGCAGGAATCCGCGTCTAAACGAGAGACGATAATATGAAAATACACGCAATAATGAGAATGCTCGTGACCGGACTCACCTGAAGCTGGAGAGATGGAACGTGAAATTCGATGGCGAGGACTCGATGCACTCAGTCGAGGATTTTATATTCCGAGTCGAGTTCCTGCAGAGGCAATACCAGTGCGCATGGAGGGAAGTTCTGAGAGGGTTCCACATTCTTTTGGCCGGTCGGGCCAGAGAATGGTATTGGGTACACGTGAGGCACTCAAGAGTCGACACGTGGTCACATTTACGCCAGGCACTTCTCGACCGTTTCCGGGGCTACCAAACGGAGCATGATCTCATGCAGGATCTGCTGCAGCGGGAGCAACAAGCCAGCGAGGGAGTTGATGATTATATTCATCATATGCGCCAGCTCGCCTCGCGTTTCCAGAAGCCGCTCAGGGATCGGGAGCTGATTAAAATTATAAAACGAGGGTTAAAGGAGAACTTGGCAAAGTATGTGTACGCTATGGACATAATTACCGTGGACGAGCTGCGCCAAGAATGTATCGAGGTGGAGCGGAATGCCAGGCGCAGGACGCGTTCTGGATACGCGCAGCAGACACGCTATTCCCACGGAGCAAAGCCGTCAGTCCACGAGGTTGAGTTCCCACCTGGTGAAGCAGAGCCGCCACCTGAGGATTTGGAGGAGGCGTCAGTGAGAACGAGGCTGGTTTGCTGGAACTGCGGCCAGTTCGACCACGTTTGGCGAGACTGCCTCTCAAAGGGGCGGAGGATCTTCTGCTACCTTTGCGGTAAGCCCGACACCTTTAGTCCACAATGCGAAGGCTGTCCGGGAAACGCCAGGATGAGCGCGGTGCGAGCGGGACAAGCGCGCTCGGGAAATGTTACCGCGGAAAGGAAGGACGGGAAGACCAACAGGATGTAGAGCAGCAGAATAGCCCAATCGCCAAATCCGAATGTAACGGAATAATTAAAAATGAAATTAATAACGAAATAATTTACAAAAATAAGGATAAATATGAAAATAAGGATAACAGTAAGGATAAGGATCAGAATAAGGATAAGGATAAACAGCTCATCAAAGGAAATACACTACGAGGCCTACCGTACGAAGAACGCGTTCGAGCATACGTGTCGGCCCGGAACAGAATTTTTGGAGAGCGACAACTGGAGGGGATGACACTAGCCACTCGACGCATTTTGAAAGCGCGAGCACGCTTTCGTCGACGCAGGATGACGAGGCGTCAGATCATCGAGGCTGTGCAGAGGGACGACAACACGGATCCACGGGTATTTGCGGATGTGGAGATAACTGGACGCAAGATCAAAGGATTGCTCGACACAGGAGCGTCTGTGAGCTTGCTTGGACGAGGTTGCCGTGAATTAGTTGAGGAACTGGAATGGCCAGTGCAGCCGTACGCATCGATGGTGAGGACAGCGGCAGGAGCAAGTCGTCCAATCTTGGGACGAGTCGCGCTGCCTGTAAAATACAAGGATAGAGTGGAGAACATTGTATTTTATATGTGTCCTGACCTGCAACAGGAGTTGTATCTCGGGATTGACTTCTGGAGGGCGTTCGAGATTGCTCCTGATGTGCTTGGAGCCCCGACAATTCACGAGGCAGATCCAGATGTTGCTGAGGCGACCGTTGCGAATACGGACGTATCGTATTACCGGGACGAGGATGATGTCGAGTCTGATCCGGAGATGTGGAACCTGGAAGAGAGGCAGGTGACTCAGTTAGAAGCCGTAAAACGCGAATTTCTCCAGTTCGAGAAGGACGGTTTAGGCAAGACTCACCTGCTACAGCATCGGATACAGCTGATTGAAGGAACCGAACCCGTGAAAGACCGACATTATCCTCTGTCTCCGGCCAAGCAGGAGATCGTTTGGGCCGAAGTGGATAAAATGCTGCAGTTGGGCATTATCGAGGAGAGCGACAGTCCCTGGAGCAACAGAACGACAGTAGTAATGCGACCTGGAAAAAACAGATTTTGTTTAGATGCTCGTAAATTAAATAGCGTCACGGTGAAGGATGCTTACCCACTGCCATGCATCGAAGGCATCTTGTCGAGAATTGATGAGACGCACTTCATCTCGAGCGTCGACCTCAAGTTTGCATTTTGGCAGATTGAGTTGGAGGAGAAAAGCAGGGCCTATACCGCGTTTACAGTTCCAGGGAGGCCACTGTACCAGTTCCGACATATGCCATTCGGCCTCTGCAATGCGGCACAGCAGTTGTGCAGACTCATGGACAGGGTGATCCCGACGACGCTCAGATCGAACGTCTTCGTTTACTTGGACGACCTCTTGATTATATCCGCAGATTTCCCAACGCACATGAAATATCTCAGGTTAGTTGCAGAGTGCCTGAGAAAGGCAAATCTCACGATTGGTATGGCAAAATCCAAGTTTTGCTTCCGAACTCTCAACTACCTGGGATACATCATTGGTGGCGGCACGTTAAGAATGGATCCTGGCAGAGTGGAGGCGATCAAGAACATCCCAACTCCGAGAACCGTCAAAGAGTTGAGGAGTTTTCTGGGCACCGCGGGATGGTATCGTCGGTTCATTAAGAATTTCGCCGAGATATCCGTTCCACTCACCGACGCGCTGAAAAAGAAGGCAGGAAAATTTCAGTTAAGCGAGGAAGCTGTAGAAGCAGTGGAGAAATTAAAATCAGCACTTACCACGGCTCCAGTATTGGTGCACGCCGATTTTAAAAAGCCTTTCTTCATCCAGTGCGATGCCTCCCACTTTGGAGTAGGAGCAGTTTTGTTCCAACTGGACGACGAGCAGCAGGAAAGACCGATCGCTTTCTTCTCGGCAAAGTTGAACAAGCACCAAATCAATTATACAGTAACGGAGAAGGAGTGTCTGGCCGCGAAGCTCGCAATCCGTCGTTTCCGGCCGTATGTTGAGATGATGCCGTTCACTGTAATCACGGATCATGCAAGTTTGCAGTGGCTCATGAGTCTTAAAGACTTAAGCGGAAGACTGGCGAGGTGGTCATTAGAGTTGCAGGCGTTTCCGTTCTCAATGCGCTACAAGAAGGGCGCCGATAACGTGGTGGCAGACACGTTGTCCAGGAGCGTGGAAGAGGTGGAATTGGCACCAGAGGATCTACTCGGTTTCCAGACGCTGGAGTTTGAGTCGCCGGATTATCAGGAACTAATCAATGAAGTGAGCAGCCAGCAGCAGCGACTTCCCGACTTAAAGGTCCAAAACGGAATGCTTTTCAAGAGGATGCAAAACGAAGCACTGGAGGACGAAGTGGAGGGCACGAGTTGGAAGTTATGGATTCCAGAATCGTTGACAGCAGGCCTCATCCAGAAAGCGCATATGGATGAGACAGCAGCTCATGGAGGCATGGGAAAAACACTGCATGCACTACGGAGGCAGTATTACTGGCCTGGAATGGTGATACAAGTCCGCGACTTTGTGAGAAAGTGCGAGGTTTGTAAGGAGACTAAGGCGCAAAATTACAGGATGCAGGTGGGAATAGGCAAAGAAGTACGTACCGATCGCCCATTCCAGAAGATCTACATCGACTTTCTGGGAAAGTACCCCCGATCCAAACGTGGACACGCCTGGATCTTTATAGTCGTCGATCATTTCTCCAAATTCACATTTTTGAAGGCGATGAAGGAAGCTTCTGCTGCAGACGTGGTGAACTTTTTGGTGCACGAAGTCTTCTTCAAGTTTGGCGTGCCTGAGGTGATACACTCGGATAACGGGCGGCAGTTTATCTCCAAATCCTTTGAGGCGATGATCAAAGCCTTTGGAATAACCCATTTGCGAACGCCCGTGTATTCACCTCAGAGCAACGCCGCCGAACGAGTCAACCGATCCGTGCTGTCTGCGATAAGGACTTATTTAGAGCATGATCATAGAGAATGGGATGCGTACTTACCCGAGGTGGAGGTGTCTATCAGGAACGCAGTACATACGGCCACAGGTGTAACTCCGTTCTTTGCTGTGTTTGACCAACATATGTATTTGAACGGATCCTCCTACAAGCTGGCCAGGAAATTGAGATCTCTATCTGATCATGACATCTCGGATCTGGATGCGAAGGACAGACTTGATTTGATCCGAGGACAGGTGAAGCAGCATCTCCATGCCGCTTACGAAAGAAGCCGCCAACGGTATGACCAACGCGCAAGGCAGTTCCATCTAGTGCCGGGACAGGAAGTGTGGAGACGGAACTTCGCATTAAGCAACTTTGGCAAAGCCTTCAACGCCAAGTTTGCCAGGAAGTTCCTGAAGAGCCGCGTCGTCAGAGCTGTAGGCGACAATGCATACGAGTTGGAGGATCTGCAAGGAAGAGCATTGGGCGTGTTTCATGCCAAGGATCTGCGGTCATAGGAGGGAACTTGCTTACCTTCGGTGGGCGCTGGTGGGGTCGGATCCAACGTTTCCATCTGCTGCTAGACTAGGTATAGTCGTGGGTGTGGCCTACGTTGGGCGCTGGTCAGGATGCGGCTGAGCGCAAACGATCTAGGGGGGGGATGTTGTTACAATTGATATTTATCGTTTGCGTCAGCGCGGCAAAACTCTAGGGGGGGGGTCGATAGTTGATGTATCGATAGTGTTTGTCGCCGGGGTGGCAACCCCAATATCAGAGCGAGATGGCTGCTGACTGTTGAACGAGACAGACATATGCTCCTTTCCCCTCATGCCCCTGATCTGCGACCAGCAATTGAGTGCAAATGCACTTCGGCAGCAGCAGCTGTGGATTTCAAATTGCAATGAGTGATTTTGCACCCACGTTGCTGCTGCAGAAGGGAGTCTGGAAATTATACTGATCGAGAGCGGGTGTGTTATGCTCCAAGGGGAGTCGAGTCAGACTTAACCTTGTCGAGCGAAAATTTAACAAAGATTTATCGTTTCGTTAACACAAAAATTGCATCAAGTGGCCAAGTGCCTGCGCAGCAACACAGCAACATCACAAGTTGCAGTTCCTGCAACTTTCAGCCGCAAACTCTTCCTGACTCTGCCTGACCAAGTGCCGGCGAGCACGACAGGCGGCAACAAGCCTGCAGACCAATTAAAGATTGCGGCAAGAGGCGGTTCTGTCCAGCCGCTCAAGGATCAGGAGCATCGAAGTGTGCCGGTGTGCACCAAGTTCAGCGGCCTGTTTCGTGTTCTTCCGGCATCAGCAGCTTCATATATATATATTCCTTAAGTGAGTCCGCTTCAATTTTCCCGCCACGCGTCAGTGGCCCGTTGATAGTTTTCCTGCTGAAAAATCAGAGAGCAGATCGACCCCTACACCCGGCCAGATATAGAAAAAATAAGCGAGCCAAATTAGCATTTATAAATGCGTATTTATTGGGCAAATTAAATTTGACTATAGAATATATCCAAATAAAAATGTCAAAAATATGAAGCAAGTCAGACTTAAAACCAAAAGTATAAAAGTAATTTGTTAAAATTAAAAATTAAACAATATTTGATAAAAGATACAAAAAACTTAAAATTTAGAAATTACAAATAGATGTTTAAAAATTAAAAACTTAAAATTTATACATTACAAAATTAAAATAATAAAATATTAAGTAAAGTAAAGTAAAGTAAATTAAATTAAAAAGATATTTATGTTATGTTACAAACAGCAGTTTATGAACATATAAAACACAAAAATACGATACATGCAAAAATAATACCCAAAGTATATAGATATAAGGATATTTAGAAAGGATATAAGGATTTTAAAGAATTTCTCGGGCTATACAATTTCACAAGTTTCAAATTTTAGTTAAGTTTTATTATATATCTATATATAAGCGGCTAGGATTATTAAGTTGCGTTGATGTGTTTCAATATGGTTCAATTCAACTTTGGTGTCGGTCGATTAATTTGTGGCTTGTTTTGCTGTGGGTGGCACTGCTCGCTGCTCTCTGGGCTATTTTTTGCGAAAGTAACGATAGCCGTTGAACAAGCAGGCCCAGATTAGCATGTATATGAAGCCAAAGTAGTTGACTGCACCAAAGACGGTGATCCAGCGTTCGTACTTGAGGAAGACGAACGTGGTGAGGCACCAGCCCATGTAGACGATGTTGTAGGACTTGAGGCAAGCAAAGTACAGAACTGCATAGATCTTGGAGTTGTTAAGCGTCTCGCCGTAGGTTGGTCATACGTGTTTGGTATAAACGCTTTCAATATGCTTCTCCGTGCTGACAATCATATATTCCATGAGGAAAGCCATGGAGTAGCCACTGTGGAAGCCATGCCAGACGGCCAGAAAGCCCAGTGCAGCCCCATAGCTGATATTACGATTGTTGAGAAACTTGAGACGCTTGAATACGTAATGCGCCACTCATTGATTTGTGTTCACATTGAAGCTCTGCACGTAGTGCTGCATGGTATTGCCCGTCTCCAGCAACCTCAGCTTTACATTGCTGCAGCCCGACCAGTCCGGATTGCCGAGGGAATCCCTGCCCTTGTAGGTAAAGCACATGAGGGAGCCCTCTGCGAACAGCCAGCAGGAGATGTACTTGTACAGGAGATGTACTTGTACACTTGGCCCAGAAGCCCAGGAAGAAGATGCGTTTAATGAACGACTGCTCCGCAAACTGGGCTGCTAGGAAATATCCATCTGGTAAAAAAGACAAGCCAACTTGACAGATTGCCAGATAGAGCACGTCAGTAGCCAGACGCTTAAAGCTCTGATACCGACGATAGGGGAACTGAGGACTCACGAGGAAGCTGCTGGGGAAGTACGCGAAAGCCAGCAACTCAAGCAAGTTAGGCGGTTGCCTCAGTGCCGTCTCCTTCTGATCTTTGGACAGCTCCTCCTCCTTCTTCAGTCCATCGGCTATATCGAGCCCGAAGCCAATCATGAGCAGCGTCAGGATGCAGTGCGGCATGGTCCACAAGATGTCGTACTCATTGCTGGCCGTGAAGTAATAGCCCAGCAGCAAGTGGCCCATGTGAAAGACGAAATTGATGGCCAGCAGCAAAAGCGGCGAGCTCCGCAGAAAGCTAACCAGGACGAAGGTGGTGCCTGTGGCCGCCAGGGAATAATATGTGTCCGTGCCGTCATTGTAGTAGCATAAGCTCAGGCCGCATAATGCAAAGTACAAGTGATGCAGTGTCTTTTGTCTGTACTGTATTTATGGTAAATCGCCGCAATTGGATAACCTAAAACAGGATCATTTAATAATTGAATTTTACTTCAAATCGAAGCATTTTCAATGTTCTTACCAGCCAGCAGTGTCAGCAGTAGACGGAATGCTTCCACGGGCAGGCCAATCTTGTTGGCCACATATCCTGGCAGGTCCATAATGTTATGTTGCTAATTAGAATATGTCGAATTTGAATATCTCTGTATGTGTAGCTTGGCGGGTCTACTGCATAAAATTTGTATATAAAATCAACCAATCGAATGACGGAATTTCAACCGAATGTTAACACTTCACATAATTCATCTTGTGTTACCATTTGTTTGTTGTTATTTTTTATGCTTTCTAGTTGCGAAAGTGTTGTAAAGTTCCGTATGTTTGTGTATCGATGTATGTTAGTTATCGATTATGCGAACTGAGGGCAAGGGATAGGACTCCACCTGAGAACCGATGAGCCAGCCAGCGCGGCACATTTTGTATCAGTGATTATCCCTTGATTTTTATAATTGCAAGTATAATTTTAAGACTAACATTGATTATGTTAAAAAAAAATTGTTTAATTTTAATGGTTTTTGAATTAGAGCTTAATTATTTAAAGCACAGAATCCAAGGGCGAACATGTTCATCGAACATGTTCGTCAAACACAAATCAGTAGTATTTTTTCCTTTTCGATAGTTCGTCGCAAATGAAAATGGCTGCATAAAAGAAAGTCCCGTTTAATTCGCTTGAAAAAAAGCGCGCAAACAAAATTCTGAGTTTGTGACGTCACGCATGTATGTATGTATATATGTATGTCGTAGATCACAGAAATCGTTTGTATTAATTTTGAATGTTTAATACTGTTTTTAACATACTGACCAAATTTGGTCAAAGTTGGATGACTTTATCATATAGCTGCCATAGGAACAATCCGATGAAAAACACCTTTAGTATGAAAAACTTTTTTGTTTCTTAAGATATCTCAACCAAACTCACAGATTATATGTTTGATACTGTCTCTTACATTCTGACCAAATTTGGTCAAAGTGGAATGACTATATCTTATAGCTGCCATAGGAACAATCCGATGAAAAACACCTTTAGTATGAAACACTTTTTTGTTTCTTAAGATATCTCAACCAAACTCACAGATTATATGTTTGGTACTGTCTCTTACATTCTGACCAAATTTGGTCAAAGTGGAATGACTATATCTTATAGCTGCCATAGGAACAATCCGATGAAAAACACCTTTAGTATGAAAAACTTTTTTGTTTCTTAAGATATCTCAACCAAACTCACAGATTATATGATTGGGGCTGTCTCTTACATTCTGACCAAATTTGGTCAAAGTTGGATGACTATATCATATAGCTGCCATAGGAACAATCGGATGCAATCGGAGATATCCTAACAAAACTCTCAGATTAACTTTTCTTGCCAAATTTGGAATAATTCGCTTAATTTAGCTTTTCCCGCCAAATTTAGCTTTATCCCGCCAAATTTAGCTTTTTTTCCGCCAAATCACCAAATCCGACTTTTTAGCCAAAGTTCAATTGCAAGGAAAAAAAATTACGGCAGCGGACAGCGGAAGCTAAATATTTCCGGTTTTTTTTAGAAAAAATGCTATATTATATAAATTTGTTAAAACGGGCAACTAAATACAATGTTGCGAGCGAAGCGAGCAGGGGGCGAATATTATGTAAATTTGTTAAACTGGACAACTAAAGACAATGTTGCGAGCGAAGCAAGCTGGGGGTTGGCGAGCGAAGCGAGCAGGGGGCGTAGCTGCTGGTCATAGGTTAGACGCACAAAATTTTTTTTTTTTAAAACTGTTATAGGGACTATTTGGTATGTATTAGCTGTCCCAAATATTTTTTATATCAAAGTTCGAATCTTGTTCGAAAAGCATCTGTTCATAGTTGGTTAATTTGCGAAATCATAACTGTGCATTCGAAGACTCTAGAAAATGTCTATGCAAACACGTAGTCTTTCACTTCACGTTTCTAAGTCTTGTGCTAACAAATGCAATTATTTTGATTAAATAAAAAGTAAAAATTAAGAAATTAATTGTTTTTGACCAATATTTATAGAAAAAATGGGAAAAGCTACTATATTGAGTTTGTTAGAGCGTCAGAAAATAGACTTCTTTCACTCACAAGGACTATCAAATAGAAATATTGCCAAACAGATAAAGCGCAGCTCCAGAACTGTTGACAGATATTTGAAAGATCCGGAGGCATATGGAGAACACTTCAAAGGGCGAAAAAAAGCGCTAACTTCCCGAGACGAACGTAAAATTGTTCGAATTGCTTCCAATTCGACTAAGTCAGCAGCTAAAATTAAGGAATTAGCCGGAGTAGACGCAAGCCTTTCAACTGTTCAGCGTACTATCAGAAATGCAACACATCTTAAGCGTCTTAAAATCAAGAAAAAACCACCTCTGGATGCTAAACGCAAGGAAAAACGGCTTCAATATACGAAAGAATACATGACGTGGACTGTTCAATCTGACACTCGACTTAATGATTGGCGTTCGGTGGTCTTTACTGATGAAAAGCGTTTCAATTTGGATGGCCCAGATGGCTTTCAATACTATTTTCATGATTTGCGAAAAGACGAGCTGTATTTAAGCCGCCATCACAGCCGAGAAGGTGGAGTCATGGTGTGGGGTGCCATCACGTTTTATGGAACAATTGATTTGATTTTTATTGATCAGAAGATGAACGGTGAGCGCTTCAAAACATTGTTGGAGTCTGTTTTTCCAAAACTTAATGATCTTTTCGGACCAATACCATGGATTTTTCAACAAGATAATGCTCCTATTCACAACGCTCGAGTAGTAAAGTCATTTATTTCGAGTCAAAACGTTAATGTCATGACTTGGCCACTATATTCTCCAGACCTCAACGTAATTGAAAATGTTTGGGGCTGGCTTACACGGAAAGTATATGAAGGGGGAAAGCAATACGAAGATAAAGAAACATTAACTGCAGCAATAAAACTTGCCTGGAGCGAGATTTCGCTGACGTACATAGATTCCCTATATCATTCTATGAAGGACCGAATATATGAAGTTATTACGAACAAAGGAGGCAGTACTCATTACTGAAATTATTTATTCTTTTTTTCTAATAAGTCAAGTAGATACATAAATTAAAAATGAAATTTTTAAATAAGTTACTTTTCTTCTAAAAAATAAATTAGTTTAAGTGCGTCTATTCTAGTGACCAAGAAAAAAGTTCCTTAATTTAAATAGCTTTAAGAAAATGTTTGAAAACAGAATTTTGTTAAGTTTGTATAATCTTTCGAAAAGTATACTTGAAAAATCATTGAATAACCAAGGTTTCTGCATTTCAACTTTTTTTCAATTGTATTTAAAATAAAAGTTATAAAATATTTTGTAATGTAAGTAATGGTGCGTCTAACCTATTGACCAGCAGTGTATATATGTCGTAGATCACAGAAATCGTTTGTATTAATTTTGAATGTTAACTGTTAAGTCTCAATTATAAAGATGGTCATGTAATATAGTCGTCCCGTTCTGTTATACTAGGGTTACCACTGAAAGCAAGGTGTGAGGTAAGGATTGCCTCTGCCGAGCATGGCCCAGGGGTATTGTTCAGTAGTCAGTGTTGAAAGTATTCACTGACAGATGTGACAGACAGTGTCAAATATTATAGGAGACATTGACGAGTAAGAGGACAAGTGGAAAGTCTTTCTCTTTCCGGTTTTGCGGTCGTGGTGTGCAGACGTGTTGCCTCACTGTTTTCTTGAAACTGAACAATAACCTGGTCGGGACTTGCTGTGCGGTCAGTGTAATATAAAGCAAATACAATGAACAATAGTCCATCTCTGACATCAGAAGTGGGATCGCCACGTCCACAGGAGTATCGTGATAGCGCGTTAGAGGCGCTTTTGGAATCGCAAAACCAAAAATTCATCCAATTGCTGAAAGCAATGCAGATTCCGGCAGCAACAAAAACAACACGCGAAATCTCTGTGTCGCTGCCTATATACAATCCGGAAGCCGCTGGTGCCGACGCCGCCGCATGGTGTAAGACTGCGGACATGATTTTGACTGAGCATCCACGCGAAGGAAGTGCACTTGTAATGGCACTGAGCAAATCACTATCTGGCACCGCATCCCAGTGGGTATCGCAAATTTGCTTTCCCGGTATGTCTTGGCCGCAATTTCAAGAATTGTTCATGTACAGATATGAGGCAGTAGAGACGCCGGCCGCCATCTTGTTCAACATACTAAATGGACGGCCAAATAATAATGAGTGCCTGTCTGTGTATGGCAGCCGTCTAGTGACCTCCCTGAGGACGAAATGGCAATCGATGACTACGGAAGAAATAGCAGTTTCATTTGTAATGGCACACGCAACGCAAATCGACACACGGCTGCAGCGTCTCCTATATACCACATCAATAAAGACGCACAGCGAAATGCAGCAACAATTAAAGGCGTACGCATTTGCTAAGCGGACCGAACGTTCTGGACCAGACCTCGGCCCAGAAAGAAAGAAACCCAAGATGCAAGGTCCAACTAAATGCCATTACTGTGGCAAAACTCGGGCACAAAATGGTGAAATGTCGTAAGCGACAAGCAGACGACAGACGTGAGCCAAAGGCAATCTCATCTTATGGCAAACCTACACCTGGACGAGCGGAAGTGAAGTGCTACAGGTGCGGCAATCTTGGGCACATTGCGTCTTCTTGTACGAGGGGTGCAGCTACTGCGAATAAGAACGAGAAGCGAGTGGATTTGTGTGCAGTACTGGAGCCCACAGGAACAATGTATCAAAATGGTGAGCCGTATCGATTCTTTTTTGACTCAGGTGCCGAATGCTCACTGATTAAGGAGAAATTATGCAATAAGATAGCTGGTAAAAGATTTAACAATATTAAAGTGTTAAGAGGAATAGGAGAAAATGTCGAAAAAGTAATTTGCAAATATTGTCTAAAATTCAAATATCACAATTTAATTTAGAAGTACTTTTTCATGTTGTAACGGATAATCATTTAAAGCATGATATCTTGATTGGCCGCGAAGTACTTAGACTTGGTTTTGGCATAACAATAGATTCCGATAATTTAGATATGTTCAAAACCAAAAATGTGAATGTGGTACATGATGAGTCCACAACAAATATTATGATGAAATCTATTGATGATAATAAAGACCTCCAAGAATCAGAAAAGTATATGCAAAAAAAACATATTAAATGAATATTCAGGTAGTTTCATAGATGGCATGCCAAAAAAACGTATCACAACTGGTGCCTTGGACAATAATAAAACTGTACAACGGCGTCTATACAAATTAAGTGAAGGCGAAAAGAAAGTAGTAAGAACCAAAATACAACAGATGTTAGAAGCACAAGTAATTCGTCCGAGCTGCTCTCCATTCGCTAGTCCAATGCTGCTGGTAAAGAAAAAAGATGGCAGTGACAGGCTATGCATAGATTATAGGGAATTGAATGCAATATTGGTTTGAAAACATGTCAAAATATACGCGCAAATTTGTAGAGAATTGTATGACCTGTAAGATATCCAAACCTTCGTCGGGTAAAGTTCAAATGGAAATGCACTCAATTCCCAAAATCAAAATACCATGGCATACAATTCACATAGACATTAGCGGCAAATTAAGTGGCAAGAATGATATGAAGGAATATGTCATAGTGCAGATTGATGGGTTTACAAAGTATGTTTATCTATACCATACTTTAAGTCTAGATTCCGAAAATTGCATTAAGGCGGTTAAGTCAGGCATATCACTCTTCGGAGTACCAAATCGAATCATTGCAGATCAGGGCAGAAGCTTTGCCAGTAGTTCATTCCGTGAGTTTTGTCAGAACAATAAAATTGAATTGCATTTGATAGCTACGGGTGCAAGCCGTGCCAATGGACAGGTAGAGCGCGTGATGAGCACAGTACTAGTAATAGGGTGACCAAGTTTAGCCCGCTAGAGCTACTGATAGGTAAAGAGGCCAAACCATTAGGCATGCTACCTTTAATCGAAAATGAAGAAGAAATTGATATAGATAAAATAAGAATACAGGCAAAAGAAAATATAGACAAAAATGCCATGTACGAAAAATGTCATAAAGATAAAAATAAGGCAAAAGTTGTAAAACATAAGGTTGGCGATCATGTCTTGCTTAAGTGCGAAGAACGACATCAGACAAAGTTGGATCCAAAGTTTAAAGGACCATTTGTTGTCATTGAATTGTTAGAAGGTGACCGATACCTCTTAAGATCATTAACAAGTAAAAGAACGTACAAGTATGCCCATGAAAGTTTGCGAGGAATGCCCGATAAAGACATTGCCTCAGAAATTATTGAAAAAGATGGTCACGGTGAAAAAGACTTTGATCATCAGACGATCTCTGCCACCTAGGGTGCAGAGAACATCACACATGGGGGCTAGATCCAAACAGCAATAGTCATGCCAGCTATGGGTGATATTGTCTGTCGCGGATGGTTGATCTGGTGAAGGATCAAGGCACTGCAGGTGCATAGCGTCGCAGAGAGGCGGCAAGAGCCCGAGAACCATGTGGTGATAAAACCGAAAGCCAAGTGGTCGAGTTTCTATAAGAACTGACATTTGAAGAAATACGAGATATTATGTAAACTAAATTCAAGTTTAACTAACTAAGCAAGATATGATGCCAGACCTAACGTTATAATTGAAAACACACATTACACACGAGGACGCGTGCTAGTCAGGAAGGCCGTGTCGTAGATCACAGAAATCGTTTGTATTAATTTTGAATGTTAACTGTTAAGTCTCAATAATAAAGATGGTCATGTAATATAGTCGTCCCGTTCTGTTATACTAGGGTTACCACTGAAAGCAAGGTGTTGTTCAGAAGTCAGTGTTGAAAGTATTCACTGACAGATGTGACAGACAGTGTCAAATATGACAGGAGACATTGACGAGTAAGAGGACAAGTGGAAAGTCTTTCTCTTTCCGGTTTTGCGGTCGTGGTGTGCAGACGTGTTGCCTCACTGTTTTCTTGAAACTGAACAATAACCTGGTCGGGACTTGCTGTGCGGTCAGTGTAATATAAAGCAAATACAATGAACAATAGTCCATCTCTGACATGTACATATGTACATACACACATACGAACTTTAAATATAAGTGTGTACATGCTGAAAAAAAACCCAAACATATACAAAATAAATCACATTTTTTCTTTAATAATCAAGTCTTTATTTTTTAAAGACTTTACTGGCGGGGTTGTGCCGGTGGAATATTACCATCGGCGTCCAACGGCACCCATTGGACCACCGGACGTGGTTGTGCCGGTGCCACATTCCCATCGGCGTCCAATGGGGCCCATTGGGCCTGCTGGATTGCCGCCTGGGCTCTCAGTTCGTCTATCCTGACCCATCCAGGCGGGGCCGCTGCTGGGGCGACGACTGCCGGTTGGGCCGCTGCTGGTGGGGCCGCTGCTGGTGGGGCCGCTGCTGGTGGAGCCGCTGCTGGTGGAGCGGCCTCCCACCCCTCACAACACTTTCCGCACACTGTGTGGCAACGGCACTCACAGGAGCCATATGCCGGTTGCGGCCCAAACTGGCGCCATCCAAAACCGCGTCCACGGCCGCGCCCGCGGCCACTCCACTGCTGCTGTGGAACTGGCACACACTTCTGAAATAAAAATAAGAGTTTTATACATTAATATTTAACATATATAATTTATTTTAAAAAAAATGCAAGAAAAATACTTTCGCTGTAGCGTCCTCTTGCTGAATACATTTTATAGTGATCGTTACAAGTTAGTGATGGCAAACAGGAAAACTTAGAGGAGTAGCGATACACAAAACGACTATCGATATCAGTATTGAATATCGATATTCATAGAATCTCAACTGAGCGTAGACGGACACTTTATTAATTTTATTTTTATTCAATGTCCTTTTTAGCTGTTAATTAAGTTAAATTACAATATTTTATTGAACTAAAAACTATTCCATAATTTTATTTTTTTAATATACATAGATTTCGTATTTAGCACGCATATTAATATCGAAAATACAGACATATAAATATGTAAATATATTTGTTCTATATTTTTGGTAGGCAATTTTTAATTTAAAATTAAACAATTTAATAAGAGAATAAAGTAACATACAATTAGAATGCGTTGCAGCAAAATTCGAATATTTTAGTTTATTTGAATAAATGATACCCCGCATTCTTATTAAACAAAAACAAACTGTCTGGCAGCACTAGGTACTCATACAATGCACAATATGAAGATAAATTTTCTGTATGCAATATTAAGCTATTAATTAATTATATAGTAAAGACAAATAAATAAAATAAATTTACAGAGAGACGACTATTATTAACTTATTTGAAGAAGTTAGAGTCGCGTTGTCACATAACAAAACTAAACTTTCTGGCAGCACTGGTTACTTTAAGCAAGCAGTAAACATGCAATTAATCAAGGAAAGTAAAGGTCTATATAGTTAATATGATAATAGGTAATTTCGGGCCTTACCGAATTTTTACAGATATGTGTTATGTGTAAAAAAAACGCGGAATTAAATTGCCTATATATCACATATTTTAAAGTGATTTAAAACGCAGATTTTTCTTAAACTTTTTTTTTTACCTATTTACTCCAGAAAAAATATATATTAAATATATTTATAAATATATTTCGATCTTGCTGTAATCGGAAGTACAAAATGTTTCATCTGCCGCAAAAAGAATTCACCACTTGTAAGCAGTATCTTTCCACATGCACTGCAAGCAGTGCAAGTAGTGTGCATGCAGTAGTATACATGCAGTAGTGTAAAGGAAAAAGGTATATTCAATCAACAGGTAATATCTTGCGCAAACGAATTTTGACAGATAGGTGTTGTATGTCAAAAGACGCGGAATTAAATTGTCTACAACATACTACATATTTAAAAGTGATTTGATGTGTAGATTTTTCTTAAATCGCCAAAATGTGGAGAAAAAACTTTGAAGGTATGTCTAATAGCCCTTAGAAATACCTTTTAAATGATATATAGATCACATCTGTAGCTTCTATCGGTTGGATGCTATGGGGGTTTCAATTTTAGCGGTTTTTAGCGATTTCCCGCTAAACTAGCGATTTTTCGAAAAAGTTGTAGAACAAACGTTTCTAGATTTTTTATCGGGAACAAGTCCTCATTCAAACTTTTAAGCTAAATCAACGCATTTGTGATTAACTTAAGAGAGGAGTTAAAGAACATTGAATTCCAGAAAAAGAATACGGAATGCTTAAGTGCAGATTTCCTTGATACCTGTAAGGATAGTAATCAGATGGAAATGGAGAATGTTCAGGACATTTGTCCAAATGAAAGTACTGAAGGGGAGTCTGATAAGATAACAGATGCAGATCCCAGACAGAGAAAATGTCGATCCAGTTCTGACTGGTGAAATTGTATCAGATGATACAAGTGAAATCTTAGAAGATGTGATAGATTGAAATATAAGCCTGAATTATCGTATAGACATATGCTAAGCTGTGTTATAAAAGCTTCTTTAGATAGTACACCTATTTTCTTTGAGGAAATCTGTATTAGAAATGATAAGGTACAATGGGAATAAGCAATAAAACTAATAATAATAATAATACAATGGGAACATGAAGTGCAGCGTGTCCTCCCGTTCCAGAGTGTTGCACAACGAACAAGTGCTTGAACCTGTCTTGTAAGGTAGAAAACTAAGTTTTAGCACCTCTGTTCTAGCCTTACAGATAACAGCTATTGTCCGTGCATTGAGTTCGTCCTTGAAATAATTTGTATCATTTAAGTCGAAATTTAGCTGTCTGTACGTTATCCTTGTGCTGCTTTGTCGTGCCTGGGCTTCAAAATCGTTCATAATTTTCGCATCCAGATTTTTTAATAACGATGTGTGACCACGTTGCCAAAGTCTCCCATTTACTGAAGAACTGCGACTTTTGACCAGGGACCGCAACTTTTATAACTTTTAAAATAAAAATTGCAAAATAACAGTTATTTTTAGATTTTTATTTTAAAGTTACGGAAAAACTCTTATTTTTAATTTTTATTTAAAAAGTTATAAATAATCGCTAAAATTCATTTTTTTTATAAAAGTTTTGAAATAACTCATATTTCTGATTTTTTCAATAAAAATAAAAGTTAAGAGTTATTTTTGATTTTTATTTTAAAAATTACAAATAAGAGTTATTCCATAACTTTTAATAAAAAAATCAAAAAAAAAAAGTTAAGCTGAATATCTTTTGAACCAATTAGTGTATAACAAAAATTGAAATTTATTCTTGATCTATGATTCGAGATCTTTCATATGATATATCAAATGTCCTTCAAGGATGAATTTGAGGATCCAATTATTTTCTATTACTATTTTTCATTTTTTTTTCAGTATTCTGTTGCAGTAATATATGTTATAATTATTGGTAAGAAAAATACCAGCTGATACTTATAACACTAGAATTAATAAAAATTCAAAAATATACTAGTTATCAGGGTTACCACTGAAATTAACGTTTGAGGCAAGGTTTGCCTCTGCCGAACATGGCCTGAGAGTGTTATTCAGTAATCGTTGTTCACAGTGTAACAGTTAATTCCCAATTGAAATTAGTTCTTCATTGTTAAGTTTTAGCTTAGTAAATAACATTTGTAACTTTTCGTGTTCAGTGAATTTCTAATAATGGGCCGCAAGCGGGATAACATTCTTCGAAAATTCTTCATTTTTGAATTGGAGAACAATACAAATATCTGCAAGATATGCCAGCGTGCTCTCAAGGGCAATTATAAAACCAATTTGAAACGCCACATGCTCGATATGCATAAAAAGCTGTACGAGAGTGAAATTAGGGAGCAGGAAAACAGTGAGCTCAGTGAAAAAAAGAAAAAAATTTCGATTACCTTCTCCACAAATGAAGTCAAGGATGCTTGCGATCAGTTAGTGACAATAGAAAAAATGCCGTTTGCTGTGTTGGACTCTAAGGCATTCAAGAAGCTGACAAGCCAAATTTTGAAGACAATGAAATAGAAGTTCAGGCTGCAATAAATGAAATAAACAGTTACTGTCCGAAACCAATTGACATAAACGAAGATATAATGAATTATTGGGAGGAGAAAAAATTCATATATCCCCGTTTGTACCAGCTAGCAAAGGTGATTCATTGTGTTCCTGCAACACAAGTCATCGTCGAAAGGGCATTTTCAGCACTGAAGCTTATACTTTCTGACTTGCGAGGCAATTTGTCGCCGATTTCCTTAAAGCAAATTATGTTTTTAAAACTTAACAAAACATAAGCTTAAACATTGTTTTATAAACTAAAAATATATTTAAAAAAAAAATGCAATTTCATTACCCTTGGATTTGAAAAATATATTTTTTTATTATTATTTTGAAAGTTGTAGTATATATTACTGCAACAGAATATTGAAAAAAAAAATGAAAAATAGTAATAGAAAATAATTGGATCCTTCAAATTCATCCTTGAAGGACATTTGATATATCATATGAAAGATCTCGAATCATCAGAGCTCCCGAAATTTGCTCTATTTTTTTCATGGCTCCCAAAAAAAGTGCTTGCTCCCAAACCCCTTTGGGAAGTGCTCAGATCCCAATCTAATATTTTGCTACTGAGCAAAAGAGCAATACTAAAAAGCAAAGCAAGTTATTTCGAATTTTTTTTTGATCTCGTGCTTAGCTAAACGAATCTCATAAAAGTAGGCTCTTTCTATTTAAATTTATACGTGCATGTGTGTAAAGCAGCTGAGCTTCACTCGCATTTTGAAATTCGTTTCGACAAGTTCATTCAAAAACTGTTAATATGAGCCGCGAGGAAAACAAAAAAATGCATTTATTTTTTACATTCAACAAGGCAGATAATAAATCTGCTTGTAATGTGTGTGGTCTACAACTAGCAGGAAAACACGTTACAAATTTAAGGCGTCACATGTCTTCAAGGCATCGATAAGTCTTGGAGGATTTGTATAATTATGATTCCAACATGACACAAAAACAAAAAATTAGAAAAATTACCATTGAGACAATTGAAGAAGAAGTCACATCGTCATTGGTTGAAATGGTCACCACAGACGGAAGACCTTTTATCGCATTGGACAGCAAAGGGTTCCGAACAAATATACTATCTACTGTTGAATAGCCCTTTCTAAATCCCATCTGGTACTCGCTAAGAATCTTATGATTTTCCATCCAGCCTGTTAAACGTGACAGCAAGATAGACGCAAATAATTTCATATCTACATTTAGAAACGATATGCCTCGGTAATTTGCTGCTTCACGTGGAACTCCCTTTTTGAAAATTGGAAAAAGTAGCGCTTTTCGAAAGCTATCCTGTGCTTCGCCATTTTCAAAAATAATATTTAACGCCGAGTTAAGCTCTTGCACGAATCTTGGCGTAGCATTTTTAAGAATTCTGCCGGTATAGAGTTCACACCAGGAGCTTTTTTGTTTTTCAAGCGAAGTATTGCAGTCCTCTAACTCATTGACTCGTTGGAGGGGTAGCGCATAACAATGATTTGCAGGTGGGTCTTCAATGTAAAGGAGCCTTTGAAAGTGTCTTGCCAACATCTCAGGGTCGATTTGAAGTCGGTTGCTATTCGTACGGCCATTCAGTCGTTTTACCATGTTCCAAAAAGATTTGCTATCCCGCACATCGTTTACTTCCAGTTCCAGGGTTTTATAATACTGTTGCTCCTTGTGTCTGCAGAGATTCTTGTAGGCTACATTCGCTGTGGTATAGTTATTCTTGTTTAATTCACATGCATCTTTTTGAACTTGCTTCAACAATTTCATTGACCCTTTTCCTAGCTACGACACAATCATGGTCGAACCATGGCTGCGTATACGATTTCTTGGTAGTTTTTGGCATGCATTCTGATGCCTTTAAAATGCATTCCAAATCGTTCGGTTGGGACTGCGAGTTGTTGACATTCAGATCAAGCTGCTCTGGGTACTCGGCGGCATATCGGTCAACCCATCTTAGTTTTGGCAATGGCTTGCTCTAATTCTTTGTCACGATCCCTTCCAAACTTATGCTGATGACAAGAGGCAAATGGTCAGAATAAGGTTCAGCAAAAACTTTTAAATCCACGACTATATTATGCCAGCTGCCATTTATCAGGCAGTAGTCAATAGTTGATGCGGCCTGCGATCTGACGAAAGTAAGACTACCATTACCGTCGCTTATGGTTCTTCCATTAAGCACTGTCAGGTTGAAGGAATTACATAGGTCAATGAGCTTTTTTCCGTTTGCATCTATTTTCATGTCTTTTGCTGCACGTACTATGTGTGCATAATTTGATGCCATGTAACTACCTATTGTTGGCACTTGACTATTAAAAATTCGGGCGTTAAGGTCACCAATCACCATTATGTTATCTGACTGAATTTGCTGCAGGTTGTCATCCAGGTTTTCGAAGTCCGCTATCCAGTGGTTGCAATTCAAATAAGTTGGGACAATATAAAGACGTTCATTTTTCAAAAGGACTTCTATAGTGATTGTGCTTGTACCGGTCCAGGACCTTATCATACGATACGTTTGCCCAGTCTAGAGCGTTTCCAAAGGTGGACTGAATAATTTGTTCCGCTGGCTGACCATTCGCAATCAGGTTCCTGTTTTGATCGTAATGCATCCATTTGCCATTTGTGTTGAAAGCGTCATTTTTTACAAACACCCTGATTTCTTTATTTATGACCGCAAGCTCTTTTTTAAGCTGCAGCAGTATCACCTTGCATTCCTGTTTTTCTAGGCTGAGATCTCGCTCTATGTATATGGACGAGCCAGCCAGTTTTCTTCCATTTTTCAGCGCTTCCATTGCCATATCGGCATTTTCTAATTCCACTAGCACGCCTACCTTTTTGTTGCGCTCAAAAAGAGTTTTTGAATTTCGGATTCTCGCTTGTGGCATTTCCATTTTTCTAAGCAGCTATTCTTCTATGTCTTTCTTATTTGCCTTATCCTTCTGCAAGCCCTTCAGTATTATGTTGCGACTATTATTTTGCTCGATTATGCGATTTAACTCCTTTCTATCACGCTCCCTGTCATTTCTCAGTTTTTCCAATTCCTGCTTGAGTGCTTGGTTCTCTGCTCTGAGTGAACCCATCGAATGTGCCATGCTGCCTATCTCCGCCTTTAATTCTCCAATGTCATCTTTCGATGCTAATTTTGTCATTTGTTCCCCGATTTTGCTGCTCATTGATGCTAAGTTGGAGTCAAACTTCTCGCCCATTTTTTGAATGGCCAGCATGAGATCTCCTACTGGATCTTCTGGGGATAAGTTCGATCTCTTCCTCTTCTCTTGCTGCTGAGTGCTTAATGGGGTGCTATCTGCGTGAGTCTCGTTGATCATGTTTTGTCTTTCGGATCCGGCAAGTGTTGGAGATCTGCTTACTGGCATCATAAGAGGGCAAAATGACTCAAAACTTTTTGGTTTGGGCCTAAAAGTATGCTTTGAATAATGCGACACAGCCGCTCTTTCCTTTTAAGTTATGACTCTCGCGCTCTCAAATGTGTGAAACAAACATACACACTCACCCACGGTTTATAACAAAATAATGCTTAAACTCTTGCCGTTCTATAATCCTTATTCAGATGAATGTGAAATGGGTCTTATTTTATTGCTATGACCTCTCTGTCCCTTTGGCGTACGTAGATCAACTATCCAAATAAAACTTTCCGATGTATTCGATGAAGAGAGTCACCACGAGCTTTTTGTTCAATGATAAAATAAAAGTTTTTGGCCTTGTTTTTATTTAAAATTATTTTGTGGCTATATTTTTGAATAAAAGTTCTCTGTTGAATGACGTTTAAAGCTGGAGCTAGTTTGAAACACAACCTCTTTGCCCGATGCTTGACTTATTTTATCTTTTGTTATATGTAGATGATTTAGTAATATCAACGGGAATAATCCAAACAATGTATAAATTTAAATCGTATTTGAATGGAAAATTTAGAATGACAGATTTATCGGATATTAAATATTTCATAGGAATAAAAATTGATAGAAATAATGGCCAATTACATTTAAGTCAATCTGCATATATAAAACAAGTCCTATCTAAATTTTAAATGGAAAATTGTAATCCGAATAATTCGCCACTTTCTTCAAAGCTCAATTACGAAGGCTTAAATTCAGATATAAATTGTGAAGCACCTTGTCGCAGGGTGTTTAATGTACATAATGCTATGTACAAGACCAGACCTTAGTATATTTATTAATTTATTAAGCAGATGTAATCAATATAATAATATTGAATTATGGCAAAGTTTAAAAAGAGTTATAAGATACTTAAAGGGAAGCATTGTTTTGTTGATTCTGATTGGGGTGAAAATATAATCTTATAAAAAAACCTCTTTACGAGGTAAAAGTCTAGTGACGAAAACATTTTCATGCCCCAAAATTTCTGATATCCAATTTTGTGACGAAAAATATTACATTTTACACATGAATTATTAAAAAAAAAATTTTGTCACTGGACACATTGCGCTAAATTTTTCATAACTAATAAATACCAGTATATACTAGTAGTACTTTTTTGCGCAGAGCCAGTGACAAAATTTTTTTTTTAATAATTCATGTGTAAAATGTAATATTTTTCGTCACAAAATTGGATATCAGAAATTTTGGGGCATGAAAATGTTTTCGTCACTAGACTTTTACCTCGTAAAGAGGTTTTTTTATAAGATATCAGAAATTTTTTAATAAGACATAGGAAGTTTTGACAATTGAAATATTTTTTTACAGTGTAACTTTGTCAATCGGTGCTTATTGTTTGTACAAGCAAAAAGAAACTGTCTTGCAACACTGTTTCTCTTTACTAACACACATGCCAACATGCCAAGCGCAAAATTTATCAGCACTCTCAAACTCTGGCTGCTATGACACTTTGTTGCTGCTGTCCTTTTCCAATTCAAAGTAAAACGTATATATTCAGTTAATAGGTTATATCTTCCAAACCAATCAACAAAAATTTATGCATGATGTATCAAAAAACGCGAAATATTAAAAGCTCAAACATATTCAAAATTAAAAAAAATCGCTAGCGGCGTTTTCTCGAAAACCGCCAAAATGTGGAAAAAATTACCTTTTTTCACCTGTAGCTTTTTACCTGTGTACTTTAGAAAAAAAGTTTAAACATATGCTTAAGAGCCCTTCAAAGTACCTTTCCAACGACAAATAGATCATATCTGTAGCTTTCATAGTTTGGACACTATGGGGGTTTTTAGTTTTAGCGGTTTTTAGCGATTTCCCGCTAAGCTAGCGATTTTTCGAAAAAGTCGTAGAACAAACGTTTCTAGATTTTTGAGCGGGAACAAGTCCTCATTCAAACTTTTAAGCTAAATCATCGCTTTGATACAAACAAACAAACAAACAAACATACTGACTTTTCATCTCATTTTCGGAAGGCGACTCAAAATTTCAAAATTAATTATTTTTTGAACCAGTTGTCCGATTTTGATGATCGAGGTGTCATTCGACGCGTATTTTTGATGAGAATTGTAAAAAATTCAACGAAAATTCAAAAAGGCTCCAACGGCCCCATTAGCTCCAATAATGTAAATTTTGCCCCTCCCACTTACACCTGTTTATCTCACGAACCAGGTGAGTTTTCAAAAGTCTTAGTATGCACACTTGTAAGTTTAATTAATACCTTTCGATCGGTATATAACTCGACCTGATCGGACAGTCATAGCAAATCTTCCATTCTTCCTGTGTATATATGCTAGTCGCCTTCGCACCCTTCGTGCTGCTTTCGTCACTAGCGCGGACTGCCGTCCGCAGTGATAGTCGCCTTCGCACCCTTCGTGCTGCTTTCGTCACTAGCGCGGACTGCCGTCCGCAGTGATAGATAGATGAAGTACTACAGGATATTTGTTTAAAATGTATGAAGCTAATTTAACCCTCTAACACGTGAGCGTGCCTCAAGACACTTATCCGTTAAGTCACAATAACAAAAAAAGCAATCCGTTTTCTTATATGAAAATATTTTTTAATTGTTGCTAATAAACACAACTTGACATTTACAACAAGCTTTAAAGCACTCGGAAGCTTTTAAATGTGCTTTTATTTTAACTTGGACATGCCATGTGTTCTTTCTGTTTTTCTTACGAGAAAAATCTCGGGAGGGTCAATTTCAATCTGCTCTTATGCTGCACACACAACATAATCTATTTGGTTGGTGTTACATAACAATCGATAAATGACATATCTAAATTGTAAACATACTTATAAAAAAACCTCTTTACGAGGTAAAAGTCTAGTGACGAAAACATTTTCATGCCCCAAAATTTCTGATATCCAATTTTGTGACGAAAAATATTACATTTTACACATGAATTATTAAAAAAAAAATTTTGTCACTGGACACATTGCGCTAAATTTTTCATAACTAATAAATACCAGTATATACTAGTAGTACTTTTTTGCGCAGAGCCAGTGACAAAATTTTTTTTTTAATAATTCATGTGTAAAATGTAATATTTTTCGTCACAAAATTGGATATCAGAAATTTTGGGGCATGAAAATGTTTTCGTCACTAGACTTTTACCTCGTAAAGAGGTTTTTTTATAAGATATCAGAAATTTTTTAATAAGACATAGGAAGTTTTGACAATTGAAATATTTTTTTACAGTGTAACTTTGTCAATCGGTGCTTATTGTTTGTACAAGCAAAAAGAAACTGTCTTGCAACACTGTTTCTCTTTACTAACACACATGCCAACATGCCAAGCGCAAAATTTATCAGCACTCTCAAACTCTGGCTGCTATGACACTTTGTTGCTGCTGTCCTTTTCCAATTCAAAGTAAAACGTATATATTCAGTTAATAGGTTATATCTTCCAAACCAATCAACAAAAATTTATGCATGATGTATCAAAAAACGCGAAATATTAAAAGCTCAAACATATTCAAAATTAAAAAAAATCGCTAGCGGCGTTTTCTCGAAAACCGCCAAAATGTGGAAAAAATTACCTTTTTTCACCTGTAGCTTTTTACCTGTGTACTTTAGAAAAAAAGTTTGAACATATGCTTAAGAGCCCTTCAAAGTACCTTTCCAACGACATATAGATCATATCTGTAGCTTTCATAGTTTGGACACTATGGGGGTTTTTAGTTTTAGCGGTTTTTAGCGATTTCCCGCTAAACTAGCGATTTTTCGAAAAAGTCGTAGAACAAACGTTTCTAGATTTTTGAGCGGGAACAAGTCCTCATTCAAACTTTTAAGCTAAATCATCGCTTTGATACAAACAAACAAACAAACAAACATACTGACTTTTCATCTCATTTTCGGAAGGCGACTCAAAATTTCAAAATTAATTATTTTTTGAACCAGTTGTCCGATTTTGATGATCGAGGTGTCATTCGACGCGTATTTTTGATGAGAATTGTAAAAAATTCAACGAAAATTCAAAAAGGCTCCAACGGCCCCATTAGCTCCAATAATGTAAATTTTGCCCCTCCCACTTACACCTGTTTATCTCACGAACCAGGTGAGTTTTCAAAAGTCTTAGTATGCACACTTGTAAGTTTAATTAATACCTTTCGATCGGTATATAACTCGACCTGATCGGACAGTCATAGCAAATCTTCCATTCTTCCTGTGTATATATGCTAGTCGCCTTCGCACCCTTCGTGCTGCTTTCGTCACTAGCGCGGACTGCCGTCCGCAGTGATTTTCAACCGATAGCCCCAACTGATAGCCCCAAAAAAGCTCTGAAACACTTTTTACATTTTGTCACCTTACAGGTAAACGAAGCCATGTACACCTTTTCTGAGCTCATTTTTGAATTTAAACGCCCAAGTTCACTTTAGAAAAAAAAATTTGACTTTTTTTCTTTATTATTTTCAAAGATAGCCTTAGAGAGTTAATTTGTTGGTGTACCGGGAATTAAAACTCTGTAGCAGCTTCATCAACTGAAGCTGTTTGAAGGTGTTAGAGAAGCCCTATGGCTTAAGTCATTATTAGAGAGCATTAAAATATCATTAAACACTCCTATTAAGATATACGAGGATAATCAGGGATACATTAGTAAAGCAAATAATCTTACTTGCCATAAAACATCACTTTTCAAGAGAGCAGGTTGAAAGTAAACTAATTAAAATTGAGTATATTTGCACAGAAAAACAGATCGCAAATACGTGACCAAGCCACTACCAGGTCCACGTTTTAAAGATCTCCGAGAACAGATTGGATTGACTGAATAAAAATGACGGAACTCGATGTCTCGGAGTTCGCATTTTCAAAAACCGGATTTTCAAATTATTAAAAGTTTTAAATTGGTCTGATTAAGGTTTTACTGGGTTTTTCCTGAATCCTAGCAACGAATGTTGGACCAATGTTGTAAATGTCCCAGAGCCCGACTTATCACATTGGTTTCAAAATATTGAGGAGGTGTATTAATTTTAAATACTAATTTTTGAGGAGGTGCGTTGAAAAAGCAGAGACAAATAACCACCAGGTAACTCCTTCAATAATTGTTCAAATAATAATTTGTTCTGCGATTTACAAAAATATAGCAAGCCAAGTCAAATACACATTTGTAATGTACTTTCTATTTATGCAATTTTTTCATTCTGTTCTCTGTCGTGTAAGTGAAGAAGTCGTGTGCAACGAAAATATAAATTCAGACTTAAAACAAATAAAAGTTATTTTATTCATACGGCAAATATTACTAAGAAGAACGAATATTTCAACACCAATGAAATGACAAATTCATTAAAAAATTAGTTAATTAGGAACAACTCTGGTGACTGGCACAGGGTATCTAACAGTGGAGCAAACTCGACTGCTGTCGCCCCACTTGTTTTTGCAGAAAATCTTTGGCATCACTGACCTACGTACCAAATTGGGAGTCTCTAGCTCTTATAGTCTCTGAGATCTAGGCGATTACATAAACGGACAGACGGACATGGCTAAATCGACTCGGCTGTTGATGCTTTTCAAAAATATATATATGTCGTTGCGCTGTGAAATTATTAGCAGCTTGAGTTGGCTTTCTGTTGGCTGTGTTGGAATACTCTTTTTGCTTCGTCGTGAAGTCTTCTCAGTTATTACAGTGTTGGTAAAAAAGTGTTGTATTCAGAGTCGCTCAGAAAGGTCCGAAAGAGATGGACCGAGCTGCTGCTGAACGTAGTCCCTAGTGTTGCTGATTGTGAGTGAGATGACAATGAGTGCCCTCACAGTATGCATGGTCATAATATTTTTGACAATTAGAAAATTAATAAGTTTGACCGCAGGAAGGACAGCACTCACTTTCCCTCGGGAATTCGTTATACGCGAACAGCTCGTGAATTAATTTTGCGACAAAGGAAACTAGTGCTACCGCGACATCAGAAGTGGGATCTGTGCATTCTCCTGAGAGCATTAGCGTGTATATCTCGAGTTGCGAAACCGAAATTTTATTGAGTTCGCGAAAGTAATGAAGACATCGGTGAATGTGTAGCATCATTTTAAAAGAAGTTGTCTCAGTGGTGATAATTCGTCGGAGTGCAGTGCTTCGCAGTAGTTAACCAAATTTCCTGTGGGAGTGGGAGCAGTCTAAAGAGTTTTTGATTCAGCTGTACGAGAACGAAGGGACACCGGCGGCCATGTTTTTAAGTTTATTGAAAATTTGTCCGACTGGTAGCTAGTGTCATGCGTTTGAGCGAGTCGTTTGGTGACATCCATGACTACGAATTGGCGAAATATGACCGTCGAAGAACGAGGTGAGAACTTTCAGATTCGTTTTGACTCTGTGATGCAAAATATTTTGCTTGTCTTACAATGCCGTTTAGTCTTAAGAACGCTCTGTGCGTTTTTCAGCGAGCCGTTGTGAACGCATTGGGAAACCTTGCACATTCCAATGAGATATTTTACATGAACGATTTCATGGGAGTTTCACCTACCATAGAGCTGAATTTTGAGAGATTGAAGGTTGTCTTGGATGTGTTAACTGCTGCTGGATTGCCGATTAATATTACTAAATGTGGATTTCTTAAAACTTCTGTACAGTATATGGGGTATGTGTTTAATCTTATAATTGAATAACATAAATTATAAATTACATATGCAATGCACGTAGCCACCTAAATATTCTCGCACATATTCCCCCTATCAAGTAATAAGATATCTTATAAAAACACCTCTTTACGAGGAAAAAGTCTAGTGACGAAAACATTTTCATGCCCCAAAATTTCTGATATCCAATTTTGTGACGAAAAATATTAAAATTAAAATATATATAAAAGGTTTTTCTATAAGATATCAAAAGTTTATTAATAAGACATCGGAAATTTTGACAATTGAAATATTTTTTGACAGTGTAACATTGTCAATCGGTTTTTGTTTGTACAAGCAAAAACAAACTGTCCGGCAACACTGGTTTCCTTTACTAACACACATTCCAACATGCCAAGCGCAAAGTCTATCAGCACTCTCAAACCCTGGCTGCTATGACACTTTGTTGCTGCTGTCCTATTCCAATTCAAAGTAAAACGTATATATTCAGTAAACAGGTTATATCTTCCAAACCAATCATCAAAACTCTATGAATGATATATCAAAGAACGCGAAATTTTACAAGCTAAAACATATATAAAAAAAATCGTTGGAGGCGTTTTCTCAAAAACCGCCAAAATGTGGGGAAAAATACTTTATTTCACCTGTTGCTTTTTACCTGTGTACTTTACAAAAAAAGTTTGAAGGTATACTTAAGAGCCCTTCAAAGTACCTTTCCAACGACATATAGCTTCTGTGGTTTGGACACTATGGGGACACTATTTTACCGGATTTTAGCGATTTCCCGCTAAACTAGCGATTTTTCGAAAAAGTCGTGGAACAAACGTTTCTAGATATTTGATCGGGAACAAGTCCTCATTCAAACTTTAAAGCTAAATCTACGATTTGTTCCAAACAAAAAAACAAACAAACAGACTGACTTTTCATCTCGTTTTGAGAAGGGCACCAAAAATTTCAAAATTAATTATCCTCTGAACCAGTGATCGGATTTTGATGATCATGGTGTCATTCGACGCGTAAAAACTTTAAAGGTATGCCTAAAAGCCCTTCGAAATACCTTTTTAACGATATATATATATCGCATATTTAGCTTCTGTCGTTTGGATGCTATAGGGGTTTCAATTTTAGCGGTTTTTAGCAACTTCCCGCTAAACTAGCGATTTTTCGAAAAAGTTGTAGAACAAAAGAAATGTTTGACCGCAATGAAAGGACAACAACTACAACCTCACGCACGTGGGACAACTCTATATGGCCAGGGAGCGGCACAGGGTATACCCTGGTGCTCCGCTGGCAGCAAGAACTACGTGGATCTAGTAGGACAAAGTTAGTAGGGATGGCTGCCGGGATTAGTCTCACGGCCGACGGGATCGATTCCTCGTCCAAACTACGGGGTATTTAATAGGGATTGTTGCCGGGATTAGTCACGCAACTGTCGAGTCGCTCCTCACTAAGCCACGCGCCAGCGTCGGTTACACAATTCACCACAGATTTCGCTCTTCACCTCGGAGCTTTCGCTCACTCACAACGAGGTGAAGTTGGCGCTCCTTTTGGCAGATTTGTGCAACCGATCGCTTAGGCATGCAAGCCTGCGATGACGGTCGTTACATATAAATTGAAATTTAAACTTATCTTAAAAAATAACAATATTAATAATATGAAATATTATAATAATAATAAAAAAAATATAATGTGAGACGGTGCGACCTTAGCGCCGCTTCACACCTTTTATTGCCACAATCTCACTTTTCACAATAATATCTGCACGTATACACTTTGCACGATCAGTGTGCACTATTAGTGCAACAGAAAACACAAAACTGTTGATGCAAAGTAAAAATGATTCACAATGATTTATATTTTTGTCACCAGGTGCAATCTGCACTTGCCAATTGGTTAAAGCGAAAAGAAACAGATCGACGGAAGCTAAGCGGCACTATCGTGAAAATTAAACGCATGCCCATGAATGATTTGCGGATTTTATCGATTAATCGTTTACTCAAAATGGTAATTAGTAGTCCAGTCAACACAACAATAATGTTATGTTAGCCGACTGCAAGTTAACATTTCGCCTTACAGCTGCTAATTGATAGGCAATTTACACTGAGACCGGTAAGCAAAAAGCCCTAGCTTACGGCGAAAGTCGTTTACACTGGTAGGCCGGTAAAAAAACCGATATTTTGAAGTCCAAGTGTCTAACTGTGAAATTAATAAATACACATTGTAAATAAAGGCGAAAAAATAAAATGGATCCCAAATTAATTGCCGCAGTTACAACGCAGTTTGTGCTAGTGAACCAAGGTATAAACCACGCATTGGCGGCTTGCGAGGGGTTCAAAGTAATGATTAATTTGTTGAATCATGCATTAGAGGAGAAATCCAGATCCGTTTGGGCGCACGTAAGTAAAAAGCTGCATTTGTAGACAAGAACGTTAATTTTCCACACTTTTTATAGGAACGTAACGGCGTATTCTGGGAGAAAGACGTGTCCAACATGTCCAACGGTGTATTCAAATCTGTTTTTGGATGGAGCATTTCTAGAAATGGCCAAGAAGGACACAAATTTTAGGAATAGCATCCCATTACAAAAGCGAGTTGCAATCGCTGTATTTGCAGTGGGCTCTGCCTCGGAATGTTTTGCGAATGCCTGTAGTGTCAGTGAAGGAGTTTTGTCGCCTGGTGTGGCAGAATTTGGCACACATTTATTTAGGACCAAATTTTCTAACACAGGTGAGGGTGGAAGATATGCTTTGGCGAACTGTTTTTGTTTGTTTTTTTATTCGTGGACTAAGCGATTAAAAATTTGAACCATGGCTGTAGCAGACCTTCTCTTCCAGTTAAGTTAATTCCAAACTGTGAAATCTTATTGGCCATTTCAGCATACACGTAAACAATTTTTCTGGCCCCGCGCAGATCAGCCAAGCTCTCGTCCCAAGTCTCTAAAAAGAGAGAGTCCAACCCCTCGGTCCATTTTTTGCGCATCCTCGTGTTGTCTTTTTCCTCTGTATTAAAAAGAAATTTCATTATAAATGGTATATACAAGATATCACAAATTTTTAAATATATCATACCAGCTGCTAGAGGTGGAGAACTATCGATAGTCGGCACCATCGATAGTGGACGATATTTTTCACAAACCATCGATAACTATCGATAGTTTTCGATAGTGGGTTGATTTAAAGATAATGGCAGTTAGCTTCTAAAAATTATTTTCTTAAGTAAAATTCCAACAAAAAATTAAAATCGTAAATTTTGTTTTTTAATTTAAGGAAGAAATACATTTCGTTTAATTCATTTCATTTGGCAACAGAAAAATTTAAGGAGGATTACAAGATTAAATTTCATTTTAGTTAACGGAATATTTCAGGTTTTTCCAATAAGTGTTATAACATGCCTTTAAAAATACATTTAATTTTTAAAATTAAATAGGATTTCAATAATCTTACATAGTAATTAGCTATTTTAATAGCCAAAGGTTTTTGTTCAGAAACAATAACATATTTATGTTTATTTCTTTAAGTCGAGTCCGTCGATCAGAAACTATTTGTCCGGCCTTGCTGAACATGCGCTCCGACTCGACTGAAGTGGCCGGAATACATAAATAATTAAACATAAGAGTTTTTATAGGAGCCAGTTCCGTTTGGTTCACCTGAAATTACAAAAAATTATTATATTTTGTCGAAAGAGCAACTTAAAATATATAACTTACTTTTATCCAGATCAGTGGATCTGTATCCTGAGATGTCTCGTCATTGTGGACTCCAGTAAACTTTGTTGTAGCATTTGGCCTTCAGTCGTGGTCAAAGTTAAAGTTAATTGCTCCACTTTGCGGTATAATCCATAAACAATCGGTATTATTAATGAAATTGTGACATATTTGCCGCCGGAAATTTGTTCTATTGCATTTTGATATACAATTAATATGTTGCAGACGTCTTTTAAGATGTTTACTTAATTTGCCGTTAATGGCGGCGGTGCATTCGTTGTGGCTAATAAAACTTTGGATATTGCATCATTGGTTTTTATTATGCGCTCAATCATGAAATAAAAACTATTCCACCTTGTTGGCGTTTCCTGCAACAATCTGTAGGGTGTGTCGGAATCTTGGGCTATTTTAAATTTTTCGTTTGCAATAGTGCTGTGGTTGAAAAATTTCACGATTGTTTTGCATTTGGCAAATACAGCTTTTAAGCGCAAATTGCCACTTTCAATTTTTAATCCATCTTGTACAACAAGATTCAAGCTATGCGCAAAACATGGCAGATTGCGAATCTCCAATATTTGACATGCCTTTAGCATGGAGTTTGCACTACTTTTCAACTTGGCTGTGCACTCCTCAAACATTCCCTTCATCAGCACATCTCTTATATGTGTTTTGCTGGGAAGTTTATACCTGGGATCAAGGATTTGGGAATACCTCATGAATCCTTCATTTTCGACAATGGTGAACGGCTGAACATCCGTTGCAATCATCATTGTCAACTCTCTATCGATGTCCCTCTTTCGTTTGGAGTTGTTGTCGTATAAAATTGCTCTTTTAAAATATGAAGAAATGGAGTGCATGCTTGATCTTGTGCTGCTGTTTGACGACGCAGCCAAACTTGTGTCATTAGAATCTGATGTTTCGACGTTACCATTAGTTGGTTTTGGAACAGGATCATTAAGTCCTGGATGAAATCTATTGAGGTGATCTTTCAAGTTGGACGTGTTCCCGCTTGTCTTGTACTCCTTGCCACAGTTGAGACACTTGGTTAGTTTTTTATCGTCCGATCTCTTGAAATATTTCCAAACTTTAGAAATTCCTTTCTTACGTTTTGTTGCTTCAGTTTTATGCGTGATACTTGCGACCGAGTCAGCGCTGCTGCATTCACATGCCACTTCATCGTCAGTAAGTGCAGCTGAACTGTGTCGTTTTGCTTAAATTAAACGAAAACGGTTTGGAGAAGTAAAACTAAAAAGCAAATAATTTAGCTTTATCGGCTATAATAAGGAACTTATCCATGCTCAAAAATATATATTTAGCACGTATTACACAAAATTTCAGAGCGTTTCCCTTTGCATCCGTTTCTTCAGAAATTTCGTGGTTTTCTGTGATGCGTAAAGCTTCATAAAAAACTATCGAAAACTATCGATAGTGGAGGTCTGCCATCGATGGCGGCTCGATAGTGCTTGACCATCGATAGTGCCGATAGTGCCATCGATAGTTCTCCACCTCTAGTAAAGGCCTACTTACGGGCAGTGTAAATTGCCTATAACAAAACAGTAGCGTCCGAAATAATGTATAAACAAGAAACAATTCTGCAAGTGAAAACTAAATGAAAAATTGTGCAGAATAAGTTTGAGAAAATGCTCACATCTACACATGTAAATACAGTAGTACTCTTTGTGTAAAGTTTTGAAAGCAGTCAGCACATAAACTGAATACTAAAAGGGCGTCGCAACTGGCACTTGTAACCAGGTGGACTTCGGAAAGGGAATTCCTTGAAGCGCAAAGCTGAGTGCGATCGTAGAAGTGAGTGAATGTTTCTTGTAGATTGTGTAATGGAGTTTCCAGCCGGGGTGCAGACTCAGTCTGCCAGGGCCAGAACTTACAAGAAATTTGTAAGTTTCGCTGGACGCGGGGATAAAGAGTAGGGAAATGTTCGCTGGGAAAGAGAAAATAACAACGTACGTACGTACAACTACTCGGGGGTCTGGCCGGGATTCTTCCCACGGCCAACGGGATCAGTCCCTCGTCCGACCACCACGGTTAGGGGTAACACAAGTAATAGCGGGATTCTTGCCGGGATCACCCACGGCGGAAAGGATTTCCCTTGTCTAGAATACGACCGCTTGTCAATGTTGGTATCTAACCTCAAGGAAAATCGAAGTAGCAGGATTCTTGCCGGGATCACCCACAGCGGACAGGATTACCCTTGTCCAGAATGCGACAGCTTGCTACAAATAAAAAGAGTTAGTTCTCTCATTATTCAATTCACCGCACTGCTGCACTGTTCGACCTAACCACACTCACGTCCGGCCTTTTCTCTAGACGCGCCAACTTGCGACGTCTGTCCCTTTTCACTCTTCGATCTCCACTAACGAGCCGCTCTTTGCTAAGCCACGGGCCAGCGTCGGTTACACAGCTCACCACAGCTTTCGCTCTTCACCTCGGAGCTTTCGCTCTCTCACAACGAGGTGAAGTTGGCGCTCCTTTTGGCAGAATTGTGCAACCGATCGATGACGCATGCAAGCCTGCGATGACGGTCGTTACATTTAAATTTAAACTTACAAATAACAATATTAATTACACATAATATAAAAATATCAAAAATAGCAATATTATTTATAATATAAAAAATACAACTATAGAATGTGAGACGGTGCAACCTTAGCGCCGCCTCACAATTGTACTAAAAACCAGGGACCGCAACTTTTATAACTTTTAAAATAAAAATTGCAAAATAACAATTATTATTAGATTTTTATTTTAAATTTACGGAAAAACTCTTATTTTTAATTTTTATTTAAAAAGTTATAAATAATAGTTAATATTAATTTTTTAAATAAAAGTTTTGAAATAACTCTTATTTCTGATTTTTTCAATAAAAATAAAAGTTAAGAGTTATTTTTTATATTTATTTTAAAAGTTACAAATAAGAGTTATTCCATAACTTTTATTATAAAAATCAAAAAATAAAAGTTAAGCTGAATATCTGTTGAACCAATTAGTGTATAAGAAAGATTTAAATTTATTCTTGATCTATGATTCGAGATCTTTCATATGATATATCAAATGTCCTTCAAGGATGAATTTGAAGGATCCAATTATTTTCTATTACTATTTTTCATTTTTTTTTCAATATTCTGTTTCAGTAATATATACTACAACTTTCAAAATAATAATAGAAAAATATATTTTTCAAATCCAAGGGTAATGAAATTGCATTTTTTTTTTTTTAAATATATTTTTAGTTTATACAACAATGTTTAAGCTTATGTTTTGTTAAGTTTTAAAAACATAATTTGCTTTAAGGAAATCGGCGACAAATTGCATCGCAAGTCAGAAAGTATAAGCTTCAGTGCTGAAAATGCCCTTTCGACGCTGACTTGTGTTGCAGGAACACAATGAATCACCTTTGCTAGCTGGTACAAACGGGGATATATGAATTTTTTCTCCTCCCAATAATTCATTATATCTTCGTTTATGTCAATTGGCTTCGGACAGTAACTGTTTATTTCATTTATTGCAGCCTGAACTTCTATTTCATTGTCTTCATCTGACTCCTCATTGCCTGAAGCAACAGTAATGGAATTTAGAAAATCATTTAGCAATGAGGAACTGCTCTACGCGCATAAGAACTGACTTTTAGAAGGCTGCTCCCAAGTTGCTGGTGATAGCTCGTCCTGGCGCCGGTATGCTTCTTGTTCAGCTCGATTATTCCAAGTGTTACTATCTTGATAGCCTCGTGTTCGTAGAACTGAGCATTCACTCCCAAGATGCCTCTACTATGCCTTGATGCGATGTCAAGCTTGAGGGAAATTAGTCTCCGCTTCATTGCATTTATAATTGATGTTTTGACAATATCAAATTTTTCCGCCACGTGCTCCATTATATTTCGGGACGTTATGGGACTAATCTCTAATCCAGAAAAAATTTGGCTTCTCAGCTTCTTGAATGCCTCAGAGTCCAACACAGCAAACGGCATTTTTTCTATTGTCACTAGCTGAACGCAAGCATCCTTGACTTCATTTGTGGCGAAGGTAACCGAAATTTTTTTCTTTTTTTCACTGAGCTCACTGTTTTCCTGCTCCCTAATTTCCCTCTCGTACAGCTTTTTATGCATATCGAGCATGTGGCGTTTCAAATTGGTTATCTAATTGCCCTTGTATTGTTCTCCAATTCAAAAATGAAGAGTTTTCGAAGAATGTTATCCCGCTTGCGGCCCATTATTAGAAATTCACTGAACACGAAAAATTACAAATGTTATTTACTAAGCTAAAACTTAACAATGAAGAAATAATTTCAATTGGGAATTAATTGTTACACTGCGAACACCGATTACTGAATAACACTCTCAGGCCATGTTCGGCAGAGACAAACCTTGCCTCAAACGTTAATTTCAGTGGTAACCCTGATAACTAGTATATTTTTGTATTTTTATTAATTCTAGTGTTATAAGTATCAGCTATCAGAATATTGAAAAAAAAATGAAAAATAGTAATAGAAAATAATTGGATCCTTCAAATTCATCCTTGAAGGACATTTGATATATCATATGAAAGATCTCGAATCATAGATCAAGAATAAATTTAAATTTTTGTTATACACTAATTGGTTCAAAAGATATTCAGCTTAACTTTTATTTTTTGATTTTAATAATAAAAGTTATGGAATAACTCTTATTTGTAACTTTTAAAATAAAAATCAAAAATAACTCTCAACTTTTATTTTTATTGAAAAAATCAGAAATAAGAGTTATTTCAAAACTTTTATTAAAAAAATGAATTTTAATGATTATTTTTGACTTTTTAAATAAAAATTAAAAATAAGAATTAAATTTTATTTATATTTTATAAATTGAAAATATAAGTTTTTGGCTGATATCAATAGTTCCGGCTGAAATAGGAATTTTGGTGTTTACCATTTTACTGTAGCATGTTTCCTTCACATTGATTTTTTTAGCTGAAATTAGCATTCATAACTCTTATTTGCAGTCCCTGCTAAAAACACACTGATTTTATTAATCAAAAAATCACAATGGCCGTGTTCACCAGAACAAATCGACAACCGAAAATCGATGAAATTTGCATGATTATTCTGGTGAAATGCAGTGATTAGCAATCATGATTTCAAATTTTGTGATGTATGATGACTGAAAATTCATCACCAAAATAGTACGCTGAAATTCTGTGATGTGATGCTTTGTTATCAAACAAACAAAATACATGATTACTGATTGATTAGTTCTGGTGAACGCGGCCAATATTTATAGGTAAAAATAGCTTAGTTAACAGGTGTGTGGTGTCAATTAAAATTAGGTTATTGTGTACTCAGCAGTTGCGTGTAATGTAGGATAGCTTACTTAGCAACTACCGGGTTGGCTTACTGCTGCTGTTACGGCACATATTTTGTGTTGTGCCGTCAGCGATATTCTGTGTGGTCAGTTATGCTGTCAGCGATATTGTGTGTGAAGTGTTGACATAGGTTTTTAAATTGTGTTACATAGCTGTTTTGTTTTTGTTTTTAATTTAGATATATGTAATTTATATGCACCTAAACATTCTCCCGGCTGTTGAAACAGTGTTCAACCATAGTGTAGCTCCCCTGTGAATCGTCTTGAGGATGCTGATGGAGCGGATCGAGTGGATGGATTGGCAGCCTTATTCCATAGGCGTTGCTTCCGCATTGCATAGGCACATAGTAGTATAGCAGATACCACTAAAGAAGCATAGTCGGCTATATGATGTTTGACCGAGCTTATTGGGTTGGCCAGCTCTTGTTTGTTGAGTGTTGCCAATTTTAGCTGCAAGTTGTAGTGTCCCTTTATATAGACGAGTTTTCTTTATTTGTTTTGATTATTGATTTCAAATTTAAACAGCAGATCAAATGAGTTGCTATAAAAGAACTAGGCAAATATCGGAACTAGCAGCTATCAGAACAGTATGGCAACCTTAGCTCTGTTAAAGCAACAGGGCAAAGTTAACATTAGGAACAGCATATTGTCCTTCGATTTTTCCGATCTGGTAGCTCTGTTTTTATGCTATAAAAGCAGCGAAAAAAAGCGCGTCATTCTCTTTGCGAAAATTTTCTGGCCGACACACGATCGTGCATATTTTAATATATATAAAGATTGAGAAGCAGTTTTAACCTGCAAAAGTTTTGGAAGTCTTTGTGGATTAGTGACGAATCGACGCGCATTAAGGTAAATAACGAATTCAGCAGTTGGCAGAATTTACATTGTTCTTTTTGCCACCAGGTCTTTTCAACCCCCAAAGGTTAGCTGCATTGGGCTACCTCTGGGCAAGATCGCTTGCTGACATCAACGCATTTTCCTTGGCTCTAGCGGCTTTAACGCCAGCAGCCAATTGCGAAGTTGCGAGTGGCCAAAAGTGCCAATTGGATGTACCGGCGAAGAAGCGGTAGACGCGCAGCCGCCATCTTTTTTCCTAACCTCAGAAGAGGTACATTGACCCCGAGGGACTGCAGCAGGCTTGCTGAGTCACTCAAGAGTCGTCACCAAGGGATCGGTGGCAGCATCAGGAGTAGCAGCAGTATATTTTGGAGCAACAGCGCTGAAAGCGCAGATCAGCTGTTTTAGCAGCCGCAGCTGCTCAACGAGGGAGATTGCAGTCAGCAGTGTGTGTGTGTAGTGATTAGGAAAAAAAAGGTGTTAAAACAGCAAGAATTGTGCAAAAAGTGGGTTTAGGTATTTGCTTTGGAAAATTTAAAGAAAAACTAAGAAAACATGCCAATCAAAGAGAATTATAAAAAGTGCATGAAAAATTAAAAATTGTAAAGTAAAAGAGGAAACAAAAGGTTAAACTTTTCTAAGTATTTTATATATTTACATATCGATTGTATTTGTTTAATTTTCAATTGCCATTTCTGCTGCTAACACTAAGAGAAAATACTAACTAACCACACACAACACAACAACATCTGGAGACCTATGGAGCGCTTCACCAGGATTTCTAGGGGTGAGTGAACACACCAGAAAGGTGTTGGGAATAAAAAAGGAAAAGTAAAGTAAAGTTCAACGGATTCTGGACAACCAGAGAAGTGAAGTGCCAACTTATGTGACAAAGTGAAAATATAAAATGAAAACGTGAAAAAAGAAAATTAAAGTAAATTATATTGTAAATAAAATCACCTGTCCATAAGTGCGCGCGCAGCTTTTCTCTTTGGCCAGTTTGCGCTTGAAAGCAGAGTAATTTAAATTGAAAAATATTTATAAATGTAATCGAGTGAATCTCAGCTAACAGCTGATTAAAGAAAAAATACCTTTTTGTTCCCTCTTACACTGAAAGAAAATTTTGAAGAGAATAAAAAAAAAATAAATAAATAAAAAGAAATAAAAATTTGTAAAATTCAATCAATGCACATGCACAATTAAAGCAAATGCTTGTATTTTTCCAAATAATGAAAGGCATATACTCAATTTAAAATAAATTCAAAACAGATTTAATTTATTGTATAAAATTTTATTTAAATTCAAATGCAAGAAAATTTGTAAAACTAAAAAGAAGAATTTAAAAATTTATAAAGAAATTAAAACGAAACAAAGAAATAATTATGCATTGAAATAAAACAAGTCAAAATTGTAAAGATATTTTGAAACGACTTGGATGAAAATTTAAAAAAACAAAAGTTGCTGAAAAAGAAAGCAAAAATGAATATTGTAAAACATTAATTTTAGGTTCCATTATGTAAAACTATATTTTATATTTCCCCATATTTGTCCATGGTTAGGGCATATATTTTTGTCGAGAGTGCTTAGAACTGAAATTGTTTATGGATTGATTCGGATAGGAATTATGATTAGGAATAAATGTCATATATTGAAATTTGTCTGATGTGTCGTCTATTTCTGAACATGGAGTAATTGGCTAGTTTTTCGTAAGGCATGGATGAGGTAAAAAGGAACTTTAGGGAGTCTGATGAAATTATATCGCGCAAAAGGACTCATAGGCAGGGTGGGTTGTGACGCGACATGCTATTACTTTCACCTTAATAGCATGGACCCAATATTATTTTCGTGACTACACTTGGTGTTGTTTTGTCCCTCCATCTCTTTTCGTTCGTTTTCTTCTTTAACTTCGGTGTTTATGAATTGTGGCAAGGATTTCCCAGATTACTTATAAATTTAATTGTAATGAGGAGAGTGTGGAAGAGTATGTCAAAAGAACCCCCCCACAGGCTGTTTTGCTAGCCAAAGCCAGGGAATCCACCCGTCGACCTCTATTCTGTCCAGAAAACCCTCTCACGCAGATTTAGTTTTTTTTTGTTCGAGCTAACCTGTGACATTACATATTTGGCGCCCAGACGTGGGGCAATGAAAACCAAGTGGGTTAGCTGAAGTTTTTTGCCTCGCAAGATTAATTTGGAGATGCAACAATTTCAATTCTTTTTTTTTCCCTTTAAATTTATATTTTCTATTACTTAATAATTACTGTGCAGAGACCTGTTGAATGATTGAAGGAATTTTGAATTTGTGGCTTGACCAAAATATCGACCTCAGTCTTCGATAGGAAATCAACAATTTTGTAACAATAATAGTAGGTAAATTCTCGTTGAAGATTTCGAGCAGTTTATGGCTAACTAACTTGTTATTACTTTCTGGAACTCATTTGATTGGCAAGACAATCATAATGACCGAAAGATATGATTTCAAGGATAGAGTTATAGCGAGTTTGAATTTCTCAAGAAGGACGCGTAAGTTGGCTTAGAAGTGTTTTGATAAAGTTTGGAATTTCGTGGCTAATGGCAAAAGCTATACCAACGACCACTTTTAGAAAGAACAATTTTTTAAAATCATCCGCTTCGCTTCGCTTTAGCCAACGGACGTGTTTTTTTTTATTGCGCTTCGCATTTGTTTATTTTTCCCTGTTTAAATCTGTTTTTTATTCGTAATTTTTGTAAACAAAGATTCAGTGGCTTTTTTGTTACATCGGTTGTGTTTCAAGAAAGTTTTAACTTAATATAAAATTATAATTTCATTACATTTTGTTCAAATACAACAACAAATTGCAGCCCAAACAATCTGTTTGTGCATTTTACATTGCCGCCTGCTGATATTTTTGTTTTTGTATTTTCACTTTGTGCTTGTGCATCGCGTTCTTTCGCATTTTAACGGCGCTCTCACCGTGCTCTCTTTATTCTTTTCCTCTCAGCGTGCTCTCTAAGCTCTGTTGTTGGTGTTGGTCGCGGTGTTCCGTTTTCCGTTCGCTCTTTGTGGTTTAATTCCGTTGTGCTTCGGTTCGCGCTCGCGCTCTCGCTCTCTTGTCACTGTCTATTGTTGTGTGTGTTTGTAAGTACAAACTCAGCATCTGTAGTTATTAACCCTAGTGTGCCTAATATTATAATTTTATTTTTTCTTCTTTAATATTTTCCCTTACTTTTTTTTTCTGTATTCTTTTATATTATTTTCTATTATAATGGATAAACGGCCGAATTGTTGATTTGATTCAAGCCAAATCTGGCTTAAAATGGACTTGTGAATCATGTAGGGATGTCGAAAGGGACATGATGGGGTTCATGAGGCAGACTAAGAGAGGCTTTGGGAGTCTTTTCAGCCAGTTTAAAACGCCGTTTGATAGCTTGTCAGCTTTGGATGCCAATTATAAGGGCATGACACTCTTGAATGAGTCTCCAAAGCGAAAAAAGGCCAATTTTAGACTGTCCATTGGTCCAAATGAACTTTCAGTTCCTACACTTTCAGTTCCTACAGTTTCACCGGTTGTGTCTGCTCCTGCTCTTATTAATCTTTCGTCCCCATCTCCTCAAACGACTGTCAGTACGGATAACATTGCGTTGTCTATGGATGTGGTTCCTCCTGACACCGTAGAAATTTTCGATTCGGTTAATGTCAGCGCGATTGTTGCCGAGCAACATGCAAGAGCTGATATTACAACTGATCCAAACGGTCATTCAACAAGCGCCGAAACCGCTAATGTTGTTAAAAAGACCCTTGTAGGTGTTCCACCAAAAAAACAAATTTTTGTTTCTAGGCTTTCCCCTGATACTACATCTGATGATGTTATGGCTTTTATTCAGGCCAAATCTAATGCCAAAATTTCGGTGGAAAAATTCAAATTTTCATATCTACGGGAGATATCGTCGTTTAAAATAAGTGTTCCGGTCAATCACTTCAACGAAATTTGTTGTAAAGAATTCTGGCCCGATCACCTAATAGTAAAGGAATACAGTGTGAAAAAGAAAAATCGGACTCCGATTGTATTGCCTCCATCTTCTTCTATATCTACTAGATCTGTTCAACCTCAGGTACTTTCTAATAGCTCAAAAAACTAACATCCTCCCTCTTTTTGGGCTATCAGAATGTAAGAGGGCTTCGTAGTAAACTTAGTAATCTTTATCTAAATAGCCTGTCCTTTAATTTTAATGTCGTTGCCTTTTCAGAAACTTGGTTAAGGCCAGACATTCATAATTCTGAAATTCTTTCTAATAAATTCTCCATTTATAGAAAAGATCGTACCCCACGAATTGGTGGTGGTGTGCTTATTGCTATTGATGCTGATTTATCTTCGGAAGTAGTAATAACCGATAGTTCTACCGATATTGAATTTGTTGCTGTCAAAATGAGTATATGTGGCATTAATGTTTACATTACATGTTCTTATATCCCTCCAGCTTCAGACAACTCAGTCTATACTTTGCATGCTTCTGCTATACATTCTGTCTTATCTATACTCTCAGATCGTGATTTTCTTGTTGTTCTTGGTGATTTCAATATTGCCGGAACACAATGGATTTTGTGTTCTGACTCCAGCGTTTTGACTTCCACGACGCAAAATGATTTTCTTGATAATCTTTTTGGGATGTCATTGTCACAAGGTGGCACAGGTCAGCGACCTATACCCAGTAAAACAGCCTTCTGGTTCGCTTGAAAATAAAGAGCAGGAGCAAGGAGCTGTAGGAGGTCCTCCAGTATTTAGCTTAGAAAAGACAACTCAAGTAGCAGCAAATCCGATCCAAAAGGATCAGAGTATTGGCAAAGCTACAGGAGCAATGTCAAAGGAGCATAATACAAGGTATAAAAAGAGGACGCAGAAAGCTAATAATGATGGCAAGGGTGATGTTGTTTTGCATAGGACCGAAGTAGACCAACAGACAAGTGCTAGGAAGTCCAAGAAGCAACATAACAAGGACACTCAAAGGAGATCGGGTGTTGAGTCTAGACAGAGTCCAGAATCCAATTCTCCTGGGGTCGACTATGGGTTTATTTTTGATCAACTTGAACGAATAGTTGCTAGGCAGTTGGGGTCACTGCAGTTGCAAGATGAACCTCCAGTACAGGAGCCAATCAGGGCACCTTCTAGGAATCATTCAGCCGCAACAGGGTCTAAGTGAGCGAAGTGATGTTAATTTAATAAATAACGCGCTCACGGTAAACCAAATCAGGCCAGAAAGAATATCCCAGATAATTAATAGCTGGAATGTTAAGTTCGATGGCTCATTTAAAGGAGTCACAGTAGGAGAATTCGTCTACAGGATCCAGACTTTGACAGAGGATTGCTTGAATAATGATTTCGAGTCCTTGTGCAAAAATTTGCATATACTGTTAGTAGGCAAAGCTCGAGAATGGTATTGGAGGTACCGAAAGGCTTCTCAACAAATTATTTGGCAAGAATTTTGCAGCGCTCTAGAGTACCAATATACTGACTATCGAACAGATTCAGAGATCTTGGAAGATATTCGAGAGCGAAAGCAAAAAGTAGGCGAGTCTTTTGAAAACTTTTATGATGAGATAATGACTCTCTCCTCAAGAATGTCGGCAGGTATAGAAGAGAAGCAGCTCATCGAGATTCTCGTACGAAACTTGCTACCCGACATTAGACACGAGTTGCTATATGTTCAGGTCGGTTCCATAGCTCAATTGCGTAAAGTCGTGCAGATGCGAGAAAATTTAATGGCAGACTTAGCAGTTAAGCGTAGTAGTAAAGCTTTCAATGTTCATGGTAGTGGCAGGAGAAATATATCTGCTTTAGAAGAAGAAGTTCCTCAGTGTCATGGTGATCAGCAAAGTACCATCGAGGCTATTCAAGCCCCTGTTAAAGTGTATAAATGCTGGAATTGTGACATAGAAGGCCATGGATGGGATATGTGCTTGCAGGAGAGGGAAGTGTTTTGTTATGGTTGCGGAGCTAAGAATGTGTATAAGCCACAGTGTGTAATTTGTTTGGCGCGGAAAGCGGAAAACCAGCAGAAGGGACCAGTCGGCAACAAAAGTCGAGTGGCCCCGAAATCGCACTAGAAACTATTAAGATTATGCCGGCTAGCTCAGATTCAATTTGCTCAGCTAGTAAACAACCAGATTATGTCCTTAAACAACCAGATTATGTCCTTAAACAACCAGAGTATGTCCATAAACAACCATATTATGTCCTTAAACAACCAGATTATGTCATTAAACAACCAGAATGTAGTTTTACAAATCCAGATGGTAGCACAACAACGGATGTTCATTTATTCCCAATAAGACCGTATCACGAAAGGCTTGCAGAATATTTTAAAATTCGTGCAAGAATTTTTGAAAACGAAGCTGTTCCGAAGCGTAGTAAACCGAAGCCTTCGACTAGGAGAATACGAGAATTTTGGAAGACAGTAAGACAGACGAAACGATTGTTATTATCATCTCTCGTCAACCAGGAATCTGATGGTCGTTTTTATGCCGAAGTGTCTGTTGAATTGCCAATGTTTTTTGACAATTGTACGCGGGTACTATTTACCAAGAATGACAACAACTTGGTTTTCAACAACAACGTTTATTTTGGCCAGATTGGTTTAAGAATATGCGGCTGTGGCTTTGAACAATAAGCTTCGCCAGATCAACAACGAAAAGTATATGTACAAAGCAAAAACGCGGGAAAAATATGCAAGTGTATATGTATGTGTATGTGTATGCGTATGCAATGCAATCACAGCTGGAACCAGTACACGACAAGCCTGCTCATCTAGTTCATACTGTGCCGTTAGTTATATCGATAAACGGATTAGGCTGCTGCTGAATCCGACATACTCCCCCCGTTGGAAGCCTGTCTTTCAACAGAGTCCTTTAGAGGCAACAGGCACAGCTTGTTCACTGCTCTTCTGATGACACCAGATGCTGTATTCAGATCAGCCACACGGGCGACTCCATCCTTGCCAGGGACCAGATGCAATACCCTGCCAAGCGGCCAGCGCATGGGAGGCAGGTGTTCGTCCTTCACGAGTACCATGTCATTAACGCACAAAGATTGCGTTGGAGAGCGCCACTTAGTTCGCTGCTGCAGAAGAGTCAAGTATTCTTCACGCCACCGTGCCCAGAAGACCTGTTGCAGCTGCGACACACGCTGCCATCCATCTAGTCGGTTGTAGTTCAGCTTGGTCAGATCAGGCTCGATGATACAACTTTGGGGACCACCGAACAGTAAATGCGCAGGAGTCAGGACATCTAGATCTGCTGGGTTCTCTGAAAGTGCAAGAAATGAGCGAGAATTAACAACTGCACAGATTTGGCAGACGAGGGTGTGCAGTTCATCAAAGTGCAACACCGAGCGGCAAACAGAGCGATAAAAATGGTGCTTGGCCAACTTCACAGCCGCCTCCCACAATCCACCAAAGTGCGGAGAGCGAGGAGGAATGAACTTCCAATCGATGTCATCGGCGAGGCAAAACTGCTGCACTGCTTTCAGGTGGGAATCGCTTAGCATCAACGTTTTTAGCTCAAGCAACTCATTCTTGGCCCCAACAAAATTCGTTGCATTGTCGGACCACATCTGACTGGGCTTCCCGCGAGTAGCAATGAAACGTTTTAACGCGCTCAGAAACGCCGCCTTAGATAGATCCTTAACTAGCTCCAGGTGCACTGCCTTGCTTGTGAAGCAGATAAACACGCTGACATAGCATTTCAGGGGCGCCCGCTTTCGAACCTCCGACTTATAGAAAAATGGCCCACAATAGTCGACTCCAGTGACCGTAAACGCTCGAACCGCTTCCAGACGCTCCTTTGGAAGACTTGCCATCATTGGTTCCACAAAGCTTGGCCTCGCTCGGAAGCACGTCACACATCCTCTTATCGCCTTGGTTACCGTTCTTAATCCGCCAATTGGCCAATACTGAAGTCGAATCTTGGCCAGAAGTGCACGGGGTCCGATGTGAAGATTCCTTTGATGAAACTGCACGATGAGTGCTTGTGTGATTGCATGACGCTGAGGCAGAATAATGGGATGCTGGCCATCATAATCCAAAGACGAATTGCAAAGCCGTCCACCAACACGAAGCAGTCCACACTCATCCAAAAAGGGAGCCAAAGCAGCAATAGAGCTTGACTTTCTCACATTCCCGTGAGACCGGACCTCTTTCATGTCGTCCCAAAGGTTTGTCATTTGCACAAGACGTAGAAGAATGCGAGTGCCATGATGAACATCTAAGACAGTTAATTCAGGATTCCTTATTCGCTTGATGAATTTGTAGACATAGCCAAATGTGCGCTGCATGGACCCAAATGAATTTGTGTGCTTACATCCAAGAGTGAGGTCTGCATGCGGAGATGTTACGATGAGTGCGCTCTTCCTCAATTCAATTGTAGGCTTTTCGGGAATGCAGGGCGCAGGCCAGCTTGGACGATCATCCACAAGATATGGCGGGCCATGGAACCAGAGATCGGATTGTGCCAACACTTCTGGGAATGCGCCCCTAGAGAGGATGTCAGCGGGATTCCTATCGGTTGGAACATGATGCCATTGCATGCCGAGGGTCAACTCCTGTATTGCAGACACTCTGTTCGCAACGAAAACATTAAATTTGAAAAGCTCATATCTAATCCAGGATAGAACCACCGACGAATCGCACCGGCAATAAAACTGGCTGAAGAAGATTCCGGTACGCTTGATTTCATACATCAGGCTTGCCAATAGCTTCGCTCCACAGTGTTCCAACTTCGGAACGGACAACGTCTTCAAAGGGGCAACTCGCGACTTGGAGCACAGGAGTCTACTTGTGACAGTTTGACCTCTGGTGACCACGTAGACGCAAGCACCATAAGCCTCCAAACTGGCATCGCAAAATTCATGAATCTCCACCTCAGCATCTGCGATGAGCACTACTCTGGGAAACGAGACGTGTGGAATGTTCTGGAAACTACTGCATAACTCCTTCCATTCCGTGTCACGTACTAGAGGCAAACTTTCATCCCAAGTCAGTTGATCCTTGCAGAGCTGCTGAAGAAAAATCTTTGCTTTAGTTATGACTGGGCCTAACAGTCCAAGCGGGTCATAAAATCGGGCAACAATAGACAGAACTGAGCGTCTCGACGGCTTCACCCTAGAGTCTAAAACAGACAAAGAAAACAAAAGCGTATCAACTGCAGGGTCCCATATAAGGCCAAGGGCTTTGGTGACATCGCTTCCATCATCGAACTTCAAAAACTGTTCTCTGTTTTCAGCAGCTACTCCATCTAGGACCTTCTCGTGACTCGAACACCATTTGCGAAGCTTGAACTGGCCACGGGCCAATATAGCGCAAGTCTGATCCATCTTTTGCCTGGCTTCTGCCACTGAGTTTGCTCCGGATATAAAATCGTCAACGTAGAACTCCTGTTGTAGGGCCTTTGAACCAATTGGATAAGCATCACGCTCATCAATGGCCAACTGGTGCATTGCGCGTACTGATTGAAATGATGCAGATTTGAATACCTTTATGCCCTCCTCAGGCGAATCTCTCCACAGAATGCATTGATACAAGCTATCAGGCATGGCAACTCGAACACAGCGGTACATCTTACAAATGTCAGCTGTCAGCGCTACAGGATATGTGCGAAAACGAATCAAAATATGAAGCAGCTTTGGCTGTATGATTGGGCCGGCCATCAACACGTCGTTAAGAGAGTATCCTGAATCGGTCGACGCAGAGCCATCAAACACCACACGCAACTTTGTTGTGGTGCTGTCCTCGCTCAAGACGCAATGGTGAGGAAGAAAATACTTGCAGCAATCTATAGACTCAGGAGCAACTTGCGAAATGTGGTTCAGATCCAGAAACTCTTTGATGAAAGCTGAATACTGCTCCTTTAGATGCGCATGACGGCCCAATTTACGTTCAATGCTGAGGAAACGACGGTATGCCTGGTCATAGGAGTCGCCTAGAAGCTCTGCACTGTGCTTCAAAGGCAACCGAACCATGTATTCGCCAGACGGCAACCGAGAAAAGTTTTTTACAAAGTGCTGCTCGCATTCCAATTCTTCCTTGCTGGCCTTTACCATGGGCTCTTCCAAACTCTCAATTTCCCAAAAACGTCGAACCAAGTCATCCAACCTGAAGTCCAGCTGAGCAGCCTCGCTGATAAGAGCGCTGCCAGTAGACAACAACGAAGTGCTGCGATGTTTCTCAAAACCTCCAGTCACGACCCAGCCAAGGCGCGTCTTTTGAAGCAGCGGCAATCCTGGCAACAGCATGATTTGCCCAACAGACAGCAGCTCATAGAAAAGGCTCGCTCCAATTAAAAGATCCACTCGCTGTGGCTTGTTGAACGCTGGATCAGCCAGTGTAATGTTGGAGGGAATCTTCCAATCCGACGTGTCGATTGCGAAGCTAGGCTGACTGTCGGTAATAGTGGGGGCCACAAGGGCGTCAAAAGTGGCTGAATAGTCTGACGTTGACGACTTCATCTGAATTTTTACAGCTGATCCGTCAGTGGAAACGCTCGTGTCTCCGAGACCCGTGACGACGGCCGAAGATCTGGTTTTCTTTAAATGCAGCCTCTGTGCGAAACGAGAAGTTACCATGTGCAGCTGAGAACCAGAGTCCAGTAACGCTCTGCACGGAACCAAAGAGCCAGCGCTATTTCTCACCATGACCACTGCGGTGGCCAAAAGCACGACACCAGACTGAAGACCTTGGGCTGCAAGAGAGGTAGCAGAGTGAGCTGTAGTCGACGAGGGAATACTGGCGGCAGACGATGTGCTTGCTGGTCCTAATGCCTGAGAATCAGAAGAGGTAGCAAAATGTAACAGGCTGTGATGCTTTCCTCCACAGGTGCGACAATGACTGCTGCTACATGAACGAGTTTGATGCCCTTTCTTTAGGCAGTTGAAACATAGAGCCAGTTTTTTCACCTCCTTATGGCGCAGAGATGGAGACAAATTTGCAAATCTACTGCATGAATAGATTCCGTGGCCGCGTTCATCACAGAAGCCACATCCACCTTGGCTAGTCTCGGCCACAAACGCCTTTCTTGGGTTAGCATTTTGGTTAGATTTGCCCATATGAGAATTTGCTGGCGTCGAATATTGTACGCTGTCCAGCTTCTGGCATCGCCTTTCCAGAAACTCAAAGAATTCATCAGCTGTCGGCACCTTGTCCGAGGAGCAAGCGTCATCCCACTTATTTTGGGTTTTCACGTCCAATTTCTGAAGGAGTGTTTGCACAATAAAACATCCTGAAATCTGCTCCGAATTGCCCAATGTCTTTAACGCACGCATATGCGAGTTGACCTTGTCAGAGAATTGCCGAAGTTGTGACGCCGACTCGTTGTCTACCCTCTTGAGCCCAAGAATCTCCTTTATGTGTGCCTGGAAAACAATACGTTTGTTACTAAAGCGTTTATTAAGAATATCGAGAGCCACACGATAATTGGCACCGATAAAATCCAACGATCTAACCGCATCCAACGCAGGGCCAGACAGACATGAGCGAAGATGCTGCAGCTTCTCAATGTTGGTCAATTCGGGATCCTTGTCAACGACAGACTCAAACATTGCGTAGAAATTGGCATATTCCGTATAGCCATCGGAGAATGTAGGCAGCTTGAGCTCGGGCAAACGCGATCTATTGGCCACTATCACGGTTTGACTAAGAGTGTCATCGTAGCACCCAAATGTCGAATGTGGCGGAGCATTTGACTGATGCTTTTGAATTATAACGCGCACACGAGCCTCGAGCTTGGCCATTAAATCGTCAAAGTTATCGCGCACTTTGCTGCCAATTTCGTCGAAGTCGAGTTCTTCTAACGAATTATGCGCGCCGCTAAAGGTAGATTTAGTTTGCTCAATACGTAATAAGTGCACTTCTAGCTCGACCGGGTCTAGATCATTAAGCTTGTTTGTTGATAAATCACTTTCGAGATTTTTAGCGCGCTCAAACAATGCAGACACTTTGCGTTTGAAAAAGGTCACCCTGTCTGCAATTCGCGCAGCATCAGCGTCTGCGTTTGCCATGATGGCGCTTGGCAACAATGCAACGGCGAAGAAATGCAAACAAAAACAAAAGTCAGTAACCGCACAGCCGCTTATGTACAAGCGTATGTATATAAGAAGGCTGAGAATGACAACAACAACAACGAGCGAGAGCCTACTTGCGGTGCCTTTCCCAATATGACACACAATATGACACTATGAAACTGTTGCTTTGCAACACACACGCACATACATATGTATGTGTGATTATGAACTTGATTTGTTTTCAGCGAACTCAGAACTTCACTGCACAATTGAATGTTATTTAGCCAATCTCGCCGGGGCCTCCTAATGTTGAATTGCCAATGTTTTTTGACAATTGTACGCGGGTACTATTTACCAAGAATGACAACAACTTGGTTTTCAACAACAACGTTTATTTTGGCCAGATTGGTTTAAGAATATGCGGCTGTGGCTTTGAACAATAAGCTTCGCCAGATCAACAACGAAAAGTATATGTACAAAGCAAAAACGCGGGAAAAATATGCAAGTGTATATGTATGTGTATGTGTATGCGTATGCAATGCAATCACAGCTGGAACCAGTACACGACAAGCCTGCTCATCTAGTTCATACTGTGCCGATAGTTATATCGATAAACGGATTAGGCTGCTGCTGAATCCGACAGTGTCCTTTCTAGAATTTCGCGAAAAAGGTTTGCTTGATTCCGGGGCCAATATAAGTTGCGTGGGCTCGGATCTGGCTAAACAGGATTGGGCTCAATGTCCATCTTTTCGCCGTATATCGCAAGTCAGAACAGCAGTTATAGGTTATAGGATTTGTGTCCATAGAAATTACGTATAAAACTTGTTGAGAGCAAAATATTTGATATTGATCTGAGCACTTCCCAAAGGGGTCTGGGAGCGAACACTTTTTTTGGGAGCCATGAAAAAAATAGAGCAAATTTCGGGAACTCTGGTCGTTTGGGCAAGATATTACCTATTAACTGAATATACCTTACACCTTTACACTACTGCATGTACATATGCAGTATGTACACTGCTTGCAGTGCATGTGGAAAGATACTGCTTGCAAGTGGTCAATTCTTTTTGCGGCAGATAAATCATTTTATAATCAAAAATATAGAAACTTTTGTTTTTCGACTTTTTCGAAAAATCTCTAGTTTAGCGGGAAATCACTAAAAACCGCTAAAATTGGAACCCCCATATCATCCAAACGATAAAAGCTACAGATGTGATATATATATCGTTGAAAAGGAATTTTAAAGGGCTCTAAGGAATACCTTTAGTGTTTTTTTAAGATAAAAGGTAAACAGCAACAGGTGAAATAAGGTATTTTTTCCCACATTAAGGCGATTTCTGTAAAAACGCAAGTAATGATTTTTTCTAATTTTCAATATATTGTAGTTTGTAAAATTTCGATGTGTTTGGAAGATATTACCTGTTAACAGAATATATACGTTTTGCTTAGAATTGGAATAGGACAGCAGCAACAACGTGTCGTAGCAGCCAGAGCTTGAGAGTTCTGTTAGATTTTGACAAAATTGTACCGTCAAAATAAATTGCAATTTTCAAAACTTTTGATATCTTACTCCAAAATTTCTGATATCTTATAAAAAAACCTCTTTACGAGGTAAAAGTCTAGTGACGAAAACATTTTAATGCACCAAAATTTCTGATATCCAACTTTGTGACGAATAATATTAAGTTTTACTTAAAAATTACTACAAAAAAATTTTTTTGTCACTCGGCACATTGCGCTAATTTCTTCATACCTAATAAATATATATTTTTTTTTAATAGATCTATCGATATATTCTGAGTTGGCTGTGTTATTTTGCGCTCATATTTAAATCATATTTTTCTTTGCATTTACCTTTTGTAAAATTCCTAAAAGTGTCTTATACTTATCTTTACTTACTTGTGCCCATTTTTTGTTGTTGTGCCTAATTCCGTCTTCAGTGCTTTATCTGTGCATTTTAATAGCACCTAATAGCTGATAATAAGGAAGATTCGGAGATGAGGGGAGCAAAAATAATCGAGGATGAACTAATGTTATAGGGATATGAAGAATTAGTGGAAAGAATAGGGGAATAGGTGGATTGAAAAAACTTGGCAAATAAATCAGCAGCAGCTGAGTCATTGCATGCCTTTCAGAGCCAAAGAAGAAAGAAGAAGGAAGACGTGTAGACTTACGTTTCGAATTAACAAAAGAGTAAAATAATTTAAGGTTATACGCAAATTGACTTTTACAGCGAACAATATAATCGGAATAACATTGAGAGTTCAGAAGGAAGAAATTTGATTTAGCGACAGAATATTTAGAAAGATCGAGACTAGAACCAGACATCTTAAACTTTTTAAAGCATTTAGACTCAATGTTTTTTAAGTTTGAGAGTCTGGGGGTAAACCATGGTGGGTTAGAAGAAGTAGATGGTCGATTAGAGTTAGGAATAGTAATTTCTAATAAGGAATTGAGTATTAAATAGAATATGTTTAAGGCGTTATCAATGTAAGAACGCAGAAAATATCCCGTACATTAAGGAAGAGTACGGCTATAAAGTACAAAGTCTGATAAATAAAATGTGGATGGTACTCACCACAAGATCTAGTAAAGAGTATGCTCGTTTAGCTCTCAGTTTTGGAGACAATCATGAAAAGGATGTGGTTCCTGAATACAAGCCGAAGCCAATGATTCAAAAAGTTACGACAATTAAACCTCGGTTTGATTTTAGTTGTGGTGTCGATCGAGATGATTCTCTCAGTCTCTTTGCATCCAAGACGAAGCCGAAGCCAGTTACTCTAAAAGTCACAATGTCAATTAAACCTCGGTTCGCTTTTAGTTTTGGGAACTATCGGGATGATGATTATGATTCTCTCAGTATCTTTACATGCAAGACGAAGCTAAAGCCGAAGACACAGCAACCAATGAGGAAGCCAACATTCTTTGATGATGACTATGATGATGTGCTGGACATTTATGACAACAAATTAAAAGCCAAATATTGCCTGGAAAATTACAGCTTCCTGCCAGCTAAGAAAAAGTGGAAAGAGGATGGGGAGCATCAGCTATCCCAAAGGGAGGTGAGTCCTGAAAAAGCTCACGATGCAAGACCTAATAAACTCATTATTAGTCTCTTCAGATCCAGTAATAACAAGCTTGTGTAAGACTACGTCAAACAATGGCAGCAAAACATTAGTTTATGATAGTGAAGTCCAAAACCTCCTATTGGACTATTCTGAAGAATCTGAAAATTCCGATTCCGATTCTAAAATATTTTATGTTTGATTAAATATTACTCACAAAAAAAAAAAAAAATTAATTTTAATATCGTCCTATAATTAAATGCTATAATTAAAATATCGTCCATATAAACGACCACATACTAAAAGGCAAGATCTCCAAGAGCTTTCATCACAGCTCTCTGAAAAACATTGCCAAGAACTCAAACTGTCCATCAGGGGTTACAAACGCGGTATACTCAATTGAATTGGTATGTAATGGGACTTGGTAATATCCGGACGCCATATCTAAACTGGTAAAATATCGGGCTCCATTTAATCTAGCTATCTGATCTGCTATGCATGGAAGAGGATATTTGTCTGCAATAGTATTTGAATTTAACTCTCGATAATCAACGCAGAGTCTGGCAGACCCATACTTTTTCATTCCCAACAGTGCAGGACTAGCATATGGTGAGCTACTGGGTCTAATTACTTTACACTCTATCAACTCTTGAACCTTTTCTCGTACAATCTCCCTTTCGCTAGGACTGAATCGATATGGCCGCCTTTGTACGGTGTTATTTGGTTCGATTAATCGAATAGCCATCTCGCCTGTTATAACTCTAGTGTGCGGAGTTCCCTGAATGAAAGAGGATGAATACTTTTTCAAAATTGATACCAATTTATTCTTTTGTTCACCATAAACTTCAGTTTCAACCTGTCGTTAACCTCAGGCATAGGACAAACATTAATTGTTTTGTCCTTCACAAACTCAACACCGTCGCATGAAACTAAAGCTGACAGTCCCTGAGCTAAAACTTCACGACCAATTACAATATTATTTTTAAGAGAGTCGTCTGGTACAACATGGAATAATATTTCAAGACAATTATCATTAAGTACTACTTCACTTAAGACCTGAACAGTACTATAAATATTGGAGTTTCCCAAGCCCTTCATTGTAATAAGATTGTTTGCTCTCTTACCCATTAACTTGCTAGACATACTCTCCTTAACTAATGAACATTCCGCTCCAGAATTAAATGTAATTTGAAATTTTTCTCATCTCGCTTTTCAAATCGTTTTTCGCCTCCAGGCACACTCTTTGGACAATGTGTAGCAATGTGTCCCATCTCCTGACAGCGATAACACTTGATGTTGGTTTTCGTTTGCTGCTGAAACGCTGGAGTCACTTTACGTTCGCCTTCACGCATAGATCCTTCACCTTGCATCATTGCTCTGCACTCAAACTTCTTATGCCCAACCTTGCCGCAGTTATGGCACTTTATGGTGGTCGACTTCGTGCGCTTTGGTCCAGGTCCCTCATCCGGAAAATCCTGACGACGCTTTTCCAACATAAAAACTTCTAGCTCCGACTGTAGATCACGCCGGTCCTGAACATTCAATGTGTACGCCACTCTTTGCAGCCGTCGGTCGAAGTTCGCCATATTTCCAAGAATGACTGATAAGACAATCTCTTCCAGCTCCATACCACGCCATTTTGTCATCAGAGATGTTACTTTACGGCTCGCGTATACTGCAAGACATTCCCCGGCTTTAGGGCGGCTGTTGATTAATTTTAGCATGGTAGCTGCCGACGTCTCCGTGCTTTCGAGCCTCTGCACAAAAAGCTGTTTAAATTGTTCCCATGTGATCCCGGTAAAACAAATTTGCGACAGCCACAAAGACGCACTGCCCTCCAACGATTCGGTTAGTGCCAGAACTAAAGCGCTGCCATGTAAAGGTTTCTCGCTTAAGACGATATCAACCGTGGCGCACCACTGCGGCACCGGCTACATCTGCGTTGAATTTTGGTAGCTTGGTGACACCATTTTGTTGAGACTCTTATGTCGTCGCGTACAAAGATTTAGGCAACTCAAGAAAGTTGCGATTCTGCTGCTCCAATAAAGCACGAAACTGCTCATCTGCTGATATTGGCCGCGAATTGGATCCCACTTCTGATATCGGTGTTTCGTTTCCATCTTCAATTGCTTCGTATTCAGCCATTTTGATAATGCGCAGTGCGTCTCTCCGTCTAGTGTCTTACAATGTCGCAGGTTAAGTGAATTGCAGCTTTGTTCTTTTTCTATATGTCAAGACCAATCAAAACTGACACTGACAGGGAGCCACACTCGATGACAGCGTAGGCTGTCATCCCACATTGTCCGTACTGTTCAACAACACTAATTATGCTCTATTCAACACTAAACTAAATGAAAGCGCCAAACTCAAGCTAATCATCTATTCACCGACATATGTATGTATGCGGAAGAATACCTAAACATTAAATAAGCACACTGAGCTCGTCAGAATATATATGACGACGGTGCAAAATGACCAAACCGCTTGATGTGCACATGCAACTCTCTAAATATATTATATATAAGTAAATACATAAGACAGCCGCTCCGCTGCCGGCATCACTGACAGCGCAGCTACGCGGCTTTGGGCAAAACCCAAAAATGTATAAAACCTAAGAAACATTTTATACCAAAAACGAAACGGAACAGAAGTTCCCGAAGCTGAAACATACTACTGTACCGTACTTATTTGATGCATATAAATTACATATATCTAAATTATAAACAAAAACAAAACAGCTATGTAGCAGAATTTAAAAACCTATGTCAACACTTCACACACAAAATATCGCTGACAGCATAACTGACCACACAGAATATCGCTGACTGCACAACACACAATATGTGCCGTAACCGCAGCAGTAAGGCAACCCGGTAGTTGCAAAGTAGGCTACCCTACATTGCACGTAACTGCTGAGTACACAATAACCTAATTTTAATTGACACCACACTCCTGTTAACTAAGGTATTTTTACCTATAAATATTGTGATTTTTGGATTAATAAAATCAGTGTGTTTTTAGTACAATCTACAAGAAACATTCACTCATTTCTACGATCGCACCCAGCTTTGCGCATCAAGAAATTCCCTCTCCGAAGTCCACCTGGTTACAAGTGCCAGGTGCGACGCCCTTTAAGTAGTCAGTTTATGTGCTGACTGCTTTCAAAACTTTACACAAACATTTTTGGTGACCCCGACACTGGAAATCCGCGTTGTCCACTAGGCGACACAAGGATAACCTCCAGAACACAATCCTTACTTGAATTGTCAACAAGGCGACATTCAAAGGATACTTGCAACCTGCCCATCTGAAGTTGTCAACAAGGCGACAGAACAGGAGCATAAAGATTCACCAAAATAATTGGTGAACCGATCTATTGGCACTCCACTAAAGTTGTCAACCAGGCGACACACAAATTTCTGAGTGTGCTCTGGTCACATAAATAAAAGTCCACCAAGCGACAAAGTTAAGATATTAACTTACTAAAAATGGCATCAGATCAAGTAACCATCGATGAGTTACTAGATGTACAACAAGATGTCAGCCAAGAAATCTTAAAGCTGATATCCAACTACAAAAAGGATTCAGCTGAGAGAAAATGCCAGGCCGGTTATCATAGGATTAAGGCCAAAACTCTCAATGAAAAATGGAGCATCATTCAAGCAAATGATGAAATCATTAGAAAATCTGGCGGCATACCGGAAAATCATGAGTACTTCATCTTTTTTAATGACATAAGGTCCACAGTCCTTAAGTTCCAAGAAGCCATCAATAAAGATGCGGAAAGCCTAAGCAAAAAGACTGCAAAAGTTGAGGACGGACAGCGTCAGCAACCAAGCTTGGAACTCAAGACTACCAAGCGTGGAACCAAAAGTCATCGCGTTATGCAGACGGCAAAAGGCAATGATTGCATCACTATATCGCATATTGCAACAGCCTATGGAGCATACCGCAATGGATCTAACAAGGAATCTATGGTCCCAAATTCAGGAGGTCCACTTTCAACTTTATGAAGAAGTTGAAGTCCCGGAAGACAATGGATATGATACAAAGAAGTATCTACAAGCAGAGCGGGATGTGCAAAGGGCGCTAGCGGCGAAAGGCCCTACAGAGTGCACCTTTGACAGAAATTTACCTCGAATAACTATTCCCAAATTCGATGGTGATATATTGAAATGGACACAATTCTTCGATATGTTTGTGTGCATGGTTCACGAAACCAATATGCCCATTATTCGGAAAATGTGGTATCTAAAAACCAGCGTGGTCGGCGAGGCAGAAAGAATGATACGCCAAATCGACCTAAAAGAAGACAACTATCTTCACGCATGGAACATCTTGGTGGACACCTATGACAATCCAAGAGACATTGCAACAACGGTATTAAACCGATTTTTGACTCAACAGGCGATCAACGACAATGTTAAATCGCTCAAGGAACTATACATAGTCACTATGGAGTCTCTTGCATCTCTCAAGGGACTCGGTTTAGACATTTCGACGTGGGTCCCGATACTGATAGAGGTTCTACGAAACAAGCTGGACAGCACAAATAGGACGCTGTACGAGCAATCAATAAGCGACTCGAAGCAAATTCAGAAACTTGACACCATGCTTCAGTTTCTTGAACAAAGAGTCCGTGTTTTAGCCACCGGGAGCAAAACACAGAACCAAGCCAAACGGGATTCGAAGGGAGCCTCTTCATCAACTTCAAGGAAGGATTGTCCATACTGCAAGAAACCAAATCATACGATGTTTCGTTGTGACGACTTCCGCTCAAAATCAGTCGCTGAGAGATTGAATTGGGTTCAACGCCAAAGGCTATGCGTCAACTGCTTCAAAGCAGATCATATGGCGAAGGCGTGCCAAAGCAAATATAAATGCTTCAAGTGCGACAAAAAGCACAACACTCTGCTGCATCTGGAGACGACTTCAGTGGAACCACATAATCCGGTTGTGGCATCGGCAAGCAGCAAAACTATAAATCTACTTGCAACAGCAAAGGTTTTAGTCCAAGGAAATAATGGACAACAAGCCACGTTTAAGGCACTGCTAGATTCTGGATCACAAATTAACGTGATATCAGAGCGTCTTGCATCATCACTGTCCCTAAAACGCCATGATACCGCACTACGAATTGAAGGTATCGGTGGACAACCGAGAACCAGTAGGGCTCGGGTAAATGTGTTAGTGAAGTCACTACACAGTAATTTTACAGTGCGGATCGAAGCATTCATTCTACCGCACATTATCACGGATCAGCCATCCCAAAACATTAATGAAGAAAACTGGAATATTCCGACAAATCGTCCGTTGGCGGATCCCCAATTTAACAAACCAGGAAAAATTGACATGCTGATCGGTGCTGAGCATTATTACGCACTATTGCTCCCACAACAGCAAAAACTCACGCCCTCTGGTCCAATCATGCAACAAACCAGGTTGGGGTGGGTTGTGGCTGGAAAAATAAAAGAAGCAAACATGTCACCAGCCATATGTGCAGCTACTACAGGAGAAGAAACTAATGCCATATTGGAACGATTCTGGAGCTTAGACAACTTTGAAACGTCGGAAAAACATCGTACGCCAATTGAGAAGGCATGCGAAAAACACTTCATCGACAACTTAAAAATCGCTGCTGATGGGCGATTCATTGTCAAATTGCCGTTTTCTGAACATCCTTCAGCCCTGGGGCCCTCGTTGGAGACTGCAGAAAGAAGGTTCTTGTCGTTAGAAAAAAGGACCAAGGCAGAGATTTGGAAAGGATATGTGGACTTCATGGCCGAATATGAACAATTAGGTCACATGAAAATTGTCCCTCGCAACCTACTTCCATCAAGCAACTACTTCATCCCTCATCATTGTGTGCTGAAACCTGATAGCAGCACTACAAAGCTAAGAGTGGTTTTCGATGCATCTTGCAAGACGTCGACAGGAAAATCACTTAACGACATACTGCAAGTAGGACCCACTGTGCAGAGCGACCTAATGTCAATTTTATTAAGATTTAGAACACATAAATATGTGTTCACTGCAGACATCGAGAAAATGTACCGTCAGATTTGGATCAATCCTAAAACCAGTTCCACCAGATGATTGTTTGGAGAAACAATCCCAATGAGGAGTTAAGGTACTACAGACTAAAAACAGTTACCTATGGCACGGCGTCGGCTCCATTCCTAGCAACCAAGTGTCTAAATCACTTGGGCACAACTCACATGGACAAATCACCAGTAGGAGCCGCTGCACTAGTGAATGACTTCTATGTTGACGACTGCCTCACAGGAGCAGATTCAGCCCAAGAAGCAATCCAAATTCGGGAGGAGTTACTGAAGATCCTGCGCCCTAATGGATTCAATTTACGAAAATGGTACTCGAACAACGAGAAACTGTTACAAGGAATACCCAAAGACGACGTAGCAAGCGACGTAAAGTTTGAGGACACATTGGACGGCTACAGGATCAAAACATTGGGCCTTATTTGGATGCCCAAAAGGGACCATCTATGTGGCCGGGCTCAGGGCAGCACAGCTACGAAAATTACTAAACGTATCGTTTGCTCTGAGCTGGCACAAATCTTCGATCCCCTAGGCTTATTCGCCCCAGTCGCTGTTAAGGCCAAGATTTTCATGCAACGTCTCTGGGAAGACAAACTGGAATGGGATGACGAGTTACCTACAGCTCTTCAGAACGAATGGAAGAACTATCGAGATGATTTACAAAGCCTGAATTCGATGCAAATGCCCCGACATATATACGATGGAAAGGTTCCAGTAACAAAGGAAGTGCATACATTTGTGGATGCATCGGAACGAGCATACGGCGCCGCAATATACGTACGCGCAACGTACAAAAATAAACAAATTTCTGTGCGTCTGCTATGTTCGAAGTCTCGAGTAGCCCCAACGGCAAAGCAGTCACTCCCTCGTCTAGAGCTTTGTGCTGCATTATTGGGTGCTGAACTCGCGGACAGGATTCGACGAGACCTTAACCTAGACTCCAGCACAGTACCAGGATATTTTTGGTCGGATTCTACTGTTGTCCTTTCATGGATCAATGCAGCTGCGTCCACATACCATACATTTGTGGCCAACCGGATAGCGAAGATACAAGCATTGACAAGTCAAAATCAATGGCGCCATGTGTCTTCCACCAACAACGCAGCAGATGTGCTCTCAAGAGGAATACCCGCTCGAAGATTACACGAGCACAACCTATGGCTGTATGGACCACTATTTCTGCATGGCTCTCCAGACCAGTGGACAGCCCCACCTATCATCACCCCAAGCAACTTGGAAAGGAAAACCAAACACATAATTCTGGCAATCTCTCCGTCCTCAATAGGGGAAGAGCTGTACACCTGTAAACACAGCAATTCATTCTACAAGTTACAACGCATTGTAGCTTACATGTTACGCTTCTGTTACAAAGGGAACAGAGCAGCAACGACCACGTTGTGCACAACAGAACTGGACCAAGCTCGCAACTTGATCTTGCGGACAATACAGCAAGTTGAATTTTCCGCTGACCTAAAAATGTTGCAGCGTCACAACACGGTGGACAAAAAGAGTTCCATCTCATCACTGTCTCCTCTACTAGGTTTAGATGGCCTTATGCGAGTTGGAGGTAGATTGGAGCAAGCCCCGCTCCCATACAATGCAAAGCACCAAATTCTACTGCCTTACAACGATCCAATAGTAAAAATGATATTGCGAGAGCTGCATGAAGATAACATGCATTGCGGTGCCCAAGCATTACGAGCAATGGCAAGACAACAATACTGGATCCTGAACGACAAAACTATGTCAAGGAACATTATTCACAATTGCGTGACATGCAATAAGGCAAGGCCTAAATTAATGAACCAAATCATGGGCAACTTGCCAGCCGATCGAGTAACACCGACACGCCCGTTTCTAACTACAGGCGTAGATTACTGCGGACCAATCTGGATTCATCATAAAATTCGAGGAAAAAGACCAGATAAGGCATACATAGCTGTATTCTGCTGCTTCTCCACAAAGGCAGTACACCTTGAACTAGTCAGTGATCTGACTACAAACGCCTTTTTGGGAGCTTTGAGACGCTTCTTAAGCCGCCGCGGCAAATGTCAAACAATTCATTGTGACAACTTGGAGCAAACAAGCAGCTGAAGGAACGGGAAGGAACAATATTTGGCGAAAAGGCCCAAGAAGAGATCATCAATCACTGCAACAAGAAGCAAGTGGCGTTCAAATTCATTCCGCCACGAGCACCATCGTTTGGAGGGCTATGGGAAGCTGCAGTCAAGTCTACAAAGCGGCTACTGGTTACGACTACCAACACTGCATCTCTAACATTTGAAGAATTAAACACGGTGATCATCGAAATTGAAGCGATTTTGAATTCACGCCCAATTACACCGATGTCAAATGATCCTACGGACACCACTGCTCTTACTCCAGCACACTTTCTAATTGGGGAAACGCTCACTGCTCCCCCCGATGTCAACGCCGACCGCAATGAGAAATCCTTACTGAAACGTTGGGAACTAGTTTCCAGACTTAAGCAAGGATTATGGAAGCAATGGTCAGAAGAATATTTGCAAGAGCTGCAAGCCAGACACAAATGGAAAACCGTTAATACCGACATCAAGGAAGGTATGCTTGTACTAATCAAAGAAGACAACATACCTGTGATGAGCTGGCCAATGGGACGCATTGTAAAAACATATCCAGGACAAGATAACCACGTCCGAGTGGTTGACGTAAAGACTGCCTCAGGCATCTTTAAGCGCCCCATAACCAGGCTTGCGCCAATCTTTCCAGAAGAGATGGCCAAGAAACGACCCATCAATGACGCGGGAGATACAGATGCACCACTAGTCCAACGAAAGCGATTAATGTCGCCAACCATATCCTCGTCCGTGCTGATCCTGCTTCTGATGCTACCTTTGGTGCTGACACAGTCAGTATCAGTAACAAAATTCGACACAAAGCCAGGGATCTATTATGAAAAAATTGGACAAGCAAAAAGAGCAATATCCGACTGGACCATTGTCGTATACTATGAACTGGATCCATACTGGCAAGATATGAAGACATTTAACCAAGGAATATATGAATTCCAATACCTATGCCCAGAGCTGAACAACAAACAAACATGTGATTTCATATCACAGCACTATCAACACTTGTATAATGAACTGCAAATGGCAAACGTACTTATGCAGCACACTCGAACACATCGATCCCCATTTGATGCAGTAGGCAATATTGCGAATAGTCTATTTGGAGTGTTAGACTCAAACTACGCTAATGAAATGACCAAGGTCATCAAGAAGGCACAAACCAACGAGGAATTCGTACTGCTGAGAAATCAAACATCAGTACTGGACTCAACCATTAACGTTGTCAAAAAGACAAGGGCTACATCGGACAAGCGTCTTCGACTACTTGAGCAACAAGTTGCTGCCATTGCCGAAAGCAGAGGAAAGTACGCTGGAGCACGGCTCACGGAGACGTACCTGGCATTGACAACTCAACTTACACTGCTAGCATTCACGCTTCAGCGCATGCAATTGGAAATAGTGGACGTACTAACTGGAATTCGACACCAGACAATAAGCCCAATATTGATTTCTCCTAATCAACTAAAGGATCAATTGGATCAAATACGGGATCATTTGCCAACAGATCAAATGCTACCTGTGACTTCATCCAACGTAATTCAACTGTACAGAATTATGCGAGCAGAAGGCACAGCCACCGACACTCATGTAATATTCAGAGTAATATTACCACTGGTGTCAACATCAATATTAGAACTATTTAATATTGTGCCAATTCCGATGTGGGACTCAACAAGTTGGAGATTGTTTGAGCTCAAAACACCTATAATAGCTATAAACGACCACAGGGATCAATTCATGGGACTTACACATGATGATCTGCGACGCTGTCTTACACTACCAAATGAAGAATACATATGCTTTGACCATCAAGCTGTGTTCAACGTAAACAATCGATGTGAGTTTCAGCTGTTTAACAACAAGACACCAACAATGTGTCAAATAACTCGCAGAATAACCAATATGGTATGGGAAGAAACACACCAACCGAATAACTGGATTTTTGCAACACATTCTACAATGGAACCACAAGCCGTATGCAACGGAACACCATCCACAATACAACTAGAAGACACCGGACTACTTTCGCTATCATCAGGCTATACTGCACGCAACGCAGAAATCAGCATCAGTACCTTTGACAACATTATGAGTCAAGCTACGAAAAGTTACGCACGTTTTTGTGACATCATCAAGCCATCATCATCAAGCCAACATCACAATTGTACCACCAACAAAATTCAATATCTCGGATTACAAGGTACAAGAAGACAAAGATCTGGACGACTTGCAGCTAAAATTGGCAACACTCAACAAACAAGAGCTGCCCAACCAAATAAGCTCGGTCCAACATCATCATATAGCCGCCTATGCTGCTTTAGTGGTATCTGCTATACTACTATGTGCCTATGCAATGCGGAAGCAACGCCTATGGACTTTGCGACCCACAGCCACAAGGAATAAGGCCGCCAATCCATCTGCTCCATCCGCTCCATCAGCATCCCCAAGACGATTCACAGTGGAGCTAGACGATGGTTGAACACCGTTTCAACGGCCGGGAGAATGTTTAGGTGCATTTAAATTACACATATCTAAATTATAAACAAAAACAGAACAGCTATGTAACACAATTTATAAAACTATGTCAACACTTCACACACAAAATATCGCTGACAGCATAACTGACCACACATAATATCGCTGACTGCACAACACATTATGATTAGACTTAACACTGATCGCGCTGGTCGTGCTTCTGTGTTTCCTCCGGTTTCTGTGGTGTTTCATCGCTGTTTTCTATAGTATTGTTTCCTGGAAAGTGTTGAAATCGAATAAACAATAGGCTGTGTAAGTTTTGCTGTGCTTACTGGTGCTGCGGGGCATCTATAGCGTCTGCTGTGACCAATCTGCGTTCTCGAGGCGGGCTTCGAGTCGTGGTTCGTGGGCAAGGGGGGGAGTTGCATCTCTTGGCGAGTGCTGCTTTCCCGCTTTCACACAGCTTTCCCCATTTCACTCGGACGTGCGTGCTTTTTTGTTGCCTCTGATTTGCTTTTTCCTTGTGAATTTGCATATCACGTTGCCGGTGTTGGTAAACGACTGTTGCCAACCAGCTGTGCAAACTGCAACATAGAGCTGCATTTCGATCACGCGAGTGAAATATCGTCGAGCTTTTACTCGAGTGACTCGCAGCCGTTCGCGCCCAACGGCTTTTTTGAATTTGAATTTGAACTTTTTTGATGTTAAATCAACTAAGTTCAATTTTAATTCAGTTTTTGATTTGAACTCAACCAAAAAACAAATACAAAAAATATTTTTTTTGCATAATTGGCTTGTTTTTGGAATTTTATTAGACTAAAATAGACTTGATTTAAGTATTTTAATACTAATTAACTTATTTGAGTTAAGTTTGTTTAGGTCTATTGAGTTTCTATTTGGACTTAATTGACATCTGTAATAGCAACATCGCGCGACAGGTATCAAGTGATCGCAAAAGGACATCTTTAAGGGCTAAGGGTCCTGGATTTGACCAACCGTCATCCCCCCACAGCTGTGGTGCCCCCAAAGGGGCTCTGGCGACCGAGTAAAGGCGGTAAAACCTTCAAAAGCCAAAAGGAAATTTTTGGCCTTCGAGGGAGTCCTTGTTTACCCTTGATTACCCTCGCTGTCTCTGGATGCAATGAATTTGCAGCCACGCACGCCATGTGGAGATGTTGAAAATGAGGATGCTGTCTTTGGTGGGCGCAGAGCTCTGGCGAGAACTCCGCCGCCGTCAGCACCTCCTGTGACTAGTGGAATAGGCGTCTTTCAATTTGGCGCAAATGGCAATGAAGCGCAGCCACCTCAGCAGCCAATCTGTGACCCACTGGACTTGCTAAGGACCTTGGGTACGCGAGCATCTGATTTGGTGAAAAGGATGAATGACCAGCGCCACGTCGACAACACGATGAGAGAGTTAGGACTGAGAATTGTTGCCCTACATGCTTTGGTCCTCAAAAATGTCGATAAGTTGCAGAGCAGTAGGACTTGTTCAACCTCGACTGGAACGCAGACAACTCCAAAGCCGAGTAACAATGGAGCAAAGAGGCAGCGCGAGTCGCCCCACCTGCCGACTAGGAAGTCGTCGCCCAAGAGGCAACGGGGCTCGAATCTAAAGCAGTCCTCAAAACAGCTTGATCGGCCTGCAGGTCTCCGGGATGAGACAACCCCATCTGGCACAGTGAGCCACGATGTGACTCCGACCGCCAAAAAGCAACTGCAGTGGCAACAAGTCGGACCAAAGGCAAGAAAGAAGAAAATCCCGCGTGAGCCAAGGCCGGATGCGATCATCATTCAGCCTCAAGGCGATCTAAGTTACAGTGACATCCTCAAGCTCGTCACAAGGCGTCAGGACGATAAGCTAAAAGAGTTGAGCGAAAATGTCAACAGGATTCGGAAAACCGTAAAAGGGGAATTGCTTCTGGAGCTCAATGGTGCGAGCCAAGACAACACGTCAAAGCTTAAGGAGGAGATCAGCGAGGTTTTAGGCCTTCAGTCGGGTATCAGAACGGTAACCCAGGAGACGTGCCTGGAAATCAGAGACCTCGATAGCCTCGCCTCAAAGGAGGACATAGCAGCAGCGATATCAGCGGAGATCCGGACCGTTGTGGACGTAGGCTCCATTAAAAGCCTACGGCCAGCATACGCAGGTACCCAACTCGCAGTAGTGTGCCTGCCTCCTGCGCAGGCAAAGGCCCTCCTTCAAGAGGGAAAAGTAAAGGTCGGGTGGACGAGATGCAGGGTCCGCGAGCGCTCATCCCAAAGGCGCTGTTACAGGTGTCTGGAATTTGGACACCTAGCAGCAAGGTGCACGAGCGTTGTGGACCGCTCCGGTCAGTGCCTTAGGTGCGGCGCTAACGGCCACAAGGCGGTAAGCTGCCAGGCCGAACCGAAATGCTTTTTGTGTCTAGACAACAAGCGCCTGGACTTCAATCATTTCGCCGGCAGCAAAAGATGTCCCTCGACTAGCAGCGGCACCAACAAACCAAAACAACTATGAAGTTCCTGCAGCTGAACCTTAACCACTGCGCGGCGGCCAAAGACTTGTTGTGTCAGACAGTGAGAGAGTGTTCTATAGACGTAGCAGTCCTCAGCGAGCCATACAGAACACCAGAGTCCACCGTCTGTGCCCTGGATGTCTCCAAAAAGGCTGCGCTATGGTCTTGCAGTGACCCACCGGTGCAACTTTTGGATATTAGATCAGAAACGGGATTTGTTCGCGCCAATGTTGGAGGAATCTGGGTATACAGCGTTTACCTCGCTCCTAGCCTCTCCCTCACCGAGTTCAGCAGTATCCTTGACCTGCTGGTAGCTGATGCTAGAGGTCGTTACCCCGTGGTCATCGGTGGCGACTTTAACGCATGGGCAGAAGAATGGGGTAGCGCCACGACGAACGTGAGAGGCAGAGTTCTTCTGGAGTCTGTTTCTTCGCTGGACCTCGCGCTCCTTAACGATGGTGCGCAACATACATTCTGCAGAGCAGGGGTTGGCTCTATCGTCGACCTTACGTTCGTCAGCAGCTCTCTGTATGCTGGATCGAGCTGGAGAGTTAGTAACTCCTACACTGCGAGCGACCACCTAGCAATCCTGTACCTCATTGGACAGCAGACAGCCACTGACCAACCAGCGGCGCCAGGTTGGAAACGCTTCCGTGTCGATAGCCTCAACACGGAGCGATTCTCAGACCTGTTATCCGGCCTAAATACTGAAGGATCCGCAGAGCACATGGCAAATGACGTCATGGACCAGCTGGACTCGATATGCAATGCCACGATGACGCAGAGAAAGCACTACGGGCGTCACCACCGGCCAGTGTACTGGTGGAATGACAACATCGCTGACCTCCGTCGCGAGTGTAACCATGCACGTCGCCGTTACCAGCGCTCCCGGGGGAGAGCGTCTTTCCTGCAATGGCAGGTTATTTTTCGCGAGCGCAGGCGTGTCCTCAAGGCCGCCATTCGGGAGAGCAAGCGTCAGTGCTTTCTGGAGCTCTGCGATTCTGCTGACCGTGATCCATGGGGTAGGGCGTACAAGATCGTAGTGAAAAAGCTCGGCTCATCCAGACAAGCCCCGCCTTCGGACCCTGTACAGACCAAAGCCATCGTAGAGGAGCTATTTCCGAGAATGGAGGATCTTAACTACGGAAGTTTTCTCGACTCCCCCGAGCCCCAAAGTGACGGGTCAATTGCGGAGGTGTCTCACGAGGAGATCGTCGCTGCAACCAGGAGCACGATTGCAGGCAGAGCCCCAGGGCCAGATTCGATCCCAAACAGCGTCCTCAAGCTCGCCCTCACTCTTCGTCCAGAGATCTTCGCGGATTTGTTCACCAAATGCCTGAGTGAAGGTGTATTCCCGGAGAGGTGGAAGAGGCAAAAACTAGTCCTTATCCCCAAACCAGGAAAACCACCAGGGATCGCGTCATCGTATAGGCCAATATGCCTTATCGACACTGCGGGAAAATTGCTAGAGAGAGTCATATGCACACGCCTAGAGCGTGCGATCATCGAGGCGGGCGATCTGTCTCCCCACCAGTATGGGTTCCGCAAGGCCAGATCCACTGTGGATGCCATACAAAGAGTAGTGGACATTGCCTCAAACGCAATTGCCGGCTCGCGTTGGAAGGGCGGGGCCAAAAAGTACTGCCTGATGGTCACACTGGACATCCAAAATGCATTCAATACGGCTAAGTGGAGCTGCATTCTTCGAGCATTAGCGTCCTTCAACGTTCCAAGGTACCTGCTCCATGTCGTAAGGAGTTACTTTGAGAGGAGGCTGCTTCTGTACGATACCGTCGAAGGCACAGAGAAGTACAGCGTGACAGGAGGAGTCCCACAGGGGTCCGTACTAGGTCCGTTGCTTTGGAACGCAATGTACGACGGCATTCTGCGCCTCACACTTCCCGTCGGAGCGCATGTTGTAGGCTTTGCTGACGATGTGGCGGTTCTGATAGTGGCTAAAGAGCTGCCGATCGTCGAGACGACCTGCAATGAGACAATTGCCCGCATCCAACGCTGGCTGGAGCATGTTGGTCTAGAGCTGGCTCCCCAAAAAACGGAAGCTGTACTGGTGAGCAGCAGAAAGAAGGTCGAGACGGCAAACATCTTAGTGGGTGGCACGACGGTGTCGTCAAAAAGAGCATTAAAGTACCTTGGAGTCATGCTAGACACAAGGCTGTGCTTCCGTGAGCACCTGGCGTACATGAGCACCAAGGCTGCGAACATCAACTCCGCCCTATCAAGGATCATGCTGAACACCCGTGGCCCCAGGCAATGGCGAAGGAGGCTTCTAACCAGTGTTACCAGGTCTGTAATGCTATACGCGGCCCCTGTATGGATCAATGCTCTTCAAACAGCGAGCTACTCTCGAAGACTCCTGGCAACACATCGTCTTTCGGCACTACGCATTATCTGTGCATTTAGGACCGTGTCGGATGAGGCAGCCCACGTGATCGCGGGAGTGCCCCCCATCGAGTACCTCGGGGAGGAAAGAACGAAGCTCTTTCAGGAGACTCACGGCAGAGGCTATTCACAGGCCGATAAACAACTAGTGCGCACTGCATGCAGGCAGGAGAGCCTACGTAAATGGCAAACTCGTTGGGACACTTCGACAAAAGGTCGCTGGACTCATCGTCTCATTCCAAACATCGAGGCATGGGTCAGTAGAAAGCATGGCCAGGTCAACTTTTATTTGACCCAAGTTTTAAGCGGACACGGCTGTTTCCGAAGCTACTTGCACCGTTTCGGACACGACTCGTCGGAGGAGTGCACAACTTGCGGACATAACGTCCAGGAGAACGCTGAGCATGTCTTATTCACGTGTCACAAATTTTCAACCCCGAGACACCAGCTGGAGGTCGCACTGGGTGGCCCCCTCTCGGTGAACAACTTTGTGTCGCTGATGTTGCAGAGTCAGGAGCACTGGGACGCTATCAGCAACTTTGCAGCGTCCATCATGATTGAGCTACGCGCTGCCGAGCGCGAGAGGAGCGTACACATGGGATAGGCGACGCTTTTTTTATTCCTTTGTGAAGCATTGCTTCCACGGCAGTCCCGCAAAGGAGGGCTAACCTTGTCCTTATATTTATATTTATATACATATTTTGTTATTTTGTTAATAAAGAATTTAAAAAAAAAAAAAAAAAACTGCACAACACACAATATGTGCCGTAACAGTAGCAATAAGCCAACCCGGTAGTTGCAAAGTAAGCTACCCTACATTACACGCAACTGCTGAGTACACAATAACCTAATTTTAATTGACACCACACACCTGTTAACTAAGCTATTTTACCTATAAATATTGTGATTTTTGGATTAATAAAATCAGTGTGTTTTAGTACAAACGACAAGAACCATTCACTCATTTCTACGATCGCACCCAGCTTTGCGCATCAAGGAATTCCCTCTCCGAAGTCCACCTGGTTACAAGTGCCAGTTTCGACGCCCTTTTAGTAGTCAGTTTATGTGCTGACTGCTTTCAAAACTTTACACAAACATTTACAAAAAAAATAAAAATTTCCAGAATAATATTTAAAGTGTTGTTTTAAACTAATTTAGGCATCAGGAGTTGATTAAAAATGAAAAATCGAAGTTTAATATTTTGAATTTTCCAAAATGCAAAGGGGGGACCCTTAGCTTAAAAATCGATATTTAAGTGAAAAAATTATTTGAACGAAATGAATTAAATTTCAGTGCAGGATGAATTAGGATGTCAAACCAAGATAAAAATGACATTTCCCTTGAAAATCTGATCATTATTGGCAAAATAAACAAAGCGGAAAGTTTGTCTACATGTTGACCTACAGCCCTTACAAGTCCAAATTGTTGTCTATTTTGGCATGATTTTTTACAAAAAAAATAAAAATTTGCAGAATAAATTTTTAAGTGTTGTTTTAAACTAATTTGGGCATCAGGAGTTGATTAAAAATGAAAAATCTAAATTTAAAATTTTGAATTTTCCAAAATGCAAAGGGGGGACCCTTAGCTTAAAAATCGATATTTAAGTGAAAAAATTATTTGAACGAAATGAATTAAATTTCAGTGCAGGATGAATTAGGATGTCAAACCAAGATAAAAATGACATTTCCCTTGAAAATCTGATCATTATTGGCAAAATAAACAAAGCGGAAAGTTTGTCTACATGTTGACCTACAGCCCTTACAAGTCCAAATTGTTGTCTATTTTGGCATGATTTTTTACAAAAAAAATAAAAATTTGCAGAATAAATTTTTAAGTGTTGTTTTAAACTAATTTGGGCATCAGGAGTTGATTAAAAATAAAAAATTTAAATTTAAAATTTTGAATTTTCCAAAATGCAAAGGGGGGACCCTTAGCTTAAAAATCGATATTTAAGTGAAAAAATTATTTGAACGAAATGAATTAAATTTCAGTGCAGGATGAATTAGGATGTCAAACCAAGATAAAAATGACATTTCCCTTGAAAATCTGATCATTATTGGCAAAATAAACAAAGCGGAAAGTTTGTCTACATGTTGACCTACAGCCCTTACAAGTCCAAATTGTTGTCTATTTTGGCATGATTTTTTCCAAAAAAATAAAAATTTGCAGAATAAATTTTTAAGTGTTGTTTTAAACTAATTTGGGCATCAGGAGTTGATTAAAAATGAAAAATCGAAATTTAAAATTTTGAATTTTCCAAAATGCAAAGCGGGGACCCTTAGCTTAAAAATCGATATTTAAGTGAAAAAATTATTTGAACGAAATGAATTAAATTTCAGTGCAGGATGAATTAGGATGTCAAACTGGACACATTGCGCTAAATTTTTCATAACTAATAAATACCAGTATATACTAGTAGTACTTTTTTGCGCAGAGCCAGTGACAAAATTTTTTTTTTAATAATTCATGTGTAAAATGTAATATTTTTCGTCACAAAATTGGATATCAGAAATTTTGGGGCATGAAAATGTTTTCGTCACTAGACTTTTACCTCGTAAAGAGGTTTTTTTATAAGATTAGGAGAATCTCCTAACAGAACAGCAGCAACTGTACACAGTGCACAAGAAGATAATAAAAATTATATCTCGATTACAGAAAGACCAATCAACTATTACAATAGGCAGATCGAATTTGTTAAGCATAATACAAACGAAGTAAATGTAATAAATTATTTTCATAAAACTAAAATTCAAATTATGTATAAAGAAATGACCAACACCCATGCCAAAGAACTAATCAAAGAATATTTATGTACAAAGAAAAGCGTAATCTATTTTCATTGTGAAACAGATTTCTTAACTTTTCAAACCGCTTTCTTGGAAATAATCAGTCTCAACAATTTAACCAAAGTAATGAGATCTACTAAAAAATTAAAAGATATTCAAACATACGCAGAATTTAAAGACTTCGTTATTAAAACACATAAAGAATTACTTCACCCAGGTATACAGAAACTTACATCATTATTTAAAGAAAAGTATTATTACCCAGATTACCAAAACCTAATTCAAAATATTATTAATGAATGCCAAGTCTGTAACATTGCGAAAACAGAACATAGAGACACAAAGCTAGCTTTCGAGTTAACGCCAGAAACATAGACATTTATTCAAAATTCGCGTCCCTAATCGAAGTGAACGGTAGAGATTGGTTAGAAGCTAAAAGAGCGTTACTTAAAATTTTCAATAGTATGGGAAAACCGAAAGAAATTAAAGCAGATAAAGATTCAGCATTCATGTGCTCAGCATTACAAATATGGCTAAAAGCTGAAGGAGTAGATATAAATATAACAACAAGTAAAAATGGCATATCTGACGTAGAAAGATTTCATAAAACTATTAATGAAAAATTAAGAATAATAAACAGCGAATCAGATCCAGAAAATAAGCTTACTAGATTCGAAATAATACTTTACACATATAATCACAAAACCACTCATAATACAACCGGTAGAACACCAGCAGACATTTTTATATACGCAGGAACCCCAGAGTATAACACTCAACTTAACAAAACAACTCAAATAGATAAACTAAATGAAAACCGTACAGATTTTGAAATTGATACTAATTATAGACAATCACCTTTGGTACGTTCAAAATCAACTAATCCATTTAAAAAGACCGGTAATTTGAGACAAGTAGACGAAAAACATTTCGAAGAGACAAACAGAGGGAGAAAGATAATTCACTACAAATCTAAATTTAAAAAGAAAAAGAAAATTAACAAGAGCAAATATGATAATTCCAGATCATCGCCTAATGACAACTCAAATCAGGAAGCTACAACATAAAATAATTATTTTTATAATACAATTCTTACTAATGTATTTCATCCAACAAACTTATGGTCAAAGCTTAGAAGTAAACCCAATCCAATCGAAAAACGGTTACCTTATATTTAAAACAGTAACTATTAACTTACCAATAAATTACGAATACCACTATTTAACTGTTAATCTCACAAAAATCGAAAACACATTCAATAATTTAATGAAACAAGCTGAAGAATTTAAAACATTATCCCAAATTCAATATTTAACAGAAAAATTGGAAAGAGAAATGAACGGCATAAGAATAGCAAAACGCAACAAAAGAGGCCTTATCAATTTTATGGGAACATTTTATAAATACTTATTTGGTACATTAGATCAGGAAGATAAAGCAGAACTGGAATCCAAAATAAATAATTTATCAGAAAACAGCGTTCAAGCAAACGAACTAAATCAAGTAATAGAAGTAGTAAATAGAGGAATAGAAGTTACAAATACTTTAACATTTATTAATGAAGGAGACAAAAAATTAGCAATAATTACATTTAATCTACAAGAATTTACAGAATATATCGAAGACATAGAGCTAGGAATGCAGTTAACAAGATTAGGTATATTTAACCCTAAATTACTAAAACATAGTCCATTATCACACGTAAACTCTGAAAAGATTCTAAATATTAAGACTTCTACATGGTTGAAAACAACTACAAACGAAATTTTGATAATTTCCCATATTCCTCGCGAAATCATCAATACACCAATTTTTGAAATTGTTCCATACCCAGACGAAAACAGAAACATTTTAACTGAAATTATACATGACAAATATTTCATTCAAAATAATAAAGCATATACCGAAAAGACCAAAGATCTAGTAATGAACAAATGTATAACAGGAATTTTAAATCAAGACACAACCGAATGTAGATATGCAAAAACACATAAATCTTTTGAAACAAAATATGTAGAGCCTAATATAATGTTAACTTGGAACTTACCTAAAACAATTCTAAATCAAAATTGTATTAACAGAGATATAACAATAGAAAGTAATAATATTATAAAAGCATTTAATTGCTCCATTCAATAGGAGGAAATATTGGTCACAAGTACTATGTTAGATTACACACAAACTGTTTATGTAAACAATAATGTAACTAAACTAGAACCACTCTCTTATATACAGGCAAAAGAAATTGTAAATCAACAAACAAAACATTACAATACACTTCAAATTATTACTTTAACAACTCTTATAATTATTGTAATCATACTAGTACTATATTTTAGCTATAAGTATAAAAGCATACCACGCAAAATAATTGTTAACTATAAGAAACAATCAGAAATAACCCCACAATCAAATAATGTACAAATTTTGTCACTGGACACATTGCGCTAAATTTTTCATAACTAATAAATACCAGTATATACTAGTAGTACTTTTTTGCGCAGAGCCAGTGACAAAATTTTTTTTTTAATAATTCATGTGTAAAATGTAATATTTTTCGTCACAAAATTGGATATCAGAAATTTTGGGGCATGAAAATGTTTTCGTCACTAGACTTTTACCTCGTAAAGAGGTTTTTTTATAAGATATCAGAAATTTTTTAATAAGACATAGGAAGTTTTGACAATTGAAATATTTTTTTACAGTGTAACTTTGTCAATCGGTGTTTATTGTTTGTACAAGCAAAAAGAAACTGTCTGGCAACACTGTTTCTCTTTACTAACACACATGCCAACATGCCAAGCGCAAAATTTATCAGCACTCTCAAACTCTGGCTGCTATGACACTTTGTTGCTGCTGTCCTTTTCCAATTCAAAGTAAAACGTATATATTCAGTTAATAGGTTATATCTTCCAAACCAATCAACAAAAATTTATGCATGATGTATCAAAAAACGCGAAATATTAAAAGCTCAAACATATTCAAAATTAAAAAAAATCGCTAGCGGCGTTTTCTCGAAAACCGCCAAAATGTGGAAAAAATTACCTTTTTTCACCTGTAGCTTTTTACCTGTGTACTTTAGAAAAAAAGTTTGAACATATGCTTAAGAGCCCTTCAAAGTACCTTTCCAACGACATATAGATCATATCTGTAGCTTTAATAGTTTGGACACTATGGGGGTTTTTAGTTTTAGCGGTTTTTAGCGATTTCCCGCTAAACTAGCGATTTTTCGAAAAAGTCGTAGAACAAACGTTTCTAGATTTTTGAGCGGGAACAAGTCCTCATTCAAACTTTTAAGCTAAATCATCGCTTTGATACAAACAAACAAACAAACAAACAAACATACTGACTTTTCATCTCATTTTCGGAAGGCGACTCAATATTTCAAAATTAATTATTTTTTGAACCAGTTGTCCGATTTTGATGATCGAGGTGTCATTCGACGCGTATTTTTGATGAGAATTGTAAAAAATTCAACGAAAATTCAAAAAGGCTCCAACGGCCCCATTAGCTCCAATAATGTAAATTTTGCCCCTCCCACTTACACCTGTTTATCTCACGAACCAGGTGAGTTTTCAAAAGTCTTAGTATGCACACTTGTAAGTTTAATTAATACCTTTCGATCGGTATATAACTCGACCTGATCGGACAGTCATAGCAAATCTTCCATTCTTCCTGTGTATATATGCTAGTCGCCTTCGCACCCTTCGTGCTGCTTTCGTCACTAGCGCGGACTGCCGTCCGCAGTGATAAATTTTCTTCAAGTTTAATTCTTGACAAAGCATCGGCAACATAATTTTCTTTGCCAGGGACATATTTGATGTGATAGTCAAATTCATTTAATTTTATCTTCCATCTTTGAAGTTTCATGTTTGGCTCTTTAACATTGTTTAACCAAACTAGGGGTTTGTGATCACTGAGGATTTCGAATTTCCTGCCAAAAAGATAGGACCTGAAGTATTTAGTGGCCCAAACAATAGCTAAAAGTTCTTTTTCTATTGCGGAATAATTTATTTCGTGTTCATTTAATGTTCGACTTGCATAGCATATTGGCTTATGGTTTTGCGATAACACGGCACCTAAAGCAATATTGCTTGCATCTGTAGTTAAAGAAAAAGGTTTTTTAAAGTTTGGATAAATTAGTATCGGATCAGATGTAATAAGTATTTTTAATTTTTCAAATGCTGAGACGTACTCTTTGTTACTTATGTCGATTGTTGCATTTTTCTTAAGTTTTAAGGTCATTGGTTTCACGATTTGTTCAAAGTTTGGTATAAATTTCCTATAATAGCCACAGAGTCCTAGAAATGACTTGATTTCTTTCGTTGTTCTGGGTATTGGGAAATTTGTAATTGCGTTGACTTTTATTGGGTTTGGTTTTATACCTTCAGTTGTGACAATGTGACCAAGGAACTCAGTTTCCTTTTTCAAAAATTCACATTTGTCCAACTGCAATTTTAGATTGGCTTCCTTAAGTTTCTTAAAAACTCTTTTCAATGATAATATGTGTTCTTCCAATGAAGTGGAATACACTATTATGTCATCCATGTAGTCTAAACAATCTTTATAGATTAAATCTTCTAAAAGGTTGTTCATGCAACGTTGAAAAGTTGCAGGGGCGTTTTTGAGTCCAAAAGGCATGCGAGGGTACTCGTAATGGCCATTTTTCGTCGAAAAAGCAGTCTTTGGAATTGAATCAGCATCCATTTGGATCTGATGAAAGCCTTTTGCCAGGTCAATGGTAGTGAAATATTCACATTTTCCAAGTTTGTCTAATATATCATCCATAACTGGTATTGGGTATTTATCGTCAACTGTAATTTCATTTAAGTTTCGATAGTCAATTACTATTCGAAACTTTTGTTTTCCTGATGCATCACTCTTCTTTGGTACAATACAAATTGGTGAGCAATAAGGAGAATTTGATTTTCGGATAATTCCTTGTTTTATCATTTCCTTCATTTGGTTTTCGACTTCTTCGTCATAAGCTTGGGGATACTTATAAGGTCGTTTGTAAATTGCATCTTCATGTTTAGTTTGAATGATATGCTTGATTGTACTGGTGAAAGTCAAATTTTCACTTTCTTTGTACTGTATGTCTCTGAACTCATGAAGGATTTTTGTTAATTTTAATTTTTCTTCCTCATTGAGGTGTTCTAATCTGAACTGGTTACTTTCTATTAACTCATTTTCGATTGCAAAATTAAACGGTTGGTCCGTTGTAAAAGGCGGATCAAGGCAATCAAATTCGGTATCTTTCACGTAAGGTGGATCAACACGATTGACTGCGGTCTTGTCCTTTAAGAATTCTTCGTGATTATCGGGGGTGCCACAGAAATCGCTTTCGCTTGAATTTCACTTGAATTTCATACAAATTGAAGAGAAATTCAAGCGAAAGCGATTTCTGTGGCACCCTTGTATATCTCATGATAAATGGGTAATCGCTTAAGGTGACAGTTTCCTCTTTATAATTTATGTTTGCTTCACAAGAATCGAGATATTCCCTGCCTAATAATACGTCGTAATTTTCTGAAAATTCGTGTATAAAAAATCTTTGGTGTTGTGGACAGAGTTTACTGGGGGCTAAGGAAATACATTGGTTTAAACAAATATTTCCTTTTATCGTCTGGACTTCTAAATGACAAGATTTAATTGGGAAATTCAAAAAGTTCTTTTTCATTAGATTTATAGAGGAACCTGTATCGATTACGCATTTGAGGTGAATGTTGTTCATTATTAGTCGAATGAAGGGGTTTCTTCTAGTTCTTGGTCCGAGGCTGCGTGATGAAAATTTTCGGCAGTATCCATTTTGGATTGACCACTAGAACGTTCGCGTTGTCTTTTGACACGCGGATTTGAAGTGTTCGTTGAAGTTCTGTTTTGTTGGTAGTTCATTGGGTTTTGGAATCTACCTTGATTTAGTTTTTGTTGAAATTCATTATGCAACTGTGGGTTGCTTTGCTTGAACGTTTTGAGTGGCATTACTTGTGTTTGGGGGGCTTGCCATTGGATAGAAATTATGAGAGTTTCCCCTATTCCTGCGAGCATCACTACTGTTTGACGTAGTTGAGGTATTGGTTTTTGAACGGTCAGAAAAGTATTTTTCGTATAGTCCCTCTCTTTGAGCTACTTGTTTTAATTTAGTTATTGTCGTAATATCGTACCTAGCCAGAGTCATAAAAATTCGGTCGGGTAATTTTCTTGTTAAAACGTCTTTGATTGTGTTGTTCATAGCATTGGTGTACAGAATTGTTTGTGAGTCTACGCCTTCTAACATTAATTTGTTTGAATTAACAAATGATTTATACTCAAGGTCTTCAACAAACTTACGGATACTTCCGTTATAATTAGTGCTGTAGAGTCGACGAAGCAGTTCTTCATAGGGCGTCTGTGTTTTGAATTCGTCGATGAGCGCGTTCCTCAGTTGTATCCAGTTTGTAGCTCCTGATAGCTGTGCGACTCGCTGTGCTGTTCCAGATGTCTGTAGTTCGATGGCTCCAAATAGAACGTTGTGTTGTCTCAGATCTTGGGTGGGGTATAGCTGCATTATATAGTCCACTCTTCTCACGAACGCCGTGAGCGCTTCCGTTTGTCCATCATAGGTGGGCACTTGTTTTATTTGTCCAAGAGCTTGCTTCAGGAGAAGCTCTGACAAAACCATTGGTGGGGTTGATGGAGATGCTGGGGGTGTCATGATTGATGTTGACAGTGTATTTATTTTTTCCTTTTAATGTTCGGTTTTCTTTGTCTTGTTGTGGCCTAGGATTACAATTATCCTTTAGTGGTCACAAAGCAAAATTGACAAAGTTTGTCACGTTTTTTTTTAAGCACAAAACTTGGTTTTATTTAACCTAGGACTTCAGCTGTCCCTTAGTGGTTTACACTTTTGTTGTAACTTAAACACGCACGTATGTTCTTTAGCGGATATGTATTTTGGTTTAATAAAGTTCAACTTTACTCTTGACTTTGGATATGCGGATCCTTAGTAGTCTTTTTAGTTTAGTTGATTACAAACACTTTACATATCCTACCGGCTGCGCCAATAACGAGTTCCAACTTTAGTTTATTTAAAAAAATATAACTTTATGTAAATAGAAAACTTAAAGCGAGTTGAATATCGGAGTTTGAGAATAATTCAAGACTAACTGTTAAATGTTTTGACGTCGCATAGCAAACCTCGGCTGTGAGCTTTTGGGGATTGAGCTTTGCGCTCTAATATAAACAGAGGGATCTTAGGGATCGCTCTTTTGAGAAGACGACTATTTGGGTGCTAAGCAACAGCCTGGATTTGTGCCGCGTCGGCAGATTTGACCCTTGGTGGGAATGACAATTCTAGCGGATGTTTATATTAACTGTGTTGATCGTGGGAGCGCTTGAATTGTTATTTTCACCAGCCTGTTATTGTTATTGATATCTTATTACTTGATAGGGGGAATATGTGCGAGAATATTTAGCTGGCTATGTGCATTACATATGTTACTATATATATTAAAGTCTACCAAGCGACGAAGTTAAGATATTAACTTACAAAAAATGGCATCAGCACAAGTAACTATCGATGAGTTACTAGATGTACAACAAGATGCCAGCCAAGAAATCTTAAAGCTGATATCCAACTACAAAAAGGATTCAGTTAAGAGAAAATCCCAGGCCAGTTATCATAAGATTAAAGCCAAAACTCTCAATGAAAAATGGAGCATCATTCAAGCAAATGATGAAATCATTAGAAAATCTGGCGGCCTACCAGAAGATCATGAGAACTTCACCTTTTTTAATTACATAAGATCCACGGTCTTGAAGTTCCAAGAAGCCATCAATTAAGACGCGGAAAGCCTAGGCAAAAAGACTGCAAAAGTTGTGGACGGACAGCGTCAGCAACCAAGCTTGGAACCAAAAGTCATCGCGTTATGCACGTTATGAACTGACAAGGAATCTATGGTCCCGAATTCAGGAGGTCCACTTTCGACTTTATGAAGAAATTGAAATCCCGGAAGACAATAGATATGATACAAAGAAGTATCTACAAGCAGAACGGGACGTGCAAAGGGCGCTAGCGGCGAAAAGCCATACAGAGTGCACCATTGACAGAAATTTACCTCGAAAAACTATTCCCAAATTCTATGGTGATATATTGAAATGGACACAATTCTTCGATATGTTTGTGTCCATGGTTCACGAAACCAATACGCCCATTATTCGGAAAATGTGGTATCTAAAAACCAGCGTGGTTGGCGAGGCAGAAAGAATGATACGCCAAGTCGACCTAAAAGAAGACAACTATCTTCACGCATGGAACATCTTGGTAGACACCAATGACAATCCAAGAGACATATCAATAACGGTATTAAACAGATTTTTGACTTTACATGCGATCAACGACAATGTTAAATCGCTCAAGGAACTATACATAGTCACTATGGAGTCTCTTGAATCTCTCAAGGGACTCGGTTTAGACATTTCGACGTGGGACCCGATAATGATAGAGGTTCTACGAAACAAGCTGGACAGCACAAATAGGACGCTGTACGAGCAATCAATAGGCGACTCGAAGCAAATTCAGAAACTTGACACCATGCTTCAGTTTCTTGAACAAAGAGTCCGTGTTTTAGCCACCGGGAGCAAAACACAGAACCAAGCCAAACGGGATTTGAAGGGAGCAACCTGTGCCTCTTCATCAACTTCAAGGAGGGATTATCCATACTGCAAGAAACCAAATCATACGATGTTTCGTTGTGACGACTTCCGCTTAAAATCAGTCGCTGAGAGATTGAATTGGGTTCAACGCCAAATGCTATGCGTCAACTGCTTCAAAGCAGATCATATGGCGAAGGCGTGCCAAAGCAAATATAAATGCTTCAAGTGCGACAAAAAGCACAACACGCTGCTGCATCTGGAGACGACTTCAGTGGATCCACATAATCCAGTTGTGGCATCGGCAAGCAGCAAAACTATAAATCTACTTGCAACAGCATAGGTTTTAGTCCAAGGAAATAATGGACAACAGGCCACGTTTAAGGCATTGCTAGATTCTGGATCACAAATTAACGTGATATCAGAACGACTTGCATCAGCACTGTCTTTAAAACGCCAGTAGGGCTCGGGTAAATGTGTTAGTGAAGTCACTACACAGTAACTTTACAGTACGGATCGAAGCATTCATCATACCGCACATTATCACGGATCAGCCAGCCCCCGGCACATTGCGCTAATTTCTTCATACCTAATAAATATATATTTTTTGCGCAGTGCCGAGTGACAAAAAAATTTTTTTGTAGTAATTTTTAAGTAAAACTTAATATTATTCGTCACAAAATTGGATATCAGAAATTTTGGTGCATTAAAATGTTTTCGTCACTAGACTTTTACCTCGTAAAGAGGTTTTTTTTATAAGATATGCCTTATTCCGAGCTGATGTGGGTGTAGCTGCTAAGCAGAGCACGCGCTTGATCCGGCTCATGCGTTGTCGGCAATATGGGGTGGGTTTAGAAAAGACTGCTGTGCTACCTGCTCAAAGACTATAAAAATGATTATTAAAAATTCACGTGCTGGATTCTGGCTGTAAGGGAAAGGAAAGAAGACGGGTTACAGGACAGAAAAAAGAACAGAAAGTAGGCAAACAAAATATAAAAAAAAATAAAGTAGCTGCAAGGTGTAAATTAGCAGAAGATGTCTCGTGACTTGTTGTAATTGCTGGGCAGATATTGTTGCAAAAGCTGATGCCCACCCTACCATGATTAACTATAGCCGCAGGTCAGCCTCAGACCGGTGATCCCTTATTTTTCCACAAACGCCTAACCAAACATATTAAAAAGATGCAAGACTCGCATAAATGAACGCACTAACATATGATCAAACACATTTTCATAATCAATTTTTTTATAAATTCCATAGTTTGTCACAACATTGTACATTGGTAAATATCTGCAAACTTCAACAAAAACAAAATTACTCATTGAACGACAAAAAAAAATGTAAAAGGAAATTTTCTTTTAATTTGGTTGTTGTTGTTATTCAGAATAAAAATCTGTTGGCAATAAGTAAATTTTCTGATTAGCACAATAATTAATAGCAAAATTAACATTTAGCATGCTAGGGATAATTATTATTAAGCAATTCCAATTTAAAAAGCCATGCAAGTTATAATTAAGCTAAAAGAAAAATTTAAATTTAATTTTTTTTTCGGGGTGCTGGATCAATAAGTTTCTTTTTTCTTTTTGTTTGAATTCCAAGATGTATTATTTTACGTTACTAATTTAATAATTTTACGTTAAGTTCACAAGCAAAATGCAAGCAGAAATGAACAAATTAAAGCTTACATGCAGGTGTACATGTTCTTTACGCCACGACAGTACATGCATTAAAGAAACACCGAACATATGTTCGACACTAACACATGCAAAGCTGCCACCGCATTTACGCATGCACAATCTTTGAGTTCACTGACTTTCAAAGCCGTTGCTAATAGCGTTTTCTCGTACTTCCATAGCTAAAAGGCAAAGAATAAAACGATAATATAAGAGATCGTCACTTACGGCATACATATTCCCACGCTGAAAGATCTTTCGTTGTGTGCGCCGTTCACTGAAAAAAGGTATAAGACAGAGAAAGCTTTCGCGAGCTTTTAAGCGCCGCTCTCGCTATGGCTTTACATATGCTTAACACAATGAACAAGAAAAAAAATAAGAATAATAACTATGCACTTTTCTATGATTGTTTTTCAGCATTATTTTCACTAAAAGCCATTATCTAATTTAAAGAAAAACTTGCATGCACTTAATATTGGGGCAGGTAGAATAATAAAAAAAATAATATTAAAAAATTCAAAGGCTTCTTGCCTGAGATTTTTGTCCGTGTAGAACTGCAAGTTGCTAAGAGCGTCCCGTATTTGCTCCAAATTGATGATATGTAGAATTTTAGTGTCATTGGATTGTATTTTGCCGATTCCTTTATTGATGGTCACTGTCTGAGCATCGGTATGATTAGTTATTGTAACAGTCGCGTTGGCCAAGCACATCAGCATCCTGTAAGTGAATTTTTAAGTTTTAATATGGCTCTTATGTACTGTACGACCCGATTCTGTTAGTATCGTCGTGTTCCTGTCCTCCTTTACTATTTCCTTTTTGAATCTATTTGATAGCTTTGAACCTAATCTTGCGTCTATTTTTACAAATATCTCTTCTCCTGCCTCAAAGGTTCGAATTTGTTTCCTTCTGCTATTGTGGTCTAGTAGGTCTTCGGTCTGTTTACGTCTCAGTTGTTCTATGTTGTCCAGTCTTGCCTGTTCATATTGCGTGGGGTCAGTGGAAACTCTTCTACCGAAGAAAACTTCTAGTGGCCTTTTCTTCGTTACTGAATGAATTGAGTAGTTATACTCATAAATCTGTCCGTTAACTGCACTTTTATTGGGGGGTGTTTTGTAAATTTGCATTCCTAGTTGGTCAACTAACATGAATCGTATTCATTCAGAATTTAGAGATTTTTCATTGTCCATTACTATAAATTTTGGAGCTCCAAAATAGAATACTATGTCGCGAAGTGGTGTCCTAATATCTTCTATTGTTTTTGATTTTATTATTTGGGCTTTTGCTAACTTGGAAAATTTGTCTATTGCTGTGAGTACGAGGTATCGTTCTGTTGAGTAGATTGTATTGCTGTCTGTAAATGTCGTGTCTGTGAAAAGTTGGGAATGGTATGCTGAATTTGTAGTTGGTCATTTCTGCTTTATGAAAGAAAATCTGGTTCCTAAAGGCGTTAATAGGGACTTCCATACTTGGTATCAATTCTTCGCCTGAGCTCTCGTCGCTGTGTTGCGTCGAGGCTATTGAATTTATTTGCCCTATAGGTGGGATTCTGGATAGCGCATCAGCTACCACGTTCTCTTTTCCCGGTTTATAAAATATCTCGTAATCGTATTCCTCTAGATAAGATTTCCACCGTTTGATTCTCGCATTACCGTTCCAGCTACTCAAAGAGTGAGTCAAAGGCTGGTGGTCTGTGAATATTTTAACTTTCGCTTTACCGTACAGGTAATTCTTTAGGCTTTTTAAGGCCCAAATAATGGCCAACATTTCTTTTTCGTTAGCGGCGTAGTTCTCTTCTGCTTTGGATAGTGTTCTTGAAAGAAATGAAATAGGTTGGTTATCTTGCGATAATACTGCACCTATTGTAGTAGTCAAGTGGAGCTCCTTTCTGAAATCTGGGTAACGGAGTATTATATCGTCCGTCTTCCCCTCTTAAAAGCGAGGTAAGGGGCTTGGCGAGCTTGGCATAATTCTCAATGAATCTCCTGTAATACCCGGAAAGTCCCAAAAATTATCTTAAATCTTTTAGGGTCTTGGGAGGGGGATACTGAGCTATAGCTGCAACTTTATCTGGATTAGTCTCGATACCCTTATCGGAAACAACTAAGAAGGCAGTTTTTCTATGTCGGACGTTTTCAATGGCATTTGGTGGAATCCGCTTTTGAGATCTAGTACGGAAAAGACTTTATTGTCACCTAATTGAGCGAGTACTTCATTTATTTCTGGTATAGGGTATTTATCGGCTATGGTAACCAAGTTTAATTTTCTGTAATCTATGACCATACGATATTTTTTTTCTTTTGAGGCGTCTGCCTTTTTAGGTACTATCCATACAGGGGAGTTGTATGGAGACCTTGATGGTCTGATTATACCGTCATTGGATACTGATAGAATTTTGAATACACTGGTGTATCTGAAGAAGTTCGTATTTCTGCCTTCACATTCGTTGTGTAGGTCAGTTTTTGATTTGGCTCTGCGAATAAGTTAGGGTATTTTTGAAGAAGTTCGTTTAATCTGTCGCTCTGAAATTTATTTAAATGCTCAATTCTTGGTACTATGGTGTTTACTGCGTCAAATTTCTTTTCTTTGATGGGTACGTGAATTATGTTTTTAATTTTCATGATTTTCTTGCTTACTTTAATTTCAGCATTTAGCTCTTTCAGGCTGTCGTTGCCCAGAATGGCATCAAATGACTTTAAAGTCAGCAGCAAAAAGAACTTGACGTTTATGTCGGGGTGGTTGAAGAGATTAGCTATTTTATGGTGAGTGACACGACACAGCGTTAAAAGGCTTTTGATTAGGTATTGGATTAGTGACCAATTTGGGTTGAATATAGTTTCTGTTTGAGCCTGTATCTATTAATATTTTTAAAATTTGTCCATTCCCCAGCTTGCATTCGAAGTATGGAAGCGAGGAATGCTCTATTCTAAAAAATTCATTGCAGAGTTGTCGTACTGATCGGTTTCGTCGTTGACGTTGACGGATACGACTGTCAACGTATTCGTCCAATGCTTCGTCTTGTGTCCCGTCTTCTTGATCTGCAAGTGCTTGCGCGTATTCTGCCATAGTGGCATACGTCTCAGCAGATTGCATTTCATTTTGATCGCTGTCGTCAGTTTGAATGTTATAGTTTCGTTGTCTTTTTTGTGCGTCAGGCATTGGGCCTGGAGGTCTTTTCCCTGTCTCAAATTGTGGCCTATTCATATAGTTTACCATTTTTGACCTAATGCTTGGGTCCACGTCCATGGGTTCTGGTCTTGGTAAGGGTTTCGGCGCTATTGGCCTGGGTGGTGCGAACTGTTGCTGTCGGTATTGGTTTGGGTCGTATTGTCGTGGCATCGCGAATTGTCGTTGCTGTCCAAAGTTGTTATAGTTCTGAGGCTGTGCGACTTGTTGGTATTGGATATGGCGATTTCTGGGAGGAACCTGTGGTGGCTGTCGGAAACCTGAGCCAATGAATTGTATGTTTCGAGGAGCTGGTATTGGTTTGGTGGTGGCGCTTTTGTTACTGGCCTGTCCTAGAGTCACTGCATGCATGGTGCGATATTTCTGATTTTCCATTTTCAGGCATATGTTCAAAGCCGTAGGAAGATCTCTTGGCGCATGTGCACCCAAGATACGTGGTAAATCTCCGCGCAGGCCACATACAAATGTATCTGTGGCTTTGTCGCGGTACATTTTCTTTAACAATCGATGGGCCTCTTCACCCAACTCCATGCAATTCACCTTGTTTAAAAGAAGAGACAGGTGTTGATAAACCACCTGATGAAATTCTTCGACCGTTTGGTTACCCTGAGACAACATTGTCATCTGATACTCTAAGGTACCAAGATCGCGTTTGTCTCCATAATGCATCGACAGGCACTTAGCCATTGCTCTCCAATCTAATGGAACGCTATAGGCTTCTAGTGCAGTGTCCGCATTACCAGTGATTTTGCTTCTTATCGAGTGAAGAATACCAAAATATCTTGAGGTACCAACTTCCCCTGCGTAGGCTTCCATTAGGCGGTCAACACTCTTTTTCCAAGAGCTGAACTCCGCTGGATTCCCAGAGAATTCTCTTAGGCATTTTATTACGTCTGGGACTTTGTCGAGTCCCCCTAAGTTTGCACGATGTTCCGCATTTATAACCTGATCTATTGCATTGGTAAAGTCGTGATCTGGGTTGTTCAAAGCTTGAATTATTCTCGGGACTTGTTGTGATATTAGTTGTCCCACTAACTCAGTAACCTGCTGCAAGGACGCCATATTTCTGTTTTGTGGAGGTTCTATTTGTCTTTGTTGTGGTCGTTCGTCTAGGCTCAAAATGGGGGTTCGTATCAAATTATTGGGATTGGCCATAAATTTTCGATGTATATAAAATGTTTTATATTGTTAAAACAATATTAAAATGTTTGTTTCAAGTGTTTGTAAAGAATGATTAAAATATTTGTTAAAAATTTTGTTTAAAATATTACAGATATTACTAATTATTTAATAAGAAAATTATAAAAGCAATTAAAATTAATATATTGTGAAAACCAGTAGCTGGTTTCTTCCTTCTACCTTGGAGGGTCCCTTATTTTGGGAATCGCAAGATTGGATATTTTTATACTACTCTTGGAGTAGTTATATTTACTTTGTTATCGTTTAACAGTGTTTGATTATTAAATCTTTGTTCTTGACAAAAAATTTTTTTGCTCTTGGCAAGTTTTTAGTTTGGTATTTTCTTCTTTGTATTTTTTGATTTGTCTGTTTTTAACAGGTTTTGATTTTGATTCGATATTGGTTTTTGATCTTGGTATTTGATCTTGGTATATTAATCTTGGTATTTGATCTTGGTATTTGATCTTTGTATTTGATCTTGGTTTTCGATCTTTTCTTTAATAACTTAAACACTAGCTTACATTACGAAAATTGCTGCGGCTACTCCTCCCGACTGTCCGGATGTCATCCTTTTTGATTGCTCTACTGGGGATCCTGCGACCAGTACACGTTGAGGATGTTCTGCGAACGGATACAACAGAACCGTAGTCCACCGATGAGCAGTGATCAATTAAGTTCCTCTCAGTTAGCGAAATATTGACGACGCGAATTAACGCGAAGGAGTCTGTTCAATAAAATTTCACTTGGCCAGCGGCGGTTGGCAACTGTCGGACTTAACCCGTCACGAACCGAAAACTTAGATACGGTTTTGCACTATCGTTTTATTTCCACTGGTCCCTGCTCGAGCGCCAGTTAAATTCTTATAAGTTTTTAGTTTATAAAAAATTAATCTTTATTAAGTCCAATAGGACTGTTCTTGTTGGTTACAAATTTTAGACTAATTAAACTAAGCTAATAAGAACCCTAAGAGAGCTTGGTGAATTGGCAGCGACGTTGGCAGAGGCAGCAGCGGTGTTGCGACATTTCTGGAGCACCTGACTTGTTGCCCAATGTTCCACGAATTTTGGCAATTGGGTTGCGCGTGCAGGAAGTTGGTTGCTCGTGCGGAAAGTTGTCCAGACGCTGGGCTCAGCAATATTGGGGCTACTGCACCTGACGGCCGGATATTGTTGCAGTTGCAGTTTTGAAGCTTTGAATATTTTTGTTCTTAACTTATATGAATATTTTGTTTTGAAAGGTAAACCTTTCAACAGGGCCAGGATGTTTAATCTTATAATTGTAAGACATAAATTTTCCACTAGAGCCTCAGATAAGCCCTGTCTTAGAATAGTCTCACTATTGCTGATATGCTGATAGGCCTTAGACCTAAGTAAATAAAGTCTGCGAACAGATACGGAGTCTTCACACCATCTGCGTATGATAAGAAGACGACGCCATCTGCAGCCGTATGCAGACGATAAGTATTGATTGTTTAGGTTACTATTCTAATAGAGATAAGTAGTTTAAGATTATTTTAGAGTTTTCAATAAATCTGCCGAACTCCTCGGCAGTCAGTTCAAATCCAACTCTCGAGCTGTATACTTATTTCGCCGCGTCGCACAGTGGGCGATTCGGGCTCGCTAGCGGCAGTTAATTCAAAATTTCAAATTTGAAAAAGCGTTGATTTTTTTTACAAATCGATAACAGATACTTTGATTAGATTTTTGGAGCTTTTTTAAAAGCTCTCCGATCAGCTGATCATCAGCTGTGAGCTGTCAAACACAGCATATGCTGCAGCAAGCGCTTTACAAAATTTTTTCTTTGTTGTGCGCATTCACTTCGAGTCTCTGGGAAATTTGGAATCTTTACTTATTGTATTACAAGATTGGTTTTTTATAATCTTCAAGGTATGTATTACATAGAAAATCAGTGTTTGTGACCGGTCTATAAGTGTGTTGCTTATAAAACGTAATGGTAATTAAGTGTATTAACAACGAGTCAACAGTAGCGTACACCTGTCTTTCGTGGAGTAGAACTATGCTTGATTCACCTGGATTCAGTCTAATTCTTATTTTATCTGGAAGTTGGAATCATTGTGCGTCCAAAATGTCCAATATGAATTGCTACTACCTGCTAGCCCTTCCTACTACGGCACTTTTTAGGCACAATGTCAGTCGAAAAACGGACACTTTTCTTAGTATGGCATGAAGAAGCGATCCCAATCAAGAAGTTCCTCACCATGGAAAACTTTGTATTTGATACTGTTCTGAAAGGCGTTAACTATACTCAGGAGGAGAAATGCGAGATTGGCAAAAAGCTGCTAAATTTCACTAGCAGGCTTGTCGTAAAGTGGAAAAATTGTCGAAAAAATAAGTTGTTTTTTGAAAATGACAACAAGGAATAGCTAGATACGCCGATGGTATTGATAGATAGATCAGCTTCCGAAAATGTTGGACGTCCACAAAAAGATATTTCGGTGTGTTGCAAGAAAACGCAAGTCAACAAATTGTCAGGCCTTACTGAAGAAGTCACCTTGTTGAACAACATAAAAGAAGTATTCAGCAGAAGCTCAGAGAAGAAATGCATTTGTTGGTGGATAAACCAATGGCTGGTACTGGCAGTACGAACAACGGAAACACTGCAAGGAGGTTTTTCCAGCAGCCAAATTTGGCTGCTCATATAACAGAAGTAAGCTATGATTTAATATATCGATTCAGCGTAGTCTTACGAGCATTGGCTTGTGGACACGATATAAATACGGAGGCATTCGGGTCTTACGTATTGGAAACTGACGAAATTTTCGTTGATCCGACCCTTTGATATCTTCATTGTCAAATGGATCTTCGATATCGTCTGCAAAAAATATTATTATGGACGAGGATGTGAAGAGCTTGCTTTCAATGAAGCATATGGATATGCCTGATTCTGAAGATTCCGATTCGGAATAATATATTTTTTATCGTTTTCAATAAAATATTGATTTACTAAATTTGTTTAATGAAGTTAAAAAAAAAATTAAAATTAAAAATTTTTTTTTTTTAAATAAAAAAATAAAAAAAAAATTAAAAAAAAAAAATTAAAAAAAAAAAATTGTTTGCAAAAAATTCTTTGACTTTTTTCTGAGCAGTGAAAAAAAACCGACTGAAGATATCTGTTTTCGTTTGGAAGTTATTAATTAAATGCCGCTAGCGAGGCCCAATCGCCCACTGTGCGTCGCTCTGCCGATATTCATTTTGGTGACCCCGACGTGAATACAAAATGCGAGTGTTAAAAATAAAAAATAATACAAATCAATATATAGTAAAGTAAATCAATTTTTTTCGGTTCGTGTCGTAAAATACAAAAAATATAACAATGACAAAATTAACGAATTAATAGAAGCCCAAATGATCTTGGGTAATGAATTGGAGCAGCTATACCTTGTGGCTGCGGTGGAAGCCAGCTCGATGGACTCCCTTCAGCTTAGGCGCTTGAAGGACGATTTAACTCATCACAAAAACCTGTTCATTCAACAAAGAAAAGGATTGCAAATGAGTATGGAGATAAGCAAGGTGATGGCAGAAAATTTCCCGTACATTGAGGAAGAATACCAAGATAAATTTATAAGTCTGATATCTAAAACGTCCATGATACTTAGAAGAATATCTCTTAAAGAGACTACTAAAGAAGAAACTCAAAAAGTTAAAACGCCAGTTAAATCTCGATTTGCGTTTACCTTTGGTAAAGATCGGGATGATCGAGATGATTCACTCAGTCTCTTTGCATCCAAGTCTCAGCCGAAGCCAGTGACTCAAAAAGTCACAACGCCAGTTAAACCTCGATTTGCGTTTACTTTTGGTAAAGATCGGGATGATCGAGATGATTCACTCGGTCTCTTTGCATCCAAGACTCAGCCAAAAATCACAACGCCAGTGAAACCTCGGTTTTCTTTCACTTTTGGTGACAATCGGGATCAGAAAAACAAGCCAAAGTCAAAAGCAGAAAACCATTTGAAATCCAAATATTGCCTGGAAAAGGATAATTTGGAGTTAATTATAGCTTCCCGCCAGCTAAGAAGCAGTGGGAAGAGGAAGGGGAGCAACAGATAACCCAAAAGGAGGTTAGTCCTGAAAAAGCTCACCTGAAGCTCACAGATCCGAAGAAGTTTAAAGATCTGTTGGGCAGTTCCCATATTATGTTGACTATGGAGCGAAAAAATGCGCTACCAAAGCAACGGGAACAGGATCTGGAGAAGAAACAGCAGGAGCTGGAAAGGATGCAGCAGGAGATGGAGAAGAAGCTGCAAAATCTGGTGCAGCAACTGGAACTGGAGAAGCAGCAGAATCTGGAGAAGCTGCTGAAACTGGAGAAGCAGCAGAATCTAGAGAAGCAGCTGAAACTGGAGAAGCAGCAGAATCTAGAGAAAGATCTGAAACTGGAGAGGCTGCAGAATCTGGAGAGGCAGCTGAAACTGGAGGAAAAACAGCAGAAGCTGGAAATGCAGTTGAAACTGGAGAAGCAGCCGAATCTGGAGAAGCAGCTAAAACTGGAGAGGCTGCAGGATCAGGAGGAGCAGCTGAAACTTGAAAATCAACAGAAGCTTGAGAAGAATCTGAAGCTGGAGAAGCATCAGAAGCTGAAAAAGAAGCAGTTGCTGGAGAAGAAGCAGAAATTTGACAGTTTTTTGCCAGCGAAGAAGCAACGGAAAAAGGAAGGGGAGCAAGAGGTACCCAAAAAGAAGGTGAGTCTTGAGAAAGATCTCCAAAAGCTCACAGATTTTAAAAAATCTGACAGTCTGTTGGGGAGTTCCATGTGGATGTTGACTGAGGAGCGAAAAAATGCGTTTCCTAAGCAACGGAATCAGGAAAAAGATACAATTAACAAAACGAAAGATGCTGAATTCAAAGATAAATCAGCTGCATATTTGAAGGAAAATTTCCCCGCGGTAGTCAACGTCCTTGATACCAATAAAATAAGGTTTTTGTGAGGGCAGACGGAGTCAAATCATACGCCGTACTTTAAGGGAAAGTACGGCGACCTAGTAAGAGAATTTATAAAAGTATATTTAAAATCCAAAATAAAATATATGTAAAAAAAAGACAGGTTAAAAATATGATAAAAAAAACACGGCAAATGTATAAAAACAAAAGTTAAGAGACAATTTGAATATACGAAAGAATTTGAATATAAAAAAAATGTTATACTTATACAAATACATAATTATATACAATACACTTACAAATTAAGCTTCAAATATTATACACTTTTTAATTCATATTCTATTGTAAAACTTAAATTATATGTATTGTATTGAAAGGTAGACCTTTCAACAGGGCCAGGATGTTCAATCTTATAATCGTATAACATAAGTTATATATATATATATACATATATGAATATTTTGTATTGAAAGGTAAACCTTTCAACAGGGCCAGGATGTTTAATCTTATAATTGTAAGACATAAATTTTCCACTAGAGCCTCAGATAAGCCCTGTCTCACTATTGCTGATATGCTGATAGGCCGTAGACCTAAGTAAATAAAGTCTGCGAACAGATACGGAGTCTTCACACCATCTGCGTATGATAAGAAGACGACGCCATCTGCAGCCGTATGCAGACGATAAGTATTGATTGTTTAGGTTACTATTCTAATAGAGATAAGTAGTTTAAGATTATTTTAGAGTTTTCAATAAATCTGCCGAACTCCTCAACAGTCAGTTCAAATCCAACACCCGAGCTGTATACTTATTTCGCCGCGTCGCTCTGTAGCATGTCACGAAGACATTGTCCATGAGACAAGTGAGCTGATGTTGGTGAAGATTTTCCGGAGCACGCGCTGGATTCCGGCTATTTCTCGTCAAATTAACCGAAAAGTTTCTTGCTCTTAAGTCTATATTAATTTTTACTATTATCGCGTGCTATTTTTAAAACAGAAGCCGTTCAACCAAATTGGGGGTTACAAAGGGATAAAAGAACAGAAAAAGAAAGAAGAAAAGGGAAAACAATACCAGGAACTCACAGATACCTAAAGTGGATCGGTGGACACACTGAGATGATGTCCAGTGGTCGATTTTCCCGCCCTTCCATGATCGCCTGGGTGCAAATAAACAGATTATTCGGCGATCCCTGCAATCCAATTAGATTATAATAATCATTAACCTCACTTCCGCCTAGAATCACTTCGGATATTAATAAACAATTTAAGTGCAATACATTATAACAATCTTTTATTTAGTTTAAGTTAGGAGATAATAATGACATTATTTATAAGTATTAGCTTCAGTGCCGTTTCTTTCTTTGTTTTCGTTTTTAATTTCACTAAGTTATTGTCTATTATATTTTTAATTCAATACAAATTTTTAGCATTAAGTTTTATTTTTGATTAACGCCTCTAATTCTGTTCAATTCATTTATTTTTCTTTTTTTTTTTTTTAATTTATATTCGAACAATTATTTTATTTCTGACACTATATTATTTCTGAAACTATAATTAGAACTAAGTTACTACCTTTTTCCAAGGTGGGCACTTTATTCGTGCCACTACTGTGGCCTAGCAATAAGTTAGCCTAGGTCAGGCATATGCCAGCAACAGCTGACCAAAAAAAAAATATAATTTGCTTAGAATGAACTTTTTTTTTCCCCTTATTTATACTACTCTTATTTCCGCTTATTAAATTACTATTATTTAAATTTTCTTCACTTTTCGTTCTCTTTTCTAAGTAATTTACAAATTTTTTTTGCTTGATTACTCCTAAAGAAAGATTTGATGAATATAGATTTGAAAGATTTATGGCACTCGATTTGTTGGAGCACTTAGCTCTGAAGCACATGCGACACCTCTCTGGATCTGGGCGGAGCCTTATGACCCGATGGCGGCCTCGTTAGGCACGCGCGTGCGGATTAGGAGAGGTAGCTCACTGTACTGTCAGTATGGGTTGAATCCAATTAGCGTTCTCTATGCTCTTAGGCTGTACGAGAACCAGCCTAAAACGGAGCGGTGATAGCACAAGTGCTGGTGGGAGATCTGCATCTGGTACAAAAACCAGAACTATAGAAGACAAAATAAACGGGGAATAATTACCGTGGGCCGACAATGTCTATAATTTATTTGCATAGGTACCCTTTCTTTTTTTTGGATCTGGATCTGGAAAACAAAGGTATCGTTCGTGGGCTTCCGCCCACGCCAACTTTTGCGAAGAACTCAAAAAGTGGCCAAAATTAATGGCTTTAATTTTTCCTCGCTTCCGAAAAATTGATAAATTTGGATTGTATTTCCTTGTGGCTTTTTCCAGCTCCCCAAGAAAAATGATGATGCAGGTTATCCACGTTTTATGGCTTTTTCCAGCTTTTTACGTGTAGACAACGTCTGTTCGGCTCGATGGTTATAGGGAGAAGAACGAGGCCGGATCCTCAAAATGGACAGGAAACTAAATCAAGTACTTGGGCAGGGAAGCTTACGATATCGTTCGCGTACCAAAATTTTATGCTCAGTTGCCAAGAATGCTTTGAAATTAATCAAATAATTTAAAAATGTTTGTTAAAAAAATAATCAAATAATTTGGCAATTAGTTCGTCTTTCGAACCATAGGTGGCGGAGTTGGCGCCAAGAGCAAGGCAACACCAATACAGCTACTACTTATTTACGATCTACTACTTAAACTAAAACAAGTGGGAAAGGCTATAGTCGAGCTCCCGACTATAGGATACCCGTTCCTTACATTAACAAATTAAAATTTTTTTATTGCATGCTTTTAGGCATTTTAATTGCTTAAAAGCTTTAATCAGCCAGTACCACCTTTCTGTTTGTCCGATCTTTTTGGGATTTAATAGGATGATAGGTAATAACAGTAGCTAACGTTCACCGTTTAAAAAAACATAATATCTTGAAAACTGTGCGTGTGGTGGATTTTCGCGATTTACGGAGGCGGAAAGGGGCGTGGCAAAATTTTGAAACAAACTTGACCTGCGTAGGGTTTATAGAAATCTGTGTGCCAAATTTGGTTGCTCTAGCTCTTATAGTCTCTAAGATCTATGAACTCACACAGACGGACAGACGGACAGACGGACAGACGGACGGACGGACAGACGGACATGGCTATATCGACTCGGCTGTTGATGCTGATCAAGAATATATATACTTTATAGGGTCGGAGATGCTTCCTTCTCCCTGTTACATACATTGCAACGAATACAATATCCCCTTTTACTTATTTTTAATAAGTAACGGGTATAACCAGCTTTAAAAAAAATCGTTGCATATACTTTTACATCAGTTTAACTTTTTTAGTAACAATTTAATAATGCGAGCTTAGCGCGCACAACTGCTTGGGTTGACGACTCGATCAGAAAGAGAGTGAGTTGCAGTTTGCATCCAAGGAGATAACTTCTAGTTGGCGGAAATGACTCTTCTTCTTCTCACTTGAAGATAGAGCCAAAAGAAAAGTCGTACTGACACTAGCATAGCCTTGCCACACAGAAAGTTGGCTGTGGAAAGCACTATGGTCCCGATGACGATTAATATGGAAAAAAGTCAATTTTTAAAGTTGCTCAAATTAATGATCTTTTGATGGCAATACATTGGAAATACATCAGACAAAAAGTTTACATAGTTTGAATTTTAACATTGCTCAACACTGTTAATTTAACAGCTCTGAAACAGAGATGATTTGAGCGATGAGCACATGCAAGTCTTACGCCAATATTTTAGGTTAAATTCAAGTGATTTTTAACACTAATCCAAAAGCCAATTAACCAAAATTTATAAAAGATATTATTCAGTGTGGCTTGTACTTTTTGTTGGTTGATTTCCGCTGTTGAAAATCAGCCTGCTTTGTATTGTTCTGTGTGTTTTAAAAAGTTGCCTAAAAAATAAATTTTGGAAAAATATTTTATCTTTGAGAGAACAAAACTAATTTTGCTAGCATTTGCTAGAAATGTGACTATATACATATTGTAAAGTATTCAATTCTGAAACTGGGCTTTGAAGCTCAATTTGCGTCGTTTTGCGTTCTCTGAGAAATTTAACTTTATTGCACATAACCTCTCTGTGAAAAGTATCTATTAAGCTGAAATGCGGCAAAAAGAGAAGAAGCAATCAAGTTTAAAAATTGGTTATTAGAGCATTTTGTTGCGTTGATTAGTAGAAAAGAATATATTTTAATGTATTTTAACAGAAAAGACAAAAAAAAATACAGGAAACATATATTTTTCCATGCAAGACTCGACTAAGAACTGATTGTTCCTATGAAAGTTAAAGGCTATAGTTGACCGATCTTAATAAATTTTGGACAATATGTCTGGCCAATAATAAATCTCATGTGTTATAAGTTTGGTCCAGATATCTTGGAAAACAAGATGATTTTTATACAAAAAATCTTTTTTCAACCGATTATTCATATGGGAGCTATATGATATAGTTGTCCGATTTGATTTATTTTTTAACAGGGTGTTAAAAGCATAAGAACAAATCAATCGTGCAAGTTTGGTTCATATAGCGTGAAAAACAAAAAATTTGCATATGCTAAAATTAAAAAAAAAGGCGGTGCCACGCCTAATTTTTACAGCACTGATGCCAATACACTCTGAGTCCAACGCAAAAAACTAGACCAAAATATCTTGTTTCGTTCATGAGTTATTAGTTTTTTCCAAAAAAATCTTCATCGGGACCATAGTGGAAAGGGAAACCGAAACCACAATAAAAAATATGTTGCATACTTTACGGCTTTTTCTTTAATATAAATAAGCAGCAATAATAAAAGCAGCAAGCGCTTTACAATTTCCCCTCCACTAAAATCACACTTGGCGGTGCAACAGCGTACAAGAGAGATACACGCTTGATGCACAATTATCAGGAGATAACGTTGTTTATTGTTTCAAGTCTTTTGCGTGATATTTACCAATATGTCGTCCCTGTAAGTCTTCTAGCTCATAGTAGCAGTTGCCTAATTTCCGTATAATTCGAGCTTTAATAAAAGCTGGTGCTAACTTAGAGCTGAATCCTTTGGCAATATTACTTTGCTGGAAATTCCTACGGAATATTTCCTGACCAGCCTTAAGCAAAACATCACGAGTTCGCAAATTGTATACATTTTCATTGCGAATATGTTGCTTTTGCATTGACTTCTTTGTGTTGTTTCGAATAAAATCAAAAGCGTCCTCTCGTTCGAACTGAACAGTGCGATCCTCAAGTCTGTCTAAATTAGGTAACAATTTGTACGTTGCAGTATTCGTATTCATATGCTGGCCAAATGCTAAGCGATATGGGCTCATATTAATCGCAGCATGAACGCTTGAACGCAGTGCCCAAAAAATACTACTCAGCTTCTCGTCCCAATTCTTTTGATCTGGGTTAACATACGATTTAATGGCAGCAAGAACCGACCTATTAACTCTCTCAGAAGCATTAGCTTGCGGGGCGTAGAACGCAGAATACGTATGCGCGATATTTCTGTAGCAATGAATTAAATGCCAATGATGTAAGTTGAGCACCGTTGTCTGACACAACAGTCTCTGGAATACCGAAACAATGAAAAAGGTCTTTCATATAGCGATTTATATTTAGCATCAGCGGTAAACTTTTTAACCGGCTTTAAAAAGGGAAATTTTGATGGATGATCTAAAACTAAAAAAATTCCAATATTTCCAGATCGACTACGAAGATAAGGACCTAAAAAGTCGACGTACAGTCTTTGAAAGAATCGATCTGATTGGCCTGTATTACTTAAAGGTGGCTTTAACGTTCGATTTGGATGTTTAGTGCTCTTACAAACTTCACAATTGTTTACAAAGTCTTCTACAGAGGTTGCCATATTTGGCCAAAAATAAAGGCGTTGCAATCGCTCAAGCATTTTGCTTATGCCACAGTGCGCAAAAACAGGATGATCGTGCGAAACTTTTAATGCTTCATTTACCAAAGATTGTGGCACCCAAAGTTTCCACCCCATGTCATCTGATATTCTCTCGTCAGATATATGTTCGGCTCTGCGGTAAACAAATTTATCCACAACTTTGAGATCAAGCATTCTTGATGAATTTAGCATTATTTTATCGCGCAAAGTAGCATATTGCGCAGAATTAAATTCTTGTGCGTTGAGATCAACCACTGAATTGCCCAACGTCAAAGCTGAGAGGTCGTCTATATAAGTTCGAGATAGGGCGTCTGGAACGACGTTTTGCGTACCTTTCCTATGCTGTATGCTAAACTTAAAGCCTTGAAGCTTGAGTGCCCATCGAGCCAATCGACAGCTTAAATCAGCTTGCGTTGGCTCTGATTGAGCTTACGTGACATAAAATCAATGGGAACCTCTTCTCCATTAGAGTCTGTCTGCATTAAAACTGCTCCAATTCCCGTGTGACTTGCATCACAATGTAGCGAGAAAGGAATCGCAAAATTTGGCCTGTGTAAAACAGGGGCCTTGCACATTTGGGATTTTAAATTCTCAAATGCCTTCTGAGCTTCATCGGTCCATATAAATTTTCGCTTTTGCTTTAAAGTGTCTGTTAAGGGAGAAGCGACGGCTGCATAATAACGAATAAATTTGTGGTACCACCCTGTCATGCCCAGAAATCTTTTCACTTGCTTTAACGAACGAGGAACAGGGAAGTCGACAACAGCGGAAATTTTTTCGGGGTCAGTACTTATGTCCAATCACATGTCCTAGATAAGATACTTCTTTCCTAAAATACTTGCTTTTCTCTACGTTAATGGTTAATTTAGCTCCTGATAACTGAGTTGCGACTGTTGATAATACGTTTAGATGACGCTCAAAAGAATCTGATATTATAAGTATATGAAAAATCATATGAATTTATATGATTTATTTAATATTATTTATTAAATAATTGAAAAAGTGGTGGCTTTTAAAGTGAGCGACTGCTAGCGATTGTGCGTACGTTAATTGTATTTCGACAACTGACAACTTCATTTTCTTAAGCCTAGCTTTACCCTACGGTGGCGAAGCGAGGCGAATTCGCGCTCAGAGCGAATGACGAAAGCTTTATTGCGCTCTCGCTTCGCCCTAAGCCTAATTAACCCTAAACTTCATAAAAATTCAACAACTAACTTAAACTAGGAAAAAGATAATAAAAATATAAAAAAATACGCCGAAGTGCGGCGACATCGGCCCCCATGAAGCCCAGTGCTTCATCCAACTGGAAGCCGCGCCAGCTTGTGGATAGGCCTCTTAAACCTTCCTCCGGTTGCCTTCCTGACATCAGCGACGCGAACGGCGCCGTCCTCTCCCCGATGTACCGCCGTGATTCTGCCGATCAGCCACTTCTGAGGCGGCAGATTGTGCTCGGCGACGACCACCAGCTCTCCAACGACGACGTCTGGCGTGCGATGGTGCCACTTGCTCCTGGCTTGGAGTCCCAGCATGTACTCCTTGGATCATCGCCGCCAGAACTGTCGCTTGAGCGACGAGACAGCTCGCCATCGACTTAAGCAGGTCAGGCCCTGCTGGTCTTAGAACACATTGATGCGGAATAAAATAGTGAGGAGTACTTGGAATCTGGTCGCCTATTTTAGACATATGACCAAGTGAAAGATATTTTTCCATGAATTCCAAATACATACGCTTAAGTTCGGGATCACGAGCTAAGCGTCTCTCAAGCGACAAAAAACGGCGCTTGGCAACTTCGAAAGAGTTACCAAGCTGATTTGGATCCGACTTAAATGGTAGTCGTACTTCAAATCGACCTGACGGCAATATTTTTAAATTCTCTAGAAAGTGGTTCTCACATAACTGGTGCTCAACTGTACGCACCTTTTTTACCGAAGGCAACTCTTCCAATGACCAGAATTTCTGCAATGTGGTGTCTATCGAGCTATAACAATCTTCTTGACAACTCAGATTTACTATCTGAGCCGTCTTAGGACCTGTAGGCGTATAGCGCCCTGAGACTATCCAACCAACCAGAGTTTTTTGCAGAATCGGACAATTCGGACCTTTTTTAATCTGACCGACAGAGAGTAGTTCAAAGAACGTCTCAGCTCCGATGAGCATGTCGATCTTCTGTGGCTTGTGGAAACATGGATCAGCCAACTGCAGGTTCTCAGGGATTTTCCAACCACAGACATTGACCGTGTGGTCAGGCTGGTATCCAGAAATGGTCTTTAAGATCCACAGATCTAGAGAAAACTCACTGCAATTGACTCGCGACTTCACCACAGTATGTATCTTGCTCTTAACTTGTGTGTTGCATTGAGCAATTCCAAGCAAGCTGATCCTAGCCTCTTCTCGACGCAGCTGCAATCGCTGAGCTAGCTCGTCTGTTACGCAATTAATTTGCGACCCAGAATCAAGCAGAGCCCTGGCCAAAACGAAATCGCCACTTTTCGTTTTAACTTTAACGACTGCTGTAGCTAGGATCACACTATCAGACACATTCGCATGCATAGCATGTGATGTCGAAGGTTGATCCTGGGCGGAGTCAAGGGGTGGTGGTAACGCTCTAGTGCTAGAACTGGCAGAATATCTATGCAAAAGGGTGTTATGCGAACGACTGCATACTCTGCATTTGTTCGCTTTGCATCTGGCAACAGTGTGTCCTTTCCGAAGAATTAATGCATAATGGAGCTGCCTTAGCAAACTCAAACCGCTGTTGCACTGATTGTGCGGCATATGCGGAGCAATTCAATATTGAATGGTCTTCGGAACGACAATATAAACATTTTGGGGACACCTGGTCGTTTCTAGCACTGGCCACAGAACACGAGAACAAACTGCGATTATTGTTTTTAGAAGCAGTCTTTGGCTCTGACTTAGAGCTATCGGACGAATTTTTCGACGATGTTCCAGCAATAAGATGCTGATATCTCCGATTCAAGACTGCTTCGCAATCACTCCACATTGGAATAGTTGCATAATCGCGTTGGTCTTCCCATTTATCTTTGGTCATTGGGTCAACGCTGTTCATAACGAGGTGAACGATGATTGCGTTTGAAATCTTTTTATCGTCACCTATCGAGAGAAGTAAGCCATATATGGCTGAGACAGTGTCTATTCTCGATCTTAAATCAGCAGCAGAAGGCTGCGCTATTTTTGGAAGGCTAAAGAGAGCGTTAATATTATCATTAAATATTAGACACTCATTGTCATACACTGTCTTTAGCCTATCCAATGCCTTCAGATAATTTTCCTCATCTACATGGAATGCTCTTACAGTTCCTAGAGCTTCACCGGACAGACACGATATGAGATGATTAAATTTCTCAATAGCTGGAATTGTCGTATCATTATGGACGAGGGTTTCAAACAGACTAATAAAATTTTTGAACTCTGAGTATTTTCCACTAAACTTGGGAAGTGCCAGATGAGGAAGACGTGTGCGTGGAGTCGCAACCGGAACAACTGCTTGTGTAGCAGGAGTAAGTCCCTTAATGAGAGACTTTAAACGAGCCTTTGTTGTGATGCAAAGCTCTTCCAACTCGCCACGATTTTCATCGTCTGGGTCAAATGATTCTACTCGAGTCTGATATTTTAACGCTGTCTCTATGTGAGAATCCAACATTTCTAATCTACATTCGAATTCTGTAGCTTCAAGGTTTAATTTACCCTTGGTAATTTGGTCAAACAAACGGAGTAAACTCTTGACGCATAGATTGCGTTTACTCTTCGCATCCTCAAGACTTTCCTTAGGGTTTGTCATGGCAATATTTAAATTCGATAATATTTAATATATTAAAATATGATTGAATTTAATCACTGCGGACGGCAGTCCGCGCTAGTGACGAAAACAGCACGAAGGGTGCGAAAGCGACTAGCATATATACACAGGAAGAATGGAAAATTTTCTATGACTGTCCGATCAGGTCGAGTTATATACCGATCGAAATTTATCAATTTAACTTACAAATGTGCATACTAAGATTTTTGGAAACTCACCTGGTTCGTGATATAAACAGGTGAAAGTGGGAGGGGAAAAATTTAAATTATTGGAGCAAATGGGGCCGTTGGGGCCTTTTTGATTACTTTTATAATTTTTAAATATTCTAATCAAAAATACGCGTCGAATAACACCTCAATCATCAAAATCCGACTAAATCAAAAGATAATTAATTTTGAAATTTTTGGTGGCCTTCCGAAAATGAGATGAAAAGTCAGTATGTCTGTTTGTTTGTCTGTTTGTTTGTCTGTTTGTTTGGATCAAATCGTTGATTTAGCTTAAAAGTTTGAATGAGGACTTGTTCCTGCTCAAAAATCTAGAAACGTTTGTTCTACGACTTTTTCGAAAAATCGCTAGCTTAACGGGAAATCGCTAAAAACCGCTAAAATTGAATCCCCCATAGCATCCAAACGATAGAAGCTACAGATGTAATATATATATCGTTGAAAAGGTATTTTGAAGGGCTTTTAGGCATACCTTCAAAGTTTTTTTTCTAAGTTAAAAGGTAAAAAGGTACAGGTGAAATAAGGTATTTTTTTCCACATTTTGGAGATTTTAGAAAAATCTACAAATCAAATCACCTAAAAATATGTTATATGTTATAGGCAATTTTATTCCGCGTTTTTTGACATATAACACATATCTGTCAAAATTCGTTTGGGCAAGATATTACCAATTAACTGAATATATCTTTTACCTTTACACTACTGCATGTACATATGCAGTATGTACACTGCTTGCAGCGCAATGCGGAAATAAACTGCTTGCAAGTGGTGAATTCTTTTTGCGGCAGATAAATCATTGTATAATCAAAAATATAGAAACTTTTGTTCTACGACTTTTACGAAAAATCGCTAGTTTAGTGGGAAATCGCTAAAAACAGCTAAAATTTTAAGTGGTCAATTCTATTTTCGGCAGATAAATCATTTTATAATCCAAAATATAGAAACGTTTGCTCTACGACTTTTTCGAAAAATCGCTAGTTTAGCGGGAAATCGCTAAAAACCGCTAAACCCCCATAGCATCCAAACGATAGAAGCTACAGCTGTGAAATATATATCGTTGAAAAGGTATTTCAAAAGGCTCTTAGGCATACCTTCAAAGTTTTTTTTCTAAGTCAAAAGGTAAAAAGGTACAGGTGAAATAAGGTATTTTTTCCCACATTTTGGCGATTTTAGAAAAATCTACAAATCATATGTTATAGGCAATTGTATTCCGCGTTTTTTGACATATAACACATATCTGTCAAAATTCGTTTGGGCAAGATATTACCAATTAACTGAATATATCTTTTACCTTTACACTACTGCATGTACATATGCAGTATGTACACTGCTTGCAGCGCAATGCGGAAATAAACTGCTTGCAAGTGGTGAATTCTTTTTGCGGCAGATAAATCATTGTATAATCAAAAATATAGAAACTTTTGCTCTACGACTTTTTCGAAAAATCGCTAGTTTAGTGGGAAATCGCTAAAAACAGCTAAAATTTTAAGTGGTCAATTCTATTTTCGGCAGATAAATCATTTTATAATCCAAAATATAGAAACGTTTGCTCTACGACTTTTTCGAAAAATCGCTAGTTTAGCGGGAAATCGCTAAAAACCGCTAAAAACCCCCATAGCATCCAAACGATAGAAGCTACAGCTGTGAAATATATATCGTTGAAAAGGTATTTCAAAAGGCTCTTAGGCATAACGTTTTTTTTTAAGTAAAAAGGTAAACAGCTACAGGTGAAATAAGGTATTTTTCCCACACTTAGGCGATTTTTGAGAACATGATAGTAATGTTTTTTTAAAATTTTCAATAATTGTAGTTTGTAAAATTTCAATGTGTTTGGAAGATATTACCTGTTAACAGAATATAATCGTTTTACTTAGGATTGGAATAGGGAGAGCTTGAGAGTGCTGTTAGCTTTTGTGCTTTGCATGTATATTTTTAAAAGGAACTAGTGTTGCCAGACAGTTTGTTTTTGCTTGTACACACAATAAACACCTTTTGACCAAGTTGTACTGTCAAAATATATTGCAATTTTCAAAATTTCTGATATCTTACTCCAAAATTTCTGATATCTTATAAAAAAAACCTCTTTACGAGGTAAAAGTCTAGTGACGAAAACATTTTCATGCACCAAAATTTCTGATATCCAATTTTGTGACGAATAATATTAAGGTTAACTTATAAATTACTAAAAAAAAATTTTGTCACTCGGCACTGCGCAAAAAATAAATATTTATTAGGTATGAAGAAATTAGCGCAATGTGCCGAGTGACAAAATTTTTTTTTAGTAGACTTTTACCTCGTAAAGAGGTTTTTTTTATAAGATATCAGAAATTTTTACGTAAGATATCAGAAATTTTGAAAATTGCAATATTTGTTGACGGTACAACTTTGTCAAAAGGTGTTTATTGTTTGTACAAACAAAAACAAACTGTCTGGCAACACTAGTTCTTTTACAAACATACATTCAAAATTCGATAAAATCATTACTGGCGTTTTCTCAAAATCGCCAAAATGTGGGAAAAAATACCTTATTTTACCTGTAGCTGTTTACCTTTTTACTTAAAAAAAAATTCAAAGCATGCCAAAGAGCCCTTTGATATACCTTTTCAACGATATATATATCACATCTGTAGCTTTTATCGTTTAGATGCTATAGGGGTTTCAATTTTAGCGGTTTTTAGCGATTTTCCGCTAAACTAGCGTGTTTAGGTGCATTTAAATTACACATATCTAAATTATAAACAAAAACAGAACAGCTATGTAACACAATTTATAAAACTATGTCAACACTTCACACACAAAATATCGCTGACAGCATAACTGACCACACAGAATATCGCTGACTGCACAACACACAATGTGTGCCGTAACAGCAGCAATAAGCCAACCCGGTAGTTGCAAAGTAAGCTACCCTACATTACACGCAACTGCTGAGTACACAATAACCTAATTTTAATTGACACCACACACCTGTTAACTAAGCTATTTTTACCTATAAATATTGTTATTTTTTTTATTAATAAAATCAGTGTGTTTTTAGTACAAACTACAAGAACCATTCACTCATTTCTACGATCGCACCCAGCTTTGCGCATCAAGGAATTCCCTCTCCGAAGTCCACCTGGTTACAAGTGCCAGTTGCGACGCCCTTTTAGTAGTCAGTTTATGTGCTGACTGCTTTCAAAACTTTACACAAACATTTTTGGTGACCCCGACACTGGAAATCCGCGTTGTCCACTAGGCGACACAAGGATAACCTCCAGAACACAATCCTTACTTGAATTGTCAACAAGGCGACATTCAAAGGATACTTGCAACCTGCCCATCTGAAGTTGTCAACAAGGCGACAGAAGAGGAGCATAAAGATTCACCAAAATAATTGGTGAACCGATCTATTGGCACTCCACTAAAGTTGTCAACCAGGCGACACACAAATTTCTGAGTGTGCTCAGGTCACATAAATAAAAGTCCACCAAGCGACAAAGTTAAGATATTAACTTACTAAAAATGGCATCAGATCAAGTAACCATCGATGAGTTACTAGATGTACAACAAGATGTCAGCCAAGAAATCTTAAAGCTGATATCCAACTACAAAAAGGATTCAGCTGAGAGAAAATGCCAGGCCGGTTATCATAGGATTAAGGCCAAAACTCTCAATGAAAAATGGAGCATCATTCAAGCAAATGATGAAATCATTAGAAAATCTGTCGGCCTACCGGAAAACCATGAGTACTTCACCTTTTTTAATGACATAAGGTCCACAGTCCTTAAGTTCCAAGAAGCCATCAATAAAGATGCGGAAAGCCTAAGCAAAAAGACTGCAAAAGTTGAGGACGGACAGCGTCAGCAACCAAGCTTGGAACTCAAGACTACCAAGCGTGGAACCAAAAGTCATCGCGTTATGCAGACGGCAAAAGGCAATGATTGCATCCCTATATCGCACATTGCAACAGCCTATGGAGCATACCGCAATTGATCTAACAAGGAATCTATGGTCCCAAATTCAGGAGGTCCACTTTCAACTTTATGAAGAAGTTGAAGTCCCGGAAGACAATGGATATGATACAAAGAAGTATCTACAAGCAGAGCGGGATGTGCAAAGGGCGCTAGCGGCGAAAGGCCCTACAGAGTGCACCTTTGACAGAAATTTACCTCGAATAACTATTCCCAAATTCGATGGTGATATATTGAAATGGACACAATTCTTCGATATGTTTGTGTCCATGGTTCACGAAACCAATATGCCCATTATTCGGAAAATGTGGTATCTAAAAACCAGCGTGGTCGGCGAGGCAGAAAGAATGATACGCCAAATCGACCTAAAAGAAGACAACTATCTTCACGCATGGAACATCTTGGTGGACACCTATGACAATCCAAGAGACATTGCAACGACAATGTTAAATCGCTCAAGGAACTATACATAGTCACTATGGAGTCTCTTGCATCTCTCAAGGGACTCGGTTTAGACATTTCGACGTGGGACCCGATACTGATAGAGGTTCTACGAAACAAGCTGGACAGCACAAATAGGACGCTGTACGAGCAATCAATAAGCGACTCGAAGCAAATTCAGAAACTTGACACCATGCTTCAGTTTCTTGAACAAAGAGTCCGTGTTTTAGCCACCGGGAGCAAAACACAGAACCAAGCCAAACGGGATTCGAAGGGAGCCTCTTCATCAACTTCAAGGAAGGATTGTCCATACTGCAAGAAACCAAATCATACGATGTTTCGTTGTGACGACTTCCGCTCAAAATCAGTCGCTGAGAGATTGAATTGGGTTTAACGCCAAAGGCTATGCGTCAACTGCTTCAAAGCAGATCATATGGCGAAGGCGTGCCAAAGCAAATATAAATGCTTCAAGTGCGACAAAAAGCACAACACTCTGCTGCATCTGGAGACGACTTCAGTGGAACCACATAATCCGGTTGTGGCATCGGCAAGCAGCAAAACTATAAATCTACTTGCAACAGCAAAGGTTTTAGTCCAAGGAAATAATGGACAACAAGCCACGTTTAAGGCACTGCTAGATTCTGGATCACAAATTAACGTGATATCAGAGCGTCTTGCATCATCACTGTCCCTAAAACGCCATGATACCGCACTACGAATTGAAGGTATCGGTGGACAACCGAGAACCAGTAGGGCTCGGGTAAATGTGTTAGTGAAGTCACTACACAGTAATTTTACAGTGCGGATCGAAGCATTCATTCTACCGCACATTATCACGGATCAGCCATCCCAAAACATTAATGAAGAAAACTGGAATATTCCGACAAATCGTCCGTTGGCGGATCCCCAATTTAACAAACCAGGAAAAATTGACATGCTGATCGGTGCTGAGCATTATTACGCACTATTGCTCCCACAACAGCAAAAACTCACGCCCTCTGGTCCAATCATGCAACAAACCAGGTTGGGGTGGGTTGTGGCTGGAAAAATAAAAGAAGCAAACATGTCACCAGCCATATGTGCAGCTACTACAGGAGAAGAAACTAATGCCATATTGGAACGATTCTGGAGCTTAGACAACTTTGAAACGTCGGAAAAACATCGTACGCCAATTGAGAAGGCATGCGAAAAACACTTCATCGACAACTTAAAAATCGCTGCTGATGGGCGATTCATTGTCAAATTGCCGTTTTCTGAACATCCTTCAGCCCTGGGGCCCTCGTTGGAGACTGCAGAAAGAAGGTTCTTGTCGTTAGAAAAAAGGACCAAGGCAGAGATTTGGAAAGGATATGTGGACTTCATGGCCGAATATGAACAATTAGGTCACATGAAAATTGTCCCTCGCAACCTACTTCCATCAAGCAACTACTTCATCCCTCATCATTGTGTGCTGAAACCTGATAGCAGCACTACAAAGCTAAGAGTGGTTTTCGATGCATCTTGCAAGACGTCGACAGGAAAATCACTTAACGACATACTGCAAGTAGGACCCACTGTGCAGAGCGACCTAATGTCAATTTTATTAAGATTTAGAACACATAAATATGTGTTCACTGCAGACATCGAGAAAATGTACCGTCAGATTTGGATCAATCCTAAAACCAGTTCCACCAGATGATTGTTTGGAGAAACAATCCCAATGAGGAGTTAAGGTACTACAGACTAAAAACAGTTACCTATGGCACGGCGTCGGCTCCATTCCTAGCAACCAAGTGTCTAAATCACTTGGGCACAACTCACATGGACAAATCACCAGTAGGAGCCGCTGCACTAGTGAATGACTTCTATGTTGACGACTGCCTCACAGGAGCAGATTCAGCCCAAGAAGCAATCCAAATTCGGGAGGAGTTACTGAAGATCCTGCGCCCTAATGGATTCAATTTACGAAAATGGTACTCGAACAACGAGAAACTGTTACAAGGAATACCCAAAGACGACGTAGCAAGCGACGTAAAGTTTGAGGACACATTGGACGGCTACAGGATCAAAACATTGGGCCTTATTTGGATGCCCAAAAGGGACCATCTATGTGGCCGGGCTCAGGGCAGCACAGCTACGAAAATTACTAAACGTATCGTTTGCTCTGAGCTGGCACAAATCTTCGATCCCCTAGGCTTATTCGCCCCAGTCGTTGTTAAGGCCAAGATTTTCATGCAACGTCTCTGGGAAGACAAACTGGAATGGGATGACGAGTTACCTACAGCTCTTCAGAACGAATGGAAGAACTATCGAGATGATTTACAAAGCCTGAATTCGATGCAAATGCCCCGACATATATACGATGGAAAGGTTCCAGTAACAAAGGAAGTGCATACATTTGTGGATGCATCGGAACGAGCATACGGCGCCGCAATATACGTACGCGCAACGTACAAAAATAAACAAATTTCTGTGCGTCTGCTATGTTCGAAGTCTCGAGTAGCCCCAACGGCAAAGCAGTCACTCCCTCGTCTAGAGCTTTGTGCTGCATTATTGGGTGCTGAACTCGCGGACAGGATTCGACGAGACCTTAACCTAGACTCCAGCACAGTACCAGGATATTTTTGGTCGGATTCTACTGTTGTCCTTTCATGGATCAATGCAGCTGCGTCCACATACCATACATTTGTGGCCAACCGGATAGCGAAGATACAAGCATTGACAAGTCAAAATCAATGGCGCCATGTGTCTTCCACCAACAACGCAGCAGATGTGCTCTCAAGAGGAATACCCGCTCGAAGATTACACGAGCACAACCTATGGCTGTATGGACCACTATTTCTGCATGGCTCTCCAGAATAGTGGACAGCCCCACCTATTATCACCCCAAGCAACTTGGAAAGGAAAACCAAACACATAATTCTGGCAATCTCTCCGTCCTCAATAGGGGAAGAGCTGTACACCTGTAAACACAGCAATTCATTCTACAAGTTACAACGCATTGTAGCTTACATGTTACGCTTCTGTTACAAAGGGAACAGAGCAGCAACGACCACGTTGTGCACAACAGAACTGGACCAAGCTCGCAACTTGATCTTGCGGACAATACAGCAAGTTGAATTTTCCGCTGACCTAAAAATGTTGCAGCGTCACAACACGGTGGACAAAAAGAGTTCCATCTCATCACTGTCTCCTCTACTAGGTTTAGATGGCCTTATGCGAGTTGGAGGTAGATTGGAGCAAGCCCCGCTCCCATACAATGCAAAGCACCAAATTCTACTGCCTTACAACGATCCAATAGTAAAAATGATATTGCGAGAGCTGCATGAAGATAACATGCATTGCGGTGCCCAAGCATTACGAGCAATGGCAAGACAACAATACTGGATCCTGAACGACAAAACTATGTCAAGGAACATTATTCACAATTGCGTGACATGCAATAAGGCAAGGCCTAAATTAATGAACCAAATCATGGGCAACTTGCCAGCCGATCGAGTAACACCGACACGCCCGTTTCTAACTACAGGCGTAGATTACTGCGGACCAATCTGGATTCATCATAAAATTCGAGGAAAAAGACCAGATAAGGCATACATAGCTGTATTCTGCTGCTTCTCCACAAAGGCAGTACACCTTGAACTAGTCAGTGATCTGACTACAAACGCCTTTTTGGGAGCTTTGAGACGCTTCTTAAGCCGCCGCGGCAAATGTCAAACAATTCATTGTGACAATGCCACCAACTTTATTGGAGCAAACAAGCAGCTGAAGGAACTGGAAGGAACAATATTTGGCGAAAAGGCCCAAGAAGAGATCATCAATCACTGCAACAAGAAGCAAGTGGCGTTCAAATTCATTCCGCCACGAGCACCATCGTTTGGAGGGCTATGGGAAGCTGCAGTCAAGTCTGCAAAGCGGCTACTGGTTACGACTACCAACACTGCATCTCTAACATTTGAAGAATTAAACACGGTGATCATCGAAATTGAAGCGATCTTGAATTCACGCCCAATTACACCGATGTCAAATGATCCTACGGACACCACTGCTCTTACTCCAGCACACTTTCTAATTGGGGAAACGCTCACTGCTCCCCCCGATGTCAACGCCGACCGCAATGAGAAATCCTTACTGAAACGTTGGGAACTAGTTTCCAGACTTAAGCAAGGATTCTGGAAGCAATGGTCAGAAGAATATTTGCAAGAGCTGCAAGCCAGACACAAATGGATAACCATTAATACCAACATCAAGGAAGGTATGCTTGTCCTAATCAAAGAAGACAACATACCTGTGATGAGCTGGCCAATGGGACGCATTGTAAAAACATATCCAGGACAAGATAACCACGTCCGAGTGGTTGACGTAAAGACTGCCTCAGGCATCTTTAAGCGACCCATAACCAGGCTTGCGCCAATCTTTCCAGAAGAGATGGCCAAGAAACGACCCATCAATGACGCGGGAGACACAGATGAACCACTCGTCCAACGAAAGCGATTAATGTCGCCAACCATATCCTCGTCCTTGCTGATCCTGCTTCTGATGCTACCTTTGGTGCTGACACAGTCAGTATCAGTAACAAAATTCGACACAAAGCCAGGGATCTATTATGAAAAAATTGGACAAGCAAAAAGAGCAATATCCGACTGGACCATAGTCGTATACTATGAACTGGATCCATACTGGCGAGATATGAAGACATTTTACCAAGGAATAGACGAATTCCAATACCTATGCCCAGAGGTGAACAACAAACAAACATGTGATTTCATATCACAGCACTATCGACACTTGTATTATGAACTGCAAATGGCAAACGTATTTATGCAGCACACTCGAACACGTCGATCCCCATTTGATGCAGTAGGCAATATTGCGAATAGTCTATTTGGAGTGTTAGACTCAAACTACGCTAATGAAATGACCAAGGTCATCAAGAAGGTACAAACCAACGAGGAATTCGTACTGAGCCTGCTGAGAAATCAAACATCAGTACTGGACTCAACCATTAACGTTGTCAAAAAGACAAGGGCGACATCGGACAAGCGTCTTCGACTACTTGAGCAACAAGTTGCTGCCATTGCCGAAAGCAGAGGAAAGTACGCTGGAGCACGGCTCACGGAGACGTACCTGGCATTGACAACTCAACTAACACTGCTAGCATCCACGCTTCAGCGCATGCAATTGGAAATAGTGGACGTACTAACTGGAATTCGACACCAGACAAAAAGCCCAATATTGATTTCTCCTAATCAACTAAAGGATCAATTGGATCAATACGGGAATGCTACCTGTGACTTCATCCAACGTAATTCAACTGTACAGAATTATGCGAGCAGAAGGCACAGCCACCGACACTCATGTAATATTCAGAGTAATATTACCACTAGTGTCAACATCAATATTAGAACTATTTAATATTGTGCCAATTCCGGTGTGGGACTCAACAAGTTGGAGATTGTTTGAGCTCAAAACACCTATAATAGCTGTAAACGACCACAGGGATCAATTCATGGGACTTACACATGATGATCTGCGACGCTGTTTCACACTACCTAATGAAGAATACATATGCTTTGACCATCAAGCTGTGTTCAACGTAAACAATCGATGTGAGTTTCAGCTGTTTAACAACAAGACACCAACAATGTGTCAAATAACTCGCAGAACAACCAATATGGTATGGGAAAAAACACACCAACCGAATAACTGGATTTTTGCAACACATTCTACAATGGAACTACAAGCCGTATGCAACGGAACACCATCCACAATACAACTAGAAGACACCGGACTACTTTCGCTATCATCAGGCTGTACTGCACGCAACGCAGAAATCAGCATCAGTACCTTTGACAACATTATAAGTCAAGCAACGAAAAGTTACGCACGTTTTGGTGACATCATCAAGCCAAACATCACAATTGTACCACCAACAAAATTCAATATCTCGGATTACAAGGTACAAGAAGACAAAGATCTGGACGACTTGCAGCTAAAATTGGCAACACTCAACAAACAAGAGCTGCCCAACCAAATAAGCTCGGTCCAACATCATCGTATAGCCGCCTATGCTGCTTTAGTGGTATCTGTTATACTACTATGTGCCTATGCAATGCGGAAGCAACGCCTATGGACTTTGCGACCCACAGCCACAAGGAATAAGGCCGCAAATCCATCTGCTCCATCCGCTCCATCAGCATCCCCAAGACGATTCACGGTGGAGCTAGACGATGGTTGAACACCGTTTCAACGGCCGGGAGAATGTTTAGGTGCATTTAAATTACACATATCTAAATTATAAACAAAAACAGAACAGCTATGTAACACAATTTATAAAACTATGTCAACACTTCACACACAAAATATCGCTGACAGCATAACTGACCACACAGAATATCGCTGACTGCACAACACACAATGTGTGCCGTAACAGCAGCAATAAGCCAACCCGGTAGTTGCAAAGTAAGCTACCCTACATTACACGCAACTGCTGAGTACACAATAACCTAATTTTAATTGACACCACACACCTGTTAACTAAGCTATTTTTACCTATAAATATTGTGATTTTTGGATTAATAAAATCAGTGTGTTTTTAGTACAAACTACAAGAACCATTCACTCATTTCTACGATCGCACCCAGCTTTGCGCATCAAGGAATTCCCTATCCGAAGTCCACCTGGTTACAAGTGCCAGTTGCGACGCCCTTTTAGTATTCAGTTTATGTGCTGACTGCTTTCAAAACTTTACACAAACATAGCGATTTATCGAAAAAGTCGTAAAACAAACGTTTCTATATTTTTGATTATAAAATGATTTATCTGCCGCAAAAAGAATTCACCACTTGCAAGCAGTTTATTTCCGCATAACGCAGCAAGCAGTGTACATACTGCATATGTACATGCAGTAGTGTAAAGGTAAAAGGTATATTCAGTTAATTGGTAATATCTTGCACAAACGAATTTTGACACATATGTGTTATATATTAAAAAACGCGGAATAAAATTGCCTATAACATATAACATATTTTTAAGTGATTTGATTTGTAGATTTTTCTTAAATCGCCAAAATGTAGAAAAAAATACCTTATTTCACCTGTAGATGTTTAGCTTTTTACTTTAAAAAAAATCTTTGAAAGTATGTCTAAGAGCCCTTCAAAATACCTTTTCATCGGTATATATATCATATCTGTAGCTTCTATCGTTTGGATGCTATGAGGGTTTTAATTTTTAGCGGTTTTTAGCGATTTCCCGCTAAACTAGCGATTTTTCGAAAAAGTCGTAGAACAAACGTTTCTATATTTTTGAGCGGGAACAAGTCCTCATTCAAATATTTAAGCTAAATCAACGCTTTCATACAAACAAACAAACAAACAAACAGACATACTGACTTTTCATCTCATTTTGAGAAGGGCACCAAAAATATCAAAATTAATAATCTTCTGAACCAGTGATCGGATTTTGATGATTAAGGTGTCATTTGACGCGTATTGTTGATTAGAATAGTAAAAAATTAAAAAAAAAATCAAAAAGGCTCCAACGGCCTCATTAGCTCCAATCATTTAAATTTTGCCCCTCCCACTTACACCTGTTTATCTCACGAACCAGGTGAGTTTACAAAAGTCTTAGTATGCACATTTGTTAGTTGAATTGATACCTTTCGATCGGTATATAACTCAACCTGATCGGACAGTCATAGCAAATTTTCCATTCTTCCTGTGTATATATGCTAGTCACCTTTCGCACCCTTCGTGCTGCTTTCGTCACTAGCGCGGACTGCCGTCCGCAGTGATTGACAAAATGACAACAAACAATCTCCAAAGCGGTTACTTAGTGCATGCAATACATTAATATAAGTAAATATTAAAATGCTCAACTACTTTACATATGTGCCAAGAATTGAAAGCGTTGGCTTTATTAGCACAACCAATGCAATTTGTGGTTGTTTGGCTTTCAATTTTTAGCACAGTACCTGCTGTTCCGGACTTTTAATTGCCGACGCAACTTTCCTTGGCATTTCCACAAAATATCGTCTTTTAACACAAAGTTACAAGGGAATCCAAGCACAAAGAATAGGGCGATGTTCAATGCAAAGAAGCAGCAACAATATTTGCACGACCGGCGCGATTTATTTAAAATTAATAATTTAAATTATAAATTATTTCGCTTCGCGGGCCACACAATGCGAAGAATGATGTCTGTGTATATTTTTTTTTTGCTGCACTGTTCGAAAAAAAAAATAAACACTTCGAACTTTGTTGTTTGGCACTCGAAAAAAAATCAAAAAATTCACTTTAAAATTGTCCACCCGGGGGCGCCATGAAAAATCATATGAGTTTATATGATTTATTTAATATTATTTATTAAATAATTGAAAAAGTGGTGGCTTTTAAAGTGAGCGACTGCTAGCGATTGTGCTGTAGTATACCCAGTACTATGTAGAGTATTCCAAATAAATACGTAATAGTGTAAACATGAATCAATCGAAATAAGTAAGCATAAGCATTTTTATACACTCGACATATGATCACTTTTGAAGGTCAGTATGTCGAGCGCATTTGCAGTTAGCCGTTTAGCGCAACTGATGATTGACCCATGTATGCACACATGCATGTATACTACATACACCTGGGCTCTTCCGCTGTTGTCAGCAGTTTAGCCACATATAATATCATATACCCAACCTACATTAATTAGATACCTAAGAACCAAATGTATTTAGTTATAATTCTATTTGTTATAAATACGAAGATTCCATTCATAATAAACAGACAGTACGGAACGAGGTTCCGCCGAATAAACAATCGTTCTTTGGTTTATTACATGGCGACCGTGACTTGGTCACGATTCCCTGCCTGGAGGCAGTAGGAAAATCCTGCCGGAATAACAAAATAAAAAAAAAAATAAATAAAAATACTTTGCCAAAATAATCGGCAAATAATAAATAATTAAAACAACATTAATTATAATATCCTGCCATACAAAAACGGCACAGGATATGAGGATATGAGGACCCCAAAACGACGTGGAGGAGCGTCAGCCAAGCTGCGCCGAGAGCGTGCAGCTCTACTGGAAGAAGTAAACGCCGATCCACCACCAACATGGGCAGAAGCGTCAGTCCTATGGCTTAAGATAGACGACATTCTGGATCAGCTAGGCAGAGCAAAATATTTTTCATGTTTGGACTTAATGTCTGGATTTCACCAGATAGAATTGGAAGAAGAATCAAGAAATATAACTTCATTTTCAACGAGCAATGGCTCTTATCGCTTCACGCGGTTGCCCTATGGCCTCAAAATAGCCCCAAATTCCTTCCAACGAATGATGACATTAGCATTTTCTGGACTGAAACCAGCAAAAGCGTTCCTTTATATGGACGATCTAATAGTCATTGGTTGTTCTGAAAAGCATATGCTCAATAACCTAACTGATGTATTTGAGCTATGTAGGAAGAACAATCTAAAGCTGCACCCAGATAAGTGCACCTTCTTCATGCACGAAGTGACTTTCTTAGGTCACAAGTGCACTAATCGAGGTATTTTACCGGATAATTCAAAATATGAGGTTATCAGGAAATACCCGGTTCCTACTGACGATGATAGCGCAAGACGATTTGTTGCTTTCTGCAATTATTATCGTAGATTTATTAAAAATTTCGCGGATTACGCTCATCATATAACAAAACTGTGTAAGAAAAATGTTAAATTCGAATGGACATCCCTGTTTGGTTCCAATTTTAGTAATCTATCATTTTGAATTGAATTATGTTAACCATCGATAATGAGTAATTGATCTCTGTTAATCTTTTAGTATCTTTAGTATTTTGTTCACCATTGTAAAACTCAGGTTTTCTGTATTAAGGGATATCTGGGCACATTGTATTGTATGAATTGGCAAAAGAGACGCACATCGGAGCAAAAAATAAAATTAACGTGAATAAAGAACCTAAACGGAGTAGTCGACTCAATTTTTTGGAACATCGGGAGTTGGCGACTCAACATTTTGGCGACCGTGACAGGACCTGGTGACGATATCGTTCGTTTGGCCAGATAGGAACTTGAAGCACATACTTGTTGTGCTATTCTTCGACTGCTGCATAGCCGTCGCATTTCTTCGCTCATTCGGAGTGGGAATTAAGTTTCATCATTGGAAGCAGTGTCGCACCACCTCACCAAGTCGAGCCTTCGCTGGAGATTCGTATGTACTTAAATATATTGTAAAATAAAAAACAGCATTTGCCGGCGTGTGCGACACACACACACATACATACAAGGAATTTCAATATACACACATACATCGGTACTGGTGTCATTTTGGCGCGCATTTTCTCTGTTTTGCGCGCAAAACACACATATGTACATATTCATACATTGCGCTGTTGGATTTTGGCGCTAATATTTTATTTTGTGCGCGCAAAACACATACATTTGCGCATGTATATGAGTCTATGAGCTAGATGAGTTTCTTGGTTATTTTTTAGTAACTTAACTATTTTGATTGTTTCACACATACTTTGCTATTCTCAACACGATTGTCTGAGTGGGTTTTTGTGCATAACTGGTCATTCTTATTGGAACTATTTTAACTTCAAGCAAATATGAGTCCACCGACAGTTGAGGATCAGTTGATTTCGTTGAGGCAACAGCGAAATTCATATGAAAAACATATGATGAACATCAAGGCAGCTTTTCACAAGGCTGCTTCTATTGATCCAATTGAGAGTGAATGTCGATTGCAGATTTTGGAGTCGTATTTCAACAAGGCTCTTTCGTTTCAAAGCCAAATAGAACGGATTGATTTAAATGATAGTTCTCGCTTGGAGTTAGAGGAGTTGTTTATTGTGACAAAATCTAAACTATTAAAGGTCATAAATGCAAGCAAAACACAGCCTACGGCAGAATCTACATTAAATGCAACAGTAAGCAATTTGGTTAGCCACAATCGACTTCCAGCTCTAAAATTGCCCAAATTCGATGGGAAATATGGAGAATACAAACGATTCATAGCGGCATTCAATAATCTTGTCAACGAAGATCAATCATTGTCGGTGATCGACAAATTCAATTACTTGATAACTTGTTTAGCTGGCAACGCTTTAAAGGTGATTGAATCATTACAGGTCATCGAAGAAAATTATCCGAAAGCATTGAAACGACTTCAAGATCGGTACGATAAAAAGGTGTTAATTTTTCTCGAGCATATTAACAACATATTTAATGTGCAGCCGATGAATAAATCAGACCCCACATCTCTTCGAGTAGTTCTTGATACTGTTTCAGCGCTTCGGGAATCCCTTTATTCTCTTGGAAAGGAAAAGGAAATACTTGATGGCATCTTAATTCATCATGTACTCAGCAAAGTCGATACAGATGCCAAGCTAGCATACAATTCGACGCAAGATTTTGAAAAGTTTCCATCGTGGGAGGAGTGCTGCAAGACGCTCAGTCGACATTGCCAATTTTTGGAGTGCAACTTAAAGTCCAAACCGGACATACCGAAGGAGGTCAAGCCTTCTAGTTCAAGAAATTCATCAGGCTCGTTCGTAAATACACAGGCTCCGCCTAGTTGTCCAAGTTGCAAGGCCACCGACCACAGTCTTGGAAATTGTCCAACCTTTCTGGCAAACTCCTTTGAAGAACGGTTCAAATTCGTAAAGCAATCGTCGCTTTGCCTCAACTGCTTGCGGAAGGGGCACATTGCAGTCAAGTGCTTGACCAAGTCACGATGCAGAGTATGTCAAGGTCTTCATCACACATGCATGCATAAGTATTCTATTAATTCAGAGCAAGGCGCTCCTCCTCCTGCTCAATCTCAGTCTGTTTCCTTGGTATGTCGCTCCGTTAATTACGCCTTACTTCCAACTGCCGTCGTTTTGATCAAGGACAAATGTGGCATTTATCAGCCAGCTCGTGCGCTTTTGGATTCATGTTCCGAAGTCGACTTCATCACAGAAGAGTTAGCAAAGCGGTTGCAGTTAAAGTTTGAACGCTCTCAGAATGAGATTTCTGGCATCGCAGATGTCAGAACAGAATTGAAGTTTGCAGTTACAGCTGTGTTCAAATCACGCGTCTCCGAGTATACTTGGTCATCTCAGCTTGCAGTCACTCCAACTATATCGTTGAGTCAGCCTGAGAAGAAGTTGCGAACGTCAGATTTGAATATTCCCCACGATCTTCAGTTAGCGGATCCGCTATTTTACAAGCCACAACGTATTGATCTACTGATTAGTTCAAGACATTTCTTTAATCTGCTGCTCGACGGGAAGGTGTCGTTGGGAGAAGGAAGACCATCTATGATAAATACGAAGCTTGGTTGGATCATAGGCGGAGAAATACAACATCAGTCGATGACAGGAGTGAGATGCTGCAACTTAGCAATTTCATCTGGATTAGATCAAGCTTTGCAAAGATTTTGGGAAATCGAGGAATTCCCCAGTCGCGAAAGCAGGGATTGTCTATCAATAGAGAATCAGGAGTGCGAGGAAAACTTTATAGCAAATACAAGGTTACTTGATAATGGTCGCGTTCAAGTTCGTATGCCCTTTAAGCAATCTCCGAAAATTCTTGGGAACTCCTTTGAAATCGCAAAGCGACGCTTTCATTTATTGGAAGCTCGCTTAAGTAGAAATCCACAATTGAAAGAATTGTATATAGCATTTATGATGAGTACAAAAGTCTGAACCACATGAGCCGTGCTACCGATGTTGATGTCTCGAAACCTCATCACTGCGGACGGCAGTCCGCGCTAGTGACGAAAGCAGCACGAAGGGTGCGAAGGCGACTAGCATATATACACAGGAAGAATGAAAAATTTGCTTTGACTGTCCGATCAGGTCGAATTATATACCGATCGAAAGGTATAAATTTAACTTACAAATGTGCATACTAAGACTTTTGAAAACTCACCTGGTTTGTGAGATAAACAGGTGTAAGTGGGAGGGTCACATTTTAAACGATTGGAGCTAATGGGGCCGCTGGAGCTTTTTGGTCAACATTTTTAATTTTTTAATATTTCTCATAAAAATACGCGTCGAATGACACCTCAATCATCAAAATCCGACTACTGGTTCAAAAAATAATTCATTTTGAAATTTTTAGTCGCTTTCCGAAAATGAGATGAAAAGTCAGTTTGTCTGTTTGTCTGTTTGTTTGTTTGGATCAAATCGTTAATTTAGCTAAAATGTTTGAATGAGGACTTGTTCCTGTTCAAAAATATAGAAACGTTTGTTCTACGACTTTTTCGAAAAATAGCTAGTTTAGCGGGAAATCGCTAAAAACCGCTAAAACCCCTATAGGGTCCAAACCATAGAAGCTACAGATATGATCTATACGTCGTTGGAAAGGTACTTTGAAGGGCTTTTTAGCATATGTTCAAACTTTTTTTTCTAAAGTACACAGGTAAAAAGCTACAGGTGAAAAAAGGTAATTTTTTCCACATTTTGGCGGTTTTCGAGAAAACGCCGCTAGCGATTTTTTTTAATTTTGAATATGTTTGAGCTTTTAATATTTCGCGTTTTTTGATACATCATGCATAAATTTTTGTTGATTGGTTTGGAAGATATAACCTATTAACTGAATATATACGATTTACTTTGAATTGAAATAGAACAGCAGCTGCAATTACATTTGACTAACAGTCCAGTAACAATGAAATCTATAATTAGACAGTCGTAATTAAAGATCGCCAGTGGCGCAAAATGTAGAGCGCCCGATTTTTGCATGAATTCTCAGCTCGGGTTCCGGGTTCGAATTCAGGCACGGACGAAACTTTTTTATTTTTTTAATTTTAAATGCAATTAATTTGTTAGTAGATGATTATCATGCATAAATTTTTATTGATTGGTTTGGAAGATATAACCTATTAACTGAATATATACGTTTTACTTTGAATTAAAATAGAACAGCAGCGGCAATTACACTTGACTAACAGTCCAGTAACAATGAAATCTATTATTAGACAGTCGTTCTTAAAGATCGCCAGTGGCGCAAAGTGTAGATAAATGAATTCTCAGCTCGGGTTCCGGGTTCGAATTCAGGCACGGACGAAACTTTTTTATTTTTTTAATTTTAAATGCAATTAATTTGTTAGTATATGATTATCATGCATAAATTTTTATTGATTGGTTTGGAAGATATAACCTATTAACTGAATATATACGTTTTACTTTGAATTAAAATAGAACAGCAGCGGCAATTACATTTGACTAACAGTCCAGTAACAATGAAATCTATTATTAGACAGTCGTTCTTAAAGATCGCCAGTGGCGCAAAGTGTAGAGCGCCCGATTTTTGCATGAATTCTCAGCTCGGGTTCCGGGTTCGAATTCAGGCACGGACGAAACTTTTTTATGTTTTTATTTTTAAATGCAATTAATTTGTTAGTATATGATCCACTAATGTTTTTTTTATTGTTTTTCAATTTAAAAAAGGTGTTGGCAGAAATCTTAGCTGCAAAATAAAGAATCGCTGTAGTCGATCTGTCTGTGTGCATATTGAAAATCTTCTAGCAAAGTAACAATGCCAGAAGCGTATGTAAATAAAATATTTATGTGAAGCGATAATAACCAGTGCTGCCAGACAGTTCAGTTTTGTCTTACAACAATGTGGGCTTTAATTTATTCATATGAATTAAACTATGAAGGAAACCAGTGTTGCCAGACAGTTTGCTTTTGCTTGTACAAACAATAAACACCGATTGACAAAGTTACACTGTCAAAAAATATATCAATTGTCAAAATTTCCAATGTCTTATTAAAAAACTTCTGATATCTTATAAAAAAACCTCTTTACGAGGTAAAAGTCTAGTGACGAAAACATTTTCATGCCCCAAAATTTCTGATATCCAATTTTGTGACGAAAAATATTAAATTTTACACATGAATTATTAAACAAAAATTTTTGTCACTGGGCACATTGCGCTTAATTTTTCATACCTAATAAATAGTATTTTTTAGCGCAGTGCCAGTGACAAAAATTTTTGTTTAATAATTCATGTGTAAAATTTAATATTTTTCGTCACAAAATTGGATATCAGAAATTTTGGGGCATGAAAATGTTTTCGTCACTAGACTTTTACCTCGTAAAGAGGTTTTTTTATAAGATTATGTAATACCACATCATTGCGTTCTTCGACCCCAAAGCACTACTACTAAACTGCGAGTAGTCTTTGATGCTTCAGCTAAAACATCATCACAAGTAGCTCTGAACGATATTCTTTTTACCGGAGCAAAAATCCAAGAAGATTTGATCATCACTCTTCTCTCGTTCAGGCTTCATCGATTTGCATTGACCACTGACATTTCAAAAATGTATCGACAATTCCTCGTGGATCCTGCTGATCGCTGCTTTCAACTTATTTTATGGAGAAATGCCGACACTGAACCATTGGAAGTTTTTGAATTGAATACCATCACATATGGATTGTCTTGTGCACCTTTTCTGGCTATAAGGAGTCTGTACTTTATCGCAGACCTGTTTCAATCAGACTATCCAACAGGAGCAAGGGTTATCAAGGAAGACATGTACGTAGATGATGTATTAACTGGAGCAGACACCATTGACGAGTTGGATGAAAAGGTAAAGGAGTTGAAATCAATAATGGAACGAGCTGGTCTACAACTTGCAAAGTGGAACTCCAATCATAAAAAATGGAGAGAAGGCAGTGGAGAGGTAAAATTTAAAACGGATGAACAGGAAATATCGAAGGCGTTAGGAATCTCTTGGAAACCTAAAAAGGATACGTTCTGCTTTAGTTATGACCTGCCTACTGTAGAAAAACTCACTAGAAGATCAATCGTTTCCGTTGTCGCTAGAATATATGACCCTCTGGGTATTTTATGTCCGGTCATAATTAATTTCAAGATGTTTGTACAAGAATTATGCATTCAGCGATTGGGATGGGATGATCAACTTACACCAGAATTAAAACATCGATGGAAGGAAATGGAATCCGAATTGCCATATTTGAAAGAGATCGAAATTCCGCGCTACGTGAATTCCCTCAAAGGTCAGTCAATTGAGATTCACGGATTTTCTGATGCTTCACAGCGTGCATATGGTTGCAGTTTGTACTTGCGCACAATCAATAATTGTACTGGAAAGAATTCGTATCATACTACGTTGCTTATCGCAAAATCAAAGGTTGCTCCGATCAAGGTAATTTCACTCCCACGGCTGGAGTTATGTGCCACCGTATTATTATGCAAAACGTGGCATAAAGTAAAGCACCTTTTTGAGGCCTTCACCAGTAAGATTTATTTTTGGACGGATTCTAGCATTGTTTTGCAATGGATTGAAATGCACTCATCAACGCTGAACTGTTTTGTAGGCAATCGAGTGGCCGAGGTGCAAACTAAATCTGTTGGTGTGACCTGGAGACACGTGGCGAGTAAAGACAATGCAGCTGATATAGTCTCACGAGGATGCAAGGCAACCGAAATTACAGAAACGATCTGGTTCAAAGGACCCAATTTTCTCTCCTTAGAAGAATCCGAATGGCCTAAGCCGTTATTTGAGACTACAAAGGATAAGAAAGCACTTGAACAGCGTAAGTCAGTCGTGTTGAAGAATAGCATTTGTAGGGAGAACAGTGGTGAAACAGTTTTAGAAACCTTGATAAAGAAACATTCCTCATATTCCAAGCTAGTACATGTCTTTTCGTACATATTGCGCATTTTTAATAATATTATGTCTAACAAAAATCTCAAAATTCAGAACGTAAAGCCAGTCTCAGCAACAGAGAGCCAGGAGACATTCTTTCGAATCGTGTATTTGGCCCAGCAACAAGAATTTGCGCAGGAAATAGCAAGTTTACGAGCTAGTAAATCACTGCGATCGGAGCTACAGAAGCTAACGCCATTTTTATGCCGAACTAAGACGCAATCTGGTACATTTGATTTGATCCGAGTTGGCGGAAGACTAGCTCATGCCCCAATCAGTTACGATGCCAAGTTTCCTGTAATCTTGCCTCAGAATCATCCATTTACGTGGTTGTATGTCAAGCATTTACATCGCAAGCACTTACATGCTGGAGCGAAGGCGCTAATTGGAATTCTAAGGTTACAAGTTTGGATTGTGAATGCTCGAAATTTGGTGAGGAAAGTCGTGAGACGGTGCGTCCACTGCTTCCATTATAAGCCCAAGCTGATGCATTTTTGGTTGCTGGAGTAGATCTCTGTGGTCCATTTGCTACGACGCATCGAATTCGTGGGAGACCTCCATACAAAACATACATTGCCATGTTTTTATGTTTTGCTACGAAGGCTGTCCAAGCTGAGTTGATCTCAGACTTGTCAACTAATACTTTCCTTCTCTGTTTAAGAAGATTCATCGCACGTCGCGGGATTCCGCAGCGCCTATATTGTGACAATGCAACCAATTTTGTTGGCGCAAAGTCTAAATTAGACAAATTCAAGGCAGACTTCTTTGACCAGCAATCATCAACGAAGACGATCACTTTTTGCGCATCAATGGGATGCAATTTCGTTTTCATTCCACCTCGTGCACCGCATTTTGGAGGATTATGGGAAGCTGCAGTGAAGTCGATGAAATTGCTGCTTGTCAAGAATGCGTCAATGGCGAATCTAACGTATGAAGAATTGCAGACGGTGATTATCGAAGTCGAAGCCATTTCGAATTCCCGTCCTCTAACTGCGTCTACGAATGATCCGAATGATGGAGAGGCCATTACACCGGCTCATTTGCTAATTGGCACCTCATTGCAAGCGCTTCCGGATCAGACGGTTTCGGAAGGGACATCGACGTTGACACAATATCAGCGAATAACGTATCTCAAGCAGCGCTTATGGGACCTCTGGCGTCGCGACTACCTCCATGAACTGCAGTTGCGGTCGAAATGGCTCAAGGCTGAATCGAACGTGTGCGTCGGTCAATTGGTGCTGGTTCACGAAGATAATTTACCGCCTCAGCAATGGCAGTTGGCAAGGATTACGTCAGCGATTCCTGGATCTGATGGGCGAGTGCGAGTGGTCGATCTTAAGATTAATAATGGCACTCTTCGTAGGCCAATACACAAGGTTGCACCTTTACCAGTCTATTAGAAGTTGAAAGCATTCTTTCAACGGGCGGAGTATGTTTGGTTCCAATTTTAGTAATCTATCATTTTGAATTGAATTATGTTAACTATCGATAATGAGTAATTGATCTCTGTTAATCTTTTAGTATCTTTAGTATTTTGTTCACCATTGTAAAACTCAGGTTTTCTGTATTAAGGGATATCTGGGCACATTGTATTGTATGAATTGGCAAAAGAGACGCACATCGGAGCAAAAAATAAAATTAACGTGAATAAAGAACCTAAACGGAGTAGTCGACTCAATTTTTTGGAACATCGGGAGTTGGCGACTCAACAATCCCAATGTCAAGAAGCTTTTGAATATTTAAAAAAACAATTAATGAGTCCAACATTACTTCAGTATCCAGATTTCTCAAAAGAATTTTGCATAATTACAGACGCAAGTAAACAAGCTTGTGGAGCTGTGCTAACACAAGAGCATGATGGATTACAACTACCAGTTGCATATGCTTCCAGATCTTTCACGAAAGGCGAATCGAATAAAAACACCACAGAGCAAGAGCTAACGGCAATACATTGGGCAATAAATTACTTCAGACCATATATATATGGTAGACACTTTTTAGTAAAAACAGATCATAGACCACTAACATTTTTATTTTCAATGGTAAATCCAAATGCAAAGTGAACAAGAATGAGATTAGATCTAGAAGAGTATCAGTTTACTGTGGAGTACCTTAAGGGAAAGGATAACTATGTTGCTGATGCGTTGTCAAGGACAACCATCGAACAACTAAAAGAAATGCAAAAACAAGTCCTGAAAGTCACTACCAGGCAACAAAGTAGACAAAATAAACCCTGCGCAGGGGAAGAAAATGAAAAAAATATTTTGCTTAGGCGAAATATTGAAAAAGCTTCTAAGCCCAACGTATATGAAGTCATCAAAAATGACGATGTACGAAAAGTAGTGGCCTTGCATATAACAAATAAGAAATGTTATTTTAAACATGGAAAGGAAGTTATTGCAAGAATTGATGTTGGCAATGGAACTTTTGACTTAGGTCAGTTTTTCCAAAGGCTTGAAATGCAAGCCGGTATACATAAAGTCAGCCAACTCAAAGTGGCACCGTGGGAAAAGGTCTTTGAATTCGTTTCAATAGATACTTTTAAAAATTTGGGCAATAGTATATTAAAATCATTAAGAGTAGCGCTACTCAAGCCGGTGACCACAATTAATAATGAAAAAGAAAAAGAAGCAATATTGTCTACGTATCATGACGATCCCATACAAGGCGGTCATAATGGCATTACTAAAACATTACAAAAGATTAGAAGACACTACTACTGGAAAAATATGACGCCTCAAATTATAAAGTACGTACGTAGATGTCCAAAATGCCAAAGATCAAAAATAACGAAACATACAAAGACACCTCTAACCATTACGGACACACCAATGTGTGCATTTGACAGAGTGATAGTGGATACTATAGGTCCGCTACCTAAATCTGAAAATGGTAACGAATACGCAATTACATTGATATGCGATTTAACGAAATATCTTGTAGCTATTCCAGTTCCAAACAAAAATGCTAATACTATTGCAAAAGCAATCTTTGAATCATTTTTACTGAAGTTCGGTCCAATGAAGACGTTCATTACGGACATGGGAACTGAATATAAAAATTCAATAATTAATGACTTGTGCAAATATTTGAAAGTAGACAATATAACGTCTACAGCACATCACCACCAGACAGTTGGAACAGTTGAAAGAAGTCATAAGACATTTAATGAATACATACGTTCATACATATCTGTTGATAAAACGGATTGAGACGTATGGCTTCAATATTTCGTTTACTGTTTCAACACAACTCCATCTATGGCACACAGCTACTGTCCATATGAACTAGTTTTTGGCAGACAAAGCAACTTGCCATCATATTTCAATAGAGTAGATAAGATAGCACCACTATATAACGTGGATGATTATGCTAAAGAGGTTAAGTATAGATTAGAAATAGCTTATAAAAGAACTAGGATAATGCTAAAAAAGCATAAGGCTAAAAATAAGGAATATTATGATAGAAGAGCGAATAATTTTACAGTAAAGATAGGAGACCAAGTTCTATTAAGGAACGAAACAGGTCATAAGTTAGATTTTAATTATACGGGACCCTATAAGGTAGAAAGCTTAGATGATAATGATAATATTATAATATCGGACATGAGGAATAAAAAACAAAAAGTACATAAGGATAGGTTAAAAACTTATATTTCGTAATTATTTTTAGTATGATCATACATAAGAATAAGCATGCAACAAGAACAAGCATTCATAAGCATAGAAAAAAAAATATGAAAAAAAGAAAAAAAAACAAAATACATATCGTTTGAAAATATATATTAATACATTATTATGTCAAAGCACATTTCATTTTTATATAAAAATTACATAATTATCCAATAACTTTACTCAATATCTTTCTTTACTTATAACTTTTAATACATTTTGAAAAATACATACAAATATATATATAACACTTACCAATATAAAATATAAATACAAAAAAAAAAAAAAATCTCGATATAAGCACACTATAAAGTTCTAAAAAAATAACTTCATAATATTACGTTATTTCTCTAAAAAGGGGAGGTGTAGTATACCCAGTACTATGTAGAGTATTCCAAATGAATACGTAATAGTGTAAACATGAATCAATCGAAATAAGTAAGCATAAGCATTTTTATACACTCGACATATGATCACTTTTGAAGGTCAGTATGTCGAGCGCATTTGCAGTTAGCCGTTTAGCGCAACTGATGATTGACCCATGTATGCACACATGCATGTATACTACATACACCTGGGCTCTTCCGCTGTTGTCAGCAGTTTAGCCACATATAATATCATATACCCAACCTACATTAATTAGATACCTAAGAACCAAATGTATCACTGCGGACGGCAGTCCGCGCTAGTGACGAAAGCAGCACGAAGGGTGCGAAAGCGACTAGCATATATACACAGGAAGAATGGAAAATTTTCTATGACTGTCCGATCAGGTCGAGTTATATACCGATCGAAAGGTATCAATTTAACTTACAAATGTGCATACTAAGATTTTTGGAAACTCACCTGGTTCGTGATATAAACAGGTGAAAGTGGGAGGGGAAAAATTTAAATTATTGGAGCAAATGGGGCCGTTGGAGCCTTTTTGATTTTTTTTATAATTTTTAAATATTCTAATCAAAAATACGCGTCGAATAACACCTCAATCATCAAAATCCGACTACTCGTTCAAAAGATAATTAATTTTGAAATTTTTGGTGGCCTTCCGAAAATGAGATGAAAAGTCAGTATGTCTGTTTGTTGGTCTGTTTGTTTGGATCAAATCGTTGATTTAGCTTAAAAGTTTGAATGAGGACTTGTTCCTGCTCAAAAATCTAGAAACGTTTGTTCTACGACTTTTTCGAAAAATCGCTAGTTTAACGGGAAATCGCTAAAAACCGCTAAAATTGAATCCCCCATAGCATCCAAACGATAGAAGCTACAGATGTAATATATATATCGTTGAAAAGGTATTTTGAAGGGCTTTTAGGCATACCTTCAAAGTTTTTTTTCTAAGTCAAAAGGTAAAAAGGTACAGGTGAAATAAGGTATTTTTTTCCACATTTTGGCGATTTTAGAAAAATCTACAAATCAAATCACCTAAAAATATGTTATATGTTATAGGCAATTTTATTCCGCGTTTTTTGACATATAACACATATCTGTCAAAATTCGTTTGGGCAAGATATTACCAATTAACTGAATATATCTTTTACCTTTACACTACTGCATGTACATATGCAGTATGTACACTGCTTGCAGCGCAATGCGGAAATAAACTGCTTGCAAGTGGTGAATTCTTTTTGCGGCAGATAAATCATTGTATAATCAAAAATATAGAAACTTTTGTTCTACGACTTTTACGAAAAATCGCTAGTTTAGTGGGAAATCGCTAAAAACAGCTAAAATTTTAAGTGGTCAATTCTATTTTCGGCAGATAAATCATTTTATAATCCAAAATATAGAAACGTTTGCTCTACGACTTTTTCGAAAAATCGCTAGTTTAGCGGGAAATCGCTAAAAACCGCTAAACCCCCATAGCATCCAAACGATAGAAGCTACAGCTGTGAAATATATATCGTTGAAAAGGTATTTCAAAAGGCTCTTAGGCATGCCTTCAAAGTTTTTTTTCTAAGTCAAAAGGTAAAAAGGTACAGGTGAAATAAGGTATTTTTTCCCACATTTTGGCGATTTTAGAAAAATCTACAAATCAAATCACCTAAAAATATGTTATATGTTATAGGCAATTTTATTCCGCGTTTTTTGACATATAACACATATCTGTCAAAATTCGTTTGGGCAAGATATTACCAATTAACTGAATATATCTTTTACCTTTACACTACTGCATGTACATATGCAGTATGTACACTGCTTGCAACGCAATGCGGAAATAAACTGCTTGCTAGAGTTGTATCGTATCGTTCGGACTAAGTTCGATCGAACTATTCACCAAAGTGAACGAACGAACTAAATCCCTGATTGTAGGTCTTATAGTTCAGTAGTTCAGTTGCTTAGTTCGTTCGAGTCTTTTTATAGTTCGATCGAGTCGTTTGAGTCGTTCAATAGTTCGTTCGAGTCTTTTCATAGTTCGTTCGAGTCGTTTGAGTCGTTCAATAGTTCGTTCGAGTCCCATTATAGGTCAGCAACCCGATAAGGTGACAAATTGACTTTTTAATTCAACAATATGGAAAAGGTTAGCTGTAAATTATATTTTGCTAGCCTGTATGCTAATTTCTACTACTTTTTCTCGTTGGCAGGCAGACTTGGACTGATATTTTAGACAAAACACAAATGTTACTATTTTGCTTGAAGCAATTTTTTTTGTTTTTTACTTTTATTATCTTCGTAGAAGATTAATACTCAGACTAATTGGATTAAAGTATTTTTTATTGTTCTTATTTTCAAAACCACAAATTGGCTTTTATTTTTAATACTATTTTTAAATATAACGAGCGATAATGGGATTTGAACGAACTATTGAACGACTCAAACGACTCGAACGAACTACTGACCTATAAAAGGACTCGAACGAACTATAGAAAGACTCGAACGAACTATTGAACGATAATGGGACTCGAGTCACCGGTTGAGCTAAGCAACTGAGCTACTGAACTAAATGACCGATTAGTTCGTTCACCAAGAATTGAACTACTGAACTAAATCCTTCAACTGAACTAGAATGAACAACTCTACTGCTTGCAAGTGGTGAATTCTTTTTGCGGCAGATAAATCATTGTATAATTAAAAATATAGAAACTTTTGTTCTACTTTTTCGAAAAATCGCTAGTTTAGTGGGAAATCGCTAAAAACAGCTAAAATTTTAAGTGGTCAATTCTATTTTCGGCAGATAAATCATTTTATAATCCAAAATATAGAAACGTTTGCTCTACGACTTTTTCGAAAAATCGCTAGTTTAGCGGGAAATCGATAAAAACCGCTAAAAACCCCCATAGCATCCAAACGATAGAAGCTACAGCTGTGAAATATATATCGTTGAAAAGGTATTTCAAAAGGCTCTTAGGCATAACGTTTTTTTTTAAGTAAAAAGGTAAACAGCTACAGGTGAAATAAGGTATTTTTCCCACACTTAGGCGATTTTTGAGAACATGATAGTAATGTTTTTTTAAAATTTTCAATAATTGTAGTTTGTAAAATTTCAATGTGTTTGGAAGATATTACCTGTTAACAGAATATAATCGTTTTACTTAGGATTGGAATAGGGAGAGCTTGAGAGTGCTGTTAGCTTTTGTGCTTTGCATGTATATTTGTAAAAGGAACTAGTGTTGCCAGACAGTTTGTTTTTGCTTGTACACACAACAAACACCTTTTGACCAAGTTGTACTGTCAAAATATATTGCAATTTTTAAAATTTCTGATATCTTACTCCAAAATTTCTGATATCTTATAAAAAAAACCTCTTTACGAGGTAAAAGTCTAGTGACGAAAACATTTTCATGCGCCAAAATTTCTGATATCCATTTTTGTGACGAATAATATTAAGTTTTGCTTATAAATTACTAAAAAAAAATTTTGTCACTCGGCACATTGCGCTTTTTTTTTCACACCTAATAAATTTTTTGTTTATGCGCAGTGCCGAGTGACAAAAATTTTTTTTAGTAATTTATAAGCAAAACTTAATATTATTCGTCACAAAAATGGATATCAGAAATTTTGGCGCATGAAAATGTTTTCGTCACTAGACTTTTACCTCGTAAAGAGGTTTTTTTTATAAGATTTAGTTATAATTCTATTTGTTATAAATACGAAGATTCCATTCATAATAAACAGACAGTACGGAACGAGGTTCCGCCGAATAAACAATCGTTCTTTTGTTTATTACAGTGCGTACGTTAATTGTATTTCGACAACTGACAACTTCATTTTCTTAAGCCTAGCTTTACCCTACGGTGGCGAAGCGAGGCGAATTCGCGCTCAGAGCGAATGACGAAAGCTTTATTGCGCTCTCGCTTCGCCCTAAGCCTAATTAACCCTAAACTTCATAAAAATTCAACAACTAACTTAAACTAGGAAAAAGATAAAAAAAATATAAAAAAATACGCCGAAGTGCGGCGACAATCTAAGTAAATAAAAACCTCGCTGCGCAGATCGGCTGGAATTATTTTATCCAGTAATCTGGACATAGTGTGTGGGGAATTGGTCAATCCAAAGGGCATTACAGTGAATTCATAAAGTGGTCTGCCGGGTACTGTAAAAGCAGTTTTGTCACGGGAATCTGGATCCAAAGGAATTTGCCAAAAGGCGTTTTTCAAATCTAAGCTGGTAATAAATTCTGCTTTGGGCAATCGGCTTAATATCCCGTCTATGATTGGCATTGGATATGCATCCTTTACGGTCACTTCATTGACCTTTCTGCTGTCCAAACATAAACATACTTTCCTGGGCTTGCAAACTAAAACGACAGGAGATGACCAAGCACTGTTTGACTCCTGTATGACTTCTAATTCCAACATCCTGTCTAGCTCTGCATACATGAGTTTCTCTGTAGCTGGAGAGACTGAATAGTGCCGCTGTTTTATGGGTTTTGCACCAGCGACATCTATAGCATGTGTAATCAGCTGAGTTCTGCCTAATCCTACTTTAGCAAAGGATGGAAACAAATTAATGATTTTTGCTAACACTTTTCTCTTGGCAGTCAGAAAGATTTCTCTTTGAAGAATCATCTAGAGAGGATACGTTAAATTGGGAGGTCATTTAATGCATAGGAAGCAACTCGAAAACGTTCCAAAAATCTATGCCCAAATACAAATTTTCTAAAAGTCCTGGAACAATTTATAAATTTAATTTATGCGTCTCGCCTCTATAAGACACATTCGTATTGATTCGGACTATTATTCGCTGCTTCTGGCCATCAGCAGTTTTAACCTATGAAGTTAATGGCTTACAGCAATGACTAGATTGGCATACTTCAGTACCAAAATCACCACCTATGCAACTAATCGAAGCACCAGTATCCATAAGACCACTAATAGTTTTATCGAAGATTTTGACTTCAGCAAAAGGACGTAGATTCGTGTTTCTTTCCAATTACTGATGTTACAACTAATTTCTTTTCTGCTTTTCGTCGTGTAAAATAGTCAATTCTACGTTGACGTGTGCGAGATATAGACAAATCTGGGAGTTTATCGGAAAAGTCAGGGAGATTTGAGTTACTGGGCGAAACTTGAGGCAGCAATTCATTCGATTGGTCTAATCGGTGTTGGTCGCTATAGAAGCGAATTGTTTGCGTGCACTTTTCGCTGTTGCACGCGGCAACCGGTTTTTTGTTGTGCTCCCATTACATTTGCGACAGTTCGGCCGATAGGTATCGGCTTTGCCACATCCGTAGCAAAATACACGCCGAGAATCTAAACAGTCTTGAAATCTATGGCCTTTACCTCCACAATTTGTAACGATTAACGTGAAACGTTGAGGAAGCTGGTGGGCATCTGATTTTTGATCGGGTACGCGAGCGCTCTGCGGCCGCATTCTGGTCGGAAAATGGGTGTGGGCTTTTGGGGGTACCGAAAAATCAGCTTGCTTCCGTTTGTTATTATTAAATAATTACATATCTCGCGTACATTTTTAAATAAAGGGGGATACGTTGCACTATGGTCCCGATGACGAATTTTTGGAAAAAACTATTAACTCAAGAACGAAACAAGATATTTTGGTCTAGTTTTTTGCATTGGACTCATAGGGTCAATTGGCATCGGTGTTGTAAAAAGCAGGCGTGTCACCGCATTTTTCTTAATTTAAGCATATGCAAATATTTTGTTTTTCACGCTATATGAACCTTACTTGCACGATTGATTTGTTTTTATGTTCTTAACACTCTGTTAAAAAATAATTCAAATTGGACAACTTTATCATATAGATCCCATATGAATAATCGGTTGAAAAAAGATTTTTTGTATAAAAATCATCTTGTTTTCCAAGATATCTGTACCAAACTTATAACACACGAGATTTATTATAGGCCAGACATATTGCCCAAAATTTATCAAGATCGGTCAACTATAGCATTTAACTTTCATAGGAACAATCAGTTCTTAGTCGAGCCTTGCATGGAAAAATATATGTTTCCTGTATTTTTTGTTGTCTTTTCTGTTAAAATACATTAAAATATATTCCTTTCTACTAATTCGCGCAACAAAATGCTCTAAAAACCAATTTTGAAACTTTATTGCTTCTTCTGTTTTTGCCGTATTTTAGCTTAATCGTTACTTTTCACAGAGAGGTTATGTGCAATAAAGTTAAATTTCTCAGAGATCGCAAAACGACGCAAATTGAGCTTCAAAGCCCAGTTTCAGAATTGAATACTTTACAATATGTATATAGTCACATTTCTAGCAAATGCTAGCAAAATTAGTTTTGTTCTCTCAAAGATAAAATATTTTTCCAAAATTTATGTTTGAGGCAACTTTTTAAAGCACACAGAACAACACAAAGCAGGCTGATTTTCAACAGCGGAAATTTACCAACACAAAGAACAAACCACACTGAATAATATCCATTATAAATTTTGGTTAATTAGCTTTTGGATTAGTGTTGAAAATCACTTGAACTTAACCTAAAATATTGGCGTAAGACTTGCATGTGCTCATCGTTCAAATCATCTCTGTTTCAGAGCTGTTAAATTAACAGTGTTGAGCAATGTTAAAATTCAAACTATGTAAACTTTTTGTCTGATGTATTTCCAATGTATTGCCATCAAAAGATCATTAATTTCAGCAACTTTAAAAATGGACTTTTTTCCATTTTAATCGTCATCGGGACCATAGTGCGTTGGAATAGAGAAAGGGACCGGGACAGATGCTGTATAAATTAGGAAGAAGAAGAAAACAAAAGAGAGGTGAAACAAATAACCGCACTACTTTCTTTGTTTGCACACTTTAGGTGCGAAACGCCCTCCCTACCAAGATCCCACATGGCCAACGATATTAGTTGGGGATCCCTAAAAGTAGGCTTTGGTCTACTACCTCTTTCTGTTCGATCGCTGCATGGTTCCAAACAATTTCAACACTTAGCACATATTAATATTATCGGACATAGTTTATTTATAACAAGTGACTATATCACATCTCTCGAGACTCACAAGTTGCGGGTGTGAATAAATATATATGTAAATTAAAGCTTAAAGATTATATATAATTCTAAAATATATACATCCAAGTACAGCTATCGCTTGGTATTCCACTTGGTCTAAATATGCGATATTTGATAAATATAGAGCAGGATAGCCCAAGGTGAATATAAAGAATAAATGAATTAACGTGACATAAGTTATTTCGGGTTTAGGTTGCTCTTTCTGATTGAGGCATACTTTTACGCGGGCTTAAGCCGGCATGCAAAGCTAAGCTTTGCCAAAGCTCAAGATCGGAAAAAGCTCTTCGCAAAAATTACCGCTTGCAAAAAAAAGTTGTAGCATCATTCCCACGTCGAAAGATCTTTCGTTGTGCAGAGTGTGTGTGTGTGTAATAAGTTAGCTGTTAGGAAAAAAATTTATTATTGCAAGCTTTGCCTGCATGCATGCATAATTATGCCCTTTGCGAAAATTATTAATTTTTCAATGGTAACGTTAATTTCATTATTCTTATGTGCGGTCAGCTTGATTAACTTTACTTTAGTTTAATATTATATATTTGACTCGCACTTGCAAACAATTTACGACAAATAGAATTCAACTCCAAACGGGTAATAGAAACGGCAGAGGGCCAATTTAAACATAGTAATTTAACATTCAAATACAACACAAAAACATTCACAAAACATATAACTCGAAGAGACACACTCCAACGACGCAACGAGATCTCGAAAATTAACCAGCTGAGGCTGCGTTATCGTAGCCTAGTGCAGCTTAGTTGTTTCTGGACATAGCGGCACTTGGAGCTACGTCATCCGAGCAAAACTTAAAGCTCCGGCTGCCGAGGTCGTTGCTCCTTCCAAAAAAAGCGCACTTTATATAGCCTATATGGTAGGCAGCTGGCTAAATTCTCGGGTGGCGGATTTAGATTTCCAAATTAACACATAGTGCCAAATCTTTTTCTATTTAAAAAGGAAAAAAATTTGTTTGCTAACTAATATCTCAAATAAACTGCATATACCATAATCACCTAATGTTGATTTGGCACGGATCGAGGGTTTCTGCATTTGACTCTCCTGGAGTATCCACAATTTTGGCAGCGCCACTAAGTATGGAAAGAATTTCACTTTCTATCTAACTGCCATATAAAAGTTATACTCACAGGTATTTTTAATCAGACCACCGTGGTGGAGCGTTATTTATTCAAAAATATATTTTTCACTGCACTTGACTTTTTGGATTGTTTTGCGTTTTAGAAAAATTTTCACATCAATTTTTAGCTTTCAAGCCACTGGACGTGTGGCTGCCACGCGGTGCAAAAATAAAATGATCTTGCCTTTTTTTCCGGAAACAGGCTCATATTCTCGTTCTCCTTTTCCTTTTCCTCTCCTGACAAGTTGCCAAAATCAGCTGGTCGGATTGTGTTTTTTTAGGTCATTTTATTTTTAGAGTGCCTAACCTCTAACGACCGATAGATGACGCTAATAATATTTTGTTGGCGGTGTCACATTAACACGACAATAAATAGATACAACACACTACAAACATGGAACATTCATACAAAAATTAAATAACATTGATATATAACAATAAATAGAGAATTTAACAAACTAATTCGGATAAATAGCACATGGCAAAGTTTTCGGCCAGTAGCAATACCATTGCATACCCTATGTTAATATATGTTGCCTACTTTGGGGCTGAACGCAAAAATACCCAATTTAAACCGAAAAAAAATACATACTAACAAAAAGAGAAAAGAAAAATAATAAATAACGTATCCGACAAGCGGCCCGTTACAAATTCCAACAGCTAAGTTCTATCGCCAATAACTCGTTACCCTCAGCATCGGATTCATCACATTTTAGTACCCGAAGTTGACTCTCAACAGAATTGACCTGTCTACGAGTTCCATGACGCGAGGGTCCAGGCTGCGACTTAGAAACAGATTGCAAAAATAATTCACGTGTTCTCACTAGATATCGCAACTCGGAAATGGATTTTGTCTTTTCATAAAGAATGTCCTGTTGAATTTCTGGCAACAAATTGGCCCGAAGAGTTTCTAGCAAAGATATTTCGGACAAAGGTTGCGAAAGCCTATCAGCTATCGCTGCTATGACATGATAATAATCATCAAAAGTTTCATTTGACCTTTGCTTTCGCTGCTCAATTTCCGAACGGATGTCATGATCTGATTATCTTTAAATTGGCCACGCAATGCAATACACAAATTTGTCCAATCTTAATGAGGTACGCTCTTATGGTAACGCCAATACCACTCGCTGGCATTGCTCTCAAAAAGATTTCCGGCATATCTAGCAGTCAAATCAAAATTGCCATCTAAAGTTTAGTTAGTTAACGCATCTACTCGATATATACAATCCTCGACAGACATACTAGATGATTTCCCTGTAAAACGTTATTTCCAGTTGTTCATAATCTGGCTGGTACGATCGGGTCTTATATCTGAAGATCTTGGACTATGATTTGAACTAGTTCGACTATTTGGCACGGAAGGCGGCGATCTATTAAACAATTGCTGCATTTGTTGTTCAACAGCTGGCAGAGTTTGCATTTCTACATTTGATCTGTGTGGAGTGGTGTGCAGGGTCAAGCTTTGGAGTTCCGAGGCAATAGCTTGGGTCAATTGAGCAGCATGTTGCGACATAGCAGCTGATACTGCTTCTGCAATAGCTGCTGATAGACATTGATTGTTATCAGGATTTTCTGACGCCTGAGTATCCAGCTGTCCGGCAGCAGAATTTGAGTGAAGATTTGGATTGGGCGTGTTAGGCTCAATATTTTTACTAGTTCGGCTTTGTGACCTAGTTTGGTGTAGTGATGTAAATTTGAGTGAAAACATCGATGTCGATGTACATCTATGTTTTCAAAATGAAACATCGATATTGGTTGAAACATCGGGTGGAAACATCGATGCAACGATGTATGCCCCATGACTTAAACGTCCAATTTGAAAAAAAAAAAAAAAAAAAAAGAATTTCTTAGCTGAATAAAGGTGATTTATTCTTAAAAACATGTGCTTTCATAGCAATCTTTTTAGTTTAACAATTTTTAACTTAAAAAGTAACAAAACAAATAAAAACCTATGCTTCCGTAGCAGTCTTTAACTTAAAAAGTATTTATCAACGTAACAACTTATGCTTTCATAGCAGTCTTATATGTTCCATAGCAGTTATCAACTTAAAAATAATTAATCAAATTTACATTACAAAAAAAAAGCATGCTTCTATGCTTCCAATAAAAAAGTAGAATATTTAAAAAAAGTATTTTTTATGTATACTTTGTAAAAATAAAATGCGACTAAGTCGATCTGGGGTTAGTCGATATCTTTTTTGCGTTAATATATTTCCAGCCGCTGAAAAAACACGTTCAGAGGGAACCGAAGATCCGACTACCGGCAAAAATTGCAGCGCTAGTTGATGCAAATTAGGATACGTACTTTTCATACCTTCCCAAACATTTAGGGGGTTACATCATCTCTACATCAATATCCACATTCGGATTATGAGACTGCGCCAGCTGGTAATGGTGGTTTCAAAACGAATTTGGATTAGTTGAAGTTTCGGACGTGGGCGGTATATTTTCAATGTCGTTGTCACTTGGCTTAATCAGTGATTTTACTTTAATAATTGCATTAGCACATGGCACAGGATCTTTAAAATGCAATTTCTTGAATCTTGGATCAAGCATTGTGGCCATTGCCAGAATCGACACCTAAAAAAATGCATTACAATATATATATTTAAAGAAATTAAAACTTAATGATATTTGAAATATACCTGTTCCATTGGTCCCATTCGTCTATCAATTTCGAGAAGCAGGAATTCCTTCACATCATTTTCCTCAGGTGTATTTCCATTTAAGTTTTGCAATCTCTGTTTCAGAATATTAACAATTGGAATGACCATACTGGCCGCGCAATACTTGTCCCCACTTATTATTTTCGTTGTTTCCTCGAGGGGGCGCAGCATTGTAATTATGGTCTTCAGCAGCTCCAGTTCTTTTCCACTGAGCATTGTCAAGTCGTTGTGTATGTTTAACAAAACTTCGTTAACATGCGACATCAACACTAGGTCCGTTGCTTTTCTTAAGTGGTCGCTGGCTTTTATTTTGGGTTTGCAATTATTAGCGGACTCGCTTTGGATGGCTGCTCGTGCAATTAGATTAAGTGAGTGCGCAAAGCACTTTAGGTGTTTCTGACGCCCGAATGCCATCTCAACGGCTTTCACAATGTTTGCACCACTGCACTATGGGGCGAAATCCGAAAAATCGACTATTTAGTCATTTTATCAAGGTATTAATATTACGACTTTTTTGGTATTAACATCTTAAGAAAACTTCAAACTGTAAAGTTCTGTACCAAAAATGTTAAATAACAGAAAAATGTTAACCCTGACCGCTGTTAAAGTCAGCTGTTGCTTTCGAAAAGCACGTGCGCTAGCATTGCAACATTTTGGCAGCCTATTTTGAAATTGGTATTGCACAAAGGCCAATCATTTTTTTTACAATATTTAAAATGGATACCAATTATACGGGTTTGTACTATGTGTTGGTTGTACTAGTATTATGTATTTGTGCGTGTTCTGTTTATATTTTGTTATATTAGATAATGCTTTGAAAGATAATTTCTTGGATAGAAATATCAACTTTGCGAAGGAATTTAGCAATGATGCTTAACGAGGCTTAATGTACGTCCAACTGTGTGTCGTAGATCCATTCATTGTTATTTAAAGGAAATATGTCTCAATGTGAACAATTTGCGACAATCGGCGCAAATAAATTTTTTAGGACGTAACCTCACCATTTTTCAATGCTCATTTGCTCGCTTGTAGTATGAGGTATTTTGAGGTTTTCGACCAGTTTTTAAGGTATTTATTATTAAATCGAAAACTACTTCGGATATTTTGATGCGGTTTTTTTTTAGTGTTTTGTATACCCATAGAAATTTTTTGGAAAAGTAGGCGTGTCAAAATTCCCGCCCCAAATTTTTTTTTTTTTAATTTTATGCTCACAACCATTTATAAGAGCACACAACTTTTTTTTGTCTAACAAGTACTTATTCTCTTTATTGCTAATAATAAACAAGGTCATAGCTTGTAATTTGGAATAAAAACTATGGGCTTACTTGTTATCAATACAAAAAAAAAAAAAAAAAAAAAATTAAGGGTGGGGGTGGTGACACGCCCACTTTTCCAAAAATATTTCTGAGGGTGTACATAACATAGATAAAAAACCTCATTCAAAAATCTAGCTTGGCTTAAAAGTTATTAATAAATATTCGATTTTTCGGATTTCGCCCCATAGTGCACTGTCAGTGACAACGGCTGTAACACGGTGATTTTCAATGCGTCAATCTGCACAGCAACTTTCTAGCATTTCGCTTAAATATGATCCTGTGTGACGCTCGCTTAGCTCCAAAACTCCAATTGTCAATGAAGACATTACTTGCTCCCACAGAAAATAAGCTGTAATGCCCAAGAAGCTGCGCATTGCCATTCTATCGCTCTATACATCCATTGTTAAGGTTAGCGTTTTGTCATTTAGCCTTGATTTCCATACTTCTTTCATATCTGAGTACTTTTGATCTACCCATTTCCTTATTTTGTACCTCGAGGGTATTTCATAGCGTGGTGCAATTGTGTTCATTAAATTAATAAAGCCTGGATGTTCAACCATAGAAAATGGCTGCACGTCTTTTGCTATCATATATATTATAGCTTCGTTAACTTTTTTGGTTTTTTGACCATCTGTTCTGTAATCCGATATATTTTTAAAACTTTCTATTACAGAAGCTTGTCGTGGCGCCTCACTAGTACACGATGGTGTTTCATCGGGTGTTTGCTGAGGTACTTCTGCAACATTTTCCTTGTTTATTTTATGGACATGGCGTAGGTGGTCCTTCATGTTTGTTGTATTTCCGGCAGTCCGAATTGCTTTGCCACAGATGTTGTATTTTGATCTGTTTGAATCTATTTTGCTGAAATGCTTCCAACAAAGGCTCGTCTTTGTTGTTATTCTGAAATTAATGCTTTTGTAGTAACAATAAATCCAAACTACAAGAAGGCTTTTTGATGCGAACTTAATATTCGAATAGACAAACGCCTTCACCCGAAAAGAAAATGTTTTCAATGTGATAGATAAGAAATTGGTTTAGTTCTATGAACTGTCGACGATTTTTCATCCACCAAAACCGGTTTATAATAGACAGCTCTAAATTATATAAGATCTACGTGAAAAACTGGTTTTGTTTGTATAGCAATAGTGTTTGTATGCATGTGTGTATGTATTCACTCTCGATCTAATACTGTTACAGAATGGAAATGCATTTTATATTTATAGTAGTCATCTGAAAATTTTTCTCATACTGCCAAACATAAAAATAGGATCGTTAAAATTGTTTATTCAAATTTTTATTTAAGATATTTGAAATTTTCTCATACCACCCAAAAAAAAGTAGAACAGCTTTTTTTTAAATTAGAAATTCATATGGTTTCATCCTTGAGACTTAAATATCTCTCCGGTAAATACAGCATGTATTTCTCAAGTTCCAGTGCGACTGAATTACCTATCTTGGTTGTCTTCCTTTGAGCCCTGAGAATGGGATAAACTACATTTGTTGCCATCTTGGTCTTGGACAGCAGTGGCTTCTGGACTCGTCCATTGAAATCCTTGATGACATCAATACATTTCTGCTCTTCGTCGAAAATGGCATCCAGCTCGCTGTCTGTGATAGTGGGTTGATTCATTTTGCTGTCCTGCTACTGAGCTGTTGATATTGTGGTTGTTGTTAGGTTTTTCCTCGTTGATGATGACAATGTCGAAGCTGTTCGTCTAACCTAGTTGAGGTGATGACTTTGAGTGTGTCTTGAGTCAGCTTAAGCTCAACTTTTATAGCTCGTTCAAGGTGCTTACACACTGCTTTGTATGTATGTATTGGTATACATATATACCAATTTAATTTCAAAGAGCCCATCGTCATATTCAAGAAATAGATTAACATAAATCTATTAAACCCCCAACCTTCGTTTATTTAAATGATAGTAAAAATTTCTGACACAGGTGTCCACAGTTGTATGTATTAAAACTTTGCACTCTCTCATAGCTATATTTAATTCCATTTCCCAGGTATTTAACAACTTCGTTTGGTGGTTGTAAGTTCCCAAAACTATCAAAGTATTGTATAAAATTTTTGTTTTTTGATTATAGTCCACCCAATGTGTACCGCTTGACGATGAATCGCCTAGGTTATAGACCCCACATTCCTGATTAAGAGGTGATTCTGGGATTGTGTCTCTCATAAATACACCTGGAAAATATCTAAATTGGTTAATGCTCTTTTGTGTAGCCCGCTAATTAGTTTTTTTGTTTCTTTACTCTATAACCCTTTTTAAAGGGATTGAGGTATAATCCATAACCTTTCCGATAGGGTTTCAGATACATGCCATCTCCCATGGCAACGCTCTCTATTTGTTTGTTGTGGTACATTAATTACACGATGAACTCTAACATTTTTCAAACGACCAATTGATTTATGTACTGCTTTGCGTGCAATCTTAATTGCACTCATAATATCTAATGGTTTTTGACTTTTCAATGTACGATTAGCATCGTTAACAACAGATGACCAACTCTTCATCTTCTTTTTTTTCCCACATCTCTTGCCCCCCTTCTTTTTCTTCATTCCCATCCCGAATTTTTTCTTTGACTTCATGATATTGGTTACAAGATATGCCGATGCCTTTTCACCAAAACTGCTGTCTCTCGCCATTACACGTTCCCAAGCTCTATTGACCAATACCGTATCTGCCTTATGACGTTCACTTAAGTCCTTGTGTTGATCGAATGCAATATCATGTACCCTACAGGCTTCGTCCAACGGATTTATTCCACGATCGCCCAGCTTCAAACGGTTTTCTAGATTTGTACCAGGACCACAGAAATTATAACCAGGAAGGTGTTCTTCAACTGGCAACACACTAATTAATTTGTTGACAAGACCACTGTCTTGGTTACGGTTTAAATTATGACTGACTTGATTATAAAAACGTTTACCCATTTTATGGTTGTTTATTCATCAACTGTTTCTCATTGAATAAAGACACTGTAATGAAAGATGCGTTTAATAAAGCAAAAACAAAATATATTTGTTAGAAACATTGATGGTGGTGATGTTGTGAAAAAACTACCTCCACGTCATAGTACTCTCTTACCCAACACAATAAGAGCACTCATTGTCGGTCCATCAAACTGTGGTAAAATGTTCTAATGTTCAGTCTAAGTGAGAGTCCAAATGGGTTGAAATTTGAAAATATTTATGTGTTTTCAAAGAGTCTATACCAACCCAAGTATGAGTACTTGGAAAAATTAATCAAACCAATTAAGGGTATGGGCTATCACACATTCTCACAGAATGAGACAGTTTTACCGTCCAACGAAGCTAAAAATAATTCTATTATGATTTTTGATGATGTTGCATGTGAAAAACAAGATAATATTCGATGATATTTCTGTATGGGACAACACAAAAATATTGATTCGTTTTACTTATGTCAAACTTATACTCATATACCAAAACATCTGATACGTGAAGATGATCTAAATATGCGTCACATATATCGTGATCATATCAATACAGATATGAGTTATGATTCATTCATGAAAATTTGTCAAAAATGTTGGGATGATAAATACGGTTTCTTGTTAATAAGTAAAGACGATGACATGGATGAAGGACGTTATAGAAAAGGTTTCGATCAGTTTATTATAATTTGAAAAATTAATTTCAATAAAAGATTGGGTAGTAGGATATTAGCCTCAGTTTAGCATCAGATTTCGAAATGTCCAGATCATTAACACTTTCGATAAATGGAAACAGTTCCATTATAAACACAAACTATTTCCCCCCCATCGAATTGAATGGTCAATATGAGTGTGCACTGATTGACTTTCACATGTACAACTCAATCCCCAATGTTGATACAAACAACAAAGATTCACATTGATAATCAAGTGATCACAATTCTCATCGGTTCCTATGAACTTGATGATATTGCTGAGTTTATTTAGACTAAGCTAAAAGATACTGACCTTGTGAATACAGTTAAAATTAAAGGTAATAATAATACACTCCAAGTTGAGGTCTTTAGCAGTAAGCAATCGATATTCTTTTATAAGAAAAATAATCAATTGGACAATTGTTTGGTTTCAACAAAGTGTACTCCCATCACATCCAACCAAAACTTATCTATCCGTTCAACCTATCAATATTTTTAAAATTAATACGATTCGTTTGGAATGCAACATTGTCGGCGCTTCATATGTCGATGACGTAGCAAATCATGTGTTGTATGAGTTTGGTATTAATGTTCCCCCAGGCTATAAATTGAATGTGACACCCCACAATCTCACATCAGCTGTAGAGAAATAAGTACTCTATCGATACGCATAACTGATCAGTACGGGAATTTGGTGAACTTACATGGTGAAAACATAACAATTCGCATACATTTGCGAAAGATAGAATGATTATATATAATAAAAGACCGGACATATCCCACCAACCTTGCACTTGTAGTTACAAAGCTAAAGGAAGAGGATCAAAGCTAAAGAGGAGTGCACTCACATTAAAAAATAAATTGTTTTTAAAATCATTGGGATTCAAACTTGGAGTATAACAAGGACGGAAACAAAGCAAAGCTCGCAAAAAGTGGTCCCTTTTTGTAGGCAGTCATAAAAAAAGCTGGTGCTAGGCAAAGGGAATCGAAGTAACACTTAAATTTCGTTTGTGCTCAATTCGATCAATGTAAAAACACGAAAATATTTTGTAGCTCACTTCATGTTTTCGTTCAACTGGGACACTTCGACAAATAATATTTTTAAAAGTGTTTTTTTTCCTAATTTTTTTGTGCATTACAGTAAAGTGCGTAAAAAAACGATGGGTCGTGAAGCAAATAAAGTTCAATATTTTTTTAAAATTGCCAAAAATTTAAAACAGTCTCAATGCAATGTGTGTGCCTCAAAATTATCAGGACACCATATTACAAATTTGAGACGACACTTAACGGCCAAGCATAAAGACATTTTTGATGCATTCAATGAGCAACATGTTGATAACAACGTGCAAAAAAATTTAAAAAAACGGAAAATAGCCTACGAAGCAAGCGCAGAGGCAATAACTGCCTCTGTAGTGAAAATTGTGACAACAGATGGCAGACCTTTTTTACTACTAGACAGCGAAGGGTTTCGAGAAATTTTAAACCCTATTTACAATGCTCTTCAAATGTCACCGATCACATCCCGAAATATAATGGATCACATTCGAGCCAAAGAGATGGCTTTAAAAGAAGACATAAAGGCTTTGAAAATAGATGTGGCCACCAGGTTGGAAAAATCCATCTTGGGTATTAATTTACAAATGTTCAATTCAACCTTGCAACAAAATGAGATTGTCGTCAAAACACTTGGAATGATCCAGCTATTTCAGTCACACACTGGACAGTACATTAAAAACAAAATTGTGGATATTATTCGAGAATATGATATAGAACTAGATCAAATTTTTAGGTAAGGGTTAATTCATTAAAATAAGCATAAAAATGAATAATCATATTTTGTGTCCAGCATTACGTCAGACAACGGCAGAAACTAGTTAAGGCTTTTGAGCTGTTAAACGATGATGCTACAGAAGATTAAATACAGGATGAGAATAAGGAAGAAGAGGTTGTGGAATTGCTAGACTCTATTGCGTTTCCAAATGTGCAACTTGTGCGATGCATACTCTGCAATGATGTTAACAAGCAAAGCGAAATCTCTAAAAAAATTAATGCTTGCCGTCAAATATGTAAAGTTTTGCGATCTGGAAAATATAGGTACTGGTGTTTCTGTGTTATATGTAATCTCATATGACAATAAATCTGATTTTCTGCAGACGTACCTTGATGGAGAACGAGAAGCAGATTCCAACCCTGGATGTAACGACTAGATGGAATTCGACTTACTTGATGTTAGTAAAATTGTTCGATTTAAAGGAGTTTACTAATGCGCAAAATAATTTCAATATTAAAATGGACTGGGACAGGGTTGAGCTGTACCTTGCAGCATTTAAGGACACATATGAAGCAACACATAAATTGCAACAAGAGCAACTTGCATACAGCGATTTTTTTATACTGTGGATGGAGCTAAAGCTGAAATGTCAGAAAAGCCATAAAAGTCCCTTCAGACGAGCGCTTTTTCACCGACACTGTTTGTTTTGCTAAGTTTTTGATCGTTGAACGTCAGTTTCACATTCAAACTGTTTCGTTAGAGAACTTTTCATATTTTTTCTTACTGTTTAGTGTAAAACACAAAGCTCAAATGAAACAAAAATATGTGTTTTTTAAGAGAGTGAGCGAGTCTGATCCAATTTTCTGTCTTTTTGGTGAGCTGGCAGCCTAAAAAAAATGGGTTTGCATATTTTGCGAGCTCTGAAACAAAATCAATGAAATTTTAAATGTTCGGGAAAAACCTTTCTCAGATGAAAGTATCTCGAAGAAAGATTATCACACCTATTCATCATATCAACAGACATTTAAGCCAAATGATGAAATTTGAATTACAGTCCAAAATCAAGACTTGTATGTGCTCCCTCATGAGATCTTTCTTAATTTTCAAGGAAATATTAAAAGAACAACAGCCGAAAACGTTGCTACAACAGACGGTGATGTTGCAGCATTTAAAATAAGATATGAAATAAGTGGTTGTAAGATTGATAGAACACTGTTCGTTGGTATCACTACAACCCTCAAAAACTCTCTCATTGACTAGCCTTAATAGTCGGATTCTTCAAAATGCTGGAATGGGTGGAGGAAATGATATCCAATCATCAGGTTATTTTAACTTTTCCGTTCACCTAAAATATTTGTTGGGATTTGCTGAAGACTATACAAAGGTTATGTTAAACTGTAAACATGAACTTGTATTATTACTAACCAAAAATCTAGATGACGTATATTACAAAACTAGGGGTAACCAAACACATCAATTAGAAATGATAAATATATCTTGCAAAATTCCAAATGTAACTCAAAGTGATGTTGCAAAAATAAAAATGTAAGATTTTATAAAAAGTGGTGTTAATCTATCGCTTGCATTCCGCAGTTGGGACTCATATGTCAATCCCAAACTAGTTCAGGGAACACATCATGTTTGGAATGTTAAGATAGCTGCTAACCAAGAACGTCCCCGGTTTGCAATGATAGCCTTTTCACTAGATGGAGCACTAATAACACTAGTTTACAAATGCACTTTTCTTATGGATTTTGGCCCACTAAACACGAAAATCGCACTTACAAATTTTTTTTATAAGCGTTTTCGAAATTGTTGTATATGTAATAGGCGGCGTTGACAACCCTGCGTCAACAGCTGATATAACATGACTGGACTCAGGGATTTCGGGGTTAGCCTACCACGGTCACTCTGGGACAGAAACGCATGGTTTGAGGGTCACGATATAAAACGCGCACTTACACATGTACATAGATATAAGTTACTTAAATAAATAAGCTCGCGCATATTTAAAACTGGCGACGAGGATGGGATTAAAAATAATTTAAATTCGCGAGTAAAATTATAAGTACATGGAAGACAAAGACAGCGATCAAATTTCTAACTCTGTTGGAAATGCCGCGTCAGTCAAAGAGGAAGACAGAGACGACAATACTGCAACGAGTGGAAGTAACGAATTAGAAAAACAAAGGAAAACGAGCGAACAAGCTTCCAGTCACAGTGGAAGTGCCGCGACAGTCAAAAACACACGTGCTGAAAAATCTGAACAATTAGAAGGCAAACAATTATTCAAGCATCGAGGCCCAATGGCTGGACTTGGTAATCTAGAACAATTCGACCTGGCTCAACCTCACAAATGGACATCCTATTGGGAACGTTTCACTTTATTCATACTGGCCAATGATGTTAAGGAGGAAGAGCGGAAAAAGGCGGCTTTTCTTACGCTGGCGGGCGCGCCGCTGTATGAACTATTAACATCATTGGCCTCCCCAGCTAAGGTTAGTGATTTGAATCTATCGCAAATTTGCAAAGTACTCACCGATCATTTGTCTCCTCGTCCGTCGGAAATCGCTGCGTTCTATCATTTTCATAAGCGTGACCAACAAACGGACGAGTCTGCAGGGAATTACATGGCAGCGCTGCGTACATTGGCAAAGGATTGCAATTTCGGTGCGGCTTTGGACCGCATGCTGCGAGATCGATTTGTGTGCGGAATGAAGGATGGAAACCTACAAAGGATTTTCCTTGCCGAGGAAGCGTTGACGTTGCAACGAGTTCTAAAACGTGCAATAACCAGCGAGGCCGCTGCAGCAAGTGCAGCTATCATGAGGCAAACAAGTGAAGTGGAGGTTTCCGAGTCAATACATGGTGTGTCAGCGAGCCGCTCACGGCGATCTCAGCGCAGTCGGTGGTCATCATATGCGGAAGCAGTGCCCTCATCGTGAGAGTGTTTGCCATTCTTGCGGCCTGAAGGGCCATCTACAGCGCGTCTGCCGCCGCGCCCGTACGTCTAAGGACAGCGCGACAACGTCTAGTTCAAGAAACGCACATACGACACCGTCAACATCATCAAATGCTCGCCAAGGAGCTCATCATGTGAATCACATACGCCCACTAGTAAATCAAAAAAAATCGATAACCATCGTCATCAATAATCGATCCTGCATATTTGAGGTGGATTCGGGATCGCCTGTGACTATTATGAGAGAGTCAACGTATCGCTATATTTGGCCTAAAGGAAAGCAAGATCTCTCCAAATGCGATTTGGATCTGAACGACTACCAGAAAAATCCGATTCCTGTAAAGGGAGTCGCCGACGTATCTATCCTCTATAATCAACGCAAAATCGAGAATTTACCGCTCGTTATTGTCACTGGCGGTGGCGCGAACTTACTCGTTTGTAACTGGTTCGACTCGCTTGGAATACGAATCGAAGGAATATTCTCAATAACAAGCGACACAACTATTAAATCTGTACTTAGTAAATTTCATAATTGTTCTCAACTAACTTGGGCAAGTTGACTGGACAGCCAGTGTCGTTGTGTATAGATGCGTCTGCCACACCTGTTCGTTTACCTCCACGACGGATACCATTCGCGATTAAAGGCTTGGTAGAGGAAGAAATCAACCGACTTTGTAACCAGGGCTTTCTGTAAAGCGTTGAATACACAGACTGGGCAACCCCAATCGTACCTGTTATCAAGAAGGACGGCTCGGTCCGTATTTGTGGAGACTATAAGTCAACTCTGAATAATGTTATTAAGCCACATGGCCTTCAGATTCCGGCAATTAACACACTGTTGGCGTCAATTGAGGGAGGCTCAATCTTTGCTAAAATCGACTTAGCGCAAGCCTATCAGCAACTTGTCGTAGACGAACGCTCAGCTATGCTCCAAACAATTACAACACACATGGGCACCTTCAAGGTCAATAGACTGCAATTCGGAATTTCATCTGCCCCAGGAATATTTCAAAGCTGCATTGAAAACGTTGTTCGAGGTATTTCTGGCGTGCTTCCATACTTCGACGATATAGTAATCATGGGAAAATCGGAGTTTGAGCTTGCTGAGAGGCTGAATGAGGTACTTACCCGTTTCGAAACAGCGGGATTGCGATTGCGGAAAGATAAATGCGAGTTTGGCAAATCGTCTATAGAATTTTTAGGATTCAAAATCGATGCATTAGGAGTTTCGGCCATCAACTGAAAAGATTACAGCAATTCAACATTACATCGTTTGCTAGATAAGAATGCCATTTGGACTTGGAAGCGACAGCATGCAGATGCTTTCTCTGCATTGAAAGAACTCATAACATCCGACAAGCTTCTAGTACACTACGATGATCGGTTGCCACTGGTGCTTGCGTGCGATGCATCACCTTACGGGCTCGGAGCCGTTCTTAGCCACAAATTCCCGGACGGATCGGAAAGGCCTATTGCTTTTTACTCCCGCACATTATCCAAGTCGGAAAGGAATTATGCACAGATCGACAGGGAAGCAGTGGCATTGATTGCAGGAGCAAAAAAATTTCATAACTATTTATATGGGCGTTCCTTCACGCTCATCACGGATCATCAGCCACTCTTAGGAATATTTACAACGTCTAAACCAGTGCCAAACGTGATTTCTAATGTAATGCTTCGCAGATCTATATTCCTCAGCGCTTACAACTTTGATATTACTTATCGCAAAGGAAGTAAAATGGGCAATGAAGATTTCCTGAGCCGTTGTCCGATATATACAAAAGATGAAGTCACAGCACCTGAAGAGATCCTTATGATTGAGCTAGCAGCAGCACCTGTCGTCAACCCGGAACTATTAGCATCATACACTTCAAAGGATTCAGCACTCTCTAAAGTACTGAGCTGGGTGTTAAGGGGATGGCCTGATACAAAAATTGAGAGAACACACAAACTATACCCATACTACATGCGTCGAGATGAACTATCAGCGAATAAAGGAGTCTTGGTATGGGGCATTCGAGCCGTTATTCCTCCACAAGCCAGACGTACAATATTAACAGCTCTTCATGCGGCTCACCCAGGCATTGTTAAAATGAAGGCACTGGCACGCAGCTATGTGTGGTGGCCTAACATTGACGCAGAAATCGAAGCAATGGTGAAAAGCTGCTCCGCATGCCAGGAGATACGGAATGAGCCTGAAAAAACCCCCACTCATCACTGGGAATCGGCCAAGCGTTCCTGATCGCGCCTGCATGTGGATTTCGCCGGACCTTTCCAGGGGAAAACTTTCTTCTTAGTTGTTGACTCATATTCTAAATGTTTGGAAGTCGCCGTGGTCAGCTCAACGTCTGCATACGCCGCGATCAAGTTCCTCAGCCTGCTATTCGCCACACACGGACTTCCCGATGAGCTAGTCTCAGACAACGGTACTGCCTTCACGTCTGAGGAATTTAAAATGTTTATGAGAAACAACCTAATCCGACACATTCGTGCTGCTCCGTTCCACCCGGCTACCAACGGTCAAGCAGAGCGTATGGTACAGAGTACGAAAAACTATCTGAAGAAAATCGACCGCAATGCCGACATAAATGTTAGCTTAGCCAGATACTTATTGTATCAGCACACAACAAAACACGCAACGACAAATCGTTCTCCCGCTGAATTGCTGCTTAATAGAGAGCTCAAAACATTCTTCGAAAAGATCCAACCCACAGAGATAGCAATTGGAAAAACCTGCGAGGTCATGCATAACGATATCTTCATTTCAGGTACCCCAGTATGGGTCAGAAATTACTCCACTGGTCCCAAGTGGATTGAAGGATGGGTGACTACGCAAACAGGACCCATTTCGTACACGGTTCGTTTAGAAGACAACCGTATAGTTAAACGACACTACGATCAGCTTCGCAATCGTCTGCCGGCACTTGACTCTGGAAACAACAAAGACAATGCTGCCACCGATTGCGTCGGAAATGACAAATGCGCGCCAATTGGAGGGAGCGACGGTACATGCCCTGCTAACCAAGGGGAGCGTACTGTACCACTGGCGTTTTCTCCTGTGCTCGACCAGCCTGCAACGAATGCACAAGCAGAAGTACTTCGCAGGTCTGAGCGTAACCGTCACCCCCCGCAATTCTACGACGCATCTGGGTGTTAAGGGGTGTTGTGTATGTAATAGGCGGCGTTGACAACCCTGCGTCAACAGCTGATATAACATGACTGGACTCAGGGATTTCGGGGTTAGCCTACCACGGTCACTCTGGGACAGAAACGCATGGTTTGAGGGTCACGATATAAAACGCACACTTACACATGTACATAGATATAAGTTACTTAAATAAATAAGCTCGCGCATATTTAAAACTGGCGACGAGGATGGGATTAAAAATAATTTAAATTCGCGAGTAAAATTATAAGTACATGGAAGACAAAGACAGCGATCAAATTTCTAACTCTGTTGGAAATGCCGCGTGAGTCAAAGAGGAAGACAGAGACGACAATACTGCAACGAGTGGAAGTAACGAATTAGAAAAACAAAGGAAAACGAGCGATCAAGCTTCCAGTCACAGTGGAAGTGCCGCGACAGTCAAAAACACACGTGCTGAAAAATCTGAACAATTAGAAGGCAAACAATTATTCAAGCATCGAGGCCCAATGGCTGGACTTGGTAATCTAGAACAATTCGACCTGGCTCAACCTCACAATGATGTTAAGGAGGAAGAGCGGAAAAAGGCGGCTTTTCTTACGCTGGCGGGCGCGCCGCTGTATGAACTATTAACATCATTGGCCTCCCCAGCTAAGGTTAGTGATTTGAATCTATCGCAAATTTGCAAAGTACTCACCGATCATTTGTCTCCTCGTCCGTCGGAAATCGCTGCGTTCTATCATTTTCATAAGCGTGACCAACAAACGGACGAGTCTGCAGGGAATTACATGGCAGCGCTGCAAAAGTATCTAATACGAAATTTATTTTCTCTGAACCACGTGAAATTTCATCTTTTAAAATTAGTGTCTCTAACGACGATTTCCCTACTATATGCGATTCAAATTTTTGGCCGCCTCTTATGATTGTTCTTGAGTTCAAGGCAAAAAAGCGAACGCATCCTTCATCTATAACTCTTCCAATTAACACTTCTACCAATACTTCTCCAAAAAACTAGAAACTCTTACTATACAATACCAAAATGTTAGAGGTCTTCTTTCAAAACTCCAGCATTTGTATTTAAGTAGTTTCTCTTTCGATGCTGACATTATAGCTTTTTCTGAAACTTGGCTAAATTCCACTATCTCTGATAGCGAAAGTAATTTTGATATTTACAGTAAAGACCGATCGATTCGACGTGGTGGTGGTTTCTTAATTGCTGTCAAATCTACTCTTCATTCTGAAGTCATACTCCTTAACTCTCTTCCCGATGTTGAAATAGTTGCTGTTAAAGTAACTTTTCCGTCATTCTGGCTTTATTTAACATGTTCTTATATTCCTCCTGCTTCTGACATACAAGTTTATATGCAACATGTAAGCTGTATTAACGAAGTAGTTTCCCAAGAGCGTGACAATGATGCTGTCGTGGTGTTGGGTGATTTTAACTTGCCTTCAGCAGCGCGAACTACCTTACTCCATCCTCTCAACACGACTTCTTAGATCATTTATTTGACTTTCCTCTTTTTCAAATAAATGCTGTTACTAACAGTCTAAATAGAACCCTAGATCTTGTTTTTATTAACGATTGTCTAAATGCTTCCATCTCCAGGTCGATGCCCTTATCTATGCCTGAAGATCCTTACCATCCCACATTAGAAATTTCTCTCTTTGTACCTAAACCTTTTAATACACCAGCACCTATAGTCTCTGAGCCCCATCGTTGTTTTCGCAAAGGTAACTATATTTTGCTGCATCAACAGTTTTGTGTTTTCTGTTGCACTAATAGTGCACACTGATCGTGCAAAGTGTATACGTGCAGATATTTTTGGGAAAGTGAGATTGTGGCAATAAAAGGTGTGAAGCGGCGCTAAGGTCGCACCGTCTCACATTATATTTTTTTTTATTATTATTATAATATTTCATATTATTAATATTGTTATTTTTTAAGATAAGTTTAAATTTCAATTTATATGTAACGACCGTCATCGCAGGCTTGCATGCCTAAGCGATCGGTTGCACGAATCTGCCAAAAGGAGCGCCAACTTCACCTCGTTGTGAGAGAGCGAAAGCTCCGAGGTGAAGAGCGAAATCTGTGGTGAATTGTGTAACCGACGCTGGCGCGTGGCTTAGTGAGGAGCGACTCGACAGTTGCGATCGAGAAGCGGAAGCGAGTGGACGTCGCAATATGGCGCGTCGCAAAGTTAAAGAGAGTGAGTAGAGAGGTTAGAAAAAAAACGTGCGGCAGGGAACGCGTAGTTGTAGCAAAGTAGCCTAGAAGAAAAACGCCAATAAAGTTTAATCATATTTAACCCAAGCCTCAGTTTAATTATTTACTAATAACCATTAAATATCCCGTAGTTTGGACGAGGAATTGATCCCGTCAGCCGCTCGACTAATCGCGGCACTAATAACCATTAAATACCCCGTAGTTTGGACGAGGAATCGATCTTGTCAGCCGCGTGACTAATCCCGGCAACAATCCCTATTAAATACCCCGTAGTTTGGACGAGGAATCGATCCCGTCGGCCGTGCGACTAATCCCGGCAGCCATCCCTACTAACTTTGTCCTACTAGATCTCCGTAGTTCTTGCTGCCAGCGGAGCACCAGAGTATACCCAGTGCCGCTCCCTGGACATATAGAGTTGTCCCACGTGCGTGATGTTGTAGTTGTTGTCCTTTCATTGCGGTCAAACATTTCCCACCCTTTGCCTCGCGTCCAGCGAATCTTACAAATTTCTTGTAAGTTCTGGCCCAGGCAGACTGAGTCTATACCCTGGCTATAAACTTCCTTACAAAGGTATGTTCTTTTCGTATGTAGCCATCGGATTCTGTGCGACGTGTGGCGGCTGCCACCATCAAAGACCAGCGCATAGCGTCAAGCTCGGCGTAGCCAAGAAGCGCATCCTCAATTTTGCACGCTGCCACAGACACGCACACACACACATACATCTGTTGTGTTGCACGCGGTCGCACACGATCCCTAACTGGTTTTTCGACAATCTCTTCGCTGCTGAGACACTGCTCTGAGTGGAAATTTCTGGCTTTGTTTCTGTTCTCGTTGACGACCATGTGCACACACCCTCGTGGCGGAGACTCTGTGCGCTCAGCCACTTTGCGTTGCTGAAGCTGCGCGTGCTCAAACACGCCGCAGCCAACACGTAGAATCCCTGCTATAGTCGCGTTACTGTACCCGACACCTTCATGAAATGCTTGATGTTGTTTCGACAATAAGAAGATGGAGTAAGAACATTTCATTGACGACCCTTGTTGCAGATTATATCGCTATGGAAGCGAGTATGCTGTCATTTTGAATCTTTTGCTTTTCTTTGCATTTGCGTGTCATCGAATTAAACCCAATGACACTTAACGTAAATAAACATAAATTAAATTTTAAATACTTTAAAACTTATTATAACATTCCAAACAAAGAATATGATAAAAAGATTGTCATTGATCGAGCAAATCCTAATCAGAAACTTGCCGGTGGGCAAGAAGCAAAGTTCGAGTTGTGGAGGCAGCAACGAAGTTCAGTAAAAAAACACTTGTGCACAGTTCGCTTTCAATTTCATAAGTGGCTTTTACTCTCTTCTTCAATTATGTTTGAAAAATGTTTGTATGTATGTATTCTGCTGTTGCAGCGAGAGAGCCTGTTAGTTAGCAGACTTGTTTATGTTGATGACATTACTATGTACATTTCTATTTCTATTTACATTTCGTTTTATGTTATTTACATTCGAATTCAATTATTATTTTACTTAATTATGAAGGCAACTGCCTTGACAGTCATATTAAGAATCGAATTGAAATCAATTTAGCCAAATAAGATAAATATAATAATTTCTGGGATGGTATGTATTTATTGTCAAATTCTCAGCTGTTATATGTTCTAATCCATTTGAAGTTCACACAGCACATCTTCGTCTTCAGGCCTGTCGACTACGGTGCACTATGGTTTTTTTTCCGTTTTTTTTGGCATAAACTCTAATTTTAAACCTATTGAATTAAAATTTGGTTTGAATATATTTTTTAAGCTCCCAAAATGACCTACCAAGTTTCAAATGATTTGGGGCACTATTTCATATAGCTGCCATATAACCGATCTGGCCGATTTGGCCTAACTTTTTTGTTTATCAAGCTATTGGTTTGAAATTTGGTTTGTATACATTTTGTCTGCTCCCAAGATGACCTACCAAGTTTCATATGATTTGGGACACTATTTCATATAGCTGCCATATAATCAATCTGGCCGATTTGCCCTAACTCCCAAGATGACCTACCAAGCTGCCATATACCCGATCTGGCCGACATGCAACAAGGCTCCATTAAACATTTTTATTTTTTATTTTCTATTATATTTAATGAAAAAAAAACAGTAACAATTATACAAATTCACATTTTAGTATTCATCCATTATTAGTGCTTCATTCTGAAAGTAAAGATACATTTTACAAAATTTTAAATAAGTTTGGTTATGTTACTTACTATAGAAGTTACTCAATTTTCTTCTAGTTGATAGTATTCATCTTCTGAAGCAATAACCTCAAGTCCATCCAGTTCTTCATAATCTTCGTCGGACGAATTCTGTGTGGAATCTGGATCATCATTTTCACATTGAATTTCTAAATGTGGTGCTTGTAGTAGAGATATAACTTCTGCTGGTATGGTTTTCTTTTTGATTGTATTTCGTCGTTCTTTTAAATAGGCACTGTCAGCTGACATTTGTTTGGGCTCATCCGCAAAAAGCTTCTTTTTTATTTCATTAATGCTCTCACAACTCGCAGCTGCTTTTAAAACAACAGCCAAGTCTTTTTCGTTAGATTTTTTAGCTGAAACTGTGGCAGCATGTATGAGTAAGGGAGATAAGTTGTTATTCTCCTCTGAAAGTTCCGCGGCTAATTTTCTTTTCAGACGAGGACCAGCGCTTTCGTAATCACATTTTGGGCGACCCACTTTATTTGCCAATGCATAATGACCAGTGATTTCTATGAATAAGCTTTTCCCAAGCCATTTTGCGTGCTTTCCCTTAAATCTTTCTACAGTTGAATTACATTTAGGCAAGTGTTTATTTAAATAATTGACAAAGCCTTTCACTTTTTCATTTATCGACTTTATGGTTTCGTTATCTAAATGTTTTTGTGCGATCACTCTCAATATGTGCTGTTGTACGGCGTCTCCTGAGCGATTGTTGTTGCTCCAAATGTCAACCAGCTCAGCACGACTGAACACATATGGTACTAGAAAAATTTGATTTTTTCGAAAACGTGTGGATTCGGACAAAAAGGATTAGTTTCTCATTAATCTGCACACTTTGGTTAATAGTTTCTCACTTACAACTTTTTGCAACGCTTTGCCATGCAAAAGTACTGATCCACGAAACACAACTACACTTGTTAAGCTCGTTCTAAAAATACACATAAACAAAACACGGTACAATTGGACAAAAACACATAACAACGACACAAACATTGGTAAACTTTAGTTTTACATACCTGGACAATCGTTTTCCATATTTATTCATATCACTTTTGTGTAAACTTTCGCCAGAACAAACAATCAAAGTCGATACATTTTTCCCGCCAATTTTATACAAAACGGGTGGTACATAATCAGCTGACTTTAACAGCGCGCAAGCAGAACAGTATTGCTCCACATGTTAAAGTTAAACATTTTTTTATCTGTCTAAAGTGTTTAAAAATTAAAAATAAAAAAATTTTTAAAATACTAAAAAAAAAAAAAATTGACTTTATGCCAAAAAAAACGAAAAAAAAACCATAGTGCGGTGGAGTTAAATCATCAAAATTTAAAGTATGTGAGTACGGCTCGGCCACAACCCTTTTAAAAACAATCTGAAATCATGTAAGTCATATAACAGCCAAACTCTGAACAATATATTTGAAGAATATAAACTTGCCACAGAAATCCGACGTAAGGTAGAATCTTTCGGTTAAATTAAAATTATCTCTCGAATTGTATTAAAAATCCTCCGCTGAGGTAAAATCAATATTGTGAATCTATGAAATCTTACGAATTAACCATGAAATAAATTAATTCGCCTTAATGGGCACCTGAAATAACATTATTGCATTGATATAGGGTAAAGGCACATAATTTTAGAAGTCTTTACAGGTTGGGATGGTAATGAAGAAGAACAACAACATCTTAGTTCTTCACATCTGATGAATCATTCTTGTCTGCTCTTAGTTCCTTTTCTTGGTTGATGTCTATTTTCTAGCTTAACTCTGTCTACAATTTTAAGTTGTGTAACACGGCGGCTTGCTTGGTGGCAAAAGACCCACCCCACTTTCCCTGAGCTCTAGTCGAACCCGTAGGCAGAGTACGCCTCCAGTTTGCTGCACACATCACGTTTTCTTTACATAATTAAATAACGCCCAGACGTGGAGCCGAGGTATTGTGTGGTTATATAATCGCAACCAGTACATTAATATATGGCATCCAGACTTGGAGCACGAGTAGGTCGTTACAGAATGAAAAGCCGCAAGATTTTAAACGTATTTAAAATAAATAGATTGTCTGAGATCAACAGCTACCCCGCGCTTCTAGTTACCTTTCTCAATTTCCAAATTCCTTCCACAACCACCATCCAAATTATTATTTTGTACGCACTCAACCGTGTATATTTGATTATTAGGAATTGCAGGTGATCTTATAGTTTTCGCGGAGCCTGTCCAATAAACAAGCATTTCGTTTGATTATTAGCTAACTTATGTTAGTTAAATTTTATTTTGATTTCTCATCATTTTGGAATTTTAGTATTGACTTAAAGTTGATCTAAACCAGGTTATAGAATTCAATATCTCCATAACAACTATTTTATAATGAGAAAATGAGATTTCTCTTGTTGGACTCTTTCGACAAGTTCCTCTTTTCCGAAAACAATTCATCAAATCAATTTTAGTAGATTCAGCTTAGACCTAAAAGAAAGCTCGAATGATATATCAGAATATTTTTAAAATGCATCAATCTTATGAATGGATAAGTCCCACAATTACCTCATGATATAATTCTTATCGTTTATCGCAACTATCGCATCGTTTGTTTGGAATAAAAAAATCTGCTGAGATTCAAGCTTCCAAATTCTGAAAAGCATTTTCGTTAATTTTCTTTGACATACTCGAAACCTTAGCAATGGCAGTAGTGCGCAGCGGATGATTCGATAGCATGTACTATCTGCAATGACTCTAGTTGCGAAACAATTTTCAGAGCCTGTTCATCTGAGTTGATAACTAATAACACCACATGTCCAAATTGTAGACAACCCTGCAGTCTTGCACAGAGTTCTGAGATCCTGACCTAGCGTTGATACTAGACGTGACTCAGGAATAAATGATTCTGTTAATTCTGAGAATCGCATTCAGCAGATGATAACAAGCTCCTTAGAAAACCACAGCAAATATTGCTGCGACAGTATCTGATCAGATCAGTACTGCCTTACGAAATTTAAGTTTGTCCGCTTGACGAAGAGAGTCTCGAGACCAATCACAACTCGAATGGGAGAATGAAATTTCTCTCAATGTGCCGCGAGCAAACGTTGAACATTAATCCAATCAGAGACGTAGACCATCCGGGGCTCGTCCTAACACCATCGATTATTTCACTGATCTTCCTGACAGAATTTCTAATGGTATCTCCAACTGGAATTAAAAATTCCAACTGGAAAGTAAATTAACTTTTCTCTGGTTCCGCTTTTTCATTTTATTGGCGAGTTCATACGACTACAGGTCATATGAATTGGTTCGAATTGAGCAACAAGCTTCGTGAGCGATATCAAGATCAACGAACTGATCGAGATATCAAAAAGACCATGAGGCGTCGTAAGCAAGGAAACAATGAATCTTTTGATGAGTTTCAAGATGCCAGAGTAGCGATCGCCGATTCACTCAGAGATCCTATGTCAGAAGTTGACATTATCACAGAAGTTAGACACAACCTGAAAGCTGAATTAAGACATGAGCTACTTCACGTTGATATTCCGAGCTTGGCAATATTGCGGAAGGAGTGCCATTGACACGAAGAATTCTTTCGAAACACTCTTTCAAAACACTCGAACGAAACTTCGTGAGAATGTTTCGAAAAGAGTTGCTTATGCATTTCGTCACGAAGAGGAATTTGGGGAAGAATCTGAATCAATGAATCAGTCTGAAATGCTGAAACTGCGACGAACAAGGGCATAGATACCATGATTGCTTGAAGCCTCGCCGTGTTTTCTGTTATGGCTTTGGCTTGCTGGATGTATACAAGCCGAATTGTGCTAAATGCAAACTAGGTGCGGAAAACTCAGCTCAGGACTTTCTCAGAGTTCCGAGAGGGGATGTCCGACGCTAGCCTTGGATTTAAATTCTGCTCCTTCATTACCTGTCTTTCAATTTAACTTACCTGACGTATCACCTCATTCACCAGATTTTAAAACTTCCTGATCTTTCAAACCTTATAACGAACGCTTGCGTGAATACAAGTGCCGCAGAGCTGTAATTTTCAATGCTGACGCATTTACAATTAGAAAAAATCGATCATCTTAGCGAATGCAAAAGTGTTGGAAAAGCAAGAGCAGCTTGAAATGTTTTACCATATCTGCTATAGTGCAAAAAGTTAATGACATTCGTCCCTTTACACTGAAGCATGTGCATAACACTTCGTTCAATAATGTGTGTGACTAATTATTTAATACAAATTTTTTTGCCAATATTCGTTTTTATTCATCAACATAGTCCCCTTTTAGGGAGATACAATCATTCCAACGCTTTTCCAATCTTTCGATACCGCCTTTGTAAAACGATTTTTCTTTGCCTTCAAAATAGGAGTTAGTTTCACACAGAATATCGCTGACTGCACAACACAAAATATGTGCCGTAACAGCAGCAGTAAGCCAACCCGGTAGTTGCAAAGTAAGCTACCCTACATTACACGCAACAGCTGAGAACACAATAACCTAATTTTAATTGACACCACACACCTGTTAACTAAGCTATTTTTACCTATAAATATTGTGATTTTTGGATTAATAAAATCAGTGTGTTTTTAGTACAATCTACAAGAAACATTCACTCACTTCTACGATCGCACCCAGCTTTGCGCTTCAAGGAATTCATTCTCCGAAGTTCACCTGGTTACAAGAGCCAGTTGCGACGCCCTTTTAGTAGTCAGTTTATGTGCTGACTGCTTTCCAAACTTTACACAAAGAGTACTACTGAATTTACATGTGTAGATGTGAGCATTTTCTCAAACTTATTCTGCACAATTTTTCATTTAGTTTTCACTTGCAGAATTGTTTCTTGTTTATACATTATTTCGGACGCTACTGTTTTGTTAATTAGCAGCTGTAAAGCGAAATGTTAACTTACAGTCGGCTAACATAACATTTTTGTTGTGTTGACAGGACTATTAATTACCATTTTGAGTAATCGATTAATCGATAAAATCCGCAAATCATTCATGGGCATACGATTAATTTTCACGATAGTGCCGCTTAGCTTCCGTCGATCTGTTTCTTTTCGCTTTAACCAATTGGCAAGTGCAGATTGCACCTGGTGACGAAAATATAAATCATTTATTTTTTTTATTTATTTATTTATTGTCAGGCTAAAAGCAGCCGACATAACAATTTATTTAAAAATATAACATTAAAGTTAAAAATAGTATATATATATATATTTAAATTACAATATAAGTTAGAATTAAAAACTCTGGGGAATTTAAAATGAGAAAGAAAATGATTGGCCCAACATTTGTTGCTAGGATTGGGGAAAACCCAGAAAAACCCAATCAGACCAAAATAGTATTAATAAACAGTTAGTTTGTTAGACTAGTTAAACAAGATAATATAGAGGCTTTAATAGAGAGCGGAGAACACTCGAAACTAATCGTACGGTACAGACTATTATAATCTGCACACAGAGTACGAAGAGGTTCGTGAAGCTCCCAGTTAGTGGAACAACGTGAAAGATGTAAAGGATTAAAGGTTCGAGTTACTCTAAAGGGTACGTTAAAGGTTATTTCATCCAACAAATTAGCCGAGTCTATGTGACCGTGCAGTAATTTGTGGATGAACATTACTCCAAGCATAATTCTACGGTTATTAAGAGAGGGAAGATTGAGTAAGAGAAGCCTACTAGAATATGAAGGCAACTGAATTTCTGAGTTCCAACTCAAGCCACGTAAAGCAAAAATTAAAAATTGTTTTTGAACCGACTCTATCCTGGCACGATGGGATTCATATTGAGGAGACCACACACATGATCCATACTCAAGAATCGGACGAACAAGAGACGTGTAAAGAAGTTTAGTAGTAAAGGGATCATCAAATTCCTTGGACCATCGCTTAATAAACCCGAGATCTCCCATTGCTTTATTGACAGCTATCGCGATATGCTTATCAAATTTCAGTCTATGATCTAGAACTATACCCAAGTCATTAACTGATCTTTCGGAATCGTTCAAGCATTCCAATAAAATGCCATTAAGTGAATACCGTGAAATAACGCGGGAAGATCTATAAAAAGTCATAACTTTACATTTCGAACTATTGAGATTTAATAAATTATCTTGGCACCAAAGATGGAAAGCATTTAAGTCAGCTTGTAAGAGACTAATAGAAGAAGGATCGCTATACGATAAACAAAGCTTGACATTATCCGCATACATGATTGCATGGGAGTGAGATAGTATAGATGGAAGATCATTTATAAATAACGTGAAGAGTAGTGGACCAAGATGACTACCTTGCGGTACTCCAGAAGTAACTTTAACTGACTTTGAAAATGAATTTTTAAAAATAACTCTTTGTGTTCTGTTACTTAAATAATTTGAAATCCAAAGAAGAAGATTGTACGGAAAACCAAGAAGATCAAGCTTATGAGTGAGTAGAGAGTGGTTTACAGAATCAAAAGCTTTACTAAAATCAGTGTAAATAACATCAGTTTGCATCTTTTTCTTGAACCCTTTAATCACTAGGGAAGTGAACTCAAGTAGGTTAGTGGTTGTAGATCTGCATCTCATAAACCCGTGTTGAGTAGGTGAGATAATAGAGCTACATAAATGTTGAAGATGAGAGGTTATAATTTTCTCAAACATCTTCGGAATAGCAGACAACTTGGAGATACCTCTATAGTTCTGAACATCGGACTTAATACCCTTTTTATGAAGAGGGATAATATAAGAATCTTTCCATAGCGCTGGGAAAGAGGAGGAATCTACGGACAAAGTTAACAACTTATGTAATGGTCTACATAAAGATTCTGCACAGAACTTAAGAACAGAAGCAGGCACCCCATCGGGACCTGGTGCGTGCACTGGCTTAATCAATTTAAGATCGCAAAGAAGCGAGCTTTCTGTGATTAGAGGGCTGTAAATACAGTTAGAACAGCTTAACCTATACGGGTAAGGCTGGCCAACACGGAGACTACTCGTAGAATATGTAGTTTGGAAAAAGTCTGCAAACAAATCTGCTATGAATTGATCAGTATTAGCTTGAATATCGTTGAAGACAACAGAAGATGGTAATGATGCGGCTTTGCGTTTAGAGTTTACGAATTTGTAGAATTGCTTCGGATCTTTAGAGAATTCAAGCTTACAACGTTGCAAGTAATTATTATAACATTGTGAGTTAAGAACTAGAAAGCTAGAGCAGGTAATTAAATATCGAGAGAAATCATAAGGATTTCCAGATTTTTTATATTTTTTAAATTGCTTGGATTTCACATTTCTTAAATGTGATAATTCTCTAGAGAACCAAGGAGGTCTATTGCAACTAATTGGTGATGCAAGTGGAACACAGATGTCAAAAAAAGAGTTAAGAGTATTATAAAAAAGCTTAATGGCATTATCCAAGTTAGAACATGTGTATAGTTGAGACCAATCAGAACATGAAATTAGACTGTTTAACTTATTAAAATCAGTTTTACTAAAACTCCGTACTCGCTCAAGTGGCTGAGAAGATAGAAAAACAGGCCACAAAGGTAAATTAATGCGTGCGTTTAGAGTTGGGTGGTAAGGGTCTTCCGGAATAACCAATGGATCAATCCTGTATACAATGCTATTGGTAGAGTCCAATACGAATAACAGGTCAAGTGTCCTGTTGATAGAATTGCACACAGGATTGATTTGCACCAAAGAAAGCTCAGAAAGACCGTCAATAAATTCATGAGAGCTATCAGGAAAAAGTGAATGCGAGTCGTTTGAGGAAAACCATCGAACATCTGAAAGATTAAAATCACCTAAGACAAAGAGCATGTCAGTATCAGAAAGTAGAGATGATATAAATTTAATAGCAGTCAGGTGACTATCGTATAAAGTGATATCAGAAAGGGGTGGAATATAAGAACAAGTAAAATAAATTGAAAATTTAAGAAAAGAAACTTTCACACAAATAAACTCAATATCAGAATTTAATGTAGTTGAAATCGGTTCTGAGGACAGATTAGAATCCACGGCCAATAGTACTCCGCCACCTTTACGAGCTATACGATCACATCTATATATAGAGTATTTAGAAGAAAGAATAGAAAAGTCTGATGTGGCAGGCTTGAGCCAGGTCTCAGTAAAACAAATGACATCAAAATCAAAAGAATGACTATTGAGATATAGATTAGAGAGTTTACTATTAAGGCCTCGAACATTTTGATAGGCTAGAGTTAGAGAAGAAATTAGTTTTTTGATACAGAGGAGCCAACACCTGAGATCGGAGCCCGATCTCTCTTTCGAGTAGAATTTCCCTTGTATTCAGCAACAAAGATATGTTCGGGCCAGAAGTGTTGATGACAAATTTGATCAAAAACCTTCTCCGAACATGATATCTTAAATGAAGATATTTCCCTAGGATAATTAAAATTAAATTTATCCACCGAAATGTCAGGATCCTGTATAATGTTTTGGATGTAAGCCTTAACATCATACGAGGACTGATCTTTGGCAAGCCTAGAAACAAAGACATGCTTCATAGGCTCCGGAGGAGGAACGCCTTGGAGGGGCTTAGACATGCGAGGAGGTACGACAGTCAAAGTATTGGCTGCCTTAACAACTGGCGTGGCATTTGTTTTTACTCGATTGGGAACAGACGGAACAGGTGAGGCGGAAACTGCACTATCGGGTGGGCTGGGTCCTAGTCCAGTCATAGCTTGCTGAGAAGTAGATGGCTGAGAGTTAATAATTGATGGCTGCAGACCCAGGTCTGATGGCGGGATTGAAAAGGACATCTGCGCCTGGCGCGGAGCAGAACTACTCTTTTTACGTTTAGGAGGCTCATTCAATAATGATGAATTACTGAATAAGTTCTCCATATCCGAAAATAGGACATTTGCCTTGTGAAAAATTTTAGACAAGTCCTTAAAACTATCTCTAGTTCGCTCCATATATTTACGAACTTGCACCTCAATGTCCCGGCAAGTATCACAGCGCCATCTCAAACCATTGTTCTTCTCAAGACAATCTTTGACTTTAACCGTTATACCAGCACATTTCAAGTGAAAAGTCCGGTCACAAAAGAAGCAAGAAATAAATTCTTGCTTGGGGTCAGGTCCGTGACACTTGTTAAAAAAACACACTAAATCGGACGACATAATAAAAAAGGGTATTTTATAGTCGACTATGAAATACTTTAGGGGAATGATAAACGAAATGAAAAGAAAAATGCAGAACAATAACAACGCTTGGTCACAAACGGCCGCTTAAAGTGCAGAAAGCAAGCACAAAGCAAGAGATGAAAATATGCGAGAGCGTATTGGTACTGGTAAGCGCTTCAACAGATTATTGATGAGAGCACAGAGAGCGACACTGAGAGCGAGAGAGCAAGTTTACAGCTGTTAATTGCCCAAGCACAATCGATGTACAGCTGATCTAATAGACAGAATAAGAGAGATGAAAGCAATAAGAACAAAAACAAAAATACTTTGCACAAGTTGAAAACACAAACAAACTTGAAGTAATTATTGAAACAATCACTGTTTTTGCACAATAAAAGCACCAACAGAACACCAAAAGTGTAGATATCACAACAAGACAAATTTAATATAATAATTACGTGTTAGAAATGCACTAAAACAAGAACTTTCACGGAGCACACAAAAACACGTCTAAACAGAGAGAGAGTTAGAATGTAATGAATTGTGAAGCATTTTAACTTTGCATCAACAGTTTTGTGTTTTCTGTTGCTCTAATAGTGCACACTGATCGTGCAAAGTGCATACGTGTACATATTTTTGTGAAAAGTGAGATTGTGGCAATAAAAGGTATTTTGCTTAAGACTCGTGTCTTATTCTATTTCTTTTTGTATGTAGGCATCGGATTCCGTGCGACGTGTGGCGGCTGCCACCATCAAAGACCAGCGCACAGCGTCAAACTCGGCGTAGCCAAGAAGCGCATCCTCAATTTTGCACGCTGCCACAGAGACTCTGCTGGCAACGCCTCGTGACCAATTTGATCTACGGACACGCACACACACACATACATCTGTTGTCCAGACCGAGAGACCCCAACCGCAAGCACAGGTACCGAGTGGAGAAAGGTTACCGCAAAGCGGAAGTCTCGAAAGCATAAGGGAGCGCTTAGCACGAAGGTGCGACCCGACGCCTTGGTTATCAAGACGGTGGGAGAGGTGACTTATGCTGACTTACTCAGAAAGGTCAAACAAGATGAGAAGCTGCATGGGCTGGGAGAGGCGGTGTCCCGGATCAGGAGAACCCAGCAAGGCGAGTTGCTACTGCAACTCAACATATCTGGAGAGGACACGAGCGCGTTTAAGACCCTTATTGGCGAAACGCTTGGGGAAACAGCGGAGTTACGATCTCTGTCCCACCGAGTCACGATCGAGTGCAAGGACTTGGACGAGATCACGACTGAGGAGGACATCAGGGACGCGCTGCGAAGCCAGATGAAGATTATGGATACTGGGCTCGACGACATTAACCTTCGCAAGGGTTACGGCGGAACTCAAACTGCCGCAATCAGGCTGCCAGCAGAAAGTGCCAGAAAGGCGCTATCAGCGGGCCTGCTTAAGGTAGGATGGGTCAGGTGTCGACTGAGGGAGAGAGTTAACAAAACAAATGTTACCGCTGTCTTGAGTTCGGCCATCTGGCAAGGCATTGCAGGAGCGAAGTGGACAGGTCCAAGCTGTGTCGAAGATGTGGCAAGGATGGCCATTTCGCAAAGGACTGCAAGGAGGAACCAAAGTGCATGTTGAGCAAGGACAAGGGCTCAGACTGGAAGGACATCGCTGGCAGTGGCAGATGCCCCCTGTTTAGGAGCGCGCTCTCAAAGCAGTCAGCATGAGGTGCACCCAACTGAACCTCAACCACTGCGAGGCTGCACAGTCCCTACTGTTGCAAGCCGTGAGGGAAAGGAGTCCGAAGTTGCGAGCCATATAAGCCGATTTCGGGTAGCAGATGGGTATCCAGCAGGTGTAGAAAGGCAGCCATCTGGGCCGTGGAGACTCCACCCAAGGAGGTCAACGCCTCGGGTGATGGATTTGTCAGAGCGAAGCTTAGAGGGGTCACCTTCTACAGCTGCTACGCTCCGCCGAGTTGGGACCTGGGACGCTTCGAGAGGATGTTGGCAGACATGGGGCAGTAAGGAGACAACAGCAAGAGGAACTGCTCTGCTGGAGCATTTCTCGTCGTTGGACGTCGGGTTGGCAAACGACGGAAGACAGCTGACTTTCTGCAGGGCTGGTCGAGGATCTATTATAGACCTCACCTTCCTTAGCAGCTCGCTGTGTAGGAGAACCAAGTGGAGAGTCAGTGACGAGTTTACCTTTAGTGACCATCGAGCGATTCACTTCGAAATTGGTGGTGAAAGGCAAAGCCAGCAGAGACCCAATAAAAGTGGGCCAAAATGGAAGGACAGATTTCTGGACGCGGATATCTTCTCGCACGTTTTTAACGTCTCCGAATGGAATCCGGCGGGAACATCGGTGGATGATATAGCACGGCAGTTGTCAGAATGTCTGGAAGCGGCATGCGACTCTTCTATGCCTCGGAGGAAGCCAAGTCGGCGCGGATCGCCATGCTACTGGTGGAACGACCAGATAGCCCAACTCAGAAAGGCATGTCTGAGAGCTAGAAGGTGCAGTTAGAGAGCGAGGAGACGCCCGGACTTCGAGGATCAGTTGGAGGACCTGAGGTCAGCGAAGAGAGCTCTGAAGCAGGCGATCAAGACAAGTAAGTCTGACTGCGTTAGACAGATCTGCGAGGAGGCAGACGTAAACCCCTGGGGGACCACCTACAAGGTCGTCACCAAGACGATCAGAGGCCAGGACTCGCTGAGAGTGACATGTCCCATCTTGCTTCGCAGCATCGTGGAGACACTGTTTCCACAGCATGCAGATCGTGACGTCAGCTTCGCGCCCCGGCTCGAGCCATGCCAGCCGATCTCTATTGAGGAGGTCAAGTCGGCCACCAAGCGAATCAGGACAGCATCCCGAATAAGGTTCTGAAGCTGCCGTATCCACTCGACCTGAGGTTTTTGTTAACATCTTTAACAATTGCCTACAGGAAGGAGCGTTTCCACGGCGATGGAAGAGGCAGCGTCTTATCCTCCTGCCAAAGGGGAATAAGCCCGTTGACGAGCCCTCGGGATATCGGCCAATCTGTCTGTTAGACACTGTCGGCAAGATTTTATAACGCATACTCTACAATAGACTCGCGCAGGTAGTCGAGGAGAAAGGCGCAATGTCTGAGGCCCAATACGGATTCCGTAAAGCTAGGTCGACGGTGGACGCGATACTGGCCGTTGTCAACATCGCAGCCAGGGCAATCGAGGGAGCCAGGTGGAGATGGGGTGATAAGCAGTACTGCGCGGTGGTGACTCTGGATATCCGCAATGCTTTCAACTCTGCGAGCTGGTTGCGTATCAGAGGTGCACTCACACGGATTGGACTACCAGCATACCTTCTACGGATAATATCCAATTATCTGTCAGATAGGGTGCTGGAGTACGAGACAGATGATGGCCCAAAGCGCTACAGGGTGACAGCCGGCGTTCCACAGGGGTCGGTCCTAGGTCCCCTTCTGTGGAACATCATGTACGATGATGTGCTCAGACTACAACTGCCCGAAGGATGCAACCTAATTGGCTTCGCCGACGATCTGGCATTGGTCGTTGTGGCTAAGGAGGTTGGAGCAGTGGCGGCGGCCGCTAATGCTGCAATAAGCTTTATCGCTGAGTGGATGCAAGATGCGGGACTCGACTTGGCAGGCCACAAGACGGAGGCAGTGCTCATAACGAGCCGGAAAAAGGTGGAGTTTATGAACGTGCAAGTGGGGAACAACACCATCAGGTCGATGGAGTCCATCAAGTACCTGGGTGTCTTGCTAGATAACCGCCTAAGTTTCCGTGCCCATGTGGATTACGTGGTTCAGAAGGCGTCAAGAATGCAGGGAGCTCTTTCGCGGATGCTGCCGAACATTGGTGGACCGAAGGTTGGAAGGCGATTGCTTCTGGCAAGAGTGGTTGCGTCCATCCTTCTGTATGCAGCGCCGATCTGGGCAAAGGTGGTGGAAGGCAGCAAGAGCCTCAGGAGGAAACTCTCAGCACCGTACAGGCTCTGCGCCCTGCGAGTCATATCCGGTTTCAGGACAGTGTCGCATGAAGCAGCACTGGTACCGGCCGGACATCCTGGCTACGGAAATGCGGGAGATCTACCTAGCGCGAGCGGAGATGGCATCCCTAGCTACCTGGCAAGTTCGGTGGGACTCGGTCACCAATGGGCGATGGACGCATCGACTTATACCAAAGGTGGAGGAATGGCTGAACAGAGGTAAGGGAGAGGTCAACTTTCACCTAACTCAGTTCCTAACGGGCCATGGAGCCTTCAGGAAGTACTTGCACAAGTACGGGCATGAGGAGAGCCCGGAGTGTCCGAACGTGAGCGAGGACCCGGAGCACGTGCTGTATCATTGCAGACGATATAGTGAACGAGCGGGAGTCGTCCCATCACCGGAGAGCCTGATGACTTTCATGTTGGAGTCGGAGGAAAATTGGTGTTCAACGTGTCAGATCATTATTGTAATCCAGAGGGACCTGAGAAAATGCGAAAGGGAGCGACGTGAGAGGAGTAGTGGCTAGGGAAGGCAACCCGTCCCCGCGATGTGATACTCGAAGGTTGTTCCGCGGGGAGTGAGATTTGTGGGAGGTGGTTTTAGGGAATTTCCACCTCCCATTCGTAGGGCCACTAGGTGTACTATGTACATCTACGTCCAAGTAAAAAAAAAAAAAAAAAAAAAAAAACTGTTGTGTTGCACGCGGTCGCACACGATCCCTAACTGGTTTTTCGACAATCTGTTTGCTGCTGAGACACTGCTCTGGGTGGCAATTTCTGGCTTTGTTTCTGTTCTCGTTGACGACCATGTGCACACACCCTAGTGACGGAGACTCTGTGCGCTCAGCCACTTTGCGTTGCTGAATCCCTGCTATAGTCGTGTTACTGTACCCGACAACTTCATGGAATGCTTGATGTTGTTTCGACAATAAGAAGATGGAGTAAGAACATTGCATTGACGACCCCTGTTGGAGATAATATCGCTGTGGAAGCGAGTGTGCTGTCATTTTGAATCTTTTGCTTTTCTTTGCATTTGCGTGTCATCGAATTAAACCCAATGACACTTAAAGTAACGTAAATAAACATAAATTAAATTTTAAATACTTTAAAACTTATTATAACATTCCAAACAAAGAATATGATAAAAAGATTGTCATATTAAGACTCATATTGAAAACAATTCAGCCAAATAAGATAAATATAATAATTTCTGGTATGGTGTGTATATATTGTCAAATTCTCAGCTGTTATATGTTATAATCCATTTGAAGTTCACACAGCTCATCTTCGTCTTCAGGCCTGTCGACTACTGTGGAGTTAAGTCATCAAAATTTAAAGTAATTGAGTACGGCTCGGCCACAACCCTTTTAAAAACAATCTGAAATCATGTAAGTCGTATAACAGCCAAACTCTGAACAATATATTTGAAGAATGTAAACATGCCACAGAAATCCGACGTAAGGTAGAATCTTTCGGTTAAATTAAAATTATCTCTCTAATTGTGTCTGGTTAAGCAGCGACGAGTCGACCGCCCAGCTGATTTACTTTAAGTAGATAACATTGCATGCTTTCTTAAATTACGCTACATAGCAATACTCTTTGTAATCTTTAATCACTCTCGTTGTAATCGCTGTAATCACACTCTCGCTTATGCCCTTAGCCCTTTGCTTCGGCGCACTTATGATTAGTCTCGATTCGTGTACTATTGTCGTCGGTCAGATTGCCTCTGAACCAACGTTATTCCTTTGTCGATCGATTGGCACTTGCTAATTCGAGCTAGCTGCCAATCACTGCGGACGGCAGTCCGCGCTAGTGACGAAAGCAGCACGAAGGGTGCGAAAGCGACTAGCATATATACACAGGAAGAATGGAAAATTTGCTATGACCGTCCGATCGGGTCGAGTTATATACCGATCGAAAGGTATCAATTTAACTTACAAATGTGCATACTAAGACTTTTGGAAACTTTCCTGGTTCGTGAGATAAACAGGTGTAAGTGGGAGGGGAAAAATTTAAATTATTGGAGCAAATGGGGCCGTTGGGGCCTTTTTGATTTATTTTTTAATTTTTTACTCTTCTAATCAAAAATACGCGTCGAATGACACCTCGATCATCGAAATCCGATTACTGGTTCAAAAAATAATTAATGTTGAAATTTTTAGTCGCCTTTCGAAAATGAGATGAAAAGTCAGTATGTCTGTTTGTTTGTTTGTATCAAAGCGTTGATTTAGCTTAAATGTTTGAATGAGGACTTGTTCCCGCTCAAAAATATAGAAACGTTTGTTCTATGACTTTTTAGAAAAATAGCTAGTTTAGCGGGAAATCGCTAAAAACCGCTAAAATTAAAACCCTCATAGCATCCAAACGATAGAAGCTACAGATATGATCTATATATCGATGAAAAGGTATTTTGAAGGGCTCCTAGGCATACCTTCAAAGTTTTTTTTTAAAGTAAAAAGGTAAACAGCTACAGGTGAAATAATTTTTTTTTTTTAATTTATGAAAAATCTACAAATGAATTCATTTTTAAATATGTAGTATGTTGTAGACAATTCAATTCCGCGTCTTTTGACATATAACTCCTATCTCTCAAAATTCGTTTAGGCAAGATATTACCTGTTAATTGAATATACCTTTTACCTTTACACTACTGCATGTATACTACTGCATGTACACTACTTGCACTGCTTGCAGTGCATGTGGAAAGATACTGCTTGCAAGTGGTGAATTCTTTTTGCGGCAGATGAAACATTTTGTAATTCCAATTACAGCAAGATCGAAATATATTTATAAATATATATAATATTGAAACGTCTCTGATTGAATGTGTTTTTAATTCTCTTAATTATATAATTATTGAATTGTTTTAAAAAATATTGCAATTGTCAAAATTTCCGATGTCTTATTAAAAAATTTCTGATATCTTATAAAAAAACCTCTTTACGAGGTAAAAGTCTAGTGCCGAAAACATTTTCATGCCCCAAAATTTCTGATATCCAATTTTGTGACGAAAAATATTAAATTTTACACATGAATTATTAAAAAATAAAATTTTTGTCACTGGGCACATTGCGCTAAATTTTTCATACCTAATAAATAGTACTTTTTTGCGCAGTGCCAGTGACAAAAATCTTTTTTTTTTAATAATTCATGTGTAAAATTTAATATTTTTCGTCACAAAATTGGATATCAGAAATTTTGGGGCATGAAAATGTTTTCGGCACTAGACTTTTACCTCGTAAAGAGGTTTTTTTATAAGATTTACATACAAACAAACATTGTGCAAAATCCAATCAGAAGCGGCAACTTCGTGCCTGCCTTCTGAATAACCCAAATTGTTAACATAAACTAAATTGCCCTGCGTGGCTAAATATATATCTTATAAAAAAAACCTCTTTACGAGGTAAAAGTCTAGTGACGAAATCATTTTCATGCACCAAAATTTCTGATATCCAATTTTGTGACGAATAATATTAAGGTTAACTTATAAATTACTAAAAAAAAATTTTGTCACTCGGCACTGCGCAAAAAATAAATATTTATTAGGTATGAAGAAATTAGCGCAATGTGCCGAGTGACAAAATTTTTTTTTAGTAATTTATAAGTTAACCTTAATATTATTCGTCACAAAATTGGATATCAGAAATTTTGGTGCATGAAAATGATTTCGTCACTAGACTTTTACCTCGTAAAGAGGTTTTTTTTATAAGATATCAGAAATTTTTACGTAAGATATCAGAAATTTTGAAAATTGCAATATTTGTTGACGGTACAACTTTGTCAAAAGGTGTTTATTGTTTGTACAAACAAAAACAAACTGTCTGGCAACACTAGTTCTTTTACAAACATACATTCAAAATTCGATAAAATCATTACTGGCGTTTTCTCAAAATCGCCAAAATGTGGGAAAAAATACCTTATTTTACCTGTAGCTGTTTACCTTTTTACTTAAAAAAAAATTCAAAGCATGCCAAAGAGCCCTTTGATATACCTTTTCAACGATATATATATCACATCTGTAGCTTTTATCGTTTAGATGCTATAGGGGTTTCAATTTTAGCGGTTTTTAGCGATTTTCCGCTAAACTAGCGTGTTTAGGTGCATTTAAATTACACATATCTAAATTATAAACAAAAACAGAACAGCTATGTAACACAATTTATAAAACTATGTCAACACTTCACACACAAAATATCGCTGACAGCATAACTGACCACACAGAATATCGCTGACTGCACAACACACAATGTGTGCCGTAACAGCAGCAATAAGCCAACCCGGTAGTTGCAAAGTAAGCTACCCTACATTACACGCAACTGCTGAGTACACAATAACCTAATTTTAATTGACACCACACACCTGTTAACTAAGCTATTTTTACCTATAAATATTGTGATTTTTGGATTAATAAAATCAGTGTGTTTTTAGTACAAACTACAAGAACCATTCACTCATTTCTACGATCGCACCCAGCTTTGCGCATCAAGGAATTCCCTCTCCGAAGTCCACCTGGTTACAAGTGCCAGTTGCGACGCCCTTTTAGTAGTCAGTTTATGTGCTGACTGCTTTCAAAACTTTACACAAACATTTTTGGTGACCCCGACACTGGAAATCCGCGTTGTCCACTAGGCGACACAAGGATAACCTCCAGAACACAATCCTTACTTGAATTGTCAACAAGGCGACATTCAAAGGATACTTGCAACCTGCCCATCTGAAGTTGTCAACAAGGCGACAGAACAGGAGCATAAAGATTCACCAAAATAATTGGTGAACCGATCTATTGGCACTCCACTAAAGTTGTCAACCAGGCGACACACAAATTTCTGAGTGTGCTCTGGTCACATAAATAAAAGTCCACCAAGCGACAAAGTTAAGATATTAACTTACTAAAAATGGCATCAGATCAAGTAACCATCGATGAGTTACTAGATGTACAACAAGATGTCAGCCAAGAAATCTTAAAGCTGATATCCAACTACAAAAAGGATTCAGCTGAGAGAAAATGCCAGGCCGGTTATCATAGGATTAAGGCCAAAACTCTCAATGAAAAATGGAGCATCATTCAAGCAAATGATGAAATCATTAGAAAATCTGGCGGCCTACCGGAAAACCATGAGTACTTCACCTTTTTTAATGACATAAGGTCCACAGTCCTTAAGTTCCAAGAAGCCATCAATAAAGATGCGGAAAGCCTAAGCAAAAAGACTGCAAAAGTTGAGGACGGACAGCGTCAGCAACCAAGCTTGGAACTCAAGACTACAAAAGTCGAGGACGGACAGCGTCAGCAACCAAGCGTGGAACCAAAAGTCATCGCGTTATGCAGACGGCAAAAGGCAATGATTGCATCACTATATCGCACATTGCAACAGCCTATGGAGCATACCGCAATGGATCTAACAAGGAATCTATGGTCCCAAATTCAGGAGGTCCACTTTCAACTTTATGAAGAAGTTGAAGTCCCGGAAGACAATGGATATGATACAAAGAAGTATCTACAAGCAGAGCGGGATGTGCAAAGGGCGCTAGCGGCGAAAGGCCCTACAGAGTGCACCTTTGACAGAAATTTACCTCGAATAACTATTCCCAAATTCGATGGTGATATATTGAAATGGACACAATTCTTCGATATGTTTGTGTCCATGGTTCACGAAACCAATATGCCCATTATTCGGAAAATGTGGTATCTAAAAACCAGCGTGGTCGGCGAGGCAGAAAGAATGATACGCCAAATCGACCTAAAAGAAGACAACTATCTTCACGCATGGAACATCTTGGTGGACACCTATGACAATCCAAGAGACATTGCAACAACGGTATTAAACCGATTTTTGACTCAACAGGCGATCAACGACAATGTTAAATCGCTCAAGGAACTATACATAGTCACTATGGAGTCTCTTGCATCTCTCAAGGGACTCGGTTTAGACATTTCGACGTGGGACCCGATACTGATAGAGGTTCTACGAAACAAGCTGGACAGCACAAATAGGACGCTGTACGAGCAATCAATAAGCGACTCGAAGCAAATTCAGAAACTTGACACCATGCTTCAGTTTCTTGAACAAAGAGTCCGTGTTTTAGCCACCGGGAGCAAAACACAGAACCATGCCAAACGGGATTCGAAGGGAGCCTCTTCATCAACTTCAAGGAAGGATTGTCCATACTGCAAGAAACCAAATCATACGATGTTTCGTTGTGACGACTTCCGCTCAAAATCAGTCGCTGAGAGATTGAATTGGGTTCAACGCCAAAGGCTATGCGTCAACTGCTTCAAAGCAGATCATATGGCGAAGGCGTGCCAAAGCAAATATAAATGCTTCAAGTGCGACAAAAAGCACAACACTCTGCTGCATCTGGAGACGACTTCAGTGGAACCACATAATCCGGTTGTGGCATCGGCAAGCAGCAAAACTATAAATCTACTTGCAACAGCAAAGGTTTTAGTCCAAGGAAATAATGGACAACAAGCCACGTTTAAGGCACTGCTAGATTCTGGATCACAAATTAACGTGATATCAGAGCGTCTTGCATCATCACTGTCCCTAAAACGCCATGATACCGCACTACGAATTGAAGGTATCGGTGGACAACCGAGAACCAGTAGGGCTCGGGTAAATGTGTTAGTGAAGTCACTACACAGTAATTTTACAGTGCGGATCGAAGCATTCATTCTACCGCACATTATCACGGATCAGCCATCCCAAAACATTAATGAAGAAAACTGGAATATTCCGACAAATCGTCCGTTGGCGGATCCCCAATTTAACAAACCAGGAAAAATTGACATGCTGATCGGTGCTGAGCATTATTACGCACTATTGCTCCCACAACAGCAAAAACTCACGCCCTCTGGTCCAATCATGCAACAAACCAGGTTGGGGTGGGTTGTGGCTGGAAAAATAAAAGAAGCAAACATGTCACCAGCCATATGTGCAGCTACTACAGGAGAAGAAACTAATGCCATATTGGAACGATTCTGGAGCTTAGACAACTTTGAAACGTCGGAAAAACATCGTACGCCAATTGAGAAGGCATGCGAAAAACACTTCTTCGACAACTTAAAAATCGCTGCTGATGGGCGATTCATTGTCAAATTGCCGTTTTCTGAACATCCTTCAGCCCTGGGGCCCTCGTTGGAGACTGCAGAAAGAAGGTTCTTGTCGTTAGAAAAAAGGACCAAGGCAGAGATTTGGAAAGGACTTCATGGCCGAATATGAACAATTAGGTCACATGAAAATTGTCCCTCGCAACCTACTTCCATCAAGCAACTACTTCATCCCTCATCATTGTATGCTGAAACCTGATAGCAGCACTACAAAGCTAAGAGTGGTTTTCGATGCATCTTGCAAGACGTCGACAGGAAAATCACTTAACGACATACTGCAAGTAGGACCCACTGTGCAGAGCGACCTAATGTCAATTTTATTAAGATTTAGAACACATAAATATGTGTTCACTGCAGACATCGAGAAAATGTACCGTCAGATTTGGATCAATCCTAAAACCAGTTCCACCAGATGATTGTTTGGAGAAACAATCCCAATGAGGAGTTAAGGTACTACAGACTAAAAACAGTTACCTATGGCACGGCGTCGGCTCCATTCCTAGCAACCAAGTGTCTAAATCACTTGGGCACAACTCACATGGACAAATCACCAGTAGGAGCCGCTGCACTAGTGAATGACTTCTATGTTGACGACTGCCTCACAGGAGCAGATTCAGCCCAAGAAGCAATCCAAATTCGGGAGGAGTTACTGAAGATCCTGCGCCCTAATGGATTCAATTTACGAAAATGGTACTCGAACAACGAGAAACTGTTACAAGGAATACCCAAAGACGACGTAGCAAGCGACGTAAAGTTTGAGGACACATTGGACGGCTACAGGATCAAAACATTGGGCCTTATTTGAATGCCCAAAAGGGACCATCTATGTGGCCGGGCTCAGAGCAGCACAGCTACGAAAATTACTAAACGTATCGTTTGCTCTGAGCTGGCACAAATCTTCGATCCCCTAGGCTTATTCGCCCCAGTCGTTGTTAAGGCCAAGATTTTCATGCAACGTCTCTGGGAAGACAAACTAAAATGGGATGACGAGTTACCTACAGCTCTTCAGAACGAATGGAAGAACTATCGAGATGATTTACAAAGCCTGAATTCGATGCAAATGCCCCGACATATATACGATGGAAAGGTTCCAGTAACAAAGGAAGTGCATACATTTGTGGATGCATCGGAACGAGCATACGGCGCCGCAATATACGTACGCGCAACGTACAAAAATAAACAAATTTCTGTGCGTCTGCTATGTTCGAAGTCTCGAGTAGCCCCAACGGCAAAGCAGTCACTCCCTCGTCTAGAGCTTTGTGCTGCATTATTGGGTGCTGAACTCGCGGACAGGATTCGACGAGACCTTAACCTAGACTCCAGCACAGTACCAGGATATTTTTGGTCGGATTCTACTATTGTCCTTTCATGGATCAATGCAGCTGCGTCCACATACCATACATTTGTGGCCAACCGGATAGCGAAGATACAAGCATTGACAAGTCAAAATCAATGGCGCCATGTGTCTTCCACCAACAACGCAGCAGATGTGCTCTCAAGAGGAATACCCGCTCGAAGATTACACGAGCACAACCTATGGCTGTATGGACCACTATTTCTGCATGGCTCTCCAGACCAGTGGACAGCCCCACATATCATCATCACCCCAAGCAACTTGGAAAGGAAAACCAAACACATAATTCTGGCAATCTCTCCGTCCTCAATAGGGGAAGAGCTGTACACCTGTAAACACAGCAATTCATTCTACAAGTTACAACGCATTGTAGCTTACATGTTACGCTTCTGTTACAAAGGGAACAGAGCAGCAACGACCACGTTGTGCACAACAGAACTGGACCAAGCTCGCAACTTGATCTTGCGGACAATACAGCAAGTTGAATTTTCCGCTGACCTAAAAATGTTGCAGCGTCACAACACGGTGGACAAAAAGAGTTCCATCTCATCACTGTCTCCTCTACTAGGTTTAGATGGCCTTATGCGAGTTGGAGGTAGATTGGAGCAAGCCCCGCTCCCATACAATGCAAAGCACCAAATTCTACTGCCTTACAACGATCCAATAGTAAAAATGATATTGCGAGAGCTGCATGAAGATAACATGCATTGCGGTGCCCAAGCATTACGAGCAATGGCAAGACAACAATACTGGATCCTGAACGACAAAACTATGTCAAGGAACATTATTCACAATTGCGTGACATGCAATAAGGCAAGGCCTAAATTAATGAACCAAATCATGGGCAACTTGCCAGCCGATCGAGTAACACCGACACGCCCGTTTCTAACTACAGGCGTAGATTACTGCGGACCAATCTGGATTCATCATAAAATTCGAGGAAAAAGACCAGATAAGGCATACATAGCTGTATTCTGCTGCTTCTCCACAAAGGCAGTACACCTTGAACTAGTCAGTGATCTGACTACAAACGCCTTTTTGGGAGCTTTGAGACGCTTCTTAAGCCGCCGCGGCAAATGTCAAACAATTCATTGTGACAATGCCACCAACTTTATTGGAGCAAACAAGCAGCTGAAGGAACTGGAAGGAACAATATTTGGCGAAAAGGCCCAAGAAGAGATCATCAATCACTGCAACAAGAAGCAAGTGGCGTTCAAATTCATTCCGCCACGAGCACCATCGTTTGGAGGGCTATGGGAAGCTGCAGTCAAGTCTGCAAAGCGGCTACTGGTTACGACTACCAACACTGCATCTCTAACATTTGAAGAATTAAACACGGTGATCATCGAAATTGAAGCGATCTTGAATTCACGCCCAATTACACCGATGTCAAATGATCCTACGGACACCACTGCTCTTACTCCAGCACACTTTCTAATTGGGGAAACGCTCACTGCTCCCCCCGATGTCAACGCCGACCGCAATGAGAAATCCTTACTGAAACGTTGGGAACTAGTTTCCAGACTTAAGCAAGGATTCTGGAAGCAATGGTCAGAAGAATATTTGCAAGAGCTGCAAGCCAGACACAAATGGATAACCATTAATACCAACATCAAGGAAGGTATGCTTGTCCTAGTCAAAGAAGACAACATACCTGTGATGAGCTGGCCAATGGGACGCATTGTAAAAACATATCCAGGACAAGATAACCACGTCCGAGTGGTTGACGTAAAGACTGCCTCAGGCATCTTTAAGCGCCCCATAACCAGGCTTGCGCCAATCTTTCCAGAAGAGATGGCCAAGAAACGACCCATCAATGACGCGGGAGACACAGATGCACCACTCGTCCAACGAAAGCGATTAATGTCGCCAACCATATCCTCGTCCTTGCTGATCCTGCTTCTGATGCTACCTTTGGTGCTGACACAGTCAGTATCAGTAACAAAATTCGACACAAAGCCAGGGATCTATTATGAAAAAATTGGACAAGCAAAAAGAGCAATATCCGACTGGACCATTGTCGTATACTATGAACTGGATCCATACTGGCGAGATATGAAGACATTTTACCAAGGAATAGACGAATTCCAATACCTATGCCCAGAGGTGAACAACAAACAAACATGTGATCACTGCGGACGGCAGTCCGCGCTAGTGACGAAAGCAGCACGAAGGGTGCGAAAGGCGACTAGCATATATACACAGGAAGAATGGAAAATTTGCTATGACTGTCCGATCGAGTCGAATTATATACCGATCGAAAGGTATCAATCTAACTTAAAAATGTGCATACTAAGACTTTTGAAAACTTATATGGTTCGTGAGATAAACAGGTGTAAGTGGGAGGGACAAAATTTAAATGATTGGAGCAAATGGGGCCGTTGGAGCCTTTTAGATTCTTTTTATAATTTTTCAATATACTTATCAAAAATACGCGTCGAATGACACCTTGATCATCAAAATCCGACCACGGGTTCAGAAGATAATTAATTTCGAAATTTTTGGTGCCCTTTTCAAAACGAGATGAAAAGTCAGTCTGTTTGTTTGTCTGTTTGTTTGTTTGTTTGTTTGTTTGTTTGTATAGATCAAAGCGTTGATTTAGCTTAAAAGTTTGAATGAGGACTTGTTCCCGATAAAAAATCTAGAAACGTTTGTTCTACGACTTTTTCGAAAAATCGCTAGTTTAGCGGGAAATCGCTAAAAACCGCTAAAATTGAAACCCCCATAGCATCCAAACGATAAGAGCTACAGATCTGTTCTATATGTCGTTGGAAAGGTGTTTTGAAGGGCTTTTAGGCATACCTTCAAAGTTTTTTTTTTAAGTAAAAAGGTAAACAGCTACAGGTGAAATAAGGTATTTATTTCCACATTTTGGCGATTTAAGAAAAATCTACACATCAAATCACTTTTAAATATACTGCATGTTGTAGGGAATTCATTTACGCGTTTTTTGACATATAACACATATCTGTCAAAATTCGTTTGGGCAAGATATTACCTATTAACTGAATATACCTTACACCTTTACACTACTGCATGTACATATGCAGTATGTACACTGCTTGCAGTGCATGTGGAAAGATACTGCTTGCAAGTGGTCAATTCTTTTTGCGGCAGATAAATCATTTTATAATCAAAAATATAGAAACTTTTGTTTTTCGACTTTTCGAAAAATAGCTACTTTAGCGGGAAATCACTAAAAACCGCTAAAATTGGAACCCCCATATCATCCAAACGATAAAAGCTACAGATGTGATATATATATCGTTGAAAAGGTATTTTAAAGGGCTCATAGGAATACCTTTAGTGTTTTTTTAAGATAAAAGGTAAACAGCAACAGGTGAAATAAGGTATTTTTTCCCACATTAAGGTTATTTTTGTGAAAACGCAAGTAATGATTTTTTCTAATTTTCAATATATTGTAGTTTGTAAAATTTCGATGTGTTTGGAAGATATTACCTGTTAACAGAATATATACGTTTTGCTTAGAATTGGAATAGGACAGCAGCAACAACGTGTCGTAGCAGCCAGAGCTTGAGAGTTCTGTTAGATTTTGACAAAATTGTGCCGTCAAAATATATTGCAATTTTCAAAACTTTTGATATCTTACTCCAAAATTTCTGATATCTTATAAAAAAAACCTCTATACGAGGTAAAAGTCTAGTGACGAAAACATTTTAATGCACCAAAATTTCTGATATCCAATTTTGTGACGAATAATATTAAGTTTTACTTAAAAATTACTAAAAAAAAATTTTTTTGTCACTCGGCACATTGCGCTAATTTCTTCATACCTAATAAATATATATTTTTTTCGCAGTGCCGAGTGACAAAAAAATTTTTTTTTTATTAATTTTTAAGTAAAACTTAATATTATTCGTCACAAAATTGGATATCAGAAATTTTGGTGCATTAAAATGTTTTCGTCACTAGACTTTTACCTCGTATAGAGGTTTTTTTTATAAGATTTCATATCACAGCACTATCGACACTTGTATTATGAACTGCAAATGGCAAACGTATTTATGCAGCACACTCGAACACGTCGATCCCCATTTGATGCAGTAGGCAATATTGCGAATAGTCTATTTGGAGTGTTAGACTCAAACTACGCTAATGAAATGACCAAGGTCATCAAGAAGGTACAAACCAACGAGAAATTCGTACTGAGCCTGCTGAGAAATCAAACATCAGTACTGGACTCAACCATTAACGTTGTCAAAAAGACAAGGGCGACATCGGACAAGCGTCTTCGACTACTTGAGCAACAAGTTGCTGCCATTGCCGAAAGCAGAGGAAAGTACGCTGGAGCACGGCTCACGGAGACGTACCTGGCATTGACAACTCAACTAACACTGCTAGCATCCACGCTTCAGCGCATGCAATTGGAAATAGTGGACGTACTAACTGGAATTCGACACCAGACAAAAAGCCCAATATTGATTTCTCCTAATCAACTAAAGGATCAATTGGATCAATACGGGAATGCTACCTGTGACTTCATCCAACGTAATTCAACTGTACAGAATTATGCGAGCAGAAGGCACAGCCACCGACACTCATGTAATATTCAGAGTAATATTACCACTAGTGTCAACATCAATATTAGAACTATTTAATATTGTGCCAATTCCGGTGTGGGACTCAACAAGTTGGAGATTGTTTGAGCTCAAAACACCTATAATAGCTGTAAACGACCACAGGGATCAATTCATGGGACTTACACACGATGATCTGCGACGCTGTTTCACACTACCTAATGAAGAATACATATGCTTTGACCATCAAGCTGTGTTCAACGTAAACAATCGATGTGAGTTTCAGCTGTTTAACAACAAGACATCAACAATGTGTCAAATAACTCGCAGAACAACCAATATGGTATGGGAAAAAACACACCAACCGAATAACTGGATTTTTGCAACACATTCTACAATGGAACTACAAGCCTTATGCAACGGAACACCATCCACAATACAACTAGAAGACACCGGACTACTTTCGCTATCATCAGGCTGTACTGCACGCAACGCAGAAATCAGCATCAGTACCTTTGACAACATTATAAGTCAAGCAACGAAAAGTTACGCACGTTTTGGTGACATCATCAAGCCAAACATCACAATTGTACCACCAACAAAATTCAATATCTCGGATTACAAGGTACAAGAAGACAAAGATCTGGACGACTTGCAGCTAAAATTGGCAACACTCAAGAGCTGCCCAACCAAATAAGCTCGGTCCAACATCATCATATAGCCGCCTATGCTGCTTTAGTGGTATCTGTTATACTACTATGTGCCTATGCAATGCGGAAGCAACGCCTATGGACTTTGCGACCCACAGCCACAAGGAATAAGGCCGCAAATCCATCTGCTCCATCCGCTCCATCAGCATCCCCAAGACGATTCACAGTGGAGCTAGACGATGGTTGAACACCGTTTCAACGGCCGGGTTAATGTTTAGGTGCATTTAAATTACACATATCTAAATTATAAACAAAAACAGAACAGCTATGTAACACAATTTACAAAACTATGTCAACACTTCACACACAAAATATCGCTGACAGCATAACTGACCACACAGAATATCGCTGACTGCACAACACACAATGTGTGCCGTAACAGCAGCAATAAGCCAACCCGGTAGTTGCAAAGTAAGCTACCCTACATTACACGCAACTGCTGAGTACACAATAACCTAATTTTAATTGACACCACACACCTGTTAACTAAGCTATTTTTACCTATAAATATTGTGATTTTTGGATTAATAAAATCAGTGTGTTTTTAGTACAAACTACAAGAACCATTCACTCATTTCTACGATCGCACCCAGCTTTGCGCATCAAGGAATTCCCTATCCGAAGTCCACCTGGTTACAAGTGCCAGTTGCGACGCCCTTTTAGTAGTCAGTTTATGTGCTGACTGCTTTCAAAACTTTACACAAACATAGCGATTTATCGAAAAAGTCGTAAAACAAACGCTTCTATATTTTTGATTATAAAATGATTTATCTGCCGCAAAAAGAATTCACCACTTGCAAGCAGTTTATTTCCGCATAACGCAGCAAGCAGTGTACATACTGCATATGTACATGCAGTAGTGTAAAGGTAAAAGGTATATTCAGTTAATTGGTAATATCTTGCACAAACGAATTTTGACAGATATGTGTTATATGTATTTTTGAGCGGGAACAAGTCCTCATTCAAATATTTAAGCTAAATCAACGCTTTCATACAAACAAACAAACAAACAAACAGACATACTGACTTTTCATCTCATTTTGAGAAGGGCACCAAAAATATCAAAATTAATAATCTTCTGAACCAGTGATCGGATTTTGATGATTAAGGTGTCATTTGACGCGTATTGTTGATTAGAATAGTAAAAAATTAAAAAAAAAATCAAAAAGGCTCCAACGGCCTCATTAGCTCCAATCATTTAAATTTTGCCCCTCCCACTTACACCTGTTTATCTCACGAACCAGGTGAGTTTACAAAAGTCTTAGTATGCACATTTGTTAGTTGAATTGATACCTTTCGATCGGTATATAACTCAACCTGATCGGACAGTCATAGCAAATTTTTCATTCTTCCTGTGTATATATGCTAGTCACCTTTCGCACCCTTCGTGCTGCTTTCGTCACTAGCGCGGACTGCCGTCCGCAGTGATTTAAACGAAACTTCAAGTGTTCTTAATTTTGCAAAATCCTAGCGACTTACAGCTAATGAAAAAGCTCATTGGCTCAACATTTTGGTGACCCCGACGTGATTTCGTTTCTTAACTTTATTTGCAATTGTTCATTTATTTGCTGCGCTGTAAATAAAGTTTAATTATAGCTAAAGCATAATATCCAGTTGTTCAAAATATTTTGGGCGCTCAAAATGTTTAATATTTTGATGTCTGGCTTCCTAACTTCAGTGTGACAGCATTTCATCAAAAATCTCTAAAAAGTTGAGTGGTCACATTGTTACGTCAGCTGTGCACATAAAATAAGTAAACAACAATATAAATCAATTAAATAAAATTGCAAATAAATGAAGATCGAAAATGGACAAAACGGTCATAAGACAATTGGTCGCAACTAATACCCTAATTATGGGATTAATGACCTCTTATTTTGTCCTAAAAGAGGGGGAAGAGGCGGAAGAGGCGGGCGAAGTGCAACAACGCAAACGGCCCCAATATTGGGTGAACCGAAGAATGTGGAAACTCTTACCCACACAACTCTTGCAGAGCTTGCGTCGTTCCGTGGTAGCCACAACGACTACCCAAAATATATTAGGAATAACCTGAAAGAGTTTGTAAACTCCCCAGACGGTTCTGTTTATTGGCAGGACGAAGCAGCTGGGTTTTAAAATAAATACATTGAAATAAAAACCAATTAAAATTAAATTTTTGTGATCCTTTTTATTTATTTATATAAAAGTAGCTTCAGTTGCGGTCATACCGTCATCATCTATTTATTCAATTATCGGGCTCGTTCTCAAATTCCCAAAGCAGTTTTGTTACTGCTTGTGTAGCTCTCTGAGCCTTTTCCGGCTGGAACCCTTTTATTATGTCGCTCCAGTACACAGCGGCGGAAATTACCCCAGAACTGGAGCCAGAAAGCATGTTGACCTGCTTTTCTATTACCTTCTCCAGCTTGCCGATCACCTCCTTCGACGCTTGTACGGTGTCGAGCTTTGCTCTTTTGCTGGGATTTTCCCGCTATAAATGATATATTATCGTCGAGAGGTCTGGTAAAAAAGCCATGTAAGGTGCCAAATGCCATTCTATGGTGTCATTCGCACTGGGTGGCTGTGGCCCAACTCCACCGGCAATAACGCTTTTTTTGTGCTTTCTGTCCGACGCCTTTAAATGGTATTTGTAGATATCGCGAAGCGACCTCCAAGCAGTTTTGCAATCTTGTACTGAAATCAACATATTCAGTTAAACAACTTTTCATAGATTTGGCAATCCAAGAAAACTTACCAGGTTTCTTCATCGCCTCTGCCACGCTTTCCCAAGCACTTTTTATAAAGATGGCATCGAAGTGCTTCTTATCGGTCAAGTCCCAAAGGATCGGCCGCTGTTGCACCTCTTCTATAAGCTTAATTCGCTCTTCATGATTGAAGAGCTCAATACGGCTTTTGTTCTGTTGCTTACTTGCTGCTCAAAATGATTTCGACTAGTCGAAACACTGAACGAATCTATGTTTTGAAAGGTAAAAAAAAAAGCTGCCAGCTGTCATTAAACAGTGTTGTAAAGCACCCGAAAATTTTCTGAGCTGCCCAAATTTAGGTACTGGATACAAGGGTTTAAAAATAGCCTTACAAAATAATTTCGAGCCAGTTTGCAACCCTTTTTATACCCGTTACTTATTAAAAATAAGTAAAAGGGGATATTGTATTCGTTGCAATGTATGTAACAGGGAGAAGGAAGCATCTCCGACCCTATATATATTCTTGATCAGCATCAACAGCCGAGTCGATATAGCCATGTCCGTCTGTCCGTCCGTCCGTCTGTCCGTCTGTCCGTGTGTGTGAGTTCATAGATCTCAGAGACTATAAGAGCTAGAGCAACCAAATTTGGCACACAGATTTCTATAAACCCCACGCAGGTTAAGTTTGTTTCAAAATTTTGCCACGCCCCTTTCCGCCTCCGTAAATCGCGAAAATCCACCACACGCACAGTTTTCAAGATATTATGTTTTTTTAAACGGTGAACGTTAGCTACTGTTATTACCTATCATCCTATTAAATCCCAAAAAGATCGGACAAACAGAAAGGTGGTACTGGCTGATTAAAGCTTTTAAGCAATTAAAATGCCTAAAAGCATTCAATAAAAAAATTTTAATTTGTTTATGTAAGTAACGGGTATCCTATAGTCGGGAGCTCGACTATAGCCTTTCCCACTTGTTTTTATATGGAGTTGACACCTTTCAAACTGAATTTTCAACAACTGGATACTATGCTTAAAAACAGTTTGGTTAAAAGGTGCATAATTGGCTGTACATTTTCGGTCGGTTCGTGGTTGCTGTTGCGTTTTGTATTGCTATCCGTTCTTGCATACAAACGCATGTGTGTGTGTATGTGTATGTACCGACATATATACATGCCCGCAATTGTCTTCGCGTTCGTCGCCCACTATTCGCCAGTGGTTTCATATGTACAGTGCTAATTTCTTTTACCAATTGCGCCAATTCGACATCGGTTATTGACCCTACTGAACAGTTGCTTTTTATTCCTCTTCACTCATTTTGTGCCGTTCAATTGCTTTTGACACTCCTTTTGTGACATTATTTCGGAGTGCAATTACACACATACAGTGGCTCACAGATAATTTCGTGCAAGTTTTTTCGACAAATAAAAACTTTTTTGAGCTGTGATTATTTGTGTGTGTGTAACCAAGGGTCATGGCAACGGACAACACTGTGGTAACCTTTGAAAATAAGGTAGCTTTTTTAAAGCTTAAAGTGAAGTCATTGTTTGACAATGCTCAAAGGAATGAAAAAGATCTGAGCCTGGACAATCTTTGCCAAATGACTGACGAGCAGTTGGATGTGCGTATGGATTTTGTGAATAAAACTGAATCCACTTTTACGCTCACTCATGACAGTCTTGAGGAGCTGGACTATGATGAAATTGGTAGCCAGCTTCGTCAAGATTTCGAGGAGTTGATAATAAACATAAAGTCGTTAGTTTTGCGGGAAATTAGAAAACGCCAAACACAAATTGGACCGAGCTCTACAAGCACCATGAGGCGGCAACCAAACATCGAAGGCTATACAACAATAATTCATAAAAGGAAATCAAATGTACCAGAGCTCAAGTTGCCAGAGTTCAGTGTCGGCTACACTGAGTATGCTAATTTCTTTTCGTTGTTTTCGACAATTATAGATCAGGATCCAGATTTAACGGAAATCGAAAAGCTTCAGCATTTGATGACATGCTTGAAGGGACCCGCTTTGGATGCAATTCGATCTTTGGAGATCACCAGAGATAACTATGCAGTGGCTAAAGATTTGCTTAAAAAACGATTTAATAACAAACGTTCAATTTTTCAGGCACACATCGTTAAAATTCTGGGTCTTCAGAGAGTAGAGTCACCTTCGGCGGTAAAGCTGCGTGAGATGTCGGATACAGTCAACGCAAATATTCGTTCGCTGCAGTCCTTAGGAAACAAAGAGCAAATTGCAGACGCCATAATTGTTCATCAGTTGCTGCAGAAAGTGGATAGTGCGACGCGAGCTAAGTGGGAAGAAATAGCATCCTTAGACGAGATCCCATCGTGCGGACAATTTACGATGTTTCTGGAAAACCGATGTCTCAAATTGGAAAATGTTGAACGTTACGCTGCAGCATACGCAGTCGGATCTCAGGTGGGAAAGAACAACAAAACTAACCCCAGTAGAAGTTCGCTGATTGCCACTTATACATTGTTGAGTGCTTGCGTCTGTTGCAACGCAACAAATCATCAGATTTACACCTGCCCTCAATTCGCCAGCTTATCGCCTCAGCTTCGGTTTAAACAACCTAAAAGATTGGGCTTATGCTTGAACTGTCTCAAGAAGGGACATCAGCTGAGAAATTGCAACTCGGGCGCCTGCCGATCATGTGGCAGCAAGCATCATAGCCTATTGCATCTAAGCCAGCAGTCTACTGTGCCCCAATCACAAGTCACTTCTTCGCAAGCTGCTCCACCGTCAAGCAGCTCTTCTTCTTCGAACTCTACTTCTCTGTTGGCTCAGAATTCGTGCACTGATTTTGTTTTTCTTGCCACTGCAGTAATTAATGTGTGAAATCGTTCTGGTCAGTGGATTCCATGCCGTGCTCTGCTTGACTCTGGGTAATTACTTCGTTTTTCGCTCATCAATTGCAACTTCCTCGAAACAAATTGACTGCTGTGGTTTCTGGCCTTGGAGATAGCCGATTCCGCTCTGAAGGATTCTCCGTTAATGTCAGTCTGATGTCTCCCACTTCTGATTTCTCTGCAAACATTACTGCGTTAGTTGCTCCTGCCATAACTGAAAATCAACCCAATTTAACCGTTAGCAATATACCCGTAAATATTCGTTTGGCAGATCCAGAATTCTACAAGTCTGGCAAAAAAGATTTGTTGATTGGAGCTGGATTATTTTTTGACCTGCTTTGCGTTGGCCAAATTAAGTTGGTTGCGGGTTTGCCACTTCTGCAAAAGACTCGCTTAGGATGGATTGTCACGGGGGGAGTCAAAGCACCCCACAATGCGATAGCATTAGGAGTCCATTCCAATGAGAGCAAAAATTTTGAAGCTGAGATTAGAATTGATGAAGAATTGATTGATGCGTCGATTTTGAAGATTCCGTTTCTAAGCTAACAAAGGAGGAGCTTGAATGTGAAGCGCATTTCGTCGATAACTATTCGCGTTTACCGACAGGCGAATATTCGGTTCGTCTGCCAATGAAGGCAAGTCTTGAAATGCTTGGAGATTCATTCCAGCAAGCACATCGTCGTTTTCTAAATCTGGAAAATAAATTAGAGCGTCGTCCACAATTAAAAACACAATACTCAGCATATATTCATGAATATTTAGCATTGAATCATATGTCTCTTGTTGGCGTAGACTCGACAAGTCTATGCAAATATTTTTTGCCTCATCACTGCGTGTTTAAGGAGGATAGCACATCAACAAAATTGCGTGTGGTCTTCGATGGATCAGCCAGCTCGTCGTCAGGATATTCATTAAACGAATTACTCTGGCAGGCCCCACAATACAGCCTAAGCTGTTTAACACGTTTAGGACATTTCCTGTAGCATTGACTGGAGATATATGTAAGATGTATCGCTGCGTTAGAATGAACGAGTCTGATAGTTTCTTGAAGTGTATTTTATGGCGTGATTCTCCGCAGCAAAGGGTACAAATCTACAAGCTAGATACTGTCACCTATGGCACAAAACCAGCATCATTTCTTTCCGTTCGGGCCATGCAGCAACTTGCATCTGATGAGAAATCTTCGTTTCCAATCGGATCGAAAATTCTAATACGCGATTTCTACGTTGATGACCTGATTTCTGGCGGTGGCTCAACGCAAGAGGCTTTGGAAATTATGCGTCAAGTAACGAGTCTTTTGGATCGTGGGCAGTTTAAATTAAGAAAATGGTGCTCGAATGATCCAGCTGTACTGCAACAAATTCCCGATTCGGTAAAGGAGACGTTTCTTAAATTTGATGATGGGAGCGATATTACAAAGACACTCGGCCTGGCTTGGGATCCAGTTTCGGATGACTTGCTCTTTTCTTTTTCGCCATTACAGTCACCGTCCAAGCCCAGAAAGCGCACTGTTTTTCAACAATTGCTCGATTCTATGATCCTCTTGGTCTCATTTGTCCTGCCATTACTAAAGCAAAAATCTTTTTGCAGCAGCTCTGGAGAGAAAAGCTGGATTGGGATGAGAGTCTTCCCTCATCGCTCAACTCATCCTGGCTCATCTTGTCAGCCGACCTTGGACGTACTCAGCAATTGCGATTCCCTCGACGCGCGCACTTACCGAAGAGTGCAGTAGAAATTCATGGATTCTGTGACGCTTCTACTGATGCCTTCGGAGGATGCATCTATATTGTTTCAATGGCTGAAGGAAGGCGTACAGCTCAGCTTCTCTGTGCCAAGTCTCGAGGGGCCCCGTTAAAGACGCTCACGGTACCTAAATTGGAGTTATGTGGAGCAGTGCTGCTTGCCCGACTTATGCGAGAGCTGCGTGAGATGAATTTTTTTCGATGTCCCTTTTATTGCTGGTCTGACTCATCAGTAGTTCTCTCATGGATACGAGATGAGCCCTCTCGATTTCAAATATTCACTTCTAATCGAATCTCTCTTATTCAAGATCTGACCAGTGAAATGGAATGGCGTTATGTACCCACTGCGGTTAACCCAGCTGACATTTTGTTGCATCGTCACTTTGGGCTCATGGACCTACATTTTTAGGAATTACCAAAACCGAGTGGCCAGAATCCTGTCTTGCTGTGAAGACGTTGCCAGAGCTGAGGAAACATGTTCTGATTGGAATCCTTGAGAGAGAGGACTTGACACTCAAGTCAAAATTCATCAGCTCTTGGGAGAAGCAATGGCATGTCTTTGCATACATCTACAAATTTTGTAATAGAATCCGAGAATCAGGCCTTAATACAAAGTGCTTGCATTCTGGAACACAGCTACTCCTCCGCGTTGTTCAGATGTCACACTTACTGGACGACTACAGAGGTTAAAGAAAGGACTCCAAGTAAAATCTTCAAGCTCACTGGCTTCTCTTGCACCGTTCATCGACGAGTTTGGACTCATTCGTGTCGGCGGACGTCTGAGAAATTCAGCGTTAAGCTTCGAGGCTCAGCATCCAGTAATTCTGCCAGGGCAGCATCCAGTGACGCGGGCAATGATCATGCATTTTCATCGTCGCACCTTACACTCTGGACCTCGTTCTCTATTGGCTCACAATCGACTCCAATACTGGCCTATTGGCGGGCGCAAGACAGTTTCTGCAGCTGTGAACAAATGTATAATTTGTTTCGCGCCAAGCCTCGCTTGGCTGAGCACATCATGGCGGATCTTCCTAAGGATCAAGTTTTTGGATCGCACGCATTCATGGTCACAGGATTGGATTTTTGTGGACCATTTTTCTACAAGAGTGACGTCAGGAACAGGCAGCCAGTTAAATGCTATGTTTGCATTTTCATTTGCTTTGCGACAAAAGCTGTTCACCTCGAGCTCGTCCAGGATTTATCCACATCAGCATTTCTCAGTGCATTGAAGCGGTTTATATTGACTCGTGGCAAGCCGTCTCGCATTTGGTCGGACAATGCAACTAATTTTGTCGGCGCTAAGAACGAGTTGGAGGAGCTGCGGCGTTTGTTTTTAAACAGCAAACATCAGGAGACTGTGCAGGAGTTTTGTTTGGCGGACAGCATTGAGTGGCGATTCATTCCTCCAAGGTCGCCGCATTTTGGCGGCATCTGGGAAGCAGCCGTCAAGACAGCGAAGCATCATTTTTACCGTGCTGTTGGCCCATCCTTGTTGCCATTCGATAACTTGCGCACTTTAGTGTGTCACATTGCGGCGATCATTAATTCAAGACCTTTAGTTTCTCTTTCGGAAAATCCTGCCGATCTTGATGTCTTGACTCCGGCTCACTTTTTGGGCACCGCTCCACTGGCCTTGTTTCCCGAGCCTGACATCACAGGACTCAACTTCAGTCGCTTTGATCGCTGGCAGAGAGTTTCATACTACCAGCAGATATTCTGGAGCAGTTGGCGAGAGGAGTATTTAACTCTTTTAAATCAGCGCTCAAAATGGCGCACTCCCGAGCCTGGTGTTTGCGTCAACGATGACGTTCTCGTCAAAAGTGAGAACATTCCACCGCTAAAGTGGCCACTAGCTCGAGTGGTCGAGCTGATCCATGGAGATGACGGTGTTGCACGAGTCGCCGTTCTCAAGACTGCCACTGGAACAACTAAGCGTGCTGGGCGAAAGCTGTGCGTTCTACCCACTCAGGATGAAGTTGGAACCCGTCGACTTCCAACGGGGGGAGAATGTCTGGTTATGCAGCGACGAGTCGACCGCCCAGCTGATTTACTTTAAGTAGATAACATTGCATGCTCTCTTAAATTACGCTACATAGCAATACTCTTTGTAATCTTTTATCACTCTCGTTGTAATCGCTGTAATCACACTCTCGCTTATGCCCTTAGCCCTTTGCTTCGGCGCACTAATGATTAGTCTCGATTCGTGTACTATTGTCGTCGGTCAGATTGCCTCTGAACCAACGTTATTCCTTTGTCGATCGCTTGGCACTTGCTAATTCGAGCTAGCTGCCTATTTACATACAAACAAATATTGTGCAAAATCCAATCAGAAGTGGCAACTTCGTGCCTGCCTTCTGAATAACCCAAATTGTTAACATAAACTAAATTGTCCTGCGTGGCTAAATATATATTTAAACGAAACTTCAAGTGTTCTTAATTTTGCAAAATCCTAGCGACTTACAGCTAATGAAAAAGCTCATTGGCTCAACAAATTGTATTAAAAATCCTCCGCTGAGGTAAAATCAATATTGTGAATCTATGAAATCTTACGAATTAACCATGAATTAAATTAATTCGCCTTAATGGGCACCTGAAATAACATTGTTGCATTGATATAGGGTAAAGGCACATATTTTTAAAAGTCTTTACAGGTTGGGATGGTAATGAAGAAGAAAAACAACATCTTAGTTCTTCACATCTGATGAATCATTCTTGTCTGCTCTTAGTTCCTTTTCTTGGTTGATATCTATTTGCTAGTTTAACTCTGTCTACAATTTTAACTTGTGTAACACGGCGGCTTGCTAGGTGGCAAAAGACCCACCCCACTTTCCCTGAGCTCTAGTCGAACCCGTAGGCAGAGTACGCCTCCAGTTTGCTTGTAACGAAGTTTCCAGCCGGGGTCTGCGTCTCAGTCCGGCCAGGGTCTGTTATAGAAAAAAATTTATTAACATCTGGGTCGGCTGAAATGAGCGGCGGAAGCGTCAGAGGGGATGCGGACGCTCCCGCTCGATGATCGGCTGAAAAAGGACCATGATGCGAACCCACGAGCGACCAGGAGGACGAGGAGGAAACTCCCGAATCCCGTTATGTCGTCCTCTTCTCGCCCCCTGAGTCTCTCGGTTCGGATGCGGCCACAAAGTCGTCCCTTTCCGGCGGCGTTGGGTGTTGTACCCAGGGATGAGAAACGGAACAGACCAAAATGTCATTCCATGGATACCCCATCGACGCTCAAACCCGGCCGCCTGGTATCGAATCCACGGACAGAAAACGGAACTTACCAAAATTCTGTTCGTGGATCGTATCCAGGTGTTCCCAAACCTGGTCGCCGGAGAGAGGCTTCAGAAATAGAAAACGGAACAGACCAAGATTCTATTTCTGAGGCGTCTCCGGCGCCCCAAGTCCGGCCGGTTGGGCAGACTATGCCTCCGCATCCTAGGGCTCGCATCAGGTTACCTAAAATCCTGTAATGAAACTAAACGGAAAATAATTGCCCCGAACCACAGGGAAAATAAAACTCGAGCATGCCATTTCCATTTTTCTTGTTTATTCCTTGCGCAATTGTATAAAAAAAAGGGAGAAAACGGAAAGAAATTTCGTGCCGCCGCACACAGTAGAAGATGTTAAGTCACTGCTCCATAGGCGGAGCCGAGAAATAAGAAGAAGGCCGCTGGCCAGCTTACCGGCTATACAATCGGCCGAAGTGGATGCTGCGTTTCCGCAGGTGGCTCGTTGTCCTCACACTCACACACACACACACAAGGGTGTTGCGGCTGATAGCGCTGCGCGGCGCTGTGTTTCGTTGTTGTTGCTGGTGTTTCACACACACACGACGGTGTTGCGGCTGATGGCTCACACCCCCCCTTTACTTCGGGGGGCGGAAAAAGACCGTGACCTCGCCTTGGCGGGAGATGCGGACTTGGAAGCGCTGCCCTTCTGCCTCCACCACGAACTTCTTGGGCCCTTCCGTCGAAACTTTAGATTGGGCCAGTCCCACGGCGTCCAATACTGCTGCGGGCACCATGGCCCCCAATCCAAAAACGCGCCATCCGGCCGGGATCTCCACCCAGTCCATCTGCTCCCACGGCAAATCCTGGGCGACGTCGACGTCCCCAACTGCGGCCAGCACCTCGTCGTACTCCTCGTTCCCCAGCAAGGACAAATCCTCGACGACCGAGCCCGGGGGGTTGATCTCGGCTGCGAGAATCGCGCCGAGGGCGGTGCAATCCGGCAAAGGCCCCGGAAAACTGCCGCCTCCCCGCTCTTCGTCCTCCATCGCCGGCTGGTAGAGCTGTGGGTGTAGTCGTACTGCAGAAATGAACGGGGATGATTAATTACGGGCTTCCGCACTGGTTCTGGGTTAAGTCAAGATGAAGAAGCGTAGTTAGTATTCGGAGGGTTAAAAGAAACGTAGAGTTCAGCCTATCAGGTGGTCGGAGTTTGGCGAAGAGGTAGGACTCGTGATTATTTCGAAGCTTGGCCTAAGCTTAGCTCAGGCGCTAATGGAGTAGAATTTCCCTCAAGTGGGACAACGGGTGTGAATTCGGCGTGGTAGGCTTTAAGATCAGCCAGGTTAGCCACCCGACGTTGGGATGAGCCTAATCGTTGTAGCCGCACCACGTTTGGCGAAATAAACTTCCGGACGTGGTAGGGACCCTCGTACTTCGGTGCCAGTTTGGCCGCGAAACCTTCGGCGGCGTTAGACAGGACGTGGTGTTTTACCAGGACGAGACTTTGTAACTCCGGGCGCCATTCGCGACGTCGGAGGTTGTAATGTCTGGCCTGGTCGATCGTTGCTCGCTGTGTATTCTCCTTTACTATCTTGAATATGTCTTGAAGTCGTCTGGCCTTTGTGTCGGGTACTTCTGGTTCCCGTCCGATGCTAGGAGTTACTTCGTCGTAGAGAGCCCCAGGGAGTCGTGGTTCTCGTCCTTGGACTAAGAACGCTGGGCTGAATCCGGTCGTGTCCGAGACGCTGGTGTTGATTGCCAGCATGATTTCTGGCAAGAGATCGTCCCACGTCTTCTGGTCTCCACAGATGTTTTGCGCGATCATCGTCTTGAATGTCCGATTCGCGCGTTCGGTCGGATTCTGTTGCGGGCTGCATGGGGCGGTGTGCTGTAACTCGATGCCAGCGGTTTGGCAGAAGGCACGAAAAGATCGACTAGTGAGCTGTGTACCGTTGTCGCACACAAAACGCTGTGGTACTCCAAACCGGCTGAGTATGGTCTCTCAAAAGGCTCGCTCCAGGTGTGCTGACGTCGCCTTCCGTAAGGGGATGAGCTCGACCCACTTGGTGAACGCGTCGAAGAATACCAGGAGCATGGTACTCCCATGCTTGGACCGTGGGAGTGGACCAACGAAGTCGGCGCAAAGTGTTCCGAAAGGCTCCTCCACCTGGCGTGTCATCATCCGGCCTGCAGGCTTGAGTTGGCTCACCTTGAACTTTTGGCACTTCTCGCACTGCTTTACGTAGCGGGCTACGTCCCGGAATAAACCGGGCCAGTAGTAGCGTTGACTGATCCGAGCGATTGTCTTCCGGATACCCAGGTGTCCGGCGGTGGGATGGTCGTGACATTCAGCTAGCACCCTAGATCTGTGGTCGGAAGCGACGCACAGCTTCCAGGGCACGTAGTCCTCCTCCTCTGGTCGATGACCAAGGTGGCGATATACTTGACTTCCTTCGATGGTAAAATCCGGGAACTTGTCGGGAGCCTCCAAGATGCGTTTGGTGAGCCGTGTTATCCATTTGCAGTTTGATTCTTCCTCTCGCGTGATCTGCAGGGCTACTTCCAATGGTTGGCGAGACAAAGCGTCTGCTACGATGTTTTGCTTGCCTCGGCGATAGTGAATGTCGAACTGGTATTGTTGCAGCTCCAGGGCCCATCGTGCGATCCGTCCGGTAGGGTTGTCGATGCTGTTTAGCCATTTGAGAGCGAGATGGTCCGTTACTACGTCGAACCTGTAGCCTTCCAGGTAGCAGCGCAACTTGCGAATGGCCCAGACTATGGCCAAGCACTCTTTCAGACGTGCTTTGAGTTCCTCGAATGCAGCTTGCTGTTCTGGTTTCCAGTCCCACATCTGGCCCTTCTTGAGCAAAAGTGACATGGGCTGGACGATGTCGGCGAAGTTCGGGACGAAGCGGCGATACCAGGACGCTATCCCCAGGCATCGTCTTAGCTCACGGCAGGTCGCTGGTGGCTGTAACTCTCGGACTGCTGCGATCTTGTCGGGGTCCGTGTGGATTCCCTCTCCACTGATGACGTGACCAAGATAAACTAGACTGCGTCGGAAGAACTTGCATTTGGCCCGGTTGAGCCGCAGGTTGGCTTGCCTTAGCCTTCGGAGTACCTCCCCTAGGTTGCGTACATGTTCCTCCAGTGTGGCTCCGCTCACGATGATGTCGTCGAGATACGCAAACGCGCAGGGCTCCATGTCAGGGCCTATGACGCTGTCCAGGGCCCTTTGAAAAGTGGCAGGCGCTGAGTGGAGGCCGAATGGCATCACTTTCCAATGGAAGAGACCGCGTCCGGGTACTGTGAATGCGGTGTATTCCCGGCTGCCGCGTGCCATAGGAATTTGCCAGTTACCGCTCTTCAGGTTCAACGTCGAGATGTATTTCGCGTTGCGCAGACGCTCCAGGATGTGGTGGATCCTCGGCAGTGGATACGCATCCGCGATAGAATTCGCGTTCAGCTGCCGGTAATCGATGCACATCCGGACGTCGCCGGTCTTCTTCCCCACGAGCACAATGGGCGCGCTATGAGGGCTCTTGGACGGCTCGATGCAGTTGTTCTTCAAAAGCTGGTCGACTTGATCGTCGATGATGCGCTGCATGGCTGGATTCTTCGGGTAGTATCTCTGTTTGATGGGCCGGTCATCCTTCATAGTGATCACATGCTCGGCAATGTGCGTCACCCCGGTCAGCGTCTCGAATTGGGCTAGCTCTCGTTCCAGGAAATCTCGTACCCATGGCTCTAGATCGGGTTCTTCTTCTTGTCTTGGTTGTGCCTCGCTGGGGTCATCGTCGTCCGCCTCGTTGACGTGAGGATCTGGTTCCGGGGGTATTGCTAGAGCGCATACCTCGGCCGTGGTTTCCCCGAAGGGGTAGGGACGTTGAGATGGCTCGCCATCTTCAAGTGGTCCCCAAGAACTTGGCCCGGTGGAAGGGGTATCCTAAGTCATCTTCGTCTCACGGTCATCCTCGTCTTCCTGTACTGGGGTCGTCGGAGCGTCTTCTTGGTCGCGTGCGGTGCCCACCTTTGGGTCTTGAGATACTTTGCGTGGTGTGCCCGTCTTTGGGTCTTGCTGGACTTCCTTGGAATTGCCCCCGAAAGGGTCTTGATACACATTACGTTGCACTATAGGTCAAATGGACCCTTTTTCTGATATAAATTAATAACTCGAAGGCTTATTCAGTTTTTCGCGAAAAGTTTTTTGGATACCATTCAAGATGGAATTTGGAAATAGTTTTGAAAAAATGGGCGTGGCACTGCCCATCAACGCCCCTAAAAACAAAATAAATAATATTTTTTTTTTTTTTTTTTTTTTAATAAATATTGAAAACGAATGTTTTTTATATACTTTCTAAGTATGTTTCATATTTCGTGTTTTTTATTTCATATTTTTAGGAGCATATTTCAGATCTTATTTTCGGACTAAAAAATTTTCGTATATAAAAAATCTATTTTTTATTGTTGTCTGTACGTCGTTATATTTATAAAATCGATATGTCATTAAAAGTAACGTACAACAGCATCCACTCCATCAGCTTTGCCTTTATTTTTCCGTTACGCTTCAAGTATACCGGCATTACTCAAATATAGGTTATGTGCTAAAAAGTTAAATTTTGGGAGAAGTGACTAAAAGTGACAACTAAAATTACTGTTATGAGTTCATAAGGAATTACTCTACAACATGCATATAGTCACTTAGCTGACAAGTGCTGACATTTTTTTAAAACTCTTCACAAATAATTATTTTCGTAAGCGTCACTTTTTGGACACATACTACAGACAACACGAACAATACCTACACCACAGATCTACCAACATAAAGTACAAACCATAATGATCACTATTCATCACAATTTGTATTAAAAACGTTCAATTTAAAAAAACTTGAGCCACTTGAACTTCACCAAAATATTTGCACAATTTATGAGCTGCATGTTTAACAGCTGTTAACTTAACATCAGAATGTAATGTTAACATTTCTGGTATGCAACATTAAAGTTTGATGAATTCCCAATAAGAATCTAAAAAAAGCTTTTAAATTTTAATACTGTTGCAAAACTAGTTTATATAAAAAAAAGGGTCCGTTTGACCTATAGTGCGTTGGTTGCCCGTCTTTGGGTATTTCTGGCCTCGCGTGGGATTGCCACCGAAAGGGTCTTTATACACATTACGTTGGTTGCCCGTCTTTGGGTCTTTCTGGACTCGCGTGGGATTGCCCCCGAAAGGGTCTTTATACACATTACGTTGGTTGCCCGTCTTTGGGTCTTTCTGGACTCGCGTGGGATTCTCTGGTTGCATTGCGGGAGGACGGTGTGTCCCGGCTGTGGTTCCCCCAAAGGGGTCTTCGTGGTGTACTGGTGCTGCTGCGGACAGGTCGCCTGGTCCGGCTGTGGGTGCCCCGAAGGGGTCTTCGTGGTGTACTGGTGCTGATGCGGACAGGTCGCCTGGTTCGGCTGTGGTTCCCCCGAAGGGGTCTTCGTGGTGTACTGGTGCTGCTGCGGACAGGTCGCCTGGTCCGGCTGTGGTTCCCCCGAAGGGGTCTTCGTGATGCTTTGCTGCTGCGGACAAGTCGCCTGGTCCGGCTGTGGTTCCCCCGAAGCGGTCTTCGTGTTGATGCTTTGCTGATGCGGACAGGTCGCCGGGTCCGGCTGTGGTTCGAGCATGGGTGATGAGTGCTTCTGTCGTCACGCCCAACGTCGTTTCCTACCCGGGAAGGGGATCCTGGCTCGCCGTGGTGGCGCGGGTAGTATTACGACGACCGGTGGGGGTCTGTAGACAAGCTGGCGTCAACCGCAATTGTACGGCTCTACAGTGTAGGGACGCTTGGACAGCACACAAGAAATCTATGCCCAGGATCACGTCGTCCACGACGGTTGGCAGTACCAGAAAGGGTATGCAAGCCCACTTCTCGCCGAGCTGCACTGTTGAGACGAGTGCCTTGCACACGGTGGCACGACTTCCATCTGCCATGCTGACTTTGGCTCGTAAATCTCGAAGTTGTTGGCTGTTGAGTTGGCTTGCTGCACCCTCGCTAATAAAGCTCCTCGTGGCTTCAGTGTCTATGGTGGCTTGCCTCACCTGACCCTCGATCCTGACCTGAGCCACGATGCGCGCCTTCTCCACTCGCATGACTGGATTTATTCCCGGGACGTGTTGGCGGCTGTCCTCACCTGGTCCTGGGGCAGGTAAGACCGCTGTCCGTTTCCCGAAGCCAAACCGCAGCACTCCGTCGTCTTGATTCCTCGTTTGCCACAGCGCCAGCAGTAGTAAAGCTGCCGGTTGCGACAGTCCCGCGCCTGGTGACCGATTTCACCACAGCGTCTACAGGCTCGTTGTACGTCGATGGCTGGACCTGATTCTTGCATCATCCTGCTAACGTGAGGTTCTCCTACGGATGGCTGATGGCTCGGCTGGCTGTCTCGGAAAGGATTCCGATGTCTGGTCGCTACGGCTGGCTCATCCCGGTTGTGGGCTATGGCTAGGCCCAGTTGTGCAGGTCCTCTGCTCTGTCGCTCGCGATCTCGGACAAACTCGAAGTCCGTGGCCAATTGTGTCAGTTGCGGGAGTGAGTGGGCCTCGTGCCGCCGGATATACAGTTGGTATTCGGGCAGCAAGTTCTCGTAGGCCCGATCCAGTTCCTGCGTTCCTGAGTAGCTTGCTCGCTTCATGAGCAGCCGTAGTTCCACGATGTACGTCTTGAAGCATTCTCCCGGCCTCTGTTGCCTTGTTCGGATCTGGTCCTCCAGACACTGAAAGTAGCGAGGGGGCAAGAAAAAGTTTAGAAAATCTTGCTTGAACGTGGCCCACGATGCTCCCTGCAACCGACTGACGCGGAACCAATCACTAGCATTCCCAGTGAGCAATTCTGGAATGGCTTGTGAAAGGTGGGCCAAGTCGATCAGGTGAGCGGCGGCGCGTTCCTCCACGCGTTCAATGAAACTCAGCGGATCCGACTGCCCATCGAAGTGGATACCCCAGCGATGCACTTTCTCCGCTATCGTGCGATATGGTGTCTCCGTGCGGCCTGTGCTCTGCATGGCCGGGGAATGGCTACGATTTCCTCGGACAAGCCGACTGCTCGTTTGAATCTCTGGTGGTGGATTGCCCGGCCCCGTCACGATTACTTGTGGCACAACTTGGTCCCTTGGGACTGGTGAGACGCTGCGGGAACGACTCTTGGTGTCGCTGTGGTCAGATCCCGAGGTATCCCGGTATTGCTGTTCGAGTTCTAGCAGCCGCTGCTTGACTTGCTCCGCATGGGTGCTTATTGATACGAACTCCGCAACACGGGCACGGAGGTCTGCCACGGTCCCCTCATGATCGAGGCCAAATTCGGTTGCTATCGCTATCAACTGATCCCTGCGTCGGAAGTACACCCAACTAACGCCGACCGTGTTGGTTTTTCACACGTGTTTAGCTCAAAAGTGACGAACGAAAAAAACGCCTCTTTAAGCTAGGCGCACGTGGTTGGATACTAGATTCTTGGATCGCGTGGGTTTCGAAAAGCAACCAGTCGCGGCTGGAGTTTTTTTTTTCAATGGCTACACGTGGCTGTGGTTTTGGGTAAGCGAGGTGAACACGTGCTTTCGAGGGCCTCCGAATGATTTACTCGCGTTGATTTACTTTGCCTTTTCTTTTCAAATAAATTTTAATCGCGTTGGTTTACTTTGCTTTGCTTTTAAATGATTTTAATCGCGTTGGTTTACTTTGCTTTGCTTTTAAATGATTTTAATCGCGTTGGTTTACTTTGCTTTGCTTTGTGAAAAAAATAATTCACTGCTCGCGGTGAAGATTCTTGCTTGACTTTTCTTTTTGCTTAGCGAAGACGACTGCTCGCGTTGAAGGTTCTTGATTGACTCCCTTTGTTTAGAAAAGACGACTGCTCGCGTTGAAGGTTCTTGATTGACTTACCGCTCGCTGCTTCGGCTCAAGCCATGAGACCGGTAGCGATCGCAGTCGACGTCTACAGAGGCCGTGAATGTAGCGCTGCTTGTGGATGCGTCGCGACAAAATGTCGTCTAGCCCTCTGCTCGCCCTTGTGGCGCCAGAGCCAGCCTGTGGCTGCTGCTCGCGCACGAGGCGCAGAATTCGCTCGCTTGGAATTCTGCCCGCGCTCGTGGCGACAGAGCCAGCTTGTAGCGCTGCCCGCCCTTGTAGCGGCAGAGCTAGTTTGTAGTTTTGTAGTCGCACGCGGTGTCTCTGCTTGCGTTGCGCTGCTGTCGGCGCTGTAGCTCTGCTTGCGTTGTGTTTCTGCCTGCGCTGCAACTCTGCTTGCGTTTGCTGCTTTGCCTGCGCTGCAGCTCTGCTTGTTATATAAGCAAAAAAAAAGAGAAAAAAGACGTGAATCAGCTAGGGACTGAGAAATCTAAAAAGATTTTTATTCTGGCGGGATATAGGTCACGGTGACGGTTCCGTTCCGCAGTATCAGAATCTGGAACATCCTTCCGCCGGTGCGCACGCGAACCCTGACGTTCCGGCCACGGGCGTGGTTTCGGGCCCTGTCGACGCAGTCCAGAAGGGCAACTGGAACTAGCCCGTACAGGCCGCGGAGGTGCCACGCTGCTGGAGCGGCAACCCAATTAGCCTGGCCCCAACCGACGGCTGCCCTGGCGACGTCCGGCTCCTTGGCGGCGGCTTCTCTTGCGGCTACTGATACCGGACTCATGGTCGGCACGGAGCCCGTGATGGCCATGTTGGGCTCCGTCGAGCGGCTATCGTCCGAGCACCGAGGACTGTTTGGTGGCGGTGCTATGCCTGGGCGGCCGCTGGGCCGCATCTGGCGATACATCTAGGAGGCCAACGTAGCGGTCCCGCTTCTCTTCGCCCGTTTCTCTCGCGATCTGGAAGACAGCAACAATATCTCCCGCTGCGGCGGACTAGCGCTGCTAATTTTCTGGGCCCTCTGCTACTTGTCCAGGAGAAAAAGAAAGGAAGACTGAATAAAATGTCCCCTCAAACTTAACTGCCCCCAAAAAAAATTATTTCCCGAAAATATATATATAGTAACATATGTAATGCACATAGCCACCTAAATATTCTCGCCCATATTCCCCCTATCAAGTAATAAGATATCAATAACAATAACAGGCTGGTGAAAATAACAATTCAAGCGCTCCCACGATCGAAACAGTTAATATAAACATCCGCTAGAATTGTCATTCCCACCAAGGGTCAAATCTGCCGACGCGGCACAAATCCAGGCTGTTGCTTAGCACCCAAATATTCGTCTTCTCAAAAGAGCGATCCCTAAGATCTCTCTGTTTATAGTAGAGCGCAAAGCTCAATCCCCAAAAGCTCACAGCCGAGGTTTGCTATGCGACGTCAAAACATTTAACAGTTAGTCTTGAATTATTCTCAAACTCCGATGTTCAACTCGCTTTAAGTTTTCTATTTAAATAAAGTTATATTTTTTTAAATAAACTAAAGTTGGAACTCGTTATTGGCGCAGCCGGTAGGATATGTAAAGTGTTTGTAATCAACTAAACTAAAAAGACTACTAAGGATCCGCATATCCAAAGTCAAGAGTAAAGTTGAACTTTATTAAACCAAAATACATATCCGCTAAAGAACATACGTGCGTGTTTAAGTTACAACAAAAGTGTTAACCACTAAGGGACAACTGAAGTCCTAGGTTAAATAAAACCAAGTTTTTGTGCTTAAAAAAAACGTAACAAACTTTGTCAATTTACTTTGTGACCACTAAAGGATAATTGTAATCCTAGGCCACAACAAGACAAAGAAAACCGAATATTAAAAGGAAAAAATAAATACACTGTCAACATCAATCATGACACCCCCAGCATCTCCATCAACCCCACCAATGGTTTTGTCAGAGCTTCTCCTGAAGCAAGCTCTTGGACAAATAAAACAAGTGCCCACCTTTGATGGACAAACGGAAGAGCTCACGGCGTTCGTGAGAAGAGTGGACTATATAATGTAGACTAAACAATCTTTATAGATTAAATCTTCTAAAAGGTTGTTCATGCAACGTTGAAAAGTTGCAGGGGCGTTTTTGAGTCCAAAAGGCATGCGAGTGTACTCGTAATGGCCATTTTTCGTCGAAAAAGCAGTCTTTTGAATTGAATCAGCATCCATTTGGATCTGATGAAAGCCTTTTGCCAGGTCAATGGTAGTGAAATATTGACATTTTCCAAGTTTGTCTAATATATCATCCATAAATGGTATTGGGTATTTATCGTAAACTGTAATTTCATTTAAGTTTCGATAGTCAATTACTATTCGGAACTTTTGTTTTCCTGATGCATCATTCTTCTTTGGTACAATCCAAATTGGTGAGCAATAAGGAGAATTTGATTTTCGGATAATTCCTTGTTTTATCATGCATGCCTTTTGGACTCAAAAACGCCCCTGCAACTTTTCAACGTTGCATGAACAACCTTTTAGAAGATTTAATCTATAAAGATTGTTTAGTCTACATGGATGACATAATAGTGTATTCCACTTCATTGGAAGAACACATATTATCATAAAATTGCAGTTGGACAAATGTGAATTTTTGAAAAAGGAAACTGAGTTCCTTGGTCACATTGTCACAACTGAAGGTATAAAACCAAACCCAATAAAAGTCAACGCAATTACAAATTTCCCAATACCCAGAACAACGAAAGAAATCAAGTCATTTCTAGGACTCTGTGGCTATTATAGGAAATTTATACCAAACTTTGCACAAATCGTGAAACCAATGACCTTAAAACTTAAGAAAAATGCAACAATCGATATAATTAACAAAGAGTACGTCTCAGCATTTGAAAAATTAAAAATACTTATTACATCTGATCCGATACTAATTTATCCAAACTTTGAAAAACCTTTTTCGCTAACTACAGATGCAAGCAATATTGCTTTAGGTGCCGTGTTATCGCAAAACCATAAGCCAATATGCTATGCAAGTCGAACATTAAATGAACACGAAATAAATTATTCCGCAATAGAAAAAGAACTTTTAGCTATTGTTTGGGCCACTAAATACTTCAGGTCCTATCTTTTTGGCAGGAAATTCGAAATCCTCAGTGATCACAAACCCCTAGTTTGGTTAAACAATGTTAAAGAGCCAAACATGAAACTTCAAAGATGGAAGATCAAATTAAATGAATTTGACTATCACATCAAATATGTCCCTGGCAAAGAAAATTATGTTGCCGATGCTTTGTCAAGAATTAAACTTGAAGAAAATTTATTAGGAGAATCTCCTAACAGTACAGCAGCAACTGTACACAGTGCACAAGAAGATAATCAAAATTATATCTCGATTACAGAAAGACCAATCAACTATTACAATAGGCAGATCGAATTTGTTAAACATAATACAAACGAAGTAAATGTAATAAATTATTTTCATAAAACTAAAATTCAAATTATGTATAAAGAAATGACCAACACCCATGCCAAAGAACTAATCAAAGAATATTTATGTACAAAGAAAAGCGTAATCTATTTTCATTGTGAAACAGATTTCTTAACTTTTCAAACCGCTTTCTTGGAAATAATAAGTCTCAACAATTTAACCAAAGTAATGAGATCTACTAAAAAATTAAAAGATATTCAAACATACGCAGAATTTAAAGACTTCGTTATTAAAACACTTAAAGAATTACTACACCCAGGTATACAGAAACTAACGTCATTATTTAAAGAAAAGTATTATTACCCAGATTACCAAAACCTAATTCAAAATATTATTAATGAATGCCAAGTCTGTAACATTGCGAAAACAGAACATAGAGACACAAAGCTAGCTTTCGAGTTAACGCCAGAAACTTTGAATCCCAGAGAAAAATACGTTATAGATTTTTATATGGTAGATAATAAACAATTCCTTTCTTGCATAGACATTTATTCAAAATTCGCGTCCCTAATCGAAGTGAACGGTAGAGATTGGTTAGAAGCTAAAAGAGCGTTACTTAAAATTTTCAATAGTATGGGAAAACCGAAAGAAATTAAAGCAGATAAAGATTCAACATTCATGTGCTCAGCATTACAAACATGGCTAAAAGCTGAAGGAGTAGATATAAATATAACAACAAGTAAAAATGGCATATCTGACGTAGAAAGATTTCATAAAACTATTAATGAAAAATTAAGAATAATAAACAGCGAATCAGATCCAGAAAATAAGCTTACTAGATTCGAAATAATACTTTACACATATAATCACAAAACCACTCATAATACAACCGGTAGAACACCAGCAGACATTTTTATATACGCAGGAACCCCAGAGTATAACACTCAACTTAACAAAACAACTCAAATAGATAAACTAAATGAAAACCGTACAGATTTTGAAATTGATACTAATTATAGACAATCACCTTTGGTACGTTCAAAATCAACTAATCCATTTAAAAAGACCGGTAATTTGAGACAAGTAGACGAAAAACATTTCGAAGAGACAAACAGAGGGAGAAAGATAATTCACTACAAATCTAAATTTAAAAAGAAAAAGAAAATTAACAAGAGCAAATATGATAATTCCAGATCATCGCCTAATGACAACTCAAATCAGGAAGCTACAACATAAAATAATTATTTTTATAATACAATTCTTACTAATGTATTTCATCCAACAAACTAATGGTCAAAGCTTAGAAGTAAACCCAATCCAATCGAAAAACGGTTACCTTATATTTAAAACAGGAACTATTAACTTACCAATAAATTACGAATACCACTATTTAACTGTTAATCTCACAAAAATCGAAAACACATTCAATAATTTAATGAAACAAGCTGAAGAATTTAAAACATTATCCCAAATTCAATATTTAACAGAAAAATTGGAAAGAGAAATGAACGGCATAAGAATAGCAAAACGCAACAAAAGAGGCCTTATCAATTTTATGGGAACATTTTATAAATACTTATTTGGTACATTAGATCAGGAAGATAAAGCAGAACTGGAATCCAAAATAAATAATTTATCAGAAAACAGCGTTCAAGCAAACGAACTAAATCAAGTAATAGAAGTAGTAAATAGAGGAATAGAAGTTACAAATACTTTAACATTTATTATTGAAGGAGACAAAAAATTAGCAATAATTACATTTAATCTACAAGAATTTACAGAATATATCGAAGACATAGAGCTAGGAATGCAGTTAACAAGATTAGGTATATTTAACCCTAAATTACTAAAACATAGTCCATTATCACACGTAAACTCTGAAAAGATTCTAAATATTAAGACTTCTACATGGTTGAAAACAACTACAAACGAAATTTTGATAATTTCCCATATTCCTCGCGAAATCATCAATACACCAATTTTTGAAATTGTTCCATACCCAGACGAAAACAGAAACATTTTAACTGAAATTATACATGACAAATATTTCATTCAAAATAATAAAGCATATACCGAAAATACCAAAGATCTAGTAATGAACAAATGTATAACAGGAATTTTAAATCAAGACACAACCGAATGTAGATATGCAAAAACACATAAATCTTTTGAAACAAAATATGTAGAGCCTAATATAATGTTAACTTGGAACTTACCTAAAACAATTCTAAATCAAAATTGTATTAACAGAGATATAACAATAGAAAGTAATAATATTATAAAAGCATTTAATTGTTCCATTCAATTAGAAGAAATATTGATCACAAGTACTATGTTAGATTACACACAAACTATTTATGTAAACAATAATGTAACCAAACTAGAACCACTCTCTTATATACAGGCAAAAGAAATTGTAAATCAACAAACAAAACATTACAATACACTTCAAATTATTACTTTAACAACTCTTATAATTATTGTAATCATACTAGTACTATATTTTAGCTATAAGTATAAAAGCATACCACGCAAAATAATTGTTAACTATAAGAAACAATCAGAAATAACCCCACAATCAAATAATGTACAAATTAATCCAATATCAAATGAAACAGCAAATATTGTACTCGAATCCGAACCAACACCATATCCCAATATTACCGCCTGAGGACAGGCTAATTTTTTATGGATGGGGAAGTAACATATGTAATGCACATAGCCACCTAAATATTCTCGCACATATTCCCCCTATCAAGTAATAAGATATCAATAACAATAACAGGCTGGTGAAAATAACAATTCAAGCGCTCCCACGATCGAAATAGTTAATATAAACATCCGCTAGAATTGTCATTCCCACCAAGGGTCAAATCTGCCGACGCGGCACAAATCCAGGCTGTTGCTTAGCACCCAAATATTCGTCTTCTCAAAAGAGCGATCCCTAAGATCTCTCTGTTTATAGTAGAGCGCAAAGCTCAATCCCCAAAAGCTCACAGCCGAGGTTTGCTATGCGACGTCAAAACATTTAACAGTTAGTCTTGAATTATTCTCAAACTCCGATGTTCAACTCGCTTTAAGTTTTCTATTTAAATAAAGTTATATTTTTTTAAATAAACTAAAGTTGGAACTCGTTATTATATATATAAAGAAAGGAAAAATGTTTCGCTGATCGAGGAGGAAATGCCACATGGTGCGGGCAAAAAATGCTGCGTGGAGAAAAAAAAATGGCGCTGGGGAAAAAAATGCCGAGTGGTAAAATGCCAAGAAAAAAAATATAGAAATGGGGAAAAATGTTCTACAGGGTATTTTGGTTAGTACTGCTAGCTACGAGGGCAATTATATTTCTGAGGCCGTTGTGGAAAAAAATGTATGCTTGCGAGGATCCCGTGGTTGACTTTCCTGACGGGCTCGGAAATTTTTGTATTGGCTCGAAATAAGAAAATATGGCATGCTTCCCAATAGGACTAAATTATCTGCCGATATCTTTGCTCTAGATGTTTTGTGCCTGATGATACAGACAAGAACTGCCTTATAATCATGAATTCCAGACGTCCCTGCTCGGGCGCCATCTGTAACGAAGTTTTCCAGCCGGGGTCTGCGTCTCAGTCCGGCCAGGGTCTGTTATAGAGAAATTTATTAACATCTGGGACGGCTGAAATGAGCGGCGGAAGCGTCAGAGGGTATGCGGACGCTCCCGCTCGATGATCGGCTGAAAAAGGACCATGATGCGAACCCACGAGCGACCAGGAGGACGAGGAGGAAACTCCCGAATCCCGTTATGTCGTCCTCTTCTCGCCCCCTGAGTCTCTCGGTTCGGATGCGGCCACAAAGTCGTCCCTTTCCGACGGCGTTGGGTGTTGTACCCAGGGATGAGAAACGGAATAGACCAAAATCTCATCCCATGGATACCCCAACGACGCTCAGACCCGGCCGCCTGGTATCGAATCCACGGACAGAAAACGGAATGGACCAAAATTCTGTTCGTGGATCGTATCCAGGTGTTCCCAAACCTGGTCGCCGGAGAGAGGCTTCAGAAATAGAAAACGGAACAGACCAAGATTCTATTTCTGAGGCGTCTCCGGCGCCCCAAGTCCGGCCGGTTGGGCAGACTATGCCTCCGCATCCTAGGGCTCGCATCAGGTTACCTAAAATCCTGTAATGAAACTAAACGGAAAATATTAGAACGTAAATTGAACTACGAGAACGCGACTTAGTTCATTGCGCTAGTTCTTCGTGTTCGCTCCATGCGATGTTCAAAATACCAAAATTTAAGGAACCAGCTGAGCGAGCGCGATCCAGTGGCTCGCTCAGTGGCATAATAGTACTAAATTTGTGTGGCAGCAGGATGCTGCCTCAACTAACAAATTAATTGCATTTAAAAATTAAGATATCAGAAATTTTTTAAAAAGACATTGGAAATTTTGACAATTGATATATTTTTTGACAGTGTAACTTTGTCAATCGGTGTTTATTGTTTGTACAAGCAAAACCAAACTGTCTGGCAACACTGGTTTCCTTTACAGTTTAATTCAAATGAATAAATTAAAGCCCACATTGTTGTAAGACAAAACTGAACTGTCTGGCAGCACTGGTTATTATCGCTTCACATAAATATTTTATTTACATACGCTTTGCTAGAAGGCTTTCAATATGCACACAGACAGATCGACTACAGCGATTCTTTATTTTGCAGCTAAGATTTCTGCCAACACCTTTTTTAAATTGCTCTCACTGTTAACGAGGTAAAAGTCTAGTGACGAAAGCATTTTCATGCCCCAAAATTTCTGATATCCAATTTTGTGACGAAAAATTTTAAATTTTACACATGACTTATTAAAAAAAAAATGTTTAGCGATTTCCCGCTAAACTAGCGATTTTTCGAAAAAGTCGTAGAACAAACGTTTCTATATTTTTGGGCGGGAACAAGTCCTCATTCAAACTTTTAAGCTAAATTAACGATTTGATCCAAACAAACAAACAAACAGACAAACTGACTTTTCATCTCATTTTCAGAAGGCCACTAAAAATTTTAAAATTAATTATCTTTTGAACCAGTGGTCGGATTTTGATATTCAAGGTGTCATTCGACGTTTATATTTAATAAGAATAGTAAAAAATTATAAAAAAAATTAATAAGGCTCCAACGGCCCCATTTTCTCCAATCATTTAAATTTTGTCCCTCCCACTAACACCTGTTTATCTCACGAACCAGGTGAGTTTTCAAAAGTCTTAGTATGCACATTTTTAAGTTAGACTGATACCTTTCGATCGGTATATAATTCGACCCGATCGGACAGTCGTAGCAAATTTTCCATTCTTCCTGTGTATACATGCTAGTCGCCTTTCGCACTCTTCGTGCTGCTTTCGTCACTAGCGCGGACTGCCGTCCGCAGTGATATATAGTTAATAGGTTATATCTTCCAAACTAATCAACAAAAATGTATGAATGATATATAAAAAAACGCGATATTGTACAAACTATAACATATTGAAAATTATTGAAAAAATCGCTAGCGGCGTTTGTAACGAAGCCTTTTCCAGCCGGGGTCTACGTCTCAGTCCGGCCAGGGTCTGTTTACGGAAAAATTTGTAAATCATCTGGGACGACTGGACAGAGCGGCGGGAGCGTCAGCGAATAGGCTGACGTTCACGCTCGAAAATCGGCTCAAATTGCCCCTTCGCGAGCCCAAGAGCGGCGCAGGAGGACGAGGAAGGGACTCCCGAGACCCGTTGCGTCCTCCTCATCGTACCTCCGGAGCCCCTCGGTTCAGAGTTGGACACAAGATGCCCCTGTCCGTCGACGTTGGATGGTGACTCTCCGGAATGAGAACCGGAACTGACCGAGATCTCATTCGAGGGAGGCCCCAACGTCAACCCGGCCGCCTGGTCAGATCCGTGGACAGAAGACGGAACAGACCGCAATTCAAATTCTATCCCTGAATCACCTCCGGAGCACCAGGTCCGGCCGATCGGTTCGACCATGCGCCCGCCTCCCGGGACCCTCCTCAGGATTCCTGAAATTTACCTGAAAGGAATAGCCAGAAAATATTTCACAAAAAAAAGAAATTGAATGAATAAAAAAACACGTGCCACTATCGTTACAAAGATTTACCCTTTCCTTTATTGGGTTTACATTCTAGAGTTATAAAAGAAGTATTTTTGCCGCACGGTCAGAAGAAACTGGTTACTGCTCCAAAAGGCGGAGCCAAGAAAAGGAGAAAGATACAAAACTGTTGACCGGCTTACCCGCTGCGTGTCGAGTTTCGTAGTGGAGATTTGCTACTCCTTGCTGTGATTTCCGCAAGTGGCTCCTTGTAACTAACACTTCGCGTGTGGTCTTCACGCTGCCGGCTGTCTGCCGTGAATGTATTCGGCGGGCGAACCCTGCTCGACGGCGGAACACGCACTCAAAAGCGTCGCAACTGGTCACGCTGCGCTGCTCTGTGGTTTTGTTGCTGGCTGGCTTGCAGAAAAACTTGCACGCACACACACACACACGTGTTGCGGCGCTGTGTTGCTGCTGGTGTTGCTGGCTGGCTTGCAGAAAAAAACGTGCACACACACACACACACGTGTTGCGGCGCTGTGTTGCTGCTGGTGTTGCTGGCTGGCGGCTGAAAAGCCCGCGCACACACACACACAATAGGGCGGCTGAAAGTCCGCTCACACACACACACAAAGTGTTGCGGCTAGTGGCGCTGCGCTGCGCTGTGTTGTTTTGTTGTTGCTTTCACTGGTTTTTGTTGCACTGTTGTTGTTGCGGTTGTTGTTCGCACTGCTGTGGTGCAGTTTTCGCGCACAATGTGGCCGGCACTTGTTATAATTGTTGTTGTTGCTGTTATTGGTCACTTGGTTGGGTTTTCTTCAAGGTTTTGTTCACTTGCGTGGTAACTGCGGTAACTTGCGGTAACTGTCCGCTGCGATCTTGACAACTCGAGCCCGTCAGAAAAGTGACGCTCGCCGGCTTGACGGAAATTCCACCATTTTCTCGTGTTCGTTCATGCGAACTAGGTGAACGATCACGCTCCAGTGCGGGGTTCACGGGAACTAGGAACTGAACAAAAGAGCCGCGACTTATTCCATGCGCGGTTCTTTGTGAGGAACCGAACGTTTTCGCTCCATGCGACGTTCGTATGAACAACAAAAAAAACTCAAGTGAACGAGCGCGATCCACTGGCTCGTTCACGGTGTAAGAAAAATAAACTAAATTGTGATGCAGCTGGATGCTGCCTCACACCCCCCCTTTACTTCGGGGGACGAAGAAAAACGGTCACCTGACCTCCGCGCGTAATGCGTACTTGAAACCGCCGTCCGTCTGCCTCCACCACGAACTTCTTTGGGCCTTGCAGCAGGGCTTTAGGGCGAGATACCTCCACCGCGTCCAGCACCACGGAAGGGAGATGGGCTCCCAAGCCAAAAACGCGCCAGCCGGCCGGTATGGGGCTCCAATCGAGCTGCTCCCATGGCAGGTCCTGCGCGACCTCCACGTCTCCGACTGCGGCCAAGACTTCGAAATACTCGTCGTCGTCTAGGAGGGGCGGCTCTACGTTCTCCGCGCCCTGGCGATTTACTTCGGCGGCGAAGATTTCGCCTATGGCCGACGTGTCCGGCAGCCGCGGAGGGAGGTGCTCCTCATCGGACCCCCAATCGGCATCCGCCTCGTGGACCGCCCCCATGCCCTCGCCTTCCGGGTTTGGGGAAGTTGCCCGACTCTGGTCCGAGTCGTACGGACTATGGATAAGGTACTCCGCGTCGTGGGGCCGGCGAGGGTACTGCCCGCTGTGGCCCGCGCGCTCGCCTAGGACGATCCCCTCGGCCTCTGCGGAGTCGTCGAATCGATCGGCCATGTGCTGTGGGAAAGAATAGAAATAATTAGCCACAGGTTTCCGTACTAGTCCTGGGTTAGTTCGAGACGTAGAGGCGTAGTTAGTGTTTTTAGACGTAGCGTTTCGAAGGATTTGGTAGAGGCGTAGAATTTCGGAGAGTTAAAATAGAGACGTCTGGCTTGGCCGAGGCGTGGAGTGGAATCTGTGGGGTTAGTTCGAGCTTGAGCCCGAGGTGATCTCAGGCGACAAGGGAACGAGGACCGTCTCGGGTTGGGCAAAGTTTTCGCGCTCAGTGTGGTATGCTTTGAGGTCGGCCAGGTTGGCCACCCGGCGTCGTGATGTGCCCACTTGCTGCAAGCGCACTACGTTTGGTGAAATAAATTTCCGGACGTGGTAAGGGCCCTCGTATTTTGGTGCTAACTTGGCCGCGAAACCCTCAGCGGCGTTAGATAGCACGTGGTGTTTAACCAGGACGAGGCTGTGTAACTCGGGGCGCCACTCGCGACGTCGCAAGTTGTAGTGTCGAGCTTGGTCGATGTTGGCTCGTTGCGCGTTTTCCTTCACTATGCTGAAGATCTCCTGAAGTCGTCTGGCCTTGTCTTCTGGTGCTTCTGGTTCCCGTCCGTTGCTGTGGGTGACTTCGTCGTAGAGCGCTCCCGGAAGTCGGGGCTCCCGCCCTTGGACTAGGAACGCTGGGCTGAATCCGGTCGTGTCCGAGACGCTGGTGTTGATTGCCAGCATGATTTCTGGCAAGAGATCGTCCCACGTCTTCTGGTCTCCACAGATGTTTTGCGCGATCATCGTCTTGATTGTCCGATTCGCGCGCTCGGTTGGATTCTGGTGGGGGCTGTACGGGGCGGTGTGCTGCAGTTCAATGCCGGCGGTTTGACAAAAAGCTCGAAAAGATCGACTTGTGAACTGCGTGCCATTGTCGCACACGAAGCGTTGCGGTACTCCAAACCTGCTAAGTATGGCTTCTCGAAAGGCTCGCTCCAGATGTGCGGACGTCGCCCTGCGCAAGGGGATGAGCTCGACCCACTTGGTGAATGCGTCAAAGAATACCAGGAGCATGGTATTCCCATGCTTGGAACGTGGGAGTGGACCCACGAAATCGGCGCAAAGTGTTCCGAAAGGCTCCTCCACCTGGCGTGTCAGCATGCGGCCTGCAGGCTTGAGTTGGCTAACCTTGAATTTTTGGCACTTCTCGCACTGTTTCACGTAACGGGCTACGTCCCGGAATAAACCGGGCCAGTAGTAGCGTTGACTGATCCGGGCGATCGTCTTCCGGATACCCAGGTGTCCGGCGGTGGGATGGTCGTGGCACTCTGCTAGCACTCTTGGTCGGTGGTCGAACGCGACGCACAGCTTCCAAGGCACGTAATCCTCCTCTTCTGGACGATGGCCGAGATGACGGTATACTTGGCTTCCCTCAATTGTAAAATCGGGAAACCGGTCCGGAGCCTCCAAGATGCGTTTGGTGAGCCGTGTAATCCATTTGCAGTTTGGTTCTTCCTCTCGTGTCACCTGCAAGGCTACTTCCAGTGGCTGGCGAGACAAGGCGTCGGCTACGACGTTCTGCTTGCCTCGGCGATAGTGTATGTCGAACTGATACTGTTGTAGCTCCAGGGCCCATCGTGCGATCCGTCCAGTCGGGTTGTCGATGCTGTTGAGCCACTTGAGTGCGAGGTGGTCGGTTACTACGTCGAAACGGTAGCCCTCCAGGTAGCATCTCAATTTCCGGATGGCCCAGACTATGGCCAAGCACTCCTTCTCAGTGGCCGAATAGTTTTCCTCCGCCTTGACCAGTCGTCGGCTGACATAAGCGATCACCCGTTCGGCTCCCTGGTGCTGTTGGGTCAGTACGGCTCCGAGCCCGCAGTCGCTCGCGTCGGTTTGGAGTACAAACTTCTCGCTAAAGTCTGGACAAGCGAGAACTGGGGCTTCCGTCAGCCGAGCTTTGAGCTCCTCGAATGCAGCCTGCTGTTCTGGTTTCCAGTCCCACTTCTGACCCTTTTTGAGCAAGAGCGACATGGGCTGGACGATGTCGGCAAAGTTCGGGACGAAACGTCGATACCAGGACGCTATCCCCAGGCAGCGTCTTAGCTCACGACAGGTCGCTGGTGGTTGTAGCTCGCGGACTGCTGCGATCTTGTCGGGGTCCGTGTGGATTCCACTGATGACGTGACCAAGGTACACTAGACTGCGTCGGAAGAACTTGCATTTGGCCCGGTTAAGCCGCAAGTTGGCTTGCCTTAGCCTTCTGAGCACCTCTCCTAGGTTGCGCACGTGCTCCTCCAGTGATGCTCCGCTCACGATGATGTCATCGAGATACGCGAAAGCGAATGGCTCCATGTCGGGGCCGATGACGCTGTCCAGGGCTCTCTGAAAAGTGGCAGGCGCTGAGTGTAGGCCGAACGGCATCACCTTCCAATGGAAAAGGCCGCGTCCAGGTACGGTGAATGCAGTGTATTCCCGGCTGCCGCGTGCCATAGGAATCTGCCAGTAGCCGCTTTTCAGATCCAAGGTCGAGATGTATTTCGCGTTGCGCAGACGCTCCAGGATGTGGTGGATCCTTGGCAGCGGATACGCATCCGGGATAGAGTTGGCGTTCAGCTGTCGGTAATCGATGCACATCCGGACGTCACCAGTCTTCTTCCCCACGAGCACGATGGGCGCGCTATGAGGGCTCTTGGACGGCTCGATGCAGTTGTTCTTCAAAAGTTCGTCGACTTGCTCGTCGATGATGCGCTGCATTGCTGGGTTTTTCGGGTAGTATCGCTGTTTGATCGGGCGATCATCCCTCATAGTGATCACGTGCTCTGCGATGTGTGTGACTCCAGTCAGTGTCTCAAACTGCGCCAGCTCTCGTTCCAGGAAATCTCGCACCCATGGCTCTAGGTCGGGTTCCTCTTCTTGGCCTGGTTTTGCCTCGCTGGGGTCATCGTCGTCCGCCTCGTTGACGTGAGGATCCGGTTCCGGGGGCATTGCTATGGCGCAAACCTCGGCCGTGGTTTCCCCAAAGGGGTAGGGACGTTGAGATGGCTCGCCATCTTCAAGTGGTCCCCAAGAACTTGGCCCGGTGGAACGGGTCTCCTCAGTCGTCTTCGTCTCATGATGCTGCTCGTCTTCGTGGGCTGGAGTCGTCGGTGTGTCATCTTTGCTGCTCGGTGTGCCCGCCTTCAGGTCTTCTTGGGCTTGCATGGGATTGCCCCCGGAGGGGTCTTGATAAACATTACGTGGTGTGCCCGCCTTTGGGTCTTGGTGTACTAGCTTTTGGCTTGCCAGGCCAGGGCAGCGTTTCCCTGCTGTGGTTCCCCCGAAGGGGATGTCTTCGTATACATTGCGTGGTGCGGACAGGTCGCCTGGTCCGGCTGTGGTTCGGGCTTCGTGATGCGTCGGTGCTGGTGCGGACAGGTCGCCTGGTCCGGCTGTGGTTCGGGCTTCGTGATGCTTTGCTGGTGCGGACAGGTCGCCTGGTCCGGCTGTGGTTCCCCCGAAGGGGTCTTCGTGATGCTTTGCTGGTGCTGGTGCGGACAGGTCGCCTGGTCCGGCTGTGGTTCCCCCGAAGGGGTCTTCGTGATGCTTTGCTGGTGCGGACAGGTCGCCTGGTCCGGCTGTGGTTCCCCCGAAGGGGTCTTCGTGATGCTTTGCTGGTGCGGACAGGTCGCCTGGTCCGGCTGTGGTTCCCCCGAAGGGGTATTCGTGATGCTTTGCTGGTGCGGACAGGTCGCCTGGTCCGGCTGTGGTTCCCCCGAAGGGGTCTTCGTGATGCTTTGCTGGTGCTGGTGCGGACAGGTCGCCTGGTCCGGCTGTGGTTCCCCCGAAGGGGTCTTCGTGATGCTTTGCTGGTGCGGACAGGTCGCCTGGTCCGGCTGTGGTTCCCCCGAAGGGGTATTCGTGATGCTTTGCTGGTGCGGACAGGTCGCCTGGTCCGGTTGTGGTTCGGGCTTCGTGATGTACTGGCGTTGATGCGGTCTGAGTGTGCGTGATGAGTGCTTCAATGGTTCCGCCCAATGTCGTTTCCCAACCGGGAAGAGGATCCTGGCTCGCCGTGGTGGCGCGGATGGTATTACGACGTCCTGTGGGGGTCTGCAAGCACGTTGGGGTCAGCTGCAGTTGTACAGGTCCACAATGTATTGAGGCTCGGATGGCGCACAAGAAATCTATGCCCAAGATTACGTCATCCACGACGGTTGACAGCACCAAGAAGGGTATGCAAGCACAACTGTCGCCGAGTTGCACTGTCGCGACGAGGGCTTTGCATACGATGGCGCGACTCCCATCTGCCATGCTGACCTTGGCCCGTACATCTCGTAGCTGGCTAGGGTCGAGATTACCAGCTGCATCCTCGCTTATGAAGCTTCTCGTAGCTCCGGTGTCTATGGTGGCTTGCCTCACCTGACCCTCGATCTTGACCTGTGCCACGATGCGCGCCTTCTCCACTCGCAAGATTGGATTTATTCCCGGGACGGGTTGGCGGCCGCCCTCACCTGGTCCTGGGGCAGGTAAGGCCGCTGTCCGTTTCCCGAAGCCAAGCCGCAACACTCCGTCGTCTTGATTCCTCGTTTGCCACAGCGCCAGCATTAGTAAAGCTGCCGGTTGCGGCAGTCCCGCGCCTTGTGACCGATTTCACCACAACGTCTACAGGCTCGCTGTACGTCGATGGCTGGTCCGGACTCCTGCAACATCCTGCTGACGTGAGGTTCCCCTCCTGGAGGTTGATGACTCGGCTGGTTGTCTCGGAAAGGATTCCGATGCCTGGTAGCGACGGCTGGCTCTTCCCGGTCGTGGGCTATGGCTAGGCCCAGTTGTGTAGGTCCACTGCTTTGCCGCTCACGATCGCGCACAAATTCAAAATCGGTGGCCAATTGCGTGAGTTGTGTGAGCGAGAGTGCCTCATGCCGCCGTATGTACAGTTGGTATTCGGGCAGCAGGTTCTCATAGGCCCGATCCAGTTCCTGCATTCCTGAGTAGCTTGCTCGCTTCATGAGCAACCTTAGCTCCACGATATATGTCTTGAAGGATTCTCCTAGCCTCTGTTGCCTTGCTCGGATCTGGTCTTCCAAGCGCTGAAAATATCGAGGGGGCAAGAAAAAATCTAGGAAATCCTGCTTGAAGGTGGCCCATGATGCTCCCTGCAACCGACTAACACGAAACCAGTCACTAGCATTCCCAGTAAGTAGTTCTGGAATGGCTTGTGAAAGGTGTGCCAGGTCGATTAGGTGAGCCGCAGCGCGTTCCTCCACACGTTCGATGAAACTCAGCGGATCCGACTGCCCATCGAAGTGGATACCCCAGCGATGCACTTTCTCCGCTATCGTGCGATATGGTGTGTCTGTTCTCGTGTTCTGCGTGGCAGGGGAATGGTTGCGATTCCCTCGGAGGAGACGACTGCTCGTTCGAGCCTCCGGTGGTTGACTGCTCGGCGCAGTCACGATCACTTGCGGCACCACTTGATCCCTTGGGACAGGGGAAACGCTGCGGGATCGACTCTTGGTATCGCTGTGGTCAGATCCTGAGGCATCCCGATACTGCTGCTCTAGCTCCATCAATCGCTGGTTGACGTGCTCGGCATGGGTGCTTAGCGAAACGAATGCGGCGACACGGGTACGGAGTTCGGTAACGGTCCCTTCCGGATCGAGGCCGAATTCCGCCGCTATCGTTATCAATTGCTCCCGGCGTCGGTAGTACACCCAACTGACGCTGACCATGCTGACCGGTGCACGTGTTTGGGTCAGTGATGATGGACTTAAAGCGCTTCCTTATGCTAGGCGCACGTGGTTGGGCACTAGACCTTTCACTCGTGAGTCTTGCAGAGAGCGACCAGTCGCGGCTGGATTATCTACGATTTACCCGTCGGCGTTTCAACAACCGGGTTGCTGAAGGCTGTTCTGGGTTTTCTTGGACGACTGGTCGGTTTGGCCGGTGAACTAGCAAGACCGTTAAGAGCTTTCGAGAAATATTTGGCTTGCTTGCGGGACCGTCGATGATTTTGAAAAAAAATGTTTTTCCACGTGCAGGACCGTTGAGAACTTTCGAGTAATTATTCCGCTTGCTTGCGGGACCGTCGATGATTTTGGAAAAAAAATGTTTTTCCACGTGCAGGACCGTTGAGAACTTTCGAGAAATTATTTGGCTTGCTTGCAGGGCCGTTGATGATTTTGGAAAAAAATGTTTTCCACGTGCAGGACCGTTGAAAACTTTCGAGAAATTATTTTGCTGGTTTGCTTCACTTCGTTTGGTTGCTTTCGCTCGCGTTGTTTTATTTTCTTTTGATCGCGTCGATTTAGTTTCTTGGCTCGCGTTGATTTATTTTCGTTGCTTTGTTTGGTTGCGTTGAATTATTGAATTTTATTTGCTAGACTGGAGTTCGACTGTTCGCGGTGAAGGTTCTGTACTGACTTTTTTTGTTTAGAGAAGACGACTGCTCGCGGTGATGGTTCTTGCTTGACTTTTTTTTTTTTTTTTTAGAGAAGACGACTGCTCGCGGTGAAGGTTCTTGCTTGACTAACTCTTCGCTGCGTTGGCTCAAGCCATGAGGCCTGTAGCGATCGCAGTCGACGTCGGCAGAGGCTGTGATGTAGCGCTGCTTGCGGATGCGTCGCGACAAAATATCGCCTAGCCCTCTGCTCGCCCTTGTGGCGCCAGAGCCAGCCTGTGGCTGCTGCTCGCGCACGAGGCGCAGAATTCGCTCGGTTGGAATTCTGCCCGCGCTCGTGGCGACAGAGCCAGCTTGTAGCGCTGCCCGCCCTTGTAGCGGCAGAGCTAGTTTGTAGTTTTGTAGTCGCACGCGGTGTCTCTGCTTGCGTTTCGCTGCCGCCTGCGCTGTAGCTCTGCTTGCGTGGTTTTCTGCTTGCGCTGCAGCTCTGCTTGCTTGGTTTTCTGCTGCTGAGACAGCTCTGCTGGTGTGGTTTTGCGGAAAAAAAAATTATGCGGGAAAAAATGGGATCCCAACTGCGGTTGGGGACGTAAGTGACTGAGACTGCTCCATTTTGCCGGATCTGAACGCGGAACATCCTGCCGCTGGTTTGGATGCGGACCCTGATGTCCCGGCCGCAGGCGTGACCCCGGGCTCTAAAGACGGCGTTCAGTAGAGAAACCGGAACTAATCCGTACAGCCCATGTAGTTGCCACGATGCTGGGGCGGCTACCCAATCGACTTGCCCCCAGCCTACGGCTGCCCTGGCGGCCTTCAACTCCTGCGCGGCTTCTCTGGCGGCCGTGTCTGCATGGCTCCAGATCGGCATGACGCCCGGGTCGACAGGATTGGGCTCGGTAGACCGGCTATCAGTTGAGCACCTGGGGCTGTTTGGTGGCGGCTCCACGCCTGAACGGCCGCTAGGGACCATGGATATGTCCAAAGCAGGTGCGCCATAATAGCGCATCTCGCACTGACGCATCTCGCGATGCATGCTGCGGCTGCACCGGCGTCACGGCCTTGCTTCCCTCTCCGATTCTCCCGCGACCTGGAAACAGCAACAAAAATCTCCCTTTGTGCGGCGAACTAGTGCTGCTACTTTCTGGGCACGCTGCTACTGGTTATGAAGAGAGGAAAAGGAGAGCTCTAAGCAAAATGCCCCTCAAGTAATTGACCCTTCAAAAAAAAAATGCCCCTAAAAAAAAATGGCGTGGCGCCTTGGTGGAATTTCTCTGGTTGTTTCGTATGCTTTTTCTTTCTGGCGGCAACGACGTTGCTCCTCCTGCTCCTCGTCCAAATCCTCGCTGAAGAACGGCTCTATCGCCTCTTCCGAGAATTTGACCTTTCGCTTTTCAAGATCGCAGCAAAATTGCGGACCTCATAACGGACAACAAAAAAAAATTCCAAAAAAAAATTATTTATAGCTTGCTGCGATCACATGCTTGCCCAAATGTGAGGGAGAAAAGAATATTCCAGGCAGGAGGAAAAAATCTTTTTGCCTTTCGTGGTAAAAATGCCACGTGCCAAAATATCGCACGAGGAAGAAAAAAAAAATTTTGTCGTATGAAAAAAAAAATGGAAATTTGCAATGCTCTACAGGGTATTTTGTTAGTAGTCATGAATACGGGGAAAAAAAAAATCTGAGGCTGGTGGAAAATTCTGTGCTGGTACGAATCCCGTGGTTGACTTTTCTGACGGGCTCGCAAAAAATTTTCGTATTAACTTGTTACAATGAGATAATATAATGGCCCTATAATACCCTGCACTTTGTATGATGAGTGGCACGCCTTCCAATAAGGAAAAGTAGACAACAAAAATGGCTGGCCGATATCGATGCTCGAGATGTTAATCAAAGGGACAAAATGCCCAATAAGAATTTTGTTCCAGACGTCCCTGCTCGGGCGCCATCTGTAACGAAGCTTTTCCAGCCGGGGTCTGCGTCTCAGTCCGGCCAGGGTCTGTTTACAGAAAAATTTGTAAATCATCTGGGACTACTGGAATGAGCGGCGAGAGCGTCGGTAGGTAGATGGACGCACTCGCTCGAAGATCGGCTGAAATGACTATGCGGCGGACCCAAGAGTGGTCCAGGAGGACGATGGAGGGACTCCCGAAGCCCGTTGCGTCGCCCACATCGCTCCCCCTGAACCATTCGGTTCGGATTTGGACACAGGATGCCCTTCCGGCGGCGTCGGGTGATACACCCAGGAATGAGAAGCGGATCCGACCAAGATCTCATTCCGGGGATGCCCCGACGTCGCCCAGACCCGGCCGCCTGGTCAGATCCGTGGACAGAAAACGGAACAGACCGATATTCTGTCCCCGGACCGGATCCAGGTGGTTCCCAGGCCTGATCCCCGGAGAGGATCCAAGAATGGGAATCGGAACAGACCGAATTTCCATTCCCAAAACTCCTCCGGGCACCAGGTCCGGCCGGTCGGCACGATCCTCCATCCGCCTCCTAGGGCCCGTCGACCATGATGCGGGTCCAAGAGTCAGCCACAGAGTCGCCCCTTTCCGGCGACGTTAGGTGGTCCCTCTCAGGAATGAGAAATGGAACTGACCGAGATCTCATTCCAGGAAGGCCTCCCAACATCGTCCAGACCCGGCCGCCTGCTCCGATCCGTGGATGGAAAATGGAACAGACCGAAATTCCCTCCACGAACCGGATCCAGGTGTTTCCAGGCCTGGTCCCCGAAGAGGATTCAGGAATAGAAAACGGAACGGACCGGAATTCTATCCCTGAATCACCTCCGGAGCACCAGGTCCGGCCGGTCGGTTCGACCATGCGCCCTCCTCCCGGGACCCGCCTCAGGATTCCTGAAATTTACCTGCTGAGAAATAACCAGAAAATATTTCACAAAAAAAAGAAATTGAATGAATAAAAAACACGTGCCACTATCATTACAAAGATTTTACCCTTTTTCTTTATTGGGTTTACATTCTTGGTTTATAAAAGAGATATTTTGCCGCACGGTCAGAAGAAAACTGGTTACTGCTCCAGAAGGCGGAACCAAGAAAAAGGAGAAAGACACAAAACAGTTGACCGGCTTACCCGCTGCGTGTTGAGTTTATATTGGGGAGATCTGCTACTCCTGCTTTGTTTTCCGCAAGTGGCTCCTTGCGACTCACACTTCGCGTGTGGTCCTCTCGCTGCCGGCTGTTTGCCGTGAAAGTGTTCGGCGGGCGAACCCTGCGCGATGGTGAAACACGCACTCCAAAAGCGTTGCAACTCGTGACGCTGCGCTGTGCTGTGGTTTTGTCGCTGCTAGTGTTGCTGGCTGGCGGCTGAAAAGCCCGCGCACACACACACACACACAATAGGGCGGCTGGAGAATCCGCTCACACACACACACAAAGTGTGGCGGCTAGTGGCGCTGCGCTGCGCTGTGGTTTTGTTGTTGTTTTGCTGGGTTTTGTTGCCGTTGAATGTTGGCTGAAAAGCCCGCGCACACTCACACACACAATCGGGCGGCTGGAAGTCCGCTCACACACACACACAAAGTGTTGCGGCTAGTGGCGCTGCGCTGCGCTGTGTTATTTTGTTGTTGTTTGTTTGTTGGGTTTTGTTGCACTGTTGTTGTTTTGCTGGGTTTTGTTGCACTGTTGTTGTTGCTGGGTTTTGTTGCACTGCTGTTGTGCAGTTTCGCGCACAATGTGGCCGGCACTTGTTAATATTGTTGTGGTTTTCTTCACTTGTGTTGTCAGTTCTTTCCGCTGCGATCTTTACGCTTCGAGCCCGTCAGAAAAGTGACGCTCGCTGGCTTGCCGGAAATTCCACCATTTTTCTCGTGTTCGTTCACGTGAACTAGGTGAACGATCACGCTCCAGTGCGGGGTTCACGGGAACTAGGAACTAGACAAAAGAGCCGCGACTTATTCCATGCGCGGTTCTTTGTGAGGAACCGAACGTTTTCGCTCCATGCGACGTTCGTATGAACAAAAAAACTCAAATGAACGAGCGCGATCCACTGGCTCGTTCACGGTGTAAGAAAAATAAACTAAATTGTGATGCAGCTGGATGCTGCCTCACAATATCCACAAATAAATATCGATAAATGGCCTATCGACAGTTATTTAGTACTAAATGAAAAACACAAAAAAACTAAAATATTAAGAAAAAATTTTGATTTGAAGTCCCATATAATTTTTAATTTTTCCGATCCAAATCCGTGCTATCATACTCCGAATGAGGTAAAAATTTATTACATTGTTAAAACACTGTTTTTTCGTGTTTCGAAGCAATTTTGAATGTGTTATCGTGCTCCGATTAAGGTGAAAATTTCTTTTCGAGTACTTTAGGACCAAATGAACAGATCTAGTCCGTTTGCTTTTAAAAATAATGACTTTGAAAAAATAAGGGACACCCTAATGTACATGCATACGACAATAAAATGAATCGGTTACTTAACGGTTATTTCAGTTGTCAGGTTTCGGTCAAATGAAAAATTTATTTAACGGTAACGGTTTCAAATTTCAATCGGTTTTTACCGGTGAAAGGTTTCGGTTTTGGCTGGGGTTTTAATCTCTGGTTGGCACATTTGTTTATTTTTTTGTATCGCGAATATATTGAAAATCCAATGCGATCTATGTTGTATTCTGTACCATGTTTGGAACAATAAGTTTAAATAAATATTTTTCTTTAATAGGCTAAGAAAGTATCAGATCGTATAGCTGATATGGAAGAACCATTACTTCGGGAACTTAATGAAGGGATTTCTATTTTTGTTCAAGAGTTTGATGAATTTAATAGAAATTTTGAGGCTAACGGTCCTATGGTTGACGGTATTTCTGCAAAAGAGGCTAGTGAGCGGGTTTTTCTGTTCCAAAATCGATTTGACGACCTTTGGCGTAAATTCGAAATGTACAATAGTGGTGAGAAGCTCTTTGGTTTACCTTTAACTGATTACCCATTGCTGCATCAACGAAAGAGAGAATTTAATTATCTTAACCGTCTTTACTCGCTATATATACAAGTGCTAAAGGCCATAACAGATTATTATGAAATGCCTTGGGCTGAAGTAGACATTGAAAAAATAAGTGCCGAGCTGGCAGACTTTCAATTACGATGCAGAAAGCTTCCTAAAGGAATGCAGTCTTGGCCAGCTTTTATCGACTTGAAGACTAAAATAGATGATTTTAATGAGACATGTCCATTACTTGAGTTAATGACAAATAAAGCAATGAAAGAGCGTCATTGGGTGCGATTAAATGCGCTTTTTAAGACTAACTTTGACCCAACGGATTCAAAATTTACACTTGGAAAGCTACTGGATGCGCCGATATTAAAGTATAAGGAGGATGTTGAGGACATTTGTGTAGGGGCAGGCAAGGAGTTAGATATAGAAGCTAAACTTAAGCAAATCATTGCTGACTGGGCTTTGCTAAATTTACAACTAGGTCAGTTTAGAAATCGAGGAGAATTGGTTCTTAAGGGCGGGGAAGCGTTGGCACTTATAGCCTCAGTCGAGGATAGCTTAATGATAATGAATTCACTTAGCTCGAATCGATACAACGCTCCTTTTAAAAAAGATATTCAGCTTTGGCTATGGAAACTCGTTAGTACTGGTGATATTTTGGAAAAATGGCTAATGGTTCAGAATCTTTGGATATACTTGGAAGCCGTCTTTGTAGGCGGTGATATATCAAAACAGCTCCCAATGGAAGCTAAGCGTTTTGTGAACATTGACAAGAGTTATGTAAAAATAATGATGCGAGCAAGAGAAGTACCAAATGCTGTGGAGTGTTGCACAGGAGATGAGTCACTAGCCGTCAACCTTAATTGGTTATTTGATCAGCTAGAAACGTGTCAAAAAAGTCTAACGGGCTATTTAGAATCGAAACGATTATTATTTCCTCGCTTCTTTTTTGTATCAGATCCAGTACTCTTAGAGATACTTGGCCAAGCATCTGACCCATCTTCAATTCAACCACACTTATTAAGTATATTTGATGCAATCGCCACAGTTGACTTTCAGGAAAAGGCAAGTGATATAATTGATGGAATGAACTCGTCAAATCATGAAAGGGTTAAATTTGAAAATACAGTACAGTGTATAGGTAGCGTGGAGCTTTGGCTAGGTCGATTGCTAAAAGAGATGCAAGATACATTGAGAACAATTCTTGCTGGAATGGCAATCAGTCTAAATGACCCTGAATTTAATTTTGCAGAGGAATTTCCAAGCTATTGTGGTCAAGCAGGAGTCATTGGTGTGCAGCTTCTCTGGACAAAAGATTCAGAGTATGCTTTGCGAAAGTGCCGGTCGGATAAGACAATAATGAAGCGTACCAATAATAAGTTTTTAGTTTTGCTAAATTTCTTCATAGATTTGACTGTTAAGGATTTAACTTCGCTGGATCGTATACGTTTTGAGACAATGGTAACGATTCATGTTCATCAGCGTGATATTTTTGATGATTTATGTAGTCAGCGAATAAAATCAGCTGGCGACTTTGAATGGCAGAAGCAAGCACGCTTTTATTTTAATGAAGACAACGATGATATTATTGTAGGCATCACTGATGTAAATTTCATTTATCAAAATGAATATCTCGGCGTTACGGAACGCTTGGCTATTACTCCTTTAACTGATCGTTGTTATATAACTCTCGCGCAAGCAGTTGGTATGTGTATGGGTGGAGCTCCAGCTGGTCCCGCAGGAACTGGAAAAACAGAAACTACAAAAGATATGGGACGCGCGTTGGGAAAATTAGTTGTAGTATTTAACTGTTCTGATCAAATGGACTTTAGAGGTTTGGGTCGAATATATAAAGGACTTGCTCAATCTGGTTCCTGGGGATGCTTTGACGAGTTCAACCGTATTGAGTTACCTGTGTTATCTGTCGCAGCACAACAAATATAGTAAGTGAAAAATTGAATAAAAATTTAAGATACAATTATCTTCTTCTTTCAGCATTGTTCTGACTGCTCGCAAAGAAAAACGATCGTCCTTTATATTCCTAGATGGTGATGATGTAACACTTAACCCAGAATTTGGAATATTTATAACAATGAACCCTGGATATGCTGGACGTCAGGAATTGCCAGAAAATCTTAAAATTATGTTTCGCACCGTAGCTATGATGGTTCCTGATCGGCAAATTATCATTCGGGTTAAAATGGCTAGCTGTGGCTTTAAGGAAAATGTGCTGCTTTCTCGAAAAATGTTTACGCTTTATAAATTGTGCGAAGAACAGCTCTCTAAGCAGGTTCATTATGACTTTGGCCTGCGAAATATTCTTTCTGTATTACGAACCCTTGGGTCACAAAAACGGTCAAATCCAAGTGATACGGAGGAAACTATAGTTATGCGGGTCTTACGTGACATGAACGTCTCAAAACTCATTGATGAAGATGAGGTCCTCTTTGTATCGCTCGTGGATGATATGTTCCCAGGAATAAAGCTCACTACTAATGTATATAAGGAATTACAGAGATCTATTTTAAAGGTTTGCGACGAATTAGGTCTTGTAAATAACCCCGAGTGGAACTTGAAAGTTGTTCAGCTATACGAAACATCACTGGTGCGTCATGGCTTAATGCTTATGGGTCCTACTGGATCAGGAAAAACTAGTTGCACAGTCTGCATGCTTCGTTGCTTTACCAAGATGGGTCGACTACATAAGGAAATGAGAATGAACCCTAAGGCTATAACAGCTCCACAGATGTTCGGACGTTTGGATGTAGCCACAAATGACTGGACCGATGGAATATTTTCAACATTGTGGCGCCGTTCATTGAAAATTCCTCATCACCAAAACTGCTGGATTGTACTAGATGGTCCGGTCGATGCTGTGTGGATTGAAAATTTAAATTCAGTTTTGGATGACAATAAAACACTCACTTTAGCTAACGGAGATCGCATAAAAATGGCTGAAAATTCAAAACTTGTTTTTGAGCCTGACAATGTTGACAATGCATCGCCGGCAACAGTTAGCCGTGTCGGTATGGTCTTTACAAGCTCTTCCGTTTTAAGTTGGAAAGTCTATATGGAAGCCTGGTTAATGAAACATGGAGAGGATAGAGATATATACAGACGATGCTATGATTCAATATATGATGATGCGCACACTTTTTTGCAGACTAGGCTTGTAGCGAAAATGCGTATACTAGAGGCTCTTTATATTCGACAAATGCTGGACATAATGGATGGTCTTTTAATTGAAATTTCATCACGCAGTGAAAGAACTCTTGAACGCATATTCTTATTTGCCTTAATGTGGTCATTAGGAGCTGTATTAGAACTGTCAGAAAGGGAAAAGTTTGAGGATTTTCTTGTCAAACATCCTTCGAAAATGCGTAAGTAAACTATATTATATTATTTCTTTTTAGTATAATAACAAGATGTATTATAATAGCTTGGCCGAAGCATGGAGCGACAGAAACAATATTTGAATATTATGTGGATGATAATGGAAGTTGGCAGCATTGGAATTCCCGCGTTGATGATTTTAATTTTCCAGAGGATGAGATTCCCGAATTCGCATCAATATTGGTACCCAATGTTGACAATGTTCGTACAGCATTTCTTATACATAATAGTGCAAGACAGCTCAAGCAGGTGTTGCTTATTGGAGAACAGGGTACGGCTAAGACTGTTATGATTACAGCCTACATGAGTCGTTATGATCCTGAAGAACATCTTTACAAGTCCATTAACTTTTCATCTGCAACTACACCAAATATGTTTCAAGTAAGTAAACTCAAAATCCACAAGAGTATTGTTCAATAAACCAAAATCAGTAAATGAGACGCTTTTCAATCTTTACATTAATAATTTATTTTGGCCTACTTTAACGACTACGATAAGTGACGATGCGTAGTGTTCAATGGTTTTTGACAACAAGTCTTTAATTCTTCACAGTCTTATATGAAATTTTTTTTCTATAATTCTCTGATTCTTTACTAATTAGATGCCAAAGTATGATTTTCATAAACTTAATATTTATTGTTTATTTATATTTTCTTCTGAAAGAGTAACAAAATTTAAGCATTATTTTTGGTTCAACTAAATAGGTTCAGCTGAATGATTTTCAGTTCGTGATCAAAATCTTATAAAAAAAACCTCTTTACGAGGTAAAAGTCTAGTGACGAAATCATTTCCATGCACCAAAATTTCTGATATCCAATTTTGTGACGAATAATATTAAGCAGGGACGTAACACTTATAATTTTTTTTTCAAAAAATTAAAAAATAAGAGTTATTTGCTGATTTATATAAAAAAATTATTTTTAATTATTAAAATTAATTTATATGATAAAAATCAAAAATAATTATTATTTTTCAATTTTTATATACAAATTTAACCCTAACTCTTATTTCCAATTTTTATTATAAAAATTGACAAATAACACTTATTTCTCAATTTTTATTATAAAAATCAAAAATAAAAATTGAATTGAAATATCTTTTGAACCATAGAAGCCACATCATATATAGCTCTATATATATGATCTACGCATTAATACCTTTCCATTGATATATAATATGTATGTACAGAAGAAAAAGTGCCTTTTCAACTTTTTGAATCTGCACCATATTTAAACCGTTAAAAATTTGGTTGGTCAAAGTTTTAAACCAACCAAATTTTTAACGGTTTAAATATGGTTCCAATAACATCACGGAATGTGATGCAGCACGTCTCCGAAAAATATGAACGCGAAAAGTCTCTTTTAAAATATCGGGTTAAGGACAAAAGGCTTTCGCTCAAAATTGACGTTGCTTCTCGACACTCTAGAGGCATTCTGGGTGTAAACGTTCAGTTCTACAGAAATTGCATACAGTTTCCAATAGAAAATTACGTTATGGCTAATTTGAAGGACTGTCAATTGAGTTATCAATAATATTGCGGGGGTTGTGGGATAAATACAGCTGCTCTTGCATTTCTGGCAACATTATTTAATGGGTTACTCTTTATGAATCACACTCAATATGATGATGGTTTGAGTAATGAATAGAACGAAACATCTGCTGAGTGGTTTGTTGAGTTGGTGTGAGACTCACATGCGTACATTCATTTGTACATACATATTATATATCAATGGAAAGGTATTAATGCGTAGATCATACACTGCCGATAAACTGAATAGGTTCATGCTTACCGGGGTAGGAATTGGGCTGTAATTCCTAAACCAATGTTCCGATTTACATGAAATTTGTTTTCTATAGTTCTCTGATTCTTTAGTAAAAAGATGCCAAAGTATGATTTTCATAAACTTAATATTTATTGCTTATTTATTTTTCCTTCTGAAAGAGTAACAAAATTAATGCTTTATTTTTGGTTCAACTGAATAGGTTCAGCTGAATGATTTTCAGTTTGTGATCAAAATTCGGCGATATAACGACAGAATTTGTTTGCAAATTAGTAAATTAATATATTTTCTTTATATTAAATGAAAAATTAGCCATGAATAGCAATTGTCCGAGTACGAAAGAGGCCAAATCGAGCCCTATCATAAAAGTGGTCTTGGCCATATCAAAAGCGATAAAAAAAATTGGAAGAAGCCAAAATGTTGAGAGTAACTTTTGAAGATACAGTGCCGAATATGACAAAAATATCAAAACGGAGTCAAACACGCGACCACTGCGGCGGACAGGTGACATATTGCTCGAAGTGCGTCCAATTCCCACCTCTCAGCACCCAAAACTAAATAAATTTGTGGTGTTAAAGCAAGTGTATCAGCTGTAAAACGTGTGATTTTGTTGGCTACTCATCTAATAAGATTGAAACTTAAAAAAAAACACCATTTAATTTAAAATAATTTGGTTTTTTTTACCAAATAGTCATAAATAATCTAAAAAAATCGCAAAAATCAGAAATAATCAGAAAAAATCAAAAATAATCCGAAATACTCAAAACGATTATTTTTGATTATTTTTTTGATTTTTTCTGATTATTTTGAATAATCGTAATAATTTTAGATCTTATAAAAAAACCTCTTTACGAGGTAAAAGTCTAGTGCCGAAAACATTTTCATGCCCCAAAATTTCTGATATCCAATTTTGTGACGAAGAATATTAAATTTTACACATGAATTATTAAAAAATAAAATTTTTGTCACTGGCACTGCGCAAAAAAGTACTATTTATTAGGTATGAAAAATTTAGCGCAATGTGCCCAGTGACAAAAATTTTATTTTTTAATAATTCATGTGTAAAATTTAATATTCTTCGTCACAAAATTGGATATCAGAAATTTTGGGGCATGAAAATGTTTTCGGCACTAGACTTTTACCTCGTAAAGAGGTTTTTTTATAAGATATCAGAAATTTTTTAATAAGACATCGGAAATTTTGACAATTGCAATATTTTTTGAAACAATTCAATAATTATATAATTAAGAGAATTAAAAACACATTCAATCAGAGACGTTTCAATATTATATATATTTATAAATATATTTCGATCTTGCTGTAATTGGAATTACAAAATGTTTCATCTGCCGCAAAAAGAATTCACCACTTGCAAGCAGTATCTTTCCACATGCACTGCAAGCAGTGCACGTAGTGTACATGCAGTACTATACATGCAGTAGTGTAAAGGTAAAAGGTATATTCAATTAACAGGTAATATCATGCCTAAACGAATTTTGAGAGATAGGTGTTATATGTCAAAAGACGCGGAATTGAATTGTCTACAACATACTACATATTTTGAAGTGAATTTATTTGTAGATTTTTCATAAATTAAAAAAAAAAATTATTTCACCTGTAGCTGTTTACCTTTTTACTTTAAAAAAAAACTTTGAAGGTATGCCTAAGAGCCCTTCAAAATACCTTTTCATCGATATATAGATCATATTTGTAGCTTTTATCGTTTGGATGCTATGAGGGTTTTAATTTTAGCGGTTTTTAGCGATTTCCCGCTAAACTAGCCATTTTTCGAAAAAGTCGTAGAACAAACGTTTCTATATTTTTGAGCGGGAACAAGTCCTCATTCAAACATTTAAGCTAAATCAACGCTTTGATACAAACAAACAAACAAACAAACAAACAAACAAACAGACATACTGACTTTTCATCTCATTTTCGAAAGGCGACTAAAAATTTCAACATTAATTATTTTTTGAACCAGTAATCGGATTTCGATGATCGAGGTGTCATTCGACGCGTATTTTTGATTAGAAGAGTAAAAAATTAAAAAATAAATCAAAAAGGCCCCAACGGCCCCATTTGCTCCAATAATATAAATTTTTCCCCTCCCACTTACACATGTTTATCTCACGAACCAGGAAAGTTTTCAAAAGTCTTAGTATGCACATTTGTAAGTTAAATTGATACCTTTCGATCGGTATATAACTCGACCCGATCGGACGGTCATAGCAAATTTTACATTCTTCCTGTGTATATACAGTGGCTCACAGCTTAAAGTATGCACCCTTATTTTTGCCTTAACTGCTATGTTAGTCAAGTTATCACAATTAAAAAAAATATATTTGGAAAGGTCGTGTAAATTCCGTTTGAATGACTTAAAACTTTTCTTAACCCATTGAGAACCCTTGGAATATTTCGAATTTATGTAAAAGTCACTTTTCAAAACTTTTTCCCTCGATTTTTCACAAAAAATATTTTGATGCAAAAAAATTCTTGGAACAATTCAAAGAGTAACTGCAAAAGAAAATTTTCAAAAATATTTTTGCTAGTATTTTTAATAATATTTTGAAAACTGCAAAAAAGGCACTTTTTGCATGAAAATGAGGAAAAATGGGTTAAAATGGTCATTTTTAGGATTTTCAAAATATTATAAAAAATACTAGCAAAAATATTTTTGAAAATTTTCTTTTGCAGTTACTCTTTGAATTGTTCCAAGAATTTTTTTGCATCAAAATATTTTTTGTGAAAAATCGAGGGAAAAAGTTTTGAAAAGTGACTTTTACATAAATTCGAAATATTCCAAGGGTTCTCAATGGGTTAAGAAAAGTTTTGTGTCATTCAAACGAAATTAACACGACCTTTCCAAATATATTTTTTTTATTGTGATAACTTGACTAACATAGCAGTTAAAGCAAAAACAAGGGTGCATACTTTAAGCTGTGAGCCACTGTATGCTAGTCGCTTTCGCACCCTTCGTGCGGCTTTCGTCACTAGAGCGGACTGCCGTCCGCAGTGATTTTTTTTTTATTTTTTCTAATCGTAATCATTAAATTATCACAAATTTTTCAACAGTGAATTATTTAATCACTACGATTATTTCTAATAAATAATCTAATTGATTTGTAACTCTAATCGAAATTTAACAGGTATGCTATGTACATAGTTCGATGATTGTTTTCATTTTCGATAGGCGCTTATTCTTATTTATAATTAGAGGATAACTGCCCTCTAGTACAGCTGGTGATGTAATTGTCTTTTCGTCGACCCAGTATTGCTTCTTTTTCGGCGATGCATCGAGTCGAACATGATTAAAGCTGAACGCTTAACTGAGAGAGAGAGAGAGAGAGAGGCGTACGCTCTAAAGTTTTTTATGAGTGTGTGTGCTCTGCTTTCATTATTTTCCTTTGCCTTTGTCAAATATTCGGCTAACATTTTTGGCACGAGTTTGACATTTCATTAAGTGGGATTTGCACAATAATGTGTAAAATGATTCGTGTGGATAAGTGGATTTTAATTTATTGTAATTATAAGTATTGTAAAGCAAAGGTAAGTTTTGTTATTAATATTAATTTATCCAACCGATATTGTTCTTATTTCTTTATATTATTTCAGACTGCATTCCGGATTCCGCTAGTGGCAATGTGGAGGAGCTGCTCCTCGGCCTTTTGGCTCAGAAAAAATATTACTTAAAATATAGTATATATTTATATATTGTAGTTAATTTAAAATAAATAAACATTACAAAAATATACTATGAAAATTATGTTATGTGAAATATTTATATAATGCATGTGGTTGGCATTGCCATCAAGAGAGAAGCATCTCTCCATGCATGCAAAGTGGCTAACCAGCGTCGATACTATCGCTCCCTGCATACCTTTGCGGCGAACGAGCGTCGCTTATGTTCCCTCCCTGCATACCATTGGGTCGAACGAGCGGCGATAATATCGCTCTATTGACGGCATTGCGTCAAACGAGCGTCGATTATGTTCCCTCCCTGCATACCATTGCGGCGACCTAGCGTGTATGAGAAATCAATGACGTTTTTAGCGGACATCGCCTTGCAAAAAACGTCAATCGAACACATTGTGAGGGAATCAAGTAAGCGTCGACGACAGTCACAAAAGCGACGACGAAACGTTGATACAGAATCGGTCTGCTGTACTAGAGGGTAGGATCCGTAAACGCCGGAATGAAACAGGAAATTTGGGACACTCGATTTAGCGACGCAAGCATTCTCCCCCCCCTTTGCACGGAGTGGCAAGAAAACAGAGAGAGATGGAGCGGATTCAAACACTGTATGGCCCGGACAGTATCCATCCAAAGATGGTGCTCTGCGCGATCGGAAGGCCACCTTGGCTGGGCTTGAAGCCCTCGGGAATGATGTTTGGATAGACGTCTGATCCCAGTTCCATGGATGCAGTGCACGGCCGATGGAATTGATCGTCTGCGTGCGCTAAGGTCAAAAAGCGCTCGCGCACTCCATCCCCCAGCTCACGCAGAGGAGTCCGGAATTGAAGATCCGGTTCCATTTTGAAGACCGCCTCGAAGTTAGGCTCCGTACTAGTAACAGGACTCACGATGGCCGAACACACCCGATCCGAAAGTGGGAATGAGGTCGAGAGCGTGGAGTGGCGGAACGACCTGCCTCGAGGAAGTGCAGCAGAGTGTGGTGTGGCTGACGGCAGTCGCAACATCAGATTTCGGCAGGACGGCCCGGAGTGCTGATGCGCGAGGCAGTTTGCACAATATTTATTGGGCAGCACCGCACGGAGCCGCTTTGCTGCCGTGAGCCGCAGGACAGACTCGGCAACGGAAGGACGCAGTTCCTCGAGTACGTCTGTCTTCCAGGGTTTGGGCGTGAGACCTGCGGGGTGTCATTATGATTGCAATTTGGAATATGCTGGAAATAGAAATGCTGGAATTATTAAATGTACTATAGCTAAACAATTATTGTTGCTTAGGGGTGTTTGGATCGACCGGAAAGAACAATAGCTTAACTATTGGCCGTTTGACAATTCCGTGGGAAGTCTGGACATCGAATACGCGGACCTTGTCGTCAGCTCCGGGATAGACGGCTAGAATGCGTCCGAGTCGCCATTCGTTAGAGGGGAGTTTATCTTCCTTGACGATAACTTAATCACCAACTTGGAGGTTTCAGTCGGGAAATTGCCATTTGTTGCGCTTATGCAACTCCTTCAAATATTCTTCTCGCCAGCGATGGCAGAATTGCTGATTGATCGCCTTTAGCCGCTGCCATCGGATTAGTTAAAGTATTGTAACTTCTATTCCTCTATTTACTACTTCTATTACTTGATTTAGTTCGTTTGCTTGAACGCTGTTTTCTGATAAATTATTTATTTTGGATTCCAGTTCTGCTTTATCTTCCTGATCTAATGTACCAAATAAGTATTTATAAAATGTTCCCATAAAATTGATAAGGCCTCTTTTGTTGCGTTTTGCTATTCTTATGCCGTTCATTTCTCTTTCCAATTTTTCTGTTAAATATTGAATTTGGGATAATGTTTTAAATTCTTCAGCTTGTTTCATTAAATTATTCAGGCATGCCACATAAATCTCTTTCACTTGAGTTTCACGTCAATTTCATTTCTCCGTGCCACAGTCTCAATCACCTGCACAATTTTTGGTGAAACGAAATCATCGCTCAATCCACTGGCGCCCGATGCCATGAGAACAATGTCACATTTTTTGTCCGAATTTTAAAATTTAGAGTCGTCAAGTAACTTTCATTGTTTGTCGCGCCAATAACTTTTAAATTTTTTTAGGCTATACAATATAAATTATTAAATAAATAAATTAAATAATATAAATTAAAGAAGAAATAAAATAAAAACCTACTTTTCAGCAATAATAAACTTACAAAAATTGCTAAACAAACCCTTGGGAAATTTAATCTGAGAAGGGGCCAACCCTAGCAGCCTAGTACGAAAAGGTTGATGAACATGCTTAAAAACCTAAATCACACGAATTTCTGTGGCACGGAGAAATTTTCGAAGTGGAATTGCTTTTTTCTGAAATCACTTCCACTAGTGTTTTTTGTGGCATGCCTGATTGAATGTGTTTTCGATTTTTGTGAGATTAACAGTTAAATAGTGGTATTCGTAATTTATTGGTAAGTTAATAGTTCCTGTTTTAAATATAAGGTAACCGTTTTTCGATTGGATTGGGTTTACTTCTAAGCTTTGACCATTAGTTTGTTGGATGAAATACATTAGTAAGAATTGTATTATAAAAATAATTATTTTATGTTGTAGCTTCCTGATTTGAGTTGTCATTAGGCGATGGTCTGGAATTATCATATTTGCTGCGAAGAGGAAGAAGTGGACTGTATACTCGATTGTGAGTTGGAAGTAGCGGCAACCGCCGTGGAATCGTGCTTATGGAGTATTGTATGATGACGCCCCTTACACGTATAGCAATTACGTGCACTCGGGCAATCCCGTAGTTGATTTCCTCTAGCGAAACAATTAAGAGTATCTTCTGCCTAATATAATCGGATCGCTCATTTACCGTCATTTGGAGGAAACGAGGGCATACGCGAGCTGGATGATTCTCTTTGGAGCAAAAATCTCACTGTCGGACTTTAAAGGACACATTGGCTTCGAATGAGTTGACCTTTCTAGAACCTGTTGGATTACGATCGTGGCTTGCCTTTGAATGTTTAGGAGGTGAACTATCGTCTTCTTGTTCTTCTAACGCCCTATAACGTTCGCAAATAAATCGGTTCATTTCTTTCCATAAGGGAATTTCGGATTTATCGTCTAGGGACTGGAATGGAGTTTGAGCTGACTATTGACTATTTTTCGTTTGTTCTCGAATCGCTTTGTTAAGGCTTTCCACGCGGATTCAAAACCAGAATGGGGGAGTCGAGACTTGGCTACAAGTTTCTTGGCTTCACCTCCAGTTTTGGCGTTTAAATGAAATAGCTTCTCGACTTGAGTAATCCTTGGATCTTGACTCAAGAGCCTGGGCATCGATATCTGTGGACGATTTACTGAGTACCTTGGATCAACGTCCATACTCGTCATCGATTTTCTCCCACAAAGATGTGATGCGATTTCGACGGATTTCGAGCGCAGAGACATCTTCTTCTTCCTCTGAGTTTTGCCTCAAATTGGCTAAGTCGATCTGGGAGAGACGTGAAGTCGGACAGTGCCATGGTACTAACGGATTGATTTTGGACTTGAGAACGAGTACCAATTGGGCTCTGGGCAGGAACTTTGGGCGGTGGAATTGGTGAATTGGAAGTACTAGGCTTGAAGGTGCGGGCAGCTGGAAGCTTAGGTGGTGGAAGGAGGAACCTTTAATTGCCTTGCGGGTCACGATCGGATCCACCTGGCATACCTCGCTACCAGTTGCTCGGATTTGAAAATATTCGCAAAAGATTGAAAAGTGAAATATATTCGAATGGGAATCTCAAATTGATTTTTAATTGAGAGCGCAATAACGAAGGTTTAACTAATCACTAAATAGTTAACTGCATGTTTTCAAACCACAAATAAATTTAATGTCCGAAAAAATTAAACTATATTTTGTATTACTGGACCGATTTTACAACAAGACAGTGTTGGGAAAATAATTTGGAATTGTCTTTGCAGGATTTGTATCGGACAAAATGTAGAAAACGATTGTCCGATAGTTTCAACAAAATTAAGTGTTCGATATTTATGGCGGGAAAAGAAAGGAGGACATAATAAAAAATAAATATATTAAATATATATATACTTACGTACTTGTATTCGCTAAGTAAAAAATAATAAGATGAGCGCGTTAATTATGTGCGAGAGTATCTATTATTCGCTTTATATGTGCGTGGTTATTTATAATGCAATTTATATGTGCAGGATTATTTATAACGCGTTCGAATGAGCTTAAGACAAAGTTAAGACTAAATCTATCTTAGAATCTAAGTGAGCAAGAAACCGCAATTATTTTTTTTACATTTAGTTTCCTGCAGCTGCCTACGTGACCATTGCACAGTGGTCGGACTTGTATGGGAGTAAGTGACAAAAATAGTTATACGTGTCTTACAGGTCTATAATTTAGACTGTAAGCTTAAAACAATAATATAAAACTACTTTAAACAAAATGGGCGTGGACGCCCATACGCCCATACCACCCATAATATATTTAACAAAATACGAAAATATATTTCTTACAATACTTTTAAATTTCAAATATGAAAATAAAAAATAAAAATAATTATAAAGAAAAGTTTTATATGCATTTCATATAAAAATATATATATATATAATAACGAGTTCCAACTTTAGTTTATTTAAAAAAATATAACTTTATTTAAATAGAAAACTTAAAGCGAGTTGAACATCGGAGTTTGAGAATAATTCAAGACTAACTGTTAAATGTTTTGACGTCGCATAGCAAACCTCGGCTGTGAGCTTTTGGGGATTGAGCTTTGCGCTCTAATATAAACAGAGAGATCTTAGGGATCGCTCTTTTGAGAAAACGAATATTTGGGTGCTAAGCAACAGCCTGGATTTGTGCCGCGTCGGCAGATTTGACCCTTGGTGGGAATGACAATTCTAGCGGATGTTTATATTAACTGTTTCGATCGTGGGAGCGCTTGAATTGTTATTTTCACCAGCCTGTTATTGTTATTGATATCTTATTACTTGATAGGGGGAATATGTGCGAGAATATTTAGGTGGCTATGTGCATTACATATGTTACTTCCCCATCCATAAAAAATTAGCCTGTCCTCAGGCGGTAATATTGGGATATAGTGTTGGTTCGGATTCGAGTACAATATCTGCTGTTTCATTTGATATTGGATTGATTTGTACATTATTTGATTGTGGGGTTATTTCTGATTGTTTCTTATAGTTAACAATTATTTTGCGTGGTATGCTTTTATACTTATAGCTAAAATATAGTACTAGTATGATTACAATAATTATAAGAGTTGTTAAAGTAATAATTTGAAGTGTATTGTAATGTTTTGTTTGTTGATTTACAATTTCTTTTGCCTGTATATAAGAGAGTGGTTCTAGTTTAGTTACATTATTGTTTACATAAACAGTTTGTGTGTAATCTAACATAGTACTTGTGACCAATATTTCCTCTAATTGAATGGAGCAATTAAATGCTTTTATAATATTATTACTTTCTATTGTTATATCTCTGTTAATACAATTTTGATTTAGAATTGTTTTAGGTAAGTTCCAAGTTAACATTATATTAGGCTCTACATATTTTGTTTCAAAAGATTTATGTGTTTTTGCATATCTACATTCGGTTGTGTCTTGATTTAAAATTCCTGTTATACATTTGTTCATTACTAGATCTTTGGTCTTTTCGGTATATGCTTTATTATTTTGAATGAAATATTTGTCATGTATAATTTCAGTTAAAATGTTTCTGTTTTCGTCTGGGTATGGAACAATTTCAAAAATTGGTGTATTGATGATTTCGCGAGGAATATGGGAAATTATCAAAATTTCGTTTGTAGTTGTTTTCAACCATGTAGAAGTCTTAATATTTAGAATCTTTTCAGAGTTTACGTGTGATAATGGACTATGTTTTAGTAATTTAGGGTTAAATATACCTAATCTTGTTAACTGCATTCCTAGCTCTATGTCTTCGATATATTCTGTAAATTCTTGTAGATTAAATGTAATTATTGCTAATTTTTTGTCTCCTTCATTAATAAATGTTAAAGTATTTGTAACTTCTATTCCTCTATTTACTACTTCTATTACTTGATTTAGTTCGTTTGCTTGAACGCTGTTTTCTGATAAATTATTTATTTTGGATTCCAGTTCTGCTTTATCTTCCTGATCTAATGTACCAAATAAGTATTTATAAAATGTTCCCATAAAATTGATAAGGCCTCTTTTGTTGCGTTTTGCTATTCTTATGCCGTTCATTTCTCTTTCCAATTTTTCTGTTAAATATTGAATTTGGGATAATGTTTTAAATTCTTCAGCTTGTTTCATTAAATTATTGAATGTGTTTTCGATTTTTGTGAGATTAACAGTTAAATAGTGGTATTCGTAATTTATTGGTAAGTTAATAGTTCCTGTTTTAAATATAAGGTAACCGTTTTTCGATTGGATTGGGTTTACTTCTAAGCTTTGACCATTAGTTTGTTGGATGAAATACATTAGTAAGAATTGTATTATAAAAATAATTATTTTATGTTGTAGCTTCCTGATTTGAGTTGTCATTAGGCGATGATCTGGAATTATCATATTTGCTCTTGTTAATTTTCTTTTTCTTTTTAAATTTAGATTTGTAGTGTATTATCTTTCTCCCTCTGTTTGTCTCTTCGAAATGTTTTTCGTCTACTTGTCTCAAATTACCGGTCTTTTTGAATGGATTAGTTGATTTTGAACGTACCAAAGGTGATTGTCTATAATTAGTATCAATTTCAAAATCTGTACGGTATTCATTTAGTTTATCTATTTGAGTTGTTTTGTTAAGTTGAGTGTTATACTCTGGGGTTCCTGCGTATATAAAAATGTCTGCTGGTGTTCTACCTGTTGTATTATGAGTGGTTTTGTGATTATATGTGTAAAGTATTATTTCGAATCTAGTAAGCTTATTTTCTGGATCTGATTCGCTGTTTATTATTCTTAATTTTTCATTAATAGTTTTATGAAATCTTTCTACGTCAGATATGCCATTTTTACTTGTTGTTATATTTATATCTACTCCTTCAGCTTTTAGCCATATTTGTAATGCTGAGCACATGAATGCTGAATCTTTATCTGCTTTAATTTCTTTCGGTTTTCCCATACTATTGAAAATTTTAAGTAACGCTCTTTTAGCTTCTAACCAATCTCTACCGTTCACTTCGATTAGGGACGCGAATTTTGAATAAATGTCCATGCAAGAAAGGAATTGTTTATTATCTACCATATAAAAATCTATAACGTATTTTTCTCTGGGATTGAAAGTTTCTGGCGTTAACTCGAAAGCTAGCTTTGTGTCTCTATGTTCTGTTTTCGCAATGTTACAGACTTGGCATTCATTAATAATATTTTGAATTAGGTTTTGGTAATCTGGGTAATAATACTTTTCTTTAAATAATGACGTTAGTTTCTGTATACCTGGGTGTAGTAATTCTTTATGTGTTTTAATAACGAAGTCTTTAAATTCTGCATATGTTTGAATATCTTTTAATTTTTTAGTAGATCTCATTACTTTGGTTAAATTGTTGAGACTTATTATTTCCAAGAAAGCGGTTTGAAAAGTTAAGAAATCTGTTTCACAATGAAAATAGATTACGCTCTTCTTTGTACATAAATATTCTTTGATTAGTTCTTTGGCATGGGTGTTGGTCATTTCTTTATACATAATTTGAATATTAGTTTTATGAAAATAATTTATTACATTTACTTCGTTTGTATTATGTTTAACAAATTCGATCTGCCTATTGTAATAGTTGATTGGTCTTTCTGTAATCGAGATATAATTTTGATTATCTTCTTGTGCACTGTGTACAGTTGCTGCTGTACTGTTAGGAGATTCTCCTAATAAATTTTCTTCAAGTTTAATTCTTGACAAAGCATCGGCAACATAATTTTCTTTGCCAGGGACATATTTGATGTGATAGTCAAATTCATTTAATTTGATCTTCCATCTTTGAAGTTTCATGTTTGGCTCTTTAACATTGTTTAACCAAACTAGGGGTTTGTGATCACTGAGGATTTCGAATTTCCTGCCAAAAAGATAGGACCTGAAGTATTTAGTGGCCCAAACAATAGCTAAAAGTTCTTTTTCTATTGCGGAATAATTTATTTCGTGTTCATTTAATGTTCGACTTGCATAGCATATTGGCTTATGGTTTTGCGATAACACGGCACCTAAAGCAATATTGCTTGCATCTGTAGTTAGCGAAAAAGGTTTTTCAAAGTTTGGATAAATTAGTATCGGATCAGATGTAATAAGTATTTTTAATTTTTCAAATGCTGAGACGTACTCTTTGTTACTTATATCGATTGTTGCATTTTTCTTAAGTTTTAAGGTCATTGGTTTCACGATTTGTGCAAAGTTTGGTATAAATTTCCTATAATAGCCACAGAGTCCTAGAAATGACTTGATTTCTTTCGTTGTTCTGGGTATTGGGAAATTTGTAATTGCGTTGACTTTTATTGGGTTTGGTTTTATACCTTCAGTTGTGACAATGTGACCAAGGAACTCAGTTTCCTTTTTCAAAAATTCACATTTGTCCAACTGCAATTTTAAATTGGCTTCCCTAAGTTTCTTAAAAACTCTTTTCAATGATAATATGTGTTCTTCCAATGAAGTGGAATACACTATTATGTCATCCATGTAGACTAAACAATCTTTATAGATTAAATCTTCTAAAAGGTTGTTCATGCAACGTTGAAAAGTTGCAGGGGCGTTTTTGAGTCCAAAAGGCATGCGAGTGTACTCGTAATGGCCATTTTTCGTCGAAAAAGCAGTCTTTGGAATTGAATCAGCATCCATTTGGATCTGATGAAAGCCTTTTGCCAGGTCAATGGTAGTGAAATATTGACATTTTCCAAGTTTGTCTAATATATCATCCATAACTGGTATTGGGTATTTATCGTCAACTGTAATTTCATTTAAGTTTCGATAGTCAATTACTATTCGGAACTTTTGTTTTCCTGATGCATCACTCTTCTTTGGTACAATCCAAATTGGTGAGCAATAAGGAGAATTTTATTTTCGGATAATTCCTTGTTTTATCATTTCCTTCATTTGGTTTTCGACTTCTTCGTCATAAGCTTGGGGATACTTATAAGGTCGTTTGTAAATTGCATCTTCATGTTTAGTTTGAATGACATGCTTGATTGTACTGGTGAAAGTCAAATTTTCACTTTCTTTGTACTGTATGTCTCTGAACTCATGAAGGATTTTTGTTAATTTTAATTTTTCTTCCTCATTGAGGTGTTCTAATCTGAACTGGTTACTTTCTATTAACTCATTTTCGATTGCAAAATTAAACGGTTGGTCCGTTGTAAAAGGCGGATCAAGGCAATCAAATTCGGTATCTTTCACGTAAGGTGGATCAACACGATTGACTGCGGTCTTGTCCTTTAAGAATTCTTCATGATTATATCTCATGATAAATGGGTAATCGCTTAAGGTGACAGTTTCCTCTTTATAATTTATGTTTGCTTCACAAGCCTCGAGATATTCCCTGCCTAATAATACATCGTAATTTTCTGAAAATTCGTGTATAAAAAATCTTTGGTGTTGTGGACAGAGTTTACTGGGGGCTAAGGAAATACATTGGTTTAAACAAATATTTCCTTTTATCGTCTGGACTTCTAAATGACAAGATTTAATTGGGAAATTCAAAAAGTTCTTTTTCATTAGATTTATAGAGGAACCTGTATCGATTACGCATTTGAGGTGAATGTTGTTCATTATTAGTCGAATGAAGGGGTTTCTTCTAGTTCTTGGTCCGAGGCTGCGTGATGAAAATTTTCGGCAGTATCCATTTTGGATTGACCACTAGAACTTTCGCGTTGTCTTTTGACAGGCGGATTTGAAGTGTTCGTTGAAGTTCTGTTTTGTTGGTAGTTCATTGGGTTTTGGAATCTACCTTGATTTAGTTTTTGTTGAAATTCATTATGCAACTGTGGGTTGCTTTGATTTGGGGCTTGAAAGTTTTGAGTGGCATTACTTGTGTTTGGGGGGCTTGCCATTGGATAGAAATTATGAGAGTTTCCCCTATTCCTGCGAGCATCACTACTGTTTGACGTAGTTGAGGTGTTGGTTTTTGAACGGTCAGAAAAGTTGTTTTCGTATAGTCCCTCTCTTTGAGCTACTTGTTTTAATTTAGTTATTGTCGTAATATCGTACCTAGCCAGAGTCATAAAAATTCGGTCGGGTAATTTTCTTGTTATAACGTCTTTGATTGTGTTATTCATAGCATTGGTGTACAGAATTGTTTGTGAGTCTATGCCTTCTAACATTAATTTGTTTGAAATTACAAATGATTTATACTCAAGGTCTTCAACAAACTTACGGATACTTCCGTTATAATTAGTGTTGTAGAGTCGACGAAGCAGTTCTTCATAGGGCGTCTGTGTTTTGAATTCGTCGATGAGCGCGTTCCTCAGTTGTATCCAGTTTGTAGCTCCTGATAGCTGTGCGACTCGCTGTGCTGTTCCAGAAGTCTGTAGTTCGATGGCTCCAAATAGAACGTTGTGTTGTCTCAGATCTTGGGTGGGGTATAGCTGCATTATATAGTCCACTCTTCTCACGAACGCCGTGAGCTCTTCCGTTTGACCATCATAGGTGGGCACTTGTTTGATTTGTCCAAGAGCTTGCTTCAGGAGAAGCTCTGACAAAACCATTGGTGGGGTTGATGGAGATGCTGGAGGTGTCATGATTGATGTTGACAGTGTATTTATTTTTTTTCTTTAATGTTCGGTTTTCTTTGTCTTGTTGTGGCCTAGGATTACAATTATCCTTTAGTGGTCACAAAGCAAAATTGACAAAGTTTGTCACGTTTTTTTAAGCACAAAACTTGGTTTTATTTAACCTAGGACTTCAGTTGTCCCTTAGTGGTTAACACTTTTGTTGTAACTTAAACACGCACGTATGTTCTTTAGCGGATATGTATTTTGGTTTAATAAAGTTCAACTTTACTCTTGACTTTGGATATGCGGATCCTTAGTAGTCTTTTTAGTTTAGTTGATTACAAACACTTTACATATCCTACCGTCTGCGCCAATAACGAGTTCCAACTTTAGTTTATTTAAAAAAATATAACTTTATTTAAATAGAAAACTTAAAGCGAGTTGAACATCGGAGTTTGAGAATAATTCAAGACTAACTGTTAAATGTTTTGACGTCGCATAGCAAACCTCGGCTGTGAGCTTTTGGGGATTGAGCTTTGCGCTCTAATATAAACAGAGAGATCTTAGGGATCGCTCTTTTGAGAAAACGAATATTTGGGTGCTAAGCAACAGCCTGGATTTGTGCCGCGTCGGCAGATTTGACCCTTGGTGGGAATGACAATTCTAGCGGATGTTTATATTAACTGTTTCGATCGTGGGAGCGCTTGAATTGTTATTTTCACCAGCCTGTTATTGTTATTGATATCTTATTACTTGATAGGGGGAATATGTGCGAGAATATTTAGGTGGCTATGTGCATTACATATGTTGCTATATACAACAAATTCATTAATTAATTATCTAATAAATCAAATACAGATTCTTTTAATAATGTTTTTTTTTTACATGGCAATTTTCTTAATTCACTTATAAGAGGATCTGAACTTAATAATAACCTATTTAATAGGTCTATATTTGTTGCGGATCGCGAGATTTTTCTTGTGTGCTGTAGTCTAAATTTTTTTATATCTTTGTTTTTAGCCTCTGCAGCTTCCTCAGAGAGCTCTCCAATCGAGACAAATGCTTTATTAATAACCTCAGGACCGTGTATTAATATTTTATGCACCGAAGCTGGCATGTAATACCATGGATAGGTTTCCACAAGTCCTCTTGCTGTCTCCAGCGCATACATAAACCAATTTGACATTCACTACACAATAACAAACACATAACAGATCACTTAACATGCAAAGTACAAACAACAAAAAACACAAATACCTGCTGCGTTCGAATCAAAATATATAGACGCTGGGCAGCTCCCGGCAGCTGATTCCTTTTGGACATTAATCTATTATTAATTAGCTATTAATAATAAAAGATTTGATCATCGGATGCGATCGGCGTAACAACTAAAAGCTTAAGAGAAAGTACAAACACGAAAACGAAACACACTCACAAAAGGTTAATTGGGATTATTTTTGTATTAGGCGATATACCACGATAAACAAAGTGTTATGAAGTAAAAATCATAGTTAATACCTGATAAAATAATATCCATATTTTGAAAATGTTGTTATAACTTGAATTTTTTAACTTGTTTACTCTTAATACTGGTGTCACTTTCATACAATACACAACGCACAGAATTGCGTAGCGCTTTGTCTAACTTTATGGTATTTTTTCACAACGTGCGAATGGTCACACTTTAAAAATACGGTTGATTCAAAAAGTTAATTTATTTATGAGATGATCGACATACTACGAATTATGAAATTTTGACTTCGGTTTTTTTATTTTTGTCATATGGGAGCGACCACTGTGCATTGTCGCGAAGTGCTCTTATTAAGAGGGGAAATAATGCTTACCGATGCAATTTTGTGGGTTTACAACTATGGTCGCGAAACGTTTCCATAGAAAAGGGAAATTATACTGTGTATGCAAATGGTTTGTTGATAATCTTAATGTGTTGTGTGTATCGATCTTTTGTTATAACATTTTGATCAGTCGATCCGTTGGTCGTTAGATTGCTAATGTGCTGAATTGGTACTGGCTGAGGCTCTGCCTGGCTGTTGCTATTTGGGTTTGTATGTGTGTCTAGTTGTATAACTATGTTACTCCCTCTTTCCTTAATCGAATTACGTCCTCGAATTCGCATATAAACGTATAAGGCAGCTATTAAAATCATTACAATAATTATAAGATACAAAATTATTTCATGCCGATTTGATTTCTTAACATAATGTTTCTTTTCTTTATGTTCGAAGCAGAACTTCTTACTTTTCTGAAATTTGTCTATTAAATTTGTATTTGCTTTGTCACTGTTCTTAATTGCTATTTTGTCTCAATTTCGAACCAATTATTGCAGCACCTTTGCGTATGCAACAAAATTGTTAATAATGCATTATGCATATGAAATGTTATTGTAATGTTATACTCATTTTGGCACACAGATGATCTGTAAAATGCATAAAAAAATATACATCTTAGAACAGCCGGCAATAAACGCAGCAAAATCAATTATATCGTGTTTCAACTTTAAAATACGAAAAATAGGGACATATCGTTGTTCCCTCAAAACATTGGTGACCCCGACGTGATTTTTTTGTTCGTTGTAGTGCTTATCGTTGCAGCTTCGAACGGAGTCCGCGAAATTGTTTATATCGTTAAACAATTTGTATCTCATTGTTGTTGTTTTGTGTGCAAATCGGTGTACACATACACAGACATTTTCGGTGCAGTCGCGCACAAATGAACATTCCCTAAAACCAGCATATTAATTGCAAATCGCAATTTTATACACGCACACACCCACACAAATACACTCATTCGCTCCCGACAAATTCTGCCGGTTCGCGCTAAGTGCATCAACCCCCGCAAGCAGTTACGCAAAAGCAAATCAAAGACAGCCGCTATTTGTCGTTTGCTTTTGTGACCATACAGGGTGATTTTTTTTGTGCTGATCTTTCTTGAGTGAAACGTTTGCGTGCTGTGTTTTAAAACAAAATGCCCAATCAAGAGCAAGCAGCTGGTGCAGCTCTAGCAGCAAGTGCAATAGACTTTTTTAGAGCTAAATCGCAATCCCTGATGCGTCAATCCGCTGCGTATGCCGCTTTCTTAAGCGACAATACGCATGCAGGCTGTGACGAAGCGGAACTTCAATCTCGAATGAAATATGTGGAGGCTTTGAACGCAGATTTCAACGCTGCGCAGACAAGCCTGGAAAAATTGGATTTAATGGAGCTACATGCTGATACTCGCTTCAATTTTAGCCTTGCATATATCGACATCGAAGCAAATCTGTTGCGCGAAATGGCCGTTCGCAGGAGTTCCAGCAATACGAACTCGAGTATTGTTGACTCGCTGCGTGATTCTTTCGCGCCGGCCTTTAACATGGACTGCAACTTCTACAAGGTGGTCAACAGCGGCGGACCGAGCTCCAATGCTGCAGCTGGTAGCAGCAATGAAGGCAACAGTCTTTGCATTAGCAACTGTAGTGCTTGCAGTGCCACGCTCAGTAGCAGCTTCTCAGCAACTGTCACACCCAATCCTAATCCCGGTCAGACGTGCGACAACGTCTCCGATGGTCAATTCATAACCCCGACAGCGGCCGCATCTGGCGAGGAAATTATTTATGCCTCAGCGAGAAATAGATCGAAATTTCAACTAGGTGCTGATCTATTTACCAGCCAGACGCTGACATCGTCAGCATTGCCTTCGCTGCCCAATCCGCTGGTAGAGCATCACTCGTCGCACGGCATCATGGAGCATCATGACAGCATGGGCAGCAATTCGCAGCATCTGCATCCGGCGCCACCGTCACCTAGCAACAGCGTCATGCAGAACATCATGGACAATCCCAATCTTATGCATCTGCCGATGCGATCGCATCCACATTATCACAAGCAGCAGCAACAACAAAAGACTTTCGTTTGTGAAATCTTAAATGTGATAAATTCTCATCAACTTTGTCCATTTTCAGAGAGTCCAGAAAATCTTGAGGTGCTGGCACCTGCGCACTTCCTGAAGGACTCCAGTTTCACCAATTTTCCCGAGCCGGACGTAACACATCTGAAGGCCAATCTTCTAAGTCGCTGGCAGCATCTCAGTCAGATCAACCAAAACATCTGGAAGTAGAGCACCAAACGTTTTTCGGTTCGTCGTTGGAAGCGTCATGCTGCTGAAGGAGGTCCACGTGCCACCCCCAAGCTGGTAGCGAATCGAGGAAGTTACTCCAGGCGCAGACGGCGTCACCAGAATCGCCATGATCAGCACAGCGACGGATATAATCGACAGAACAGTGCTCCTCGAGCGATCCAATTCGGTTGGAAACATTCCTTTTCAAACGGGGGCAGTATGCTCGAAGCAGAACTTCTTACTTTTCTGAAATTTGTCTATTGAATTTGTATTTGCTTTGTCACTGTTCTTAATTGCTATTTTGTCTCAATTTCGAACCAATTATTGCAGCACCTGTGCTTATGCAACAAAATTGTTAATAATGCATTATGCATATGAAATGTTATTGTAATGTTATACTCATTTTGGCACACAGATGATCTGTAAAATGCATAAAAAAAATATACATCTTAGAAAAGCCGGCAATAAACGCAGCAAAATCAATTCGATCGTGTTTCAACTTTAAAATACGAAAAATAGGGACATATCGTTGTTCCCTCAAAACACTTTACTTATACGGTCTATTGGTTTAAAATAAGTTTTTTCCATTATTATTTCTTTTTTTTATGGGTAGATTTCTTTTATTGTGATTGTGGCATTATTAATTTGTATTCCACATTGATTTACTTGAATTAACTGATTCCCTGTAACCGAATAAGGTGCTGCCTTACAATCTGTAAATATCTGCGTTTGAATTAATTTATAAGTAATTAAGATATAAGGATAAATGTATTGAATTAAGGGTGCTTGCCCTTGTTTTATTTTACATTGGTTTTTTGATTTTTTAATAATTGATGTTATACATTCATCTGTGATTATTGTCTTAGTCTTAAAATCTATTACATTTTCTAATTAATTAATTTGTGTTCAATAAGTTTTTAATTAATATCTCGATATGGTTCATTTGTATACAAATGATTTTAATGGAATTTGCAAGATAATGTATAAGTTTTTATCTGACGATAGCCAAACCGATGTTTCAACATATAAGAGCTGATCCTGATTTATTTGAATAGCTGTTTCGTGATTTAAAAGTTTTGGATCTAATAAACCATGCCTTGCCAATTGCATAGCCATTTGAATATCATCAATATACTCTAATAGTCTTTCTATTTGTTCACGGGCTATTATTGCTGTTTGCGCATATGTATTTCTTACGTAAATATATCTAAGTTCATCATTAATTTGGTTAATTACTTCATTAATTTCGTCATTACCGATCATGTTTTTCCTAATGTCGTTAATGGCCGTGTTCACCAGAACTAATCAATCAGTAATCATGTATTTTGTTTGTTCGATAACAAAGCATCACATCACAGAATTTCAGCGTACTATTTTGGTGATGAATTTTCAGTCATCATACATCACAAAATTTGAAATCATGTTTGCTAATCACTGCATTTCACCAGAATAATTATGCAAATTTCATCGATTTTCTGTTGTCGATTCGTTCTGGTGAACACGGCCAATGTTTTCATTTAAATCTTCTAAATCATCAGCATCTAAAGTTACATACAAGTATTTGAAAGTTTTTCCCCTAAAGTTCATTAAACCTCATTTTTGTCTTCCTGTGTTAATTAGTTTCACTTGTTAATCCAGTTTGTGTAGCTCCCAATCTAAATTTTTAGTTTTAGTTTTGTTAACTGTTATGATTATATTGTTGCAAGTCTCTAAAATAGCTGTCTTATTAATAGGAATAAAATGGTGCGAGAAATTATTTGGTAGTTTAATGTGATCTACTTCTAGTAAAATGAATCCATTATTTGTTTCGATTTCCGTTGTCTGTATTGTCTGTCTCCGGATTATTTGTATTACCGACAGGATTATTGTCATCATCATCACTGTCTGGAAGGCTTTCGTCTGGTTCCCTGGAATATTTAGATTTGTTTATTTTCTTTTTTTTTCTGAAATGCCGTTTTGTAATGAACTGTCTTGTGTCCTCGGTTTTGTATTTCGTATCGACTGTTTTCTATTTGTGTAACGTTAACATTTTTCCTGAATGGGTAGTGTGATTTCTTAGTTTTCTGCAAATTCTTTGAAATTTGTGGATCAATCTCATTTTCCTTTCTATGTTCATTTATTTAGTCAATTTTGGTTTTTTTATTTTCCTGCATATTTTTTAACGGTTGTTTGTTATGTAAAAATATATCAGCAGGTGTTCTACCGGTTGTTCCGTGTATTATTTAATGGATTTAAGTGTAAGTTATTTCCTTCATTTCTGTACCTGTATGTTCAATATTTTTTGTTGTCAATATAACTCTCATTTTTTCGTTAATAGTCATATGAACTCGTTCATTCTTTCTGCTACTCATCTTTTGTTCGTATTGTATTCTATGGCTACATTTTGGGATTCTAACCAATTTCGAAGACTTAAGCTGTTTATTCCTGTGTATCTGTCTGATTTAATTAACTTGGGTTTTTCCATTGTGTTGAAAATTGTAAGTAACACACCTTTTACATCGAGCCATGTTCTTGCTTCTGTTTCTACGGCCATCATGAATTTAGAATACACGTCAATACAAGTCAAATAATTTCTTCTGTTATTCATGTAATAACATAATCTATCATGTATTTTTCTCTAATTTTATTAAGTTTCGGTGTAACTTCCATTGGCAATTTGGTGAATCTATGTTCTGCTTTAACAAGCTTGCAAATTTCGCATTTATTAATTATGTTTTGTATTAAATTATGAAAATTGGGGAAATACAAATTTGAAGCTTTAAATTCACACACCCTGTCGATAGGCCAATTATCGATATTTATTTGTGGATTTCATTCAAGTTGCTGGATACTCAAGAAACGAAAACGTAAACGAAAAGTTTCCGGCACAGTTTTTTTTATATGAAGTTTGACAGAAACTTTTATTTTCCGAGGTGCTGGATACCCGGCTTTAAACTGTGGCCTTGGTTGAAATTGATTTGTTTGAGGAAAAGCTTGTTGAATTTGAGTTGGTTGAATAGGAACTTGGTTTTGAGAAAAGTGTGGTCGTGCAATATAATTTGGATTGAAACTATATCTTGGTGTATACAACGGTGTTGGATTTTGTGGAATCGATTGAAAATTTTGTCTTTGATTATTTTGGTTGAATTTATTTGGTTGAGATTTGATTTTAAAATCAGTTTTAAAAAATTCGTTACTTGTTTGGGATCAATTTTTTAGTATTCCCTTTTCCATGGCTACTTGTCTTAACTTCATAGATGTACTTATATCGCATCTGCTTAGTCTAAACAATATTCTTTCAGGTAATACATCATAGATACATTGACTCAAAAAGTCTTCTAGCGATGATAGGTACATTAATTTTTGCTTGGAGTTCCGCTCAGATTAAGTTTGTTATGTACGCGATTTGATGTTAGTTCAAGATCGCTTATGAACTTACTTACATAGCGTCGCCAATAAGGAGCCCCTTCACTGCATTTAGTTGGAGTGTGATCTGGATCGAGTTCGCAGTGTAGAACAGTGATAGAGATGCGTCAATATTCTTCACGAATAGACATATGTAGGTGCATCGGGCTGCCGTCGAATTTTCGTTGGCTGTTGACATACTTCAGGCACATCCCCATTTGTTCAACACTAAGCTCAATGCTAGCGTTGTTGGTTTGGGTATCAAGATTTGGAGTTGGCATTTTAGTTATTCAATGTTTTTGCACTGTTTTTCAAAAAGCTTCGATCGAGCTTTAGTTGAAAACATTTTTCACAAACCGATTGTTTTAGCTAACGCGGTTTTGGAAATGTAGTTCTTCTGCGCATGCAAACTTTATCGTATTCGTCGATACAAATTTATATCCTACCGGGTGCGCCATTTACGTACTTGTATTCGCTAAGTACCAAGAAATTAAAAAATAAGACGAGCGCGTTTATTATGTGCGAGTTTATTTATAATGCATTTTATATGTGCAGGATTATTTATAACGCGTCCGAATGAGCTTAAGACAAAATTAAGACAAAATCTATCTTAGAATCTAAGTGAGCAAGAAACCGCTATCATTTTGTTTATATTTAGTTTCCTGCAGCTGCCTACGTGACCATTGTCGCGAAGTGCTCTTATTGAGAGAAGAAATAATGATTACCGATGCAATTTTGTGGGTTTACAACTATGGTCGCGAAGTGTTTCCATAGAAAAGGGAAATTATACTGTGTATGCAAATGGTTTGTTGATAATCTTAATGTGTTGTGTGTATCGATCTTTTGTTATAACATTTTGATCAGTCGATCCGTTGGTCGTGAGATTGCTAATGTGCTGAATTGGTACTGGCTGAGGCTCTGCCTGGCTGTTGCTATTTGGGTTTGTATGTGTGTCTAGTTGTATAACTATGTTACTCCCTCTTTCCTTAATCGAATTACGTCCTCGAATTCGCATATAAACGTATAAGGCAGCTATTAAAATCATTACAATAATTATAAGACACAAAATTATTTCATGCCGATTTGATTTCTTAACATAATATTTCAGTTCTTTTTTTATGTGGTCTATTGGTTTAAAATTAGTAGTTTCCATTATTATTTCTTTTTTGTATGGGTGGATTTCTTTTATTGTGATTGTGACATTTTTAATTTGTATTCCACATTGATTTACTTGAATTAACTGATTCCCTGTAACCGAATAAGGTGCTGCCTTACAATCTGTAAATATCTGCGTTTGAATTAATGTATAAGTAATTAAGATATTAGGATAAATGTATTGAATTAAGGGTGCTTGCCCTTGTTTTATTTTACATTGGTTTTTTGATTTTTTAATAATTGATGTTATACATTCATCTGTGATTATTGTCTTAGTCTTAAAATCTATTACATTTTCTAATTAATTAATTTGTGTTCAACAAGATTTTCATTAATATCTGGATATGGTTCATTTGTATACACTGGAGTTTCAAATGATTTTAATGGAATTTGCAAGATAATGGCCGTGTTCACCAGAACAAATCGACAACAGAAAATCGATGAAATTTGCATGATTATTCTGGTGAAATGCAGTGATTAGCAATCATGATTTCAAATTTTGTGATGTATGATGACTAAAAATTCATCACCAAAATAGTACGCTGAAATTCTGTGATGTGATGCTTTGTTATCGAACAAACAAAATACATGATTACTGATTGATTAGTTCTGGTGAACACGGCCAATGTATAAGTTTTTATATGACGATAGCCATGTTTCAACATATTAGAGCTGATCCTGATTTATTTGAATAGCTGTTTCGTGATATAAAAGTTTTGGATCTAATAAACCATGCCTTGCCAATTGCAAAGCAATTTGAATATCATCAATATACTCTAATAGTCTTTCTATTTGTTCACGGGCTATTATTGCTGTTTGCGCATATGTATTTCTTACGTAAATATATCTAAGTTCATCATTAATTTGGTTAATTACTTCATTAATTTCGTCATTACCGATCATGTTTTTCCTAATGTCGTTAATGTTTTCATATAAATCTTCTAAATCATCACTAAAATCGTATTCGTCGTTTGTGCGAGCGTCGTTTCGCAACTTCGTTTTGGTTTTTTCTCAAGCAGTCCATTCACGTCGGACTCTCAATCAGAACTCTCGAGCTACACGTCCATGCTCGATAGTTATCGTCTTCTCGATTACTGTGATGGGAGGGCTGAGCGGCGTTGCCAGACCCATTCCCACAACTCGGCCATCCTTCTATGCATTCGTCTCGAATGCGTCGTCGTCGTCTTCGTCGTTAGGAACCCATCGCTTCATATATTCGGCACAAGTGGATGTGTACCTGGGACCGTCGTTGAAGTAAGCATCTTTTACTACATCGTAGGTGTCTTGCGCCTTAGCTTTGGAGACACGATATGGACCTAAATATTTGGGCTTCAGCTTCAGACCACCACCAAGCTGTGTGTGTTTGATTGCGACAAGATCACCGACCTTGAACGCTGATGCAGGTCTACGTCGCAAGTTTTAGGACTTCTTGTTTTCTTCTTGAACCTTGAGGATCTGTTGCTTGGCGTTCTTACGTAGTTCGTCCCTATTATCGTTGAAATTCTGGATCATCTCTTCGTGGATAAGTTGTTTGATTTGGATGTCATCTTTGGTTCGCATTTTTATGCCAACAAGTAGCTCAAATGGCGTCATGTGAGTGCTTCTGCAGAACGTTGAGTTAATGGTTTGTTGCACCTTTTCAACAAACTTGTACCATTTACTTGGGTCATCGATGGATAGCTTGGATAATACCGATACTATGATTGCGTTGAGTCTTTCAACTTGGCCATTCGCACGTGACAAGCCCGTTGTTACAGCGTGGTGTCTAATGTTCTCTTCGTTGCAGTATTGTTTAAACTCTTCAGATGTAAAAGCGGATCCCTTGTCGGAGATTATCTGGACAGGATTCCCGAACGTTATGCTTTGTGCTTGCAGCTTCGTAACTAAATCCTTCGCTGATGTCGTCTTTGTTGGGTACAACCAGCAGAACTTAGTGAAACCGTCAATGACTGCAAGGATGTGCTTGTATTGCCTATGTGTCGACTCAAGAGGACCTAAGAAGTCAATATGTAAAGTTTTCAATGGCGCCTCTTCTTTTGGCAGCGGATGCAACTCTCCCTCCTTCTTGCCAAGCTTGCGGTTTGAAATTATGCATGGAATGCAGCATCGTATTTGTCGTTGAATCTTGTCGTCGAGCTTTGGGATATAGTACTCTTTACCAATCATTTCCTTAGTTTTCTTGACGGAAAAATGTCCTTTCTCGTGGGCCTGCTTGATAATTTCTCGTTGCAAAGTCAATGGTACTACAATTAGTTCGTCGTCATCAACCAGTTTATGTAGTAAATCAGATTTCATGAAGTAATTGTTGTGCGTGTCCTTCTCAGCTAGGATATCTATGATTGCTTTTAGCTCATCGTCTTGAGCTTGAAGATACTTGATTTTACTGTGCATACTATCATTGGAGATCATCATGACTGGATATCTGCTCAAAGCATCGGCATGGCGAATGCGTGTGCCAGCTCTATGCTCGACCTCGAAATCGTAATCTTGGAGCAGGAGAATCCATCGGGCAACTCTAGCGCAGACGTCTTTCTTGTCGATTGTTTTCGTAAAAGCGTTGCAATCACTCACCAGTTTAAAATGTAAGCCCAGGAGGTAAACTCGGAACTTGTGTAGAGCCTCCACTACGGCAAGGATTTCTAGTTCGTAGCTGGTGAACTTCCTTTCTGCATTCGTCGTCTTTTTACTCATGTAGTACACTGGGTGCACTAGTCCATCGTTGGGCGATTTCTGAAGTAATACCGCTCCGAAACCATCAATAGAAGCGTCTGTATGCAGCTCCGTCTCATGCTGAGGGTGAAAGATCTTCAATACCGGCTTCTCAGTTATCAGTTTCTTCAGCGTGTCAAATGAAACGATCTCTTTCTAGTTTAGGATAAACTTGGCATCTTGCTTCATTAGGTCTGTCAAAGGCTTAGCTATAATTGCAAAGTTTAAAATGAATTTACGAAAATAGCCAACAAGACCAAGAAAACTTTCTATTTTCTTCTGGTTTTTTGGTATGGGAAAATGGGTGACAGTTTTAGTCTTCGTCTCAGAAATACTTATGGTTTGATTTTCGACAACATGTCCTAAAAACTCAATCTTCGACATAAGGAAACGACATTTCTTCAAATTTAGTACAAGACCATAGTCTTCACATTGCTTTAAGACTTCTTTGAGATTAGCCACAGCTTCATCTTCGGATCTGGCAGGTATAATGATGTCGTCAACGTATGGCATGGCAATGCCTCTGCGGGTCAGCTCTCTGAATATGGCATTCACGTGTCTTTGAAATACGCCAGGCGAGTTGGTTAAACCAAATGGAACTTTGCAGAACTGATACTGTCCATTGTGCGTAACAAACGATGTAAACTTTCGGCTTTCTTTCTCGACGTCAACGTGGAAAAATCCGTTCTTCAAATCGATTGTGCTATATATTTTCGCATCCACAAGTCGGTCTAGCTGGTCTTCAATCAGTGGTAGTGGGAAATGATCTCGTTCTATTACCTTATTTATTCTTCTATAATCGACGCAAAGTCTCGGTGTACCATCTCGTTTCTTTACCAGTATTACAGGGCTAGTGAACTCTGACTCAGATTGTTCGACTATTCCGTCTTTCAGACACTGGTCTACTTGATCGTCAATTATGCAGCGTTCGGAATATGCTAGCCTGCGCGGTCGCGAATATATTGGAGTTTCATCTTTAATTACGATATTCATTTTCACGTTTGTCGATTTGGTGTTTCCCGGCTTATAGTTTTTCACGAGCTCATAAACTTGGCTTTTGGCACTGTTGCTTGCTTGGTTTTAAACTGCTGATTGTCCACATACAAAGTTTCAACAAACGATCCGAAAGGCTTAACTTTGTTTTGAGAAACGAAACCGACGAGCAAAACGTTAATTGGGCTTAAATTCGCATTCTTTAATTTATTGTATGACCTCTGACTCATAATGTTGTACTTGCTACCGGTGTCTATCAAAGCAACGTAATTTTCATTTTGAACTCGCACTGCTTTGCACATCGTTAAATGATCAGCGGTTATGTTACGCGTGTTACTTTGATTTAAATCATTATCTTGTTTTTTTAGGGCACACTCTCTTGATATGTGGCCAAACTCATTACAAGAAAAACACTCCTTTCCCTTACTTCTGTTTTCACACTTGTCTGACATATGACCCTTCATACCACAATTGTAGCATTTCATCTCTTTGTTTTGTTTATTCACATCATTTTCTTTTCTGTTTTGTCCATTCTTGTATTTATTGTCATTTCCTTTAACTCTTTCTGATTTTCCGCTCATTTTTTCATAACTTTTAAGTTTTTCTTTAAATTCTTTAAGATCTTTCGCGTTGTATAAAATGGTTTTATTTACACTCAAATCATTTATTCCGTCTATAACGTATTGCATAAGAGCACTGTTTTCAATACAACCGCGTGATGCTAACTCTTTCATTTTAAAAAGATATTCTTGTAGATTTTCACCTTTCTTTATTTTTCTGTCACACATTAGTTTATGTAATTGTGCACTATTAATCTGAGTTTCGAATTCTCTGATTAATGACTCTTTTAACATTTGCCAGTTCTTAATTCCTCGTTCGCTCATTACATACATTTAAGCTATTCCTTTCAAAGATCTCTTGGCAAAAATGAACTTTTGCAATTCGTCCCAATTCATTGCAGCAGCCATATCTTCAAAATCGTTTATCCATATCTCAACTGGTAAGGAATCATCTCCGCTAAAAGGTCGTATGGAATCTTCGATGTCACGAAAGTTTAGAGCAAACCTTGTAGTCGGCATGTTTGCATTTTGCACTGATTCTACACTAACATTTTGTGCAATGGCTTTAGCGTGTGTTTGCGTCTTTTTGTTGCTCGGTAATTCGTCTGTTCCTGCTGTTCTAAATGTGTTGATGCTTGCCACACTGTTGTTGTCTCTGTCTGCCTCATGCGTGTTGACATGTTCCTCGTCTTCTTCGTCTTCATCATTTTTATCGTCTTCTTCATTCTTATCTTCCTCATTGGCGTCCGCTAGTAAATTTGATTTAATCAGATTGCGAAATATGTGCGCAGTCAAATCGACCTTGTCATGTTGCAGCCCTAATACATTGCAAATTATTGCAAGATCGTTGTTCGTCAAATTCGTTGCAACATAAGCCACTTTCGCATTGTACACGCTCTCGATGTTTTCAAATCCTTCAAAGCTGCGTTGAGGATTACGATTATCTCTATCGCCTTCCCATTCGAATACAAATTTATGTAAAAGAGCAATGTTATTTTTCTTTTCATTTCTAAGCGCATCGCGTACTCTTTCAAAATCGGCGAGTTGCGGCATCTTGGCGTCGTTTCTGAATTTCACAATTCCTCGTAATTCTTGTCTGTGCACACACTAATACACACTCACATTACGTCGTTTTTCTTTTGTTCTACTCTTTGCCGCGTCGTTTATGCAAAAATTGTAGGTTGAGCCCCCATATTTGTGGACTTCGGGTTAATATGATTAAAAAATCCACGGTGTTTAGTTATTATAATAAGTTTATTGGTAATTTAGTAATTAATATTTTAAGTTTGTAATTAAAAAGTAACTCGTTTAAATCGTATTCGTCGTTTGTGCGAGCGTCGTTTCGCAACTTCGTTTTGGTTTTTTCTCAAGCAGTCCATTCACGTCGGACTCTCAATCAGAACTCTCGAGCTACACGGCCATGCTCGATAGTTATCGTCTTCTCGATTACTGTGATGGGAGGGCTGAGCGGCGTTGCCAGACCCATTCCCACATAAGTGTAAGCTATTTCCTTCATTTCTGTACCTGTATGTTCAATATTTTTTGTTGTCAATATAACTCTCATTTTTTCGTTAATAGTCATATGAACTCATTCATTCATTCTGCTACTCATCTTTTGTTCGTATTGTATTCTATGGCTACATTCTGGGATTCTAACCAATTTCGAAGACTTAAGCTGTTTATTCCTGTGTCTCTATCTGATTTAATAAACTTGGGTTTTTCCATTATGTTGAAAATTGTAAGTAACGCCCCTTTTATATCGAGCCATGTGCTTGCTTCTGTTTCTACGGCCATCATGAATTTAGAATACACGTCAATACAAGTCAAATAATTTCTTCTGTTATTCATGTAATAACATAATCTATCATGTATTTTTCTCTAATTTTATTAAGTTTCGGTATAACTTCCATTGGCAATTTGGTGAATCTATATTCTGCTTTAACAAGCTTTCAAATTTCGCATTTATTAATTATGTTTTGTATTAAATTATGAAAATTGGGGAAATACAAATTTGAAGCTTTAAATTCATTTACAACTTTTTATATTCCTTGGTGCAATTTATCTTCTTGTAAATTTAAAATAATTTCCTTGAAATCTGCATAATTTTTTATATTTTCTTTTAACTCTATGGATTTGGTCAATTTACCTCTAATTCTGGGATTTAAAAACTTCATGTATGTTCTTTGTATTAGAGCAAAATTTTGATCGTCGGTGCAAAAGATTGTTGTATTTTTAGTTCTTACTATGTTTTCTAGCATGTCTTTAACTTCTATTTCTTTTAATGAGGGTACGAATTCTATTTTTGTAATGTTTTTGTTAAAGTATTTTTCTGTTGTGATCTTGAACTGAATTCCTTTTATCATTATTATTTGTCTATTAAAATTTTAATTCGTTTATGTAAGTAACGGGTATCCTATAGTCTGGAGCTCACTATAGCCTTTCCCACTTGTTTGATTTCCGTTGTCTGTATCAGTGTTTAAAAAACTGGAAACATTTTCATTTCTGTTGCTTTTGCTTCTGCTTATGCTTCTGAAAATAACAAAAGTAGCAGTCGAAGTAATATCAGAACAAAATTTTCTACAAAAGTCGAAGCAGTAGCAGCAGTCGTCGTTTGATAATTTTGGAAATTGCTTTGCTTCTGCTTTCTGGCTGCTTCGAAAGTCGAGGCAGCAGCAGCAGTAAGCTTTTTAGAATTTTGAAAATTCCTTTGCTTCTGCTTTCTGGCTGCTTCGAAAGTCGAGGCAGCAGCAGCAGTAGGCTTTTTAGAATTTTGGAAATTCCTTTGCTTCTGCTTTCTGGCTGCTTCGAAAGTCGAGGCAGCAGCAGCAGTAGGCTTTTGCAAGGTACAGTCTGATGACTTGCTGCTTATGATGTTTGCTGCTCCCCATGTATTCATATAAATACATGAAGAGTTTGTAACGAAGCTTCTCCTAGGGCTCGCATAGGGTTACCTGAAATTCCCTAGGATGAAAAATATTTGACCAGAAAGAAATAGGAGGATGCATTCCATTATCGTTATAAAAATTCTATGTCCCACGCTTTTATTTGCGTTTCTTTGTTACAAAGTTTCGTATCGCCGCATATTGAAGAAAATGTTACTGCTAAATAGGCGGAGCAAAGAAAGACGAAAGTGCCGTTGGCCAGCTAACCCAAGAATTATTAAACAAAAATTTTTTTCACTGGGCACATTGCGCTAAAAAGTACTATATTAGGTGCAGTGCGCAATGTGCCCACTGAAAAAAATTTTTGTTTAATAATTCTTGTGTAAAATTTAATATTTTTCGTCACAAAATTGGATATCAGAAATTGTACAATTCTACAAGCTATAACATATTGAAAATTAAAAAAAATCGTTGGCGGTGTTTTCTCAAAAACCGCCAATATGTGGGGAAAAATACCTTATTTCACCTGTTGTTTTTTGCCTGTGTACTTTAGAAAAAAAGTTTGAAGATATACTTAAGAGTCCTTCAAAGTACCTTTCCAACGACATATAGATTATATCTGTAGCTTTTATGGTTTGGACACTATGGGGGTTTTCAATTTTAGCGGATTTTAGCTATTTCCCGCTAAACTAGCGATTTTTCGAAAAAGTCGTAGAACAAACGTATCTAGATATTTGATCGGGAACAAGTTCTCATTCAAACTTTTAAGCTCAATCTACGATTTGATCCAAACAAACAAACAGACTGACTTTTCATCTCGTTTTGAGAAGGACACCAAAAGTTTCAAAATTAATTATCTTCTGAACCAGTGATCGGATTTTGATGATCAAGGTGTCATTCGACGCGTATTTTACACTAGAATATTAAAAAATTATAAAAAAAATCATAAAGCCTCCAACGGCCCCATTTTCTCCAATCATTTAAATTTTCCCCTTCCCACTTACACCAATTTTTGCGGTTTTTAGCGATTTCCCGCTAAACTAGCTATTTTTCGAAAAAGTCGTAGAAGAAAAATTTCTATATTTTTGGTTATAAAATAATTAATCTGCCGCAAAAAGAATTCACCACATGTAAGCAGTTTATTTCCGCATTACGCTGCAAGCAGTGTAGGTACTGCATATGTACATGCAGTAGTGTAAAGGTAAAAGGTATATTAAGTTAATAGGTAATATCTTGCCCAAACAAATTTTGACAGATGTGTGTTATATGTCAAAAAACGCGTAATTGAATTCTCTACAACATGTAGTATATTAAAAAGTGATTTGATGTGTAGATTTTTCTTAAATCGTCAAAATGTGGCAAAAAATACCTTATTTCACCTGTAGCGGTTTACCTTTTAGCTTAAAAAAAATAACTTTGAAGGTATGCCTAAAAGCCCTTTAAAACACCTTTCCAACGACATATAAAACAAATCTGTAGCTCCTATCGTTTGGATGCTATGGGGGTTTCAAGTTTAGCGGTTTTTAGCGATTTCCCGCTAAGCTAGCGATTTTTCGAAAAAGTCGTAGAACAAACGTTTCTAGATTTTTCATCGGGAACAAGTCCTCATTCAAACTTTTAAGCTAAATCAACGCTTTGATCCTAACAAACAGACAAACAGACAGACTGACTTTTCATATCATTTTCGGAAGGCCACTAAAAATTTCAAAATTAATTATCTTCTGAACCAGTGATCGGATTTTGATGATCAAGGTGTCATTCGACGCGTATTTTTGACTAGAATATTAAAAAATTATAAAAAAAATCGAAAAGGCTCCAACGGCCCCATTTTCTCCAATCATTTAAATTTTCCCCTTCCCACTTACACCAATTTTTGCGGTTTTTAGCGATTTCCCGCTAAAATAGCTATTTTTCGAAAAAGTCGTAGAACAAAAATTTCTATATTTTTGGTTATAAAATAATTTATCTGCCGCAAAAAGAATTCACCACATGTAAGCAGTTTATTTCCGCATTACGCTGCAAGCAGTGTAGGTACTGCATATGTACATGCAGTAGTGCAAAGGTAAAAGGTATATTCAGTTAATAGGTAATATCTTGCCCAAAAAAATTTTGACAGATGTGTGTTATATGTCAAAAAACGCGTAATTGAATTCTCTACAACATGTAGTATATTTAAAAGTGATTTGATGTGTAGATTTTTCTTAAATCGTCAAAATGTGGCAAAAAATACCTTATTTCACCTGTAGCGGTTTACCTTTTAACTTAAAAAAAAAACTTTGAAGGTATGCCTAAAAGCCCTTTAAAACACCTTTCCAACGACATATAAAAACAACAAGTTTAGCGGTTTTTAGCGTTTCTAGATTTTTCATCGGGAACAAGTCCTCATTCAAACTTTTAAGCTAAATCAACGCTTTGACCCTAACAAACAGACTAACAGACAAACAGACAGACTGACTTTTCATCTCATTTTCGGAAGGCCACTAAAAATTTCAAAATTAAGTATCTTCTGAACCAGTGCACATTGGGCCAGCGAGCCGATTTTTCGACGAAAATTCAAATTTTATATAGATAGTAAACGTATTTTGATAAAAACATTTGAATAGTATATACTTTGACTAAAATGAATCAAAAGATTTTAATTGTTTTGATGCATCCCTGGAATTTTGGCAGCCCTTCAAAGTCAGCTGTTTGATTGCATGCGTGCGAAACTAAAAAGCGCGAGAAAGTTTTTGTTTACTTGCGAGCGTCAAAAAATTATTGTGGTTTAACCATTTTTTACTAAAATAATGAAAACAAACACCAAGGTATGTAGAATATATGTATTAAAAGAGATTTTGTTCATGTTTGTTAATGTGTTTTTTGTGTGCGTTTATTTGTGTCGTCCAAAAGTAGAAAAAAGCTCACCTGCTAACCCGTCTTTCGTGGATTATAACTAATTTTGTGCCAAGTTGTGCCAAAAAGTAATTATGTGTCATTAAAGTGCAAAGTGTATATAAACTAATTTTAAAAATCGTTTTTGTTCCTTTTTGTTCCGTTGTGTATAAATCCATAATATTGTAGCTGTGGTTGAGTTCGCCCATGAGCAACTGCTTGATATCTACACACAAAACAATCGTAGCGCAAAAAATAAATATTTATTAGGTATGAAGAAATTAGCGCAATGTGCCGAGTGACAAAATTTTTTTTTAGTAATTTATAAGTAAACCTTAATATTATTCGTCACAAAATTGGATATCAGAAATTTTGGTGCATGAAAATGATTTCGTCACAAGACTTTTACCTCGTAAAGAGGTTTTTTTTATAAGATATCAGAAATTTTGGAGTATGATATCAGAAATTTTTAATATTGCAATATTTTTTCATGGTACAACTTTGTCAAAAGGTGTTTATTGTTTGTACAAGCCAAAAGTTCCAAGTTCCTTTTACAAACATACATGCAAAATTAAAAAAAAAAAATCATTACTGGGGTTTTCTCAAAATAGCCAAAATGTGGGAAAAAAACCTTATTTCACCTGTAGATGTTTACCTTTTAACTTAAAAAAAAGTTAAAAGTATGCCAAAGAGCAAAATTAAATACCTTTTCAACGATATATATATCACATCTGTATCTTTTATCGTTTGGATGCTATGGGGGTTTCAATTTTAGCGGTTTTAAGCGATTTCACGCTAAACTAGCGATTTTTCGAAACAGTCGTAGAACAAACGTTTCTATATTTTTGAGCGGGAACAAGTCCTCATTCAAACCTTTAAGCTAAATCAACGATTTGATCCTAACAGACAAACAAACAAACAGACTGACTTATCATCTCGTTTTGAGAAGGGCACCAAAAATATCAAAATTAATAATCTTCTGAACCAGTAGTCGGAATTTGATGATCAAGGTGTCATTTGACGCGTATTGTTGATTAGAATAGTAAAAAATTAAAAAAAAAATCAAAAGGCTCCAACAGCCCCATTAGCTCCAATCATTTAAATTTTGCCCCTCCCACTTTCACCTGTTTATCTCACGAACCAGGTGAGATTCCAAAAGTCTTAGTATGCACATTTGTAAGTTAAATTGATACCTTTCGATCGGTATATAATTCAACCTGATCGGACAGTCATAGCAAATTTTCCATTCTTCCTGTGTATATATGCTAGTCGCCTTCGCACCCTTCGTGCTGCTTTCGTCACTAGCGCGGACTGCCGTCCGCAGTGATTTGTCTATTAAAATGGTTAATTGGTCGTTCTGTTATTTTAATGTACTGTCTTCCGTCTTCTGATGCACTGTGTATTGTAGCATTTTTTAAGCCAAATGGCATACGAGTGTATTCGTGTGACCATGTTTTGTCGAGAAAACTGTCTTTTTGATGGAATCTGGGTGCATTTGTATTTGATGAAACCCTTTAGCCAAGTCAAGTGTTGTAAAGTACTGGCACCTGCCAAGCTTGTCTTAAATCTCATCAATGTTTGGGATTGGAAATCGGTCATCTATTTTTTTTTAGAATTTTTCGAAAACTGTAAAAAAGGCACTTTTTGCATGAAAATGAGGAAAAAAGGGTAAAAATTGTCATTTTTAGGATTTTATAAAAATTTTAAAAAGTACTATCAAAAATATTTTAGAATATTTTCAAAATATATTTAATGTACTGTCTTCCGTCTTCTGATGCACTGTGAATTGTAGCATTTTTTAAGCCAAATGGCATACGAGTGTATTCGTGTGACCATGTTTTGTCGAGAAAACTGTCTTTTTGATGGAATCTGGGTGCATATGAATTTGATGAAACCCTTTAGCCAAGTTAAGTGTTGTAAAGTTCTGGCACCTGCCAAGCTTGTCTTAAATCTCATCAATGTTTGGGATTGGAAATCGGTCATCTATTTTTTTTTAGAATTTTTCGAAAACTGTAAAAAAGGCACTTTTTGCATGAAAATGAGGAAAAATGGGTAAAAATTGTCATTTTTAGGATTTTATAAAAATTTTAAAAAGTACTATCAAAAATATTTTAGAATATTTTCAAAATATATTTTGTGAAAAATCGAGGAATAAAGTTAAAAAAGTAGACTTTTGCAAAAATTCAAAATATGCCATTGGTACTCAATGGGTTAAGGAAATTTTTGCATCATTCGAACGAAAATTAAATGACCTTTCCAAATACATATAATAAGCTATTGTTTTTTTATTTAAAGCCAACATATTACATTTTTAAAGGTTTGCAAAGAATTTCTTGACAAACTGTATGTTGAGTCGCCAATGTTTTTTGACACCTGTAAGCAGCTACTAGTTACCAAGAATAAATACACTTTGGCCTTCGACAACAACGTTATAACCGTTCATTTATTTAACAAGACTAGCGTTAATAATCCAATTTTGTACGCGAGAGTTTGGCTGTGGCTTCGAACAAATTTCTCAGTTTCGCACACTGGTTGCTGTTGTATGGGAAGGGCGGCCAAAAATACTTCTAGTTGAGGTAGAGGCTTAAAACTTAACACAAAAATTTTGGTAATTTTCTAGTCTTGACCCGTTTGTTCAAAAAAAAAAAAAAAAAAAAAAAACCAAAAAAGAGGCCTCAGGGACATGGACATCTTCGTTTATTTCGGATTCCTTCTGGGGATCATAAAGCCTTCCAATGGCCATGAAAAGCTCATGAATCCTCTTCCTATGGTCTGGAAATTTCTTTAAAAATTGGAACTTCGCCAACTAGCCAATATAATGAGCCTTTTTTCTGTCAAAGTGTGGAATATCGCCCCGCATGTCGCGTATGTTTTGTGTGTGTCCACGCGTCTCGGGATCCACAAAGTGCTTTGAGTGGTTGACTGTTTGGTGCAATGCGCTCCCTTATAATATTTTGCAATGTGACTTTATCCCGATTTTCCACTGGAAGAATGAAAAAGTCGCCACTTTCCCTCTCTATTCCTCCAAAGACCCATTGACCTTCGACCACTCGTCCACAGTTGTATTTCCTTTTTCCGACTTAAGACTCGTCTATTTTTACAACTTTTCCAGGCCCTCCAATTTTGTCACGGCTATGTGAAATGCTCCAGTCAATGTAAACTTCACTTAGGAAGCTTTTCCAGTCCGTAATAGACTGGCGAGACCATCCTAGTTCGCTCAGTAGGAAATTCGATTCTCCCTTCAGGCGGATGCAGTCGAGCATAATGAAATTTGAAATTTCCTGAATTGTAAATTTTGATCTTGCGAAGAAAGTGTTGAGTTGCGTAGCAACGGAAAGAGAATCTTGTGTCGTTCCTCGAATTGAGCTTACACATGGCACCGCAGCTTGGACATTTCTTCTCCGAAAGAATGATGTTGTGTTCTCTGAGAAATACGAACAAATCATTCTCCCTGCTCATGAGTTGATGAAACTCCGTCGAAGATAAAGAACATCCTGAACACGACATTTTCACAAAATTTAGCACAGTTACAGTTACTTTTTTGACGTATCGTGTTACAAGTAGTGTTTGTATACGGCAAATGTACATACCATACAGAAAGTAGTGTTGGATAACGTTTAAAATTTTTAAAAAAGTGATCAAGTTAGCCTTGCAAAATTGCATTTTGCATTGAAACTTTAAAACTTTTTTTAAAAAAAGACCAGTCGAGACCCCAAAAAATTATTTTCCCTAAATTCATCATAAATCGGCATCTTTTTTGGTTTATTTTTTTTTTTTTTTGAACAAACGGGTCAAGACTAGAAAATTACCAAAATTTTATAAATCTATAGTAATATGATGTATAAAAATCAGCCGGATCGGACCACCCTATCATATAGCTGTCATATGAACGATCGGTCTGAAATTAAGTGTTTGTGTGGAAAAATTTTTTGTTTTCCATTATATTGCAACGCAAAATTATAATTCTTCATTAAAAACAACTTTATGTAGCCAGGGCAAGCTTAGAGAAATTCGGGTTACTATATCAAATTGCTGCCATAGAAACAATCAGCTTAAAATCGAGTTTTTGTTGAAAAAAATCATTTTTTTAACGACAATCAGCATCAATGTTACATCAAATCAACAACAACAACCACTTATTTATTTAATATATTTTTTTATAGTTTATATGTACCCGCTTTAATTATAGAGTAAAAATAGAGTAAAAAAACTGCTTCAGAAGGTTAGGTTAGTTAATGAAATGCTACATGAGTCTCAGCCAGTCTCAGCAGGTGAAATTAACATTTTTATAATCTTAAATAATAAACAAATATCATGCAAAATAATTTTTGAGGGACAATGTGGGACAAACACTTAAAACTTTAACGAAAGTTGTGAAAGACAAAACAAAAACATAAACTAAAGCTTACGTGTATAAACAAAGATTTACTCAAAATAAAACACATACTATATTATCCATAACTTTAATTGCAGAAATAAAAACAACACCTTTCTGTATAATATTCATTTTATCAAAGTTAAACTCCAATAACATTCTTACAATGTTTTAATTATGAAAGACAAACACGTGCTGCGTGCTGTTGACTCTGTAAAAAGCAAACGAAAATTTGGTCACAATTTCGATGGTATTTTTAGAAAGTACCGTTAAAACCTAAGCAAAATCAGTATGTCATTATGAAGTTTGGACAATAAGCTGTTTATAAAGTCTGTTGTTGTTTGAAAACTTTAAGAGTCAGTATTTCATTTTTGGCCTATGGCAGCAATAAATGTAGGGAACAATGTACAATAGGAAAAATGGGCGAATATACGAGGTTGGGCTGATAAATAGTCGGCCTACCAAAGAAAACACGGTTTTTTTTTTATTTTTCAACATAATCTCCTTTTAGACGTATGCACTTAGTCCAACGCTCCTCCAATTTTTTTATACCTTCCATAAAATATGACTGGTCCAGGTCCTCAAAATAGGCGTTTGTTTCACAGATCACCTGTTCATTCGACTGAAATTTCTTTCCACCAAGCCATTTCTTTAAGTTTGGAAATAGATAATAGTCACATGGTGCTAAATCTGGAGAATAGGGGGGATGTGGAAGAATTTCATAGTGTAGTTCACACAATTTCATCATGGCAACAACGCTCTTGTGAGCCGGAGCGTTGTCCTGGTGAAACAGAACTTTTTTCTTCGCCATGTGCGGCCTTTTTTTCTTTAGTTCTGAATCGAACTTTCCCAAAAGGTTAGAATAGTATTCTCCATTAATTGTTCTGCCTTTTTCTAGATAATCCACACGAATTACGCCTCGGGCATCCCAGAAAACCGTTGCCATTACCTTGTTGGCCGACAAACCAATCTTTGCCTTTTTCGGCGCCGTTTCTCCGGTTGAAATCCACTGCTTTGACTGTTCCTTTCTTTCTGGTGTATGGTGATGTATCCAAGTTTCGTCGACAGTCACAAAACGACGCAAAAATTCATTCTTATTTGCGTTTAACAATGCCAAACTCTCCTTCGCAATGACCAAGCGGTTGCGTTTGTGTTCCGCTGAGAGCAATCGCGGCACCCACCTTTACGAAAGCTTACTCATATTTAAATATTCGTGTAAGACGTTTCCAACACGTTCACGAGAAATGTTTAGGGCCTTAGCAATCTCTCTCAGCTATATTCGGCGATCATCCAATATCATTCCGTGGACTTTATCTACCATTTCTGGGGTTGTCACCTCTCTGGGACGTCCCGGACGGTCCTCGTCAAAAATGCTTGTCCGCCCGCGCCTATACTCAGCAGTCCAATATTTAATGGTCGAAATCGATGGAGCTGATTCCCCATAAACTTCGATTAACTCATTTTTTATTTCATCGTTGGATTTATTTTTTAAAAACAGAAATCTAATGACAGCTCGATATTCTATTTTACTCATTTTGGGGACAATGCAAAAGTGACCATGCTAAAACTGCCGCCAAAATTACCAGTGTTGAGAAAAACGCCTAAAACTTTTTCAGCAATCAGCCGATAGAAAACACTAATCGAATAAAATATTTATGGGTTGGTTAAGATGTTTTTTTTGGCAAGGCCGATTACTTATCAGCCCGCCCTCGTATGTATGTGTAAGTGTATATGTACATGAGTATACAATCAGAGGTGGAACCAGTGCAAGAGGGGCCTGCCAATTTAGTTCACGAGAACAACTGTGACGATAGTTATATCGATAACTAGGATTTGGCTGCTGCTGAATCCAACATACTCCCCCCGTTGGAAGCCTGTTTTTCAACAGAGTCTTTTAGAGGCAGCAGGCACAGCTTGTTCACTGCTCTTCGGATGACATCAGATGCTGTTCTAAGAACAGCTACTCGAGCGACTTCTTTGCCAGGGACCAGATCCAATATCCTGCCAAGCGCCCAACGCATGGGGGGCATATTCTCGTCCTTCATAAGTTTCATGTCATTAACGCACAATGGTTGCGTTGGAGAGCGCCATTTAGTTCGCTGCTGAAGAAGAGTCAGGTAGTCCTCACGCCAACGTGCACAGAACACTTGTTGCATCTGCGACACACGCTGCAGGTTAAAGAAATTTACTTCCGCAAAATTGTACCGAAAGTGAAAACCAGAACAGGCCTGTATATATTTGGGACTGTTTCTTTCAATCTGACCAAATTTGGTCAAAGTCGGATTACTATATCATATAGCTGCCATAGGAACAATCGTATGCAATCGGAGATTTCCTAACAAAACTCTCAAATTAAATCTTCTTGCCAAATTTTGACTAATTCGCTAAATTTAGGTTTTTCCCGCCAAATTTAGCTTTTTGCAGCCAAATCTGAATTTTTCCGTTTCTTTAGAAAAAATGTTATCTATCTATATATATAAACCTCTTTGTCCTGACTGACTGACTGACTCACTGACTGACTGAGAATCAACGTGCAGCCCAAACGGTAAAAGATAGAGAGCTGAAATTTGCACACAACATAGATGAGATAATTTTATCGTGCAATAAGACGGCGTTTTGGGAAATTCGACGTCTAAGTGGGTCAAATCGGGGTCAAAGGTCACGAAATTGCTTAGTATGAAAAACTTTTTTGTTTCTTAAGATATCTCAACCAAACTCACAGATTATATGTTTGGTACTGTCTCTTACATTCTGACCAAATTTGGTCAAAGTGGAAAGACTATATCTTATAGCTGCCATAGGAACAATCCTATGAAAAACACCTTTAGTATGAAAAACTTTTTTGTTTCTTAAGATATCTCAACGAAACTTGCAGATTGTTTGTTTGATACTGTCTCTAACATACTAACGAGCGAAGCGAGCAGTTGGCGAATATTATGTAAATTTGTTAAACCGGACAACTAAAGACAATGTTGCGAAAGAAGCGAGCTGGGGGTTGGCGAGCGAAGCGAGCAGGGGGCGTATATATATAAAATTCTTTGTCCTGACTGACTGACTGACTCACTGACTGACATATCAACGTGAAGCACAAACGGTAAAGAAAGCTGAAATTTGCACACAACATAGATGAGATAATTTCATCGTGCAAATAAGACGGCATTTTACGAAATTCTACCTCTAAGTGGGTCTAATCGGGGTCAAAGGTCACAGAATTCCTTAGTGTGAAAAACTTTTTTGTTTCTTAAGATTAATACAATTAACTCTCTCTCTGTTTAGACGTGTTTTTGTGTGCTCCGTGAAAGTTCTTGTTTTAGTGCATTTCTAACACGTAATTATTATATTAAATTTGTCTTGTTGTGATATCTACGCTTTTGGTGTTCTGTTGGTGCTTTTATTGTGCAAAAACAGTGATTGTTTCAATAATTACACCAAGATTGTTTGTGTTTTCAACTTGTGCAAAGTATTTTTGTTTTTGTTCTTATTGATTTCCTCTCTCTTATTCTGTCTATTAGATCAGCTGTACATCGATTGTGCTTGGGCAATTAACAGCTGTTAACTTGCTCTCTCGCTCTCAGTGTCGCTCTCTGTGCTCTCATCAATAATCTGCTGAAGCGCTTACCAGTACCAATACGCTCTCGCATATTTTCATCTCTTGCTTTGTGCTTGCTTTCTGCACTTTAAGCTGCCGTTTGTGACCAAGCGTTGTTATTGTTCTGCATTTTTCTTTTCATTTCGTTTATCATTCCCCTAAAGTATTTCATAGTCGACTATAAAATACACTTTTTTATTATGTCGTCCGATTTAGTGTGTTTTTTTTACCCGTATAGGTTAAGCTGTTCTAACTCTTTTTACAGCCCTCTAATCACAGAAAGCTCGCTTCTTTGCGATCTTAAATTGATTAAGCCAGTGCACGCACCAGGTCCCGATGGGGTGCCTGCTTCTGTTCTTAAGTACTGTGCAGAACCTTTATGTAGACCATTACATAAGTTGTTAACTTTGTCCGTAGATTCCTCCTTTTTCCCAGCGCTATGGAAAGATTCTTATATTATCCCTCTTCATAAAAAGGGTATTAAGTCCGATGTTCAGAACTATAGAGGTATCTCCAAGTTGTCTGCTATTCCGAAGATGTTTGAGAAAATTATAACCTCTCATCTTCAACATTTATGTAGCTCTATTATCTCACCTACTCAACACGGATTTATGAGATGTAGATCTACAACCACTAACCTACTTGAGTTCACTTCCCTAGTGATTAAAGGGTTCAAGAAAAAGATGCAAACTGATGTTATTTACACTGATTTTAGTAAAGCTTTTGATTCTGTAAACCACTCTCTACTCACTCATAAGCTTGATCTTCTTGGTTTTCCGTACAATCTTCTTCTTTGGATTTCAAATTATTTAAGTAACAGAACACAAAGAGTTATTTTTAAAAATTAATTTTCAAAGTCAGTTAAAGTTACTTCTGGAGTACCGCAAGGTAGTCATCTTGGTCCACTACTCTTCACTTTATTTATAAATGATCTTCCATCTATACTATCTCACTCCCATGCAATCATGTATGCGGATGATGTCAAGCTTTGTTTATCGTATAGCGATCTTTCTTCTATTAGTCTCTTACAAGCTGACTTAAACGCTTTCCATCTTTGGTGCCAAGATAATTTATTAAATCTCAATAGTTCGAAATGTAAAGTAATGACTTTTTATAGATCTACCCGCGTTATTTCATGGTATTCACTTAATGGCATTTTATTGGAATGCTTGAACGATTCCGAAAGATCAGTTAATGACTTGGGTATAGTTCTAGATCATAGACTGAAATTTGATAAGCATATCGCGATAGCTGTCAATAAAGCAATGGGAGTTCTCGGGTTTATTAAGCGATGGTCCAAGGAATTTGATGATCCCTTTACTACTAAACTTCTTTACACGTCTCTTGTTCGTCCGATTCTTGAGTATGGATCATGTGTGTGGTCTCCTCAATATGAATCCCATCGTGCCAGGATTGAGTCGGTTCAAAAACAATTTTTAATTTTTGCTTTACGTGGCTTGAGTTGGAACTCAGAAATTCAGTTGCCTTCATATTCTAGTAGACTTCTCTTACTCAATCTTCCCTCTCTTAATAACCGTAGAATTATGCTTGGAGTAATATTCATCCACAAATTACTGCAGGGTCACATAGACTCGGCTAATTTGTTGGATGAAATAACCTTTAACGTACCCTTTAGAGTAACTCGAACCTTTAATCCTTTACATCTTTCACGTTGTTCCACTAACTGGGAGCTTCACGAACCTCTTCGTACTCTGTGTGCAGATTATAATCACTGCGGACGGCAGTCCGCGCTAGTGACGAAAGCAGCACGAAGGGTGCGAAAGGCGACTAGCATATATACACAGGAAGAATGGAAAATTTGCTATGACTGTCCGATCGAGTCGAATTATATACCGATCGAAAGGTATCAATCTAACTTAAAAATGTGCATACTAAGACTTTTGAAAACTTATATGGTTCGTGAGATAAACAGGTGTAAGTGGGAGGGACAAAATTTAAATGATTGGAGCAAATGGGGCCGTTGGAGCCTTTTAGATTTTTTTATAATTTTTCAATATACTTATCAAAAATACGCGTCGAATGACACCTTGATCATCAAAATCCGACCACTGGTTCAGAAGATAATTAATTTCGAAATTTTTGGTGCCCTTTTCAAAACGAGATGAAAAGTCAGTCTGTTTGTTTGTTTGTTTGTTTGTATAGATCAAAGCGTTGATTTAGCTTAAAAGTTTGAATGAGGACTTGTTCCCGATAAAAAATCTAGAAACGTTTGTTCTACGACTTTTTCGAAAAATCGCTAGTTTAGCGGGAAATCGCTAAAAACCGCTAAAATTGAAACCCCCATAGCATCCAAACGATAAGAGCTACAGATCTGTTCTATATGTCGTTGGAAAGGTGTTTTGAAGGGCTTTTAGGCATACCTTCAAAGTTTTTTTTTTAAGTAAAAAGGTAAACAGCTACAGGTGAAATAAGGTATTTATTTCCACATTTTGGCGATTTAAGAAAAATCTACACATCAAATCACTTTTAAATATACTGCATGTTGTAGAGAATTCAATTACGCGTTTTTTGACATATAACACATATCTGTCAAAATTCGTTTGGGCAAGATATTACCTATTAACTGAATATACCTTACACCTTTACACTACTGCATGTACATATGCAGTATGTACACTGCTTGCAGTGCATGTGGAAAGATACTGCTTGCAAGTGGTCAATTCTTTTTGCGGCAGATAAATCATTTTATAATCAAAAATATAGAAACTTTTGTTTTTCGACTTTTCGAAAAATAGCTACTTTAGCGGGAAATCACTAAAAACCGCTAAAATTGGAACCCCCATATCATCCAAACGATAAAAGCTACAGATGTGATATATATAAGGTATTTTAAAGGGCTCATAGGAATACCTTTAGTGTTTTTTTAAGATAAAAGGTAAACAGCAACAGGTGAAATAAGGTATTTTTTCCCACATTAAGGTTATTTTTGTGAAAACGCAAGTAATGATTTTTTCTAATTTTCAATATATTGTAGTTTGTAAAATTTCGATGTGTTTGGAAGATATTACCTGTTAACAGAATATATACGTTTTGCTTAGAATTGGAATAGGACAGCAGCAACAACGTGTCGTAGCAGCCAGAGCTTGAGAGTTCTGTTAGATTTTGACAAAATTGTGCCGTCAAAATATATTGCAATTTTCAAAACTTTTGATATCTTACTCCAAAATTTCTGATATCTTATAAAAAAAACCTCTATACGAGGTAAGAGTCTAGTGACGAAAACATTTTAATGCACCAAAATTTCTGATATCCAATTTTGTGACGAATAATATTAAGTTTTACTTAAAAATTACTAAAAAAAAATTTTTTTGTCACTCGGCACATTGCGCTAATTTCTTCATACCTAATAAATATATATTTTTTGCGCAGTGCCGAGTGAGAAAAAAATTTTTTTGTAGTAATTTTTAAGTAAAACTTAATATTATTCGTCACAAAATTGGATATCAGAAATTTTGGTGCATTAAAATGTTTTCGTCACTAGACTCTTACCTCGTATAGAGGTTTTTTTTATAAGATAGTCTGTACCGTACGATTAGTTTCGAGTGTTCTCCGCTCACTATTAAAGCCTCTATATTATATTGTTTAACTAGTCTAACAAACTAACTGTTTATTAATACTATTTTGGTCTGATTGGGTTTTTCTGGGTTTTCCCCAATCCTAGCAACAAATGTTGGGCCAATCATTTTCTTTCTTATTTTAAATTCCCCAGAGTTTTTAATTCTAACTTATATTGTAATTTAAATATATATATATAGTAACATATGTAATGCACATAGCCACCTAAATATTCTCGCACATATTCCCCCTATCAAGTAATAAGATATCAATAACAATAACAGGCTGGTGAAAATAACAATTCAAGCGCTCCCACTATCGAAACAGTTAATATAAACATCCGCTAGAATTGTCATTCCCACCAAGGGTCAAATCTGCCGACGCGGCACAAATCCAGGCTGTTGCTTAGCACCCAAATATTCGTTTTCTCAAAAGAGCGATCCCTAAGATCTCTCTGTTTATATTAGAGCGCAAAGCTCAATCCCCAAAAGCTCACAGCCGAGGTTTGCTATGCGACGTCAAAACATTTAACAGTTAGTCTTGAATTATTCTCAAACTCCGATGTTCAACTCGCTTTAAGTTTTCTATTTAAATAAAGTTATATTTTTTTAAATAAACTAAAGTTGGAACTCGTTATTGGCGCAGCCGGTAGGATATGTAAAGTGTTTGTAATCAACTAAACTAAAAAGACTACTAAGGATCCGCATATCCAAAGTCAAGAGTAAAGTTGAACTTTATTAAACCAAAATACATATCCCCTAAAGAACATACGTGCGTGTTTAAGTTACAACAAAAGTGTTAACCACTAAGGGACAACTGAAGTCCTAGGTTAAATAAAACCAAGTTTTTGTGCTTAAAAAAAAACGTAACAAACTTTGTCAATTTTGCTTTGTGACCACTAAAGGATAATTGTAATCCTAGGCCACAACAAGACAAAGAAAACCGAACATTAAAAAAAAAAAAATAAATACACTGTCAACATCAATCATGACACCCCCAGCATCTCCATCAACCCCACCAATGGTTTTGTCAGAGCTTCTCCTGAAGCAAGCTCTTGGACAAATAAAACAAGTGCCCACCTTTGATGGACAAACGGAAGAGCTCACGGCGTTCGTGAGAAGAGTGGACTATATAATGCAGCTATACCCCACCCAAGATCTGAGACAACACAACGTTCTATTTGGAGCCATCGAACTACAGACTTCTGGAAAAGCACAGCGAGTCGCACAGCTATCAGGAGCTACAAACTGGATACAACTGAGGAACGCGCTCATCGACGAATTCAAAACACAGACGCCCTATGAAGAACTGCTTCGTCGACTCTACAACACTAATTATAACGGAAGTATCCGTAAGTTTGTTGAAGACCTTGAGTATAAATCATTTGTAATTTCAAACAAATTAATGTTAGAAGGCATAGACTCACAAACAATTCTGTACACCAATGCTATGAACAACACAATCAAAGACGTTATAACAAGAAAATTACCCGACCGAATTTTTATGACTCTTGCTAGGTACGATATTACGACAATAACTAAATTAAAACAAGTAGCTCAAAGAGAGGGACTATACGAAAACAACTTTTCTGACCGTTCAAAAACCAACACCTCAACTACGTCAAACAGTAGTGATGCTCGCAGGAATAGGGGAAACTCTCATAATTTCTATCCAATGGCAAGCCCCCCAAACACAAGTAATGCCACTCAAAACTTTCAAGCCCCAAATCAAAGCAACCCACAGTTGCATAATGAATTTCAACAAAAACTAAATCAAGGTAGATTCCAAAACCCAATGAACTACCAACAAAACAGAACTTCAACGAACACTTCAAATCCGCCTGTCAAAAGACAACGCGAAAGTTCTAGTGGTCAATCCAAAATGGATACTGCCGAAAATTTTCATCACGCAGCCTCGGACCAAGAACTAGAAGAAACCCCTTCATTCGACTAATAATGAACAACATTCACCTCAAATGCGTAATCGATACAGGTTCCTCTATAAATCTAATGAAAAAGAACTTTTTGAATTTCCCAATTAAATCTTGTCATTTAGAAGTCCAGACGATAAAAGGAAATATTTGTTTAAACCAATGTATTTCCTTAGCCCCCAGTAAACTCTGTCCACAACACCAAAGATTTTTTATACACGAATTTTCAGAAAATTACGATGTATTATTAGGCAGGGAATATCTCGAGGCTTGTGAAGCAAACATAAATTATAAAGAGGAAACTGTCACCTTAAGCGATTACCCATTTATCATGAGATATAATCATGAAGAATTCTTAAAGGACAAGACCGCAGTCAATCGTGTTGATCCACCTTACGTGAAAGATACCGAATTTGATTGCCTTGATCCGGCTTTTACAACGGACCAACCGTTTAATTTTGCAATCGAAAATGAGTTAATAGAAAGTAACCAGTTCAGATTAGAACACCTCAATGAGGAAGAAAAATTAAAATTAACAAAAATCCTTCATGAGTTCAGAGACATACAGTACAAAGAAAGTGAAAATTTGACTTTCACCAGTACAATAAAGCATGTCATTCAAACTAAACATGAAGATGCAATTTACAAACGACCTTATAAGTATCCCCAAGCTTATGACGAAGAAGTCGAAAACCAAATGAAGGAAATGATAAAACAAGGAATTATCCGAAAATCAAATTCTCCTTATTGCTCACCAATTTGGATTGTACCAAAGAAGAGTGATGCATCAGGAAAACAAAAGTTCCGAATAGTAATTGACTATCGAAACTTAAATGAAATTACAGTTGACGATAAATACCCAATACCAGTTATGGATGATATATTAGACAAACTTGGAAAATGTCAATATTTCACTACCATTGACCTGGCAAAAGGCTTTCATCAGATCCAAATGGATGCTGATTCAATTCCAAAGACTGCTTTTTCGACGAAAAATGGCCATTACGAGTACACTCGCATGCCTTTTGGACTCAAAAACGCCCCTGCAACTTTTCAACGTTGCATGAACAACCTTTTAGAAGATTTAATCTATAATGATTGTTTAGTCTACATGGATGACATAATAGTGTATTCCACTTCATTGGAAGAACACATATTATCATTGTTTGTGGAGAATCACATTTGTTAGAAAATAATATTCATTCATTCACTCATTTAAGTATATTCATTTTTCATTTAAATAATTATTGTGGTGGTATTATTTTGATACCCTAAATTGTAATCGAACAACTGTAAATATTCCAGTCGCTCACGAAGAGCTTTTGTATACTAGAGGTCTTGGCCTCTTTAAGTTGAGAACATTAAATTATTGCATATTGGAGATCGAAAGCAAGCAGACGTCTTCTTATTCTTACCAATATACTCTGCACTGGGCAGAGTCCAAACATTTTGGCGACCGTGACAGGACACTGCATTCGGCATGTCCCACCGTATAAACTTTAAAAAGTATTAGAATCGTAATTCGAAAGCCAACTACGTTCACCAGGAGGAACTTCTCGGAGTACAACACACTGACGGAGATCTCGTTCGACGTCACCTGGAGCCGTAGCTACAGCTTTATTGCATAAGAGAAACGCATCGTTGGATTCGCTGCAGCATTGTAGTGGAATAAAATTCATCATCGTTGGACCAACATAACCTGTGTATCGACGTGGTCTGTATAAACCGTTTGTTACTGGCAAGCGTAAGAACCGTTGCATCGCTGTCGTTGACGCCGTCGCTGACGCTGACGTCGTGAACTCCCACGCACTTGCATAAACCGTAAGCTTACAAACTCGCATAGATAGGTACAAAGAGGAAAAGAGAATTGGCAATACAGCTCATTAGAGTTGAGTGAAGTATTCTGAGTTGAGAGTTTAATTTGAGAGCAGAGCTTTAGTCAAGGCATTGCCAACCTAATTATCGTTGCCAGTAAGAAATCCACTATCACTTACACTCATCGTTGTTACTTATACTCATTGCTGTTCCCTTCACTCAAAATGCCAGACACAGTAGAAGCTCAGTTAATATCGCTAAGGCAGATCAGAAATACAATGCAGAAAAATATTCTCAACTTAAAGGTTCGTATTGAACCACAGAAAGACATTGCTACTCTTGAATGTCAGTCTCAGATTCTGGAGTCATATTTTAAACAAATTTTGCAAACTCAAACGCAAATTGAAAGGCTAGAACCATTTGATGACACTCGTGAGGAAATAGAAGAGATCTATATACAAACGAAGGCTGTTATTATTAAGCGACTTGGAGAAAAAAGGGAAAGGCCTGAGGATCATAGCCAGAGCTTTCTCAATGCTTCATTGAGTTCGAGTAGTCATCACAATCGACTACCATCACTCAAATTACCAAAATTCGATGGTAAATACGGTGACTATAAAAAATTTAGATCAGCTTTTGGATCGCTAGTACATGATGATCAATCAATATCAGCTGTTGACAAATTCAACTATCTGTTAAGCTGTCTATCAGGACCCGCTTTGAGTGTAGTCGCACCGTTCCAAGTGTCCGAAGAGAACTATCCTAAGGCTTTAAGTCAATTGAAGGAACGTTACGATAAAAAGGTTCTTATTTTTATAGAGCACATAGCTACTTTATTTGATGTCCCAACTATGAAAGGATCTGATCCAGCTACTCTTCGCACAATTTTGGATACTGTTGCCGCATTACGAGGCTCTCTATTGTCATTAGGAAATGAAGCAGATATTTTAAATGCCATTCTAGTACATCTAGTTTTATTGAAGATTGATTCAGACTCTAAAAAGGCATACAATCGAATACAAGATTATGAGAAGCTACCAGCCTGGGAGGAGTGCTATCAAACACTTAGTCGTCATTGTCAATTCCTAGAGAGTAACGTCAAAAGACCATCTGATGAAAGGCCAGCTATTAAGGACAAACCTAATCAAAACAAAAAGGCGTTTGTGGTTTCTCAAAGTAGTTGTCCCAAATGCGCAGCGACTGATCATAACCTGGCTAATTGTCAACACTTTACATCACTCACTGTTGCTGAAAGATTTACATTTGTCAAACAAGCATCACTTTGTATCAACTGTTTGCGTAAAGGCCACATGGCGGCAAAATGTTTAACCAAGTCTCGTTGTCGTATCTGCCAAGGACTACATCATTCAACGTTACATCGAGTAGTATCTTCGGAGCAAACAGCAATTTCATCTTCACAATTACCCAACCACACTAACAATGAGACTACTCAAGGAATTTCGATGCTTTCACGCCACTCTCGGCGAGCGCTTATTCCCACAGCAATTATTTTAATTCAAGATAAGTTTGGCATATTTCAGACTGCCCGAGCACTACTTGATTCAGGCTCAGAAATTAACTTTATGTCGGAAGAACTTGCCAAAAGACTTCAGCTACAATTTCAGAGGCAGAATTATGAAATTTCTGGAATAGGAAATGTACGAGCCCAAATGAAATTCTCAGTTACAACAACTATCAAATCGAGATTAGCACCAAATGAATGGTCCCTGCAGTTTGCTGTAACTAAAGCCATTTCGTTTAGTCAGCCTGAGTGTTCTATTGATACATCTGGCTGGACTATTCCTGGAGGTATTGACCTTGCAGATCCTCTATTCTTCAAGCCACAACGGATAGATGTTCTTATCAGTACCCAAGAGTTTTTTGATTTGATTACAGAAGGGAAAATCACTCTTGGCCCTGGCTTGCCATGTCTTATAAACACTTCGCTTGGTTGGATAGTAGGTGGAAAAGTTAACGAAATTTCTCGTTCAAGCGTTTATTCTTGCAATGTGGTACGTACTTCTGCTTTGGATGATACTTTAAAAAGATTTTGGCAGATTGAAGAATTTGATATGCCCAATGATCGAAATCAAGTCTTCACGAAGGATGAACAGGATTGCGAAAGTCACTTTCTGGCACATACACAATTTCACCAGTCAGGGCGAGTACAGGTTCGACTACCATTTAAAGAGTCACCTGAGAAGCTTGGAAAATCTTTCGACATAGCAAAGAGCAGATTTTGTCAACTTGAACGTCGTTTAGAGCGCCAGCCGTTGCTCAAGGAAATGTATACCAATTTTATGGACGAATATTTGGAATTAAACCACATGCAACCAATAAGTAGTTTCAACTTTAAGAATCCACACTATGTCATCCCACACCATGGCGTTCTAAGACCTCAGAGTGAAACTACAAAGCTGCGCGCCGTCTTTGATGCTTCCTGCAAGACAGCATCGAACGTATCATTGAACGAACTCTTATTTGTTGGACCGACTATTCAACAGAATCTTATATTGACATTACTTTCATTTCGTCTATTTCGTCACGCACTTACAGCCGACATCTCGAAAATGTATCGGCAATTTTTGATTGATCCACAAGATCGAAATTATCAACTCATTCTTTGGAGAAAGTCGCCGACCGATCCAATACAAATGTTCCAATTAAACACGGTGACATACGGAATGTCCTGTGCCCCATTCTTAGCCATCCGTAGTTTAAAATTCTTGGCAGACAGCTATAATGAAGAATTCCCCGTTGGGGCAACTGTTCTAAATGAGGAGATGTATGTTGATGACCTTCTCACTGGAGCTGAAACAGTTGAAGATTTGCAAATCAAGATTACAGAGGTTACTAATATACTCTCAAAAGCAGGATTGGAACTAGCCAAATGGAATACAAGCCTCACTGGAGAGGCTTCCGAATTCTACTTCAAAGTCGACAGCAAAGACATCACCAAAGCACTTGGTATGTCATGGCAGCCAAAGCGGGACATCTTTTGTTTTCGTTATGATTTGCCTGTCAACCCTGTGATCACCAAGCGGACAGTAGTATCTGTTACTGCCCGTCTCTATGATCTACTTGGACTTGTGTCTCCTGTAGTTATACGATGCAAAATCTTTGGCCAAGAGCTATGCTTACAGGGTCTAGACTGGGATGATGGACTTTCTGCGGAATTGGCAGCTCAATGGCAACACATCGAAGAGGATTTGAAAAACTTAAACCGCATTGAAGTACCTAGATTCGTAAATTCGTCATTAAAATATGCATGTGAAATACACGGGTTTTCAGATGCATCTGAGCGTGCCTATGGATGCTGTATGTATTTGAGAACAAACATAGAGGGAACATTCAAGACAATATTGGTCATAGCAAAGTCAAGAGTTGCTCCCATTAAGGCCATTTCGCTACCAAGATTAGAGTTGTGCGCTGCATTTTTGCTTTGCAAAACTTGGTCAAAAATCAAACACAAACTCGAACCAATCGTTAATGATATCTTCTTTTGGACAGATTCCAAAATTGTTCTGCACTGGCTTAAAATGCACTCGTCAAAGCTTCACTGTTTTGTAGCGAATCGCATATCGGAAATGCAAACCATTGCACCAAATATTACATGGAGACACGTTCCTGGAAAGGATAACCCAGCAGACATAGTATCTCGAGGATGCAAAGCGAGTGATCTGGAAGAAACTATTTGGTTTACTGGACCAGAATTTCTGTCTTACGACGTATCACATTGGCCTCCAACTTCACTAAACACCAAATTTAGTGATGAAGAGCTGGAACAGCGAAAGGCGATAGTTTTGAAATGTAGCGATAGTGGCACCGTGGGAAATAAGAGTGAACAGAGTATCGAAGCAAGCCTAATTGATCATATCATCAACCAATTCTCCTCTTATCATAGTACCTTGCGAGTCATAACTTACGTGTTGCGAGTCTTCAATAGAGTTAGAGCTAATAGGAGTTTAAATTTAGCCGACGCGCTCCACATTTCAGCAACTGAACTGCGGCAGACATTTCACTTAATCGTGTCCTCTGTCCAGCAACAAGTATATAGCAAGGAAATTGGACTACTGAAAAGTAATAAGGCTCTTCCACACGAATTTCAAAGGCTTAGCCCCTTTCTCGCAGAAGTCAGTCTTGGTTGGCGAACAGTAACGGTTTTGCGTGTGGGTGGCCGACTAGCGAAGGCACCGATACCATTTGATGCTAAATTTCCTATTTTACTTCCGAAAAAGCACAGTTTCACCTTCAGATTTGTCGAGCATCTACACCGTCAACATCTGCATGCTGGATCGAAAGTGCTCATTGGATTACTTCGTCAACAAGTATGGATTGTTAATGCGCGAGAAATAACACGGAAGGTGGTCAGACGCTGCATTCATTGCTACCACTACAAGCCGCGGCTTATGAACCAAATCATGAGCGCGCTTCCAGCGGACCGTTTCCTTGCCAATCGACCATTCCTTGTCTCTGGAGTCGACCTCTGCGGTCCATTTCTAACATCATATCGCATACGCAGTAAAATTCCCTATAAGACGTACATGACAGTCTTCGTCTGCTTTTCATCAAAGGCAGTTCATGTTGAGCTCATTTCAGATTTGTCAACGAATAACTTTGTTCTTTGTCTAAAGCGCTTTATTGGACGCAGAGGTATCCCCCAGCGGATTTATTGCGATAACGCCACTAATTTTGTTGGCGCTCAGTCACAACTAGAAAGCTTTAAGCACCAATTCTTTGGACAGCACAACGAATCAAACTTGAAGTCGTTCAGCAGAAACATGGGCTTTGAGTTTCACTTCATTCCTCCTCGCGCACCACATTTTGGCGGATTGTGGGAGGCTGCGGTCAAATCAATGAAGACTCTTCTCATCAAGCAGTTGACAAACACCAACTTCACCTACGAGGAGCTACAAACCATAGCAATTGAAGCTGAAGCGATTCTTAACTCTCGCCCAATTGCAGCATTAGTTGAAGATCCAAACGATGGAGAAGCGCTCACTCCTGGGCACTTGTTAATCGGATCCTCAATGGTGGCGCTACCAGAACCTGCAATTGATGACAGCAGGCCATCTTACCTGACGCGATGGCAGCGCGTTACCTATTTGAAGCAACGATTCTGGGAGTTATGGAGACGCGATTACTTGCATACTTTGCAATTGCGTTCCAAATGGCTGAATCCAGAGGCTAATATCAAGCCAAACCAAGTTGTTCTCGTCCACGAGGATAATCTACCACCCCAAGAATGGCTATTAGGACGAATCATCAGCACGCATGCCGGCACTGACGGACGAGTCAGAGTGGCCGACGTGAAGACCAAGAAGGGAACTATTCGTCGCCCCATTTGCAAACTCGCTCCGTTACCAAACCAAACTGATCCGTGAAAGAATCTTGGATCTTTCACCGGGCGGAGTATGTTTGTGGAGAATCACATTTGTTAGAAAATAATATTCATTCATTCACTCATTTAAGTATATTCATTTTTCATTTAAATAATTATTGTGGTGGTATTATTTTGATACCCTAAATTGTAATCGAACAACTGTAAATATTCCAGTCGCTCACGAAGAGCTTTTGTATACTAGAGGTCTTGGCCTCTTTAAGTTGAGAACATTAAATTATTGCATATTGGAGATCGAAAGCAAGCAGACGTCTTCTTATTCTTACCAATATACTCTGCACTGGGCAGAGTCCAAACAATCATTGAAAAAAGTTTTTAAGAAACTTAGGGAAGCCAATTTAAAATTGCAGTTGGACAAATGTGAATTTTTGAAAAAGGAAACTGAGTTCCTTGGTCACATTGTCACAACTGAAGGTATAAAACCAAACCCAATAAAAGTCAACGCAATTACAAATTTCCCAATACCCAGAACAACGAAAGAAATCAAGTCATTTCTAGGACTCTGTGGCTATTATAGGAAATTTATACCAAACTTTGCACAAATCGTGAAACCAATGACCTTAAAACTTAAGAAAAATGCAACAATCGATATAAGTAACAAAGAGTACATCTCAGCATTTGAAAAATTAAAAATACTTATTACATCTGATCCGATACTAATTTATCCAAACTTTGAAAAACCTTTTTCGCTAACTACAGATGCAAGCAATATTGCTTTAGGTGCCGTGTTATCGCAAAACCATAAGCCAATATGCTATGCAAGTCGAACATTAAATGAACACGAAATAAATTATTCCGCAATAGAAAAAGAACTTTTAGCTATTGTTTGGGCCACTAAATACTTCAGGTCCTATCTTTTTGGCAGGAAATTCGAAATCCTCAGTGATCACAAACCCCTAGTTTGGTTAAACAATGTTAAAGAGCCAAACATGAAACTTCAAAGATGGAAGATCAAATTAAATGAATTTGACTATCACATCAAATATGTCCCTGGCAAAGAAAATTATGTTGCCGATGCTTTGTCAAGAATTAAACTCGAAGAAAATTTATTAGGAGAATCTCCTAACAGTACATCAGAAACTGTACACAGTGCTCAAGAAGATAATCAAAATTATATCTCGATTACAGAAAGACCAATCAACTATTACAATAGGCAGATCGAATTTGTTAAGCATAATACAAACGAAGTAAACGTAATAAATTATTTTCATAAAACTAAAATTCAAATTATGTATAAAGAAATGACCAACACCCATGCCAAAGAATTAATCAAAGAATATTTATGTACAAAGAAAAGCGTAATCTATTTTCATTGTGAAACAGATTTCTTAACTTTTCAAACCGCTTTCTTGGAAATTATCAGTCTCAACAATTTAACCAAAGTAATGAGATCTACTAAAAAATTAAAAGATATTCAAACATACGCAGAATTTAAAGACTTCGTTATTAAAACACATAAAGAATTACTACACCCAGGTATTCAGAAACTAACGTCATTATTTAAAGAAAAGTATTATTACCCAGATTACCAAAACCTAATTCAAAATATTATTAATGAATGCCAAGTCTGTAACATTGCGAAAACAGAACATAGAGACACAAAGCTAGCTTTCGAGTTAACGCCAGAAACTTTCAATCCCAGAGAAAAATACGTTATAGATTTTTATATGGTAGATAATAAACAATTCCTTTCTTGCATAGACATTTATTCAAAATTCGCGTCCCTAATCGAAGTGAACGGTAGAGATTGGTTAGAAGCTAAAAGAGCGTTACTTAAAATTTTCAATAGTATGGGAAAACCGAAAGAAATTAAAGCAGATAAAGATTCAGCATTCATGTGCTCAGCATTACAAATATGGCTAAAAGCTGAAGGAGTAGATATAAATATAACAACAAGTAAAAATGGCATATCTGACGTAGAAAGATTTCATAAAACTATTAATGAAAAATTAAGAATAATAAACAGCGAATCAGATCCAGAAAATAAGCTTACTAGATTCGAAATAATACTTTACACATATAATCACAAAACCACTCATAATACAACAGGTAGAACACCAGCAGACATTTTTATATACGCAGGAACCCCAGAGTATAACACTCAACTTAACAAAACAACTCAAATAGATAAACTAAATGAAAACCGTACAGATTTTGAAATTGATACTAATTATAGACAATCACCTTTGGTACGTTCAAAATCAACTAATCCATTCAAAAAGACCGGTAATTTGAGACAAGTAGACGAAAAACATTTCGAAGAGACAAACAGAGGGAGAAAGATAATACACTACAAATCTAAATTTAAAAAGAAAAAGAAAATTAACAAGAGCAAATATGATAATTCCAGATCATCGCCTAATGACAACTCAAATCAGGAAGCTACAACATAAAATAATTATTTTTATAATACAATTCTTTCTAATGTATTTCATCCAACAAACTAATGGTCAAAGCTTAGAAGTAAACCCAATCCAATCGAAAAACGGTTACCTTATATTTAAAAAAGGAACTATTAACTTACCAATAAATTACGAATACCACTATTTAACTGTTAATCTCACAAAAATCGAAAACACATTCAATAATTTAATGAAACAAGCTGAAGAATTTAAAACATTATCCCAAATTCAATATTTAACAGAAAAATTGGAAAGAGAAATGAACGGCATAAGAATAGCAAAACGCAACAAAAGAGGCCTTATCAATTTTATGGGAACATTTTATAAATACTTATTTGGTACATTAGATCAGGAAGATAAAGCAGAACTGGAATCCAAAATAAATAACTTATCAGAAAATAGCGTTCAAGCAAACGAACTAAATCAAGTAATAGAAGTAGTAAATAGAGGAATAGAAGTTACAAACACTTTAACATTTATTAATGAAGGAGACAAAAAATTAGCAATAATTACATTTAATCTACAAGAATTTACTGAATATATCGAAGACATAGAGCTAGGAATGCAGTTAACAAGATTAGGTATATTTAACCCTAAATTACTAAAACATAGTCCATTATCACACGTAAACTCTGAAAAAATTCTAAATATTAAGACTTCTACATGGTTGAAAACAACTACAAACGAAATTTGGATAATTTCCCATATTCCTCGCGAAATCATCAATACACCAATTTTTGAAATTGTTCCATACCCAGACGAAAACAGAAACATTTTAACTGAAATTATACATGACAAATATTTCATTCAAAATAATAAAGCATATACCGAAAAGACCAAAGATCTAGTAATGAACAAATGTATAACAGGAATTTTAAATCAAGACACAACCGAATGTAGATATGCAAAAACACATAAATCTTTTGAAACAAAATATGTAGAGCCTAATATAATGTTAACTTGGAACTTACCTAAAACAATTCTAAATCAAAATTGTATTAACAGAGATATAACAATAGAAAGTAATAATATTATAAAAGCATTTAATTGCTCCATTCAATTAGAAGAAATATTGATCACAAGTACTATGTTAGATTACACACAAACTATTTATGTAAACAATAATGTAACTAAACTAGAACCACTCTCTTATATACAGGCAAAAGAAATTGTAAATCAACAAACAAAACATTACAATACACTTCAAATTATTACTTTAACAACTCTTATAATTATTGTAATCATACTAGTACTATATTTTAGCTATAAGTATAAAAGCATACCACGCAAAATAATTGTTAACTATAAGAAACAATCAGAAATAACCCCACAATCAAATAATGTACAAATTAATCCAATATCAAATGAAACAGCAAATATTGTACTCGAATCCGAACCAACACTATATCCCAATATTACCGCCTGAGGACAGGCTAATTTTTTATGGATGGGGAAGTAACATATGTAATGCACATAGCCACCTAAATATTCTCGCACATATTCCCCCTATCAAGTAATAAGATATCAATAACAATAACAGGCTGGTGAAAATAACAATTCAAGCGCTCCCACGATCGAAACAGTTAATATAAACATCCGCTAGAATTGTCATTCCCACCAAGGGTCAAATCTGCCGACGCGGCACAAATCCAGGCTGTTGCTTAGCACCCAAATATTCGTTTTCTCAAAAGAGCGATCCCTAAGATCTCTCTGTTTATATTAGAGCGCAAAGCTCAATCCCCAAAAGCTCACAGCCGAGGTTTGCTATGCGACGTCAAAACATTTAACAGTTAGTCTTGAATTATTCTCAAACTCCGATGTTCAACTCGCTTTAAGTTTTCTATTTAAATAAAGTTATATTTTTTTAAATAAACTAAAGTTGGAACTCGTTATTATATATACTATTTTTAACTTTAATGTTATATTTTTAAATTAATTGTTATGTCGGCTGCTTTTAGCCTGACAATAAATAAAATAAAATAAAAAATAAAAATAAAATAAATATCTCAACCAAACTTACAGATTATATGTTTGGTACTGTCTCTTACATTCTGACCAAATTTGGTCAAAGTCGGATTACTATATCATATAACTGTGATAGGAACAATTGGATGCAAAATAACCTTTAGTACGAAAAGCTTTTATGTTTCTTAAGATATCTCAACCATTCTCACAGATTGTATTTTTGGGACTGCCTCTTACATTCTGACCAACTGTGGTCAAATTCGGATGACTATCACTGCGGACGGCAGTCCGCGCTAGTGACGAAAGCAGCACAAAGGGTGCGAAGGCGACTAGCATATATACACAGGAAGAATGGAAAATTTGCTATGACTGTCCGATCAGGTCGACTATATACCGATCGAAAGGTATTAATTTAACCTCCAAATGTGCATGCCAAGACTTTTGAAAACTCATCTGGTTTGTGAGATAAACAGGTGTATGTGGGATCGAATTACGTCTTCGAATTCGTATACAAACGTATAAAGCAGCTATTAAAATCATTACAATAATTATAAGATAAACAAGTGGGCGCGGCTACAGTCGAGTTTGCTCGACTGGAGGATACCCTGTGCCAGTATCCATAAAATAGAATATTGGTTGGGACCATCTCATATGCATATTCTGTCAGTTTGGTTCAGTTATCTCAAACAACAAAAAAGTTGTTCATACTAAGACTTGATTTTCGACTGATCGTTCCTATGACAGCTATATAATATAGTGATCCGATTTAAACCAATTTTGGTCAGGTTATAAGGGACCATCGCGTATGCATATTCTGTGAGTTTGATTCAGATAGATCAAACAACAAAAAAAGTTTTTCATACTAAGAATTGATTTTCGACTGATCGTTCCTATGGCAGCTATATGATATAGTTATCCGATTTCAACCAATTTTGGTCAGGTTATAAGGGACCATCGCGTATGCATATTCTGTGAGTTTGATTCAGATAGATCAAACAACAAAAAAATGTTTCATACTAAGACTTGATTTTCGACTGATGGTTGCTATGGCAGCTATATGATATAGTGGTCCGATTTCAATCAAATTTGGTCAGAATGTATGCGACCATCCCATATGCATATTCTGTCAGTTTGGTTCAGTTATCTCAAACAACAAAAAAGTTTTTCATACTGAGACTTGATTTTCGACTGATCGTTCCTATATATGATATAGTGGTCCGATCCAAATTTAAAAACAAACTTGATCTGCGTCCGGTATCCAGAAACCTACATACCAAATTTGAAGTCTCTAGCTATTATAGTTTCTGAGATCGACGCGTTCAAACAGACGGACGGACAGACGGACAGACAGACGGACATGGCTTAATCGACTCGGCTGTTGATGCTGATCAAGAATATATATACTTTATATGGTCGGAGATGCTTCCTTCTGCCTGTTACATACATCACATAAATCTAATATACCCTTTTTGACCATTTTCAATGGGCACAGGGTATAAAAATTATTTCAGGCCGATTTGATTTCTTAACATAATATTTCAGTTCTTTTTTTATGTGGTCTATTGGTTTAAAATTAGTAGTTTCCATTATTATTTCTTTTTTGTATGGGTGGATTTCTTTTATTGTGATTGTGACATTTTTAATTTGTATTCCACATTGATTTACTTGAATTAACTGATTCCCTGTAATCGAATAAGGTGCTGCCTTACAATCTGCAACTATTCGAGTTTGAATTAATTTATAAGTAATTAAGATATTAGGATAAATGTATTGAATTAAGGGTGCTTGCCCTTGTTTTAGTTTACATTGATTTTCAGATTTTTTAATAATTGATGTTACACATTCATCTGTGATTATTGTCTTAGTCTTAAAATCTATTACATTTCCATTTTGGAGGTAGGCAGATACATAATTTGTATTTAATGTGTGTTCAATAAGATTTTCATTAATATCTGGATATGGTTCATTTGTATACACTGGAGTTTCAAATGATTTTAATGGAATTTGCAAGATAATGTATAAGTTTTTATATGACGATAGCCATGTTTCAACATATTAGAGCTGATCCTGATTTATTTGAATAGCTGTTTCGTGATATAAAAGTTTTGGATCTAATAAACCATGCCTTGCCAATTGCATAGCCATTTGAATATCATCAATATACTCTAATAGTCTTTCTATTTGTTCACGGGCTATTATTGCTGTTTGCGCATATGTATTTCTTACGTAAATATATCTAAGTTCATCATTAATTTGGTTAATTACTTCATTAATTTCGTCATTACCGATCATGTTTTTCCTAATGTCGTTAATGTTTTCATTTAAATCTTCTAAATCATCAGCATCTAAAGTTCCATACAAGTATTTGAAAGTTTTGCCCCTAAAGTTAATTAAACCTTATTTTTGTCTTCCTGTGTTAATTAGTTTCACTTGTAAATCCATTTTGTGTAGCTCCCAATCTAAATCTTTAGTTTTGGTTTTGTTAACTGTTATGATTATATTGTTGCAAGTCTCTAAAATAGCTGTCTTATTAATAGGCATAAAATGGTGCGAGAAATTATTTGGTAGTTTAATGTTCTCTACTTCTAGTAAAATGAATCCATTATTTGTTTTGATTTCCGTTGTTTTTATTGTCTGTTTCCGGATTATTTGTATTACCGACAGGATTATTGTCATCATCATCATTGTCTGGAAGGCTTTCGTCTGGTTCCCCAGAATATTTAGATTTGTTTATTTTCTTTTTTTTTCTGAAATGCTGTTTTGTAATGAACTGTCTTGTGTCCTCGGTTTTCTATTTCGTATCGACTGTTTTCTATTTGTGTAACGTTAACATTTTTCCTGAATGGATTGTGTGATTTCTTAGTTTTCTGCAAATTCTTTGAAATTTGTGGATCAATCTCATTTTCCTTTCTATGTTCATTTATTTAGTCAATTTTGGTTTTTTTATTTTCCTGCATATTTTTTAACGGTTGTTTATTATATAAAAATATATCAGCAGGTGTTCTACCGGTTGTTCCGTGTATTATTTTATGGTTATAAGTGTGGACTTCGGGTTAATATGATTAAGAAATCCACGGTGTTTAGTTATTATAATAAGTTTATTGGTAATTTAGTAATTAATATTTTAAGTTTGTAATTGAAAAGTAACTCGTTTAAATCGTATTCGTCGTTTGTGCGAGCGTCGTTTCGCAACTTCGTTTTGGTTTTTTCTCAAGCAGTCCATTCACGTCGGACTCTCAATCAGAATTCTCGAGCTACACGGCCATGCTCGATAGTTATCGTCTTCTCGATTACTGTGATGGGAGGGCTGAGCGGCGTTGCCAGACCCATTCCCACAACTCGGCCATCCTTCTATGCATTCGTCTCGAATGCGTCGTCGTCGTCTTCGTCGTTAGGAACCCATCGCTTCATATATTCGGCACAAGTGGATGTGTACCTGGGACCGTCGTTGAAGTAAGCATCTTTTACTACATCGTAGGTGTCTTGCGCCTTAGCTTTGGAGACACGATATGGACCTAAATATTTGGTCTTCAGCTTCAGACCACCACCAAGCTGTGTGTGTTTGATTGCGACAAGATCACAGACCTTGAACGCTGATGCAGGTCTACGTCGCAAGTTGTAGGACTTCTTGTTTTCTTCTTGAACCTTGAGGATCTGTTGCTCGGCGTTCTTACGTAGTTCGTCCCTATTATCGTTGAAATTCTGGATCATCTCTTCGTGGATAAGTTGTTTGATTTGGATGTCATCTTTGGTTCGCATTTTTATGCCAACAAGTAGCTCAAATGGCGTCATGTGAGTGCTTCTGCAGAACGTTGAGTTAATGGTTTGTTGCACCTTTTCAACAAACTTGTACCATTTACTTGGGTCATCGATGGATAGCTTGGATAATACCGATACTATGATTGCGTTGAGTCTTTCAACTTGGCCATTTGCACGTGGCAAGCCCGTTGTTACAGCGTGGTGTCTAATGTTCTCTTCGTTGCAGTATTGTTTAAACTCTTCAGATGTAAAAGCGGATCCCTTGTCGGAGATTATCTGGACAGGATTCCCGAACGTTATGCTTTGTGCTTGCAGCTTCGTAACAACCTCCTTCGCTGATGTCGTCTTTGTTGGGTACAACCAGCAGAACTTAGTGAAACCGTCAATGACTGCAAGGATGTGCTTGTATTGCCTATGTGTCGACTCAAGAGGACCTAAGAAGTCAATATGTAAAGTTTGCAATGGCGCCTCTTCTTTTGGCAGCGGACGCAACTCTCCCTCCTTCTTGCCAAGCTTGCGGTTTGAAGTTATGCATGGAATGCAGCATCGTATTTGTCGTTGAATCTTGTCGTCGAGCTTTGGGATATAGTACTCTTTTCCAATCATTTCCTTAGTTTTCTTGACGGAAAAATGTCCTTTCTCGTGGGCCTGCTTGATAATTTCTCGTTGCAAAGTCAATGGTACTACAATTAGTTCGTCGTCATCAACCAGTTTATGTAGTAAATCAGATTTCATGAAGTAATTGTTGTGCGTGTCCTTCTCAGCTAGGATATCTATGATTGCTTTTAGCTCATCGTCTTGAGCTTGAAGATACTTGATTTTACTGTGCATACTATCATTGGAGATCATCATGACTGGTACCCTCTGTATACACTGGTGTTTCAAATGATTTCAATGGAATTTGTAAGATAATGTACAAGTTTTTATCTGACGATAGCCAAAACGATGTTTCAACATGTAAGAGCTGATCCTGATTTATTTGAATAGCTGTTTCGTGATTTAAAAGTTTTGGATCTAATAAACCATGCCTTGCCAATTGCTTAGCCATTTGAATATCATCAATATACTCAAATAGTCTTTCTATATGTTCACGGGCTATTATTGCTGTTGGTGTACCTGTATGGAATATTATGTTTAATATGTCCGGCTCGAAAGACGCTCGATATTTTATTGTCGGTCGATGCGTCTCCAAATCCTTTTTTTGTCACACATACAGATGTCGTCAAATAAAACACTGGGTGTATTATTAATTATGTTTATTTAAATAATACTTTGCGCCATTGCGCGTGTTTTCAGTTTTTTTGCTTAAAATCTTATTGCGTCTATTCTTTACGCGTCTTATTTCATCACGATCTTTTTTTATGCATAGCTCGTGCTGCCAACTTACTTCAATGTAAAAAATTCCAAAAAACTTAACATTATCGAGTTCGATAAATCATATTTCACAATGTTAATAAACATAAATTCAAGTTGTCGATAAAATATCGATTTTAAATAAATATATCAAATTAAAGTAAATACATTTTTCAACATCCTCCTCCCAAGTATTGCTTTCAGCAATACTTCAATTATTAATCTATTTTACTTGAAGCTTAATTAATTTTACAACGGATCTCTTATAAATACCCGTTTGAGTCTTAATGTCTACAATCCTTACACGGCCATCATTGGATGGATAAGTCTTAATAACTATGCCCTTTGGCCAACAATTTCTTGGCAAGTCAGAATCCAAGATCAATACAACATCGCCTTCTTGTATAATGCCTTGGTCTTTTGACCATTTTCGGCTGCTTAACAGATATTGTCGGTAATCTTTCTTCCATTTCTGCCAAAATACATCTGCCAATCGCTGTGATGCTTTCCAGTTATTAATGCAAATCAAATCAGAGTCGGTAGCGTTAGCGTAAAATGAATCTCGGTAATTCGGACCAATTAAAATATTATTTGGCGTCAAAGGTGCTGATTCAATTGAATCTGCTGGGATATACAAAAGAGGTCTGCTGTTCATTATAAATTCAATTTCGCAGAACAAAGTTCTGAAAACATACTCTTTCGGATAACGTTCTTTTAGCATAAATGAAAGATATTTCTTGGTTGACTGAATAAGTCTTTCCCAAGCTCCTCCCATATGGGGACTTAATGGCGGGTTGAATACCCACTTGCACCTCTTTGAGGTAAAAAACTGTGTCAGCTCGTCAAATGGCCATTGCGTTGTCACCTCACTGATCTCTTTGCTCGCTTTTATAAAATTTGTCCCGTTGTCTGAATATACCTCCTCTGGTACCCCGCGTCGACCTGAAAATTGTCGGAAGACATGCGTGAAAGCATTGCTGGATAAATCTTCAGCTATCTCTAAATGGACGGCACGAGTAGCCATACAAGTCAAAATAACTCCATATCGCTTGACATGGCTGCGGTTAACAAGAACTTCAATGGGACCAAAATAATCAACTCCTATTTTTAGGAAAGGTCGTTCAGTCGGTGTCACTCTACATTCAGGTAGTTGGCCCATTCTTGGTACTTGCGGAAGTGCTTTTTTATTCTTACAATATTGACAATTGTGAATTATCTTCTTGACGGTATTGCGACAATTGGTTATCCAAAATCTTTGTCTGAGATTGGCAATTACAGTGTCGGTTCCTATGTGACAATTTGCAACATGATAATACTTAACAATCAACATTGTGACTGCGTGTTCTTTGGCTAAAACAATTGGGTTTTTGGAATCATAATCAAGGTCTTTGTCACTAATGTTGTCTAAACGTCCTTTAAGTCTTAGTAGTCCATTCTCTGAAACAAATATTGGCAGTGCATTTAATTTACTGATCTTTTCTATGGGTTTTTTCTTTAAAATACAATCAATTTCTTTATCATAGCATTCTTGTTGAATATTTTTAAAGATTAAATTTTCTGCACTGTCAATCTCTGTTGAAATTAGCTCACTGTTAATGGGCTTGTCATTTGAAGGCTTTAAATTATTTATATATCTCAAGACCCATGCAGTTGTCCTCAAATATCTCAACCAGTTGGAAAATCGTGAAGGGTCTGGCAATACAATCGTATTATTTACGATGGAAGTAACGTGGACGTATTCCACAGTTACCTGCTCATCATCAACCTGGCAATTGTGAGACAACTTTCCTTTTGGCCATTCATTTTCTGAATTTAATAAAAACGGTGGTCCTTTAAACCATGAACTTGTTAAGGAAAAGTCAATGTCTCGGATTTTTGTGGCCTCGTCTGCAGGGTTGAGTTTTGTCGGTACGTATCTCCAGTCGTTAATATTAGTCAGTTCTTGAATCTCGCCTAACCGTTGTGATACAAAGACTTTAAATCGTTTGCTACTCGACTTAAGCCAATATAACACGATCTCGGCGTCTGTCCATAAGTATGTCTTGTCAATGTTGATATTCACTATTTCTTTAATAGTTTTACTGAGTCGTGCTGCGAGAAGTGCACCCTGTAATTCAAGTCTTGGTATTGACATTGGCTTAAGAGGGGCTACCCTCGACTTCGCAAGTATTAATGTGGACTCTATTTGTTGTCCGTCGTCGAATCTCAAATATGCACTCGAAGCATATGCTAATTTTGATGCATCACAAAATATGTGTAACTGTACATTACATTTGTCAATATTTAGTGTCGTCATTTTCCTGGGAATGGACAGTTCATTTAGTCTTGCAATGTTCTTACATAATTTTTCCCACATAATAGAATGTTCTTCTGTTATTTTGTCATCCCAATCTATGCCACTTTCCCAGATTGCTTGCAAAAGTATTTTATTTGCTATCAAGACATTGGATAGAAATCCTAAAGGATCATAAATGGACATGGTGAGTTTGAGAATCTCACGTTTAGTCGGTCGTCTAGTCAAGGACAATATATCAATATAAATTGATTGAAACTTTAGGTTGAAAGCAAAGACATCTTTTTCATAGTCCCACATCAATCCTAAAACGCGCTCTTCTGTCAGGCTTTTAATTTTCTTGTCAGTGTTCCGTTCGGTTGAATCAGTAATTTGCTCTAAAACTTCCTGTGAATTGCATATCCAATTGCACATTTCAAAACCTGCTTGTCTATGGATAAATGAGACGTCTTTAATTAATTGAACGGCGCTAATGACATCGTCAGCTCCACCCAAATAGTCATCCATGTAATGTTTTGAAACTATTTCTTGACAGGCTTGTGGAAACTGGTCTTGGAAATCTAAGGCATTTCGGTTTTTAGTTTGTTGGGCAATGCACGGACTGCATTTTGCACCAAAGAAAACAACTTGTATTTCATATATGTCTGGGGATTTGTGACGATCATGTCCTCGCCATAGAATTCTCTGTGCATGTCTGTCTTCTTGTCTGACTTTTATCTGTAAGAACATTTCTTTTATATCGCCCACAAATGCTATCTTTGACCGTCGAAAATTCATTAATACTGTCGTTAACTCGTTATAAAGGTCAGGTCCTGTCAGAAGATAATCATTTAAGCAGGTTAGGTTAGGTTAGGGCGGGTGTCTTGAAGACGCACTTAGGCCCAGATTGGCCCATTGTGATCCCGCGGATCTAGGATCCTTTCCGCCTACACGGGAACCTGCTTTGACTTAGAAAGGAGTCCAGTTTGATGACTGAACGAATTGAGCAATTTTGCGTGGTGGTATGTCGGCTATGTCGCCTAAGCCTGCCAGGAAGGGTTTACCTAGAGTGCGGAGTCTTCTGCTCATTAGAGCTGGGCAGGAGCAGAAGAAGTGCTCCGGGGATTCTTCCTCCTCTTCATCTCTGCAACTCCTGCAGAAATCGTTGTATGGGGAGTTCATCCTTTGGGCATGAATGCCTATTAGCCAATGGCCGGTTAGGGATCGAATGACAAGAGAGCATTCTACTCTGCTCAGACTACATAAGGCGTCAGTTCGGGCCTTATCTATGTGGGGCCAGGTTTGTCGGGCCACACGCCCCACCAAACTGTTTTGCCAGCATAATGTACTTTTAAGGTTTGATTGAGTGTGGAGCATGAGTTTGCAGGTCGCTAAGGGCATACTAATATTCTCTTTGTCTGGAAGGAGGATTTCAGTAGTGCCCTGTCTAGCTAACTCGTCAGCTATGCAGTTGCCTGGGATATCCTGGTGTCCAGGTACCCAAATGAGGCAGATGTCAAAATGCTCAGCCATCTCGTGCAGAGATTTGCGGCATTTCGAGACTGAGAGCGACTTTGTGGTAGTCGCCGCTATTGACTTGATAGCCGCTTGGCTATCACTATAGATGTTTATGGTGCCTGAAGTGGCATGCGATCTTTTTAGGGTGATTAGCGCTTCATTTATTGCTAGAATTTCGGCCTGGAAAACACTACAGTGGTCAGGTAACCTGAAGGAGTGATTTATACCAAGTTGCTGAGAGAAAACTCCTCCTCCTACCTGATTGTTCAGCTTAGAGCCATCAGTGTAGAAAGATAGAGCGCCGGGTTTACCCGGGGGTTCAGATGCCCATTCCTCCCTGCGAGGGATGAGTGTACGGAACGGAGTTATCATATGCTCGGTCGGCATACAGTAATCCGTTTTAGGTGGGATGTCTTTGTTTAGAAGAATGGAGGAGTGACCTGTAAGATGGTCATTCCAATAGTTAAGGTCTCTGAGTCGGATAGCTGCTAAAGTGGAAAATTCTACACTTATTTGTCGGATTGGTGGTAAATTGAGAATGGCGTCGAGGGCTTCACTAGGTGTAGTTTTCATGGCACCTGTGATGCAGACTTCCGCCATTCTTTGTATTTTGTTTAGCTGTTTTGTAGTGGATGCCTTTGATAGGGCAGGCCACCAAACTAGAATCCCGTATAATAGGATAGGTCTGACTATAGCTGTGTATAGCCATCGGACAATATATGGGGACATGCCCCATTTAATGCCTATTGCTTTCCTGCAGGTGTATAGCGCGATTGTCGCTTTCCTACATCTTTCATGTATGTTGAGTTTCCAATTCAATTTCCTGTCAAGTACTAGTCCCAGGTATCTAGCACTTTCACTGAAGGTTAGAATGGAATTTTTTAGATTTGGTGGGACAAGAGTGGGAATCTTGTATCGTCTTGAAAAAAGAACAAGTTCCGTTTTATCGGGGTTTACCCCTAGGCCGCATTTGTCGGCCCAGGTGGCCAACCTATTTAGTTTGACCGTCATAAGGTCACATAAGGTCTGGGGATATTTTCCAGTGAAGATAACTGCAACGTCGTCCGCGTAGGCTACTATCTGACAGCCACCTCCTTCTATGTCACAGAGTAGTTGGTTTACTACGATGTTCCACAGGAGTGGAGAGAGCACTCCCCCTTGGGGGGTTCCTCTGCTAACGTACCTGGTTAGAGTCGAAGAGCCAAGTGTAGATGTCACAGCCCTGCTTGTCAGCAACTGGTTGATCAGTCTCACTAGCCGGCTTTCGATCCCCAGGTCCGTCAGTGCTTCAGTAATTGCTTGCGGGAAAACGTTGTTAAAAGCTCCCTCAATGTCGAGGAAGGCAATGAGTGTGAATTCTTTGAGAGAGAGAGATTTCTCAATAGTGGCAATAACGGAGTGAAGAGCTGTTTCTGTAGATCTTCCCTTCCTGTAAGCATGCTGTGAGTTTGAGATGAGGCCGCTGGGGATGGAGGCCCTTAAGTGAAGGGAGAGGATACGCTCGAAGGTTTTGAGCAGAAAAGATGTCAGACTTATAGGTCTGAAATCCTTGGGCGTGATATGAGAAGCTTTTCCGGCCTTGGGAATGAAGACCACTTTCGAATATCTCCAGGGTTCTGGAATCTGGCCAGTCCCGAGGATTTCAAAGAAGATTGCTTGTAGCCAGTTAATGGCAATATTACCCGCGTATTGAAGATGCGCAGGTGCTATACCATCTGGTCCTGGTGATTTAAACGGTTTGAAACTGTTTATCGCCCAGTTGATGTTATTTGCACTGAAAAGTGAGGAGTTCAGAGGCACCTCAGTCAAACATTGCTGATTGTGGGTGGCCTGTTGGGAGCATCCGGGAAAGTGCTTTGTCAAAAGAGCTTCCAGTGATTCTTCACTAGAAGTTGTCCATGTGCCATTTTCTCTCTTTAGGTAACCTAGAGACGGGGCTGATTTAGAAAGAATCTTCCGAAGTCTGGCTGCTTCAGATGTTGATTCAATTTCGGAACAAAAGGAGTGCCAGGAGGATCTCTTGGCTCGTCTGATTTCTTTTTTATAAGTGGCTAGTTGCATTTTATAGTTCAGCCATGCTTCTTCCAGGTTTGAAGCTTTGGCTTGATTAAAAAGGGTTCTACTGCTCTTACGAAGATCGTTGAGGTTATGGGTCCACCAAGGTGGCTTTTTCCTGCCTTTTGGTCTACTGACGGGACAGGATGCTTTGCACGCTGATTTGCATGCAGCGGTGAAGGTTTTAATTAAGTTATGAAGGCGCGCCTTTGAGTGTGGCCCCTCCGGTGCTGCCTCTGGAATGGCCTTTCTGAGAAGGGTTTGATATTTGGTCCAATTTGTTTTCCTTAGATTTGTGAACTGAGATGGTTTTGGGGGCTTTAGATCGAGTACGAACTCAATATACCTATGATCTGAGAAGGAATGCTCGTCTGAGACTTTCCACTCTTTGGTTAAGTCGTGTAAGGAATGGGACGCGAGTGTCAGGTCAATGACCTCTTTTCTGTCCTTGATAATGAATGTTGGTTCATTTCCCCGGTTTAGTATTTCCAGGTTAGTATTAAGGATGTAGTCTAGAAGTAACTCACCCCGTGCGTTGATGTTTGAGCTCCCCCATTGCGTGTGGTGGGCATTTGCATCGCATCCTACTATGAGGCCGATTTTGTTCCTCACGCAGTCCCTTATCAGGCTTTGCGTAATGTTTTCGGGAAAGGGACCCTCCTGGTCATACGCCATGTAACTAGCCAGTAGCCTGATTGGAGCAGGCTGGAGCTCCAGGCTTATTGCTGTATTATCTTCATTACTGAAATTGTGGAGCATAAATACACTTAAGTGCTTTCGAGCAAGAATGCAAGTTCTAATGTTACCTTGTACGTTAGCTACAAACAACTTGTAGTCAGCTGAGCCCAGTCCAGAAACCTTGCCACACACCATCCAAGGTTCCTGGATCAGGGCTATATCGGCTCCGCCTCCAGCCAGGCGAAGCAGAAGGGCCGCAGAGGCCGCCTTACAGTGGTGGAGGTTTATCTGCAGAATCTTTAGAGACATCTGTAGACATACCATCCACCACTGTAACATTGGCATCCTCGTCATCGGATGCGATGTCTGATGTGACCTCCAGGTCACCTGTCTGCCACAACTTTCTGAGGTCCCTTGTTAGGGAGGACGCGTCAGATGTGTAACCGTCCATTTCTGGACGCTCCGGGGCTTCAAGCTCTGCGGCGATGTCCTCCACGACTGGCTTGTCGGAGGGAGCACCGCTTACCGCTGCGTCTGATTTGTAGACGCGGATGAAGACGGAGCTAAAACCAAAGTTAAGCTCCCCTCCAGCCGCGTCAATTGGAGCCAACGATTCTTTGTTAAGAGTGATGACTGCTTGATGGGTGGGCCCCGGCGATTCTTCAATTTTGACCACTCGCCAGTCGTGAGTGGGCAAACTGGGGTTGCATCTTTGCAACATTTTAAGCAGCTGTTCGGGCTCCTTGATTGTGGACGGGATCCACATCCTCGCCCGTGGTCGGACTGGGATCTCCTCCCAGTTAACGGCTGCCAACTTGGCACCTTGATAGACCTCGCCTACGGAGGCTACGGCTGCTTTGTATAGCTCTGCCGACCTGTTGTCGTCACAGGCTATCACCTTGACATTTCCCTGATACCACCCTACGTCTTTACATACGGGGGGTGGCCCAGGCTCCTTCTCCAGCAACTGGAAACATTGAGTAGCTAGCGCAGACTCAACCCACTTCCACTGACTTCTGGGGATTCTCCCGTCCGGATTGCCTCGGTCGAGGACCCCAATAAGGATCCTTTCCTTAGCAATCTGGGCGAAGGATCTGCCCGGTTGGACTCGTGGTTTCTTGGCGCTCGGTGTGGGAACTTCTTGTGAGCGCTGCCTCTTGGCCGCTGCAAGCGCTCTTGATGACTGTTGCCAGTTGGGTATGACGCTGTTGGCCCACTCTACCTTTCTCAGCCAGTCGGCTGACAGGTTGGATCCTGCGTTGTTATAGTGGCGCTGGAGAATGTCTCCAGCGCTTCGCCTCTCCGTAAAGGAGAACTTCTTTTTGGTACCTGCTGTGGAAGCTTCTCCCGCGGTCCCTGCACCAGCTGGAGTCTCGGCTGCGCTTTTAGCGCTCTGCTTTGACTCCGAGGTCATTTAAGCAACTACCATGACTTTTTGCCGCAGCATCAAAGACAATTCTTAGCTTGTTTGGCTTATTGATGTTTATAACACCAAAGTGTGGTAAATAGTACGTCAAGGGTGTTTGTATTAAGGATTCGTCTTTAGATAGTTGTTTTAAGTAGCCTTTACTAATGTAAGATTCAATCATTTCCTTATATTTCATGCCATATGTCTCGTCTTTATCTATTTTACGCTCTAACAAAACTAGTCTATTGTAGGCGTTGCTGTAGCTTTCTGTCAGTTGAATGTTATTGTCTTTCCAAAATAACCCACACTCAAACCTATTGCCTTTTCTTATTAATGTCTTGTCAATAATATCCAAACACTTTTTGTTGTCTAAAGATATTGGATTGTCTTTTGGAGAAGTCATTTCATTCTCAATGGACCAATAAGATTTGACTAGGTTGTGTAAAATACTTAGATCGTCAGTTTCGTCATTCTGATTTGTACAGTCAGTTATATGTAGCATGAAATTGGAACGATTGTCGCTATTATTTGAATTGACATTGCCGTGAACAACCCATCCTAAAAGGGTCTTACTGCTTGCTGGACCACTAAATGACTCATGCTTAATCTTGCGCGAGACTATGAGTGACCAATTGTCTTGACCTATGAGTATCTTCGGTTTTGCATTATGATAAGCACAATCCTTAAAGTCTTTTAAGAATTTCCAATTGTCAACTATGTCGTTTATTTGTACACTTTGCATTGGCAAATTTAAATCGGATACTGTCTTGACTTTTCGTAAAGTAAATGTTTTTGAATTATTGGCTTTTCCTTTTATGCGTACACTGACCACTTTGGAATCAACCTGTTCATAAGTCTCATTATTCGTCCATTGCATTTTCAGTGGACATGTCGGACCGTTTAATTCTAAGTCATTAGCCAACTGCTGATCAATTAATGTAACAGTCGAAGATTCGTCCAAAAGTGCGTATGTGTCAATTATTCCTCTGGGGCCCATAAGTGTAACTGGAATTATCTTAAGCAGTACCTTACTCTGATTTAAATTGATATTACCAGGCATGCCACAAAAAACACTAGTGAAAGTGATTTCAGAAAAAAGCAATTCCACTTCGAAAATTTCTCCGTGCCACAGAAATTCGTGTGATTTAGGTTTTTAAGCATGTTCATCAACCTTTTCGTACTAGGCTGCTAAGGGTTGGCCCCTTCTCAGATTAAATTTCCCAAGGGTTTGTTTAGCAATTTTTGTAAGTTTATTATTGCTGAAAAGTATGTTTTTATTTTATTTCTTCTTTAATTAATATTATTTAATTTATTTATTTAATAATTGATATTGTATAGCCTAAAAAAATTTAAAAGTTATTGTCGCGACAAACAATGAAAGTTACTCAACAACTCTAAATTCCAAATTTCGGACAAAAAATGTGACATTATTCTCATGGCATCGGATGCCAGTGATTTGAGCGATGATTTCGATTCACCAAAAATTGTGCAGGTGATTGAGACTCTGGCACGGAGAAATGAAATTGACGTGAAACTCAAGTGAAAGAGATTTATGTGGCATGCCTGTACAATTTTGCTCTGTCTCAATTTGAAGATTTGGATTTTCAGTTGATTTAGGATTCTGAACTGTCAAATTTTGTTGTTTGTCTTTATGTAACAATGTATTATGGCTGTAGGTACAATTATTGATGTTACAAGTCTTATTGTATTTGCAGTTTTTCATTGCATGATTCTTGCACAAGCAAGCAATACATAAATGATTTTTTGAGACGTGGTCCCAACGCTTGTCAATGTCTAGGCTTTTAAATTTGTCGCATGATGATATATAATGATTACTTAGCTTACAAAAATTACAATATTTTGTCGATGTTTGTTTTTGTTGACTTTTATCATCGGATATTGTCAGTGTAGTATCTTTTGACTTGATTAGACCATAGCCTAATGACTGAGCTGCTTTACTCTTTTTGCCTAACCATTTTTGTAGCACCAGCAGTTTCGGCTCATCTTTGTTTGCATCCTGATAATGTTGCATAAAGGCAATGCGTTAAGTTACTGGAAGTTTTTCCAAAATATCATTAAATAATATCGGATTTCGTATATGGTCAATTTCTTCAAGTGCAAACAAAGTGTGAACTAAATTTGTAAGCTGATCATTTAAATTTATTAGTCTTTCAAATTTGTCTTCTTTAATTGAAGGGATATTTCTTATTTTGTCAATCAGTAGTCGTACAATGTGATTTGAATCGCCAAATCGCTCTTTTAAAATGTCAATTATGTTATCTACATTTTGTGGTAATAATAGGAGCGACTGTACTGCTTCCCTAGCTCTGCCTGTCAATGCCTTTCTTAGCCGAGTTATATTTTCGTAATCGTTAAAGTTACAAGTTCCTGTGCTGTTCACAAACTCAGCATAAAATATTGGCCAATCTAAAGGATCGCCCGAAAATGTTGGCAAATCCTGCGCGACTGTCTGTCTTGCCATAAAATTTTTCATTACATTTTGGTACATCGATTCGGTGTTCCCGTTCTCAGTGTTACAGTTGAATTCTAACTTACGTGGCTGTCCGTCGACCCACTGACTTGTTCTGCGATCCATCTGTGTTCTGTTTTCATGATCATCATCGTCTTGCGCACTGCCTGCGCTGCTTGAATGTACTTGTTCCATTCGTCGCTGAAGCTCAACTTGTTGTTTCACCAAAAATTCCATTTGAATTTCAAGCTGCTCCATCCTGGCCGACTTTTTAGAGCATTGTGATGATCCTGGTTTTTTTCCCGTCGATGTTGGAAATGGTGTTGACGCTGCAACTACAGTGTCGCAAATTAGTTTAGATTCATCATGCTCGGAAGAATTTTGTCTGTTGTCGTCTGCAACTGTCTGCTGCTTTCCTTTGCCTGTCGTTGTTGGCGTCTTTACTTTGCGCTTTGGCGGCATTATCGCTGTCTGCTGTCTTTGCTGTCTGCAAAATTGTATGTATACCCAAGCCTATGGGCTCAGCAATGTATGCATATAAATATCGCTGTGTATGTGTGTGTATGTGTAGTCGGTGCAACTGTCTGTTGCTTGTATGCGTGTTTAAGTCTGACAAACTTAAACTTGCATATACATACACACTTAACACAAGATGATGAAATAGCTTCTGTTGTGTCGTAAGATGCTAAATCAATTGCGATGTGGCATTAACGTCCATATGCTATTTCGCTAGGCTTCGAAGGACCATGTTGGTGTACCTGTATGGAATATTATGTTTAATAGATCCGGCTCGAAGGACCATGTTGGTGTACCTGTATGGAATATTATGTTTAATATGTCCGGCTCGAAAGACGCTCGATATTTTATTGTCGGTCGATGCGTCTCCAAATCCTTTTTTTGTCACACATACAGATGTCGTCAAATAAAACACTGGGTGTATTATTAATTATGTTTATTTAAATAATACTTTGCTCGATTGCGGGTGTTTTCAGTTTTTTTGCTTAAAATCTTATTGCGTCTATTCTTTACGCGTCTTATTTCATCACGATCTTTTTTTATGCATAGCTCGTGCTGCCAACTTACTTCAATGTAAAAATACCAAAAAACTTAACATTATCGAGTTCGATAAATCATATTTCACAATGTTAATAAACATAAATTCAAGTTGTCGATAAAATATCGATTTTAAATAAATATATCAAATTAAAGTAAATACATTTTTCAACAATTGCTGTTTGAACATCTGTATTTCTTTCGTAAATATATCTAAGTTCATCATTAATTTGGTTAATTACTTCATAAATTTCATCAATACCGATCATGTTTTTCCTAATATCGTTAATGTTTTCATTTAAATATTCTAAATCAGCATCTAAACCTTTTTTTTGTCTTCCTGTGTTGGTAATTGGTTTCACTTGTAAATCCAGTTTGTGTAGCTCCCAATCTAAATCTTTAGTTTTAGTTTTGTTAACTGTTATGATTATATTGTTGTAGGTCTCTAAAATATCTGTCTTATTAATTGGAATAAAATGGTGCGAGAAATTATATGGTAGTTGTAAAATCGAAAAACAAATAAAAATTAAAAGACCGGATTCAAATTAAAATTACAATTTATTTCCGGATGGACGGCAAACGCGCGAAAGAGGCTGGTGACTGCTGCGGATAATTCTGCGTGCTGTGCGAGAGGCAATCAAAACGACGACTCACAACTGACTCTTGTCAGCTGCTCTTCTTCGGCCATGCACTTTGCCTGCGCTTACACACTATTATGTAGAAGTATAAGAGAAACTAGGGCTAACATAATTACAAACTAGGGTACTTCAATATATATACACTTCAACTTAACATAAACTTCACTATAATTTCATTTTACTAACTAAAAACTAATCTATGACTAAACATCCCGGCCACGTTGAAGTACTTTTAAACCATTGGCAGCACGGCGAGTTTGTGGACCGGTCGCCTATACACGCCTGCGGCTGTCCTGACGTCGGCCACCCTGATGCGGCCGTCTGCCCCGGGAATGACCTCCACGACTCTTCCTGTTGTCCAGCGCTGAGGTGGAGTGTTGTCCTCGTGGATGACCACGAGCGCCCCGATTGCCAAATTGGGCTGCTCGGCCGTCCACTTGCCGCGAGGTTGAAGGCTGTGGTCGTAGTCCTTCGACCACGCTCGCCAGAACCGCTGTCTAAGCATGGACAGCAGCTGCCATCTGCGAGAGCACGAAATTCCGCTGCTTTGTGTGTCCGGCTCTGATCCTTGCGGCAGCGAACGAAGCGGCTGGCCGATGAGCGAGTGGCCCTGGTGTCAGCGCCTCCCCATCGTTGGGATCTTCGCTCAGTGGAGTTAAAGGTCTTGAATTGAGGATTGCCTCTACGTCCGCCAGGTGTCATCTGACCTCGCTTTCCACCAGCGAAGCGCTCCCGATTTGTTGCAGTAGGAGGTGCTTGGCGTACTTGACGGCTGCTTGCCACAGCCCTCCGAAATGAGGCGCTCGCCGGGGAATTAAGCACCACTCCACTCCTTTCTCCGCTGCGAACGACTGCAGACTGGTCTGCTGCCTCTCGAACGCCTCCTGCAGCTTCTTCAGCAGTTTGTTGGTCTCCACGAAGTTTGTCGCAACCTCTCGATGCCAGATCGGCTGGGTTTAACAACGTCGGCAAATGTCGCCAAGATACATCTTTGGCCATCTCTTGGATGCCTGCAACTCGAATGTTGCCAGTAATGAAGGGGAAGTATTTATCCAATGTAATGTGATTTCTGATTCTTTCCATAAATTCACACTCTCGACTCTACAACGGTCCAACATATGTTTTATATTTGACCATAATTCGAGTCTAGGAATAGACTTCGTCTTAAGTGCCGCCACTTTCTCTTTTGCGGTAGGCAATCGGCAGGCTGTTTCGCCACCGTCGTTAGATCTTACATACAGGCAACACCCATATGCTTGACTGGACGCGTCCGCGAATCCATGGACTTGTATGCTTGCATTAAAGCTGGCATGAGCGTACCTGGGAATTACAATCTTGTGCAGTTCGAGAAGATTCTCTTTGAACTTTTCCCACCTGCTATGCAGATCCATGGGCATTGTTTCATCCCACGGCAACTGCATGCGCCACAGCTCTTGCAAAAGAATTTTAGCCCTTATGCTTATTGGATTTAACAAGCCGAGTGGGTCAAACATGCGTGCTGCCACTGATAATATGTTACGCTTGGTGGGACTCAACTCAGTGAAACAATCGTCCACCTCATGACAAGCGTTTTTGTTGAGTCGGTATCATTGAAACTCAAAAGTTTCTCATTTCCGCCTTCCTCTATTAAGTTAGGGTGGTTTGAAAACCATTTGGCTAATTGAAAACCTCCTGAATTAAGAATTTCGGACACCTGAGCACATATTGCTTTCAGAGTGCCGAGATTGTCGGCGCCACTGAGCATATCATCGACGTAGAAATCATTACAAATGACTTCCGAACCGATAACATGGGGATCTTTATGGCGTAAGCCCAGTTCTTGCAAACATCGGATGGCTAAGAACGGCGCGGACGCTGTACCAGATGTTACTGTGTTCAAACGATAAATTTTAAGCTCATCCGATATATTTTCTCGCCAAACAATTAGCTGAAAGCGTCGATCGTCATCGGATATGCTGACTTGCCGATACATTTTCTTAATGTCTGCCGTGAGGGCATATCGATTCAGACGGAACCGAAGAAGCGACAAAATTAGCTCCCTCTGAATAGTAGGTCCCACCATAAGCAGATCATTGAGTGAGTGGGCCGATGTTGTCTTACAGGACGCATCAAACACAACTCGAAGTTTGGTGGAGCTACTATCAGGCCTCAGGACGCACTGATGTGGTATGACGTAGTGTGGTCCTGGCGGAACTTCTGTACCTATGGCAGACATGTGAACGAGATCAATATATTCTTTCATGAAACTCACATACATTTCCTTGAGTTCTAAATCTTTAGATACTCTACAGAAGAACAGCTTCGAGTTCCCAGTCTGGACTCCTTTCTTGGGTGCATGATTGCACAGCACACTGGATTCTGGATATGCAATTTCTTACACCGCCCTGATGCTACCCATCCAAGCAACGTTTTTTGCAACAGAGGGCCATCCTCAGACAATTTTATTTGTCCCGTACACAACAATTCGAAAAAGGAATCCGCTCCTAGTAGCAGATCAATTCGCTGAGGCTTAAAAAATTCAGGATCAGTCAGTACTACATTTGCCGGAATTTTCCACTGAATAACGGGGAGACCATAATATGGCTGACTGCTTTAAATTGAAGTGAGTATCCAAAAATCGGCGTTGAACTGGTGTTCATTTACCCGAGACAAGCAACGATCGTGTTGAGAGAGCAAGAGTGTACAGACTACGAATTTGCATGCACAGAAAAACTAACAAAACTCAAACAGCTTAAGCCATGCAACGCAAAGAGCGAATCAAAACAGTTGCGTTATGTATGTATGTGTGTGTGTTTGCGCGCGCTTATAAGCGTATATATAAGTATATATACTTATGTATGTATAAAAGGCGGCGAACGGACAGCTGAGGGCAAGAATAACGCACCAAGTAATAACCAAAGGGCAAGAAACTAAACACTGTTAAATGTATATATGTATACACATATATGTATGCATCAGCAATGATATAAGCGAAACGAGGGAAAATCAAAGAATGTACATATATTACATGTATACCGAAATGTATGTTTATTTAAGCTAAATTTCCACTTTGTAATTTATTTAAAATTTTGCTTCAATGTTTCACAAACTTCATTATTTTCAGTGCCGAAACGCAGTGCAATACTTGTTAAAAGTCACTGCACTTATTGCGCACTTATAATGCAAATGTACGTATGTACGTATGTATGTACTAAAGTAAGTACATATATGTATGTATGTGTGTGTGTCACACTATGCTGGCACTCGTTTGGGCACTGTTTCCTGGTCATCGGAGGAGTCATCGATGGTTTTAATCCTTTGCATCTCGATCTCCAGGGTAGCTTAACGCCAATCAGCTCAACAACAGCGCCAACAAAGAGCAGCAAAAACAAACAGCAACAAAGCAACCAAAGGCAAACTGCAACGAAAAGAAGCGCGAGCCGAAATTACCGCACAGCCAACCAACTCTTGAAAATGTCTTGCAATAAGACCGACGAAGCACGAATGAAGTCCCCGCTCGGGCGCCAAATGTAAAATCGAAAAACAAAAAAGAATGAAAAGACCGGATTTAAATTAAAATTACAATTTATTTCCGGATGGACGGCAAACGCGCGAAAGAGGCTGGTGGCTGCTGCGGATAATTCTGCGTGCTGTGCGAGAGGCAATCAAAACGACGAATCACAACTGACGCTTGTCAGCTGCTCTTCTTCGGCCATGCACTTTGCCTGCGCTTACGCACTATTATGTAGAAGTATAAGAGAAACTAGGGCTAACATAATTACAAACTAGGGTACTTCAATATATATACACTTCAACTTAACATAAACTTCACTATAATTTCATTTTACTAACTAATAACTAATCTATGACTGAACATTAGTTTTATGTTATCTACTTCTAGTAAAATGAATCCATTATTTGTTTTGATTTCCGTTGTCTGTATTGTCTGGCTCCCGATTATTTGTATTACCGACAGGATTATTGCCATCATCATCATTGTCTGGAAGACTTTCGTCTGGTTCCCTGGAATATTTAGATTTGTTTATTTTCTTTTTCTTCTGAAATGCCGTTTGTAATGAACTGTCCTGTGTTCTCGGTTTTGTATGAGTGGGTTGTGTGTTTTCTTAGTTTTCTGCAAATTCTTTGAAATTTGTGGATCAATCTCATGTTCCTTTCTATCTTCATTTATTTTGTCAATTTTGGTTTTATTTTCCTGCATATTTTTTAACGGTTGTTTGTTATATAAGATTATATCAGCAGGTGTTCTACCGGTTGTTCCGTGTATTATTTTATCTTATAAAAAAACCTCTTAACGAGGTAAAAGTCTAGTGACGAAATCATTTTCATGTACCAAAATTTCTGATATCCAATTTTGTGACGAATAATATTAAGGTTTACTTATAAATTACTAAAATAAAATTTTGTCACTCGGCACTGCGCAAAAAATAACTATTTATTAGATATGAAGAAATTAGCGCAATGTGCCTATAACATATAACATATTTTTTGATGATTTGATGTGTAGATTTTTCTTAAATCGCTAAAATGTGGGAAAAAATACCTTATTTCACCTGTAGCTGTTTACCTTTTTACTTAAAAAAAAAACTTTGAAGGTATGCTTAAAAGCCCTTCAAAATACCTTTTCATCGATGTATATATCACATCTGTAGCTTCTATCGTTTCAATTTTAGCGGTTTTTAGCGATTTCCCGCTAAACTAGCGATTTTTCGAAAAAGTCGTAGAACAAACGTTTCGAGATTTTTGAGCGGGAACAAGTCCTCATTCAAACTTTTAAGCTAAATTAACGATTTGATCCAAGCAAACAGACAAACAAACAGACATACTGACTTTTCATCTCATTTTCGAAAGGCGACTAAAAATTTCAACTTTAATTATTTTTTGAACCAGTAATCGGATTTCGATGATCGAGGTGTCATTCGACGCGTATTTTTACACCCGTTACTTATTAAAAATAAGTAAAAGGGGATATTGTATTCGTTGCAATGTATGTAACAGGGAGAAGGAAGCATCTCCGACCCTATAAAGTATATATATTCTTGATCAGCATCAACAGCCGAGTCGATATAGCCATGTCCGTCTGTCCGTCCGTCCGTCTGTCCGTCTGTGTGAGTTCATAGATCTCAGAGACTATAAAAGCTAGAGCAACCAAATTTGGCACACAGATTTCTATAAACCCCACGCAGGTCAAGTTTGTTTCAAAATTTTCCCACGACCCTTTCCGCCTCCGTAAATCGCGAAAATCCACCACACGCACAGTTTTTAAGATATTATGTTTTTTTAAACGGTGAACGTTAGCTACTGTTATTACCTATCATCGTATTAAATCCCAAAAAGATCGGACAAACAGAAAGGTGGTACTGGCTGATTGAAGCTTTTAAGCAATTAAAATGCCTAAAAGCATGCAATAAACAAATTTTAATTTGTTTATGTAAGTAACGGGTATCCTATAGTCGGGAGCTCGACTATAGCCTTTCCCCCTTGTTTATAGTAAAAAATTAAGAAAAAAAAATCAAAATGGCCCCAACGGCCCCATTTGCTCCAATCATTTAAATTTTGTCCCTCCCACTTACACCTGTTTATCTCACGAACCAGGTAAGTTTTCAAAAGTATGCACATTTGTAAGTTAAATTGATACCTTTCTATAGGTATATAACTCGTCCTGATCGGACAGTCATAGCAAATTTTCCATTCTTCCTGTGTATATATGCTAGTCGCCTTTCGCACCCTTCGTGCTGCTTTCGTCACTAGAGCGGACTGCAGTGATGGATATAAGTGTAAGCTATTTCTTGCATTTCTGTACCTGTATGTTCAATATTTTTTGTTGTCAATATAACTCTAATTTTTTCGTAAATAGTCTTATAAACTCGTTCATTCTTTCTGCTACTCATCTTTTGTTCGTATTGTATTCTATGGCTACATTTTGTGATTCTAACCAATTTCGAAGACTTAAGCTGTTTATTCCTGTGTCTCTATCTGATTTAATTAACTTGGGTTTTTCCATTGTGTTGAAAATTGTAAACGCCCCATTTACATCGAGCCATGTTTTTGCTTCTGTTTCTACGGCCATCATGAATTTAGAATAAACGTCAATACAAGTCAAATAATTTCTTCTGTTATTCATTCCATGAATTTTTCTCTAATTTTATTAATGAATGTTTTATTTAAAAAAAAATTACTTTTTGCGGGATTAAAAATTAATTTTCGTACTTATTTCCTTTTTGTATATTACCACCAATAGTATATATATCAACAACTCATTATAATTATATAAAATAATTGTATGCGATTCATTGCGATGCAAGCCATACTGGTGTTGGAGGCGTGCTGATGCAAACGGACAGCGAGGACAATGATGTGCCCATAGCATTGTAGTTGCCAAAGAAACTATTCGGTAACTGAGAAAGAATGCTTGGCGGCCATAATGTGAGTAAAGAAATTCAGAGCGTATGTAGAGGACCATGAATTTTCAATTCATACCGACCATGCTTCGCTAAAATTGCTAATGTCACAGACAGATTTAAACTCCAGATTGGCAAGATGGGCTCTAAAACTTCAAGGATTCTCCTTCAAAATATTCCATCGCAAAGGTGTTCCTGATGCGTTGTCCCGAGTACATTCTGAAGACTTATCAGCCCTTAGCAAGAAAAAGATGCAATCAGTGCGAATCAAAGGCAGACGCCTGATATAAAAGTGAGCACGCGCCAGGCGAACAGATCGAAGATGACTCCTGCTGGAAATTATGGGTACCAAAAGATCTTGTTCCAGAAGTTTTAAAATTGTATCACGAAGATCCTTAGGCAGCACATAGTGGTATAAACAAAACCTTAGAAAAAATTCGTCGGTATTATCAATGTCCCAAATTAGTTAGTGACGTTAAGTCTTATATTAATAATTGTAATATTTGTAAGTGTAGTATGCACCCAAATCGAGTGCTCTGAACCCCATTGAAAGCGACATCAGAAACAAGTAGTGCTTTTCAGAAATTGTATGTTGATTTTCTAGGCCCATATCCACGAAGCAAAGCAGTTAACATAGGAATATTTATAGTATTAGACCACCTATCAAAATTCCCTTTTCTAAAGCCAGTGAAAAAATTTACAACCGACGCAATCATCAGCTTTCTAGAGCAGGACATTTTTCATACTTTCGGGGTACCAGAAGTGGTCGTATGGAACAATCGAGTCCAGTTTAAATCAAGTCAGTTTAATGCTTTGTTGCAAAGATATAATGTGCAGCACGCTTATACTGCAGTATATGCACCACAGCCAAATGCGTCTGAAAGTGTTAACCGTTCTGTGATCGCTGCAATAACGTCATATATGTTATAAATACAGATCAGACCAACTGGGATGCACATCTTAGCCATATAGGCTGTGCGTTGAGATCATGCACCCATTCAGCCATAAATGACAGTTCGTATATATGTATCGGCGAAACTTCCAGCAGAGTAATATTACCAAAGGGTTTAGCGCAAAGATAGCTCTAGTATTTGTCTAAGCCAAAGTTAAAAAGAAATTTGGCAGTAGTTATTGTGAGTTAGAAGATTTGCAAGGCAGGTAAGTAGGCAAGCGGGTATCCCACTCTGTCGCTTTCACCGACTTAGTGTGACCTAGTAATTACAAACTAGGGTACTTCAATATATATACACTTCAACTTAACATAAACTTCACTATAATTTCATTTTACTAACTAATAACTAATCTATGACTGAACAGTAGTTTTATGTTATCTACTTCTAGTAAAATGAATCCATTATTTGTTTTGATTTCCGTTGTCTGTATTGTCTGGCTCCCGATTATTTGTATTACCGACAGGATTATTGCCATCATCATCATTGTCTGGAAGACTTTCGTCTGGTTCCCTGGAATATTTAGATTTGTTTATTTTCTTTTTCTTCTGAAATGCCGTTTGTAATGAACTGTCCTGTGTTCTCGGTTTTGTATGAGTGGGTTGTGTGTTTTCTTAGTTTTCTGCAAATTCTTTGAAATTTGTGGATCAATCTCATGTTCCTTTCTATCTTCATTTATTTTGTCAATTTTGGTTTTATTTTCCTGCATATTTTTTAACGGTTGTTTGTTATATAAGAATATATCAGCAGGAGTTCTACCGGTTGTTCCGTGTATTATTTTATCTTATAAAAAAACCTCTTTACGAGGTAAAAGTCTAGTGACGAAATCATTTTCATGTACCAAAATTTCTGATATCCAATTTTGTGACGAATAATATTAAGGTTTACTTATAAATTACTAAAATAAAATTTTGTCACTCGGCACTGCGCAAAAAATAACTATTTATTAGATATGAAGAAATTAGCGCAATGTGCCTATAACATATAACATATTTTTTGGTGATTTGATGTGTAGATTTTTCTTAAATCGCTAAAATGTGGGAAAAAATACCTTATTTCACCTGTAGCTGTTTACCTTTTTACTTAAAAAAAAAACTTTGAAGGTATGCTTAAAAGCCCTTCAAAATACCTTTTCATCGATGTATATATCACATCTGTAGCTTCTATCGTTTGGATGCTATAGGGGTTTTTCAATTTTAGCGGTTTTTAGCGATTTCCCGCTAAACTAGCGATTTTTCGAAAAAGTCGTAGAACAAACGTTTCTAGATTTTTGAGCGGGAACAAGTCCTCATTCAAACTTTTAAGCTAAATTAACGATTTTATCCAAGCAAACAGACAAACAAACAGACAAACAGACATACTGACTTTTCATCTCATTTTCGAAAGGCGACTAAAAATTTCAACTTTAATTATTTTTTGAACCAGTAATCGGATTTCGATGATCGAGGTGTCATTCGACGCGTATTTTTACACCCGTTACTTATTAAAAATAAGTAAAAGGGGATATTGTATTCGTTGCAATGTATGTAACAGGGAGAAGGAAGCATCTCCGACCCTATAAAGTATATATATTCTTGATCAGCATCAACAGCCGAGTCGATATAGCCATGTCCGTCTGTCCGTCCGTCCGTCTGTCCGTCTGTCCGTCTGTCCGTCTGTGTGAGTTCATAGATCTCAGAGACTATAAAAGCTAGAGCAACCAAATTTGGCACACAGATTTCTATAAACCCCACGCAGGTCAAGTTTGTTTCAAAATTTTCCCACGACCCTTTCCGCCTCCGTAAATCGCGAAAATCCACCACACGCACAGTTTTTAAGATATTATGTTTTTTTAAACGGTGAACGTTAGCTACTGTTATTACCTATCATCGTATTAAATCCCAAAAAGATCGGACAAACAGAAAGGTGGTACTGGCTGATTGAAGCTTTTAAGCAATTAAAATGCCTAAAAGCATGCAATAAAAAAATTTTAATTTGTTTATGTAAGTAACGGGTATCCTATAGTCGGGAGCTCGACTATAGCCTTTCCCACTTGTTTATAGTAAAAAATTAAGAAAAAAAAATCAAAATGGCCCCAACGGCCCCATTTGCTCCAATCATTTAAATTTTGTCCCTCCCACTTACACCTGTTTATCTCACGAACCAGGTAAGTTTTCAAAAGTATGCACATTTGTAAGTTAAATTGATACCTTTCTATAGGTATATAACTCGTCCTGATCGGACAGTCATAGCAAATTTTCCATTCTTCCTGTGTATATATGCTAGTCGCCTTTCGCACCCTTCGTGCTGCTTTCGTCACTAGCGCGGACTGCAGTGATGGATATAAGTGTAAGCTATTTCTTGCATTTCTGTACCTGTATGTTCAATATTTTTTGTTGTCAATATAACTCTAATTTTTTCGTAAATAGTCTTATAAACTCGTTCATTCTTTCTGCTACTCATCTTTTGTTCGTATTGTATTCTATGGCTACATTTTGTGATTCTAACCAATTTCGAAGACTTAAGCTGTTTATTCCTGTGTCTCTATCTGATTTAATTAACTTGGGTTTTTCCATTGTGTTGAAAATTGTAAACGCCCCATTTACATCGAGCCATGCTTTGGCTTCTGTTTCTACGGCCATCATGAATTTAGAATAAACGTCAATACAAGTCAAATAATTTCTTCTGTTATTCATTCCATGAATTTTTCTCTAATTTTATTAATGAATGTTTTATTTTTAAAAAAAATTACTTTTCGCGGGATTAAAAATTAATTTTCGTATTTATTTCCTTTTTGTATATTAACTTGGGTTTTTCCATTGTGTTGAAAATTGTAAACGCCCCATTTACATCGAGCCATGTTTTTGCTTCTGTTTCTACGGCCATCATGAATTTAGAATAAACGTCAATACAAGTCAAATAATTTCTTCTGTTATTCATTCCATAATTTTTTCTCTAATTTTATTAATGAATGTTTTATTTTTAAAAAAAATTACTTTTCGCGGGATTAAAAATTAATTTTCGTATTTATTTCCTTTTTGTATATTACCACCAATAGTATATATATCAACAACTCATTATCTATATATATAAAATTCTTTGTCCTGACTGACTCACTGACTCACTGACTGACTGACTGACTGACTGAGAATCAACGTGTAGCCCAAACGGTAAGAGATAGAGAGCTGAAATTTGCACACAACATAGATGAGATAATTTCATCGTGCAATAAGACGGCGTTTTGCGAAATTCCACCTGTAAGAGGGTCAAAATCAAGGTCAAAGGTCACGGAATTGCTTAGTATGAAAAACTTTTTTGTTTCTTAAGATATCTCAACCAAACTCACAGATTATATGTTTGGTACTGTCTCTTAGATTCTGACCAAATTTGGTCAAAGTGGAATGACTATATCTTATAGCTGCCATAGGAACAATCCGATCAAAAACACCTTTAGTATGAAAAACTTTTTTGTTTCTTAAGATATCTCAACCAAACTCACAGATTACATGTTTGGTACTGTCTCTTACATTCTGACCAAATTTGGTCAAAGTGGAATGACTATATCTTATAGCTGCCATAGGAACAATCCGATGAAAAACACCTTTAGTATGAAAAACTTTTTTGTTTCTTAAGATATCTCAACCGAACTCACAGATTATATGTTTGGTACTGTCTCTTACATTCTGACCAAATTTGGTCAAAGTGGAATGACTATATCTTATAGCTGCCATAGGAACAATCCGATCAAAAACACCTTTAGTATGAAAAGCTTTTTTGTTTCTTAAGATATCTCAACCAAACTCACAGATTATATATTTGGTACTGTTTTTTACATTCTGACCAAATTTGGTCAAAGTGGAATGACTATATCTTATAGCTGCCATAGGAACAATCGGATGCAATCGGAGATATCCTAACAAAACTTTTGGATTAACTCTTCTTGCCAAATTTTAACTAATTCGCTTAATTTAGCTTTTCTCGCCAAATTTAGCTTTTTCCCGCCAAATTTAGCTTTTTCCCGCCAAATCACAAAATCTGACTTTTTAGGCAAAGTTCAATTGCAAGGAAAAAAATTAAGGCAGCGGACAGCGGAAGCTAAATATTTCCGTTTTTTTTTCAGAAAAAATGTTATATTATATAAATTTGTTAAAACGGGCAACTAAATACAATGCTGCTAGCGTAGCGAGCTGCGGGTTGGCGAGCGAAGCGAGCAGGGGGCGAATATTATGTAAATTTGTTAAAACGGACAACTAAAGACAATGTTGCGAGCGAAGCGAGCTGGGGGTTGGCGAGCGAAGCGAGCAGGGGGCGTAGCCCCCTAGTAATTATATAAAATAATTGTATGCGATTCATTGAGATGCAAGCCATACTGGTGTTGGAGGCGTGCTGATGCAAACGGACAGCGAGGACAATGATGTGCCCATAGCATTGTAGTTGCCAAAGAAACTATTCGGTAACTGAGAAAGAATACTTGGCGGCCATAATGTGAGTAAAGAAATTCAGAGCGTATGTAGAGGACCATGAATTTTCAATTCATACCGACCATGCTTCGCTAAAATTGCTAATGTCACAGACAGATTTAAACTCCAGATTGGCAAGATGGGCTCTAAAACTTCAAGCAATTTACAAAAAAATAAAAAAAATACTATCAAAAATATTTTTGAAAATTTTTTTTTGCAGTTACTCTTAGAATTGTTTGAAGAATTTTTTTGCATCAAAATATTTTTTGTAAAAAATCGAGGAAAAAAGTTGAAAAAGTAGACTTTTTTTAAAATTCGAATTGTTCAATGGGTAATTAATGGGTTAAGGAAATTTTTGCATCATTAAAACGGAATTTAAACGACCTTTCCAAATATATTTTTTTTAACTGTGAATACTTTACTTACATAGCTGTTAAAGTAAAAAAAAGGGTGTACGAATAAATGTTGGTCTGAGTGTATGTATCGGCGAAACTTCCAGCAGAGTAATATTACCAAAGGGTTTAGCGCAAAGATAGCTCCAGTATTTGTCTAAGCCAAAGTTAAAAAGAAATTTGGCAGTAGTTATTGTGAGTTAGAAGATTTGCAAGGCAGGTAAGTAGGCAAGCGGGTATCCCACTCTGTCGCTTTCACCGACTTAGTGTGATTTTGGCAGGGGGGTGTGGAACAGACCGCTTCACAGTGGGCGATTCGGGCTCGCTAGCGGCATTTAATTCAAATTTTCAAATTTGAAAAAGCGTTGATTTTTTTTTACAAATCGATAACAGATACTTTGATTAGATTTTTGGAGCTTTTTTAAAAGCTCTCTGATCAGCTGATCATCAGCTGTGAGCTGTCAAACACAGCATATGCTGCAGCAAGCGCTTTACAAAATTTTTTCTTTGTTGTGCGCATTCACTTCGAGACTCTGGGAAATTTGGAATCTTTACTTATTGTATTACAAGTTTGGTTTTTTAAAATCTTCAAGGTATGTATTACATAGAAAATCAGTGTTTGTGACCGGTCTATAAGTGTGTTGCTTATAAAACGTAATGGTAATTAAGTGTATTAACAACGAGTCAACAGTAGCGTACACCTGTCTTTCGTGGAGTAGAACTATACTTGATTCACCTGGATTCATTCTAATTTTTATTTTATCTGGAAGTTGGAATCATTGTGCGTCCAAAATGTCCAATATGAATTGCTACTACCTGCTACCCTTCCTACTACGGCACTTTTTAGGCACAAAGTCAGTCGAAAAACGGACACTTTTCTTAGTATGGCATGAAGAAGCGATCCCAACCAAGAAGTTCCTCACCATGGAAAACTTTGTATTTGATACTGTTCTGAAAGGCGTTAACTATACTCAGGAGGAGAAATGCGATATTGGCAAAAAGCTGCGAAATTTCACTAGCAGGCTTGTAGTAAAGTGTGAAAAATTGTTGAAGAAATAAGTTGTTTTTTGAAAATGACAACAAGGAATGGCTAGATACGCCGATAGTATTGATAGATAGATCAGCTTCCGAAAATTTTGGACGTTGATATCTTCATTGTCAAATGGTTCTTCGATATCGTCTGCAAAAATATTATTATGGATGAGGATGTGAAGAGCTTGCTTTCAATGAAGCATATGGATATGCCTGATTCTGAAGATTCCGATTCGGAATAATATATTTTTTATCGTTTTCAATAAAATATTGATTTACCAAATTTGTTTAATGAAGTTTAAAAAAAAAATTAAAATTAAAAAACTTTTTTTTTAAAAATAAAAAAATTACAAAAAAAAATACAAAAAAAAAAAAATGGTTTGCAAAAAATTCTTTGATTTTTTTCTGAGCAGTGAAAAAAAACCGACTGAAGAGCTTTTATGGAACCTCTGGAAAGTATGTACCACCATTTGGTAAAACAACTGACCCCTAGAGTATGCATTAGAAAAAAGGAGAAAGCTCAACTCAGCCGAATTAGGTTATTTTTTTTTTTTTATTCACAATAACTTATATATACTTAACGTAGAAGACTTTGGCGCCGAGTTTTCTTGATCCATTTTATTAATTGGTTGTCTTTACTGTAGCGAAGCGAGTCTCTCACGTCCGTTCTCCTTGACTTACTTTCACAAAAAGGGCCGAAACTTCGAGAGCCACGCACGATGTAAGAAACGAACTGACATCCCACTCAGTACAACCCTGTCAACACAACACCGATATCATTTTACTCAAATAACAGTAAAACTAATAACACCAATACTATTCGATTAACCTAAGCAAGGCACACAATTAGAGCAAGCATGTGTTATCTACCATATCTCCGACATTCTTAACTACATATAATTAACCAACAATGCGGGACCGCAGGGGAGCATGGCTTCACAAAGCTGGCTGGCCTATTATGGCCTCACTGCTTCTATATGTCTTCGCCTCTCTATGCGTCTCAGCTCGAAGGTTATACCCTCCGCCAAGGTGCATACTGCTGTTCAGTTCTCCTGACTGACTAGTATCTGTGGGATCAGGTTTGCAGGGGAGATTTCCATACCCAGGGTTCTCTCCGTTTCCTCTCTTTGTAGCTTAAATCGCGGGCAGCATAGCAGCACATGTTCCGCATTTTCCGGCGTGCGACAGACCGGGCACATTGGGTCATCCTCATGGCCAAATCGGTTCAGGTATTGCCTGAAACAGCCATGTCCACTCGGCAGTTGTCAGGTGGAAAGTTTGTTCCCCATGCTTTCTGTTTACCCATGGCTCAATTTTTGGGATAAGCTTATGGGTCCAGCGACCATTTACAGATCTGTCCCATTTTGCTTGCCATCTAGATAAGCATCTGATTCTCGCCGCTTCCTTGACTGCCCGTACCTCCGCTGGCAGCGTCACAGTTTTCTTTTCCCAGAAAATTTCGCTCGCCTTCTTTGCTGCGAACTCGACTGGTGCAATACCGCTGATCACCATGATGGCATCAGTGGAAATGGTCCGGAAGCCTGAGGCAACTCGTAGGGCACCAAGCCTGAAGTTCGATTCCAGACCTTTGATGTAGCTGGCAGCTGATGTAGCTGTTTGTTGCAGCTTCCCACACCGGTGCGGCTTAGAGCATAGCCGATTTCGCCACATTAAACAGGAGCCTTCTGCTGACCGACTTGGGCCCTCTGTGGTTTAGCATCACCCTCACGACTGCTTGCACTGTACCCTTCGCCTTCCTGTGTGCTGCGTCAAGGTGTTCTCTATAACACAGCCGCGTGTCCAGCATTACTCCCAGATATTTAATGGCCCTCTTAGAGGTTATGACCGTGCGTCCAACGGTGATTTGCGCAACTTCCACCTTCTTCCGGCTGCTGATGAGCACTGCCTCCGTTTTCTGCTCCGCCAGTTCCAGCCCCGCTAGCATAAGCCAATTCGCAATGATGCTGATAGCCTCGATGCTTGCCCGTTCGATGTCCGGTAGAGTTTTTTAACCGTTACGACTGCTACGTCATCAGCGAAGCCGACGATCTCCACTCCTTGTTGGAACCCAAGGCGAAGGATACCGTCGTACATGGTATTCCACAGCAGTGGCCCCAGTACCGATCCTTGTGGCACCCCTCCTGTGACGTTATAAGCTTGCGCTCCATGCTCTGTGTCGAAGAGTAGCCATCTTTCATTCAGGTAGTTGCTTATCATTTTAAAGAGGTAGTCGGGTACGTTCAGCGTTGCAAGTGCTTCCAGGATTCTGTCCCACGATGCCGAGTTAAATGCATTCCTGATGTCGAGTGTGGTTACGAGGCAATATTGTTTACTCCCGCCGTGCCACCTCGTACCTTCTATCGCTTTACCTGCAATGCTAGTCACCTTGGTGAGTGCATCAAGCGTGGATCGAGCTTTTCGGAATCCATATTGGCTATCAGAGAGTCCTCCTGCCGCATCAATTTTTTCACTAAGTCTAACACTGATTATCCTCTCCAGTATTTTTCCAGCAGTGTCCAGAAGACAGATTGGCCTGTATGATGAAGGATCCTCTAGATCTTTTCCTGGCTTAGGAATCAATACTAGATTTCGGTGCTCACTCATTGCCAGTTTCAGAGCTCTGTTTGGTATTCCATCTGGTCCAGTTGCTTTCTTTCCAGGAATCGCATTCGACAGCTTCAGAACCTCCTGAGCATTGACTGGCATTATGTCTGCAGACTGTTGATTCACCTGGGTGGTGACGCTGCGGGCTTGGCTGCATTGTTGAGGTGGGAATAAGAATTCCACAATGCGCGTCAGCTTGCCGTCGGTCGGACCCGAGTTTTTAAAGCCGTTCATTTTTTTCATGACCACTTTGTAGGCCTTGCCCCATAAGTCATGCTCTGCCTCGTCGCAAAGCTCCAGGAAACACCTTCTTTTGCTCTCCTTGATTTCCTTTTTTAGACGTCTTCTCTTTTCGGCATAAACCGCTCGCAGCTCCTCAAAGACTGCCGATCCTCGGGCTCTATGGTACGCTCTTCTTGAACGTACACATTGTTTCCTCGCCTTGGCAATGTCCTCGTTCCACCAATATACAGGTCTATGTCCTGTGAAGACCCCACATCGTGACATGCTGGAGTCACAGGCTGTTTTGACGCCGTCCATGAGCTGATAAGCCATCTCCTCACCGTCGCCTTCAACATTTATCCCCTGAATAGCATCCCTAAAGGATTGCTGATCCATTGTCCTCTCCTTGTAGTGCTGTTTAGTTGTGACTCCTGCTCGACGAGACTCCAGCTGGATGTTGTACAAAATGGCGAGGTGGTCACTTGCTGTGTAGTTGTCGCTCACTTTCCAGGTAGCGGACCCTGCTAGCTGGCTGCTAGCAAAAGTGAGATCAATAATTGATCCGATTCCGCCTCTGCTAAAGGTGTGAGAGCTTCCCTGATTCAGCAACACCACATCCAGCGAGGCAAATGCTTCCACGATAACCCGACCGCGAGCGTTTGGGGCTGGTGACTGCCACTCTGTTGCCAGGCGTTGAAGTTGCCGCCAATAATTGCCAGTGAGTGGACCCTTATCCATGCACTCGCTAAACTCCTCAAGGGTCCAGCTTGGTGGAAGGTAGCAGCTGTATATCCAGGTGCCTCTCACCTTCGATCTCACGTAACCCTTTGCCTGTTTTTTGCCTTCCAGAAAAGGTGCAGGTTGGCCGCACGCCCAAATCACAGCTTTTGAAGCTAGATCTGTGGTCCACGAGCCACATCTAGCGTTACGGTAGGGTTCGCTCAGAATTGCCAGGTCAATAGAGAGTTCGCGAATTGTTTGGGCCAGAAGATCCTGGGCGGCCTTGCAGTGATTTAGGTTCAACTGCAAAACCTTCAGCATCTTTGTTTTTTTACGGCTTCCTGATATGCTGGGCATCTAAAGCTACCCGTGGCGTGGTCCGTGGGCTGTAGCTTGTTTCTGACACAGAGGCAGCATGATGGCGTCTTATCGCAATTTCTCGCTTCATGGCCTGATTGGCCACACCTAAAGCATGAGCCTCTCAGGTCGGCTTTGCTGCTGCAATTCAACAAAATGTGGCCATATCCAAGGCACTTAAAGCACCTTCTAGGCTGAGTAACGCTCCTGATTCTGCATACCACCCATCCTATGCGTATTTTTCCTTTCCGTACCAGCTCATTTGCTTGTGACGTTGGTAACGAAAGCACGCCTAGCTGTAGGCCATCTTTCGTTTCTCTGAGTGATTTTAACGACTCGGTGTCGAATGAGGTCACATCCATGCTACTATTTAACGCCGCAATTATTTCCTCCTTAGTGGTCAGCTCGTCCAAATCACGTATCTCCACTCTGGTTTGGTCAGTGAGTGTCCTTACTACCGCCTTTTCACGTAGAGCCTTCCGGACTGTCTCCTGGAGTTCACCTGTACTGTGGGCTGGCTGCTTGTGAGACGAAGTAGCAGATATCCGTTTGCTGTTTTGCGGATACCCTGTACATCGCCACTAATGTGTTTCAATGTCGAGTCGCCCTTGACTGATCTCAGCAGATAGGCAAAGGTGCAACCACCAACTCCTGAAACTCTAATGGCATCTGACCTTGGCTTCCTAGTCGTCCTTTGTTGCTCTGGTTTTTTTTGGCGGAACCTTAGCTGCATCTTGAGACTTGTTCAATTTAAGTGTGCTCTGCAGTGCTCGTTGCGAGCCCTGTTTCTGCTGCTGACTTTCGGCTAGACGCGATTTGCTCTTTTTTTTGGGGGCGTCAATCTCTGTTCCGCTGCTATATCCCTAGGTCTCTTTGGAGTTGCATTACGAGGTGAATTTCCTCTGTGTTCTCTGTTGGCATGCGGCATAGCTTGAAGAGTGGTCTGCGTTTCTGCCGTTACAGCTTGGCTACTATTGATGACCGTTTGCGTTTCCTTACAGAAAGTCTCTTTACGGGAGAAAACTAACGCTGTCTCATTTAGCTCGACCAGCTTTGCCAGTTGATCCCTCAGAAACTGGGTAATATGCCTTTGACCCGAGGCTAGTGTGGTTATGATATATGTAACCTCGCTCATTTTCAAGTGAACCTCCTGTAGGTTTTTCCTGTACGAATTAGGTTATTTCTATAATTGTAATTGTAATTTTCTAGCTAGTAGAATTTGCAAAAATTCATTGAAATTAGAAAGTATTATTAAGAACAGAACTGTATAAGCTGCCAAAATGGTCTCGGTTGCTGTATCTTGTTTGTCAGATTTTAGCCAAAACTCCTAAATTACCTAAATTCCTTAACTGAATTGGCAACAAAGGCGAGGTTGCAGTCAGCTGCTTAGGCTCAAGGCGGACATTCGTTGGAAGTGGTTGAATATGAGAAAAGAGATTTCCGCAAAATTATGCCAATAGACAGACTTTCTTTCTCCTCTTGAATCTCAAGGCAACAAGTTGTGTGCGCGTTCTAACCGCTGAACAATTTTGATATATAAAAATTTTTCAAGTTGGCAATAAGTAAAGTCAGTGCAGTGAAAATTAGAATGAAGTTAATTTTATTTTGACAAACAGAAATAAGGGTGAGCTTTCAACCCACTTTCATATCATTTCAAGTGAAATTATAATTTTTTTTATTTTGGTTAGAAGCCGATACTTAGATACGCTCTTTCAAGTCGGAGAAAGAAAATAACCGTCTAAGGTGCCATTTCTAAAATATAGGTACTTACATCTACTAGTATTTTTTTTTGTCTTTAATTTTTGAGCAACGATTTCTAAAGAATAGACAATTATTTAAAACTTATTTTCTTTCGTTTTTTTTTCTTCTTTCATCAGAATCGGCACTTAGTGTTAATTATTTAAATTTCCCCTAATTTAATAACAGCCGGAAAATATGCTTGGCTAAAATTATAAACAACGCAGCGATTTTCTTTGCATTTGAATTACTCAAAAAGGTACATATAAAACGGCCAACAACAAAAAGCTCCATTAAGCTACCAAGCACACACACACACACCCATGCAGCGAAGGCCCCGATATACCAGTCTAAGTCGAGCTTAGAATACGGACGGGCGGAAGAAAATCGAATCGGCGAATCGGAAGTGAAATTGCTGATTTTTGACCTATTGCGGAACGTAAAATTTATTCCAATCGGAAAACAAAAAAAAACTGGACACTGTTCCGATCAGTGTGTGTTGTGTTCTTTTTGTGTTTACCCTCGCAAAGGCGTTGTATAACCTTTTACTTTTGGCCCAGACGACAAAAGAAGGGAAAGACATCTCTATTTGGCAGAGTTTTCAAAAATAATCTAAAAATGGATTAATATTGATAGCTTAAGTGATTCTTAATTTATTTATTATTTTCCTTGGTTAATTAATATTACTGTTAAGTGTTTCAAGTAATTATTGAAGTCGCGAGAGGTTGTGGCAATATATAAAGAGAATTTCAAATTACACAGCCCAACCGCGATACGATAAACTAATAGAGCGAAAATTAATTTCCCTTTTTGCTGAAAGAAAAGAAAATTCGTGCAAGACCTGTGAACTAATCAAATAATTTCATATTAATTTATTGTGCATTTGATTGTTAACAATCTGCTTTTTCTTTTGCTTTTTGTTTTTTCGTGCCATAGCCGTGAGCTTTTGACCATGAGCCCCTAGAGCTTTTGCAATTGGGTTTTATATCTTTTTCTTTTCTCACAGCCACAGCCACCAACACAACGAGAGATCTTTCTGCGTGGGAGTATAATGTAAGCTGTCTCTGTCACTCATGTAAGTCAAAGCCTAAGCCGAGTAAAAGCTTCTCTTTTGCCAGTGCTATTGTGAGTTGAGCGTCGGCCGCTCTTGTTTATCGAGAGTAATAATCAAAGAGAGACGAGTAAAAGCTTCACTTTTACTCTCTTAAGTCAAGTGCCTTGACCTATATTTCGGCAAGCACAAGCAATGCCAGCGATCAGCTGTTTTTGCAATCAAAATCAAATACATTAATGCGCAAAGTAAAGGCTTAACTGCTGCCTATAAATGTTTTCATTAAAAAAAGAAATCGCTTTTCGCGGGATTAAAAATAAATTTTCGTATCTATTTCCTTTTTGTTTAACACCACCAATAGTATATATCAACAGCACATTATTATTATATAAAATAATTATATGCATGATCATATTTCTTAATTTTTATATTATAATTATATATAATTAACTGTTCAACAATTACATATCAAAAAAAATATATTTTATTTTTTATTTTTTATTCGTGTACTTTATTTGTGAAAGTCAACTTAAAACTAATTTCAAGATTTGTGATCTCGGCACAGCAAACCTTCAAAGCTCTGCTGGCTGTCTGTTTACATTTATTTACTTATTGGAATTTGTTTACTTATTGGATTCTGTTAGTTTACATTTGGGTTTTAAAAGTTTACATTTGAGTTCTACATAACTTTGGGCGTGTCTTTGATAAGCTTTGAAAAGTGATGTGTCTTCGATAAGCTTTTGGAAAGTGAAGCTTTGCAAAAGATCGTTTGTGTTTATGACAGATTTGTTATATTCTTAGGGCAGATATGTCACTCCCCCACCCCTTAGATTTAAGCTTGTCCTCAAGCGTTTATGTTTGGATATAATTGTGGAGTTGGGGCTTCAATGGTGATTACTTCTGCAACTGTTTCTAAATTAGTTTCTTTTTCTATTTTTTTGTCAATTGTTTGGCTTATTTTGGTTGTCTTTGGTGTTAAGTATTTAATTATAATGTTGTTTGGTGTTGTTTTGAATCTCTTGTAGATATAAAATATGCAACTTATGGCTAATGTGAATAAAATGATGATTAAAAGATTTTTATAAATTGTGTTGTTCTTATTACTAAACAAAATCATTTCCTTAATTTCTATGTGAGACATTGGCTCAATTTTAGTTACATTGTGTTCGGTGAATATTAGATTTGTGTATTGTTGAAGATTATTTGATATTGAAACTTGTTTAAGTTCTGCAGTACAATTAAATACTTTAATTATTTTATTATTTTCAATGTAAATTTCTTGGCTATTACAGTTTTGATCAAGTTTTTCTCGTGTCAGATTCCATGTAACTAGTATGTTTGGTTTGATATATTGAATGTAATATTCCTTACGATATTTTTGGAAAGTGCAAGTTGGTGTCTCATGTTTTATAATATTGACAATACAATGGTCTTTAATAATATTTTTTGTAAAAGTGTTTATAACATAATTATTGTGTAAATAAAATTTGCCTGCAGTATTTTCACTGATAATTTGTCCATTATTGTCAGGGTATGGTGTGATTAAAAAAGTTGATTTTTCAATTGTGTTAGTGGGAATATGAGACATTAAGAATATTTCATTAGTGGCTGTGTTATACCAGGCAGAGGTTTTTGTGTCCATTAGATTTTTATAATGAATGTTGCCAAGTTGGTCATGTTTAAGTAACTTAGGGTTGAAAATTCCCAGTCGTGTGAGTTGCGAACCCATTTCGATATCTTCGATATATTCAGTGAAATGTTCAATGTTAAATATTAAAATGTTAATTTTTTGTTGTTCTTATAGCGTTAGTTTGGTTATTGATCATTTTTATGCCGTCATTGAGACTGTCAATGATATGATTTAGATTGCTGACTTGTATGGTATTTTGTGCTAGTGTATTAATTTGTTGTTCAATTTGTTGTCTGTCGTCTTCGTCTAAAGTGCCAAAAAGATATTTGTTTGTTGAACCTACAAAATTGAATAGTCCTCGTTTGTTTCGTTTTGTCAATCGAATGCCGTTCATTTCTCTGTTTAGTTTTTGGATTAAATAATTAATTTGTGGGACATTATTGAATTGTGAACTTTCTTTTAACAGATTATTAAATGTTTCCTCGATTTGTGTAATATTAATTGTGAGATAGTGGTTTATAAATATTATGGGGATCTGTGTTGTTCCTGATTCGAACAAAATAAATCCTTGGTTATTTTCGATTGGGTTAATTTCTATCATTCCTGCTGTTGTCAATGTAGTCATAGTTGTCATCATGATTATTGTGAGTCCGATGAGTGGGAAGTATCTGTTGCCTGTAAATATTTACTGTCATTAGTTTTCTTTTTCTTTTTGAATTTACCTCTGTAGTGACCAATATTCTGCCCTCTATTATTTTCATTATAGTGTTTGTCATCTAATTGTTCTATTCTGCCAGTTTTTCGAAAAGGATTTTTAGATTTTGAACGTGTCAACGGTGCTTGTCTGAATTCTGTGTCAATCTCATAATCTTGTCGTTTTTCGTTCAATTTGTTTATTTTATTTTCCTTTATTAATTGGGTGTTGTAAAAGGGTGTGCCTGCGTAAAGTAATATGTAAGCTGGTGTCCGTCCAGTTGTGTTATGTTTTGTCTTATGGTTGTAAGTGTATAAAATCGTTTCCATTCTAGTCTCTTTGTTTTCCCGATTATTATCTGTATTGATAATTCGAATATTTTCATTAATAGTTTTATGGAGACGTTCTACGTCCGCTATTCCTGTTTTACTTGTGGTGATATCAAGTTTTATTTCTTCTGTGTTCAGCCATAATTTTAAGGAATTGCTCATAAATGCTGAGTCTTTGTCTGCTTTTATTTTATGTGGTTTTCTCATGTCGTTAAAAATTCTAGTGAGGGCACGTTTAGCTTCTAGCCAATCTCTACTATTTGTTTTTATAAGTGATGCAAATTTGGAATATACGTCTATGCATGACAAATATTGTTCATTATCGATCGAGTAAAAGTCGATAACATAAAGTTCTCTAGGGTTATTTATTTCCGGGGTTAATTCAAAAGTTAAATTCGTAGGTCTGTGTTCTGTCTTTGCAAGATTGCAGGTTTCACAATCATTAATGATATTTTGAATAAGTTTGTGGTAGTCTGGGAAATAATGAGTTTCTTTGAACAGTCGGATCATTTTTTCTATACCTGGATGTAACAATTTAACATGTTAAGTGATGATAAACTCTTTGAATTCAGGGTAGTTTTTAATATCTTTTAATTTTATAATACTTTTTAGAATTTTTAAGTTATTGTGTGGGTTTACAATGGCTTGATATGCTTGTTGGAAAATTAAAAAGTCTTTGTCATTTTCCATGTAAATAACGCTTGTGTGATTTAGAAAATATTTCAAAAGGAGATCTTTTGCTTTTGAGTCTGTGATTTCTGTGTATTTAATTTTTATTTTTGTTTTAGTGAAATACTTTTCAATATCTATTTGATCAATGGTATCTTTAACAAATTCAATTTGTCTCGAAAAATGATTTAAAGGTTCTCGGTGATTTGAATGTAATTTTCGTTACTTTCTGATGCGCTGTGTATTGTTGCTGCTGTTGAAATATTTTCTTCTTCTTCTTTTTCTTCTCCTATCATGTTTTCTTCTAGTTTAACACGAGAGAGGGCGTCTGCAACAAAATTTAGTTTTCCTTCCAAGTATTTTATTTTGAAATTGTATTCGCTGAGTTTTATTCGCCAACGTTGTAATTTCATATTAGGTTCTTTGATGTTATTCAACCAAACAAGTGGTTTGTGATCGCTTAGAATATCAAAAGGGACTCCATATAAAAACGGACGAAAATATTTCGTTGCCCAAACAATAGCTAGTAATTCTTTTTCTATTGTGGTATAATTTTGTTCATGGTCGTTAAGAGTCCTACTTGCAAAACTAACTGGTTTGTAATCTTGTGATAACACAGCTCCTATTGCGAAGTTACTTGCGTCAGTAGTAACTTGGAACGTTTTTGTAAAGTCAGGGCAAATGAGAATTGGATCACTCATGATTAATGTTTTCAATTTGTCAAAAGATTTGTTATATTCGTAATTTTTAGTGTCGATTTTTGCTCCTTTTTTCAAAAAGATAGTCATGGGTTTTGCTATTTTAGCGAAATCTGGAATGAATTTTCGATAATAGCCACAAAGACCTAAAAATTATTTAATTTCTTTTGAGCTTTTTGGTATTGGAAATTGTTCAATTGCTTTTATTTTATCCTTATTCGGTCTTATGCCTTCTGGACTTATAGTATGTCCTAAGAAATCAGTTTGTTTCTTGAGAAATTCACATTTGTCCAGTTGAAGTTTTAAACTGCCAGTTTGTCAGTGAGTCTAGGTGTTCATTAAGAGAAGTAGAATAGACGATGACGTCATCCAAATATACAAGGCAATGTTTATTTATGAGGTCTTTCAGGACAAAGTTCATGCCACGTTGAAATGTTGCTGGGGCATTTTTTAAACCGAAAGGCATACGAGTGTATTCGTAATGGACATGTTTCGTTGAGAATGCTGTTTTAGGTATTGATTTAGGGTCCATTTCGATTTGATAGAAACCTTTTGCTAAATCAATTGTGGTGAAATACTGGCATTTGCCAAGTTTTCCCAAAATTTCGTCCATATTCGGAATGGGAAATTTATCGTTTATAGTAATTTCATTTAAATTACGATAATCAACCACCAATCTAAATATCTTTTTACCTGAAGCATCTGTTTTCTTTGGTACGAATTATAAAGGGCTGCAATATGGGGAATCGCTTTCGCGTATGATCCCTTGTTTCAACATTTCAATTCGGTTATTATCTTCGGTCTCGTATGCGAATAGGTAGGAGTATGGTCTTTCGTTCAAGTGATCTAAGCGGTATGTACGTTCTGAATTAAGGTCATTGTTCAATGCGTAAGAGACTTCGTTTGTAAAGTTATTTTCTTGTAAGATTCCGTCAAAGTTTGTTGAAGAATTTGATTCATTTAGTTGTAGTTCTTTGTGAAAGAATTTTTTGTCATTAAATATTGTAATTTTTTTAGTGTAATCTACTATGCCATTATTGTCCATTAAAACTTTTCTACCTAAGAGGATATCGTAATAAGGTGAAAACTGATGTATATAAAATTGTTGGCTTTGTTGAAATAATCCATTGGCTGGCAGGTTAACAAATTCTTTTAGTCGTGAATACCCTGTCATACTTCGAACAATTATTTGTTTACTATGGACTTGAAGATTGAAAAAATTTTTCGTCATCATGTTTATTGAAGATCCAGTGTCTACTATGCATCGGTATTTGTGATTGTTAAACATTATTTCTATGTATTGGTGTGTTCCCAGGCTGCTATTGGAAAATTTTCGGCTTGTTGACATAGCGAATCTAATTGCATCTCAGTTTGTGTATACTGCAATTGATCTTCGTGGTACTGTCCGTTTTGTTTATTGCATTGGTCGGCGTCTTCATCGTAATCTGATTCGTATTGTTGATGACTCTCGTCAATTTGCATGCGCGACTGTCCGCTCCCTTCTTTGAAACGCTTAGTTGGCACTCTTTGCTGCTGTGGGGGCTGGCTATAGTTTCGGGTGTCATTCTGTCGGTCGCGATTTAAGTCTTCTCTGAATTCATTATACAATTGCCTATTCTGATCGAATTGCTATTGCCTATGGGGATTCTGTAGGACTCTTTGATAAGGTGTTTGGTTACTGTTTACATTCAAGTTTTGGGCTTGCGTGGGAAACCTGAATGGATTGAAGGGGCGACTGAATTGTTGGCCGGGATAAGTGTTTTTGTTGTGATCGATATTAGTTTTGTTGTTAGTATTTGGGATTAGGGAGTTAACGCCTAACTTTGGACGATTATCAGATTTCTTGTCTTTTTCAGAGATTGGGTCTTCGTATAGACCTTCTTGTTGGGCAACTTGTCGTAACCTTTGTACTGTCGAAATATCATACCTTGCCAAGGTCATACACAATCTATCTGGCAGTTTGCGCTGAGTTGTATTTTTGATTGTGGTGGCCATTGCTTGGGTATAAACAATTGAGTTATTTTGATTGCCTTCTAAGGCTAATTTTTTTATTATAATTGTACTTTTATCTTCTAATTCTTCACAGAATAGACGTAAGTTACCTTTGAAAGGTGTAGAGTAGAGGCGTTGTAGTAATTCTTCCAGCGGTGCTTGCGTCTTGAACTCATCGATTAGGGCACCTTTTAGAGTTGTCCATTCGTTGTGAAATCCGAGCTGTGATATTTTTTCAGCATTTCCAACGATTTGTAATTCAATGGCTCCAAAAATTACGGCCATCTGTCGTGCGTCATTGGTAGGGTAAAGGTTCATCAAGTACTCAATTCGCCTGATGAAAGGACTGAGGCTGCATGGATCTCCAGAAAATTGAGGTACTTGGCGGATTTGTCGAAGTAATTGAGTTAGGTTGTCGTTTGTCAATGCCATGTTTTCTGGTGTTTCTTGTTTATTTGTTTGACTTGTTTGATTTTTCGGGGGTGAGGTAGCGGTCACACTCATGAAGCGGGCTACTGTGTTTAGTTAAATATAATTTGGGTGGCGGTCACACTTTATCTAGCGGGCCACTGATTTTTGTTCACGTACTGCTCAGTATAATGAGACTTATGTATTAAGTGAACTGCACTGTGCACTTGTTGATTAATTAAAATTCACTGTAGTGGCGGTCACACTTTATCTAGCGGGCCACAAAATAGGTCTTTTAATTAATTTAATGCACACAGGTTCTTATGCGGATATCGTTTCGTTATAAAATTGTAACGTTTACCGAATCACTATTTCGCGGCAATTCGCGTGCTCAATCTTAAAGAATTTCTTGGTTGTGCAAGGATTCTTTATCACTTGATTGAATAGGATCACGGATATTACTTATAACTTTTCGATATCCTACCGGCTGCGCCAATTAACTGTTCAACAATTACATATCAAATAAAAAATATATTTTATTTTTAATTTTTTATTCGTGTACTTTATTTGTGAAAGTCAACTTAAAACTAATTTCAAGATTTGTGATCTCGGCACAGCAAACCTCTGCTGGCTGTCTGTTTACATTTATTTACTTATTGGAATTTGTTTACTTATTGGATTCTGTTAGTTTACATTTGGGATTTAAAAGTTTACATTTGAGTTCTACATAACTTTGGGTGTGTCTTTGATAAGCTTTGAAAAGTGATGTGTCTTCGATAAGCTTTTGGAAAGTGAAGCTTTGCAAAAGATCGTTTGTGTTTATGACAGATTTGTTATATTCTTATGGCAGATATGTCACTATATTTACATTAATACTAGTTCTCATTTACAGCAGCTCATAAAAACTTGCAAATGTATTGTTACTAAGTTTTCCCGTCTTTCGTTATCCATCGATATGTGTTGCATTATTAAGGTCATAAATATAGATATATTCGGTAGCCAATCCAAGGCTATTATTGGGATCCTGTCTTACATTTTTTTTATTGGGTAAATACAGGATCATGGCAGGGAGGGTGGTGCGTCCAACACCAACGCACCGATAAGAAGTAGCCTAATTTTCTTTTGTCCTTAATCTGTTGATTTCCTTTACTATCTTTTTGTCTCCTGTACTATTCCTAGTAGAGGTGGAGAACTATCGATAGTCGGCGCCATCGATAGCCGACGATAGTATTTTCAAAACCATCGATAGTCGACGATAGTCCCGGACACAAAAAATACATACAGTTTACACACTGAAAAAAACTTAGTTTTTTGACTTTACATAAGAAAATAGTAGCTTTTCATATGTATTTGCAAAACTTTCCTTAACCCATTAAGTATCCATTGAAAATTTCGAATTTTTGTTAACATCAACTTTTTCAACTTTGTTTTGATGCAAAAAAATACTTCCAACAATTCTAAGAGTGACTATAAAAAGAAATTTTCAAAAATCTCTTCAAAGGTATTTCATATGATTTTGGAAAATTGCTAACAAGCCACTTTTTGTGTGAAAATGAGGAAAAAGAGGTTAAAATTGAAATTTTTAAACTATCGATAGTACTTCGGGAACTATCGAAAGTGGGTGACTGCTATCGATGGTAGTTCAATAGCGCCCAGCCATCGATAGTGTCGATAGTGCTATCGATAGTTCTCCACCTCTAATTCCTTGTGTCCCTCCTATTTCCCCAGTTTTGTAAAAAGAGTATGCGATCTTTTAATGAAGTATAATGTGATGAATTGGAGCAAAGTATCCGACGGTTTAAACAATAACCCACTCTCATGTCGTTGAGCAATAGCTCTGTAAGCAAGCGCATACTTCGATCCTGGATTACACCCCCATCCGCTCTCAACAAAAAACGATCGTTATTCGTAACAATATGTTGTTAAATATTATTAGAAAGTTTATAATGTTATCTATTTGCTAATTTGTCGTTATTTTGGTACCATGCAGCGTTTGGATGAGATAGGTTAATTGACACAGGACTTCTTTTAGGGATCCTGGTATTTTAGTGGCTCTTAAGTAGAGGTGGAGAACTATCGATAGTCGGCGCCATCGATAGCCGACGATAGTATTTTCAAAACCATCGATAGTCGACGATAGTCCCGGACACAAAAAATACATACAGTTTACACACTGAAAAAAACTTAGTTTTTTGACTTTACATAAGAAAATAGTAGCTTTTCATATGTATTTGCAAAACTTTCCTTAACCCATTAAGTATCCATTGAAAATTTCGAATTTTTGTTAACATCAACTTTTTCAACTTTGTTTTGATGCAAAAAAATACTTCCAACAATTCTAAGAGTGACTATAAAAAGAAATTTTCAAAAATCTCTTCAAAGGTATTTCATATGATTTTGGAAAATTGCTAACAAGCCACTTTTTGTGTGAAAATGAGGAAAAAGAGGTTAAAATTGAAATTTTTAAACTATCGATAGTACTTCGGGAACTATCGAAAGTGGGTGACTGCTATCGATGGTAGTTCAATAGCGCCCAGCCATCGATAGTGTCGATAGTGCTATCGATAGTTCTCCACCTCTACTCTTAAGGATCATGGTTGGGACGGCGATTGCACAAGTGAAGTGCAAATATAAAGAAGAAGTCCGTCGTCGATTGTAGATAACATTTCTGTCACTTATGTTTCTTCTCTAGAATCCATTGCATTCTTTCTATCCTTGTGATCCCTGTCCTATGTATCCCCTTTCCCTAGTATCAAAAACAGTACGCAAAATTTAATAAGGACTTATAACAAGGAGCGAAGCAACTTAACGTGAAGGGTAAATAGTATACCCACACCCATTCGACCAGAAAGTAGCCGAAAGCAAGCGCGTACTCCTTCTGTCCGTTAATCGAACATCAGCTTAATTGCCCGAATAATCCTTCGTTACTCGTTACATATGTCCTTCAGTAATGGAATTTCTTTTCATCGGCAGTCGCTTGATGTTGTTGTTATTTGTTGACATTTTGTTGTTATTATACCCTGTGCCCATTGAAAATGGTCAAAAAGGGTATATTAGACTGGTGTGATGTATGTAACAGGCAGAAGGAAGCATCTCCGACCATATAAAGTATATTTATTCTTGATCAGCATCAACAGCCGAGTCGATTGCGCCATGTCTGTCTGTCTGTCCGTCCGTCTGTCCGTCTGTTTGAACGCGTCGATCTCAGAAAATATAATAGCTAGAGACTTTAAATTTGGCATGTAGGTTGCTGGATACCGGACACAGATCAAGTTTGTTTTTAAATTTGGATCGGACCACTATATCATATAGCTGCCATAGCAACCATCTGTAGAAAATCAAGGCTTAGTATGAACAACTTTTTTGTTGTTTGAGATAACTGAACCAAACTGACAGAATATACATATGAGATGGTCCCAACCAAAATTCTATTTTATGAAGATGTTTTTTCATGTTTCGATGCAAATTTGAATGGGTTATCGTACTCCGATTAAGGTGAAAATTTATTTTCGAGTACTTTAGAACCAAATGAACAAAACAAAAAAATAAAAAAAAAAAATTGGATTTTTTTTTGCCCCATATAATTTTTAAATTTTTCGATCCAAGTCGGCAGGGGTTATCATACTCCGATTAAGGTAAAACTTTTTTTCAAGTGCTAGGACCAAATGAACAGATCTAGCCCGTTTGCGTTTAAAAATAACAACTTTGCTAAAATAAGGGACTCCCTAATGTTCATACTTATAAATTAACTCAAAAATGTATAAAAAAGACAAATAAAATTCTAATTTAAACAAGTAGGCGCGGCTACAGTCGAGTTTGCTCGACTGGAGGATACCCTGTGCTAGTATCCATAAAATAGAATATTGGTTGGGACCAGGGTTTGAAAATGCTACGCTACTCCGTAGTATTTCGATTTGCTCTCGCTACCGCTCTCGCTTTGAACAGAGCCGTAGCAGAGCCATAGTCGATCAAAAAAAAAGGATTTGCTCTGCTCTGCTCGAAGTTTTGTCACGTCAAAAACTATAGCATAGCAATAGCAAAAAAATTGAATTATATGAGCTACGGCTACGGAGCGGGAGCTAAAAAAACTGAGAGCGAGATGAGAGCAGAGCAAATGAAATTTTTTTTTTTTACTACGGCTCTCGTGTGATTTTGTTTTTTCCTACAATTCTGTTATCGTTTTTTTTCTTCGCTGTTTTGTAATGCACCGTTATTTTAACCGTTTATTACAAATAAAGACAGTTATGTAACAGAGTTGTCTTATGCAGTTTTACCAGGATTACCACTGAAAGCAAGGTGCGAGATAAGGATTGCCTCTGCCGATTATGGCCCAAAAGTGTTGTTTATTGTTTAGTGTTGAAAGTATGCACTGACAGGTCTGAAAGACAGCGTCAAGTATGAAAGAAGAAATTGACGAGTAAGATAAAAAATGAGAAGTCATCCTTTTCCGGTTGAGCAGTCTAAGAGTGTAAACGCGTACGACACAGTCAAAACTAAAAAAATTAAAATTTAATAATAATAATATAAAAAAATATCACCGTGAATTCGACTAATTGATTAAATACGTAAATATGGCACCAAAGAAGAAAACTTTCAACATATTTAAATATTTCGATGAGAGTCATGACGACTACGTTAAATGCAAAAAATGTTTTCGATTATTGAAAAAAGGTCGTGTTTTTAATTTAAAGAAGCATTTAAAATTGCACGACATCAAAGTTGATGGACAAGATGATTATTCTGTGAGCCTTGACACTTCCAAAAATTTAAAACATCAAATAACTAAGGTTAAAATCAACAGAAAAATTTTAATTCGGTCATACATTGGTCTCGTCACTGAAGAAAGCGTTCCATTCAACGTGCTCAACTCAATCAATATGCGAAACATAATTGACCCCATATGTAAAGGTATTTCCGACAAATGTGGAAAAAACTTTAAGTTGAATGGCAACAAATGCAAATCTGTTCTAAAACACGTAGCAGCGAATATTAGACTTGAAATACAACAAGAAAGTAAAAATCGCATGTTATCTTTAAAAATTGATAGTGCAACGCGGCTGGGTCGAAATATTTTTGGCATCAGTGCTCAATTCATCAGCAAAAATGAAATAAGATCGCGAATTCTTGGAATGGTGGAACTAAAAGGAGCTGATTCAAGTACATCCAAAAATCTCGCTAAAGAAATAATATTTGTTTTAGATAATTACGACATAAAACTGAGCCAAATTGTATCAATAACATCGGATAACGGGGCCAATATGATAAAAACTTCAAAAATTTTATCTCAAATGTACAAAAGCGATGACGATTTCGATGAAGCCTGTATTGAACAAAAGAACAGTGACTACACGAAACAAATCGACTACTTCGAAAAAACGGATAATATTCATGTGGGTGATATACAAATATGTCGATGTGCAGCACACACTGCACAGCTTTGCGCACTTGACGTAACGAAGCTTACAATTATAAGAAAGTATTTATTTCAATGCCGCAATCTTACTAAATACATTCGGAAGACTTCAAACGGTTACCGTGATTTATTTGAATTAAGAAAGTTTACATTACCTCAATTGGATTGTCCTACAAGATGGGGATCAACATTCAACATGATTGAACAACTTAACAAAGCAAAAAATATATTAAGCCTTGTTGAAAATGTGGATAATAATACAGATGACGAAAGTTTCGAAGCGAACGATTTTTTATGGGACTTTATTGATTCGTACATTACTATTATGGCTCCACTCCAAAAGACTATAGTACAGTTCCAAGAAGAACAATTACATTATGGTAATTTCTATGCTATATGGCTGACCTGCAAACTAGCCACTAATCAAATTTTAGCAAGAAACTCGTCTAATAACGATTCAATTATTTATATAATTGGAAAGACGCTCATTGAAAGTATGGAAGCACGAACCAAAAAATTAGTATCAAATGTGGGCTTCGACGCTTGTCTTTACTTGGACCCTAGATTCCATCATATTCTTGAAGACTCACAAAAAGAAAAGGCTATCAATTTTTTAAAGACATTGTGGGAACAAATCAAAATGCACAGTCCCATTCCCAATTTAAGAGATTCAACTAATTCAAATGATACGGACTCTGAACATATCAAAGAAAATAATTTCGAGCTGTTGGACAACTTTTTAAATGCTAGCAGGGTACTTCCAAATGAGTCAATAGATGTCCATACAAAGATTGAAACGTTAAAATTGCCGTATATGAAAGCTAATTTAAATGTTTTGAATTTCTGGAGAGATAGGAAGTCAAGCGATCCAGAGCTGTATACCCTAAGCAAAGTATGTTTTGCTATACCGCCAACTCAAGTAAATATAGCTACCTAATCTAAAAAAAAAACTATAAATAAACAATAACTTCAATTTCTTAATTCATATAGGTAACAATAGAGCGGGCGTTTTCTTCTTTGAAACTGGTGTTGTCAGATAACCGTAATCGATTAAATCACGACACTTTGGAAAATATACTTCTTGTCAAGCTTAATTCGACACACTTAGATAGTGCAATCGACAATTTAAGTTTATTTGAAGACGAGGATTAATTCATAAGTTTCTATTCGTAAAAGTTGTTAATCCGATTTACTTATTAAAAACTTTGATTTAATTTAAATATTGTGACTGAATACACTACACATGAATAAAATTGAGATAACAAAATTGTAGGAAAAAACAAAATCACACGAGAGCCGTAGTAAAAAAAAAAAATTTCATTTGCTCTGCTCTCATCTCGCTCTCAGTTTTTTTAGCTCCCGCTCCGTAGCCGTAGCTCATATAATTCAATTTTTTTGCTATTGCTATGCTATAGTTTTTGACGTGACAAAACTCCGAGCAGAGCAGAGCAAATCCTTTTTTTTTGATCGACTATGGCTCTGCTACGGCTCTGTTCAAAGCGAGAGCGGTAGCGAGAGCGTAGCAACATTTTTATAACTTTTGCTGCTACGGAGTAGTTTTTGCGAACCCTGGTTGGGACCATCTCATATGCATATTCTGTCAGTTTGGTTCAGTTATCTCAAACAACAAAAAAGTTGTTCATACTAAGACTTGATTTTCGACTGATCGTTCCTATGGCAGCTATATGATATAGTGATCCGATTTCAACCAATTTTGGTTAGGTTATAAGGGACCATCGCGTATGCATATTCTGTGAGTTTGATTCAGATAGATCAAACAACAAAAAAGTGTTTCATACAAAGACTTGATTTTCGACTGATGGTTGCTATGGCAGCTATATGATATAGTGGTCCGATTTCAATTAAATTTGATCAGAATGTATGCGACCATCCCATATGCATATTCTGTCAGTTTGGTTCAGTTATCTCAAACAACAAAAAAGTTTTTCATACTGAGACTTGATTTTCGACTGATCGTTCCTATGGCAGCTATATGATATAGTGGTCCGATTTAAATCAAATTTGGTCAGAATGTATGCGACCATCCCATATGCATATTCTGTCAGTTTGGTTCAGTTATCTCAAACAACAAAAAAGTTTTTCATACTGAGACTTGATTTTTGACTGATCGTTCCTATGGCAGCTATATGATATAGTAGTCCGATCCAAATTTAAAAACAAACTTGATCTGCGTCCGGTATCCAGAAACCTACATACCAAATTTGAAGTCTCTAGCTATTATAGTTTCTGAGATCGACGCGTTCAAACAGACGGACGGACAGACGGACAGACAGACGGACATGGCTCAATCGACTCGGCTGTTGATGCTGATCAAGAATATGTCGGAGATGGGATAGTTCTTATTGGGCGGGTTACTTTGATACTGATAACTAGTGTTGTGAATCCTAATAGTGTTGGGCAGTATTGACACTGCTGGAGTGGGATGACAGCAGAGGCTGTCATCGAGTGTGGCTCTGGTGTGAGTGTGTGTCACAGGAGGTGACTTGGCAATTAGTCTAGTGAGAGACTACACACGCAGGGACTCGCTGCGCTCTTGCTTGTTGTTGAAACCTTTAGAAGGCCTCAAAAAGTCTTAGACTCCGATATCAGAAGTGGGATCTGACTCGCGTTTATTAGCCGCGGGTGAACAGTTTCGTGTCTGGCTGACGCAGCTAATAAAATTTTTTTTTTGGAGTTTACAAAATCGTTTCCGGTGTCTGAATGCTAGCCGCAGACTAATAGTGTCGTTGTGCTGCGGAAGTTCGGCTCTGTCCTTGGCGCCGATGACACACAATGACTCTGGACCAATAACAAGAGAACAACGCCCCAGTAAAGGATGTCAGCAAGAAAGCCAACAAAGTTTGCTATCGCTATTTGTGAAGAAAAGGCTCGGATCGCGCACAAGAAAGCGAGTTTACCCATGTAATGAAGATAAGTCAAACTCGAAAATGCTGTAACGAGGTGAGAGCTTTCCAATTACTTGACCATTGGGTGAAGTCTTTTGATTGAAAAGGTTGCTCGACCATTGCGTCCGAAAACGAAGTTGAGTTTCCCAAATTAAGAGAGCAGCCTGTGAAGAATTTGCAATGTAAAGCAGTGTAAGAGAAGTTGAGATTCGACAAGGTCAAAGTTAAAGTTGTCAATTTTAGCGAAGGAGATAATGTCTCGAAAACAGTTACCGACAGCAGATTAAGTTAGACCAGAAGTCTTGTGGACCCTTTGTGGGGATAGAATTTTTAGAAGGTGATCGGTACAATTTGAAGTCTATAATGAGTAAGAGAAGAATGACAGAAGGGCAGGTATCAAGCAAGCTGAATTGAGATGAATTGAGTTCATCCGATGATGCGGTTGAAGACCGTGTTGACCAGTATGGAATAGGTGAAAGGGAAACGGTTGAAACAGACCGTGGAGACTAGTGTGGCACTAGTAATGGATAAAACGGGTGAAACAGACCGTTTGGTGAATTGTAATGTTGTTTTGTCGATGCTACGTGGCGGTACCTGGCCCGGAGGTTAAGAAAAGAAAATTGAAATGAGATGGGTTGAGAAAGAATATTAAGTTCAGAAAGCTAAAGGCAAAGCTAAGTTTGTAAAGTATAGTGTTGGTGACTATGTTCTTCTTAAGAATAGCGAATGGAACTACACAATGTTAGACCCCAAATTCAGAGGACCTATTTTTTAGTGACTGTCTTTTAGAGGGTGACAAATACACACTAAAATCTATTAATAGCAACAGACTGAACAAATATCCGCACGAAAGCGTAAGAAAACTTCTAGATGGAAAGGTAGCCATCGAGCTGGATTGCGATACTGAAGCTGTTGAAAGAGGCAGTAGAAGCTGTTGAAAGAGACAGTAGAAGCTGTTGAAAGAGACAGTAGAAGCTGTTGAAAGAGACAGTAGAAGCTGTTGAAAGAGACAGTACGGAAGCTGTTGAAAGAGACAGTAGAAGCTGTTGAAAGAGACAGTATGGAAGCTGTTGAAAAAGACAGTAGAAACTGTTGAAAGAGGCAGTATGGAAGCTGTTGAAATAGACAGTACGTACATCGAAACTGTTGTGTACGGTTGTCGAAAGATAGTATCGAGGCTCGTGATGGTACCTGACCTGTTGATTTCTTACAAGATTGTTTCAAGTTAGAAAGAAAAGGATATTCGAAATAAATTTTTTTTAATGACTAGCAAGTTGTGACAAAAGGGACTGATCAAAAAGATGGATACGGTTGCATTGAAGAGAAGAAGAAAGATAACAAGTAATGTCTGTTGGTTGGGTTGAATATTCCTGAAGAGGAAGTACGGCATGTGTACGGAAAAGATCGCAAATGCAACCAACGTTATGAAAAATTTAGTTTGTAGAAAAGTTGAAGTTAAAATGGAAAGTGTTTTCGATTGCTTACACGAGGACGTGTAATTTGTCAGAATGGCCGTGTCGGAGATGGGATAGTTCATATTGGGCGGGTTACTTTGATACTGATAACTAGTGTTGTGAATCCTAATAGTGTTGGGCAGTATTGACACTGCTGGAGTGGGATGACAGCAGAGGCTGTCATCGAGTGTGGCTCTGGTGTGAGTGTGTGTCACAGGAGGTGACTTGGCAATTAGTCTAGTGAGAGACTACACACGCAGGGACTCGCTGCGCTCTTGCTTGTTGTTGAAACCTTTAGAAGGCCTCAAAAAGTCTTAGACTCCGATAAATATATATACTTTATATGGTCGGAGATGCTTCCTTCTGCCTGTTACATACACCACACAAATCTAATATACCCTTTTTGACCATTTTCAATGGACACAGGGTATAAAAATACATAATTAAAAAATTATTTTTTTTTTAATTTTTCTTAATTTTTTTTAATTTTTCCAAAAAAAAATCGTTAAGGAATCCTTGAGGAATTTTTGGCAAAATTCATGGAAGAATCCGACCAATATTTAGTCGGGGGGGCAGAATTGATGACAAGTCCGGTTGGTTGAGTGTCGAGGGACACATTGTGATGGTCAGTTTAAGAGAGCATGACAGCTTTTGCAAATTTAAGCATTGGTAGCTACGCACGTCTCTTAAAATTATACTCTTATCAGCAATAGCTTTTGTCTATGATAAGCTTCGAGTGGTGAGCCGACTTACGGTAAGAACACGAAGCGCACTTTGAAGTAAAAGATAAGCTCAACTGGTAGATTCGGCAGCTTTCACTCAATTACATGAGATTGTAACACTCAAGATCACCTCATTCCGCCGTTACCTCGGTTTTCGCTATGTCTGCATATTGGCGCAAGCGAGACGGATAATTTAACTCATAATCTTCTGTCTTTAGTTTCAACCAAAATGCAGCTTGTTGCTAGGCGAATAGATTTGTCATTGAAATCACATCGGTCATTGCTAGAGAAGAGCTGGAACTGATTAGAAGTGTCTGTGTGAAAACTCAAAGTGAAGTTAAAACTAAAGATTAATATTTAAATTAAAAAGGCATCGAGCACAAGCTGGATCAGCAAAGTGTTAGTGAACCTCTGATTCCTGAGATTACTAATACATCGAAGAGCAGTCTGTCTGGTAGGAATAAATCCGTAATTAAGTCTTCCGACTTAACAATGAACATTTTTTTTATATGACACAGTACAGTACTCACCAAACCTATTGGTGGACTGTGGATGTTGGCCGTGGCCACACAGAGCCAACCTATAGTCCCTGCTGTAAATCATTATCAATTTATCACGGGTGTTTCGGACGACCAGGGAGCGGGATATTCAACTTCGTGGAGTCACATCTGGTGAACAAGGAAAAGGAGAAGGATCTCGGGCCTTTTCCCAGTGCCTCTCAAACCCCCTGCCACTGCCGCCCTAATCCCACACCGCTGGACCAAACCAGCCTCTCCATGCCACAATAGGCCACATTTGTGCTAAAAGTAGTTGTTATATATAAAGACAGATCATGAGCGGCAGTGTCCAAAAATAAGTGCTGCGGAGTTGGTATAAGAAAACCTACAAATCAGTTTTCAAATTATGGGGAGCGCTGCCTGCAAATCCGTTTTATTTTTTTTTTCACTTCGTTGAAAGAAATGACCAAGTCTGTTTCGTCATATGAAAATGAACCTACAGCCGTTGTAAATTTTGCGAAAATTCTCAAATGGGACTTCATCGCCCCAGCGAATCCCAATATATTTTCGATTCGATGACAAATTAATTAATGGTGATGGAAAAGAATCACAAAGATTCAGATGTATACATTATTTTAGTTCTTTACTTCATCTTTGTATTAACTTAAATCAGTTATAATATCTACAAATTACTACAAATGTGGCAATGATCAAAAATCCCATGGGTAACCGTATTTAACGATTTATTTATTTTTATTAATATGTGCATAGATATGTGTATTCATTTAACATTATTTTCTACAGGGAAAAGGAAAATACACCTCTCGCCATCCTTGAGCTCAACGATCGCGAAGTAATCATGCAAGTAAATACACAAACATAACAAAGAAAAACAAAAGCAAACATCGTAAGTTTATATAAAACATCAATATACTTCATATATTATGCACATATATCCCCAATGTTAAAATATATATATTTATATAATTTAATCGAAAATAATTAATGTGGAAGCGAACCATCATTCGATTTTAGATCAGCCCCCCCCTTATCTGAATAGCTCAAACTGAATAATGTACTTGTATAATTTATAATTCCATATATATATATAGTGACATATTCTATGTCCACGTTATACATAATATATTCTATGTCTACGTTATACATAAGTCTAGACACCAAATTCCCCATTCCAATAATGTAAACTTTCACAGGCTGCAATTGTAAACAAGCCACCCCAAATTTCTCATACCGATAATGTAAACTTTCGCAGGCTGCACTTGTAAACAAAGAGCAGCTAAGCCGGGCTTCTCCCCCATCGATCAGCATTGATCGAAATAACTCACTGTCAGCAGATTTGCGTTCCCAGCCAACGCTGAGTAAATTCATTCCCAGCCTTTATAATATTGTAAACATTTAAATGCCCGAAATTAGGTTTCGTTATAACTCAATGCACAATTATCTGTTGGTCTTAAGTTGTTCTTCAATAAATGAACTTGTCGTGTAATATCGCCTTGTCTTTAATTCAACTTAACCGTTAGAGCTGTGCGCGGTTTTTATAAGATTCAAACTCACAGTAAATAAATAAAAATCTAATTGGCGCAGCCGGTAGGATAACAATAAATTGTGGATCCTGATGCAATAGCTAAGTTATTAATTCTTGTGTCCCGTTTACTGTTATCCGCTAAAACAACCAACGCGAAGGCAACCCAAGCGACGGTCAATATCGCGTCAAGTTTTATTAAACCTCGACAGTGACGTGTACACCAAAATTCGCATATTGTCAAAGCCGCGGATTGTGCAAAAAACTTGAAAAACAATTCAAAAAGACGCGATAGAATTCGAAGAGAAAATAATTCCAGAAACCTCTGGTTATCTCAAAAAAAATTCGAAAGTGCTATCTGTGCAAACCAATCAAACATTTTAAACTATAAGTTAACAAATTAAGTGAATACAATAAAAATATAATCAACAACTAAAAGAAACTGAACCTAAAATAAGAGAAGCTGAAGTGAAACAACAAAAGCTAAGAGATAAGAAAAATTAAAAATAAAACCAACTAAATAAAAAATAATAAAAAACATAAATTTATTATAATAAAGCCAACAAGCAAAAAAAAACAAAACAACAATGAAAGGCAACGCAACAACACCCCTGACCGATGCCAACTTGGCACAAGTGATCAACCAACTTAAAAACGTTGAGAAGTTCACTGGAGATAAGAACGCTTTGTACACGTTCATCAACCGGATCGACTACATTTTGGCCCTCTACACCACCAACGATGCAAGGCAGAGGTCAATTCTTTTTGGACTTGTGGAACGCTGCATCAGCAGTGAAGTGATGCTATCCCTTGGCATAAACAACTTGATGACCTGGACGGATCTTCGGAAGCAACTAATACTGAACTACAAGACGCAAACTAAGAACCACATCCTACTGGAGGAATTCAGGAGCACCCCGTTTAAAGGCAACGTTCGAGCCTTTCTGGAAGAAGCAGAACACCGTAGGCAGACATTAATGAGTTTCTACTTCATAATCATACTATCGTTCACCCTCTTTAACATATGTCACACCCAACAAATCCAGATAAATAACTTGGACACGGATCACGGATACTTACTATTTTCAGACAAGCCTTTAGAACTACCAACAAGGTTCGAACATCACTCATTGCGAATTAACGTAACTGAAATAATAATAGCAAACGAATATTTCAGTAGATCTATTCCTTTATTTAAAAATTCAACACAAATTAATCATTTATACAATAAATTACAGCAAGAACTAAATGGTATAATCTTTCATCATGAAAATCGTAATAAACGCGGACTGTTCAATGTAGTAGGCTCATTATACAAATTCCTTTTTGGTACACTTGACGATAACGACAGAGTAGAGTTCGAAAAAAACATTAATAATCTATCTTTAAATATTGTTCAAATTAATGAAATTAATGATATAATAAACATAATCAACAATGATATGAAAAGAATACAAGAACATCAAAATAAGAAAAATATACAAGATACTTTTACTTACCAATTATCACAATTCATAGAATACATAGAAGACATTGAAATGGGTATGCAATTGTCAAGACTAGGACTTTTCAATCCAAAACTACTTACCTTTGACAAACTTGACAGCGTCAATAACCGAAACATACTACTAATTAAAACATCCACTTGGATTAACTACCAAGATAATATCATACTAATTATATCCCATATTCCAATTGACTTTCAGTCCACTAACACTATCAAAATTATCCCATATCCTGATCATAATGGCTATCAACTTGATTACATTAGTACTACTTCTTATTTTGAAAAAGATAATAAAATTTATAATCGAGATAATAAACCAGTAATTGACGAATGCATAACAAAAATTTTACTACACACAACACCAACTTGTAACTTTGAACGCATAAATAACAAAGAAATGATAAAATACATTGAACCAAATACCATTGTAACTTGGAACATAACTAATACAATTGTAAAACAAAATTGCCAGAAAAATAATGTTGATCTTAATATTCAGGGCAACAAAATTATAGGTATAAATCAATGCAAAATGCAAATAAATGACATAATTTTAAGCGACAACTATCTACAACCAGAAGTTGATCTTACACCATTGTATCCCCCCTTAGAAATAATTAAAGTTAAACCTATCAAGCATGATGACATTGTAAATATTGTATCACAAAATAATGTCTTTACATATGCAACCATCATAATCATAACCATCATATTCATAATTATATTCTTATATCTTAAATATGTATCTTGTAATCCCATAATGTTAATCCATAAAAATTTTAAGAAACATATTCACGAACCCAAGAACCAAACAACGCCATCGGTTCAACCAGAAGAAGAAGAACAAAGAGACACAATTATCGAGTTGACACAAATAACATTGCCAAAACTTTACCCTTCAGTGTCATCTTGACTCGCAGGCTCGCCTCTTAAGGAGAGGGAAGTGACATATTCTATGTCCACGTTACACATAATATATTCTATGTCTACGTTATACATAAGTCTAGACACCAAATTCCCCATTCCAATAATGTAAACTTTCACAGGCTGCAATTGTAAACAAGCCACCCCAAATTTCTCATACCGATAATGTAAACTTTCGCAGGCTGCACTTGTAAACAAAGAGCAGCTAAGCCGGTCTTCTCCCCCATCGATCAGCATTGATCGAAATAACTCACTGTCAGCAGATTTGCGTTCCCAGCCAACGCTGAGTAAATTCGTTCCCAGCCTTTATAATATTGTAAACATTTAAATGCCCGAAATTAGGTTTCGTTATGACTCAATGCACAATTATCTGTTGGTCTTAAGTTGTTCTTCAATAAATGAACTTGTCGTGTAATATCGCCTTGTCTTTAATTCAACTTAACCGTTAGAGCTGTGCGCGGTTTTTATAAGATTCAAACTCACAGTAAATAAAAAAAAATCTAATTATATTACTACATCTATCTTGTTTAAAAAAAAAAGACATGTCAATTAATGGATTAACTACTGAATTATTAAATCGTTATAATTAAGAAGAAAAATATGTTCTAAATTCCTTTGATTGCTCGTCCTGAGTAGAGCACGTCCTGAGTAGAGCAATATTGACATAAGGTAGGGAGGGTATAGAAGATTGGGAATCAAAAACATCAGATTTCCCTATTTCCGATAAGAAATGTAACTATCTGCCCGTCGGGATCACAACATGATTTTTTTTTGTTCCATCCCCATTATTAGCGTATTTCTTTATGTTCCTTCAGAGCTTTAGATCTTATTTTCTTTCAAATTTAAAGTGTACCTAAAATTTATGCTAATGTGTGCTCATGGTTTTAACAACAGGAGAGTAGAGAAGAACCCCGACAATCCGGCGAGCTAGTTAGAGCATAGCTAGAGGTACACCATTCGAAATCTGACCATGTATCTGTCGCATCGTCATCATTAATTATATTTCTAAAAGAATCAGTATAATTCTGCACAGCACCCTGCACATTACATAATTGGCGCCCGAAACGTGGGACCCGAAGTCGAGCAAATAAAATGGATATCCCACAAATAAGCTCTTTGCCAATTCCATCAAAAGTAATAGAGTTTTAACTATTATGCCGAAAACACTTCATTAGTCACCACAGCTTTTAGTGCTAAATATGGAAAAGCGAATAAATCTAGAAATAAAGGTTCTTTCGACCGATTTATAATCCGACTGGCTGTGAGTGATAACTAAAAGGAGGGACAGCATAGTAGGTAATCAATATCAAGTTACTTGTGTAGCGAGTTAGAACGATTGGTTTGTGAGTATGCATTTCGATCTTAAAATAAGATCATCTGACCAAGCCATAAACTATTCTTTCGATAACAAGGACAAACTTAGTTTACGGTTAGAAATAAATTTGAATAGTCGGAACATTATTCTGCTAGACCATCTGTTTAGAGAATAACCATTATCTTATAAAAAAACCTCTTTACGAGGTAAAAGTCTAGTGACGAAAACATTTTCATGCCCCAAAATTTCTGATATCCAATTTTGTGACGAAAAATATTAAATTTTACACATGAATTATTAAACAAAAATTTTTGTCACTGGGCACATTGCGCTTAATTTTTCATACCTAATAAATAGTATTTTTTAGCGCAGTGCCAGTGACAAACATATATATATATATGTACATATGACATATATATGTACATATCTATATTTAAAAACCTAATATATGTAATAAATAAAACACAAAATTTTAATAACAATAAATTTATTGTTTTCATATCGCGTTCAGCGCGGCTGATCCGATGGCAGATTGCCCTCGGCGTCCAATTGTACCATCCAGCCTGGGGGGGCCGCCTGGTGTGCCACCGGCTCTGGGGCCTGGACCAAATTCAGGCGTCCAATGTCCTCAACGCGTACCCATCCTTGCGGGGCCGCTGGTGGTGCCGCTGGTGGTGCCGCTGGTGGTGCCGCTGCTGGTGCCGCTGCTGGTGCCGCTGCTGTTGCCGCTGCTGGTGCCGCTGACGATGGAGACGGGGCGGCCTCCCACCCCACACAACACTTGCCACATTCGTTGTGGCAGTCGCACTCACAGCGGCTAAATGGTAGCGGCCCATATTGGCGCCACCCGCCATATCCGCGGCCGCGTCCACGGCCACGCCCACGGCCACTCCACTCTTGTTGTGGAGCCCACTTCTGAAAATAAAAAAAGTAATAATTTGTATTAAAATAAAATTTATTTGTAAAATTTCTTAAGAATTTTACTTACACGATAACGTCCTTGCTGAAACATTTTCTTTGGTTTGTTCTTTCAAATTCAGGGATGACAAACAGGAAAACTTAGAATCGATAGATACTGATATTCAAGCCAACTATCGATACCAGTATTGAATGAAATCATCTATCGATATTAGCACGCATATTAATATCGATATTGCAGACTTAATTATTTGCTTTAAATTTGTTTAATTAAAATAAAACAATTAAATAGCTTTATAAGAAACATACAATTAGAATACGTTGCAGTAAGACTCGAATAGTTTAATTTATTTGAATAAATGAGATCCCGCATTCTTATTATGCCAAGCGCAAAATTTATCAGCACTCTCAAACTCTGGCTGCTATGACACTTTGTTGCTGCTGTCCTATTCCAATTCAAAGTAAAACGTATATATTCAGTTAATAGGTTATATCTTCCAAACCAATCAATAAAAATTTATGCATGATAATCATCTACTAACAAATTAATTGCATTTAAAATTAAAAAAATAAAAAAGTTTCGTCCGTGCCTGAATTCGAACCCGGAACCCGAGCTGAGAATTCATGCAAAAATCGGGCGCTCTACTCTTTGCGCCACTGGCGATCTTTAAGAACGACTGTCTAATAATAGATTTCATTGTTACTGGACTGTTACTCAAATAAAATTGCCGCTGCTGTTCTATTTTAATTCAAAGTAAAACGTATATATTCAGTTAATAGGTTATATCTTCCAAACCAATCAATAAAAATTTATGCATGATAATCATCTACTAACAAATTAATTGCATTTAAAATTAAAAAAATAAAAAAGTTTCGTCCGTGCCTGAATTCGAACCCGGAACCCGAGCTGAGAATTCATGCAAAAATCGGGCGCTCTACACTTTGCGCCACTGGCGATCTTTAATTACGACTGTCTAATTATAGATTTCATTGTTACTGGACTGTTAGTCAAATAAAATTGCCGCTGCTGTTCTATTTTAATTCAAAGTAAAACGTATATATTCAGTTAATAGGTTATATCTTCCAAACCAATCAACAAAAATTTATGCATGATGTATCAAAAAACGCGAAATATTAAAAGCTCAAACATATTCAAAATTAAAAAAAATCGCTAGCGGCGTTTTCTCGAAAACCGCCAAAATGTGGAAAAAATTACCTTTTTCCACCTGTAGCTTTTTACCTGTGTACTTTAGAAAAAAAGTTTGAACATATGCTAAAAAGACCTTCAAAGTACCTTTCCAACGACGTATAGATCATATCTGTAGCTTCTATGGTTTGGACCCTATAGGGGTTTTTAGTTTTAGCGGTTTTTAGCGATTTCCCGCTAAACTAGCTATTTTTCGAAAAAGTCGTAGAACAAACGTTTCTATATTTTTGAACAGGAACAAGTCCTCATTCAAACATTTTAGCTAAATTAACGATTTGATCCAAACAAACAAACAGACAAACAAACAAACAGACAAACTGACTTTTCATCTCATTTTCGGAAAGCGACTAAAAATTTCAAAATTAATTATCTTTTGAACCAGTAGTCGGATTTTGATGATTGAGATGTCATTCGACGCGTATTTTTATGAGAAATATTAAAAAATTAAAAATGTTGACCAAAAAGCTCCAGCGGCCCCATTAGCTCCAATCATTTAAAATGTGACCCTCCCACTTACACCTGTTTATCTCACAAACCAGGTGAGTTTTCAAAAGTCTTAGTATGCACATTTGTAAGTTAAATTTATACCTTTCGATCGGTATATAATTCGACCTGATCGGACAGTCAAAGCAAATTTTTCATTCTTCCTGTGAATATATGCTAGTCGCCTTCGCACCCTTCGTGCTGCTTTCGTCACTAGCGCGGACTGCCGTCCGCAGTGATTTTATTTATCGAAACTGAATAAACATACAATAGAACAAATTAAACTTTAATAGTTACATTTCAGGAAATATTTTAGGTAGACACGTGCAAATTATCAGGCTCTGACATTGCATGCAAAGCTATTGAGTCTTTCCGCTTCTGACTTCTTCCTACTTATTGTATTGTCTTATGTAATTATTTAGATAGAGTCGACAGTTGTTTTATATTATGTTGTTTCTTTTTTACTCATTGTTTAGTCTGATCTTATCTTATGTATTTACTATCTGACACATATCTTTACTCCTTCTCACTCCTTGTGCTCTACATCCTTATCTACTCCCGCATGCATGCAGGCTGGCTTATGTAATTTTGATCTTGCTATTGCTGAGTGCCGGGATTTCGACCCGTGTGGTAATTCTATGCCGTCGTTACCCTTTTGTGTCACTTGAGTGTCGCACATGTGGCGTCGCATTCCGAGGGTTGCTCAAAAAGTATGTTCATTTATGAACAGACATGCTTGAAAGGGACGAACTTTTCTTTTAGTATTTTTGCATTTAGTTTGAAATTAATCAATTGAATATTTATGTTCATATTTTTGTTTTCTTGGACTGAACAATTAAGTTGTCATTTTCAAGATGCCTTTGACACGCAGTCCAGAAACAGACCGAGCTTCTGGCTCAACGCCAGAGCGATGTGGCATCTGTCAGGATATTATAAGAGCAGAACAATTGATTGCTACGATTCCGTGTCAGCATCGGTTTCATATCAATTGCTTGAGCGATCTTATGAAAAGAACTCACATATGTCCAATTTGCAAGAAAGAGTTTAATCCCAACTCAGTTTCCTATGAAGATAATACTCTGGCAGCAGAAATGCAAGCAGGAGGTAGTGCTGCCACAAAGGAGGCACCAAATGCTGAAGCAAGCGCAAAACCTACAGGAAACACTCAAAATACTGCCGCAAGTAGAGGAGCTTCTCGTAAAGGACGAGGTAAATCTGGTATGCATACCAGATCTCAATCACGTTATTATAGAGACGACTCAAATGGTCGAGTTTCTTTAGACAGTACAGGTAATTACTCAGCAAGAGAAGAAATTAATGTAACAAATTATATACAGTCAGCTCTGCAAGATCAGCAGAGAAATATGATGGCAGAACTTACCACGTTTATCAAAGACTCAATAGAGACAACAATACAAACCCAACTAGGAGCCCTTCAATTGAATACCAACAATAGGGAGACCAATAACATTCCAGCCGCTCCTAGTGCCGCTCCTAGCTCAGCAGAAAATGTCAATAGGAATCTCCACTCAATTTTTAATGACTTAGAATTGGGGAGTCAAATTCGTAGCCCAAACAACCGCAATGTGGCACCTTCTAAGGCTGCTAACATTTTGTCCAGTTGGCGTTTAAAGTTCGATGGGTCAAAAGATTCCATGAATTGTAACGAATTTCTTTACAGATTACGCTTATTAACGGCTCAAACCTTAAACAACGATTATGAGTTGCTTTGCGATAATTTGCATTTGTTATTCGTTTCTAAAGCTAGCGACTGGTTTTGGAATTTTCACAAGAAGAACTACAAGTTTTCTTGGCAAGCCTTTTGTGCTGCATTCGAGAAGAGATTCGATGATTCTAAGGACGATTTTGATTTATGGGAATTAATCAGGAATCGTCGGCAGAAGGAAAATGAATCTTTTGATGATTATCAGTTGGCTGTTGAAGATATCATATCGCGTCTTTCACACGAAATAAGTGAAGAGAAATTAATTTACATCTTGAAGCGTAATGCCAAGAGCAGTCTCCGATTCGAGTTGTTGCATCTTAAAATAGCTAATAGAGATGAGCTGAGGGAGGAAGTCCGAAAGCATGAAAATTTTAATACTACTAATTCTTTTGCAAGACCAAGATTTGGCAAGGGCAACGTATCTGAGTTAGCTAGTGATCATGAAGAAGCAGAGGACGAAAGTATCTCAGCGATACATCGCAGGGCACTCACATGCTGGAACTGCGACAAAACAGGTCACCGTTTTGATGATTGTCTAGGTGAAAGGCGAGTATTCTGCTACGGTTGTGGAGCTAAGAATATATACAAGCCTCGATGTAATAAATGTAATCCTTCGGAAAACCGGAAACGGGATGCGCAGACCAACACTCTTCCAGCGCATCCGACCTCGAACGAGATGTAGTAGAGATTAGTGACATGAACAGCAGCTCAGAGCAGATAGTTCATGCAAGCTGAAGTTTGGCTACCGAAAGCAAATTATCAATTTTGCATGTCGGAAACCAAATTGATTCTTTCAGTGAAAATGTTTCTTCCCTAAAAATTGATAGTAGTAAGTTAAATTTAAGTCTTATGCCAAAACGTTCCACACGAAGACTTCGGACATTTTGGAAAAAAGTCAAAGTTGATCGTAAGAGACAGATCTCAGCAGTCTTTATGAGTTCAGACAATAGATTATACACCGATATAGTAATCAAAGGTCATAATTTCAAAGCGTTATTGGATTCGGGAGCCACAATTAGTTGTCTAGGTAGTGAAGCGGCTAAAGTCTTGCATCAGCATGAGAAATCTCAGAAATGCTCTGGACACATACGAACGGCAAATAATGAGCCATGTCCAGTGGTAGCCAAACTTGTCGTTCCCATTCAATTTCGTGGTCTTACTAAGGAAGTAGAGTTTTTTATTATACCTAACTTGAAAGAACACGTCTACCTTGTAATGTCCAGCTGCTACTTGCCCACTGACCTTTGTCCCATGAGCTCGGTACATCTAGTTTAGATCATCTGGATTTCCTAGAAGCGGCCAGCAAAATCAGCCTGTGGGTGGGTTCGATGAAGTCTTTACTAATGTCACTCATGGGTACATACATAAATAGAAGTAGGAAAACCAAGCCATATAATATAGGAAAGAGTCGATACAAAAGAGCGGAGAGTATTGCAAACACCAAAAAAAAATCCAACGGAATCTAAACAAATGCTGATGCTGCTCAGGTGTTCCAGCAGCTTATCGCGTCACAACCCTCCCTACCTACGAGCCTTCTCGCGCGAGAGAAATATAGAAAGCTCCCAAAATTCATTTACCCCTTCATCTCTTTAAGGAAAGAAAATTTAATTTACTCCATAATTAATTTTAATTATATTCTTCAAATTAAGTTTAGAATCATTGCAGTATTCAGTTGACAATTTTAATTTATCTAATTTTACAAGACTTCATTTTATTTTCTATTATTCAAATATTCTCTTCATAATTTTGTTTTCTTTTTAAGTTTACTGTTTGTTTATATTGTGTAATTTAAACAGATATAGTGTTTGTAACAAATGATCGTTATTTATTATCTTTACTCTCCAGATTTTTATTTCTAAGTTTAAATGTTATAAGTGCATGCTATTTATTCGTTTTTTGTTTTTTTATACGTTTAAGCTTCTGTCAATCAAGGCAATTTTATTTTTGTACCTAAAGTTAATCCATGTTATTTATTTCAATAAATTTATATCAATCAAAAAGCAAGAAAAAAGATCGTAGTAATAGTAAGAATTAGTTTTTGGAAAATAGATTCATGTTTTAATTGTACGTTAACTTTATCGAGGTTTCACTGTAATTTACATTGCTTTTGCATTTGTTCCACCAAGTGTGGGAGCAGCTGATCAAAACAAAGGTGAAAGAAGTTCAGAATCAGGTGGAGATCATAAAATTCACAGTAACGTTTGCAAGTGATAAGAGAAACACAACCAAATTAGATGTTGTTGTAATAGATAACAAAACGCCAGTGACAAAAACACGAGCTTGACCACTGCTTACTTTACACCTTCTTTTATGATTTCATCTGATTTGCACTTTTTCTTTTCACTTATTTGCGTGGAAACGAATTATAATGTTTTATATTGTTTTTTTTTTTTTTTTGTTTAAAACACACCCATGTCCAGAAGCGATGTTGAAGGCCTTCCCATGCTGTCTGTTGTTGTTTTAAATAATGCTTTGGGGTTAAGACTTAAAAACATATACAGGCATGCCACATAAATCTCTTTCACTTGAGTTTCACGTCAATTTCATTTCTCCGTGCCACAGTCTCAATCACCTGCACAATTTTTGGTGAAACGAAATCATCGCTCAATTCACTGGCATCCGATGCCATGAGAATAATGTCACATATTTTGTCCGAAATTTGGAAATTAGAGTTGTTGAGTAACTTTCATTGTTTGTCGCGCCAATAACTTTTAAATTTTTTTAGGCTATACAATATCAATTATTAAATAAATAAATTAAATAATATTAATTAAAGAAGAAATAAAATAAAAACCTACTTTTCAGCAATAATAAACTTACAAAAATTGCTAAACAAACCCTTGGGAAATTTAATCTGAGAAGGGGCCAACCCTTAGCAGCCTAGTACGAAAAGGTTGATGAACATGCTTAAAAACCTAAATCACACGAATTTCTGTGGCACGGAGAAATTTTCGAAGTGGAATTGCTTTTTTCTGAAATCACTTTCACTAGTGTTTTTTGTGGCATGCCTGATTTAATTGATTTCCGATTTCGATAATAATTTATTTTCAATTAATTTAATTATTATTTAGATATAAGACTGCGATCTAGATTATCACTTAATGAAAGTTGATTTTGCTGAATTTGCACTGTCACTACAACTTTTATTTGCTTTTGATCTTTATGATATGTAACGGGTTATGCACTTTTCTTTTTTTTTTCTTTTATATATTCTTCTTATATATTTTTCATATTCTTCTATTTATTTTTCAATTACTATTTCCCTTGCTTCTGGAGGGTTTAAACTTAGGTAAAACTGGAGGCTTAATCTGCATTTTTTTTACTATTTAGATATTTTTTTGACCACTTTAACGCCACTGAAATCTTTGCACTGTTTTTACGCCCTCTGCTGTTGCTAAATTAAAGTTGCTGCTCTTATTAAAGCTGCTGCGCTTTTTGCGGTTGCTGCGGTTGTATCAGCGTCTCTGCATGCACATTTGGGGAATTTGAGGTGCTCTTCCAATTCGGAAAGCTGCACTGCTGCTGCCTTCTATGGAGCTCAAGGAATACTCAAAGCCAACCGGTTGGGACGATATGTCTCATGTGAGAAGTACTTCAACCTTACAGGAATTACTAATAATGTTTTGCAGCAACTACATAAAAATTTCATAATTAGTTTGGTAAGCCTTCAATGCCTGTTTAAGAACTTACATGTGCCAATTGGTGTCTGAATAAGAATTCAGGAAAAATGTGTCGCCAAATGAGAAAAATAATTATTTTTCTTTAGTTTCCACAAATCCACAAGTCATTTGCTATAAATTAGAATGAAATTTAAATTCCGATGTCTAATTTAAGCATGGATTAAGTCTTACTTACTCTTGGTAAGGTTAATCACGTGAAAATGGAATTTTGTAAGCGCAGCTCAATGGAGAGATCTTTACAGCTCGAGTCGAAAGAGAATTGTCGAGGCCAAGGCTGGGCTTAATTAGGCCAATTAGGCGGAAATAGGTTTCTCTCAGAGAGTGACAGCTCATAAGCAGTGAGAGCGATTGCAGTGTTCAACAATGCGCTTATTATAAAATCCCAAATTCCTAATCGATAGTTACTAATTAATATACTAACTTAGTATATCACCTTTTTTAATCTAAATTTTTATACTGTTTTCACACATGCATTATTTATTTATCTATTTTTTTATTTATATATTATTATTATTATTTGCTATTGTTAAAGTAGAAAAGATTGCGGATATAACAATAACACGACCGATTGCTTTGGAGCATTCATAGAGAGTGTTCTCTCAGTTTTATTCAATTTTATATTTGACTTATTACATACAATATTCTTAGTGAGCTCTGCCGCGAAGAGCGTCGGCAGAGAGAGAGAGAGTTGCAGTATGTATGTACGTATGTGGTTATGTATATATATATATGTACTGATGGTACATACTCAAGAAGTGCTTACGCTAGCGATCTCACGCTGCGGCCAGTCCGCATAAGTGACGGATCCTATTACTGCACTTATGGATATTTATGATTGTATAAACATAGCAACAAAGTGTCGTTATGTTATGAGTTTTTACTCTTACTTTTAAGTTGGGCATATGACCACTTGTTATACTGTATACTCTACAATATTGTGGGCATATGCTCATTTGGCATACAACATACTACACCTCCCTTTTTAAAAAAATAACGTAATATATTGTAGTTATTTAATATAAAAATTATTATTAAAATTAAAATTATTATTAGTATTATTTTTGTATTTTGTTATATACTATGTTATATAAAATTTTTTTTTTTTTAACAAACAAATTTTTTTTTTTTTTAATTTAAAAGTTTTTTTTTTAATTTTTTGAAATATATATATATGTAAGATTACGTAATGAGTAGTGTTTATTATTAATGGTTCAATGAACGGTGATTAACAAACGAAATGAGATTATATCGTAATTGATTCAACATCTTCAAAATGATGCGACTTTCCACTGACTGCAGCTCACGACGACTTGTAGCGAATTCTAGCGACTCGTAGCGACTGACTTCTCTTCTTCTTATATTCTATCCGCGTTGCCACCTCTCCTCAACCAGGGATGCTGCTATGCTGTAAAGGGCTGCCACCTCACATTCGGCCCTCCTGATCTTCTTCATCCGTCCCGGATGACAGTAATTCTTCGTTCTCTGCAACGAATTTCCACAACTTGATATTGTCACAACTGGTAGCTGTAAAATTCGGTTCCTCGACGTCCATGGCCGCCTTCTTTACATCGTATCTGCCGCAACGTTTAACTTTGATGATTTCGTATGGGCCAAGGTATGAACTTGCCAGCTTTTGACCTGCGACGAATTGTGTTCGCTTTATAGCGACGAGATCGCCCAACTTGTAACCATATTCGACTTTGCGCTTCTTGTCGTAGTTGTTCTTGTAGATTTTTTGCGCCTGCTGAATATTGCGCTTGGCTTCAGTACGCAACGCATTGCGTTCCTCGTCAAATTGCTCTACCAGTTCCTGATTAAGTAGTTCTAGAAGTCGATCTTCAGATTTCGCGTTCATCTTTGTTCCAAACATAACTTCAAATGGTGACGTCTGTGTTGACATGTGTATGTGCGAGTTTATAGCTTTCTACACTTGAGGAACATATTTGAACCATTTGGTTGGATCATGTGCTGATAGTTTCGCCACGATAGAAAGAATCGAGCGGTTAACTCTTTCGATCTGTCCGTTGCCTCGGGCGACACCTGTTGTAGACCACACATGCTCCACCATGTTACTGCTCAGAAATTCTGCAAAAGCGTTTGCAGTGTAAGCGACACCTCTTTCACTTATCAGACGTCTTGGAAATCCAAACACATTTGACCAATCGGTTAGCTTCGTGATGACCTCTTCACAGCCTGTAGACTTCGTTGGGAACAACCATACGAACTTCGAGAACGCATCGACAACTGCAAGGATGAACTTGTATTGTTTCGCAGTGGCATCCATTGGTCCCAAGTGATCAATGTGTAGTGTATGCAGTGGTACATCGCCCAAAAGCTCAATGCAATGTAAGTGCCCTTCTTGCTTTCCCAACTTCTTGCTGTGAATTATGCAAGCAATACAATTATTAATAAACTTTGTTACCTTTACCTCGAGATGTGGTATGTAATACTGCGTTAAATGCTATGCATTGTCTTTCGCGTTGCGAAGTGACCAGATTCGTGTGCTTTTTGTATCACTTCTCGTTCCATCTGTTTTGGCACCACAAGCAACTCGTTTCCCACAACTTCTTTGTATAGCAATCCACCTTTCAGCTTGTAATTGTCATATGGGCCGTCTTGCAAGATTTTAACGACTGCTTTGATATGGTCATCGTTCTGCTGGGCCTTCTTCAAACGTGTTGACATCTCGGTTGTAATCATATAGACATCTTGCGGATAACGGCTTAGGTAGTCCACGTGCTTCATCTTCTCGCCAGCTCGATGTTCCATACTGTAGTCAAAATCCTGTAGATACAAGACCCATTGCGGAACTTCTCTTGGAATATCCTGTTTCTGCGTCGTCTGCTTAAATGCAATGCAGTCTGTCACCAATTTGAACTTTATTCCAAGCAAGTAATGTCTGAACTTCTTAAGCGCCAAATATGCAGCTTTGACCTCAAGAACGTAACTGTGTTGCTTCGATTCTGCCTGTGATGTCTTCTTGCTCCAGAAATATGTAGGATGATGCTTCTCATCAAACGTCTGCAAGAGCACTGCGCCGTAGCCATCTTTGGACGCGTCTGTGTGTAGCTCGGTAAGAGTTCCTCTGATGTAGATGTGAAGAACAGGCTCAGTAATCAACAAGTTCTCCAACTGCTCTATCGACTGCATTTCGGCTGGACCTATCTTAAATTCGGCATCTTTTTTCAGCAGGTTGGTAAGTGGGCGTGCTACTTGCGCATATTGTGGTACGAATTTTCGAAAAAATCCCGTGAGACCGAGGAAAGCTTGGACAGCTTTTACATTTTTAGGTGTGGTAAAGCGGCTGACTGCTGAACTTTTCTCGACTCCTGGCCAAATTTTGCCGTTTTCGATGACATGACCCAAGAAATGTATACGCTGCTGAAGGAAGCTACATTTCTTCCATTTTATCTTAAGATTATACGCGGCTGCCATCTCCAGAACTTCTTTGGTTTTCAGCATACATTCCTCAGCGTCGTCGGCGTATATGATGATGTCATCCATTGTTTATCTGCATTTTAAGCCACCTTGGTATTCTAAGATTCTCCAGCGTTTTTAGCTTTTCTAAAAAGGATTCCCAATAACTAGCATCTTCAACTGGTAACTCTTGATCCCATTTGTGTTCATCTAGCCACAGTTTTTGCATGAAAAGTTTGCCAACTACTGTTACTGGAGATAACCAACCTAGTGGATCATAAATCTTAGCTAAAATTGACAAAACGGATCTTTTATTAACTTTGTTTATTTTTTCGCAGAACAAGTTAAATTTAAATTCATCTTTGCTAGGTTCCCATTGCAGCCCTAGCGTTTTAATTGATTCGTTTTCTTCAATACATAAAACTTTATTTTCTTCTGAACCCTCTATGGAAGCTACAATTTCTGGAGTATTTGAAATCCATTTCCTTAAATTGAATCCTACTTTTCCTAATTCGCTAGATACTAACTTAACTAGTTCTTTAGCTTCTTCTTCAGTGTCAGCTCCTGTCATTAAATCGTCCATGTAGAAGTCGTTTTTAATTACGTTTTGGATTTTTTCACTTTCGCAATTATTTGCAATCTCTAATAGTGTCCTTGTTGCTAAATAAGGAGCTGATGCAGTCCCATAGGTAACAGTTGTTAGTTTGAAATACTGCAATTTTTGGTTTGGAGAATCCCTCCAGATTATGTACAGATACTTCTGATCCTCCTTATCAATATTAATCTGTCGATACATTTTTTCAATATCTGCAGACACTACAAACTGCCATTTACGCCATTTTAAGATAATATCGAAAATATCTTTTTGGACTCTTGGACCAATCCACATTATGTCGTTTAGACTTTTATTGTTCGTGGTTTTGGCCGATGCGTCAAAAACGACTCTCAACTTAGTTGTTAAGCTGGAGTCTCTGATCACACCTTAAATTAAAAAAAAAAAAAACTATCAGCTACCACAACCTTCATTGCCCCCCGGCAGAATGTTCAAGCATGAACACGAAGGCATTTAAAAACAATGTGTCCCGAAAACACCGATCGAGAGACGGGACACTGATAGTTGATCTAAGCAAAGAAATGTAAAAAAAACACACACGAAATATAACTCAAAATGCACTTGTAGTGCATTATCATAAAACTATATTTAGACGCATGAGAACGGCTGGAAAGGAAAGATAGGCATGTGTGTACACCACACGCGAACCCAGCTATCTGGGGGTCCTTCCAATGACTGGAAGGAGTTAGACATTAAGATTTTCATGTTAGTTACCTAAGGCTAAGATTTTAAGAAATAAAGTCAGTTCGTAATTTGTACTCAAACAGCTCAGTTGTCCACTCAGCTTCGTTACATAGTTGATGGATTGCCAATAAAGAATGAATACAAAGTTTCTATGTATCGATGCCACTCTTATAAAGACTTGAAAGAAGAGTCTGACATTTATGAACTTGTGCAAGAACCAAGTAAAAGCAGTGATAAAGCAGCGTCATCAAAGAACAAGCCGCCTGTGGTCGACAAAAAGAAAGAATTTTGTTTTAACTGCGGTTCAGCGGATCACAAAAGGAAGTTTTGCACAGCCGATACAAAATGCTTTAATTGCAACGAAAGCGGACATATCTCACGTGACTGCCCAAAGAAAGTTGATAAATGCCGTATGATATTAGATTGCAGCCGAGTTAAGGCGATTATTATCAACGGCGTCAAAGTGGACTGCCTAGTCGATACGGGATCAGACGTGACGATTGTCAATGAAGATGTGATGAAGAAGCTGAACAATGTCGACGTTTTGAAAAGCGAAACAATTTTACGAGTTCTTGGGAAGAGAAACACGAAGCCTATTGGTTGCTTTTATGCAAATGTAGAAGTCGATCAGCTAAACACCGAGCATAAATTCTTGGTTGTTCCGAATTGTAAAATTGACTGTGAGGCATTGCTGGGCCATGATTTTATTAAGAAGTTCAAATTTTTGGCCGATTCAACCGGATTTTCCTTTTTGAGCTTGGAGCAACAAGAAAAATCTTCAGAAGAAAACAACCTGGTATATAACGTGACTGAAGCGCCGAATTCAATTTCCGCACCACCAAGATATCAGAAGAACAAACTGCGATTATTGTTTTTAGAAGCAGTCTTTGGCTCTGACTTAGAGCTATCGGACGAATTTTTCGACGATGTTCCAGCAATAAGATGCTGATATCTCCGATTCAAGACTGCTTCGCAATCACTCCACATTGGAATAGTTGCATAATCGCGTTGGTCTTCCCATTTATCTTTGGTCATTGGGTCAACGCTGTTCATAACGAGGTGAACGATGATTGCGTTTGAAATCTTTTTATCGTCACCTATCGAGAGAAGTGAGCCATATATGGCTGAGACAGTGTCTATTCTCGATCTTAAAGCAGCAGCAGAAGGCTGCGCTATTTTTGGAAGGCTAAAGAGAGCGTTAATATTATCATTAAATATTAGACACTCATTGTCATACACTGTCTTTAGCCTGTCCAATGCCTTCAGATAATTTTCCTCATCTACATGGAATGCTCTTACAGTTCCTAGAGCTTCACCGGACAGACACGATATGAGATGATTAAATTTCTCAATAGCTGGAATTGTCGTATCATTATGGACGAGGGTTTCAAACAGACTAATAAAATTTTTGAACTCTGAGTATTTTCCACTAAACTTGGGAAGTGCCAGATGAGGAAGACGTGTGCGTGGAGTCGCAACCGGAACAACTGCTTGTGTAGTAGGAGTAAGTCCCTTAATGAGAGACTTTAAACGAGCCTTTGTTGTGATGCAAAGCTCTTCCAACTCGCCACGATATTCATCGTCTGGGTCAAATGATTCTACTCGAGTCTGATATTTTAACGCTGTCTCTATGTGAGAATCCAACATTTCTAATCTACATTCCAATTCTGTAGCTTCAAGGTTTAATTTACCCTTGGTAATTTGGTCAAACAAACGGAGTAAGCTTTTAACGCATATATTGCGTTTACTCTTCGAATCTTCAAGATTTTCCTTAGTGTTTGTCATGATAATATTTAAATTCGATAATATTTAATATATTAAAATATGATTGAATTTAATTATTAAAGCACTCGTTTATACGTTAAACGTTAAAAGAAGCAAAAACTAAACGAGCGCTATCAATTGACAAACGACTTTTGAAAATGAATATTCCTGACCAACAATGTAGGGGAGCGAGTGATGCTTGCCCAAAGCGCGCCAACTAAAATGCACACAAGCAACTGCACAGCTGTCGCTAAGCAAAACGAAAACGAAAACGAAAAATAGCGGACTGCAGCTTCGCTGCTATGTACGTGTGTGTGTATGTATGTATGCGCGCTGGTGTCAGTCAACTGGTCAACTTCCAGTGACTGCAAGTGTTGTCAAGAGAGGGGGGAACGAACGACTGAGCGAAGTGAAATTAATAAGCAATTAATAATGCTTTAATTTAGCAGAAGCTCAGAGCACTAATCGCACAATACTAATTATTGACAAAATGACAACAAACAAACTCCAAAGCGGTTACTTAGTGCATGCAATATATTAATATAAGTAAATATTAAATGCTCAACTACTTTACATATGTGCCAAGAATTGAAAGCGTTGGCTTTAATAGCACAACCAATGCAAATTGTGGTTGTTTGGCTTTCAATTTTTAGCACAGTACCTGCTGTTCTGGACTTTTGATTGCCGATGCAACTTTCCTTGGCATTTTCAGCTCCAAAATCGTCTTCCAACACAAAGAAAAGGGCGATGTTCAGATGGTAAAGATGCAGCAACAATATTTGCACGACCGGCGCGATTTATTTAAAATTATTAATTTAAATTATAAATTATTTCGCGTCGCGGGCCACACAATGCGAAGAATGATGTCTGTGTATATTTTTTGCTGCACTGTTCGAAAAAAATAAACACTTCGAACTTTGTTGTTTGGCACTCGAAAAAAAAAATCAAAAAATTCACTTTAAAATTGTCCACCCGGGGGCGCCATGAAAATTCATAAGAGTTTTTATGAAAATTTATTTAAAAATTATGTATTAAATAAACGAAAAATGGTGGCTTTTAAAATGAAGACTGCGACAGCGATTTCGTGCGTACGTTATAATTGTATTTCGACAACTGACTTCTTCATTTTCTTAAGCCTAGCTTTACCCTACGGTGGCGAAGCGAGGCGAATTCGCGCTCAGAGCGAATGACGAAAGCCTTATTGCGCTCTCGCTTCGCCCTAAGCCTAATTAACCCTAAACTTCATACAAATTTCAACAACTAACTTAAACTAGGATAAATATAATAAAAAAAAATAAAAAATATAAAAAATCCGCCGAAATGCGGCGACACTGGGCAACCAATTCCTGATGAAAGTACACTCAGAAAGAACTATCACTGCGGACGGCAGTCCGCGCTAGTGACGAAAGCAGCACGAAGGGTGCGAAAGCGACTAGCATATATACACAGGAAGAATGGAAAATTTGCTATGACTGTCCGATCGGGTCGAATTATATACCGATCGAAAGGTATCAATCTAACTTAAAAATGTGCATACTAAGACTTTTGAAAACTTACATGGTTCGTGAGATAAACAGGTGTAAGTGGGAGGGACAAAATTTAAATGATTGGAGCAAATGGGGCCGTTGGAGCCTTTTAGATTTTTTTTATAATTTTTCACTATACTTATCAAAAATACGCGTCGAATGACACCTTGATCATCAAAATCCGACCACTGGTTCAGAAGATAATTAATTTCGAAATTTTTGGTGCCCTTTTCAAAACGAGATGAAAAGTCAGTCTGTTTGTTTGTCTGTTTGTTTGTTTGTTTGTTTGTTTGTTTGTTTGTTTGTATAGATCAAAGCGTTGATTTAGCTTAAAAGTTTGAATGAGGACTTGTTCCCGATAAAAAATCTAGAAACGTTTGTTCTACGACTTTTTCGAAAAATCGCTAGTTTAGCGGGAAATCGCTAAAAACCGCTAAAATTGAAACCCCCATAGCATCCAAACGATAGGAGCTACAGATCTGTTCTATATGTCGTTGGAAAGGTGTTTTGAAGGGCTTTTAGGCATACCTTGAAAGTTTTTTTTTTAAGTAAAAAGGTAAACAGCTACAGGTGAAATAAGGTATTTATTTCCACATTTTGGCGATTTAAGAAAAATCTACACATCAAATCACTTTTAAATATACTGCATGTTGTAGAGAATTCAATTACGCGTTTTTTGACATATAACACATATCTGTCAAAATTCGTTTGGGCAAGATATTACCTATTAACTGAATATACCTTACACCTTTACACTACTGCATGGACATATGCAGTATGTACACTGCTTGCAGTGCATGTGGAAAGATACTGCTTGCAAGTGGTCAATTCTTTTTGCGGCAGATAAATCATTTTATAATCAAAAATATAGAAACTTTTGTTTTTCGACTTTTTTGAAAAATAGCTACTTTAGCGGGAAAACACTAAAAACCGCTAAAATTGGAACCCCCATATCATCCAAACGATAAAAGCTACAGATGTGATATATATATCGTTGAAAAGGTATTTTAAAGGGCTCTTAGGAATACCTTTAGAGTTTTTTTAAGATAAAAGGTAAACAGCAACAGGTGAAATAAGGTATTTTTTCCCACATTAAGGCGATTTTTGTGAAAACGCAAGTAATGATTTTTTCTAATTTTCAATATATTGTAGTTTGTAAAATTTCGATGTGTTTGGAAGATATTACCTGTTAACAGAATATATACGTTTTGCTTAAAATTGGAATAGGTCAGCAGCAACAACGTGTCGTAGCAGCCAGAGCTTGAGAGTTCTGTTAGATTTTGACAAAATTGTACCGTCAAAATATATTGCAATTTTCAAAACTTTTGATATCTTACTCCAAAATTTCTGATATCTTATAAAAAAACCTCTTTACGAGGTAAAAGTCTAGTGACGAAAACATTTTAATGCACCAAAATTTCTGATATCCAATTTTTTGACGAATAATATTAAGTTTTACTTAAAAATTACTACAAAAAAATTTTTTTGTCACTCGGCACTGCGCAAAAAATATATATTTATTAGGTATGAAGAAATTATATTTTTTGCGCAGTGCCGAGTGACAAAACAATTTTTTTGTAGTAATTTTTAAGTAAAACTTAATATTGTTCGTCACAAAATTGGATATCAGAAATTTTGGTGCATTAAAATGTTTTCGTCACTAGACTTTTACCTCGTAAAGAGGTTTTTTTTATAAGATTTGGATAAATGCTACCAACAGTCAATAACTAAAATTCGTGACAGTCTAAAAGATGACAACGTTTGGATATCAGATGACGAAACAACGGACAAACAAGGGCGATATGTCGCAAATTTGATCATAGGAGCATTGAGCGAAATTGAATCTTCAGGATCATTTCTATTGGCCTGTAAACAGTTAGACCAAGGGTCTTCCATTGGCAACATCAATGAGCCTTTTTAAGGAAGCCGAAGACATTATCTATAGTCAATCAGATAATTTGGGCAAGAACTTAAAAGAAAAACTCAAAGCCATTTTGAAAAGAAACCCCGATTTTCAAATAATATCAAAAATAAATAATATTATAAATCACAACACGGATGATCTATCTGGACTTGAGCCCGTCAATAAGGAAAATATATTAAAATATAAATATTCTCCAATAACATCATGCGATGTGGAGAGAAGCTTTTCAGCGTACAAAATGGTCTTTGGAGAGAAACGCCAAAGTCTCTCAATTAACAATTTAGAAAAAATAATGGTGGTTTATTGCAACACCAATTATAATTATTAATAATTATTAATAATTAATAAACATTTAATAATTATTCCACCCAATGAATCGCTTTTATATTATTTGATTTGTTAAATATAGAAACAATTTTTGTATATTTTGCATATGTTTTGCATATTTTGCATATTTTTTGCATAATTTGCATATTTTTTGCATATATTATGCATATGCATTTCATGCAAATATGCAAAAAAAAAAAAAATATGCGCATCGTTTTCTACTCTATTTTTAACGAAACGAACTTTGGTGTTATCAGAATTCATCTAACTTATCCCTAAAAGAATATGCAAATATGCAAAATCCGAGGTCTAGTGATTAACAAATGAAATGAGATTATATCGTAATTGATTCAACAACTTCAAAATGATGCGACTTTCCACTGACTGCAGCTCACGACGTATTGTAGCGAATTCTAGCGACTCGTAGCGACTGACTTCTCTTCTTCTTATATTCTATCCGCGTTGCCACCTCTCCTCAACCAGGGATGCTGCCATGCTGTAAAGGGCTGCCACCTCACATATATATTCTTATTCTTTTTTTTTTTTTAGTGTTTCAATTATTTATCCTTTTAAGCCTATCCTTATGAACTTTTTGTTCCCTATTTTTCATATTCTTTATAATTATATTATTATTGTTTTCTATACTAATGACCTCAAATGGTCCTATATAAGAAGATTCTAATTTATGACCCGTTTCATTCTTTAAATAAACCTGGTCTCCTATTTCTATTTTGAAATCTAAAACTTTCTTATCATTTATTTCTTTTTGCTTAATCTTATTTTTTTTAAAAGTATTCGAGCTCTCTTATACGCGTTTTCTAGTCTAAACTTAACTTCTTTAGAATAATCTTCTATGTCATATATAGGTTCTATTGTGTTTACGCTATTAAATTGTATTGGTAAGTTATTTTGTCTACCAAATACAAGTTCATATGGACAATAATTATGAGTTACTGATGGTGTTGTGTTAAAACAATACACGAAATATTGTAACCATACGTCCCAATCAGTTTTATCTACTGAAATATATGAACGAATGTACTCATTGAATGTCCTATGACTTCTTTCAACGGTACCTAATGTCTGGTGGTGATGTGCTGTAGATGTTATGTTGTCTATTTTTAAATATTTGCACAAGTCAGTTATAATAGAATTTTTATATTCTGTTCCCATGTCCGTAATGAACGTCTTCATTGGACCGTACTTCAGAATAAAAGATTCGAATATAGCTTTTGCCACAGTTGTTGCACTTTTGTTTGCAACAGGAATTGCTACTAAATACTTTGTCAAATCACATATTAAAGTGATTGCGTATTCATTCCCATTTTCCGAACGTGGTAGTGGACCAATTGTGTCTACTATCACTCTGTCAAAAGCATATTGTGGAGTTTCGGTTATAATCATAGGTGATCTTGTATGTTTTGTCGTTTTCGACGTCAGGCATTTTGGACATTTATTTATGAAATCTTTTACATGTCTAATCATGTTTTTCCAATAATATTGTCTCTTTATTTTTGATATCGTTTTGTTTATGCCTGTATGACCTCCTTGGATTGGATCGTCATGGAATGTAGACAATATAGCTTCTTTTTCTTGATCATTATTTATTTGGGTCACCGGCTTGAGTAGCGCCACTCTTAATGATTTTAAATTTTTATTGCCCACGGCCATTGCCTCTACATCTTTGAGTATAGTAACTACCTCCTCTATTATTGCGGCCTCGCTGAAATAATACTGTGCTTGCACTTCCAGTCATTTCTGTGCTGCAATGGATATATTTACCCATTACATCATTGAAAGTGACGAAGTTACCAGCTTCCAATATTACTTTCAGTTTCTCATGCTCACAATTTTTGATCATTGCAGAAATAGACTCGTTTGTTGAGAACTTTTCCGCATTGTTTGGGTCTAGGCCGTCATCAATAAAGGCTGCCTCCAATTGCTTTCGCAAATTGTCCATTTCTGTTGCATATTGGGAAGCGGTTTTGCCTTTTTGTTTTATGTTCAGTAATTTGGCTTTTAATACGTCGGGAGATTCTCCTTTTACGTTATCTTTAAGCCTGTTTATTATTCCGGATATAGTAGTTTCATCTTGTACTTTGTACAGAATTGTGCCGGTTATTTTTGATTTAATAACCTCAACTGCTATATCCTCCTGGTTGCCTATAGTTCTTTCCACTATGCGTAAAGCAGTTAGGAATTTGTTTAGTGATAACTTTTTACCATCAAACTCAAGTACTGAAGAGGAAACCTGCTTCGCGTATTCCATGTCTAAAGCAACCTGATTAGTCATTGTTTCTGTGTTTTCTTGCAGCGTTTCAATGTCACTGTCAATATCACTATCAATATCTGGATTGACTATTGGTTTAGACTCATCTTAATCTTCTAACTGGTTCTCGTCGAATTCAGCTAGCAGATTTGGATCTTCTGGGATTGTGATTACAATACTCCGTCTAGTACCAATATTATGCAATCTGGTTTTTAAACTTTTTACAATTTTCTGACATATGTTTCTATGCTCTTGCGTTAATCTATCATGAACTTTGTTTATTGTGGTTACTATATTATCTTATAAAAAAAACCTCTTTACGAGGTAAAAGTCTAGTGACGAAAACATTTTAATGCACCAAAATTTGTGATATCCAATTTTGTGACGAATAATATTAAGTTTTACTTAAAAATGACTACAAAAAAATTTTTTTGTCACTCGGCACTGCGCAAAAAATATATATTTATTAGGTATAAAGAAATTAGCGCAATGTGCCGAGTGACAAAAAAATTTGTTGTAGTCATTTTTAAGTAAAACTTAATATTATTCGTCACAAAATTGGATATCACAAATTTTGGTGCATTAAAATGTTTTCGTCACTAGACTTTTACCTCGTAAAGAGGTTTTTTTTATAAGATATCAGAAATTTTGGAGTAAGATATCAAAAGTTTTGAAAATTGCAATATATTTTGACGGTAGAATTTTGTCAAAATCTAACAGAACTCTCAAGCTCTGGCTGCTACGACACGTTGTTGCTGATGTCCTATTCCAATTCTAAGCAAAACGTATATATTCTGTTAACAGGTAATATCTTCCAAACACATCGAAACTTTACAAACTACAATATATTGAAAATTAGAAAAAATCATTACTGGCGTTTTCACAAAAATCGCCTTAATGTGGGAAAAAATACCTTATTTCACCTGTTGCTGTTTACCTTTTATCTTAAACAAACACTAAAGGTATTCCTAAGAGCCCTTTAAAATACCTTTTCAACGATATATATATCACATCTGTAGCTTTTATCGTTTGGATGATATGGGGGTTCCAATTTTAGCGGTTTTTAGTGATTTCCCGCTAAACTAGCTATTTTTCGAAAAAGTCGAAAAACAAAAGTTTCTATATTTTTGATTATAAAATGATTTATCTGCCGCAAAAAGAATTGACCACTTGCAAGCAGTATCTTTCCACATGCGCTGCAAGCAGTGTACATACTGCATATGTACATGCAGTAGTGTAAAGGTGTAAGGTATATTCAGTTAATAGGTAATATCTTGCCCAAACGAATTTTGACAGATATGTGTTATATGTCAAAAAACGCGTAATTGAATTCTCTACAACATGCAGTATATTTAAAAGTGATTTGATGTGTAGATTTTTCTTAAATCGCCAAAATGTGGAAATAAATACCTTTTTTCACCTGTAACTGTTTACCTTTTTACTTAAAAAAAAAACTTTGAAGGTATGCCTAAAAGCCCTTCAAAACACCTTTCCAACGACATATAGAACAGATCTGTAGCTCCTATCGTTTGGATGCTATGGGGGTTTCAATTTTAGCGGTTTTTAGCGATTTCCCGCTAAACTAGCGATTTTTCGAAAAAGTCGTAGAACAAACGTTTCTAGATTTTTTATCGGGAACAAGTCCTCATTCAAACTTTTAAGCTAAATCAACGCTTTGATCTATACAAACAAACAAACAAACAGACTGACTTTTCATCTCGTTTTGAAAAGGGCACCAAAAATTTCGAAATTAATTATCTTCTGAACCAGTGGTCGGATTTTGATGATCAAGGTGTCATTCGACGCGTATTTTTGATAAGTATAGTGAAAAATTATAAAAAAAATCTAAAAGGCTCCAACGGCCCCATTTGCTCCAATCATTTAAATTTTGTCCCTCCCACTTACACCTGTTTATCTCACGAACCATGTAAGTTTTCAAAAGTCTTAATATGCACATTTTTAAGTTAGATTGATACCTTTCGATCGGTATATAATTCGACCCGATCGGACAGTCATAGCAAATTTTCCATTCTTCCTGTGTATATATGCTAGTCGCCTTTCGCACCCTTCGTGCTGCTTTCGTCACTAGCGCGGACTGCCGTCCGCAGTGATTATATTGTGCTGTTAATATTTGCGCATGATGTATCAATGTATCTGACTTTATTGTTTTATCAGAATTGACACATTTATATGATTTTTCGAACTTGTCTTTATAATCATTTATTTTCTTTGCTAATGTATTCCATTCCATTCTTTGCAAAAGAAAATGTAGTTTTTAACGATGTATGCGCAGCATCAATATAGTTTCTGTGCCTAGTATTGGGTGTGTTTCGGTGATAGTTTTTACCATTACATAAGGTAATGTATTTAACACCATGCCTTTTTCAGTTTTTGAACTACCGATTAATGGGCTTGCAACACTTTGAAACTTTTATATATATTCGTTTTCGAATTCATTTATTTTAATGAATTCGCGATGTCTTTGCAATATTTGTAATGCATTTATCGTAAAATTTGGTTCTTTATTATATATTTCATTTATTAAGCTGATCATATTATATCATTTCTAAGTTGTCTGCTCTACTTGCATATCTCTTCTTTATGCACTTATTATGCAACTTATATAATTTCGTTAATGAATTTGCTAACAAAAGAACAACAATTATTATAAGCATAATCGTTATTACTTTCAAATCTACTGAGGCAGTTTCGACATTATTAATAACATTTGCGGTTGAATCCGCTACTTTCGATTCGTGGTCTAACATATTTCCTGCTTCTAATATATTATCGTCTTTTGATATTGAATTCGAAAGCATTAAATTTGAATTTTGGATTTATGGTTTTTGTTTTTTTTTTTTTTTACAAGAATATATATATATTTATGTTTGATTTATTATTATTTTTTAAAAAAAAAAATTGTTGTATCAATATTTTCATATTCGATCAACGCAGTGATCTCCTGGCTAATGCTTCGCATTGCTTCACAGGCCATACTCTATTACGAGCAACGCAATTATCGCTCAGTATTACAAACATATTTTTACATTTCATTTAAGTTAACATTAAAATTATTATAAAATTTTTTTTTTAAAATTAACAAATATATATTTTTTTTAAAAATCAAGTTGCGCCCTCTCTGTAGCGCTGCCGGTCCTTGATGATGACTTAGCTTGGAACGCTAAGTGGTGCCGGTGCTGGTCTCCGCACAGGCTGTTGGGGCGCCGGTGCTGGTCCTCTCACAGGATGTTGGGGGTTGGGGCGCCGGTGCTGGTCTTCTTACAGGCGGTTGGGGCGCCGATGCCGGTCTTCTTACAGGCGGTTGGGGACGGGCTTATTGTAGTTCTTGCTGGCATGCTGACCAAAGTACCAGACTTCCTTGTACACCTTGAGCTCCTCAAATTCCAGATCGGTCAATTAGTTGCGATATTTCTTAACCAGCTCTGATGGTGTCATCGGCGTGCTGAATTTCAGCTCGGCGCTTCCTGTGCTGCTCGCCGAGTTGCCGGAGCTGCCGCTGCTGCTGTTTGATTTGGTCGAGGAGCCGCGCTCGTTGCCGCTGCTGCTGTTTGTGGTTGAGCATGAGACGGGAGAGCCAAGGTTGTTGTTGCTATTGCTGTTGTTGTTGTTGCTCAAGTTGTTACTGCTGCTGCATAGTGTTGATGATTGTTGTTGCTGCTGCCGCTGCTTCAGTTGTAGTTAATTAATTAATTTTCTTTGTTAATTAATTAATTTTCTTATTAATTCCATTAATTTTCTTTATTTCACGCACAACATGTTCGTGACACTTGTCACGGTCGCCATGTTAAAGTAGAAAAGATTGCGGATATCACTGCGGACGGCAGTCCGCGCTAGTGACGAAAGCAGCACGAAGGGTGCGAAGGCGACTAGCATATATACACAGGAAGAATGGAAAATTTGCTATGTCTGTCCGATCAGGTCGAGTTATATACCGATCGAAAGGTATCAATTTAACTTACAAATGTGCATACTAAGACTTTTAAAAACTCACCTGGTTTGTGAGATAAACAGGTGTAAGTGGGAGGGGAATAATTTAATTGATTGGAGCAATTGGGGCCGTTGCCGCCTTTTTGATTTTTTTTTAATTTTTTACTATTCTAATCAAAAATACGCGTCGAATGACACCTTGATCATCAAAATCCGATCACTGGTTCAGAATATAATTAATTTTGAAATTTTTGGTGCCCCTTTCAAAACGAGATGAAAAGTCAGTCTGTTTGTTTGTCTGTTTGTTAGGATCAAATCGTTGATTTAGCTTAAAAGTTTGAATGAGGACTTGTTCCTGCTCAAAAATCTATAAACGTTTGTTCTACGACTTTTTCGAAAAATCGCTAGTTTAGCGGGAAATCGCTAAAAACCGCTAAAATTGAAACCCTTATAGCAGTCAAACGATAAAAGCTACAGATGCGATATATATATCGTTTAAAAGGTATTTTGAAGGGCTCTTATGCATACCTTTTAACTTTTTTTCTAAAGTACATAGGTAAATTTCTACAGGTGACATAAGGTATTATCCCCCACATTTTGGCGGTTTTTGAGAAAACGCCGCTAGCGATTTTTTTTAAATTTCAATATGTTTTAGTTTGTGAAATTTTGCGTTTTTTGATATATGACACAAAAAATTTTACCGATAGGTTTGGAAGATATAACCTATTAACTGAATATATACGTTTTACTTTGAATTGAAATAGAACAGCAGCGGCAATTACATTTGACTAACAGTCCAGTAACAATGAAATCTATAATTAGGCAGTCGTTCTTAAAGATCGCCAGTGGCGCAGAGTGTAGAGCGCCCGATTTCCGGGTTCAAATACACATGAATTATTAAACAAAAATTTTTGTCACTAGGCACATTGCGCTTAATTTTTCATACCTAATAAATAGTATTTTTTAGCGCAGTGCCAGTGACAAACATTTTTGTTTAATAATTCATGTGTAAAATTTTATATTTTTCGTCACAAAATTGGATATCAGAAATTTTGGGGCATGAAAATGTTTTCGTCACTAGACTTTTACCTCGTAAAGATGTTTTTTTATAAGATAATAATAACACGACCGATTGCTTTGGAGAATTCATAGAGAGTATTCTCTCAGTTTTATTCAATTTTATATTTGACTTATTACATACAATATTCTTAGTGAGCTCTGCCGCGAAGAGCGTCGGCAGAGAGAGAGAGTTGCAGTATGTATGTACGTTAGGGTGTCCCTTATTTGGTCAAAGTCAATATTTTTAAACGCATACGGGCTAGTTCTGTTCATTAGGTCCTAAAGCACTCAGAAATAAATTTTTACCTCAATCAGAGTATGATAACCCGTGCCGACTTGGATCGGAAAATTTAAAGATTATATGGGACAAAAAAAATTTTTTTTTTTTTTTTATTTTTTATTTTTTAATTTTGTTTATTAGGTCCTAAAGAACTCAAAACCAAGTTTTCACCTTAATCGGAGTACGATAACCCATTCAAATTTGCATCGAAACATGAAAAAACATCGAAAAATGTATAATCAGTGTTAAAATACTGTTTTTTCATGTTTCGATGCAAATTTGACACTTTGTTGCTGTGTTTATACAATCATAAATATCCATAAGTGCAGTAATAGGATCCGTCACTTATGCGGACTGGCCGCAGCGTGAGATCGCTAGCGTAAGCACTTCTTGAGTATGTACCATCAGTACATATATATATATATCACTGCGGACGGCAGTCCGCGCTAGTGACGAAAGCAGCACGAAGGGTGCGAAAGGCGACTAGCATATATACACAGGAAGAATGGAAAATTTGCTATGACTGTCCGATCAGGTCGAGTTATATACCGATCGAAAGGTATCAATTTAACTTACAAATGTGCATACTAAGACTTTTGAAAACTCACCTGGTTCGTGAGATAAACAGGCGTAAGTGGGAGGGGCAAAATTTAAATGATTGGAGCAAATGGGGCCGTTGGAGCCTTACTGAATTTTTTTTTAATTTTTTACTATTCTAATCAAAAATACGCGTCGAATGACACCTCGATCCTCAAAATCCGACCACTGGTTCAAAAGATAATAAATTTTGAAATTTTTAGCGGCCTTCCGAAAATGAGATGAAAAGTCAGTTTGTCTGTTTGTCTGTTTGTTTGTTTGTTTGGATCAAATCGTTAATTTAGCTTAAAAGTTTGAATGAGGACTTGTTCCCGCTCAAAAATCTAGAAACGTTTGCTCTACGACTTTTTCGAAAAATCGCTAGTTTAGCGGGAAATCGCTAAAAACGCTAAAATTGAAACCCCCATAGCATCCAAACGATAAAAGATGTGATCTATATATCGTTGAAAAGGTATTTCAAAGGGCTCTTAGGCATACTTTGAACTAGTGTTGCCAGACAGATTGTTTTTGCTTGTACAAACAATAAACACCTTTTGACAAAGTTGTACCGTCAACAAATATTGCAATTTTCAAAATTTCTGATATATTACTCAAAAATTTCTGATATCTTATAAAAAAAACCTCTTTACGAGGTAAAAGTGTAGTGACGAAATCATTTTCATGCACCAAAATTTCTGATATCCAATTTTGTGACGAATAATATTAAGGTTTACTTATAAATTACTAAAAAAAAATTTTGTCACTCGGCACTGCGCAAAAAAAAAATATTTATTAGGTATGAAGAAATTAGCGCAATGTGCCGAGAGACAAAATTTTTTTTTAGTAATTTATAAGTATAATAATGGAAAATAATTTGAGTATTCAAGATGATAATCTTGAATACTCCAATTATTTTCCATTATTATATTTTTATTAAAACAAATCTGAAAAAAAAATTTTCTGATGACTGTGCACTCTTTCTAATGACTGTGCACACATTCAACACTGTTTCAACTGACAGAACGACTTGAATGACAGCAAATTTTCATAACAGTGTTAAACAGTATCATATGAAATTATTTGAATCACACGACAGCTTAGCTTCGAGTCAATGAGTCCGAAAAATGAATGTATCATAAGGAATTGAAATTATGACTTGAAAAGCACACTGTGTCGTTTTGAATGTGTGCACAGTGTGATTTCTGACTGTTAACACGATTTAGTGTGAGCTCATGCAGGGCTCTATACACTATACAAAAATTTAATTTTAATTTCTATTTAAAATACCTGTACACTACACCCACTGTATAATTTGCAGTAGTTTACGTAGCAAATTAGACAGAAATGTGAACTTTGTGAATTTTGTTTATAATAATTTGACTAAGACCGAATGTCCTTCGCATGAAACGTACCCACAAGATGCCCTTGAAAATCTTCCAAATTATAATAAGAATTACCTAATTTCTCTCGCACACGCGCTTTGATGAAGGCTGGACCCAACTTAGCATTGATACCTTTTACAAAATTGCTTTGTACAAAGCTTCGCCTAAAGACTTCCTAATTTACTTTAAAGTCCACATTTCGCGTTCTCAGATTATAATTATTTGCTTGTTTCTGATACGCTTCGTTCATGTTCTTGCGTAATGTTTTCCGTAGCAAATCAAGTTGGTCGTCTCTATTAAGCTCACTCACAGGCTCAGTTAACATTTTCAAGTTCTTGAGCAATTTATAATGCGATCCATGAGTAATCATGTTAAAGCCATCGAGCGCATGATAGGGAGAACATTTTATGCTCTGGTGCAACGAATTTCGTAGGGCACAGCTGATTGCATGAATATGCTGATACCAATCAGACTTTAGATAAGCTCGTATTGCAGAAACGATGGATCTATTCACACGTTCCGACGCATTGAACTGAGGCGAGTATAAAGCCGTATACATATGCCGAATACCAAAAGACGTAAGAAAAGCATTGAACTCATTAGCTTTAAACTGCGAGCCATTGTCACTAATAAGCAGTTCGGGGACTCCATAGACAAAAAAAATTTGGTCCTGTAAAAATTGCTGCACTGCTTTAGCAGTAAACTTTTTTAGCAAACAAAGCCAGTGAAACTTTGAAAAGTGATCTAAAACAATTAATTTGCCAATATAGCGTTGCTTACTGCGTGGATATGGACCGAGAATATCCACATAAATTCGCTGAAATGGACGATGCGACTCTGCTTGTTGACCCATGGGAGGCTTAAGTGTAAAATTAGGGGCTTTTGTGGATTTGCAAACTTCACAACTCCTAAAATACGCTCGTACTTGCGTAACCATTCCTGGCCAGTAAAACTGCCTACGAATAATTTCCAGGGTTTTTGACATACCGCCATGTGCAGATATCACTACGTCGTGAGCACGTTTTATGACCGATTCCGTTAAGCCTTCAGGAACCCAGAGTTTCCATCCCGTCATCTTGGCTTCTTCCGACCCATGATCATGTTCTGTGCGAATGTACACGAAATCTTCAACAATTTTCACATCAGGATATGCATGTTCGTTTGCCGATATCTTCTCTTTGAGTGTCTGATACTCTGCATCCTTAAAACAAGGGGAACTTAGATCAATTTCAGCACCGTACGACTCTATTTCTGCGATTTCTTCTGCATACATGCGAGAAAGAGCATCTGGAACTACATTATCTTGCCCTCTTCGATGGCTTATATTAAATTTATATCCCTGAAGTTGCATAGCCCATCTGGCTAATCTTCCTTTAAGATTTGCTTGTTTCATGAGCCACGCTAGGCTCGAATGATCAGTAATGACTTCAAAATCTTGCATTTCTAGATAGCAGCGAAATCGTTCAATCCCCAAAACAACTGCTAAGCACTCTCTTTCGGTCACACTGTCATTTCTTTTTGCCAAATTCAACTTTTTAGACATGTATGCCACAGGTTTTTCTAGTCCTTCATCATTTAGTTGTACTAAAACTGCTCCCACGCCATGATCACTTGCGTCGCAGTGAAGGAAGAATTTTTTGTTAAAATCAGGATTTTGTACGACAGATGCTGAAGTTAACAACTCTTTAAGCTGCTGAAAGGCTTCTTGTGCACTGTCTGTCCATACAAACTTAGATTTGGATGATAACAAATCTGTTATAGGTGTAGTGATTTCCGAAAAATTTGCAATAAATCTTCTATACCACGTTGCCAAGCCTAAAAATCCACGTGTCTGCTTAAGCGACTTTGGAACAGGCCAGTTAAGAATTGACTCAATCTTGCGAGGATCGCACAGTGGGCCAAACGGGCAATCTAGCGGGATATAAGTCGAATTATAATTTTCAAATATTCGTTATTTTTTTTATTTCTTTTGATTGACAACTCTTGTCAAAGCTTATAAATGCTTTGGTATGAGCTTTTCGATGCATTCCTGATCTGCTGTGAGCTTTCAAAGTGAACATATGTTTAGCACGTGTCCTGCCAATATTTGACTGCATTTATTAGCTTCTGTGAGTTGAGCCAAATTGCAAACCAATTGTCAATTTCTTGAACCAATATCTTTTTTTCTTAATCAGATAAGGTATGTACTAAATAAAAATTATATATTTGTGACCCGTCTTTTTATGTGTAGCAAAAAAAATGTGGTAGAAGTATGCATTTTTAGAATATATGTTTTTATAGCGTATGCTGTCAACTTTGGGCTAAAACTAGCGTGCTCCAATCGGATCCGAGCTAGTTTTAGCATATATGTAAAGTATGAGTCCTTGTGGTGTAAAATTTTTCAAAATGATAACCAACTACGACCAACTCTTAAGTCTGTTGCCCTTTTTAGCTGAAATGTCAATCTCCAAGCGCTCACTGTATATAATTTGGCTTAACGAAAAAGTGGCCCAAAAAAAAATGTTGGAATGGAAGATGTCATAAATGGATTGCTTATATCTTCAGATCCGCTTATAACATCTTTATCAAAAGCTTCGAATACTTTCAAAAAAGATATAAAGTTAGATTGAGTCGTAGCTGGGTTGCTCACTAACTTTAAAAATAATTCGTTTGATTCAGATTCATCGGATTCTGATTAATAAGTTGGTTTTATTTTACTTTTACTTTTATTTTCACGATTTTTTATCATATTCTTTAAATAAATTACTCAAAATTTTAAAATGTTAAGAACTCAAAAATATGTATTAATCAGTTGTATGGGGGGTATGAGAAATGGTTGACCTAGAAAATTTAAATTTAGAGAGTACGTGAAGAATGCGTTGAAATCCTTAAGTATAAATTTTCATTGAAATACCTCTTCATTTACTCAAGTTATTAATAAAATTCCGCTAGCAGAGCTGTTTGGCCCACTGTGCGTTGTATGCTACAATTATTATTAATTATTTGGCGCCCGAACGTGTGGGGCCCGATCTGGCAAGCCCCGCTCTAAAATTACGATAGAGCAAAAATGTCTCTTAGTCGATAACCTTAAACAAATGTATTAATACTGTCTGTTTCAGGCATAGATTAATACAATTGTCTTTATTTCTAATTCCAATTGTCAAATCTTCTTGAAAAATACTGGGGATCTATAATCATGGTCGTCTTATTTTGCTGGTGCGTTTCTTTTAGTGGGATGGCCTTGAGAATAGTTATCTCATAATACAGTATCCCGCTGATTTTCAGCTAGATACAATGTTAGTACTATCGGATACTAGATAATTCTGACGATCAGGAATATTGCCGTTTGCTATGCGGCTGATCGTTGTTTTATCAAAATATCTAATAGATACTATCGTATATCACAGATATTGTATCTTAGCAATCCTGTACTTGTTGCTTGTTTATGAACAGGGTTGTTATTACTCAAGAAAGTTGCTCATAATTTCCGGATATATTTATAGATTATTTTGCAGTTAAATATTTTGATTTTTTTGTTTGAAATTTATTTTCTTTTGAAGTTTAGGTAAACATTTTGATTTTTTTTAACTTTTCTTAAATATTTTGATTTTTTTTTGGAAATTTTTTTTTTTAAGTTTATTTTTTAATTAGTAGTATTAAATTGAATACTATACATAACCGGCTTTGACTACCTTTCGCTATCGAAATTGTGTCAAATCGGCCATGTTTGTAGCTCATAGTTGTGAAAATTTAGCTGGTGAGATTCAGTGCTATATTTGTCTCAAGGACATCGACCACAGAACTTAACTTTTATCCACCAGCTGTAACCATACTTTTCATTGGGTCTGTTTCAATACGAAAGTCACAAATAGAGACATTTGTCCTGTTTGTAAGAAAGTGTTGCAGACCTCTACGCTAAACTTAACCTTCAACTCAGAGTTGAATCAGTCAACTCAGAGTTTACCAGGCTCATCTATGCCACCCGTCACTAGAGGTCAGAGCAAGAACACAGCTGAGCGAAGTAATATGGACAATACTTCGCAGAACCCGGAAGACGCCTCTAATGTGGCCAACAGAGAGTCTCCTTCAAATGTTAACGAGCTGCAACATTCTTTGGCCGAAGTTCTGACTTTGCACACCACGAAACAAACTGAGTTAATTATTCAGTCGTTAAATGAAGGATTTAGAAATCTCATGTCTGTTTTCGCTTCTCAGATAGCTTCATCTTCTCACTCTCGCTCATTACCTTTGCAAACTAGTCCACCTATTGCGTCTCAAGGTTTGTTGGCACAAACAGCTGACACATCTATGTTGCCAGAATCTGCCAATTCTGCCAATCAGTTGCCTACAAGGTCCCAAAATCGCACATCTCCTGGAATTATGTCTGCAAATCATTCCTTACCTAGACTTTCGCCATTAGGAACTGAGCTACGTCCAGATCGGATAAGCCAGATTATTACAAATTGGAAATTAAAGTTTTCTGGCAGGTCAGGAATATTTGTTGAGGACTTCATATATCGTGTGGAGGCACTTACTATTCAAACGTTGGATAGCAATTACGATTTGCTAGCTCGTTACATTAGTAATTTATTTGAAGGAAGCGCCTCAGAGTGGTATTGGCGTTACCACAAGAGCGTTCATGAAATAAGATGGGAAGATTTGAAGAATGCTTTGCGGGTCCAGTTCAGAGAAGAACGAACAGACGTAAACATCCGAGCTGCGATCGACCGTCGAAAGCAAAAGGAAAATGAATCCTTCGACGAGTTTTACGAAGCTGTCGTGCAGATAGCAGATAAATTATCTGAACCGTTGCCAGAAGCATATTTATTAGCTTCGATTCGGTCAAATTTGCTGCCCGAAATTCAGCATGAGCTTCTCTACGAGAAGATTGAGAGCATAGCTAAGTTGAGAAGCATTGTTAGAAAGCGAGAAGTATTCTTTCAGACAATGCAGAAGCCGCTATTGTCTAAGCCACGACCAGCTCCTCGACCGGCTCCACGATTTGTACACGAAGTTGATGTTGATTCTGATAATGAATCTATTTTAAGTGAGAACGATGTAGCAGCCATAAGTCTTTTATGTTGGAATTGTGGCAAAAATGGTCACCGCTATCAAGACTGCGTGGCCGATCGTCGCGTCTTTTGTTATGGGTGTGGTCAGGCAGACACATACAGACCAACTTGCTCTAGATGCAACAATTCAAAAAACTCCTTGCCTCGTGCACCACAGAAAAGTGCACGCAGACAAGTAGCCTCGAAAGCGACCAATACGGATTAGAAGCCCCGAATTCTTCTAAAATATTTCCTCCGGACATTCAATCTTTACCTGATATACCTTTACACAATCGGATCAGTAATTTTAATCATCAAATTGAGAACTCTACAAGTAAACGAGATGCACGCTCCAAGCTACGAAGAAATGCATATCGTAAGCAACGAAGGCTGGAAAACAAGTCGCTACTATCTGCAATTGTAGACCACGATATTCGTCCATATGCAGATGTAGTCATATTAGGCAGATCGGTATCTGGTTTAATGGTCACCGGCGCCTCATAAACCAATGTGCTCTACTGTGCGAACTGCAGATGGCAACACTCAGAAAATTATCGGAAAATTACGTACAGAAGTCGTGTATAGGGGAAATGCTAGGACTTTATCCTTTTACTTAGTCCCTTCGCTAGTACAGCCTCTTTACTTGGGCATTGATTTTTGGACAGAGTTTAAGTTATTACCGGCTGATTTAACCAAGTCTGTCAATTTGGCTAGCATCGAAAGTATCGATGCTGACAAATTTCGCTCATTGTCACAGCCTCAGAAAATTATTTTAAAGCAAACTATCGATTGCTTTCCATCATTTGCTAAAAACGGGTTAGGGAAAACAAACATTCTTTCACACGAGATTGATGTGGGCAATGCAAAGCCAATCAAGCAACGACACTATGCCGTTTCTCCGGCAATTGAAAAACTAATGTTCGATGAACTCGATCGCATGCTTTCCCTAGGAGTAATTGAAGAATCGGATAGTGCTTGGTCATCGCCAGTTGTGCTCGTGCGAAAGCCAGGCAAAGTAAGACTCTGCATTGACAGTAGAAAGGTCAATGAAGTGACACGAAAAGATGCCTACCCTATGCCACTCATAGACGGTATACTTAGTCGCCTTCCGAAGGCCGAGTATATAACTAGTCTAGATTTAAAGGATGCCTACTGGCAAATACCGCTAGAGCCAAGCTCTCGGGATAAAACTGCGTTCACGGTGCCTGGGAGAGCTCTTTACCAATTTACAGTCATGCCTTTTGGTCTTACTAATGCGCCGTCTACGATGTCTAAGTTAATGGACAAGATAATTCCAGTAAAATTTAAAAATGAAGTCTTTGTTTACCTGGACGATCTTCTCATAGTTTCGGAATCCTTTGAAAAACATATGAGCGTGCTAAAGGAGTTGGCTTTGTGTTTATCAAATGCAGGGTTAACCATAAATGTCGAGAAAAGCAAATTTTGTGTGCAAGAAGTTCAATATCTAGGTCATGTGGTCGGTCATGGAACTATTTCTATGGATCCAGATAAGATTGTGGCGATTAATGAGTATCCAGCACCCCGGTCCTTGAAACAGCTCCGCCGTTTTCTCGGTATGACTGGATGGTACCAGAAATTCATTTGTAATTTTGCCTCCCTTGCTGCACCTCTTACTGATGCACTTAAACACAAAAGACGTTTCGAGTGGTCAGAAGCAGCCGAAAATGCCTTTCAAGCTTTGAAACAGGAAATGTGTAAAGCTCCTGTACTACACACACCAGATTTCGCAGAGCCATTTTATATTCATTGTGACGCAAGTCATACAGGTGTAGGAGGAGTCCTGATGCAAATAAATAAGCAAGGTGATGAAGTTCCGATCGCATATATGTCTCGAAAACTCAATCATTGTCAACGAAATTATTCAGTGACAGAAAAAGAATGCCTGGCAGCAATATTGAGCATAAAAAAATTTCGTGCATATGTTGAGGGGCATCCATTTACAGTGATTACTGATCACGCGTCTTTAAAATGGCTTATGGCACAAACAGACCTAAGTAGCAGATTGGCGCGATGGGCGTTGAAACTACAGGGTTATAGCTTTTCAATTCAACATCGCAAAGGATCCAAGAATATTGTTCCCGACGCTTTGTCGAGAACTCACACTGAGGACCTTTCGTCAATCGATGCATCAACATTTATTGACTTACAATCACCTTATTTTCAATCAAGTACCTATCAGGAGCTGCGTTCAAAAATAGAAAAAAATCAGAGCCAGTTACCTGATATAAAAACAATAGATGGATTTATATATAGGCGAACAGAACATGCGTCCGGAGATAAAGTTGCCGATGATTTAGTTTGGAAATTGTGGCTTCCGTCTGAATTAATTCCAATAGCGTTAAAAATGGCTCATGACGATCCACTTTCTGCCCATGGCGGGATTAATAAAACCCTAGAAAGATTGCGTCGTTATTACTACTGGCCAAACTTGGTAACTAATGTCAAGGATTATATAAATCAATGTGAGATTTGTAAAAGCACTAAAAGTTCAAACAAGGTGCTCAGACCTCCTCTTGCGAAAAGCGGAGAAAGTCATCGTTTCTTTCAAAAGCTCTACGTTGATTTTCTAGGCCCTTATCCGAGATCCAAATCTGGTAATGTAGAAATCTTTATTGCGCTTGACCACTTTACCAAATTCCCTCTTTTGAAAGCGGTTAAGAAATTTACAGCAGATGCTATCACACAATTTTTAGAAGACGATCTGTTTCATTGTTTTGGCATCCCCGAAACTGTAGTCTCTGATAATGGGGTACAATTCAAGTCGCATGTCTTTAATAATCTGATGCAAAAGTACAGTATAAACCATGCTTACACAGCAGTTTATGCTCCACAGGCCAATGCGTCCGAGCGTGTAAATAGGTCGGTAATCGCTGCCATTAAAGCCTATATTCATCCTAATCAATCTAACTGGGATGAAAATTTGAGTAAAATTTGCTGCTCTTTACGCTCGAGTTTTCACACGGCAGTGAATAACACGCCATATAGGCTCGTCTTCGGTCAGCATATGATAACTGATGGTTCTACTTATCGGCTCTTGCGTGACTTAAATCTACTCGAAGATCGTTCAGTTTTATTCAACCGAGATGACTCTTTGGATCTCATGAGAAATAGAGCGGTCAACGTGATGCGAAATCAACATGCACGCAATGAAAATGCTTATAACCTGAGAAGTAGAGAAGTTTCTTATGTTGTTGGTCAGGAGGTTTTTCGCAGAAACTTTCAACAAAGTAATTTTGCAAAGGGATTCAATGCGAAACTTGCCCCAACATTTTTAAAAGCCCGAATTCGTCGAAAGCTAGGGAATAGTTATTACGAAATTGAGGATATGCAGGGTAATTTGATTGGAAAATATCATGCCAAAGACATTAAACAATAGTTTTTTTTAATTTCAGTTCTGCTCACAAGCGCGTATCTCCCTTGTGGTTTCCCCAAGTGCGATTTTGGTCGGGGGTATTGTAATGGCGCTTGTTTGGTCTAATTAAAAGAAATCCTCAAAAGTAGGCAATAACATTTTTTCTCTGTACTAATTGCTTTTACCTTGACCCTAAAAGTTACATCACTATCTATAAACAATTATGTTAACATTTAACATAACATCACAATTAGTAGTAGATTTCATTTTAGTCTTAGTAGTATATTTTCTTATGTATGGTAAATTTAATAGAGTAATTTGTAAATTATGGAAATATTATTAAAATTAAATTTTTTTTAAGAATTACGAAGGTATACCATAAATAATTTTTTTTTCTGTATTCGATTTAAAATATTCGATAATCGAAAATGCATCCTTATTGGTAAAATGCGCTCGTGGGTGGAAATGCACCCGTGCGTAAATCGTGGTTAGAAGCCATTTCCGCAATTCAGCCTCGATCTCTTTCTCAGCGATCGTCGAACAGTGCAGACGTCATTAATTCCAGTCTCTTTCCAAAGGAAAAATTTTATTGGGGTTATCAACGTGGTTAATTAACCTAAAGGAAAATTTTCCTTCATTGCTTTTAAGCAATTGAAAATTTTGCAAGTTTCATCATTTTTATAAGTCCGCTGAAAAATACATAGATATTGGATTCGTGGTGAGCTGTTTGCAGCAGAAAGTTCAAAATTTTTCTTTGGTGCCAATTCAAAAAGGATTGGCACCAATACCAACTCAGAAAGCCCCGCTTCATACGGCAGGCAAGCGCCAGCGGGCAAGAGAAGAGATAGAGCAGATCAGTATCCGACCTACCGACGTTCAGAGAGCAGCAGTCAAAGTGTTAAAAGATCAGATCGAGCCAAGCGCTCTCACGAAATGTGGAAAATTCCTGAAAGAATGTGCCTAAAAAGTGTGAAAACATTCCCCATTTGCCATAACCTCCAGTGAAAGTCTCTTCCAAATCATTTGCTCCATGTGCAAAGTGCCGCCTTTAAAAATTGCGATGATACCACCCCAAAACAGCTAAAGGAGCTGTCAATAGTTTTGATTTTTTTTTAGTTGTTAAGATGCTGAAATAATTGTGTCATTTTTTATTTGGTTATCTGCCAATTAGCTTAATTAATTTTTTTAGTGGAAAGCGAAAAGTTGCAGAAGTGAAAATCCACAAGAAAAATATCAAATATGATCTTATATATATAATGTGCATACATATTAATTTAATATTAATCAATAATACTAAATTCAGACTTGAGTTAGTAAATCATACAAATAAAACAATTAATACAAATTAAAAATGTGATAAAAGCAAGACAGTGACAACAAAGATAATACCAATTAACACATATTAAAAAGGTAATAAAAGCAAGACAGTGCCAACGATAATAATACCAACACATCAAACCCCCCTTAATAATGCAGTCAAACATCGTCGAAAGTACTTTCGTCCCTGGAGTTGTAAATTGGTAAGCTGGAAAGTTATTTTATTATACCCGTTACTTATAAAAATAAGTAAAAGGGGTTATTGTATTCGTTGCAATGTATGTAACAGGGAGAAGGAAGCATCTCCGACCCTATAAAGTATATATATTCTTGATCAGCATCAACAGCCGAGTCGATATAGCCATGTCCGTCTGTCCGTCTATCCGTCCGTCCGTCCGTCCGTCCGTCTGTCCGTCCGTGTGAGCGCCTAGATCTCAGAGACTATAAGAGATAGAGCAACCAAATTTGGCACACAGATTTCTATAAACCCCACGCAGGTCAAGTTTGTTTCAAAATTTTGCCACGCCCCTTTCCGCCTCCGTAAATCGCGAAAATCCACCACACGCACAGTTTTTAAGATATTAGGTTTTTTTAAACGGTGAACGTTAGCTATTGTTATTACCTATCATCCTACTAAATCCCAACAAGATCGGACAAACAGAAAGGTGGTACTGGCTGATTAAAGCTTTTAAGCAATAAAAGTGCCTAAAAGCATGCAATAAAAAAAAAGTAAAATTTATTTAGGTAAGTAACGGGTATCCTATAGTCGGGAGCTCGACTATAGCCTTTCCCACTTGTTTTATTTTCATTTTATTGGCCAATTGTATATAACGTTTTTCCCAAGGTATCAGCAGGTTCTTGAGCAATGATGATCCATTGGCCACAGCCACTTTATCGTGCGCATGCGTACAACAACTTTTATAAGTTGCTGTAGTGCTGTTCTGTTTTGCATTATCTTTTGCTTGACATTGACTGAGCTCACAAGAACCTGAGTGATATTGCGGTAAACGTAATTGACATACAATTGAAGTTCAGTTATGTTGTTATTGCTTTTGCGTTATGCTTGCTTTCGCTTTCGTCTAGCCAAAATTGCTAGTAAAATCAGCTGTTCACATTACAGTCATGGCCTCTAATATTAGATCTTTTTGTTGCATTCGTGTAAATTTTTAGTAATGCATATTTATACCCGTTACTTATTAAAAATAAGTAAAAGGGGATATTGTATTCGTTGCAATGTATGTAACAGGGAGAAGGAAGCATCTCCGACCCTATAAAGTATATATATTCTTGACCAGCATCAACAGCCGAGTCGATATAGCCATGTCCGTCTGTCCGTCTGTCCGTCCGTCCGTCCGTCCGTCCGTCCGTCCGTCCGTCTGTCCGTCCGTGTGAGCGCCTAGATCTCAGAGACTATAAGAGCTAGAGCAACCAAATTTGGCACACAGATTTCTATAAACCCCACGCAGGTCAAGTTTGTTTCAAAATTTTGCCACGCCCCTTTTCGCCTCCGTAAATCGCGAAAATCCACCACACGCACAGTTTTTAAGATATTAGGTTTTTTTAATCGGTGAACGTTAGCTATTGTTTTTACCTATCATTCTACTAAATCCCAACAAGATCGGACAAACAGAAAGGTGGTACTGGCTGATTAAAGCTTTTAAGCAATAAAAGTGCCTAAATGCATGCAATAAAAAAAAAGTTAAATTTATTTCGGTAAGTAACGGGTATCCTATAGTCGGGAGCTCGACTATAGCCTTTCCCACTTGTTTTTTTCTTAATTATCTCTTAAATTTACTTCATCTAAAGTCAAGATTAAATACAAAAATAAGGTTATAATTTTTGAATACGATTTCCTTAAAGTAAATTTAATAAATAAATATTAAATATTACTAAATGATTTTTGGACACTGACATAAGAATTTAATTAGTTAATTAAACAATTAATAAAACAAGTTAATTGGTTAAATAAACAATAAAACTAATAGATGCACTGAAAGAAACATAAATAAAAGAAGATAAACCTTTTTATTGATATTATATTACAAATTAATTATATTATATTATTATATTAATATTTTTATATACATATATATACATTTATGCTTGCATTTAAATAACCCTTACTTTTCAGCAACTTTTCGCTTCACTATCAGAATACAAAAAAAAAATAAAAATGAGTATGGTTAAATAATAATTTTATTAAACTATCGGATAGGAATTTTTTTGCTATGTCAATAAAAATCGGTATGACTGAAGTTAAATATTTTTTTTCTCTTACGTCCTAAAATTAAATTTGATATTTCCAATTTTTGCTAGAATAATATTCGCTTAATCGTTTAATGGAGAATTTTATTAATTTTAATAAATAATTATAATGAAGTCTAACTAAGTTGTTATTAATTCCGGGGATTATGAAAAGCGGACGTGAGTTAATATGAACGAGAAATAGTGTGACTAAGGGATCGTCCCAAATATGTTCTGCTCTTGGACGATCATGGCAGGGAGGGGATACAGGCTCCCGATGGACATCTCGGGGTAGCTATCGCACACTAAGCGTTCATAAATATGGCAAACTTTCTTTTTCTTTACTATACTTTGTGTCGTTGTCTGATCTTCCCGGCTTCCTCTGACTGATAGGCAAATTTCCTCCCCAAAAAAAAATAGCATGCGAATTTTTATTAATTAATAATGTATAAACGAGCAAGTAGCATCGCGGTTCTATTCCTGAACCCCCCCAACGCCGACGAGACATAGCCGGAAACTAGCGCATGCTCCGCCTTCAATGCCTACAATCTCATCTGCTCGACTTTAATACAGCGATACGTTGTATGCTACATCTAATAGGGAGTTAAGAATTAGATAGAAGGTGTTTAGAGCGTTATCAATGTCTACTGCATTGTCAACCAAAGACCAATCAGTTGAAGAAATCAGTTGATTAAGCAAAATATAGTTACCTTTGCGAAAACAACGATGGGGCTCAGAGACTATAGGTGCTGGTGTATTAAAAGGTTTAGGTATAAAGAGAGAAATTTCTAATGTGGGATGGTAAGGATCTTCAGGCATAGATAAGGGCATCGACCTGGAGATGGAAGCATTTAGACAATCGTTAATAAAAACAAGATCTAGGGTTCTATTTAGACTGTTAGTAACAGCATTTATTTGAAAAAGAGGAAAGTCAAATAAATGATCTAAGAAGTCGTGTTGAGAGGATGGAGTAAGGTAGTTAGCGCTGCTGAAAAATGACCATTCGATGGAGGGCAAGTTAAAATCACCCAACACAACGACAGCAATTGGTTTGGTGGGAAATCGGCCAGAGAGCCTACCACTGTGCTTAACCTGCAAATTTGTGGAGCAGGAAAACGCCAACGCCACGAATTCAAGGAACCATGGATAATGTGCATCTGCCAATGAAGTCGTACAGCAATGTGGTACCAAAGCTTCTGATTGGATTGGATCATGCGCACCTAGGATTACCGATGCAAACTAGACGGTTTGCCGAGAAAGGGCCATATGCAGCCGCCACCAAGCTTGGATGAGTGGTCTTTGGTCCCGCTAGCAGTCACTCGGATATGCCACCACCGTTGTCATGCCATTTAGCAGTGTCTAGAAAAGATGCTGTGCACAAAATGGTAAGCGACTGCTTCGAGATCGAGAATTTTGGAGTGAAGCCTTCGCCGCAGGTTGCAGCCAGCGCCGATGCCAAGCACCAAAGATGCTTGAAGACATCACGGTGAGAGTGGGGCAACGCTTCCAGACTGGTCTGTTGTGGAAAAATGATAAGATTGTGATGCCAAAAAGCTTTGAGTTGGCGCGCAAGAGACTTATCAACATGGAAAGGAAAATGAAACCAGATGTACAATTCGCACAAGCTTATAAGCGGATTATGGACGACTATGTGACCAAAGGTTACGCTCGACGCTTGGAACGCCACGAGGTCGACGTGGAAGATAATGCCAAGCTCTGGTATCTGCCGCACTTTGGAGTAGTCAACCCAAACAAACCAGGAAAACTTCGTCTGGTGCTCGACCCGGCAGCCAAAATGGACAACACATCACTAAATTCAGTTCTGGAGACGGGCGCACAGCACTACAAGCCACTGCCAGCCGTGCTCTTCCACTTCAGGGAAGGCGCCGTTGGAGTTTGCGGAGACATCAAGGAGATGTTCACCAGGTGTTGATACAGCCACACGACAGATGTGCCCAGCGGTAATGATGAACGCGATCCAGATGTGTATGAGATGCTTGTGATGACATTTGGCGCAGCTTGTTTGCCAAGTGCGGCTCATTATGTGAAAACCATAAATGCGCTGGAACATCAACACACGGATCCACGTGCAGTCAAAGCCATCACCGAGTACCACTACGTGGATGATTATGTTGACAGCTTCACGACAGAAACGGAGTCCATAGCTGTATTAACACAGGTGAGAGAAATACACGCTAATGCTAGGTTCGATTTTAGCCGATTTGCTTTCAGCTCGTCATCTGTGACACGACGCCTTGAGAATGGCGCAGCTAAGGACGTTAGATGGTGCGACGCTGAAGAGAAGATACTCGGAATGTACTGGCAGCCAGCCACAGACGACTCCAAATTCAATGTGAAGTTTCACAAAGTCCCGGCGGCGAACGAATCCCTACCAAGAGGGAGTTCCTGAGCCTAATAATGTCAACATTTGATCCGTTTGAATTTCTATGCAGTTTTATGATTACCGCCAAAGTACTACTTAGAGAGATTTGGCGACGTAAAGTTAAGTGGGACGAGCCACTACCGAATGGAATCAGCGGCGCCTTCGAGAAATGGCGCAAGGAGATAGTCAACGTGGAGAAATTTGGATGTCCACGCTATTACTTTGGCCCAGGAGTAATTGGAGATACGCAGCTACACGAATTTGTAGATGCAAGTCAATCTGCGTTTGCCGCTGTGGCCTACTGGAGGGTCACTATCGAGGATGACGTACAAGTACGTTTCGTGTGTGCCAAAACGAAATGTGCTCCAATGAGAACGATGTCAATACCACGACTGGAGCTGCAAGCCGCCGTTTTGGGAGCGAGGTTGATGACCACTGTGAAGCAGGAACAAAGCATCGCTATCAGCGATATCGTGCTCTGGACAGATTCGGAGACAGTGCTGAACGGGATAAGCAGCACGCACCGCCGATATAAGCAATTTGTCGGCAATCGTGTGGCAGAGATTCTGGAGTTCACGGATATTGCGCAGTGGCGATGGGTGCCAACCGCCGATAACGCAGCAGATGACGCAACGAGGCCGTAATCCAGTGTGGATTTAAGCCCAGGGTCCCGATGGTTGAACGGGCCCACATTTTTGCGAGAGGCAGCCAACTGTTGGCCGCAGCCAGCGGCACAATATGATACATACGAAGACGAAGAAGAGATGCCAAGTATGTTTGCGCTGGTCGCTGCAAACGACTTTTTTATATCATTTCAGACATTCTCGAGCTACAACCGGTTGTTGAGAACCACTGCCTGAGTACAAAGATTCATTCGACGGTGCCGTGGACAGTGGGAGCAGCTCGAATGTTACGGCCTCACAGCTGCTGAGTGTGTGGACGCGGAGTACTTGCTGATACGACGGTCGCAATGTGAAGCATTCCCGGACGAAATGCGAGCCATGTACCACAAGGAGACACTCGCTGGACGAAGCGACCTACTAGGATTGGTGCCCTATCTGGATGAATATGGAATCTTGCGTGCTTATGGCAGAGTGGACGCTGCTCTATGTATGCCATACAGCGCAACACGGCCTATCATTCTGTCACATCGGCATCTACTCACCGAGTTGATAGTGGCGCACTATCACGAGAAGATGAAGCATCAGGATCTGGATGCAACTATCGGCGAGATTCGCACCAAGTTTTGGGTGACGAATCTGCGACGACTTCTGCAAAAGATTGCTTACGCATGCGCTACATGCAAGTTACAACGAGCGCAGCCAGCGCCGCCTATGATGGATCCCCTACCGGAGGACCGTCTGGAAGCCAATGGTTGGCCATTTAAGTATACTGGACTGGACTACTTTGGACCACTGCTCGTTACGGCTGGTCGCCGTAAGGAGAAGCGGTGGGTCGCCTTGTTTACATGCCTGACAACAAGAGCAATTCATTTGGAACTGGCATTCGATTTGTCAACGGATTCGTGCATAATTTCCATGAGGAACTTTCTATGTCGTCGCGGGCCAGTAGCTAGACTGCGCAGCGACAATGGAAAGAACTTTGTGGGAGCCAATCGTGAGGCGAAGAGGTTCACTGACGTATTCGAGCCAGAGAAGATTGGAGATGAGCTGTCAACCAAGGGGATCGAATGGATCTTCAACTGCCCAGCCAATCCGTCAGAAGGAGGAGTCTGGGAGAGAATGGTGCAGTGTGTGAAACGAGTTCTGCCACACACGCTAAAGGAGATTGCACTCAAGGAGCATGTTCTTCAGAGTTGCCTGATAGAAGCAGAGAATGTCGTGAATTCTCATCCGCTTACCCACTTTCCGGTCGCAGTGGATCAGGAAGCTCCTCTGACGCCGAACGATTTGCTGAAAGGAGTAGCAAATCTGCCTGATATACCCGGAATCGATGGACAATAGCCTGAGAAATGCACTACAAGGAAGCAGTGGCGCATGGCACGCCTTATGAGAGACCTATTCTGGTAGAGATGGGTGCACGAGTATTTGCCTACGCTCGTGCGCCGAGAGAAGTGGTGCCGAGGCACCGAACCAATGCGTACCGGAGATGTGGTGTTCATATGCGATCCAGCCATGCCACGCAGGGAGTGCCGAAAGGTCATCGTGGAGGAAGTCTACACTGGAGTCGATAGAGTACCCAGACGTGCAAGTGTGCGCGTTGCTGATCGTGATCGAGCCCGAGTCATAATGCGACCCGTCTCCAAATTGGCAATTTTGGATGTGAGTGAAGCGGCTTCTTCCCGGGGGAGGGGATGTCGCGGGACACATTAGAATCGATAAGTAACATAGATCGAATTTGTATCGATAGTTGCTGTAAGCATGAGAGAGTTTGAGATTGGAATGGCCAGCTGGTCACATTGTTTTCATACATTTAAGCAGATTTAATGGAATTTTGAGTGCCTTTTGTTAAAACGCGGGACGGGAAGCAGTCACTGCGGTAAGAAATAAGTTAAATTCTTAAGTCTATACTAAGTTGTATTTACTACAGAATAAAATCCTCGTCATATTCATTGGAAACTGACATCGATTCTCTGAATTTATCGACTGGGCGCTTCTATTTGCCTTGAGGATTCCAAGCAACTTCCCTACGTGAACGACAGTTGACTAAAAGAAGAACTTAGGTTCACTTGTCTGCACTTTAATTCTCGTTTCAGTCGAATGACCAAAAAATGACTTAGCATATCTATGTACTTAGTTCGATGATTTTTTTCATTTTCGATAGGCGCTTATTGTAATTTATAATTATAGGATTACTAGGAAACGCCGGAATGAAACAGGAAATTTGGGACGCTCGATTTAGCTTTCTTTTTTATTGCATGCTTTTAGGCACTTTTATTGCTTAAAAGCTTTAATCAGCCAGTACCACCTTTCTATTTGTCCGATCTTGTTGGGATTTAGTAGGATGATAGGTAATAGCAGTAGCTAACGTTCACCGTTTAAAAAAACCCAATATCTTGAAAACTGTGTGTGGTGGATTTTTGCGATTTACGGAGGCGGAAAGGGGCGTGGCAAAATTTAGCAACAAAATTGACCTGCGTGGGGTTTATAGAAATGTGTGTGCCAAATTTGGTTGCTCTAGCTCTTATAGTCTCTGTGATCTAGGCGCTCACACAGATGGACAGACGGACGGGCGAACAGACGGACATGGCCATATTGACTCGGCTGTTGATGCTGATCAAGAATATATACTTTATAGGGTCAGAAATTCTTCCTTCTCCCTGTTACATACATTGCAACGAATACAAAATATCCCCTTTTACTTATTTATAATAAGTAACGGGTATAAAAATGGATACTTTCATGTTTACGTAGAGGAAAACTCGGTCAAATACACAGCTTTTGTCACACCGTTAGGACATTTTGAGTTCTTAAGATTAGAACTACGTACGGATAAGTGCGAATTTTAAATATCAAGTGAAAAGTATTTGGGATTTTTGATAACAAAAGGGCGCATACAGCCAGATGATATAGACATAAATGCAGTAAAGAATTTTCCAATTCCAGATAAGGTTCAAGCGGTTCACACTTTTTTAGGTTTATGTTCCTATTTCAGACGCTTCATTAAGTATTTTTCAACGTTAGCCTAGCCACTTTATGATCTTCTCAAAAAGGAGACTTCAGTTATATTTGGAGAGAAAGAATTAAAATTTTGTTCAATGCTCAAAGAGAAGCTAATACAATCACCAGTTTTAGCTATCTATAGCCATAAAGACGATTGTGAGTTGCACTGCGACGCAAGTTCTCACTGGTTTATTATTTATGCACTTCGTAGATTTAGAATTTATTTGCACGGAAGGCCACTTAAAATTGTTACAGATTGTAATTCGTTGATTCTTACACTTAGCAAAAATTATTTGAACCCAAGAATAGCCAGATGGGCTTTGGAGCTGCAGGATTACGATGGCAAACTGATTCATAAAGGCGGCGACAAGATGCAACATGTAGACGCGTTGAGCAGGTGCACAAACGTTCTGATCGTAAAACAACCGGTTTTGAAGATAATTTAATTATATTTATTTATTTATTTATTTATTTAGTGTCAACTAACTACAGTTGACCAAAATTAATGTAAGAAATTAAATAAAGAAAAGTAAAATAAAAAGTAATATAAAATTAATTTAAATTAAATTTAAACTGAAATGATAAAAAATAAAAGTTAAAAATTACAAAAAATTAGAAATTAAAAATTAAAATTAAAAATCTGGGGGTATTCAAGAAAGTTTAAAATGATCCAACATTTGTTGCAAGGATTGGGGAAAACCCAGAAAAACCCAATCAGATCAAAAAGTATTAGTAGCAATAATTAGGAATAATACAAGTGTTAGAGATTAGTAAGGTCAGTGATTTCTGGAAAGGAAGAGGAGAAGGGAAGATTTCAGGGAGGGAAGAGAGAGTTCTGTGGAGAAAACTTGACAAAGATTATTGTATTCAGCGCACAAAACACGAAACGAACTGTGCAAAGCGTAATCGGTTGTGCATGTAGGTAAAGCTAAAGGTATAAAATTCCTAGTAGTTCTACGGGGGACAGAAAAAGAAAGACGTTCTAAAAGGAAAATAGAATCAATCTCCCCAATAATCAATTTATGAAGAAAAGTAACGCCAAGCATTATTCTACGATTGATTAGAGACGGAAGACTGAGAAGAAGAAGCCTACTGGAATACGATGGTAAACGGAAATCGGGATCCCAGTTTAAACCACGTAAGGCGAAAAGCAAAAATTGCTTTTGAACTGACTCAATACGATCCTGGTTAATATGATACTGCGGGCTCCAAATGCATGAGCAGTATTCCAGGATAGGACGAACTAAAGAGGTATAAAGAAGCTTAGTGGTGAAAGGATCACTAAACTCCTTCGACCAACGTTTAACAAAACCAAGAACTCCCTTGGCTTCATTGACTATAGTAGAGATGTGCAAATTGAAGTTCAATTTACAATCAAATAGAACTCCAAGGTCTTTTACAGTAGTTATACGTTGCAGTGGAGTACTGTCAATCATATATACCGCTAAAAAAGGTCTAGTGCGGCTAAAAGTCGTAAACATACACTTTGAGAAATTGAGATGCAACTGATTGGCCGAGCACCAATGTTGCATAGCATTTAAATCGTCTTGCAGACAATTATGAAGAAGGGGATCTGTGTATGAGAAGACAAGCTTAACATCATCCGCATACATTAGAATAGAAGAATGAGACAGGGTGTTGGGTAAATCGTTAATGAAAAGGGTAAAAAGTAAAGGTCCTAGGTGACTTCCTTGAGGTACACCAGAAGTAACGTAAAACGAGTTTGAAATGGATGACCTAAGAAGCACTTTTTGAGTCCTACCTTTTAAGTATGTAGAAATCCAACCTAAAAAGGCAGGTGGGAAGCCTATACGATCAAGTTTAGTTAGTAAGAGGTCATGGTTCACAGAGTCAAAGGCTTTACTGAAGTCAGTATAAATGACATCAGTTTGCTTTTTCTCTGAAAAAGCGTCATTAACCAAGGAGGTAAATTCTAGCAAGTTGGTCGTTGTGGACCGTCCCTTTACAAAGCCATGTTGTGAAGGGGAAATAATAGACTTACAGAGATGCTGCAAAGACGAAACAAGGATTTTTTCTAACAATTTAGGGATGACTGATAGCTTTGCAATGCCTCTGTAATTCGAAACATCAGACTTACCACCTTTTTTGTGGAGGGGAATGATATAAGACTCTTTCCAAAGATATGGAAAGGTTGAAGAGTCAAGGGATAGATTAAAAAGCTTAAGTAACGGTGCAGGTAAAGAAGAACAGCATTCCTTAAGGACACAACTAGGAATGTTGTCAGGCCCAGGAGAGAAGGAAGATTTTAATGAACTAATAGAAGAGACTACGGTGGTATAAGAAATATAGGGAGCAAACATAGAGTTAGATGGAAGTATAGTGTAAGGATAAGAAGAGTTGGAAGGGGAGATAGGAGTATAGGTTGATTGGAAGAAGTTAGCAAATAGTTCAGCGGCTGCAGAATCAGTATTGGCCTTATCTAACCCAAGAAAGAAAGAGGAAGGTAAACTATTAGATTTACGTTTCAAGTTAACAAATTCATAGAAACTTTTCGGGTCGAGTTTAAACTGCCTTTTGCATCGATCAAGATAGTTCTCGTAGCAAGCGGAGTTTAAAAGGGCAAAGTTCGATCTGGCTACTGTGTATTTAGACCAGTCGAGACAGGAACCTGACTTCTTAAATTTTTTGAAATATTTAGATTTAATATTCTTCAAATAAGAAAGTCTAGGTGTGAACCAAGGGGGCTTTGTTGAACCAGACGTAGGGATAAAATATGTCAGGCAAAGGACATAAATATACAAAATATAAGAAAACGATTAGAGATAAATGAGGACAAGTTTTTGAAATGAGAAACGGAATCAAATTGAGAATCAAATTTTACACAAATATTACAATGAAATAGGTCACATTAATAGGCAAAATGATGAATATTATTTCAAAGTCGACCTAGTTTTTGGAGAAATACACAAATGGCTTTAAGGTTTAAAAGATATGTTAATGTGGAGAAGGAAATACACTTATGATATTAAGTTTTACGAAATTTGAAAAAAAATTGTAATGAAATTGAAAGAGATGATGTAAGATGTTTACAAAGAAAAATGTTAAATTGCTTAAGATGGACTATTGTTATGAAAATAATTAAATCTGTTATTAGTTAAGCGATTCTAAATTTGTAAATTATGAAGAAAATAATTAAATAAAATTAGTGGTCATAAAGAATAGAAAAAAGTTGAATCTTATGGATAAGACACAAGTGTTTAAAGTCAACACACGAGGACGTGTGAAGCGTCAGGATAGCCGTGTCGTAGATCCCAGTAACCGTTATCATTATTTTGAATGTAACCTTTAATATTCTGATACAAGAGTTACCACAGAATGCAAGGTATGAAGCAAGGATTGCCTCTGCCGAGCATGGCCCGAAAGTGTTGTTCAGTATTCAGTATTTAGTATTGATAGTGCACTGACAGGTCAAAATGACAGTGACAAGTATGGAAGAAGTTGACGTATGAGATGACAACTGAAAGGTGTGCCTTCTTCCGGTACGAGTCAAAGAGTGCAGAGTTCTAAAATCCGTGCAACAGAAAATACTAAAAGCTAATCTCGGGAGATGCTTCCTTCTCCCTGTTACATACATTGCAAGGAATACAATATCCCCTTTAACGGGTATAAAAACTAGAAGAATTAAGCACAGAGACAGATGTTAGGAATTTAGAGGAAATCAGAAATAAAGCAAAAGAGATCCAAAAAAAGCCCAGGCCTATAATGAGGCACATTACAACAAAAGCAAGAAGAAATGTAGAAATTATAAAAAAGGCGACTATGTGATGGTAAAAAATTTTGACACTACAATAGCGGCTGCGAGGAAATTGATTCCGAAAAACAAAGGGCCATATGTGATTGCAAAAGTTATGCGAAATGATAGGTTTTTACTCGAAGGCGTAGAAAATTTCCAAGAGTCTCGTAATCCCCACAAAGGCGTCTGGGGTGTTCAAAATATAAGACCATGGATTGGAAATAAAAAGAAAAAAAAAATAAAAAATACTAAAATACAGGGACTGCAAATAATGATGATTTGTTTTTTTTTTTTTTTTCTTTTATAAATCAGACACTTATAAAAGACCTAGAAAATAATGGTTTGCACCAAAATGTTTATTTTTTTACAATCTCTGTATTTCCACCTTGATTTTTATTTTTTTGATTTTAACTTTTTTACTTAATGGTAATGGCCGCGTTCACCAGAACTAATCAATCAGTAATCATGTATTTTGTTTGTTCGATAACAAAGCATCACAATCACAGAATTTCAGCGTACTATTTTGGTGATGAATTTTCAGTCATCATACATCACAAAATTTGAAATCATGATTGCTAATCACTGCATTTCACCAGAATAATCATGCAAATTTCATCAATTTTCTGTTGTCGATTTGATCTGGTGAACACGGCCATTAATTTAAGATACTTTCAAATTTTACATTATTTTTTTTAATAAAGTACTTTCCGATGGTGATAAGAGAGCAATTTTGAGAGAAGCGTCAAACTCTCATGACTCGACCGCAAAAATCAAGGCAAATGTTGGTGTTAAAGCGAGCTTATAAACGATTCAGAGGGTTATAAGGAAGTCTCCACATTTAAAGAGGCTAAAACTAAAGAAAAAAACCCCCTCAATGATGCGCGTAAGGCAGCACGCCTTCATTTTGCACGAGAGCACATGTCATGGAATTCTGATTGGCACCACGTTGTGTTTTCGGATGAAAAAAAATTCAATTTGGAGGGCCCTGACGGATACAATTATTATTTCCATGATCTTAGGAAGGAGGAGCATCAGTTGGATCGTCTTCATAGCTGTGTGGGTGGTGTGATGGTGTGGGGAGCTATCTCCTATTATGGCACGTGCGAGCTACAATTTTTGACACCAAATATGAACGCCAAATCGTATTAAGTTGTGCTTGAAAATGCATTTGCTCACTTTAAAAGCTTGTTTTTAAACCTACCATGGCATTTTCAACATGATCGTGGATTCAAGACCAAAATGAAAACTTATTGCAATGGCCACCTTACTCACCTGACTTAAATATAATAGAAAACGTATGGGGATGGCTTGCTCGCAAAGTATATGAGTCTGGAAGACAGTATTCTAATAAAGAGGCACTAATTGAATCCATCAAACAAGCTTGGGCAGCCATTTCCTTAAATTATATTGAAAAATTATATGCGTCGCTTCCCAACCGAATATATGAGGGCATCGTCAACAAGGGAGGATCGACACATTATTAAATTTATAAAAAAAAATGTTTGAATTAATAAATAATTAAATTTAAAAATAAGTTTTTGTCATCAAAGGTAAAGGAATTGAAAAACAGATTGAATGTGCTAACCTGATGACCAAAAATAAATTGTTATTTTTTCAGATATTTTCTAAAAAATTAAAAAAAAAAATATATAAGAAAAAATATAAAAACAATTTTTTAGGTTTTATTTAATAGAAAACTGAATCAGCTACTATCTGGAATCAATTTAAAAATTTTAGCCCTGTGCGTTTCAATGGAATTGAGCCAAAGTACAGACTCAAAAGGGTGTGCTAACCTAATGACGCGCAGTGTATATGCTTTAGATGTTTAAATCATAGATTTGTACTTAACAACGATTGCCCAGAAAGATGTGGAACATGCTACGGGAAACATCATGATTTACTACATATGGAGTATGAAACAAGAACCACAATGTCAACTAGAACAGCAAAAACTACATTGTTGGCTGCAGCTCTAGTAGAAGTACATACACTTACTGGTGAATGGATCATCTGTCGCGCACTAGTAGACCAAGGATCACAAATTACTGTCGTTTCCGAAGAAGCAGCGCAAAGGCTAAGATTACCAATACAAAAAAAGCGAACATAACTGTATGGACTTGGCGAAAATCTTGTTGGAGTGTCAAAATCCGTCATCAAATTAAGAATTCGACCAAGATTTCCAAGCGATGATAAATTCGAAACCGATGCTGTAATATTAACAAAAGTCGTGAGTCCTCCGCCTCCACAATCCTTCGAATATAATAAAGACGTTTGGACGAATGAAATTCTGGCGGATCCGACGTTTAATAAACGAAGCAGGATTGATGTCCTTATTGGAGGAGATCTGTTAGCGGCTATTCTAACGAAGGGACTAAAACAAGAATACAAGGTCATTGGACAATGTACAAAACTTGGATGGATATTATCTGGAGCTGTAAATATATCAGGATCAAGACGAGTTCACACAGCAATAAATTTAAAGAAAATAGTCACGGACAATGATAAGTGTATGGGACTTGCCAAGAATACAAAGAATTTAAATAGGTGTGGTAGATTCATAGTCAACATGCCACTTGAGAAAAAGAAAACTAAACAACGAAACAACAGAAGAACAACACAATTAAAGGACAAATTCAGCAAGGAAGAGAATGTGCCATCTGTTCTCCATAGCGCACAAAGAAGTTCAGGAGATCAGGTGCAGCATCAACAAGAAAAAGATGACAAGCAGGAAACGGAGGCCGAGAAGGAGCTAAAGAACAGAGATAAATCTGCAGAGGAGCAGGCTAAGCAAACAGGCTGCCAAGAGGAAGAGGAGCAAAAGGAAAGGACTGAATGGCAGTTTTTTCCGCCGGCAAGTCCTCACTTTGGATTAATTGGAAACAGAACACTCAAGATTGAAAACACAAATCAGACAAAATGGCCTTTCGGACGAGTAGAAGAAACTCACCCAGGAATAGATGAAAAAGTAAGAGTAGCCTCAATCGAAAATTATAAGGTACTAAATAAGATACCGATCCATAAGTTTAGTCCATTAAACACCAATAGAGAAGAAACCAAAGCAAATCGGAAGAATATGGCAACCACAGTAGTAACAATAATAGCCGCTCTGCTTTTATTCACATTAATAAACAAAGCAATCAGGCGAAAATAACTCCACTACAAGACAATGCAATGATGTATCTAGATGTACAAGGGAAGCTAGAAATAGTTTCATCGAAATGGAACCTGATTATTCATTACAATCTAGAACCATACATACTGGAACTAAACCGGATCAACCATTGCATCGAGGAAGTAGCACTGAACTGCAAATACTTAGTTCAGTTCAAGGGAGCATGCGCGATGATGATACAACCACTATCATTCAGATACACCCAACTAAAAAACAACAACGAATTACTTCTAAAGGTGAAAAGAAAGAGACGGGCACCTTTTGAGTTCGTGGGATCGATACATCATATCCTATTCGGAACAATGGATGCAGATGACAGGAAGATGTTAGAGCCCAACATACAAAATGTATTTGACAACCATCAAGATTTACACAAAATGTACAAAAAGCAGACGTCTATAATAGATTCGACAATCAACATATTAAAGAAGACAACAGAAGCCGTCAACGAGCAATTTGAAGCAATGGACAATGAAATAAAAAGACTTCGAAACGATATAGCAGAAAAGATATACATAAACCAATTGGCATTGTCATATCAAATAATGCTATAGCAAGTAATCCAACTGATCGAAAATTGCGAAAAAATACAAACAGCAATTACAAACCTATTCATTGACTTAAATCACGGGAGAATAAATCCACAATTACTCAAGCCATCACAACTGAAAGCAGAAATCAATAGGATAAAGGAAACACTACCAGCCAAGCAAAGACTGCCAGAAGATGCCACTGGTACGGAAATAAAGGAGATTTACAATCTAATGGAAGCACAAGCTATGAAAATAAATGATCGGCTAGTAATACACGCCGAGATTCCGTTGTTCAACCAAGAATCAGCAACGATCTACCTAATAATTCCGATACCAGTCGTAAAGCATAAGAGAACAGTCATAGTTCAAGTTAAGGCTGAATATTTGGTATACAACTTCAACCAAGACATCTACACCTTGATAACGGGCACTCAATTAACGATGTTTAACCAGCAATCCAACAAACACTGGCTATGCAAGGGAAATTGGCCCTGGAAGAGTGCAGCAGATAACTCATGCGAAATGTCAACGTTAAAGCAAAGCACAGATCCAGCATGCGAGTTTCAACAAGTAGCATCCGAAGACATGTGGACTCAGCTACCATCCCGAAACACTTGGTTATTCAAGTTATCAACAAACCAATTCTGGAATGGACCTGCGGAAGTCAACACAGTCAAGAGCTACAAATAACAGCACAAGACATCTTGCAGCTATAAGAAGGATGCACTGCCCGTCAAGACAAGCACTTACTGACCGCTTCTCAAGTAATTACAACAGCGGATGACATTCAACATCAAACAGCTAGCAAATAATATTTCACTTAATAAAGTAAAAGCCATATTTAATTAGCTAATAAATAATGTAGAAGAAATTAATAATATGAAGAAATTATAAGATGACCAAAAACTCAATAACTTGATAAGGTTAAGAAACAATATTGGAATGATAGCTTTAGGTACAATGTTTATAATAAGGAAATGTAAAATAGATAAACAAATATTAATATAGTCTTCGGATCACCACCAACAACAGCCACTAAAGCATGGCCCCCCGCAAAATGTTCATAAATGAACATACTTTTCAATCAGCCCTCGGAATGCGCCACCACATGTGCAACACTCAAGTGACGCAAAAGGGTCACGACGGCATAGAATTACCACACGGGTCGAGATCCCGGTTCTCAACAATAAAAAGATCAAATAAACATAAGCGAGCCTGCATGTATGTGGGAGCAGATAAGATCATAGAGAGCAAGGAGTAAAATATATGTAGAGCAGATAAGAGCATAGAGCACAAGGGTAAGAAGGAGTAAAAGATGTGTCAAATAGTTGTTACATAAGATAAGATCAGACTAGACAATGAGTAAAAGAGAACCAAACATAATACAAGACAACTGTCGACTCGATCTAAATAAATACATAAGACAATACAATAAGTAAGAAGAAGTCAGGAATATATTAACACTATATCTTACTCTGTTTATTAGTACATAAGAATCCTTTAAAACCGCATACAATTCAATAAACGATGTCAGTTCATAATCAAAACTCGAGAGTGTTTTACTTAGGGATTGGCCTGCGTACAAAAGTATTGAGATCTAATACAGCAACTAACATTGCGGAAAGACTTGATACTTTGTATGCATTGTGTGTGCAATACCGTTGAGATCTACAACAGCAAGTAACATTGCGGAAAGACTCAATAGCCTTGCATACATATGGTCCTTCGAGCAATTAAGCTCAGTGACTGCCAACTGTAGCAGATACTTTAATCGGTATCGCGCAGATCAAGTCCATTGATCGCACCTATCGTGCATCGTGGCAAAGCGAGGGATAATAAAATAAAAAAATAATAATATCCTGCTACCACGATTGACTGCAGCGTGGGACTGGACGAGCGGCGGCGGAGCTTCACACAACAAGCGACGCCTGAAAAAGAGCGGCGAGGGAATCAGCATCGTAGCGTAAGAAGAGCAGCGCGGTGTCGGAGCTGAGGAAATTTTGCAACGGAAAGGATCAGCGACTGGACGACGCAGGAAAAGAGCTGCGCGGGATCAGAGCTGATCAACAATAAGTAAGCGACGTGGGAACAGCGACTGGACGACGAAGTAAAGAGCTGCGCGGGATCAGTGTTGGGAACCCAAGGAAAACGGCGCAACATAGTAAGCGACGTGGGAGCAACAAGACTGGACGATGCAGTAAAGAGCTGCGCGGAATCAGAAGTTAGCAACCAAGAAAAAACGGCGCAAACAATTTAACGGCGGGAATCAGCGACTGGACGACGCAGGAAAAGAGCTGCGCGGGATCAGAGCTGATCAGCAAAAAACGCGACGTGGGTATCGCTGGCCTGGACAACGAAGTATCAGGAACGATAACCCAAAATAAACGGCGCAACAAAAAAAGCGACGTGGGTATCGCTGGCCTGGACAACACAGTATCAGAAACGGTAACCCAAAATAAACGGCGCAACAAAGAACGCGACGTGGGTATCGCTGGCCTGGACAACGCAGTATCAGGAACGATAACTCAAGACAAAACGAAGCAACATTATAACGTGCGGCGACACGAGATAAAAAAAAAAAAGAACAACCCTCAAAGTGTGGCTTTGCGAAGTCACAGAGGAAAAACAAATAGAAACAGGAGTTTCTAAAAATAAACGAAATCAACGAAGCAACCAGATTGTGTCAGCATCTGGACGTTGAAGAAAAAAGCGACGTGGGAATCAGCGACTGGACGACGCAGGGAAAGATCTGCGCGGGTCAGAGTTGACAACCCAGAATAGCGGCGCAAGAAAAAATAGTTCTGTAGAACTAATAAAAAAGGAAGCGCTACGTTGGAAAGTGGTAAAACGGAATTCACAGCAGCGCAACATTGTAACGTGCGGCGACACGAGAGACCAGGCAACAGGAGTTGCTAAAAATATATTAAAAAAAAAAAAAACAAAATAAAATAATTCAAAATGGCGTATACTCAAGAGGAGCTCAATGCACTGGAGGCTAGTCAATATGCCATATACGCCCAATTGAAAAGCTGGGGCGAAGAAATAAAAGAGGACAAATGCCCAAGTTTGGATTGGGCAAGAAAAATTCAAGAGCAATGGGAATTGTTCAAGAAACAAGATAAGATTCTTCAGGAAAATTTATCCTTTATCCAATTATGTAAGAAAATAGAAAAGAAAGAAATGCGGACAGAAGAATTTAACAGGGCGCTACATACAATGGAAAAAACAATGAATCGCGCTGGACAAAATCCAAAACAAATCCAAAACGATCTGGACGAGATCAAAGAAGATTTCGATAGGATAACAGAAATCTTCAAAGAATTAAAATCCCATGAGCAAGTAACGTCATCAATGCAAATTCGTTACGAACAGCTCATTGAAGAAAAAGGGGAGATGGAACGTTTTTTAAACTCAGAAAAAAGATTACGGAAAGATAGTGAGCGAATAATACGATTTATTCCATTTATGAAAAAGTATCCGGAGACACAAACACGTGGTGAAATTGATAAAAATAATGAAGAGCAAAAACGAGAGACTCCTGAAGAGCCAGAGACAAGGGAAGAGAAAACAGAACAACACACACAATCAAAGGACAAATTGAACAAGGAAGACGATGTGCAATCTGTTGCCCATCCCGTACAAAAAAGTTCAGCAGATCAAGTGCAGCTACAACAGGAAAAAGATGGCAAGCAGAATCAGAAGATGGACAAGCAAGAAAGTAGCGAAGAGAAGGATAGCGTTAGACAGGGTGAAAATGACACGGATGATGGAGATCACCAAGGCGTTGCGGTAACCAAGAAAATCGTATCCGAAGATGAGCAAAATAATGAGAAGCAAACCCAGGAGAAGCGAAAACAAGGGCGCACTAATTTGGAACGGGCGCTAGGTGAAGCAAAACAAAACAAGCCAAAACAGCTAAAAACGATCGATCAACTTAAGGACTCCAAGCAAAATGAAAGCGTACAACAGGAACAAGCGGAACAGGAAGCGGAGGTAAAGGGATATCAGCATATGAAAAAACCAAAGAACAGAGATAAAACTACTTTGGACAATGTCACAGAGGAGCAGTCCAAGCAAACAAAACATCGAGAAGAAAAGGTGCAAAAGGAAAGGATAGAATGTCAATTTATCCCGCCGGCAAGTCCTCACTTCGGAGGAATTGGAGACAGCACACTCAAGTACGAGGACAGGCTAGCGACAATTGAAGCTATAATCAACTCTCGGCCATTATATCCGATTGACTACGGAAAAGAATGCGAGGATATTCTGACTCCAGGTCATTTTCTAATCGGAAGACCGATGTTGGAGGTGAAGGAAACTGAAAGCGATAAGAAAATTTGGTTAACGGATCGTTGGAAACTACTATCGATAATGAAAACACATCTTTGGCAAAAATGGAAAGACAGTACTATTAAAAAACGAGAGCACAAGTCCGACAAAATAGCCACTTGTACGAGTAGAAGAATCTCACCCAGGAGTAAATGGAAAAAACGATCATGCGAGCTTCAACAAGCAGCAGCCAAACACATATGGACATAGCTGCAATCCCGAAACACTTGGTTATTCAAGTTATCAACAAACCAATTCTGGAATGGACCTGCGGAAGTCAACACAGTCAAGAGCTACAAATAACAGCACAAGACATCTTGCAGCTATAAGAAGGATGCACTGCCCGTCAAGACAAGCACTTACTGACCGCTTCTCAAGTAATTACAACAGCGGATGACATTCAACATCAAACAGCTAGCAAATAATATTTCACTTAATAAAGTAAAAGCCATATTTAATTAGCTAATAAATAATGTAGAAGAAATTAATAATATGAAGAAATTATAAGATGACCAAAAACTCAATAACTTGATAAGGTTAAGAAACAATGTTGGAATGATAGCTTTAGGTACAATGTTTATAATAAGGAAATGTAAAATAGATAAACAAATATTAATATAGTCTTCGGATCACCACCAACAACAGCCACTAAAGCATGGCCCCCCGCAAAATGTTCATAAATGAACATACTTTTCAATCAGCCCTCGGAATGCGCCACCACATGTGCAACACTCAAGTGACGCAAAAGGGTCACGACGGCATAGAATTACCACACGGGTCGAGATCATCAAGAATATATATATGTCGTAGATCCCAGTAACCGTTATCATTATTTTGAATGTAACCGTTAATATTCTGATACAAGAGTTACCACAGAATGCAAGGTATGAAGCAAGGATTGCCTCTGCCGAGCATGGCCCGAAAGTGTTGTTCAGTATTCAGTATTTAGTATTGATAGTGCACTGACAGGTCAAAATGACAGTGACAAGTATGGAAGAAGTTGACGTATGAGATGACAACTGAAAGGTCTGCCTTCTTCCAATACGAGTCAAAGAGTGCAGACGTGTTCTAAAATCCGTGTAACAGAAAATACTAAAAGCTAATCTCGGGAATTGCTACCGACGCGCCGAGATCAGAAGTGGGATCTGCTCTCCCTAATGATCCTGGCAATGAAACCTACCTAACATCGTTGGAAGCTCAAAACCGCAATCTGCTGGAAATTATCTAGAATATGCAGACACCAAGAGCGCCGGCAGCGGACGGAAAGGCATTAAACGTAACCTTGCCGAAATTTAATCCCGACGGTGCTGGGGCGGACGCTTCAGCTTGGTATACAACCGTCGACCTCATTTTTGCGGACAACTTGCTCGAAGGTAGCGGCCTCGTTATATCGTTGAGCAAGGCACTGGAAGGCAGCGCATCACAGTGGCTTTCCCAAATATGCTTGGGCACATTTCAAGAAGCTGTTTGATCAACGCTTTGTCGGAATTGAGACGTCTGCTACCATTCTACTGAATGTGCTGAACGGTCGTCCAAAACCTGGAGAAGGCTTCGCTGCGTATGGCAGCCGAATTGTCACCCTGCTAATGTCCAAGTGGAAAGCTATGGATCTGGAGGAAGCCGCCGTGTCTGTAGCGGCGGCTCACTTGGCGCAAATAGATGACAAGCTGCTGCGCTGGGTATTTACGGCCAATGTGAAGACTCGGAACGAGCTACAACAACAGCTATAAACACACGCATTCAAAAAGCGTTACTCAGACGATGATGCAGGACTGGAACGCAAGAAGTCAAAATTTACGGCACAGGTGAAGTGCAACTATTGAGGAAGAACTGGCCATAAATATGCCGAATGTCGTGCTAGACTGGAGAAGGAACAGAACAAAGGAAAGATTCAAAACGGAAGCAGCACGTCTGGAGCAAGGGATCGGTCAAACGTCAAGTGCTTCAAGTGTGACGAATTCGGACATTTCGCATCCGCATGTCCTAAAGATCGAACAAGTGGAAACAACAAAACCTTTGAGAAGCGTGTAAATTGATCTGTCCGGTGAGTCTGTTCCATTTTGCTTTGACTCTGGAGCTGAATGTTCTCTGGTCAAGGAAAGTGTCGCTGATAAATTTAAAGGAAAAAGACTCCACAATATTGTTTAGTTAAACGGCATAAGTAATGATTCTATTTGTAGTACATCGCAAGTTCTATGTAATATAAATGTTGAAGAGTATTGTTTTCAAATTTTATTGCATGTTATTATGGATAAGTATCTGAAACATGACGTTCTGATTGGCCGTGAAATTCTTAGCCAGGGCTTTGGTGTAACAATGGACGCCGCTAAATTCAAAATTTTTAAGACAAAAAGAGTAGAAATATTAAGTATAACTGATTACGAAATTGGTATAAAATCTGATATCAATCTAAATGAGTTTGATAAGATATCAATCTAAATGAGTTTGATAAGACGGCTTTGAAGAATATATTAAAACGTTACTCTGATTGGTTCATACACGGAATTCCAAAGACTCGAGTCACCACAGGGCAGTTGGAGATAAGACTTATAGATCCGCAAAAGACAGTGCAACGTCGCCCTTATAGACTTAGTGAGGATGAGAAATATAATGTGCGTTGTAAAATAGATGAATTACTAGAATCAAATATTATTCGCCCCAGTTGCTCACCTTTCGCAAGCCCTATGATGTTGATTAAAAAGAAAAATGGCACCGATCGTCTTTGTGTGGACTATCGCATGTTAAATGAAAATACAATTGCTGATAAGTATCTGTTGCCCCTCATCTCAGACTAGATAGCCAGGCTTTGCAGAGCAAGGTATTTTTCGTGTGTAGATATGGCAAGTGGCTTCTACCAAATTCCAGTGCATCCAAATTCAATCGAGCGAACCGCTTTTGTAACACCAGAGGGGCAGTTTGAGTTTCTGACCATGCCCTTTGGTCTGAAAAATGTACCTTCTGTGTTTCAGCGGGCTATAAATAAAGCATTAGGGGATTTAGCATACGCTTATGCAATCGTCTATATTGATGATGTATTGATTATCTTATAAAAAAACCTCTTTACGAGGTAAAAGTCTAGTGCCGAAAACATTTTCATGCCTTAAAATTTCTGATATCCAATTTTGTGACGAAAAATATTAAATTTTACACATGAATTATTAAAAAATAAAATTTTTGTCACTGGCACTGCGCAAAAAAGTACTATTTATTAGGTATGAAAACTTTAGCGCAATGTGCCCAGTGACAAAAATTTTATTTTTTAATAATTCATGTGTAAAATTTAATATTTTTCGTCACAAAATTGGATATCAGAAATTTTAAGGCATGAAAATGTTTTCGGCACTAGACTTTTACCTCGTAAAGAGGTTTTTTTATAAGATATCAGAAATTTTTTAATAAGACATCGGAAATTTTGACAATTGCAATATTTTTTTAAACAATTCAATAATTATATAATTAAGAGAATTAAAAACACATTCAATCAGAGACGTTTCAATATCATATATGTTTATAAATATATTTCGATCTTGCTGTAATTGGAATTACAAAATGTTTCATCTGCCGCAAAAAGAATTCACCACTTGCAAGCAGTATCTTTCCACATGCACTGCAAGCAGTGCAAGTAGTGTACATGCAGTAGTATACATGCAGTAGTGTAAAGGTAAAAGGTATATTCAATTAACAGTTAATATCTGGCCCAAACGAATTATGAGAGATAGGTGTTATATGTCAAAAGACGCGGAATTGAATTGTCTACAACATACTACATATTTAAAAGTGAATTCATTTGTAGATTTTTCATAAATTAAAAAAAAAAAATTATTTCACCTGTAGCTGTTTACCTTTTTACTTTAAAAAAAACTTTGAAGGTATGCCTAAGAGCCCTTCAAAATACCTTTTCATCGATATATAGATCATATCTGTAGCTTCTATCGTTTGGATGCTATGAGGGTTATAATTTTAGCGGTTTTTAGCGATTTCCCGCTAAACTAGCTATTTTTCGAAAAAGTCGTAGAGCAAACGTTTCTATATTTTTGAGCGGGAACAAGTCCTCATTCAAACATTTAAGCTAAATCAACGCTTTGATACAAACAAACAAACAAACAGACATACTGACTTTTCATCTCATTTTCGAAAGGCGACTAAAAATTTCAACATTAATTATTTTTTGAACCAGTAATCGGATTTCGATGATCGAGGTGTCATTCGACGCGTATTTTTGATTAGAAGAGTAAAAAATTAAAAAATAAATCAAAAAGGCCCCAACGGCCCCATTTGATCCAATAATTTAAATTTTTCCCCTCCCACTTACACCTGTTTATCTCACGAACCAGGAAAGTTTCCAAAAGTCTTAGTATGCACATTTGTAAGTTAAATTGATACCTTTCGATCGGTATATAACTCGACCCGATCGGACGGTCATAGCAAATTTTCCATTCTTCCTGTGTATATATGCTAGTCGCTTTCGCACCCTTCGTGCTGCTTTCGTCACTAGCGCGGACTGCCGTCCGCAGTGATAGCCGAAACCAAAGAAGAAGCCTTAGATCGATTGCAGACTGTGCTAGAAACATTAAGTAAAGCTGCGTTTTCATTTAATGTTACTAAATGCTCATTTCTTAAAACTAGTATTGAGTACCTCGGGTTTGAAATAAGCAACGGAGAGATCAGGCCCAATGCACGGTAAAGTTCAGGCATTAACAGGGTTGCCCCCTCCACAAACGGTGTCGCAATTAAGACAATTTATAGGTTTAGCTTCTTACCTTCGGCAGTTTGTTCCAAAGTTTTCGGAGACGCTAAAGCTTTTGTATCAGCTAACTTCAAAGAAAAACGCTGATTTTGTTTGGCAACCAGAGCATGAGCGAATACGATTAAAAACAAGTGGGAAAGGCTATAGTCGAGCTCCCGACTATAGGATACCCGTTACTTTCATAAACAAATTAAAATTTTTTATTGCATGCTTTTAGGCATTTTAATTGCTTAAAAGCTTTAATCAGCCAGTACCACCTTTCTGTTTGTCCGATCTTTTTGGGATTTAATAGGATGATAGGTAATAACAGTAGCTAACGTTCACCGTTTAAAAAAACATAATATCTTGAAAACTGTGCGTGTGGTGGATTTTCGTGATTTACGGAGGCGGAAAGGGGCGTGGCAAAATTTTGAAACAAACTTGACCTGCGTGGGGTTTATAGAAATCTGTGTGCCAAATTTGGTTGCTCTAGCTCTTATAGTCTCTGAGATCTAGGCGCTCACACAGACGGACAGACGGACGGACGGACAGACGGACATGGCTATATCGACTCGGCTGTTGATGCTGATCAAGAATATATATACTTTATAGGGTCGGAGATGCTTCCTTCTCCCTGTTACATACATTGCAACGAATACAATATCCCCTTTTACCTATTTTTAATAAGTAACGGGTATAATAATAATTATATTGACTCAAGCACCAGTACTAATCATATTTGATCCACAATATTCAATTGAAGTACACACTGATGCTAGCTGGTTTGGCTATGGAGCGATGTTACTGCATAAAATTGAAAATAAGCCCCTTGTTGTAGAATATTATAGTAAATGCACGTCACCTTCCGAATCAAAATACCATTCTTACGAGCTACAGACACTAGCAGTTGTTAATGCTATTAAACATTTCCGTCATTATCTGCAAGGACGTAAATTTGTTATATACACGGACTGAAATTCTCTGAAGGCTACTCGTACCAAAATTGACATAACTCCGAGAGTACATAGGTGGTAAGCGTTTTTACAGTCATTTGATTTTGAGCTTGAGTATAGAAAAGGCGAGAGAATGGCGCACGTTGATTTTTTTTCACGGAATCCATTGCCAGAGAAAAATAAAAGTCTGAATAAAACACCTGAAAAACGAATTCTTTTGACTGAGGTAACTGACAACTGGTTGGTTTCTGAACAGCAGCGCGATTGAGAAATACAAGATATAACAACAAAGTTACGAAATCATGAATTACCAGGAAATTCAAATAAAACATACGAGTTAAGAAAGGGAATATTGCATAGGAAAATACAACGAAACGGTAAAACTAAATGTTTACCGGTAATCCCAAGAGCTTTTAGATGGGCAGTGATAAATCACGTCCACGAATCTATTATGCATCTTGGATGGGAAAAGACATTGGATAAAGTTTATGGATATTACTGGTTCGAACATATGGCTAAATATGTGCGTAGATTTGTGGAAAACTACATCACGTGCAAATTATCAAAGCCACCTATTGGAAAAGTGCAACCAGAACTGCATCCGATTCCCAAGATAGATATTCCGTGGCACACAGTACACAGGTAAAATGAACGGTAAAAATGACCTCAAGGAGTACGTCATTTTGCTAATAGATGCCTTCTCGAAGTTTGTTTATTTTTACCACACATTGAACATAGATACCGAAAGTTGTATTAAGGCCCTAAAAGCAGTCGTGTCTTTATTTGGTTTGCCAACTCGGATAATAGCGGATCAAGGACGATGTTTTGCGAGTATAGCTTTTCGTGAATTTTGTTCTTCTCAAAAAATTGGTCTACATTTGATTGCTACAGGTGCAAGCAGGGCAAATGGCCAGGTTGAACGAGTGATGAGTACACTCAAGAGTATGTTGACCGCTGTAGAATCCAGTCAGAGATCGTGGCAGGATGCGTTGGCTGAAGTTCAACTGGCAATGAATTGCACGGCAAATCGAGTAACGATGGTTAGCCCATTAGAATTACTAATTGGTAAGGAAGCTAGACCTTTTGGTTTACTGCCAATAAATGAAGAAGAAGATGATGTGGTAGATAGAGAAAATTTAAGAAAACAAGCTAAACAAAATATGGAAGATAGTTCACGATATAAGAAACAGAGATTTGATAAAACTAAAGCCAAAATTATAAAACATAATTTAGGTGATCACGTATTGTTAAAGAATGAAGAGCGTCATCAAACTAAGCTTGACCCGAAATTTAAAGGTCCGTTTTAGGTTGTTGAAGTTTAAGATGGCGATAGATATTTATCAAAATCGCTAACAAGTATACGCACGTATCACTGCGGACGGCAGTCCGCGCTAGTGACGAAAGCAGCACGAAAGGTGCGAAAGGCGACTAGCATATATACACAGGAAGAATGGAAAATTTTCTATGACTGTCCGATCGGGTAGAGTTATATACCGATCAAAAGGTATCAATTTAACTTACAAATGTGCATACTAAGAATTTTGGAAAATCACCTGGTTCGTGAGATAAACAGGTGTAAGTGGGAGGGGAAAAATTTAAATTATTGGAGCAAATGGGGCCGTTGGAGCCTTTTTCATTTTTTTTTAATTTTTTACTATTCTAATCAAAAATACGCGTCGAATGACACCTTGATCATCAAAATCCGATCACTGGTTCAGAAGATTATTAATTTTGATATTTTTGGTGCCCTTCTTAAAACGAGATGAAAAGTCAGTCTGTTTGTTTGTTTGTCTGTTTGTTTGTTTGGATCAAATCGTTAATTTAGCTTAAAAGTTTGAATGAGGACTTGTTCCCGCTCAAAAATCTAGAAACGTTTGTTCTACGACTTTTTCGAAAAATCGCTAGTTTAGAGGAAAATCGCTAAGAACCGCTAAAATTGAAACCCCTATAGCATCCAAACGATAAAAGCTACAGATGTGATATATACATCGTTGAAAAGGTATTTTGAAGGGCTTTTAGGCATACCTTCAAAGTTTTTTTTTTAAGTAGAAAGGTAAACAGCTACAAGTGAAATAAGGTATTTTTTCCCACATTTTAGCGATTTAAGAAAAATCTACACATCAAATCACTAAAAAATATGTTACATGTTATAGGCAATTTTATTCCGCGTTTTTTGACATATAACACATATCTGTCAAAATTCGTTTGAGCAAGATATTACCTATTAACTGAATGTACCTTTTACGTTTACACTGATGCATAAACTTATGCAGTATGTACACTGCTTGCAGCGTAATGCGGAAATAAACTGCTTGCAAGTCGTGAATTCTTTTTGCGGCAGATAAATCATTTTATAATCAAAAATATAGAAACGTTTGTTTTACGACTTTTTCGAAAAATCGCTAGTTTAGCGGGAAATCGCTAAAAACCGCTAAAATTGAAACCCCTATAGCATCCAAACGATAGAAGCTACATATGTGATCTATATATCGTTGAAAATGTATTTCAAAGGGCTCTTTGGCATACTTTTAATTTTTTTTTAAGTTAAAAGGTAAACATCTACAGATGAAATAAGGTTTTTTCCCACACTTTGGCGATTTTGAGAAAACCCCAGTAACGATTTTTTCTAATTTGCATGTGTGTTTGTAAAAGGAACTAGTGTTGCCAGACAGTTTGTTTTTGCTTGTACAAACAATAAACACCTTTTGACAAAGTTGTACCGTCAAAAAATATTGCAATTTTCAAAATTTCTGATATCTTACTCCAAAATTTCTGATATCTTATAAAAAAAAACTCTTTACGAGGTACAAGTCTAGTGACGAAATCATTTTCATGCACCAAAATTTCTGATATCCAATTTTGTGGCGAATAATATTAAGGTTTACTTATAAATTACTAAAAAAAAATTTTGTCACTCGGCACTGCGCAAAAAATAAATATTTATTAGGTATGAAGAAATTAGCGCAATGTGCCGAGTGACTAAATTTTCTTTTAGTAATTTATAAGTAAACCTTAATATTATTCGTCACAAAATTGGATATCAGAAATTTTGGTGCATGAAAATGATTTCGTCACTAGACTTGTACCTCGTAAAGAGGTTTTTTTTATAAGATAAATACTCACACGCATATTTAAGATCGTTACCAAATAATCAGATAATTGAAGAATTGTATGAAGATACAGAGAGCACGATGGAAGATGCGTCTGATGCCCAAGAGGGAACTAAAGCTTAGTGTGGCACAAGAGACGAGTTAGATTCCCGAGAGGGGAAATGAAGACCGCACCATAACAGAAGAGAATTGTTATGGCGTGGGTCGAGTTGATAACGTGTGAAAGGAAATACACAAATGGCTTTAAGGTTTAAAAGATATGTTAATGTGGAGAAGGAAATACACTTATGATATTAAGTCTTACGAAATTTGAAAAAAAATTGTAATGAAATTGAAAGAGATTATGTAAGATGTTTACAAAGAAAAATGTTAAATTGCTTAAGATGGACTATTGTTATGGAAATAATTAAATCTGTTATTAGTTAAGCGATTCTAAATTTGTAAATTATGAAGAAAATAATTAAATAAAATTATTAATTATAAAGAATACAAAAAAAGTTGAATCTTATGGATAATTTAGAGGAATTTAGAGGAAATCAGAAATAAAGCAAAAGAGATCCAAAAAAAGGCCAGGCCTATAATGAGGCACATTACAACAAAAGCAAGAAGAAATGTAGATATTAGAAAAAAGGCGACTATGTGATGGTAAAAAATTTTGACACTACAATAGCGGCTGCGAGGAAATTGATTCCGAAAAACAAAGGGCCATATGTGATTGCAAAAGTTATGTGAAATGATAGGTTTTTACTCGAAGACGTAGAAAATTTCCAAGAGTCTCGTAATCCCCACAAAGGCGTCTGGGGTGCTCAAAATATAAGACCATGGATTGGAAATAAAAAGAAAAAGTAAATAAAAAATACTTAAATACAGGGACTGACACTTATAAAAGACCTAGAAAATAATGGTTTGCACCAAATTGTTTATTTTTTTACAATCTCTGTATTTCCACCATGATTTTTATTTTTATGATTTTAACTTGTTTACTTAATGGTAATCATTATTTTTGAGTAATTTTATAAAAATCAAAAATAATCATTATAAATGAGCTTTATTTTTTGCGATTAAAATAAAACTCAAAAGTAATTTACGTCTTCTGTGTAAAGATTTTTACCAATATTACTTTATATCCCTATTAAAAAATACCATACCTACCTCCCAGCTTCATTTTTTTTTTTTATCGAAGTACGATAACCCATTAAAACTTGCATCAAAACATGAAAAAAACAGTGTAACATTATTAAATAGATATTAATAATGATATTTATTCCGCTTAAAAAAAACTTAATCAGGGATGCCACAGAAATCGCAAGCGAAATAGAAATCCGCAAAAAGCAATTCCGCACTGAAATTTCCGAGGTGCCACAGAACTTCGAATGATTTAATGTTTTTTAGCAATTTCACCAACCTTTTCGAACTATGCTGCTAAGAGCTGACACCTTCTCAGATTAAATTATCCAATGGTTTGTTTAGCAACTTTTTTAAGTTTATAATTGCAGAACAACAGGTTTTAAATTATTTTATTATATAATTAATATAATTTAATTTATTTATGTAATAATTGATTTTGTTTAACTGAAAAAAATTTAAAAGTAATTGGCGCGAAAAAATAAAAATTACTCGACAACTCTAGCAATTGTCTGCCATTAATCTGGCAACTCTTCGTGAAAAATGTTTTCACAAATTGCACAATAAGTTAAAGGTTTTATTCGGTAAGGCTTGATTTACTTCAAAAGACCTATTTTTTTAATGCTTAATTAAACGAAAACTGAAGTGGTTCCATATATTTTTTTTAAATATCTTACTTCGAATTCGGACTAAAAAATGTGGCATCGCTGATCCTGACTTCAAAAATCTAAACCGGACTAGGTGGCAGCATCGAACGCCAGCGATTTTAGCTCTAGTTTAATACGCGTAAAATTATTCTGCGATTTGACCTGTGGCACAGTGAAATGAAATTGAAGAGAAATTCAAGCGAAAGCGATTTCTGTGGCACCCCCGAATGTTTATTTTTATTATTGATGTAAATATATATATTTTTATTGATTGAAACGACGAGTCGTTGAACCAAATAACAGCTTCCGATTGGTAATTGCTGTTTTGTATTAATAACAAATATAAGATTAGAAAGGTACTCATAATCAATAAAAACGGAGTTGCCATAAAAGGAACTGACGTTGTCCAACACTGTCATTCAACTCGTTGACAGCCAAAATTATCAAGCAATATACGCCGTTAAAAATATATTAATCATCCGAACTAAGCTTGATCGCTTTATAAGATGGGTCGCAAACGTAATTATCTTGTGCGTAATTTTTTTATATTCAACGTAAAAAACAATGTTTCGAAGTGTAAGATATGCAAAGGGACTTTCAGTGGCAACTACTTTATAAGAGACGCATAAAACTGAAAACAGTAAAGTGGCTGAAGCAAATGAAACTAAAGTGCCTGAAAAGAAAAAGAAGTTTTCGGTGGTATTGGGGTAAGAGGAAGTAAAGAATGCTTGTATAGACCTGGTGACCGCAGCAAAACTTCCGTTGGCTATACTGGACTCCAAAGGCCTAGACTAGCTCAAGTAACGCATCAACATCGGTTGATTCAGAAAATATTTTGCTTCCGCAAACCTCCAACCCCACCTCTCCGCTAAACGAATTCTTGCAGACCATTGAGGTATCTCCTGATGATGAAGCTGAAGATGGTGGACCAACTGCAGAAATCAAGAAGGCGAATGCTGAAATTGACTGCTATATCCCAAAGCCAATTTGCTGGACCTCCAATATTATGAAGTATTGGGAGGAAAAGAAATTCATGTATCCAGCTTTATACCAGCTCGCTAATGTGGTACACTCAGTTCCAGCAACACAAGTTAGTGTTGAACGATTTTTTTCGGCCTTAAAAATGATGCTCACCGATCAGAGATGCAACCTCGGTGACGAGTCTTTGGCCAAATTATTATTTGTAAAATTAAATATTCATTAAAAAAATAATAAAATCTAAAAAAAGAGCTGAAAATAAAAAAAAACATTCTGGGAGGTTGCTATGGTGTCGAAAAATGTATAATCAGTATTATAACACTGTTTTTTCGTGTTTCGATGAAAGTTTATTATTTATTGAAATTAATTAGCAAAATAATACAAGCTGCCAATTCTTAAATCCTAACTACCATCTGATTTAGGAGAATATTTTATAGATGTGCTCCAACTCACATCAAGTAGATGGAAGCAAGGATTAACATGATATAATACAAATTAATAACATTATATAATACATTATAAAATAACTTAAATAATTAACATTAACAAGCTACAAATGAGGTAAAATAGATGATACAGTTACAGTTGAGGAACATTCAGAAGATATTTGATGGTACAAATCATTATAATTGAGACATAAAACACGAAAAGGGTCATGCAACTCAAAATTTGTCTTGATTGTTTTTAAAAATAAAGGTCGGAAATGACGCGTGTTTCGTTGAGGTACAGCAAAGCTCACGTTACTTAGGAGAAAATTAGAGTCAACATGCCCATTAATTAATTTGTGCATAAACAGCACGCCTAGGCAAGTCCTCCGATTCTTAAGTGAGGGAAGATCCAATAATTTTGATCTGTCAACATAGGAAGGCAAGTGACGATGTGGATCCCAGTTTAGTCCACGTAAAGCAAACAAAAGGAACTGTTTCTGCACTGACTCTATAAGGTCCTGATATATAGCATACTGAGGTGACCAAACGCACGAAGCGTACTCAAGAATAGGTCTAACCAGTGAGGTGTATAAATGTTTAGTTATGTAAGGGTCATTGAACTCCTTCGACCATCGCTTTATAAATGCAAACACTCCTTTAGCTTTTCCAACAATGATGCCAATGTGATTATTAAAATTTAGATTATGACTAAATAGAACGCCAAGATCAGTTACAGCATGTATGCGCTCTAGCTTATGTGTTCCTAGAGAGTAATTATGCCAGGACGGGTTATTGCGGTAAAACGACATGAAGTTGCACTTGGAGTGGTTCAAGTGCAAATGATTTCTCAAACACCAGGAATGAAGGTGATTTAAGTCAGTTTGAAGAAGAGAATGTGAGGCAGGGTTAGCAAGAGACATAAAAAGTTTAACATCGTCAGCATACATCAGGATGTTCGAATGAATGATTACCTGAGGAAGATCATTAATAAATAAATTAAAAAGAAGAGGGCCGAGGTGACTGCCTTGGGGAACCCCTGATGTTACACGCACTACTTTGGATAGAGAGTCCTTAAAGAGAACTTTCTGCGTGCGGTTTGATAAATATGCACAAATCCAGTCTACAAGAATTTTGGGAAAGCCTAAGATTGAAAGTTTTTCGAGAAGAAGAATGTGACTTACTGAGTCAAACGCTTTACTAAAGTCCGTGAAAATAACTTCAGATTGTAATTTATTTTTAAAGCCACTCCGTATACATGAGGTAAATTCAAGAAGGTTTGTCTGCGTTGATCGTCGTTTCATAAACCCATGCTGAAAAGGAGACAACAGTGAAGAACATTGGTGTTGTATTTGGTTTGTAATAATAAGCTCAAACAGTTTGGGAATTGCACTTAATTTAGCGATACCGCGATAGTTGCGAATATCCGAACGACCTCCCTTTTTGTGAAGGGGTATAAGGAAAGACTCTTTCCAAGTGTCAGGAAAATATGAAAGATTAAGGGACATCTGAAAAAGTTTAGAGAGAGGCTTGGATAAGACATTAGCACAATTTTTTAACATGCAGCTGGGAACGTGGTCAGGTCCGCTGGAAAAACAAGACTGTAGCGATTTTAAATGGTGAAAGACATCGTGTTCATCGATTATAGGAGTAAAGATACAATTAGAGAATGGAAGTGGGTACGGGTAAGAAGAGATAGAGTTATATGTATGGGAAGAGTACGTGGACTGAAAGAAGTCAGCAAACAAATTGGAAATAACAGAGTCGACAGAGGACGAACAGTTATCAAGATGAAGACAAGATGGATACTGAGAGAATTTACGTTTAGAGTTGACAAATGAGAAGAATTGCTTGGGATTTTCACGGAACTGATTAACACACCGAGACAAATAACTTTTATAACATGAAGAATTGAGAAGCGAAAAATTGGAACGAGCGACTACATATCTAGAAAAATCTACACGAAGACCAGACAGTTTAAATTTTTTCCACAAACGATTTTTTGTATTTTTTAGGTAGGATAGCCTACGTGTAAACCATAGGGGCTTGTTACCAATGTCAGAAGGAGAAAATACTGGTACAAAGCTTTCTATGGCAGTATTCATTACCTGGTAAAAAGTTTCCAAGATGTTTGATGGCGGGTTGGGATAGTCTATAAAGGACCAATCAACTTTTTTCTGTAGTTTTTCGGTGTTGTCTATATTGTAGAAGACAAATGATTCCGTCTAGAAGTGTTTTATTCGACCACTAGATCAGGACTGACTCGTGGCTGTTTCTTACAAGCTAGTGTATGTACATCTTAATGCAAGGATGAGAGGGAATGAAGGAATATCTAAAATCAATAGAGCAACCGAAAGAGCGTAATGTATATATGTATTGAATCTGTCCTGCTACAACTCGGCTGTCCTGACGAGCTGGATAACCTGATCTTAGTTTTACAATGATTTACAATAAATAATAGTTTTTGAATTTATATACAGGTATCACAGTTAAATTAGCTTAATTAATCGAAATTCCATATTTAAGCACGGACCATAATCATTATAATATATTATATTATGAAAATTACATTTTAATGATTATATTTTAATTTTTAATTTTTTTCTTTATGATGATCATTATTTATGAGTACTTTATAAAACTCAAAAATAATCATTATAAATGAGTTTTATTTTTTTCAAAAAGCTCATTGACCTTAAAAATATTTTTTTTTCAATTAAGTCCCCCTAGATTGACAAAAACTTACACTGTGGGCCGTCAGCTTCATTCCGAGCAACCTAGTGTCTAAATCACTTGGGCACAATACACATGGCCAAATCACCAGCAGGAGCTGCTGCACTAATCAATGTCTTCTATGTTGACGACTGCCTCACAGGACCAGATTCACTTGGATACCCAAAAAGGACCAACTTGTGAGATTTTCGTGCAACGACTCTGGGAAGACATACTGGAATGGGATGACAAGATACCTACAATCCTTAAGATGGAATGAAAGGACTATCGAGATGATTTACAAAGCCTGAATTTGATGCAAATTTCACGACATGTATACGATGGAAAGGTTCCAGTCACAAAGGAATTGCATACATTTGTTGATGCATCGGAGCGGCCATACGGCGCAACGTACGAAAATAAACAAATTTCTGTGCGTCTGTCAGTCACTCCCTCGACAAGAGCTTTGTGCTGCATTATTGGGTGCTGAGCTCGCCGACAAAATTCGTCGATACCTCAACCTGGACTCAAACACAGTACCATGATATTTTTGGTCAGCTTACATGTTACCCTTCTGGTACAAAGGGAAAAGCAGCAGCGACCACGTTGTGCACAACAGAGCTGGACCGCACTCGCAACTTGATCCTGCGGAGAATTTTTTTTTGGTAACACTGTAAGCTAACTGCACTCTCAAGCTCTGGCAGCTGCAGCACTTTGTTGCTGCTTATGCGTGCTCTCTAAGCTTTGTTGTTGGTGTTGGTCGCGGTGTTCCCTTTTCCGTTCGTTCTCTGTGATTAGATTCCGTTAGATTTCGTTCTCTGTGATTAGATTCCGTTAGGCTTCGCTTGGGTTCGCGCTCGCGCTCTCTGCATTTTGTCATTGTCTATTGTTGTGGGTGTTAGTACTATAAGTACAAATTCAGCATCTGTAACTGTTGGAAAAAGCAGTTCTAACAATTTATATCGATAGTTATATTTATCGAGAAGCAAAAGCGCTCTGCTCATATATGATCTGGCCACACTTGTTCAGTGGAACTACTCGTTCTGATCTTTCTCTTTGTGTATGGAAATTGAAGTGACAAGACGTGTTTTGCAAAAGAGAAAATATAAAATATAAAATTGAAGTTTAAAGTAAATTACATTGTGTTATTAATTGGATACATTATTGGAGGCTCTACAGACGGTGCATTTGGATTCCGATTGCTGGAGAGATATACAAAGTGTTGCGTAAGAAATTATTTTATACGTTTAAAAATCATTATTTGAATATTATCGATAATCACAGTGCTGTAAAACACTATTAATCGGCAAGAATTAGTACATTTTTATTTTGTAACAAATTGGCAGCCCTATGAATATTGCGGCACTTATTGTCAAAATCTTGAAGAGAAAACATCAAAATAAAGCGACATCGACAGTCGCGAAATATATATTGTATTTTTATTTGTTAAGTATAAATAAAATTAAAAACAATATACAGACGAGATTTACTTGTGGGATCATCGACGAAGTACAGGAAGATATTAAGAAGCGCGAGCCGGATTGGCGTTATTCATTATTAATATCTAAAACTACAGGTAATCCCAGGAACATGGTCCTTCGAGCCGGATTGGCGTTATTCATTATTAATATCTAAAACTACAGGTAATCCCAGGAACATGGTCCTTCGAAGCCAACAGGACGGCATATGGATGGTGAAATTATTTTAATAATTTCATCCGAAAAACGAATTTCATCAGAAAAACTGCGTAGTAGACACACATATGCATACACTTTCAATACCGCCGAATTATGTATGTGTATTAGTGACGCCTGTGCTCTACGTGTAAGAAAGAGACAACTACTGATGTCTGCGTAAAAAGACACGCAAAAAAGACAAAAGACAAATAATTTCACAACTTTTCTGAGACGGTGGAAACATCTAAGACAAAGATCATGGCACCATCAGGAAATAAAAAGAAATTACAAAAGAAGAACACAAGTGCTACCAAGCAGCAGCCAAATACAAAAAAGATGACGACCAGAGACGAACAAGTTGTTGACACACCCCGACCTGAAGTGAAGCAAGACGTAACCCTCGTCGAGAGAAAATCTGGTAATATTGCTGCATCAACCCCGGCAATATTAGGATCAACCAAAAGATCGGTGACGTCGGAAGGAAGTCAATTCTCGCGCACCTCTTCTAAGGTGCAAAGACTTCAGGTACAACTTGAGTATCTGAAAAAACAGGAGCATCTTCGCGATCAAATGGCGAAACAGGAGCAGGAGCGACAACGACTAGAATTTCAACAGAAACACTTGGAATTGGAGCAAAAGCTACGCATAGTCCAATTGGGATCGGACAAAGCTAGCATGGCAGACGATATGAACAATGTAGACATCGATGGATTTCCAGACGACCGCACACGTGATTGGGTGAATACTGCTCAGCGTAAGCTTGAATTTGAAAATGACAATATGTACCATAATAATAACATTATTAATATGGAATCGTTCATGGCCAGACAATCTATTAAACAAGAGTTGCCGACATTCGCAGGGGACCCATTAGAGTGGCCCATATTTTTGGCCGAGTTCGAAAATAGTACCGAAATTTGTCATTTTACACCATATGAGAATTTAAGTAGACTCCGAAAGGCTCTGACAGGTCGTGCCAAAGAATGTGTACATTCACTTTTAATCTTACCAGAAAATGTTGAAAAAATTATCGAAATTCTGAAAGAACGTTTCGGCGATCCTTGTCATATAATAAGATTGTTAATAGAAAAAATAAGGAATTTCCCTAATGTCAAAGACGATAAATATGACAAGCTATTTGCATTTTACGACATAATTACCAATCTGATACACACTTTGTTAAATGTAGGAGATATTGACCAGATAAGAAACTCGTTAATTTTTGACGAAATATTAGAAAAATTACCTATATCGCAGAGAATGTCATTTATAAAACACTACAATAAATCCAAATCACTTGAGCCAAAATTAATTGCTTTGCAAGCATGGTTAGGTGAGACCATTAAGGCTGCAACACTGTTAGGATTTGGCCAGAACATTAGCAAGTCAAAGGACAGCACATTAACAGTTTCAGGTCAGCAAAACAATACAAACAAGATTCAAGCGAAATCATATTGCAATTATTGCAAGTTGACTGATCATTATGTCACCACTTGTAGCAAATTTAAGGACTTACATGTTGACAAGCGTTGGGAGCATGTTACTCAAAATAACTTGTGTATTTCTTGCCTTGGCAAAAATCACGTCATGAAGGATTGTAAGCGCAAAAAGCAGTGTACCATGAATAACTGCAGCTACAGTCATAACAGCCTTCTGCATAAAGATAAAGCTCAAAATAGCCCCACATTCAAGTCTGACAATAATGATCAATCAACATCAAACACTGATAAAAACTGTAACGTAAATAGTCACAAGAACAAAGTTTTGTTAAAAGTCATACATGTAACTCTGATTGGACCCAAAAACGCTATAGACACATACGCCTTACTTGACGAGGCATCGACAATATCATTGATTGACGAAACTTTAGCCAATGATCTAGGTCTTGACGGACCCACCAGACCATTAAAAATGCAATGGACAAACAATGAAATATACGAACAGGACGATTCTAAAGTAGTTAGCGTACGTATCAAAGGTGAAGGTGTAAATGATAAGACGTTCATGATGAGAAAAGTTAAAACCGTAGCCAATCTCAATTTACCCCTTCAAACTTTGAGCATAGACGAAATGACAGACAAATTTAACTTTTTAGAGAATTTCAAACACTGTTCGTACGAGAAGGCTCATCCAAAAATTCTAATTGGACAAGACAACTGGTCTCTGATTGTGTCACGAAAACTGAAATACGAAGGTTTCAATGGCCCAGTTGCCAGCAAAACTTTGTTAGGTTGGGTTGTGCATGGTGTAACAGAACCAGACAGACATCCTATTGAGACAAATTATGCATTTCATATAAGCAACAATAATTCAGAAAATTCTGATGACGATTTGGACGTATTACACAATCTTGTAAAATCATATTGGTCAATAGAAAATGAGCTCACTACTCAAAATGATTTTCCAATATCATTGGACGATAAAAGGTGTATGACTATTGTTGAAAATACACTGAAACGTGTAGGAGACAGATTTGAATGTGGTCTTTTTTGGAAGAACGACGACATACAACTCCCAGAAAGCTATAATAACGCATATTCGAGATTGCTGATGTGTGAACGCAAAATTGACAAGAATCCTGACTATGGACAGAAATATAAAGACATATTCGAGTCTCACATCTCTAAAGGGTATCTAAGAAAACTAAGTCCATCCGAAATCGACATAAAATCACCATTGACATACTACCTCCCACATTTTGCAGTACAAAATATAAATAAGCCAGACAAATTGCGAGTTGTTTTTGACGCAGCTGCTAAAAGTCATAACTATTGTCTAAACGACTTCTTACTTACTGGACCTGACTTATACAATCAATTGTCTTCAGTTCTGATGAATTTTAGAGAGCATAAAATTGTTTTTGTGGGAGACATTAAAGAGATGTTTTTACAAATAAGGGTAAAACAGACTGACCGACATGCACAGAGAATTTTGTGGAGAGAGAGTAAACAACAAAAAACTCCTGATGTCTATGAAATTCAAGTTTTATTTTTTGGAGCTAAATGTAGTCCAAGTATTGCACAACAAGTTAGGAATCGTAATGCATGCGAATTCGAAAACGAATATCCGCAAGCTTGTCAAGACATAAAATTCAAACACTATATGGACGATTACTTAGGCGGAGCAGATGACATCGACAGCGCTGTTCAGCTTATCAAGGATGTCACATATGTGCATCAGAAAGGTGGATTTCAGATGTGCAATTGGATATCCAATTCAGCAGACGTTCTAAGTAAAATAAAACTAACAAAATGTCAAAACAAAACAGAATCTTCTCTTAAAATTAAAAACTTAACTGAAGAAAGGGTCTTAGGACTAATTTGGAACTACGAGAAAGATACATTTGGCTATAATTTACAATTTACAAAGTCACACCGCGAACTTCTTGAAAATTTGAGAAGACCGACAAAGCGAGAGGTTTTAAAAATAACAATGTCGATATTTGACCCATTGGGGTATCTTTCAAATTTGCTTATAGCAAATAAGATACTTCTCCAAGCCATTTGGGATAGTGGTATTAACTGGGACGACCAGATAACAGACGAGCATTTTGAAATTTGGAAAGTACTTTGTAATTCATTGCTTCAAATTAGCAATTTTAACATACCAAGACTTATGACAAGATTACCGATCAAAGACTGTGACATTCAATTACATGTTTTTACCGACGCATCAAAATATGCTTATGCAGCATGTGCATACGTACGTTTTGAAAAGGACAAGTCAATTGAATGTATGTTAGTAGCAGCTAAATCACGTGTAGCTCCCCTTAAACCCATGTCGATACCACGGTTAGAATTACAAGGAGCCTTATTGGGAGCTAGAATTAGCAAAATGATAAAAGAGACACTGAATTTGCAAATCAATAAAACATACTTATGGACAGATTCTCAAATTGTTTTATACTGGCTAAAGTCAAGCAGTAAACGCTTTAAGGTTTTTGTATCTCAGCGTTTAGGGGAAATACAAGAGACGACAAATGTGAGTAACTGGAGGTATGTGCCTTCCAAATTAAACCCTGCTGATGAAGCAACAAAGATAACTAAAATTACCTTTGATTTCAATAACCCCTGGATAAAAGGTCCTAAGTTTTTGCATGAAGATTCTTGTCAGTGGCCAATGTGCAAAATATCTTTAGCAGAAGAGGATAAAGAAATGTTTACAAACGAGTATGTAAATATAATTTCTTCCCCGAAAGACGAAATAATTATACCGGACGTTACAAGATTTTCCAACTGGACACGATTTTTAAGAACAACGGCTTGGGTAATACGATTTGTGACAAATTGTAAATCAAGTCAAGAACATAGACTTTGCACGGAACTAACAGCTAATGAAATAATCCAAGCCGAAATATTAATTTACAGAAAGTCCCAATCAGACAGTTTTCAATCCGAAATTGAAAACTTACAGAATGGTGAAATGATAAAAAATTCAAGCAGTTTAAAATCATTGCCAATAAAATTAACCAGTGACGGATTACTGAGACTAAAAGGTAGATTGGAAAATATAAATGACGACGAGTATGACACTAATGCAAAAAATCCAATTCTCCTAGGTAAAGATCATCCGATCACCATGTTATTGATTAATTTCTATCATCGACAAAATTGTCACCTTTTCACAGAAACTGTTATTTCGAATCTCCGGCAGAAATATTGGATTGTAAAATGTCGTAACACAGTGAAGAAAGTAATCCGGAACTGTCAGTATTGCAAAAACAAACGCGCCATGCCACAGACTGCTGTAATGGGACAGTTACCGAAGTGTAGAATTGAACCGACAGAAAGAGCTTTCTTAAAAGTTGGCTTAGATTACTTCGGTCCAATCGAGGTATTAATAAACAGGAGCCATGTTAAACGTTATGGTGTAATATTTACGTGCATGTCAACCCGTGCAGTTCATTTAGAAATAGCCGAAGACTTGTCCTGTAATGCATTTATGCACGTCTTTCGTCAATTTGGTTGTCGACGTGGCTTTCCCATTGAACTTTACTCAGACAACGGTACCAATTTTAAACGAGCAAGTAAAGACCTTAAACTAATCATAGACAACTGGCAAGAAGACGAACTGACACAATTTTTGACAACAAAAAATTGTACTTGGACATTTAACCCCCCTTTGTCACCTCACATGGGAGGAGCATGGGAAAGATTAATACAATCAGTGAAAAAGTATTTATATGTTTTACTTAAGGAGCGTTATCCCAAAGAGTATACCTTAAAAACTTTGTTTTGTGAAATTGAGTTCATGATGAATAGTCGCCCACTTTTGTTTATACCATCTGATTCACTTGAATCAATTGAGCCATTCACACCTAACGACATACTAATTGGTCCAAATTTCAGAGAATCATTCTACTCTGTAGCAGCAGATAGCGATTTGAAACTGTTAAATATGTGGAAAGCGTCTCAAAGACTGGCTGATATATTCTGGCTAAAATGGAAAAAAGAATATAGACAATATCTTTTGTATAGTCGCAAATGGTCAAAGACTCAAAATAATTTAAAAGAAGGTGATATTGTTTTAATAATGGATTCAGATCTACCTAGAAATACTTGGCCAAAAGGCATTATTGTTAAAACTTATCCAGCTAAAGACAATACTGTTCGAATTGTAGATGTTAAGATAAAAGATAATATCTATAAGAGACCTATAGTCAAACTTATCAAATTAGATGTTAAGAACAATTTGTAAAACTTTAAGTATTGCCGTCTGACTAATATTGCCGACTGCAATACTTGGGAGGAGGATGTTGCGTAAGAAATTATTTTATACGTTTAAAAATCATTATTTGAATATTATCGATAATCACAGTGCTGTAAAACACTATTAATCGGCAAGAATTAGTACATTTTTATTTTGTAACAAATTGGCAGCCCTATGAATATTGCGGCACTTATTGTCAAAATCTTGAAGAGAAAACATCAAAATAAAGCGACATCGACAGTCGCGAAATATATATTGTATTTTTATTTGTTAAGTATAAATAAAATTAAAAACAATATACAGACGAGATTTACTTGTGGGATCATCGACGAAGTACAGGAAGATATTAAGAAGCGCGAGCCGGATTGGCGTTATTCATTATTAATATCTAAAACTACAGGTAATCCCAGGAACACAAAGGCTGCTGCTAAGTATTCTGGTGGTTCTGGTGAAATAGTCACGCTTGCCGGTCACACACACATACACAGACGCGTGTATTTTCTAATAGGTTATGGGCCCAGACCACGCCATAACTGCAGCTTAGTAAACGTATCCGATAATTTCATATTTTAAAATATAAAATGGAGAAGTCAAACAAACGAAATATAAAGCCATTTAATGGAGAGAAATATTCCATCTGGAAATTTCGCATAAGGGCATTATTAAATGATTTAGATGTGTTGAAGGTCATAGACCAAGAAGAAGAAGAGAACACTTCTACGGAAGAATGGAACAAAATGGAGAAATGCGCAAAAAGCGTGTTAATTGAGTATTTAAGCAAATCGTTCTTAAGTTTTGCTAAAAGTGAAGACACTGCAAAAAAGGTTTTGCAAAATTTAGACGCAATCTATGAAAGAAAAAGTTTGGCGTCGCAATTGTCTATACGCAAGCAATTGCTGTCTTTAAAGCTTAAGGGTGATACTCAGTTGTTAAGCCATTTTACTTTGTTTGATGAACTCATTGCCGAATTGCTAGCGTCAGGTGGAAGAAATGGATAAAGTGTCGCATTTATTGCTAACTTTGCCATCCTCTTACGATGGCGTTTTAACGGCGATTGAAACATTGGCAGAGCATAATTTAACTTTGGCGTTTGTTAAAAATCGACTGTTGGATCACGAGATCAAGTTAAAAACTATTAGCAAAGATACGAGTTTAAAGGTTATGCAGGCTATAAAGAGAGACAACAGATCTCAATCTTCTCATAAGAAAAATAGTAAATTTGCAACATATACAGGGATGCCACAGAAATCGCAAGCGAAATTGAATTCCGCAGGAAGCAATTCCGCACGGAAATTTCCGAGGTGCCACAGAACTTCGAATGATTTAATGTTTTTTAGCAATTTCACCAACCTTTTCGAACTAGGCTGCTAAGGGCTGACACCTTCTCAGATTAAATTACCCAAGGGTTTGTTTAGCAACTTTTTTAAGTTTATAATTGCAGTACAATAGGTTTTTAATTTGTTTTGTAATTTAATTAAAATAATTTAATTTATTAATGCAATGATTGCTTTTGTTTAGGTGAAAAAAATTTAAAAGTAATTGGCGCGAAAAAATAAAAATTACTCGACAACTCTAGCAATTGTCTGCCATTAGTCTGGCAGCTCTTCGTGAAAAATGTTTTCACAAATTGCACAATAAGTTAAAGGTTTTTCTCGGTAAAACTTGATTTACTTCAAAAGACCTATTTTTGTAATGCTTAATTTAAAGAAAACTGAAGTGGTTCCATATATTCTTTTTAAATACCTTACTTCGAATTCTGACTAAAAAATGTGGCATCGGCATCGGACGCCAGCGATTTTAGCGCTAGTTTAATACGCGTAAAATTATTTTGCGATTTGACCTGTGGCACAGCGAAATGAAATTGAAGAGAAATTCATGCGAAAGCGATTTCTGTGGCACCCCCGATAAAGTTTCAAAGTTTCAGAAAAAGTGTTTTCATTGTGGCAAGTCAGGTCACTTTAAAAAGGACTGCTTTGCTCTGAAAAGAGATGGAGAAGAATGGAAATGACAAACAGGCACAGATGACGTGTGCACAAGTTCAAACAAACCAACAAGGGTTTGCATTTATGATGAAGCGCGCAAATAGCCTACATAATATTGGATTCTTATTTGACTCTGGCGCTTCTGACCATTTAGCCAACAATGAAAATATTTTTGCAACCATCACTGAATTAAGTGAACCTATTAAAATTGCTGTTGCCAAGAATGATATATTCATTTATGCAATTAAGAAAGGCACCGTGCAACTGTACACAAATTCAAATGAGAAGATTAAGGGGAGGTTCTTTTGGATTTTTTTGAAAAAATCGAATTTTTTTTTTTTACATAAAATGAAAGTTATATATATATAGAATATATGTGCCAAAGGATTTTTCAATACGACGCGTATTTCTTGAGATAGGGCGTGTCAAACGTACCCATGTCACGCGCGCTGCGTACCCGCTGTCACTTTCCAAAAACTTTAAACGCGTTTTTCTCGAAACCGTGTTTTCTAATCTAATTTCAAGTACAGGTCTTGTTCTATTGATCCGATTTCCTTCATTCAAAAAATGTTTTAAAGTATATACTTTTTTGTATGGCTTATACCTAAAATTGGCATAAAAAATAGTTTATTTATAATTTTTTAACGAGATCAAAGTAAAAAAAAGTGTAAAAATTTCATTTAATTTTTTTAAACGACCATGAAATTGGTTTTTTTTCACCAAAATTAATTGAAGTTAGGTATAAGCCATAGGAAATTTTATCTATTTTAATAAATTATATACATTTTTCATTTCACTTTACTACCAGAGGCCCCACACTTGAAGAAGCAGAGCGATATTTTGAGAGTCGAGGTCGACGAGATCCGCCATTTTGAAGCCGCCATTTTGAATTTCTCAAAAATCACTTTTTTTTTTTAATCGTCAATAAACAACGAATCAAAGTTCGAAAGCAGAAGTTCGTATGTATTTTCATTCTCCCACAAACCATTCTCAAATTTTGCTTGATTTTCGGCCAAATCCAAAAGAACCTCCCCTTAAGCTAAAATATGTTTTGTATTGTCCTGATATTCCAGAAAATTTGATCTCAGTAAAAAGGATGCAGGAAGCAGGCCTTACAATTGTGTTTCACCCAGGAGGTGTAACTGTTAAATCAGGTAATAGAAATATAATGAAAGGAGAAATGTTCCAATAGTGAACTTCTTTTCTGAAAAATTAGCTTGTGTTGCAAAGGCAAACAAAATTAATAACTATAGTTTGTGGCATGAGAGGCTAGGCCATATGAGTAAGGGAAAGTTCTTAGAACTAAAAGCTAAAGATATGTTTGACGATACAATCTTATTAAATAAGATACAACCAGAAAATGAGATATGTGAAGCTTGCGTTAAGGAGAAGCAGGCAAGATTAAGTTTTGAAAAGTTTAAAAATAAAGACCATATAAAGCCACCATTATTTGTTGTACATTCGGATGTGTGTGGTCCAATTACACCATCTACTGTTGATCATAAAAATTATTATGTTGTTTTTATTGACGAATATACGCATTATTGCGTAACATATCTGTTGAGTTTCAAGTCTGATGTTTTTGCTGTATTTCAAGACTATATAGCAAAAAGTGAAACACTGATTAACGTAAAAATGGTTAACTTATATATTGACAATGGCAATTATCTATCTATCGAATGAAATGAAAGAGTTTTGTGTTCAAAAAGGCATAAGTTACCATTTAACTGTTCCACATACTCCACAACAGAATGGTGTATCCGAAAGGATGATTAGATCTATAACGGAAAAAGCTCGTGCTTTAGTTATAGGGGGCAAGATCCAGTAATCGTTCTGGGGTGAAGCTGTGCTAACAGCCACATATTTGATAAATAGAAGCCCAACTAATGCATAACGTGAATGCAGAAAGACACCATATGAAATGTGGCATGGTAAAAAGCCGTTTCTGAAGTACTTAAGAGTTTTTGGTTCGACAGTATACGTTCTCAATAAAGTGAGAAAGAGAAAGTTTGATGACATATCATGGAAAGGTATACTTGTCGGGTTTGAACCAAATGGATACAAAGTATGGGATGTGGAGAATAACAAATTTGTTATTGCAAGAGATGTTGTGTTTGATGAATCAAACATGGAAAATTCTAGTGCTGTGGTTGTAGATTACAACATAGATTTCCACAATCAGGTGGAAAATATTGAACCGGCTTTTCAAGACTCTGGTCTGATGGAAAGTGAAAAAGTTCGGGAAGAGTCTGATATTGTAGTATCAGAAGTACAGCCTAGTGATGTGGAAAATGAAATGGAAAATGCCGATCTAGAAATATCTGGTGTTATATCTGAAGATATAGAGGAACCAAGAAAAAGCGATAGATTAAAAGAAAAGCCAAAATTGTCATATAGAGATATGATTAAAAATTGTGTCATGCATGCGCAAACTTTTATTGGTACTGCTCCTACATCGTTTGATGAAATAGATAACAGAAGTGATAAAGTACAGTGGAGAGAGGCTATTAGAGATGAGCTTAATTCTCTTGAGATTAATAAAACCTGGTCACTGGTAGATATGCCTAAAGATAAGAATATATTTGATTGTAAATGGATTTTTACAATAAAGCAAAATGAGTTTGGTAAGCCAGTAAAATATAAAGCTAGACTTGTAGCGCGTGGATTCACACAAGAGTATTTGATCGATTACGATGAGACATTTGCTCCTGTGGCTAGAATTTCAAGTTTCAGGCTTATAATGTCTTTTTCAAACCAATACAGCCTGAGAATGCATCACATGGATGTGAAAACTGCCTTTTTAAATGGCAATCTAAAGGAGGAAATATATATGAGAGTTCCTCAAGGGCTGACTTGTAATAGCAGCCAAGTATGTAAATTGAATAAAGCAATTTACGGTCTTAAGCAGGCAGCTAGGTGTTGGTTTGATGTTTTTGAGAAAGTTTTAAAAGATATTGGGTTTACAAGGTATAAAGGGGATATTCTAAAAAACATATATGTTTTGTTATATTATTATATATATATTTATTTATATATATTTATTAAAGTTTAATATGAATGAGTGTAACCCTGTTAATTCACCACTTCCAACAAAACTAAATTTCGAGTTATTAAACTCAGATGAAAGAGACGATGCTCCTTGTCAGAGTTTAATTGGATGTCTTATGTATGTAATGCTATGTACGAGACCAGATCTGAGTCTATCTGTGAATCTGTTAAGTCGATATAGTTGAAAATTCATAAGAGTTTTTAAGAAAATTTATTTAAAAATTATGTATTAAATAAACGAAAAATGGTGGCTTTTAAAATGAAGACTGCGACAGCGATTTCGTGCGTACGTTATAATTGTATTTCGACAACTGAACTTCATTTTCTTAAGCCTAGCTTTACCCTACGGTGGCGAAGCGAGGCGAATTCGCGCTCAGAGCGAATGACGAAAGCTTTATTGCGCTCTCGCTTCGCCCTAAGCCTAATTAACCCTAAACTTCATACAAATCACTGCGGACGGCAGTCCGCGCTAGTGACGAAAGCAGCACGAAGGGTGCGAAGGCGACTAGCATATATACACAGGAAGAATGGAAGATTTGCTATGACTGTTTGATCAGGTCGAGTTATATACCGATCGAAAGGTATTAATTAAACTTACAAGTGTGCATACTAAGACTTTTGAAAACTCACCTGGTTCGTGAGATAAACAGGTGTAAGTGGGAGGGGCAAAATTTAAATGATTGGAGAAAATGGGGCCGCTGGAGCTTTTTGGTCAACATTTTTAATTTTTTAATATTTCTCATAAACATACGCGTCGAATGACACCTCAATCATCAAAATCCGACTACTGGTTCAAAAGATAATTAATTTTGAAATTTTTAGTCGCTTTCCGAAAATGAGATGAAAAGTCAGTTTGTCTGTTTGTCTGTTTGTCTGTTTGTTTGTTTGTCTGTTTGTTTGTTTGGATCAAATCGTTAATTTAGCTAAAATGTTTGAATGAGGACTTGTTCCTGTTCAAAAATATAGAAACGTTTGTTCTACGACTTTTTCGAAAAATAGCTAGTTTAGCGGGAAATCGCTAAAAACCGCTAAAACTAAAAACCCCTATAGGGTCCAAACCATAGAAGCTACAGATATGATCTATACGTCGTTGGAAAGGTACTTTGAAGGGCTTTTTAGCATATGTTCAAACTTTTTTTCTAAAGTACACAGGTAAAAAGCTACAGGTGGAAAAAGGTAATTTTTTCCACATTTTGGCGGTTTTCGAGAAAACGCCGCTAGCGATTTTTTTTAATTTTGAATATGTTTGAGCTTTTAATATTTCGCGTTTTTTGATACATCATGCATAAATTTTTGTTGATTGGTTTGGAAGATATAACCTATTAACTGAATATATACGTTTTACTTTGAATTAAAATAGAACAGCAGCGGCAATTTTATTTGACTAACAGTCCAGTAACAATGAAATCTATAATTAGACAGTAGTAATTAAAGATCGCCAGTGGCGCAAAGTGTAGAGCGCCCGATTTTTGCATGAATTCTCAGCTCGGGTTCCGGGTTCGAATTCAGGCACGGACGAAACTTTTTTATTTTTTTAATTTTAAATGCAATTAATTTGTTAGTAGATGATTATCATACATAAATTTTTATTGATTGGTTTGGAAGATATAACCTATTAACTGAATATATACGTTTTACTTTGAATTAAAATAGAACAGCAGCGGCAATTTTATTTGACTAACAGTCCAGTAACAATGAAATCTATAATTAGACAGTCGTAATTAAAGATCGCCAGTGGCGCAAAGTGTAGAGCGCCCGATTTTTGCATGAATTCTCAGCTCGGGTTCCGGGTTCGAATTCAGGCACGGACGAAACTTTTTTATTTTTTTAATTTTAAATGCAATTAATTTGTTAGTAGATGATTATCATGCATAAATTTTTATTGATTGGTTTGGAAGATATAACCTATTAACTGAATATATACGTTTTACTTTGAATTAAAATAGAACAGCAGCGGCAATTTTATTTGACTAACAGTCCAGTAACAATGAAATCTATAATTAGACAGTCGTAATTAAAGATCGCCAGTGGCGCAAAGTGTAGAGCGCCCGATTTTTGCATGAATTCTCAGCTCGGGTTCCGGGTTCGAAATCAGGCACGGACGAAACTTTTTTATTTTTTTAATTTTAAATGCAATTAATTTGTTAGTAGATGATTATCATACATAAATTTTTATTGATTGGTTTGGAAGATATAACCTATTAACTGAATATATACGTTTTACTTTGAATTAAAATAGAACAGCAGCGGCAATTTTATTTGACTAACAGTCCAGTAACAATGAAATCTATAATTAGACAGTCGTAATTAAATATCGCCAGTGGCGCAAAGTGTAGAGCGCCCGATTTTTGCATGAATTCTCAGCTCGGGTTCCGGGTTCGAATTCAGGCACGGACGAAACTTTTTTATTTTTTTAATTTTAAATGCAATTAATTTGTTAGTAGATGATTATCATGCATAAATTTTTATTGATTGGTTTGGAAGATATAACCTATTAACTGAATATATACGTTTTACTTTGAATTAAAATAGAACAGCAGCGGCAATTTTATTTGACTAACAGTCCAGTAACAATGAAATCTATAATTAGACAGTCGTAATTAAAGATCGCCAGTGGCGCAAAGTGTAGAGCGCCCGATTTTTGCATGAATTCTCAGCTCGGGTTCCGGGTTCGAATTCAGGCACGGACGAAACTTTTTTATTTTTTTAATTTTAAATGCAATTAATTTGTTAGTAGATGATTATCATGCATAAATTTTTATTGATTGGTTTGGAAGATATAACCTATTAACTGAATATATACGTTTTACTTTGAATTAAAATAGAACAGCAGCGGCAATTTTATTTGACTAACAGTCCAGTAACAATGAAATCTATTATTAGACAGTCGTTATTGAAGATCGCCAGTGGCGCAAAGTGTAGAGCGCCCGATTTTTGCATGAATTCTCAGCTCGGGTTCCGGGTTCGAATTCAGGCACGGACGAAACTTTTTTATTTTTTTAATTTTAAATGCAATTAATTTGTTAGTAGATGATTATCATGCATAAATTTTTATTGATTGGTTTGGAAGATATAACCAATTAACTGAATATATACGTTTTACTTTGAATTAAAATAGAACAGCAGCGGCAATTTTATTTGACTAACAGTCCAGTAACAATGAAATCTATTATTAGACAGTCGTTTTTAAAGATCGCCAGTGGCGCAAAGTGTAGAACGCCCGATTTTTGCATGAATTCTCAGCTCGGGTTCCGGGTTCGAATTCAGGCACGGACGAAACTTTTTTATGTTTTTATTTTTAAATGCAATTAATTTGTTAGTATATGATCCACTAATGTTTTTTTTTATTGTTTTTCAATTTAAAAAAGGTGTTGGCAGAAATCTTAGCTGCAAAATAAAGAATCGCTGTAGTCGATCTGTCTGTGTGCATATTGAAAATCTTCTAGCAAAGTAACAATGCCAGAAGCGTATGTAAATAAAATATTTATGTGAAGCGATAATAACCAGTGCTGCCAGACAGTTCAGTTTTGTCTTACAACAATGTGGGCTTTAATTTATTCATATGAATTAAACTATGAAGGAAACCAGTGTTGCCAGACAGTTTGCTTTTGCTTGTACAAACAATAAACACCGATTGACAAAGTTACACTGTCAAAAAATATTTCAATTGTCAAAATTTCCAATGTCTTATTAAAAAACTTCTGATATCTTATAAAAAAACCTCTTTACGAGGTAAAAGTCTAGTGACGAAAACATTTTCATGCCCCAAAATTTCTGATATCCAATTTTGTGACGAAAAATATTAAATTTTACACATGAATTATTAAACAAAAATTTTTGTCACTGGGCACATTGCGCTTAATTTTTCATACCTAATAAATAGTATTTTTTAGCGCAGTGCCAGTGACAAACATTTTTGTTTAATAATTCATGTGTAAAATTTAATATTTTTCGTCACAAAATTGGATATCAGAAATTTTGGGGCATGAAAATGTTTTCGTCACTAGACTTTTACCTCGTAAAGAGGTTTTTTTATAAGATTTCAACAACTAACTTAAACTAGGATAAATATAATAAAAAAAAATAAAAAATATAAAAAATCCGCCGAAATGCGGCGACATCGGCGCCCATGAAGCACAGTGCTTCATCCAATTGGAAGCCGAGCCAGCTTATGAATGGGCCTCCTAAACACTCCTCCGGTTGCCGTCCTCAAGTCAACGACGCGAACGGCGCCGTCCTCTCCCCGATGCACCGCCGTGACTCTGCCGATCAGCCAATTCTGAGGCGGCAGATTGTCCTCGGCGACGACCACCAGCTCTCCAACGACGACGTCTGGCGTGCGATGGTGCCACTTGCTCCTGGCTTGGAGTCCCAGAATGTACTCCTTGGACCATCGCCGCCAGAACTGTCGCCTGAGCGACGAGACAGCTCGCCATCGACTTAAGCAGGTCAGGCCCTGCTGGTCCGGGGCCCCTCCTGCTGGCATCGCGGTCAATGGGCCTCCCACTAGTGCGTGGCCCGGTGTCAGTGCCTCGCCGTCGCTGGGGTCGTCGCTTAGTGCTCCTATTGGCCGTGAATTGAGCACGGCCTCCACTGCTACCAGCGTCGTCTGCAGCTCTTCTGCCGTCAACAGCAGGCTGCCTACCGTCCGTAGGAGTAGGTGCTTTGCAGACTTCACACCTGCCTCCCACAGACCCCCGAAGTGCGGAGCCCTGGGCGGTATGAACGCAAATACGCATCCGCTTCTTGATGCGTATTCTTGAAGTGCGTCCGCCTCCTCCTCGATTCGGGCCCGCAACTCCCGAAATTGGCGACTGGCTCCTACGAAATTCGTCGCGTTGTCGCAATGGACGGTCTGTGGGACTCCTCGACGGCCGACGAACCTTTGAAAAGCCATAAGAAATGTATTAGTTGATAAATCGGACACTAGTTCTAAGTGAACCGCTTTGGAGGCGAAGCAAACAAAAAGTGCGATGTACGATTTATACGTAGGCTTTCCACGCATTCGAAAGGTCGTGCTAACTGGGCCACAAAAATCAACGCCACAAATCGAAAATGGGCGGAGTGCTCGGAGTCGGTCTGCTGGCAAATTTCCCATTATTTGGGTTAGCAGACGAGGCTTGCATTTAAAGCAAGGGATGCAGGATCTCACTGTCTGACGACAGACCTCTTGAGCGTTGACTAACCAAATTCGCTCACGAAGAAGACTCACGAGCGCTCTTGGGCCAGCATGACAATTCGTCAAATGCAGGTATCTAATATAGCTTCTAGCAAATTGCGAGCTTTTAGGAAGGAGCATCGGAAACTTAGCATCATATGAAAGAGGAGCATTTGCAAGTCGTCCCCCCACTCGCAGTATCTTAAAGGAGCACCAAGAGCCGTTATACTCATGTATAAACGGATTGAGACGCTGTAGGCTATGACCTACACGCGTGCCCTTTCGAACCCTATCTATGTCATCTTTAAATTCAACTTGTTGGATGACTTCAACTATTTTCTCAAAAGCTTCTTTTCTTTCTAGTGCCGTAGGTATCCTATCGAAAACTTCATTTTTGTTTTTACATTTCTTAATGAAACGGAACACATAAGCAAAAACTCTAAGCAGCCTGGCATGCGATGAATAGCTATCGATGGTTTCCAAAAGATCCGGGCGGTCTACCATAGCTGCCAGTCCAACAGCTGTTTTGCGTACCTCCAAAGTACGCATCTCGTCCGTCACCAGATGCTGGTTAACCGGCCAGGAATCTCTTGGTTCCTTTAGAAAGGAAGGACCATCAAACCAAATCGATGTGACTAATTCGTCAACATCGCAGCCTCTCGAAACGATGTCTGCTGGGTTCTGCTTTGTAGGTACATGGCGCCATTCAGCGTTCTCTGTCCACTCTTGGATTTCAGCCACACGATTCGACACAAATGTTGCCAAGGACGAAGGATGTGTCTTAATCCAATGAAGTGTAACTTCAGAATCAGACCAAAGAACAGTCCGTTCAATTGGTAATCTTATAAGATTTCTGATTCGGTGACAGAGATCTGCGAGAAGGTGAGCCGCGCACAACTCAAGTCTAGGAAGAGTCTTCGTCTTGAGGGGGGCTACTTTGGACTTAGATGTCAGCAAAGAAACATGACAACCTTCTGCAGTATGACTGCGTATATACACGCATGCGCCAAACGCTCGCATTGAAGCGTCAGCGAAGCCATGAATCTCGATCGGTATTGTTGGCTCTGTAAAAACATATCGTGGTATTCTGATTCTTTGCAACTGAATCAAAGTTGATTTCAGCTGCTGCCACGAATTGTCCAAGCTCAGTGGGATAGATTCATCCCAGTCTAGCTTTTGAAGCCAGAGCTCTTGGAGCAGGATCTTTGCCTTGATAATCAGAGGGCTTAACAGGCCAAGCGGATCAAATAACCGCGATGAAACCGAGAGAATGTTCCGTTTAGTCGCTCTAAGACCCATAAATGAATCGTCAATCTTAAATTGAAATACGTCTTCATTTGGCAACCACAACACGCCCAATGTTTTGGTTGTATCAGACTCCGAGATCGTTACCGGCTTAACTGCATTTGTTGCGGAGAACTCAGGCGAATTCGAGAACCATTTGGTTAGCTCGAAACCTGCGCCTTGCAAAATTTGCGAAACCTCAGACTTGATAATCTGAAGGTTCTCTACGCAAGCAGCACCAGTTAATAAGTCATCGACATAAAAGTCGTGCCTGATAACGTCAGCAGCTTTTGGGTGTGACGATTCCACCATGTCACTAAGCTTTGTCAAACACCGTATAGCCAAAAATGGAGCTGGCGCAGTGCCATAAGTTACGGTGTTTAACCTGAAGGACCTCAAAGAGTCAGATGGGTTCTTTCTCCACACTACTAGCTGGAAATCTCGATCTGCTTCATGCACCATGACTTGCCGGTACATCTTTTTGATGTCAGCTGTCAGTGCATACTTATGCAATCTAAATCGAAGCAGAGTCGAATACAGCTCTTCTTGAATGGTCGGTCCAACCATCAAAAGGTCATTCAACGCAACTTGAGACGAAGTACGACAAGATGCGTCAAAAACAACGCGTAACTTCGTCGACGTGCTTTGTGGTCTTAGAACACATTGATGCGGAATAAAATAGTCGACGTGCTTTGTGGTCTTAGAACACATTGATGCGGAATAAAATAGTGAGGAGTACTTGGAATCTGGTCGCCTATTTTAGACATATGACCAAGTGAAAGATATTCTTCCATGAATTCCAAATACATACGCTTAAGTTCGGGATCACGAGCTAAGCGTCTCTCAAGCGACAAAAAACGACGCTTGGCAACTTCGAAAGAGTTACCAAGCTGAATTGGATCCGACTTAAATGGTAGTCGTACTTCAAATCGACCTGACGGCAATATTTTTAAATTCTCTAGAAAGTGGTTCTCCCATAACTGGTGCTCAACTGTACGCACCTTTTTTACCGAAGGCAACTCTTCCAATGACCAGAATTTCTGCAATGTGGTGTCTATCGAGGTATAACAATCTTCTTGACAACTCAGATTTACTATCTGAGCCGTCTTAGGACCTGTAGGCGTATATCGCCCTGAGACTATCCAACCAACCAGAGTTTTTTGCAGAATCGGACAATTCGGACCTTGTTTAATCTGACCGACAGAGAGTAGTTCAAAGAACGTCTCAGCTCCGATGAGCATGTCGATCTTCTGTGGCTTGTGGAAACATGGATCAGCCAACTGCAGGTTCTCAGGGATTTTCCAACCACTGACATTGACCGTGTGGTCAGGCTGGTATCCAGAAATGGTCTTTAAGATCCACAGATCTAGAGAGAACTCACTGCAATTGACTCGCGACTTCACCACAGTATGTATCTTGCTCTTAACTTGTGTGTTGCATTGAGCAATTCCAAGCAAGCTGATACTAGCCTCTTCTCGACGCAGCTGCAATCGCTGAGCTAGCTCGTCTGTTACGCAATTAATTTGCGACCCAGAATCAAGCAGAGCCCTGGCCAAAACGAAATCGCCACTTTTCGTTTTAACTTTAACGACTGCTGTAGCTAGGATCACACTATCAGACACATTCGCATGCATAGCATGTGATGTCGAAGGTTGATCCTGGGCGGAGTCAAGGGGTGGTGGTAACGCTCTAGTGCTAGAACTGGCAGAATATCTATGCAAAAGGGTGTTATGCGAACGACTGCATACTCTGCATTTGTTCGCTTTGAATCTGGCAACAGTGTGTCCTTTCCGAAGACAATTAATGCATAATGGAGCTGCCTTAGCAAACTCAAACCGCTGTTGCACTGATTGTGCGGCATATGCGGAGCAATTCAATATTGAATGGTCTTCGGAACGACAATATAAACATTTTGGGGACACCTGGTCGTCTCTAGCACTGGCCACAGAACACGAGAACAAACTGCGATTATTGTTTTTAGAAGCAGTCTTTGGCTCTGACTTAGAGCTATCGGACGAATTTTTCGACGATGTTCCAGCAATAAGATGCTGATATCTCCGATTCAAGACTGCTTCGCAATCACTCCACATTGGAATAGTTGCATAATCGCGTTGGTCTTCCCATTTATCTTTGGTCATTTGGTCAACGCTGTTCATAACGAGGTGAACGATGATTGCGTTTGAAATCTTTTTATCGTCACCTATCGAGAGAAGTGAGCCATATATGGCTGAGACAGTGTCTATTCTCGATCTTAAAGCAGCAGCAGAAGGCTGCGCTATTTTTGGAAGGCTAAAGAGAGCGTTAATATTATCATTAAATATTAGACACTCATTGTCATACACTGTCTTTAGCCTGTCCAATGCCTTCAGATAATTTTCCTCATCTACATGGAATGCTCTTACAGTTCCTAGAGCTTCACCGGACAGACACGATATGAGATGATTAAATTTCTCAATAGCTGGAATTGTCGTATCATTATGGACGAGGGTTTCAAACAGACTAATAAAATTTTTGAACTCTGAGTATTTTCCACTAAACTTGGGAAGTGCCAGATGAGGAAGACGTGTGCGTGGAGTCGCAACCGGAACAACTGCTTGTGTAGCAGGAGTAAGTCCCTTAATGAGAGACTTTAAACGAGCCTTTGTTGTGATGCAAAGCTCTTCCAACTCGCCACGATATTCATCGTCTGGGTCAAATGATTCTACTCGAGTCTGATATTTTAACGCTGTCTCTATGTGAGAATCTAACATTTCTAATCTACATTCCAATTCTGTAGCTTCAAGGTTTAATTTACCCTTGGTAATTTGGTCAAACAAACGGAGTAAACTCTTGACGCATAGATTGCGTTTACTCTTCGCATCCTCAAGATTTTCCTTAGGGTTTGTCATGGCAATATTTAAATTCGATAATATTTAATATATTAAAATATGATTGAATTTAATTATTATAGCACTCGTTTATACGTTAAACGTTAAAAGAAGCAAAAACTAAACGAACGCTATCAATTGACAAACGACTTTTGAAAATGAATATGCCTGACCAACAATGTAGGGGAGCGAGTGATGCTTGCCCAAAGCGCGCCAACTAAAATGCACACAAGCAACCGCACAGCTGTCGCTAAGTAAAACGAAAACGAAAATAGCGGACTGCAGCTTTGCTGCTATGTACGTGTGTGTATGTATGTATGTGCGCTGGTGTCAGTCAACTGGTCAACTTCCAGTGACTGCAAGTGTAGGCAAGAGAGGGGGGAACGAACGACTGAGCGAAGTGAAATTAATAAGCAATTAATAATGCTTTAATTTAACAGAAGCTCAGAGCACTAATCGCACAATACTAATTATTGACAAAATGACAACAAACAATCTCCAAAGCGGTTACTTAGTGCATGCAATATATTAATATAAGTAAATATTAAAATGCTCAACTACTTTACATATGTGCCAAGAATTGAAAGCGTTGGCTTTATTAGCACAACCAATGCAATTTGTGGTTGTTTGGCTTTCAATTTTTAGCACAGTACCTGCTGTTCCGGACTTTTAATTGCCGACGCAACTTTCCTTGGCATTTCCACAAAATATCGTCTTTTAACACAAAGTTAAAAGGGAATCCAAGCACAAAGAATAGGGCGATGTCCAATGCAAAGTAGCAGCAACAATATTTGCACGACCGGCGCGATTTATTTAAAATTATTAATTTAAATTATAAATTATTTCGCGTCGCGGGCCACACAATGCGAAGAATGATGTCTGTTTATATATTTTTGCTGCACTGTTCGAAAAAAAATAAACACTTCGAACTTTGTTGTTTGGCACTCGAAAAAAATCAAAAAAATTCACTTTAAAATTGTCCACCCGGGGGCGCCATGAAAATTCATAAGAGTTTTTATGAAAATTTATTTAAAAATTATGTATTAAATAAACGAAAAATGGTGGCTTTTAAAATGAAGACTGCGACAGCGATTTCGTGCGTACGTTATAATTGTATTTCGACAACTGAACTTCATTTTCTTAAGCCTAGCTTTACCCTACGGTGGCGAAGCGAGGCGAATTCGCGCTCAGAGCGAATGACGAAAGCTTTATTGCGCTCTCGCTTCGCCCTAAGCCTAATTAACCCTAAACTTCATACAAATTTCAACAACTAACTTAAACTAGGATAAATATAATAAAAAAAAATAAAAAATATAAAAAATCCGCCGAAATGCGGCGACAATAGTCAAAAGAATAATATAGAACTTTGTTTAAAAAGAGTTTTAAGGTATTTTAAGGGTACTATCGACTTAAAATTAAGATTTACTAAAACTGAGAAGTATGACGACTTCTTTGTTGGATTTGTAGACTCAGATTGGGGTGGAAGTCAAGTGGACAGGAAAAGTACAACAGGATTTTTATTTAAAATGTTCGAAACAAACCTAATTAGCTGGAGTACTAGAAAGCAGAATTCAGTTGCAGCCTCATCAACAGAAGCCGAATACATGGCATTGTTTGAAGCTGTTAGGGAAGCTTTATGGCTGAAGTCTTTATTAGAAAGTTTAAATATAAAGTTAGAGCAACCTATTAAAATCTTTGAAGATAATCAGGGCTGTATTAGTATTAGAGGTCTGCATGAATGAGCTAAAACGAAGTTCGAAGCATTCATGTTCAAAAGGAATTGAAAGAAGTCGAATGGGAAGTCGAACGATTTTGATTGAGTTTGAAGCTTTGTGTCAGACTCAGTCGCACAACACTCAAAAATGTGACATGAAGTGAATGAGTGAGAAATCTACTTTGTTTTGAGTTAATTCGAATTTGTTTCGAATTTGGATTTACTTTTCATATTTTATTTTTTGCATGCATATTTTCTGCTGTTGTTTTCATGTGCGTAATAAATATAATGAATACAAGAAAGAAAACAATAAAGAGCAATAAACAGCTTAATATAAATAAGATTTATAAAATCTAAATTTAATTCATATTATTGATTAAAAGTATTTAATCTAAGTTTGAATCCAAAAACATAATTTTATTGACATTGTCAGTGTTGGTGGCAATAAAACAACGCTTTTCCGTTAAGTTTTTTGCATTTGAATACACTCACCAGGAGCCGCGCTGCTAGCTGGAACACAGAATATTTATATGCAGCTTGTTTTGTGAAATAAGGGAAAAATACTTTTCTGTTTATTCCATCAACCCAGACAATCAAAGTCATTATTTCAAAGTAAAAAATTCAGTCATTTGACAATTAAAATTACGAATTATTCGATTGAATCCGGCCATTTCAAATTCATTATTTTCACATAGCACATTAATTCATTTGCACTCATTTCGATAAGGAGCTGTCATTTTAGAACTCAATGTCACTCGCACTCAAACGAATTCAATTCAAAGTGTGCCTCGCACTCACTCAATTCGACATCGTTCGAATTAATTCATTTTAACTCAAATTTTGAGTGAATTCATGCAGACCTCTAATTAGTATCGCCAATAACCCCTCTTGCCACAAACGTTCTAAACATATAGACATAAAATATCATTTCTCTCGTGAACAAGTTGAAAATAAACTAATAAAACTTGAATATATTTCTACAGATTATCAGCTTGCGGATATGCTTACAAAGCCACTACCAGCGCTTTGTGCAACTAAGACAGCATCTTGGTTTAACCGATTGATGGGCTGATGGATGCAGATGATTATGTCATGATTTTTATAATTTTAATATTTAAACTTGAAGTATTAATTTAATTTGACATTTAGAATTTAATTTTGAATTAAAATTTAATGCCTGAAATAATTTCTATTTGAAAAGAATGTTAATTGAAGATAACTTTCTGTTAATTTTATATTGTTACTTTTGAATTTGTCATTTAAAATTTTGTTATTCTTTATGTATAACTTTTGAGATTGATCTAATTGGGTTTTACTGGATTTCCCCAATTCATGCAACAAATGTTGGATCAATGTGCACTCCCAGAGAAAACTAGACTTGTTACTTCAATTATGAAAATTATGTATAATTTTAAAATGTAATTTATGAGCATAGCACTTTTGAGGAGGTGTGTTGGAAAATGCAGTTCTAACAATTTATATCGATAATTATATTTATCGTGAAGCAAAAGCGCTCTGCTCATATATGATCTGGCCACACTGGTTCAGTAGAACTACTCGTTCTGATCTTTCTCTTTGTGTATGGAAATTGAAGTGACAAGACGTGTTTTGCAAAAGAGAAAATATAAAATATAAAATTGAAGTTTAAAGTAAATTACATTGTGTTATTAATTGGATACGTTATTGGAGGCTCTACAGACGGTGCATTTGGATTCCGATTGCTGGAGAGATATACAAAGGCTGCTGCTAAGTAGTCTGGTGGTTCTGGTGAAATAGTGACGCTTGCCGGTCACACACACATACACAAACGCGTGTATTTTCTAATAGTAACGATTAACCCTAGTGTGCATTATATTATTTTCATATTTTTTCTTCTTTAATATTTTTTTTGTATTTTTAGACCCCGTGCTTTAAAAAAGTAAAGGGGTCTATTAACTTTGCCACAAAAAAAAATGTGCGTAACAGGCAGAAGGAGGCGTGGCAGACCCCATAAAGTATATATATTCTTAATCAGTATCAACAGCCGAGTCGATATAGCCATGTCCGTCTGTCCGTCTGTCCGTCCGTCCGTCTGTCCGTCTGTAAGAGCGCCTAGATCTCAGAGACTATAAGAGCTAGAGACTCCAAACTTGGTATGTAGGTTCGTCTATATTGCAAGCAGATCGAGTTTGTTTTAGATTTTGGATCGAACCACTATATCAATAAGCTCCCATAGGAACAATCAGTTGAAAATCAAGTCTTAATATGGAAAACTTTTTTGCTGTTTGAAATACAAACTGACAGAATATGCATGTATAATGGTCCCATACATCCTGACCAAATTTTGTTGGAATCGGACCACTATATCATATACCTGCAATAGGAAGGATCAGTAGAAAATAAAGTCTTAGTATGAAAAAACTTTTTTTTGTTTGAGATATCTCAACCAAACTGACAGTATATGCATATGGGATGATCATATACATCCCGACCAAATTTGATTGGAATCGGACCACTATAGCTACTATAGCTACCATAGGAACGATCAGTCAAAAATAAAGTCTTAGTATGAAAAACTTTTTTTCCATAGTAAGCACGGGGTCTCCGACAATCGAGTATGCTCGACTGCAGCACCGTCCACTAGTTTTTACTGTATTTTTTTTATACTATTTTTATAATGGATGTTTTTTATAATAAATATTTCCAAGTACGAGCAAACGTTAAGATGGGTTTTGTTCGTTGCTGGCTGTGTGATAATATTTCACACGAAAAATGTGCTGGCCTTAACGGCCGAATTGTTGATTTAATTCAAGCCAAATCTGAATTAAAATGGATTTGTGAATCATGTAGGGATGTCGAAAGGGACATCATGGAATTCACGAGACAGACTAAGAGAGGCTTTGGGAATCTTTTCGGCCAATTACAATTACAAGGGCATGACACTCTTGAATGAGTCTCCAAAGCGGAAAAAAGCCAATTTTAGACTGTCTATTGGTCCAACTTTCAGTTTCTACATTTTCACCGGCTCTGTCTGCTCCTTCTCTTATTAATCTTTCATTCCCTCCTCAATCGATTGTCAGCAGGGACCGTAATCATTATAAGTTATATTATAAAAATTACATTTTAATGATTATATTTTAATTTTTAATTTTTTTTCTTAATGATGATCATTATTTTTGAGTAATTTAATAAAACTCAAAAATAATCATTATAAATGAGTTTTATTTTTTTCGCTTAAAATAAAACTCAAAAGTAATTTACGGGATCTGTGTTAAGATTTTTACCAATATTACTTTATATCCCTATAAAAGAATACCATAGCTACCTCCCAGCATCATTTTTTTTTTATCGGAGTACGATAACCCATTCAAACTTGCATCAAAACATGAAAAAACAGTGTTTTAACCAGGGATTAAAACCGAAACTAATATCGGTTTCAGTTACGGTTGCGGTTATTTTCGCATTTAGGTTTTCGGTTATCGGTTACGCAAAATCTTTGAATAAAGGTTTCGTAATGGTGATCCGGTTTTTGTATGTTTCGGTTTTGAAATACCGGTATGGTTTCGGTTCACAAAAAATGCCGCTTTAAATTACACATGTAGTTGGCACTGAAAGTCTCTTTGCATATCTTACACTTCGAAACATTGTTTTCTACGTTGAATGTAAAAAAATTACGCACAAGATAATTACATTTGCGACCCATCTTATAAAGCGATCAAGCTTAGTTCGGATGATTGATATATTTTTAACGGCGTATATTGCTTGATAATTTTGGCTGTCCACGAGTTGAACGACAGTGTTGGACAACGTCAGTTCCTTTTATGGCAACTCCGTTTTTATTGAGTATGAGTAGCTTTATAATCTTATATTTGTTATTAATACAAAACAGCGATTACCGATCGAAAGCTGTTATTTGCTTCAACGACTCGTCGTTTCAAGCAATAAAAATATATATATTTACATCAATAATAAAAATAAACATTCGGGGGTGCCACAGAAATCGCTTTCGCTTGAATTTCTCTTCAATTTCATTTCGCTGTGCCACAGGTCAAATCGCAGAATAATTGTACGCGTATTAAACTAGCGCTAAGATCGCTGGCGTCCGATGCTGCCACCTAGTCCGATTCAGATCTTCTAAGTCAGGGTCAGCGATGCCACATTTTTTAGTAAGAATTCGAAGTAAGGTATTTAAAAAAAATATATGGAACCACTTCAGTTTTCTTTAAATTAAGCATTACAAAAATAAGTCTTTTGAGATAAATCAAGTTTTACCGAAATAAACCTTTAACTTATTGTGCAATTTGTGAAAACATTTTTCACGAAGAGCTGCCAGACCAATGGCAGACAATTGCTAGACTAGTCGAGTAATTTTCATTTTTTCGCGCCAATTACTTTTAAATTTTTTTCACCTAAACAAAAGCAATCATTGCATAAATAAATTAAATTATTTTAATTAAATTACAAAAAAATTAAAAACCTATTGTACTGCATTTATAAACTTAAAAAAGTTGGTAATTTAATCTGAGAAGGTGTTAACCCTAAGCAGCCTAGCTCGAAAAGGTTGGTGAAATTGCTAAAAAACATTAAATCATTCGAAGTTCTGTGGCACCTCGGAAATTTCCGTGCGGAATTGCTTTCTGCGGAATTCTATTTCGCTTGCGATTTCTGTGGCATACCTGATTAAGTTTTTTTTAAGCGGAATAAATATCATTAATAATATCTATTTAATAATTTAACACTGTTCTTTCATGTTTTGATGCAAGTTTTAATGAATGATGCAAAGAAAAATGATGCTGGGAGGTAGCTATGGTATCCTTTTATAGGGATATAAAGTAATATTAGTAAAAATCTTAACACAGAAGCCATAAATTACTTTTGAGTTTTATTTTAAGCGAAAAAAATAAAACTCATTTATAATGATTGTTTTTGAGATTTATAAAATTACTCAAATAATGATTACCATTAAGTAAAAAAGTAAAAATCATAAAAATAAAAATCATGGTGGAAATACAGAGATTGTAAAAAAATAAACATTTTGGTGCAAAACATTATTTTCTAGGTCTTTTATAAGTGTCTGATTTTTTTATTAAAAAAAAAACAAATAATCATTATTTGCAGTCCCTGATTGTCAGTTCTGATGATTTCTGATTCGGTTAATGTCAGTGCTGTTGTTGCCGAGCAACATGACAGCACTGATATTATATATAAAAAATCCGCCGAAATGCGGCGACATCGGCGCCCATGAAGCCCAGTGCTTCATCCAATTGGAAGCCGAGCCAGCTTATGAATGGGCCTCCTGAACACTCCTCCGGTTGCCGTCCTCAAGTCAACGACGCGAACGGCGCCGTCCTCTCCCCGATGCACCGCCGTGACTCTGCCGATCAGCCAATTCTGAGGCGGCAGATTGTCCTCGGCGACGACCACCAGCTCTCCAACGACGACGTCTGGCGTGCGATGGTGCCACTTGCTCCTGGCTTGGAGTCCCAGAATGTACTCCTTGGACCATCGCCGCCAGAACTGTCGCCTGAGCGACGAGACAGCTCGCCATCGACTTAAGCAGGTCAGGCCCTGCTGGTCCGGGGTCCTTCCTGCTGGCATCGCGGTCAATGGGCCTCCCACTAGTGCGTGGCCCGGTGTCAGTGCCTCGCCGTCGCTGGGGTCGTCGCTTAGTGCTCCTATTGGCCGTGAGTTGAGCACGGCCTCCACTGCGACGAGCGTCGTCTGCAGCTCTTCTGCCGTCAACAGCAGGCTGCCTACCGTCTGTAGGAGTAGGTGCTTTGCAGACTTCACACCTGCCTCCCATAGACCCCCGAAGTGCGGAGCCCTGGGCGGTATGAACGCAAATTCGCATCCGCTTCTTGATGCGTATTCTTGAAGTGCGTCCGCCTCCTCCTCGATTCGGGCCCGCAACTCCCGAAATTGGCGACTGGCTCCTACGAAATTCGCGTTGTCGCAATGGACGGTCTGTGGGACTCCTCGACGGCCGACGAACCTTTGAAAAGCCATAAGAAATGTATTAGTTGATAAATCGGACACTAGTTCTAAGTGAATGGCTTTGGAGGCGAAGCAAACAAAAAGTGCGATGTACGATTTATACGTAGGCTTTCCACAAATCAAAAATGGTCGGAGTGCTCGGACTCGGTCTGCTGGCAAATTGCCCATTATTGGAGTTAGCAGACGAGGCTTGCATTTAAAGCAAGGGTTGCAGGATCTCACTGTCTGACGACAGACCTCTTGAGCGTTGACTAACCAAATTCGCTCACGAAGAAGACTCACGAGAGCTCTTGGGCCAGCATGACAATTCGTCAAATGCAGGTATCTAATATAGCTTCTAGCAAATTGCGAGCTTTTAGGAAGGAGCATCGGAAACTTAACATCATATGAAAGAGGAGCATTAGAAAGTCGTCCCCCCACTCGCAGTATCTTAAAGGAGCACCAAGAGCCGTTATACTTATGTATAAACGAATTGAGACGCTGTAGGCTATGACCTACTCGCGTGCCCTTTCGAACCCTATCTATGTCATCTTTAAATTCAAATTGCTGGATTACTTCAACTATTTTTTGAAAAGCTTCTTTTCTTTCTAATGCCGTAGGTATCTTCTCAAAAACTTCATTTTTGTTTTTACATTTCTTAATGAAACGGAACACATAAACGAAAACTCGAAGCAGCCTGGCATGCGATGAATAACTTTCGATCTTTTCCAAAAGATCCGGGCGGTCTACCATAGCTGCCAGTCCAACAGCTGTTTTGCGTACCTCCAAATTACGCATCTCGTCCGTCACCAGATGCTGGTTAACCGGCCAGGAATCTCTTATTTCCTTTAGAAAGGAAGGACCATTAAACCAAATCGATGTGACTAATTCGTCAACATCGCAGCCTCTCGAAACGATATCTGCTGGGTTTTGCTTTGTAGGTACATGGCACCATTCAGCGTTCTCTGTCCACTCTTGGATTTCAGCCACACGATTCGACACAAATGTTGCCAAGGACGAAGGATGTGTCTAAATCCAATGAAGTGTAACTTCAGAATCAGACCAAAGAACAGTCCGTTCAATTGGTAATCTTATAAGATTTCTGACTCGGTGACAGAGATCTGCGAGAAGGTGAAGGTCTAGGAAGAGTCTTAGTCTTGAAGGGAGCTACTTTGGACTTAGATGTCAGAAAGGAAACATGACAACCTTCTGCAGTATGACTGCGTATATTCACGCATGCGCCAAACCCTCGCATTGAGGCGTCAGCGAAGCCATGAATCTCGATCGGTATTGTCGGCTCTGTAAAAACATATCGTGGTATCCTGATTCTTTACAACTGAATCAAAGTTGATTTCAGCTGCTGCCCCGAATTGTCCAAGCTCAGTGGGATAGATTCATCCCAGTCTAGCTTTTGAAGCCAGAGCTCTTGAAGCAGGATCTTTGCCTTTTTCTTTTTCTTTGCTTCTGCTTTCTGGCTGCTTTGAAAGCGTTGGCTTTATTAGCACAACCAATGCAATTTTTGGATGTTTGGCTTTCAATTTTTAGCACAGTACCTGCTGTTCTGGACTTTTGATTGCCGATGCAAGTTTCCTTGGCATTTTCAGCTCCAAAAATCGTCTTACAACACAAAGAAAAGGGCGATGTCCAGATGGTAAACTTGCAGCAACTATATTTGCACCACCGGCGCGATTAATTTTAAATTATTAATTTAAATTAGCAATTGTTTCGCGTCGCGGACCACACAAGCGAAGAATATGAATATATTATGTTTGCACTGTTCGAAAAAAATAAAACACTTCGAACTTTTATTGTTTCTGCTGTCACTCGAAAAAAATCAAAAAAATACACTTTAAAATTGTCCACCCGGGGCGCCACGAAAATTCATAAGAGTTTTTATGATAAGGTATTTAATATTATTTATTAAATAAGCGAAAAGTAATGGCTTTTAAAATGAATTAAGCTACAGTGAGCGATTGTGCGTACGTTATAATTGTATTTCGACAACTGATTACTTCAGTTTTCTTAAGCCTAGCTTTACCCTACGGTGGCGAAGCAAGGCGAATTCGCGCTCAGAGCGAATGACGAAAGCTTTATTGCGCTCTCGCTTCGCCATAAGCCTAATTAACACTAAATTTCATAAAAAATTCAACAACTAACTTAAACTAGGATAAATATAATAAAAAAAAAAATATAAAAAATAAAAAATCCGCCGAAATGCGGCGACACTCCTGATACTATATCTGATGATGTTACGGCTTTCGGTCGTCGTTTAAAATAAGTGTTCCGGTCAATCACTTCAGCAAAAAAATTTGTTGTAAAGAAATTTTGTTGTAAAGAATTCTGGCCCGATCACATAAAAGTCAAGGAATACAGTGCAGTGTGAAAAAGAAAAATCGGACTACGATATACAAGACCCATACTCCAGAATAGGGAGAAGTGATGTATAAAGTAGTTTAGTAATATCTTATGAAAAAAACCTCTTTACGAGGTAAAAGTCTAGTGACGAAAAAATTTTAATGCGCTAAAATTTCTGATATCAAATTTTGTGACGAATAATATTAAGTTTTACTAATAAATTACTAATTACTAATTACTAATGTTTGTTACTCGGCACTGCGCAAAAAATACATATTTATTAGGTATGAAGAAATTAGAGCAATGTGCGAGTGACAAAAAATTTTTTTTTCTCTAAAATCCAGGGATCGTAACTCTTATAAGTTTTTTGATAAAAGTTATGAAATAAGAGTTATTTTTCAATTTTTATTAAAAAGTTGAAAAATAAGAGTTATTTTCAATTTTTAAAATAAAAATCAATAATAAAAGTTATTTTTCAATTTTTATTTAAAAGTTGAAAAATAAGAGTTATTTTCAATTTTTAAAATAAAAATCAAAAATAAAAGTTATTTTCAACTTTTATCATAAAAATCAAAAATAAAAGTTGAATTAAAATATCTTTTGATCGGGAGGGCCCATTTAATTAAACTGCCTATATATTTTATCTACACTTTATCATGGCCCATAAAATGATCATACCTTTATTCAGTGCAGTTTAATGAAATGAAATGATTTTTGATTATTTGGACGTTGATGTACTAAACGAGCAGTACATTCAAGTGGCCCAAACGACACCAAGCACGGGCTTGTTGACGCGCGGACAAAGAGACAAAGACGGACACACCTTTTATTAAACAACATAAAACAAAACCATAAATTAACTATAAGCTAGATAAGTAAGAAATAATTGAAGTATTTAGAGATTGTACAGATGAAGGATTAGTTACAAACTGAGAAAGATTGTTATAATTACAACAAAGTACTCGGAAAGGGTTATGAATTGCATAGTTAGCAACACAGTATTGAAGAGAAAGAGGTAAAAAATTTCTAGAAGTTCTGATCGGGACAGCAAAACTAATTTGGCTAATTAATTCAGATGAATCAATTTCACCAATAATTAGTTTGTGTAGAAAGACTACACCAAGCATTGTTCTCCGATCAGAAAGAGAAGGAAGATTAATTAGTAAAAGTCTACTACGATAAGGAGGCAGGCGAATGTTAGTATTCCAGTTCAGACCCCGGAGGGCAAAGAGTAAAAATTGTTTTTGTACAGATTCTATTCTGTCCTGATGAATCTTATATTGGGGACTCCATATACAAGACCCATATTCCAGAATAGGTCTGACAAGTGAAGTATAAAGTAGTTTAGTAATATAGGGATCATCAAATTCTTTCGACCAACGCTTTATGAAACCCAAGACGCCAATCGCTCGATTAGCAATAGATGCAATGTGCTTGTCAAACTTCAGCTTAGGATCCAGAAGAATACCCAAATCAGTAACCGACATAATGCGTTCAAGCGGTTTACAATAAAGAACGTAATTAAACTCAAATGGAGTTCGCCTACTAAAAGACATAACTTTACATTTACTACAATTAAGATTTAAAAAATTTACTTTACACCATGTCTGAAAACTGTCAAGATCAGTTTGCAGCCTGACACCAAGAAGATTGTCAGTGGCCGACATACAAAGTTTAACGTCATCGGCGTACATGAGAACCCGAGAATAATTTATAACAGAAGGCAGATCATTTATAAAAAGCGTAAATAACAAGGGGCCGAGATGACTACCTTGTGGAACTCCAGAATAAACTTGAATAGGTTTAGAAACTAAACCATTAAAAAAAACTTTTTGGGTTCTAAAATTTAAGTAACTTGAAATCCACAAAATTAGGTTATTAGGAAAACCTAAAAGATGGAGTTTACGCAATAAAAGTTTGTGATTAACGGAATCGAAAGCTTTACTAAAATCAGTGTAAATGACATCAGTTTGCATTTTATTTTGAAATCCATGTATAACAAACGTAGTGAATTCTAATAAGTTAGTGGTAGTAGATCTATGTTTCACAAACCCATGCTGGTAGGGTGAAATAATAGATCTACAGAGATATTGCAGCTGAGAAGTTATAATTTTCTCAAAAGCCTTAGGAATAGCAGACAACTTAGAAATACCTCTATAGTTACAGACATTTGACTTGTTTCCTTTCTTAAGGAGAGGAATAATAAATGATTCTTTCCAAACTTTTGGGAAAGAGCATAACTCAACAGAAAGTTTAAATAAGCTATACAGGGGTTTCAAAAGACCTTCAGCGCAGTACCGTAGAACACATCCTGGTACTCCGTCAGGTCCCGGTGAAAATACCGGTTTTATGGCCTTTAGATCACTTAAAAGCGAGCTTTCCGTAATTAAAGGTCCAAAAATGCAATTAGAAACATTTACACGATATGGATAAGGCGATCTTAATTGATCATCTTGAACGCTGTAAGTTGTTTGAAAAAATTCGGCAAATAAATCGGCGATAGCCTGATCAGAATCCGCTGTCTTTTTTTCAAAAAACACAGTTGATGGAAGTGTTGATGATCTACGCTTGGAATTAACAAACGTATAAAACTTTTTAGGATCATTTCGAAACTGCAGTTTGCATCTTTCAAGATAATCTTTATAACATTGGCTATTAAGAACAGAAAAATTGGATCGTGCAATCAGATATCGAGAAAGATCCAAGAAAGAGCCAGTTTTCTTGAACTTTTTATACATTCTTGATTTTCTATTTTTCAAGCATGTTAACTCCCTCGTAAACCAAACAGGTTTATTAGACCTGCATGGAACACATAAGGGAACACATAAATCAAGAATAGTAAAAAGTTAAAAAAAAGAATCAAAAAGGCTCCAACGGCCCCATTTCACAGTGGGCGATTTGGCAGATCTAGCGTAACGAAATACAAATTTTCAACAGTTAAAATACATTAACATTTTATCTAAAACCGATAGACAAATGTTCAATAAAAAAATCGATAAAATCAAAATCAATAATGTCGATATTATTGAACAGCTGTGAGCTTTCAAAGACAACATATGTTAGCACAACTATTTTTAGAGGTTAAAAAGAGTTTGCTACACGTGCTTTGATTGTTGGATAACTTGGCTGGCTGTAACATTTAGGATCTGGTTTTTTTTTTTCAAGTATGTATTAAAAGAAAATAAATGTTTTGTGACCTGTGAATATATGTTGTAGTATTAATTTTGGCTTGACACTAACATGCTTTTAATACCATATTTGTAAGCAAATTACATCTTCTGTAGAGTAAAACTATGTGAGGCACATATTGGCCTGAAAAAAAAATATAATTGTGTGAAAGTGTGGTTCGTCCAGTGTGTAAACTGTCCCTGATCAGCTGCCCTGGCCCCCACATGCTTAAATTATGGCTTTTTTCAGAAACCATGTCAGTATGCAGGCACACACTTTTTGGAGTATGGCATAGAGAAAAAGACGCTTCACACAAATTTTCAGCTGTACTCGACTTTGTATTTTCCAATATTATTGACAAATCGAAATTTTCTGAGCAGCATTATAATTCCATTGTTGATGAAGTCAAAATTTTCTGCAAAAGGCTGTCCGAAAAGTGGAGAAAATGCAATAGAGATAAGAAGCGATTCGAGTGCAACAACGCGGATTGGTTGAACGAAGATTTGGTTCTTTTTTACGTCCAGACATGAAATTGGGTGCGGGACGAAAGAAAAAGGACATATCTGATTGCCTCCCAAAATGTCAATGCACGAAAGTTTCAAATCTCATCGAAGGCAACACTTGCGATGAGCTTATAAGAGCAACTCGCATTAGTCTATACAAAAGTGGAAAAAGAAGTGCATCAGATTTTGTTTCAATGGTAGCCACAGATCCGTGTGCATCTAAAAAAATAAAAAGAAGAATAAAAGAAAACAGGAGAGAGTCAGGAATTAACAAGAAGATTAGGAGTAATTCTGCGCTGAATAGTTTCTCGATTTTCAATAAACACAGATAGCTTTCGCAAATATGGGTTGGGTACTGCACAGATTTTCGTAAGAGAATATCCCTGGTTTTACATGCCTTCCTCAGTGCACAAGATTTTGATTCACGGAGCGGATATTATTGAAAGCGTGCCATTACCATAAGGCATCATGTCGGAAGAAGCATTTTCGGCTTAAGCATACTCGAAAAAATTCGCGCTTAAATACGATGCAGGACCTAATAAACTCATTATTAGTCTCTTCAGATCCAGTAATAACAAGCTTGTGTAAGACTACATCAAACAATGGCAGCAAAACATTAATTTTGATAGTGAAGTCCAAAACCTCCTATTGGACTATTCTGAAGAATCTGAAAATTCCGATTCCGATTCGGACAACTAGCCTAAAATATTTTATGTTTAATAAAATATTATATAATAACGAGTTCCAACTTTAGTTTATTTAAAAAAAATATAACTTTATTTAAATAGAAAACTTAAAGCGAGTTGAACATCGGAGTTTGAGAATAATTCAAGACTAACTGTTAAATGTTTTGACGTCGCATAGCAAACCTCGGCTGTGAGCTTTTGGGGATTGAGCTTTGCGCTCTAATATAAACAGAGAGATCTTAGGGATCGCTCTTTTGAGAAGACGAATATTTGGGTGCTAAGCAACAGCCTGGATTTGTGCCGCGTCGGCAGATTTGACCCTTGGTGGGAATGACAATTCTAGCGGATGTTTATATTAACTGTTTCGATCGTGGGAGCGCTTGAATTGTTATTTTCACCAGCCTGTTATTGTTATTGATATCTTATTACTTGATAGGGGGAATATGTGCGAGAATATTTAGGTGGCTATGTGCATTACATATGTTACTTCCCCATCCATAAAAAATTAGCCTGTCCTCAGGCGGTAATATTGGGATATAGTGTTGGTTCGGATTCGAGTACAATATTTGCTGTTTCATTTGATATTGGATTAATTTGTACATTATTTGATTGTGGGGTTATTTCTGATTGTTTCTTATAGTTAACAATTATTTTGCGTGGTATGCTTTTATACTTATAGCTAATATATAGTACTAGTATGATTACAATAATTATAAGAGTTGTTAAAGTAATAATTTGAAGTGTATTGTAATGTTTTGTTTGTTGATTTACAATTTCTTTTGCCTGTATATAAGAGAGTGGTTCTAGTTTAGTTACATTATTGTTTACATAAATGGTTTGTGTGTAATCTAACATAGTACTTGAGATCAATATTTCTTCTAATTGAATGGAGCAATTAAATGCTTTTATAATATTATTACTTTCTATTGTTATATCTCTGTTAATACAATTTTGATTTAGAATTGTTTTAGGTAAGTTCCAAGTTAACATTATATTAGGCTCTACATATTTTGTTTCAAAAGATTTATGTGTTTTTGCATATCTACATTCGGTTGTGTCTTGATTTAAAATTCCTGTTATACATTTGTTCATTACTAGATCTTTGGTCTTTTCGGTATATGCTTTATTATTTTGAATGAAATATTTGTCATGTATAATTTCAGTTAAAATGTTTCTGTTTTCGTCTGGGTATGGAACAATTTCAAAAATTGGTGTATTGATGATTTCGCGAGGAATATGGGAAATTATCAAAATTTCGTTTGTAGTTGTTTTCAACCATGTAGAAGTCTTAATATTTAGAATCTTTTCAGAGTTTACGTGTGATAATGGACTATGTTTTAGTAATTTAGGGTTAAATATACCTAATCTTGTTAACTGCATTCCTAGCTCTATGTCTTCGATATATTTTGTAAATTCTTGTAGATTAAATGTAATTATTGCTTATTTTTTGTCTCCTTCATTAATAAATGTTAAAGTATTTGTAACTTCTATTCCTCTATTTACTACTTCTATTACTTGATTTAGTTCGTTTGCTTGAACGCTGTTTTCTGATAAATTATTTATTTTGGATTCCAGTTCTGCTTTGTCTTCCTGATCTAATGTACCAAATAAGTATTTATAAAATGTTCCCATAAAATTGATAAGGCCTCTTTTGTTGCGTTTTGCTATTCTTAAGCCGTTCATTTCTCTTTCCAATTTTTCTGTTAAATATTGAATTTGGGATAATGTTTTAAATTCTTCAGCTTGTTTCATTAAATTATTGAATGTGTTTTCGATTTTTGTGAGATTAACAGTTAAATTGTGGTATTCGTAATTTATTGGTAAGTTAATAGTTCCTGTTTTAAATATAAGGTAACCGTTTTTCGATTGGATTGGGTTTACTTCTAAGCTTTGACCATTAGTTTGTTGGATGAAATACATTAGTAAGAATTGTATTATAAAAATAATTATTTTATGTTGTAGCTTCCTGATTTGAGTTGTCATTAGGCGATGATCTGGAATTATCATATTTGCTCTTGTTAATTTTCTTTTTCTTTTTAAATTTAGATTTGTAGTGTATTATCTTTCTCCCTCTGTTTGTCTCTTCGAAATGTTTTTCGTCTACTTGTCTCAAGTTACCGGTCTTTTTAAATGGATTAGTTGATTTTGAACGTACCAAAGGTGATTGTCTATAATTAGTATCAATTTCAAAATCTGTACGGTTTTCATTTAGTTTATCTATTTGAGTTGTTTTGTTAAGTTGAGTGTTATACTCTGGGGTTCCTGCGTATATAAAAATGTCTGCTGGTGTTCTACCGGTTGTATTATGAGTGGTTTTGTGATTATATGTGTAAAGTATTATTTCGAATCTAGTAAGCTTATTTTCTGGATCTGATTCGCTGTTTATTATTCTTAATTTTTCATTAATAGTTTTATGAAATCTTTCTACGTCAGATATGCCATTTTTACTTGTTGTTATATTTATATCTACTCCTTCAGCTTTTAGCCATATTTGTAATGCTGTGCACATGAATGCTGAATCTTTATCTGCTTTAATTTCTTTCGGTTTTCCCATACTATTGAAAATTTTAAGTAACGCTCTTTTAGCTTCTAACCAATCTCTACCGTTCACTTCGATTAGGGACGCGAATTTTGAATAAATGTCTATGCAAGAAAGGAATTGTTTATTATCTACCATATAAAAATCTATAACGTATTTTTCTCTGGGATTCAAAGTTTCTGGCGTTAACTCGAAAGCTAGCTTTGTGTCTCTATGTTCTGTTTTCGCAATGTTACAGACTTGGCATTCATTAATAATATTTTGAATTAGGTTTTGGTAATCTGGGTAATAATAATTTTCTTTAAATAATGACGTTAGTTTCTGTATACCTGGGTGTAGTAATTCTTTATGTGTTTTAATAACGAAATCTTTAAATTCTGCGTATGTTTGAATATCTTGATTTTGACCCTCTTACAGGTGGAATTTCGCAAAACGCCGTCTTATTGCACGATGAAATTATCTCATCTATGTTGTGTGCAAATTTCAGCTCTGTATCTCTTACCGTTTGGGCTGCACGTTGATTCTCAGTCAGTCAGTGAGTCAGTCAGTGAGTCAGTCAGTCAGGACAAAGAGTTTTATATATATAGATATATATTCACAAAACAAAATAAAAAAAAATAAAAAAAAAAATTTTAATTATTAAAAAAAAATAATTTTTTTGTTTACTTTTATTCATTTTTGGGATAATATATCATAAAAATTACCAAATTTGTAAAATTTTCTGCCAAATCGCCCACTGTGTGACGGGCTCAAGTCCAGATAAATCATTCGTGTTGTGATTTTTTATATTATTATACCCGTTACTTATTAAAAATAAGTAAAAGGGGATATTGTATTCGTTGCAATGTATGTAACAGGGAGAAGGAAGCATCTCCGACCCTATAAAGTATATATATTCTTGATCAGCATCAACAGCCGAGTCGATATAGCCATGTCCGTCTGTCCGTCCGTCCGTCTGTCCGTCTGTGTGAGCGCCTAGATCTCAGAGTTTGGCACACAGATTTCTATAAACCCCACGCAGGTCAAGTTTGTTTCAAAATTTTGCCACGCCCCTTTCCGCCACACGCACAGTTTTCAAGATATTATGTTTTTTTAAACGGTGAACGTTAGCTACTGTTAGTACCTAACTTCCTATTAAATCCCAAAAAGATCGGACAAACAGAAAGGTGGTACTGGCTGATTAAAGCTTTTAAGCAATTAAAATGCCTAAAAGCATGCAATAAAAAAATTTTAATTTGTTTATGTAAGTAACGGGTATCCTATAGTCGGGAGCTCGACTATAGCCTTTCCCACTTGTTTATTTTTGATATTATGTGAAAATCGGGGTATATTTTCAAAATGGCTCTTAGTTTTTCTTTTAGGTCCTTGCCTAAATCACCTGAGAGACTATAGATAATATCTTCGGCTTCCGTTCGCTTCCAAGGAAGCTATTATTCCGCCAATTCTTTCGAAATTGGATTTAATATTTTTAAAATCCGGACACAGCTGGGGACTTTTTATCAACTCTTTTGATATCTTAATGCATTCAGCATCTTCGGATTTCAGCGTTTTAACCTGAAATGCAAATTTAGATTTATTCATTAGAGAATTCAAGCTTACAATGTCGCAAGTAATTATTATAACATTTAGGGTGTTCACTTGACCCTTGCAGCTTTACGTTGCAACGGGTTGCACATTTTTTGACAGTAAGCTATTTATACCCGTTACTTATTAAAAATAAGTAAAAGGGGATATTGTATTCGTTGCAATGTATGTAACAGGGAGAAGGAAGCATCTCCGACCCTATAAAGTATATATATTCTTGATCAGCATCAACAGCCGAGTCGATATAGCCATGTCCGTCTGTCCGTCCGTCCGTCTGTCCGTCTGTGTGAGCGCCTAGATCTCAGAGACTATAAGAGCTAGAGCAACCAAATTTTGCACACAGATCACTGCGGACGGCAGTCCGCGCTAGTGACGAAAGCAGCACGAAGGGTGCGAAGGCGACTAGCATATATACACAGGAAGAATGGAAGATTTGCTATGACTGTCCGATCAGGTCGAGTTATATACCGATCGAAAGGTATTAATTAAACTTACAAGTGTGCATACTAAGACTTTTGAAAACTCACCTGGTTCGTGAGATAAACAGGTGTAAGTGGGAGGGGCAAAATTTACATTATTGGAGCTAATGGGGCCGTTGGAGCCTTTTTGAATTTTCGTTGAATTTTTTACAATTCTCATCAAAAATACGCGTCGAATGACACCTCGATCATCAAAATCGGACAACTGGTTCAAAAAATAATTAATTTTGAAATTTTGAGTCGCCTTCCGAAAATGAGATGAAAAGTCAGTATGTTTGTTTGTTTGTTTGTTTGTTTGTTTGTTTGTATCAAAGCGATGATTTAGCTTAAAAGTTTGAATGAGGACTTGTTCCCGCTCAAAAATCTAGAAACGTTTGTTCTACGACTTTTTCGAAAAATCGCTAGTTTAGCGGGAAATCGCTAAAAACCGCTAAAACTAAAAACCCCCATAGTGTCCAAACTATGAAAGCTACAGATATGATCTATATGTCGTTGGAAAGGTACTTTGAAGGGCTCTTAAGCATATGTTCAAACTTTTTTTCTAAAGTACACAGGTAAAAAGCTACAGGTGAAAAAAGGTAATTTTTTCCACATTTTGGCGGTTTTCGAGAAAACGCCGCTAGCGATTTTTTTTAATTTTGAATATGTTTGAGCTTTTAATATTTCGCGTTTTTTGATACATCATGCATAAATTTTTGTTGATTGGTTTGGAAGATATAACCTATTAACTGAATATATACGTTTTACTTTGAATTGGAAAAGGACAGCAGCAACAAAGTGTCATAGCAGCCAGAGTTTGAGAGTGCTGATAAATTTTGCGCTTGGCATGTTGGCATGTGTGTTAGTAAAGAGAAACAGTGTTGCCAGACAGTTTCTTTTTGCTTGTACAAACAATAAGCACCGATTGACAAAGTTACACTGTAAAAAAATATTTCAATTGTCAAAACTTCCTATGTCATATTAAAAAATTTCTGATATCTTATAAAAAACCTCTTTACGAGGTAAAAGTCTAGTGACGAAAACATTTTCATGCCCCAAAATTTCTGATATCCAATTTTGTGACGAAAAATATTACATTTTACACATGAATTATAAAAAAAAAATTTTCTTAGCTACGTTGAAATCGGTTCTGAGGACAAATTAGAATCCACGGCCAATAGTACTCCGCCACCTTTACGAGCTATACGATCACATCTATACATAGAGTATTTGGAAGAAAGAATAGAAAAGTCTGATGTGGCAGGCTTGAGACAGGTCTCAGTAAAATAAATTGAAAATTTAAGAAAAGAAACTTTCACACAAATAAACTCAATATCAGAATTTAATGTGGTTGAAATCGGTTCTGAGGACAGATTGGAATCCACGGCCAATAGTACTCCGCCACCTTTACGAGCCATACGATCACTTCTATGTGGGAACCCTAGAAGGAGAGAGAACAACACGCAGTGGTCATAACTTCTGATCGCTCTCTTGCCTCTCAATTGTAACTTTGCAGCCTTGCGTCAGTTGCCAGTTGCAAACATTATGAAATAGACTTTTACTCTACTTTGCATTGTAGCCTCGAAGTGAAACGTTGTCAAAAGATCGTTGAAGAGATCACTAAATTTAATTAAACTAATTATGAACTAAAATTAATCATATAAAATAATAACTATATTAAATAACTGAATGTGAATAATAATATAATATAAGCGAGATTGTTAAAGTTTACTACTTAGCAAGAAATATAATAAATAAATTTTGTAGTCTAAAACAAACATTTTAGAACTCACAAATTGGGGGCTCAACCGAGATTGATCCAAAGTTACAGTTAAAACAATTAAACAAAGTGTGTGAATTGAAGCGATAATAAACAGTGCAAAAATCGCTTAATAAGACGAAAGTTGAAGGAACAACAAGAGACGCTCAGTGGCAACGTGTTTTCCCAAGTTTTCTGGTGAAATTCATATTTTCTGTGTGTACATTGCAAAAGCGACGCAAGCACACACAAGAAGAAGGCAAAGTGCAAAGCAATAGAGAAGATCTATGGTGAACGCAGAAAAGGTGGTCAAGGCGTAAAACAAGGTGCCTGGAGTTAGATTTTTGCGATTACGCAAGCGGATGAGCTGGTGCGTAAGAAAAACCAATACGAGCGGTGAAGCTGATGATCTGTGAGGAACGCGGGCAAGTTGGCTAAGGCGTGAAGCAGAATGCAGTGAAGACTTGTAACGTAGGCAAGGTGGCCATACGTTAAAGAAGACGGAAGCAGTGTCGGCGTTTTCTGTTACGCAGGCGGATGAGCTGGTGCGTAGAGAAGCTGGACGTGATCTCACAGGAACGCAAGCAAGGTGGCCGTGCGTAGTGACGAGGTGCGAGGAGGTGTTGAGCAACGCTCGAAGTCGTTGGGTGAGCTGCAGTAAAACTGCGAATAAAAATCATAAAGTTTATGGCGACATTGGCTAGTTTTAAAACTTGCGTACATATTGAGTAGAATAAAGTATAGTCACGGACGGCGACACGATTTAATATTGTGGGGAAATAATTTGGCGAAATATTTTTTGTATGTACATCACTAACATAGCTTTAATATTTTGAAAATTAATGGTCGTTAGCGCTGTTAATCATAAGCGACAAAGAGAGTTGTTTAAAGTTGTAAGCTACAAAAGAGAGCAGCTGTTGTTGCTGCCATTTAACATAAAAAGAAGTCGTTGAAAGTTGAATTTAAAATACTAAAGGCAAGCGTCCTGTTAAGTTAAGTGCAGTTGCTGTTAGGCAACAAAAAATTTGTTGAAAATTCGAGAGCGCTGCATTAGATAATATTTTCCAATTAGACTAATTTGAAATAGAGAATATCATTCAAGAACATTACATAAAATGGAAAGAGATGAAATTTTAAGACTTGTTGTTGATCAATTACGCGCAAAGTTAACAGAGAGATGAGTACTGTTGGACGAAAGGCTGAATTGCAGGCAAGATTATTTGAGCATTACGGCATCGAAATGGAGGAAGAGAGCTCAGACGACAACATGTCTGTTAACACAGCACATATGATGCAGAGTTCCGAGAGAGGTAGACCGTGGTTCACTCTCAAAGATGTAGAGGGTAGCGTCAACAAATTTGATGAGTCAAATTCAATGGATATTGAACAGTGGGTGACGGACTTAGAAGAATGTGATATGACAGTGCAGTGGTCCGATCTACAGTTATTTGTTTATGCCAAGAAGTTGCTTGTGGGTGCTGCTAAATCATTCATTGGCAGCCAGCGAGATATTAATAACTGGGAGATGCTTAAAGCTGCATTGAAAGGTGAATTTGAGATCAAATTATCATCAGCAGAAGTGCATAAACGATTGGGAAAGCGGCAGAAAGCGGTTGAAGGCATACCAGATTCTAGAACAAATAAGTCGCTGTTGTATCAAGCTCGATCAATCAAGCAGTTGAAAGTTCATATAGAAAACTATTAGAAAGCCCGTGGTTCATACGCATCTTCAAATAAATCTGGATTGACAGTGACAAAAAGAGAGAATGCTGTGGGTCAAGATTCGAAGGAAAATAAAGTTCGTAAATGCTTTAAATGTGGTGCTGACTCACACATAATGAAGGATTGTCCCAAAGATAATTTTTCTTGTTTTAAATGCGGAAAGCCAGGACATCGTGCCGCGCAGTGTAAGTCTGAAGGCCAATCAAAGCAAGAAAAATCGACGAATGTTGTTCGTGATGACCAGTTGGAGTCGAAACCATTAAGCACATTCACTCCTTCTAGTCTAGAATTGAAAGACGTTATATGTGGCGCAGTGATTTGTAGACCTCGCATTTTGCATATTTGCATTATCTTATAGGGATAAGATAGGTGAATTCTGATAACACCAAAGTTCGTTTCGTTAAAAATAGAGTGGAAAACGATGCGCATATTTTTTTTTTTTTTTTTGCATGAAATGCATATGCATAATATGTGCAAAAAATATGCGAAATATGCAAAAATATGCAAAATATGCAAAACATATGCAAAATATGCAAAAATTGTTTCTATATTTAACAAATCAAATAATAAAATAGCGATTCATTGGGTGGAATAAATATTAAAATTTTATAAATAATTAATAATTGGTGTTGCAATAAACCATCAATATTTTTTTTAATTTTTAATTGAGAGGCTTTGGCGTTTCTCTCCAAAGACCATTTTGTAAGCTGAAAAACTTCTCTCCACATCGCATGATGTTATTGGAGAATATTTATATTTTAGGATATTTTCCTTACTGACGGGCTCAAGTCCAGATAGATCATCCGTCTTGTGATTTATTATATTATTAATAAGTTCTTGCCCAAATCACCTGATAGACTACAGACAATATCTTCGGCTTCCTTAAAAAGGCCCATTGATGTTGCCAATGGAAGACCCTTCGCTTCCAAGGAAGTTATTATTTCGCCAATTCTTTCGAAATTGGATTTAATATATATAAAATCCGGACGCAGCTGGGACCTTTTTATCAACTCTTTTGCTATCTTAATGCATTCAGCATCTTCGGATTTCAGCGTTTTAAGGACCTGAAATGCAAATTTAGATTGCAAATTAGATTACCAAACTTAAATAAATGCATTATCTTACCTCTGCTATTCCTTCCATATTGTCAGCATAAAATGATGCCGCCTTCAACCATGTACCCCATCTGGTTAAGATCGGCTCTGGTGGAAGATTCTTATTTAAAATTTTTTTGTATTGTTGCACTCTGAGCGAATTAGCGACTGGAAAAGATGATCTCACTTTTTCAGCTATTAAATTTATGCCATGTGCCAAACAAGTGATATGTATTATATTCGGATAGAAAATCTTCAAATTTGACCAGCCTTAATCATGTATGCAGCAGCTTCAGTTAAGAGCAACAAAACTTTTGTCTTATTCCCTTGTGGCCACAACATGCGAATGCTGTCGTTTACAAAGCGAGCAACAGTTGCATTGCTCACTTGGTCCAAATGTTTCCGGAAAATATAAATGATCCTGAAGATTCATTTTCGCTCAATGCTCCTACCATCAAATTCGCGACATATCGCCCTTGTTTGTCCGTTGTTTCATCAACTGATATCCAAAAGTTGTCATCTTTTAGACTGTCACGAATTTTTATGATTGACTGTTGGTAGCATTTATCCAAATAGTTCTTTCTGAGTGTACTTTCATCAGGAATTGGTTGCCCAGTATATATTTTAAAAAATTGTTTAATGTAGCGTTGTTAACCACATACCATGGAATATTTGCCGCAACCAACGCTGTACATAAGTCCGACTTAAATTCATTGTTGCTCGCGGAACAGTTGCTAGACGTGTTGCTAAAAGTAAGCTAACTTTCGCTGTTGTTATTTGATGCTTTACACCTTTTGTGAAGTTGAGAACCAATATGCTGCTGCAATTGGACTTTTTTGGAACAAGGAATCTAAGATATTAGGAACATTAGAGCGTTTTTTTAAAATTTAACAATCGATGATCCAATTTTAAAATTCGAATATTTAAATATTACCTATTTATCACAGCTTATACAAATTATGTTTTTTCCCTCAATTTTAAAGCACTTTTCGGCAAGGCTTTTAAGCCATTTTCCGAATAAGTTTTCCTTGTTTTTGTCGTTCTTAGGCACTTCTCTACACAAAATAAAATAACACCAATCAGCTTTTACGACATTTATTTTTATTTTTTTATTTAACATCCTAGTGCTCCAAGTTTTAAGGAACTTATAATTATTGCACTAGTCACAACATATTACAATAGATTTAATCCAATGATTGGTATTAAAATTGGTTTAAAATAGCTTGTACTTAATTTTAACAATTCCATTTTAATTTAATAATTTAATAATTTTAATAATTGCAGTTTTCAGTATTCTATTATTGGTATAACAATTGTTTTAAAATAACTTACGCTTAATTTTAACAGTTCGATTTTAGTTTAATAATTTTAAAAAATTCAAATTTTATTACTTGCTTTCAAATATTTTTAAATAAGATTGTTTAGGTGCATAGTTAGTTTGGATTTAAAAAGGGGTGCGCTTCTAATTGTCTTAAGGTCATGGGGAATAATGTTCCAAAGGCGAACAGCATGTACAAAGAATTGTTTTTCTGACGATGAGAGTCTATGTCTAACAGTTGTGATATTGTTTGTTCGTCGTGAGGTAGAAAAATTAAGTTGTTCATATAAGTAATTAGGTTCTTTAGTGGTAATTGTTGAGTCGCCAACTCCCGATGTTCCAAAAAATTGAGTCGACTACTCCGTTTAGGTTCTTTATTCACGTTAATTTTATTTTTTGCTCCGATGTGCGTCTCTTTTGCCAATTCATACAATACAATGTGCCCAGATATCCCTTAATACAGAAAACCTGAGTTTTACAATGGTGAAAAAAATACTAAAGATACTAAAAGATTAACAGAGATCAATTACTCATTATCGATAGTTAACATAATTCAATTTAAAATGATAGATTACTAAAATTGGAACCAAACATACTCCGCCCGTTGAAAGAATGCTTTCAACTTCTAATAGACTGGTAAAGGTGCAACCTTGTGTATTGGCCTACGAAGAGTGCCATTATTAATCTTAAGATCGACCACTCGCACTCGCCCATCAGATCCAGGAATCGCTGACGTAATCCTTGCCAACTGCCATTGCTGAGGCGGTAAATTATCTTCGTGAACCAGCACCAATTGACCGACGCACACGTTCGATTCAGCCTTGAGCCATTTAGACCGCAACTGCTTGAGATACGTTATTCGCTGATATTGTGTCAACGTCGATGTCCCTTCCGAAACCGTCTGATCCGGAAGCGCTTGCAATGAGGTGCCAATTAGCAAATGAGCCGGTGTAATGGCCTCTCCATCATTCGGATCATTCGTAGACGCAGTTAGAGGACGGGAATTCAAAATGGCTTCGACTTCGATAATCACCGTCTGCAATTCTTCATACGTTAGATTCGCCATTGACGCATTCTTGACAAGCAGCAATTTCATCGACTTCACTGCAGCTTCCCATAATCCTCCAAAATGCGGTGCACGAGGTGGAATGAAAACGAAATTGCATCCCATTGATGCGCAAAAAGTGATCGTCTTCGTTGATGATTGCTGGTCAAAGAAGTCTGCCTTGAATTTGTCTAATTTAGACTTTGCGCCAACAAACTTAGTTGCATTGTCACAATATAGGCGCTGCGGAATCCCGAGACGTGCGATGAATCTTCTTAAACAGAGAAGGAAAGTATTAGTTGACAAGTCTGAGATCAACTCAGCGTGGACAGCCTTCGTAGCAAAACATAAAAACATGGCAATGTATGTTTTGTATGGAGGTCTCCCACGAATTCGATGCGTCGTAGCAAATGGACCACAGAGATCTACTCCAGCAACCAAAAATGGACGTTGGGCAAGCAGACGATCAGCAGGAAGTGAACCCATAATTTGTTGCATCAGCTTGGGCTTATAATGGAAGCAGTGGACGCACCGTCTCACGACTCTCCTCACCAAATTTCGAGCATTCACAATCCAAACTTGTAACCTTAGAATTCCAATTAGCGCCTTCGCTCCAGCATGTAAGTGCTTGCGATGTAAATGCTCGACATACAACCACGTAAATGGATGATTCTGAGGCAAGATTACAGGAAACTTGGCATCGTAACTGATTGGGGCATGAGCTAGTCTTCCGCCAACTCGGATCAAATCAAATGTACCAGATTGCGTCTCAGTTCGGCATAAAAATGGCGTTAGCTTCTGTAGCTCCGATCGCAGTGATTTACTAGCTCGTAAACTTGCTATTTCCTGCGCAAATTCTTGTTGCTGGGCCAAATACACGATTCGAAAGAATGTCTCCTGGCTCTCTGTTGCTGAGACTGGCTTTACGTTCTGAATTTTGAGATTTTTGTTAGACATAATATTATTAAAAGTGCGCAATATGTACGAAAAGACATGTACTAGCTTGGAATATGAGGAATGTTTCTTTATCAAGGTTTCTAAAACTGTTTCACCACTGTTCTCCCTACAAATGCTATTCTTCAACACGACTGACTTACGCTGTTCAAGTGCTTTCTTATCCTTTGTAGTCTCAAATAACGGCTTAGGCCATTCGGATTCTTCTAAGGAGAGAAAATTGGGTCCTTTGAACCAGATCGTTTCTGTAATTTCGGTTGCCTTGCATCCTCGTGAGACTATATCAGCTGCATTGTCTTTACTCGCCACGTGTCTCCAGGTCACACCAACAGATTTAGTTTGCACCTCGGTCACTCGATTGCCTACAAAACAGTTCAGCGTTGATGAGTGCATTTCAATCCATTGCAAAACAATGCTAGAATCCGTCCAAAAATAAATCTTACTGGTGAAGGCCTCAAAAAGGTGCTTTACTTTATGCCACGTTTTGCATAATAATACGGTGGCACATAACTCCAGCCGTGGGAGTGAAATTACCTTGATCGGAGCAACCTTTGATTTTGTATGATACGAATTCTTTCCAGTACAATTATTGAATGTGCGCAAGTACAAACTGCAACCATATGCACGCTGTGAAGCATCAGAAAATCCGTGAATCTCAATTGACTGACCTTTGAGGGAATTCACGTAGCGCGGAATTTCGATCTCTTTCAAATATGGCAATTCGGATTCCATTTCCTTCCATCGACGTTTTAATTCTGGTGTAAGTTGATCATCCCATCCCAATCGCTGAATGCATAATTCTTGTACAAACATCTTGAAATTAATTATGACCGGGCATAAAATACCCAGAGGGTCATATATTCTAGCGACAACGGAAACGATTGATCTTCTAGTGAGTTTTTCTACAGTAGGCAGGTCATAACTAAAGCAGAACGTATCCTTTTTAGGTTTCCAAGAGATTCCTAACGCCTTCGATATTTCCTGTTCATCCGTTTTAAATTTTACTTCTCCACTGCCTTCTCTCCATTTTTTATGATTGGAGTTCCACTTTGCAAGTTGTAGACCAGCTCGTTCCATTATTGATTTCAACTCCTTTACCTTTTCATCCAACTCGTCAATGGTGTCTGCTCCAGTTAATACATCATCTACGTACATGTCTTCCTTGATAACCCTTGCTCCTGTTGGATAGTCTGATTGAAACAGGTCTGCGATATAGTACAGACTCCTTATAGCCAGAAAAGGTGCACAAGACAATCCATATGTGATGGTATTCAATTCAAAAACTTCCAATGGTTCAGTGTCGGCATTTCTCCATAAAATAAGTTGAAAGCAGCGATCAGCAGGATCCACGAGGAATTGTCGATACATTTTTGAAATGTCAGTGGTCAATGCAAATCGATGAAGCCTAAACGAGAGAAGAGTGATGATCAAATCTTCTTGGATTTTTGCTCCGGTAAAAAGAATATCGTTCAGAGCTACTTGTGATGATGTTTTAGCTGAAGCATCAAAGACTACTCGCAGTTTAGTAGTAGTGCTTTGGGGTCGAAGAACGCAATGATGTGGTATTACATAATGAGGTTTCGAGAGATCAACATCGGTAGCACGGCTCATGTGGTTCAGACTTTTGTACTCATCCATAAATGCTATATACAATTCTTTCAATTGTGGATTTCTACTTAAGCGAGCTTCCAATAAATGAAAGCGTCGCTTTGCGATTTCAAAGGAGTTCCCAAGAATTTTCGGAGATTGCTTAAAGGGCATACGAACTTGAACGCGACCATTATCAAGTAACCTTGTATTTGCTATAAATTTTTCCTCGCACTCCTGATTCTCTATTGATAGACAATCCCTGCTTTCGCGACTGGGGAATTCCTCGATTTCCCAAAATCTTTGCAAAGCTTGATCTAATCCAGATGAAATTGCTAAGTTGCAGCTTCTCACTCCTGTCATCGACTGATGTTGTATTTCTCCGCCTATGATCCAACCAAGCTTCGTATTTATCATAGATGGTCTTCCTTCTCCCAACGACACCTTCCCGTCGAGCAGCAGATTAAAGAAATGTCTTGAACTAATCAGTAGATCAATACGTTGTGGCTTGTAAAATAGCGGATCCGCTAACTGAAGATCGTGGGGAATATTCAAATCTGACGTTCGCAACTTCTTCTCAGGCTGACTCAACGATATAGTTGGAGTGACTGCAAGCTGAGATGACCAAGTATTCTCGGAGACGCGTGATTTGAACACAGCTGTAACTGCAAACTTCAATTCTGTTCTGACATCTGCGATGCCAGAAATCTCATTCTGAGAGCGTTCAAACTTTAACTGCAACCGCTTTGCTAACTCTTCTGTGATGAAGTCGACTTCGGAACATGAATCCAAAAGCGCACGAGCTGGCTGATAAATGCCACATTTGTCCTTGATCAAAACGACGGCAGTTGGAAGTAAGGCGTAATTAACGGAGCGACATACCAAGGAAACAGACTGAGATTGAGCAGGAGGAGGAGCGCCTTGCTCTGAATTAATAGAATACTTATGCATGCAAGTGTGATGAAGACCTTGACATACTCTGCATCGTGACTTGGTCAAGCACTTGACTGCAATGTGCCCCTTCCGCAAGCAGTTGAGGCAAAGCGACGATTGCTTTACGAATTTGAACCGTTCTTCAAAGGAGTTTGCCAGAAAGGTTGGACAATTTCCAAGACTGTGGTCGGTGGCCTTGCAACTTGGACAACTAGGCGGAGCCTGTGTATTTACGAACGAGCCTGATGATTTTCTTGAACTAGAAGGCTTGACCTCCTTCGGTATGTCCGGTTTGGACTTTAAGTTGCACTCCAAAAATTGGCAATGTCGACTGAGCGTCTTGCAGCACTCCTCCCACGATGGAAACTTTTCAAAATCTTGCGTCGAATTGTATGCTAGCTTGGCATCTGTATCGACTTTGCTGAGTACATGATGAATCAAGATGCCATCAAGTATTTCCTTTTCCTTTCCAAGAGAATAAAGGGATTCCCGAAGCGCTGAAACAGTATCAAGAACTACTCGAAGAGATGTGGGGTCTGATTTATTCATCGGCTGCACATTAAATATGTTGTTAATATGCTCGAGAAAAATTAACACCTTTTATCGTACCGATCTTGAAGTCGTTTCAATGCTTTCGGATAATTTTCTTTGATGACCTGGAATGATTCAATCACCTTTAAAGCGTTGCCAGCTAAACAATTTATCAAGTAATTGAATTTGTCGATCACCGACAATGATTGATCTTCGTTGACAAGATTATTGAATGCCGCTATGAATCGTTTGTATTCTCCATATTTCCCATCGAATTTGGGCAATTTTAGAGCTGGAAGTCGATTGTGGCTAACCAAATTGCTTACTGTTGCATTTAATGTAGATTCTGCCGTAGGCTGTGTTTTGCTTGCATTTATGACCTTTAATAGTTTAGATTTTGTCACAATAAACAACTCCTCTAACTCCAAGCGAGAACTATCATTTAAATCAATCCGTTCTATTTGGCTTTGAAATGAAAGAGCCTTGTTGAAATACGACTCCAAAATCTGCAATCGACATTCACTCTCAATTGGATCATTAGAAGCAGCCTTGTGAAAAGCTGCCTTGATGTTCATCATATGTTTTTCATATGAATTTCGCTGTTGCCTCAACGAAATCAACTGATCCTCAACTGTCGGTGGACTCATATTTGCTTGAAGTTAAAATAGTTCCAATAAGAATGACCAATTATGCACAAAAACCCACTCAGACAATCGTGTTGAGAATAGCAAAGTATGTGTGAAACAATCAAAATAGTTAAGTTACTAAAAAATAACCAAGAAACTCATCTAGCTCATAGACTCATATACATGCGCAAATGTATGTGTTTTGCGCGCACAAAATAAAATATTAGAGCCAAAATCCAACAGCGCAATGTATGAATATGTACATATGTGTGTTTTGCGCGCAAAACAGAGAAAATGCGCGCCAAAATGACACCAGTACCGATGTATGTGTGTATATTGAAATTCCTTGTATGTATGTGTGTGTGTGTCGCACACGCCGGCAAATGCTGTTTTTTATTTTACAATATATTTAAGTACATACGAATCTCCAGCGAAGGCTCGACTTGGAGAGGTGGTGCGACACTGCTTCCAATGATGAAACTTAATTCCCACTCCGAATGAGCGAAGAAATGCGACGGCTATGCAGCAGTCGAAGAATAGCACAACAAGTATGTGCTTCAAGTTCCTATCTGTCCAAACGAACGATATCGTCACCAGGTCCTGTCACGGTCGCCAAAATGTTGAGTCGCCAACTCCCGATGTTCCAAAAAATTGAGTCGACTACTCCATTTAGGTTCTTTATTCACGTTAATTTTATTTTTTGCTCCGATGTGCGTCTCTTTTGCCAATTCATACAATACAATGTGCCCAGATATCCCTTAATACAGAAAACCTGAGTTTTACAATGGTGAACAAAATACTAAAGATACTAAAAGATTAACAGAGATCAATTACTCATTATCGATAGTTAACATAATTCAATTCAAAATGATAGATTACTAAAATTGGAACCAAACAGTAATTATTAAACAATATTAAAGCTCTGAGATTTATCCAGTGGTCCAAGCTGAGGTTATAAATTTTAAACGAGTAAGAAGATATATGGTCAAGTCGTCTCAGGTTAAATACATATCTTGCTATGTTGTTGAACGCTACATTGAGTCTGCGCTTGCTGACGTAGTCTGTGTTGCAGAAAATCTCAACTCCAAAGAAAAGAGCAGGTGTCAAGTAGGTCTTAGCAATAAGGAGTTTAATCTTCACGGGTAAAAGGTGCTGCGTCAAGTATAGTATCCGGAGTGAGGCATAGGATCTGCCAACGGCTTTGCTAATATGGTCATTCCAAGAAAGAGTTTTATTGAAAACAACACCTAAATTATTAACTCTATCTGCATAATCTATTGCACCATTTTCAATTTTTAGTTTTTCTAACATTTGCATGTCAAAAGATTTCTTATATGTGACAATGCATTTAGATTTTGTAGAATTTAATCCTAGACCATTTTTCTTGAACCATTCATTAATTTTATAGAGCGCTCTATTTGAACCATTTATACATTCATTTATTTTGGACAACGGACGACACATATGCATCTGGACATCATCAGCATACATAAGGGCCTCGTCACTTCAAATCCGGACGCTTTAAAACTTTTTTACCTGTAGTTGGATTTTAATGAAATATGGCTTAATTTAAAGTGTATGCTTTGCATTTATATTTTTTTTTTTTTAAATAAATTTTTGTTTACAGCGTATATAATGGAAAATTTTCTGTTTAATGTTTGACAATAATTTCTGCACACATTTTCTGTCCACTTTCGCAACATATTTGTCAAAGGCAATCAGCATTGATTTTCCATTTTCCACGATTCCACTACTTCTTTTCAATTTTCCTTTAACAATTGCCCAATATCTTTCCATAGAACGGAGCTCGGGACAATTATATGGGTTGAGCCACTTTGTTAGCACATCGACCTTGTTTGCTTCATACCACAGACTCGTCGTATTTGAATGGTGTCATGTCGTCAAATCTGGCCAGAACTTTACTGGTGATCGGTGCTTGCGTAAAAATGGCAAAAGGCGATTTTGAAGGCAAACTTTCACATACGCCTCTGACGTTATTGAGGATGTCGCTACAAAGAGCGCGACTTCAGACCAAATCTACAGATAAGTTGCCAGATTAAAGCTTTCCTTCAAAATTTGTCCATCGGTATTAATTTTTATTTTAAAGCATAGTATCCAGTTGTTGAAAATTCAGTTTGAAAGGTGTCAACTCCATATAAAAAAAAGGGTTGCAAACTGGCTCGAAATTATTTTGAAAGGCTATTTCTAAACCCTTGTATCCAGTACCTAAATTTGGGCAGCTGAGAAAATTTTCGGTTGTTTTACAACACTGTTTAGTGACAGCTGGCAGCTTTTTTTTTGACTTTTCAAAACATCGATTCGTTCAGTGTTTCGACTAGTCGAAATCATTTTGAGCAGCAATGGCAGCAAGTAAGCAACATAACAAAAGCCGTATTGAGCCAATCCTTTGGGACTTGACCGATAAGAAGCACTTCGATGCCATCTTCATAAAAAGTGCTTGGGAAAGCGTGGCAGAGGCGTTAAAGAAACCTGGTAAGTTTTCTTGGATTGCCAAATCTATGAAAAGTTGTTTAATTGAATATGTTGATTTCAGTACAAGATTGCAAAACTGCTTGGAGGTCGCTACGCGATAGTTATAATTACCATGTAAAGGCGTCGGACAGAAAGCGCAAAAAAAGCGGTAGTGCCGGTGGAGTTGGGCCACAGCCACCCAGTGCGAATGACACTATAGAATGGCATTTGGCACCTTACATGGCTTTTTTACCAGACCTCTCGACGCAAAGGCGGTAAGTAAAATCAAAAGTATAATACTACTATATTATCTTATTATTGTGTTGGACGTATTCTTGCAGCACGTATTGCAGCGGAGTAGACAACAGCGCGTCTTCAAGCCAAGGCTTAAATTCTAATGAATCTGATTGGGAGCCGCTTGCAGATTCGAACTCATCGTTCTGCAGTCTTGACACTAGTCATGCGAATGCCGCTGAAGAGGATGTCGAGCAAAACAACGCATCGTGCGACGGATGTAAGTTCAAATACGAATATGATAAATATACTACATATTCATAACAATAATATATCATTTATAGCAGGAAAATCCCAGCAAAAGAGCACAGCACGACAACATACAAGCGTCGAAGGAGGTGATCGGCAAGCTGGAGAAAGTAATAGAAAAGCAGGTCAACATGCTTTCTGGCTCCAGTTCTTGGGTAATTTCCGCCGCTGTGTACTGGAGCGATATAATAAAAGGATTCCAGCCGGAGAAGGCTCAGAGCTCCACAAGCAGTCACAAAACTGCTTTGGGAATTCCAGAACGAGCCCGATAATTGAAGAAGGTGATGACGGTATGACCGCAACTGAAGCTTCTTTTATATAAATAAATAAAAAGGATCACAAAAATTTAATTTTAATTGGTTTTTATTTCTTTGTATTTATTTTAAAACCCAGCTGCTTCGTCCTGCCAATAAACAGAACCGTCTGGGGAGTTTACAAACTCTTTCAGGTTATTCCTAATATATTTTGGGTAGTCGTTGTGTGGGTAAGAGTTTCCATATTCTTCGGAATGTAATCCCGAGTAGTCGTTCGCAACAGAAAGTTGTGCAAATAACAGCAAGCCGCAACAATTTTCTGCGCACGATCCGGTCTGCATAATAAAGTGCGTTGTACGGCAATCCACTTAGCGCAGAGAATTCCAAATGCATTCTCGATGCAACGCCGGGCTCGACTCAATCGGTAGTTGAAAATTCGCTCGTCTTTCGTTACGGTTCTGGCTCCAAATGGCTTCATTATTCGGGTATCTAATGGAAACGCATCATCTCCTACCATGAAATATGGAGTTGGAACGCCGTTTATCATTGAATTTTCTGGAAACTCCAGATCTCTAGACATCAATGCCTTTCCCAGCTTGCTGTGCGAAAAAGCATTACTGTCGCCCTCGCTACCATAAGCACCAACATAGATGAAAGTAAAGCGATATGATGCATCGCACACCGCCATCAACACAATCGAATGGAAGCCCTAATATTGAATACAAAAGGTTATTAAATGAAGTGATATAAAATAAAAAACAATATAACTTACTTTGTAATTGTAAAAAGCACTGCCACTATTAGGAGGCTTTTTTATTGGTACATGCTTGCCATCTATGGCACCAATACAGTTTGGAAAGTTCCACTGTTTTTCAAATTCATTGGCCCATTTCAACATATTTGGCTTATCCCACCTCGGAAATTCTGCGCACAGCGCAGAGCAAATGCCATCGCAAACTAAGTTTATGGTCCTTCCCAAATGTTGCTTGCTGATCCGGTAAGATGACGCAACGTGACGTTGCAAGCCTCCCGACTCAAGCATTCTTATAAAATGAGACACGAATCTAATATTTGATATAAAAATTATAATATTGTACTCACTCGATAACAATGAAATAATTTCATCGTCCAATAAGACGGCGTTTTGCGAAATTCGACCTCTAAGTGGGTCAAATCGGGGTCAAAAGACACGGAATTGCTTAGTATGAAAAACTTTTTTGTTTCTTAAGATATCTCAACCAAACTCACAGATTATATGTTTGTTACTGTCTCTTACATTCTGACCAAATTTGGTAAAAGTCGGATAACTATATCATATAGCTGCCATAGGAACAATCGGATGCAAAATAACCTTTAGTATGAACAACTTTCTTGTTTCTTAAGATATCTCAACAAAACTCACAGATTATATGTTTGGTACTGTCTCTTACATTCTGACCAAATTTGGTCAAAGTCGGATGAATATATCATAAAGCTGCCATAGGAACAATCGGATGCAAAATAACCTTTAGTATGAAAATTTTTTTTGTTTCTTAAGATATCTCAACCAAACTCACAGATTATATGTTTGATACTGTCTCTAACATACTGACCAAATTTGGTCAAAGTCGGATGACTATATCATATAGCTGCCATAGGAACAATCGGATGCAATCGGAGATATCCTAACAAAATTCTCATATTAACTCTTCTTGCCAAATTTGGACTTATTCGCATCATTTAGCTTTTTCCCGCCAAATTTAGCTTTTTCCCGCCACATTTAGATTTTTCCCGCCAAATTTAGCTTTTTCCCGCCAAATTTAGATTTTTCCCGCCAAATCACCAAATCCGACTTTTTAGCCAAAGTTCAATTGCAAGGAAAAAAATTAAGGCAGCGGACAGCGGAAGCTAAATATTTCCGTTTTTGTTTTAAAAAAAATGTTAAATTATATAAATTTGTTAAAAAGGGCAACTAAATACAATGCTGCGAGCGAAGCGAGCTGCGGGTTGGCGAGCGAAGCAAGCAGGGGGCAAATATTATGTAAATTTGTTAAAACGGACAACTAAAGACAATGCTGCGAGCGAAGCGAGCTTGGGGTTGGCGAGCGAAGCGAGCAGGGGGCGGAGCCGCCTAGTCTACATATATAAAACTCTTTGTCCTGACTGACTGACTCACTGACTGACTGACTGAGAATCAACGTGCAGCTCAAACGGTATGAGATAGAGAGCTGAAATCTTAACACAACATAGATGAGATAATTTCGTAGTGCAATAAGACGGCGTTTTGCGAAATTCGACCTCTAAGTGGGTCAAATCGGGGTCAAAGGTCAAGGAATTGCTTAGTATGAAAAACTTTTTTGTTTCTTAAGATATCTCAACCAAACTCACAGATTATATGTTTGGTACTGTCTCTTACATTCAGACCAAATTAAAAAATGTTTGTTTTTTCTATTCAGACCAAATTTGAGGCAGCGGACAGCGGAAGCTAAATATTTCCGTTTTTGTTTTAGAAAAAATTTTATCTATATATATAAAACTCTTTGTCCTTACTGATTGACTCACTGACTGACTGACTGACTGAGAATCAACGTGCAGCTCAAACGGTAAGAGATAGAGAGCTGAAATTTTTACACAACATAGAGGAGATAATTTCATCGTGCAATAAGACGGCGTTTTGCGAAATTCAAACTCTAAGTGGGTCAAATCGGGGTCAAAGGTCACGGAATTGCTTAGTATGAAAAACTTTTTTGTTTCTTAAAATATCTCAACCAAACTCACAGATTATATGTTTGGTACTGTCTCTAACATACTGACCAAATTTGGTCAAAGTCGGATGACTATATCATATAGCTGCCATAGGAACAATCCGATGAAAAGCACCTTTAGTATGAAAAACTTTTTTGTTTCTTAAGATATCTCAACCAAACTAACAGATTATATGTTTGGTACTGTCTCTAACATACTGACCAAATTTGGTCAAAGTCGGATGACTATATCATATAGCTGCCATAGGAACAATCGGATGCAATCGGAGATATCCTAACAAAATTCTCATATTAACTCTTCTTGCCAAATTTGGACTTATTCGCTTAATTTAGCTTTTTCCCGCCAAATTTAGCTTTTTCCCGCCAAATCACCAAATCCGACTTTTGTAGCCAAAGTTCAATTGCAAGGAAAAAAATTAAGGCAGCGGACAGCGGAAGCTATATATTTCCGTTTTTGTTTTAGAAAAAATGTTATCTATATATATTTATTTATATTATTTTTTTTTTTATTTTGACGTTGATGTACTAAACGAGCAGTGCATTCAAGAGGCCCAAACGACACCAAGCACGGGCTTGTTGACGCGCGGACAAAGACGGACAAACATTGTATTAAACAACAATAAACTAAAACATACATTAACTACAAGCTAGATAAGTAAGAAATAATTGAAGTGTTAAGAAATTGTACAGAAGAAGAATTAGTAATAAATTGAGAAAGATTGTTATAATTACAACAAAGAACTCGGAAAGGGTTATGAATAGCATAGTTAGCAACACAGGATTGAAGAGAAAGAGGTAAGAAATTTCTAGAACTTCTGATAGGAACAGCAAAACTAATCTGGCTAATTAATTCAGATGAATCAATTTCACCAATAATTAGTTTGTGTAGAAAGACTACACCAAGCATTGTTCTCCGGTCAGAAAGAGAGGGAAGATTAATTAGTAAAAGTCTACTACGATAAGGAGGCAAGCGAATGTTAGTATTCCAATTCAGACCCCGTAGGGCAAAGAGTAGAAACTGTTTTTGTACAGATTCTATTCTGTCCTGGTGAATCTTATATTGGTGAATGATTCCTGGTGAATCATATACAAGACCCATATTCCAGAATAGGTCTGACAAGTGAAGTATAAAGTAGTTTAGTAATGTAGGGATCGTCAAATTCTTTCGACCAACGCTTTATGAAACCCAAGACGACAAATGCTCGATTAGCAATAGATGCAATGTGCTTGTCAAACTTCAGCTTAGGATCAAGAAGAATACCCAAATCAGTAACCGACATAATACGTTCAAGCGGTTTATAATCAAGAACATAATTAAATTCAAACGGAGTTCGCCTACTAAAAGACATTACTATACATTTACTACAATTAAGACTTAAGAAATTTACTTTACACCATGTCTGAAAACTGTCAAGATCAGCTTGCAACCTGACACCAAGAAGATTGTCAGTGGCCGACATACAAAGTTTAACGTCATCGGCGTACATGAGAACCCGAGAGTGATTTATAACAGAAGGTAGATCATTTATAAAAAGCGTAAATAACAAGGGGCCGAGATGACTTCCTTGTGGAACTCCAGAATAAACTTGAACAGGTTTAGAAACTAAACCATTAAAAAAAACTTTTTGGGTTCTAAAATTTAAGTAGCTTGAAATCCACAGAATTAGGTTATTAGGAAAACCTAAAAGATGGAGTTTAAGCAATAAAAGATTGTGATTAACCGAATCGAAAGCTTTACTAAAATCAGTGTAAATGACATCAGTTTGCATTTTATTTTGAAAACCATGTATAACAAACGTAGAGAAGTTATAATTTTCTCAAAAGCCTTAGGAATAGCAGACAACTTAGAAATACCTCTATAGTTACAGATATTTGACTTGTTTCCTTTTTTCAGGAGAGGAATAATAAATGATTCTTTCCAAACTTTTGGGAAAGAGCATAACTCCACAGAAAGTTTAAATAAGCTATACAGGGGTTTCAAAAGACCTTCAGCGCAGTACCGAAGAACACATCCTGGTACTCCATCAGGTCCCGGTGAAAATATCGGTTTTATGGCCTTTAGATCACTTAAAAGCGAGCTTTCCGTAATTAATAGTCCAAAAATGCAATTAGAAACATTTACACGATATGGATAAGGCGATCTCAATTGATCATCTTGAACGCTGTAAGTTGTTTGAAAAAATTCGGCAAATAAATCGGCGATAGCCTGATCAGAATCCGCTGTCTTTTTTTCAAAAAACACAGTTGATGGAAGTGTTGATGATCTACGCTTGGAATTAACAAACGTATAAAAGTTTTTCGGATCATTTCGAAACTGCAGTTTGGGTTGGTATTAAGAGCAATGGGTATTAAGAACAGAAAAATTGGATCGTGCAATCAGATATCGAGAAAGATCCAAGAAAGAGCCAGTTTTCTTGAACTTTTTATACATTCTTGATTTTCTATTTTTCAAGCTAGTTAACTCCCTCGTAAACCAAACAGGTTTATTAGACCTGCATGGAACACATAGGGGAACACATAAATCAAGTAAGGAATTTAAAATCGAATAAAAAATCGAGACTGCACTATCCAAATCCCTGCACCTATATAGCCGGGACCAGTCAGTCTGTAATAAGAGTTGAGAAAGCTTTGAAAAATCGGTTTTCCGAAATTGACGAGCTCCCTTTTTACGCTCATTATAAAAATTAGGTGCCCGGACAGGTAAGTCCATCAACACCTCCACAGTCGGATGATAAGGGTCTTCAGGAAAGGATATGGGGTTAGTAAGAGAAACAGATATGAAAGAGGGATCCAAAACGAAAATCAGATCAAGCATCCTATTCAAAGAATTTGGGATATCATTGATCTAACACAATGACATCCCATAAAGATTATCGAGAAAATCATGCTGCGTCGTGGAAGTCAAAACGTTGGAGTCAGAACATGAAATCCAATGTGTTCCGGCAATATTGAAATCACCAAGAACAACAAGAAAATCACGATCAGAGAGCAACGAAATAACAGAATGTATAGCAGAAGCATGCGAAGAATAGACTGAGTCGTCTGAAGAAGGAGGAATATAAGAACATGTAATGTAAACATCGATGCCACATATAGTCAGTTTGACAGCAACAAATTCAATATCAATAGAACTATCGGCTATTACTACTTCCGAAGATAAATCAGCATCAATAGCAATAAGCACACCACCACCAATTCGTGGGGTACGATCTCTCCTATAAATGGAGAATTTATTAGAAAGAATTTCAGAATTATGAATGTCGGGCCTTAACCAAGTTTCTGACATTAAAATGAAAGGACAGGCTATTTATATAAGGGTTACTAAGCTTACTACGAAGCCCTCTTACATTCTGATATCCCAAAGAGAGGGAGGATGTTAGTTTTTTGAGCTATTAGAAAGTACTTGAGGTTGAACAGGTCTAGTAGAAATAGAAGAAGATGAAGGCAATACAATCGGAGTCAGAATTTTCTTTTTCACACTGTATTCCTTTACTATTAGGTGATCGGGTTTAAACTTTCTTGAAACACAACCGATGTAACAAAAAAGCCACTGAATCTTATTTCACAACAATTACGAATAAAAAACAGATTTAAACAGGGAAAAATAAACAAATGCAAAGCGCAATAAAAAAACACGTCCGTTGGCTAAAGCGAAACGAATGCGAACATGACATATAAAACTCTTTGTCCCGACTGATTGACTCACTGACTGACTGACTGACTGACTGAGAATCAACGTGCAGCTCAAACGGTAATAGATAGAGAGCTGAAATTTTTACACAACATAGAGCAGATAATTTCATCGTGCAATAAGACGGCGTTTTTCGAAATTCGACCTCTAAGTGGGTCAAATTGGGGTCAAAGGTCACGGAATTGCTTAGTATGAAAAACTTTTTTGTTTCTTAAAATATCTCAACCAAACTAACAGATTATATGTTTCGTACTGTCTCTTACAATCTGACCAAATTTGATCAAAGTGGAATGACTATATCTTATAGCTGCCATAGGAACAATCCGATGAAAAACACCTTTAGTATGAAAAACTTTTTTGTTTCTTAAGATATCTCAACCAAACTAACAGATTATATGTTTGATAATGTCTCTTACCTTCTGACCAAATTTGGTCAAAGTCGGATGACTATATCATATAGCTGCCATACGAACAATCGGATGCAAAATAACCTTTAGTATGAACAACTTTTTGTTTCTTAAGATATCTCAACCAAACACACAGATTATATGTTTGGTACTGTCTCTTACATTCTGACCAAATTTGGTCAAAGTCGGATGACTATATCATATAGCTGCCATAGGAACAATCGGATGCAAAATAACCTTTAGTATGAAAATCTTTTTTGTTTCTTAAGATATCTCAACCAAACTCACAGATTATGTGTTTGATACTGTCTCTAACATACTGACCAAATTTGGTCGGATGACTATATCATATAGCTGCCATAGGAACAATCGGATACAATCGGAGATATCCTAACAAAATTCTCATATTAACTCTTCTTGCCAAATTTGGACTTATTCGCTTAATTTAGCTTTTCCCGCCAAATTTAGCTTTTTCCCGCCATATCACCAAATCCGACTTTTTAGCCAAAGTTCAATTGCAAGGAAAACAATTAAGGCAGCCGACAGCGGAAGCTAAATATTTCCGTTTTTGTTTTAGAAAAAATTTTATCTCTATAAATAAAACTCTTTATCCTGACTGATTGACTCACTGACTGACTGACTGAGAATCAACGTGCAGCTCAAACGGTAAGAGATAGAGAGCTGAAATTTTTACACAACATAGAGGAGATAATTTCATCGTGCAATAAGACAGCGTTTTGCGAAATTCGAACTCTAAGTGGGTCAAATTGGGGTCAAAGGTCACGGAATTGCTTAGTATGAAAAACTTTTTTGTTTCTTAAAATATCTCAACCAAACTAACAGATTATATGTTTCGTACTGTCTCTTACAATCTGACCAAATTTGATCAAAGTGGAATGACTATATCTTATAGCTGCCATAGGAACAATCCGATGAAAAACACCTTTAGTATGAAAAACTTTTTTGTTTCTTAAGATATCTCAACCAAACTCACAGATTATATGTTTGATAATGTCTCTTACCTTCTGACCAAATTTGGTCAAAGTCGGATGACTATATCAAATAGCTGCCATACGAACAATCGGATGCAAAATAACCTTTAGTATGAACAACTTTTTGTTTCTTAAGATATCTCAACCAAACACACAGATTATATGTTTGGTACTGTCTCTTACATTCTGACCAAATTTGGTCAAAGTCGGATGACTATATCATATAGCTGCCATAGGAACAATCGGATGCAAAATAACCTTTAGTATGAAAATCTTTTTTGTTTCTTAAGATATCTCAACCAAACTCACAGATTATGTGTTTGATACTGTCTCTAACATACTGACCAAATTTGGTCGGATGACTATATCATATAGCTGCCATAGGAACAATCGGATACAATCGGAGATATCCTAACAAAATTCTCATATTAACTCTTCTTGCCAAATTTGGACTTATTCGCTTAATTTAGCTTTTCCCGCCAAATTTAGCTTTTTCCCGCCATATCACCAAATCCGACTTTTTAGCCAAAGTTCAATTGCAAGGAAAACAATTAAGGCAGCCGACAGCGGAAGCTAAATATTTCCGTTTTTGTTTTAGAAAAAATTTTATCTATATAAATAAAACTCTTTATCCTGACTGATTGACTCACTGACTGACTGACTGAGAATCAACGTGCAGCTCAACCGGTAAGAGATAGAGAGCTGAAATTTTTACACAACATAGAGGAGATAATTTCATCGTGCAATAAGACAGCGTTTTGCGAAATTCGAACTCTAAGTGGGTCAAATCGGGGTCAAAGGTCACGGAATTGCTTAGTATGATAAACTTTTTTGTTTCTTAAAATATCTCAACCAAACTCACAGATTATATGTTTGGTACTGTCTCTTACATTCTGACCAAATTTGGTCAAAGTCGGATGACTATATCATATAGCTGCCATAGGAACAATCGGATGCAAAATAACCTTTAGTATGAAAATCTTTTTTGTTTCTTAAGATATCTCAACCAAACACACAGATTATATGTTTGATACTGTCTCTAACATACTGACCAAATTTGGTCAAAGTCGGATGACTATATCATATAGCTGCCATAGGAACAATCGGATGCAAAATAACCTTTAGTATGAAAATCTTTTTTGTTTCTTAAGATATCTCAACCAAACTCACAGATTATGTGTTTGATACTGTCTCTAACATACTGACCAAATTTGGTCGGATGACTATATCATATAGCTGCCATAGGAACAATCGGATACAATCGGAGATATCCTAACAAAATTCTCATATTAACTCTTCTTGCCAAATTTGGACTTATTCGCTTAATTTAGCTTTTCCCGCCAAATTTAGCTTTTTCCCGCCATATCACCAAATCCGACTTTTTAGCCAAAGTTCAATTGCAAGGAAAACAATTAAGGCAGCCGACAGCGGAAGCTAAATATTTCCGTTTTTGTTTTAGAAAAAATTTTATCTCTATAAATAAAACTCTTTATCCTGACTGATTGACTCACTGACTGACTGACTGAGAATCAACGTGCAGCTCAAACGGTAAGAGATAGAGAGCTGAAATTTTTACACAACATAGAGGAGATAATTTCATCGTGCAATAAGACAGCGTTTTGCGAAATTCGAACTCTAAGTGGGTCAAATTGGGGTCAAAGGTCACGGAATTGCTTAGTATGAAAAACTTTTTTGTTTCTTAAAATATCTCAACCAAACTAACAGATTATATGTTTCGTACTGTCTCTTACAATCTGACCAAATTTGATCAAAGTGGAATGACTATATCTTATAGCTGCCATAGGAACAATCCGATGAAAAACACCTTTAGTATGAAAAACTTTTTTGTTTCTTAAGATATCTCAACCAAACTCACAGATTATATGTTTGATAATGTCTCTTACCTTCTGACCAAATTTGGTCAAAGTCGGATGACTATATCATATAGCTGCCATACGAACAATCGGATGCAAAATAACCTTTAGTATGAACAACTTTTTGTTTCTTAAGATATCTCAACCAAACACACAGATTATATGTTTGGTACTGTCTCTTACATTCTGACCAAATTTGGTCAAAGTCGGATGACTATATCATATAGCTGCCATAGGAACAATCGGATGCAAAATAACCTTTAGTATGAAAATCTTTTTTGTTTCTTAAGATATCTCAACCAAACTCACAGATTATGTGTTTGATACTGTCTCTAACATACTGACCAAATTTGGTCGGATGACTATATCATATAGCTGCCATAGGAACAATCGGATACAATCGGAGATATCCTAACAAAATTCTCATATTAACTCTTCTTGCCAAATTTGGACTTATTCGCTTAATTTAGCTTTTCCCGCCAAATTTAGCTTTTTCCCGCCATATCACCAAATCCGACTTTTTAGCCAAAGTTCAATTGCAAGGAAAACAATTAAGGCAGCCGACAGCGGAAGCTAAATATTTCCGTTTTTGTTTTAGAAAAAATTTTATCTATATAAATAAAACTCTTTATCCTGACTGATTGACTCACTGACTGACTGACTGAGAATCAACGTGCAGCTCAAACGGTAAGAGATAGAGAGCTGAAATTTTTACACAACATAGAGGAGATAATTTCATCGTGCAATAAGACAGCGTTTTGCGAAATTCGAACTCTAAGTGGGTCAAATCGGGGTCAAAGGTCACGGAATTGCTTAGTATGATAAACTTTTTTGTTTCTTAAAATATCTCAACCAAACTCACAGATTATATGTTTGGTACTGTCTCTTACATTCTGACCAAATTTGGTCAAAGTCGGATGACTATATCATATAGCTGCCATAGGAACAATCGGATGCAAAATAACCTTTAGTATGAAAATCTTTTTTGTTTCTTAAGATATCTCAACCAAACACACAGATTATATGTTTGATACTGTCTCTAACATACTGACCAAATTTGGTCAAAGTCGGATGACTATCACTGCGGACGGCAGTCCGCGCTAGTGACGAAAGCAGCACGAAGGGTGCGAAGGCGACTAGCATATATACACAGGAAGAATGAAAAATTTGCTTTGACTGTCCGATCAGGTCGAATTATAAACCGATCGAAAGGTATAAGTTTAACTTACAAATGTGCATACTAAGACTTTTGAAAACTCACCTGGTTTGTGAGATAAACAGGTGTAAGTGGGAGGGTCACATTTTAAATGATTGGAGCTAATGGGGCCGCTGGAGCTTTTTGGTCAACATTTTTAATTTTTTAATATTTCTAATAAAAATACGCGTCGAATGACACCTCAATCATCAAAATCCGACTACTGGTTCAAAAGATAATTAATTTTGAAATTTTTAGTCGCTTTCCGAAAATGAGATGAAAAGTCAGTTTGTCTGTTTGTCTGTTTGTTTGTTTGGATCAAATCGTTAATTTAGCTAAAATGTTTGAATGAGGACTTGTTCCTGTTCAAAAATATAGAAACGTTTGTTCTACGACTTTTTCGAAAAATAGCTAGTTTAGCGGGAAATCGCTAAAACCCGCTAAAACTAAAACTGGGCACATTGCACTTAATTTTTCATACCTAATAAATAGTATTTTTTAGCGCAGTGCCAGTGACAAACATTTTTGTTTAATAATTCATGTGTAAAATTTAATATTTTTCGTCACAAAATTGGATATCAGAAATTTTGGGGCATGAAAATGTTTTCGTCACTAGACTTTTACCTCGTAAAGAGGTTTTTTTATAAGATATCATATAGCTGCCATAGGAACAATCGGATGCAATTGGAGATATCCTAACAAAATTCTCATATTAACTCTTGCCAAATTTTGACGTATTCGCTTGATTATCTTTTTCCCGCCAAATTTAGCTTTTCCCGCCAAATCGAGCTGGGGGTTGGCGAGCGAAGCGAGCAGGGGGCGGAGCCCACTAGACTATCATAAAATCATTAATTCTTTTGCCATTTCTCCATTAGTTTTTGGGATAGGTATTATCTTTGCCTGCTTACATTCTTAGAAAGACTGAAGTTGTAATTGCAGTGTTAATTATATGAGTGATTTCATTAAGTATGGCGGGTAATATTATTTTAACAAATTTAGGGTCGATTTCATCCAAGCCCACTGCATTTGATTTAACATTTAACATTGATTTAAGGACATCATATTTGTTAACGCACATGAAACTAAAGCATTAAAACCGGCACTGGAGAAAGGAAATTTCCTCGGAAAATTTTTACTCTGGCATATAGCCATCTTCGCCCATTGGAGGCTCACTCTTCGATTGTAGTGGCTACAGCAGCGGAGAAAAGTTTTTATTATTGCAAAATTCCGTGGCCGATCTACAGGCAAAAGAGAAAAAATATAATAGTGAAAATTCAACATCTTAATGATGAAAGAGAAATAAAAATCAAAAGAAGTTGAAACAAAATATCGCAAGAAAAAAAAAATAAATCTATTTAAGTTAAAATTATTTTTAGTTGAAAATCACAAGCAGTGGCAAAAAGATCAAAATCTCTCATTCAATTGAAATAAAAAAAATGTACAAATTCTAAAGTCTATAAAAGTGGTGGCTCAAATAATCTCAATTCGCCGCAGAAAAATACAAAAGGTGTCCAAGCTAAAACAAAAAAAAAACGGTACAAGTAAAATGAATGCAAGCGAAGAGAAAAGTTAAATAGTTAAAATCAAGTAAAACGCTCAAGAACAGTGACAGGAATAAAAAGAGAAAGTGCAACACAAACACTCAAAAACATTTTGATATAAAAATCACAACAACAAGGAGGCCTCCGTCGTCGGATTTATTTGGTGAGTGCACACGTGGACGTTGTCCAAAGAGAGATTGCAGATCGAGAGAGTAAGAGTGTACGAGCTTGAGCGCACGCAAGCCCTGCAATACATTATTAATGAGAGCAGCCTAAGTCTGCCTACGCACAAACTATTCTTGAAATCTTTCCCCTCCCGCTCTCGTTCTTGCAAATCTCTTTTCTTTCTTTTTATTTGTTTTTGTCACATTTTCGTGAGTTTGCGTATCTGTATAGATAGCACGGCTGTTGTAGCGCAAGCGCGGCTCTCTTTCCTTGAATTTAAAGCTCAACATGCATTTAAAATGTGGCGTACGCTAAAATGCTGAAAAAATATCTAGATTAAAAAATTGATTACAGTTTGGAAAAAAAAAAGAAAATATGAACACGAATAAAAATTCGAAACACTTTGAAGACAACAAAAGAAGAAAATAAAATTCAAAACTAAACACAATTAAAATTTATACGATTGCTTTTAGTTAAATTTATTAAAATTGTTGAGAATATAAAAGTAGAACAACGTATATGTAACAGCATACATGCCTGTATGTAAATACCAGAGACGAACTCTGTTAGAATCTAAGATGATGCTATGTTAATGTTAAGCTTTTTCAGTCACAAATTATACTTTGCACAAACCACACGAAGTGGACATTTATTATTCAATAAATCAAATAGGTTATGGGCCCAGATACCGCTGGTCTGCGCTAGTGACTCCGTTTGCAAATATAGTTTTGATTGATCGTGAAAATGATTTCGTCGATGCATTCTATCGAGAAGCTCGATGATGACAACTATGGTGCATGGTTCGTGCATATGAAGAGCGTGTTAATACATGCTGATCTGTGGTCTGTCGTTTGTGGGCGCGTCGTAAAGAGAGAGAACGATAGCGCACAGTCAAAGGCAGATTTCGACGCAAAAGATGAGAAGGCTCTGGCGAGCATTATGCTGTGCATAAAGGCTACGCAAATCAACAATGTAAAGCATTGTAAAACATCAGCGTATGTTTGGAAATTGTTGCGAGAGATCCATGTACCGAGAGGACCAGCACGGCGTGTAACATTGCTAAAGCAATTATTGGCCACTAAGATGAAAGAAGGAGATAGCATGGTTGGGCATCTTGGGAACTTCTTTGACGTGGTGGAAAAGCAACATGAAATCGAGGTCACACTGCCTGATGAGTTTTTGTCCATATTGCTCTTGTCAACGTTGACAAGTTCATACGAAAATTTCGTAGTGGCAATAGAAACGCGCGATATTTTACCAACGCTCAGCTCGCTAAAAGTAAAGCTTCTAGAAGAAGGGGATCGGCGCAAAGCAGAAAATTGCCAGGAAGAAGGAGAACAGAAAATGTTCGGAATGCGTGCACAAAAGAAAGGCAAAAATCAGTATGAACAAAAGCAATTAGACAAGAATGAGCGAGACAATAAGCGCAGCGGCGACAGAAAGGCGGGCTGCTGGAATTGCGGCCGTCGCGGCCATATTGCTGTAAATTGCAAGTCGAAAGAACGCATAGAAAAGAGCGAGAGTGATGCTGAAGAGGCAAAGAGAGCATTTTCAGTTTTGTATGCTAATATGAATAAAAGAGAGACGCTCTCTGAACATGCATGGTGCTTAGACAGTGGCGCTACAGCGCACTTATGCAAAGAGAAGGCTCAGTTTATCAAGTTTACGGAATGTAAAGAGCGCATTATTCTGGTAGGTGACAATCACGTCGAAGCGTGTGGTCGGGGAACTGTTCGTTTGTACCCAGAAAGTGGAGCAGTGGATCTGCTGGATGTATTGTACGTAAAAGGCCTGCAATGCAACTTTATATCAGTTGTCAAAGCGAGTAATAATGGAATTACAGTCGAGTTTAATGCAGAAAATGCGTATGTAAAAGATAAGAACGGCCAAGTAGTGTTAGCTGCAAAGAAGCAACAGGATTTGTTCATGCTGGAAACAAATATGAAAAAGTGCTAAGCAGCCAGAGCAAACGGCTCAGAGTTGATGAAATGGCATCGCCGTTTTGGACACCTTAATTTTGACAGTCTGCTGAAAATGATGAAGATCAACATGGTACATGGATTGAAGGCTGGTCAACGTGGAATTGAAGATCGTTCTTGTGTAACGTGTGCAAAATGCAAAATATGTGTGAAACAGTTTCCAAAGGCTTCACAAAATCGTGCCAAAGATGTGCTAGGGTTGATACACACAGATATATGTGGCCCCATGAGCAAGCCATCACATGGTGGAGCGAGATATTTTGCAACGTTTATAGATGACAAAACGCGATTTGTGTACGTTTGTTTTCTAAAGACAAGAGACGAAATTTTTGAGAAATTTAAGGAATTCAAGGCGTATGCAGAAAAGCAAACCGGCAGTAGCATTAAAGCCATGAGGAGCGACAACGGGAGAGAATATGTCAGCGAGGTGTTCGAGAACTACCTGAGAAGCAGGGGAATTAAGAGGCAGCTGACAGTCCCGCACACACCGCAGCAGAACGGCGTGGCAGAGCGTGCCAACAGGACCATGGTGGAGATGGCCCGCAGCATGCTGGTGCATGCAGGCACTGATGAAGCATTTTGGGTAGAGGCTGTAAAGGCAGCTTCATATTTGCGAAACCGAGCAGAGACGTCGACATTGGACAATGTCACACCCCAAGAAGCCTGGTCTGGAAAGAAGCCGTGTGTTTCGAATCTTAAAGTGTTTGGCTCAAAGGCAATTGTGCTAGACAAGACGCACAAGAGAAAGTTCCAGCCCAAGGGAGAAGAGCACATCATGTTCGGCTACTCCAAAACTGCAAAGGCTTATCGTTTATACAATCCACGTAATCGTAAGATAATAGAGGCTCGAGATGTAATATTTTTCGAATCTATTATGGCAGAAGATGATGTGGTGAAGTCCCAGGATAAGTCACGTGATGCAGAGATCATGATGGTCATGCCTTCAGACAAGCCGGATAATGAGTCATCGGCAATACTCCAAGACGTGCCAGCATCGGCTACTGGCAGTTCAAGACCTGAAGAAGACCTGGAGAGCGAAAGCATTGCAGACGAGCAGTGCATTGAAGAAGGAGCGGCTGAGGAGCAAGTGCGTCGTGGTCCAGGGAGGCCAAAGAAGGTGCATACCGGGCGACGCGGTCGTCCACGCAAGACGTATAACACCTTGAATGCAATGACGAGAGATGACATCGATGTTCCTGAAAGTTACAGCGAGGCGCTGGACACGAGCCATGCAGACGATTGGAAGTCTTCAATGCAAAAGGAGATCGATAGTCTGCGAGCCAATGACACCTGGTCATTGGTTGAATTACCGAAGGGCGAAATGGCTATTGGCTGCAAATGGGTTTACGCTGTAAAGCGCGACAAGTTTGGCAATGTCGAGCGCTATAAATCGCGACTGGTCGCGAAGGGCTGCAGCCAGCGCTACGGAATTAATTATTTTGAAACTTTCTCCCCAGTAGCTAGGTACTCGTCGATAAGGTTGGTGATGGCCATGGCAGTGGAACATGGCATGTACATGCACCAGATGGATGTGTCGGCAGCATATCTTAACAGCGAGCTCAATGAAGATGTCTACATGCGTCAGCCTGAAGGGTTCGTCGATGGAAGCCATCCCAAGCGTGTGTTGAAGCTGCGCAAATCATTGTACGGGCTCAAGCAGAGTGGCCGTGAGTGGAATGAGAAGCTCAACAGCGTCCTACTGGAGATTGGTTTCATTCCATGCGCAAGTGAACCTTGTGTGTACACACTTCGAGATGAGAAGCAGTTCAATTTAATCGTGGTGTATGTTGATGACCTCATAATAGCGAGCAAAGACAAAGATGACCTGGACAGGATCAAGAGACTGATATGTGATCAGTTTGAAGTCGTTGATGGTGGCAATCTGAAGCATTTCCTGGGAATGGAGATCGACCGAAAAGGTGAGACTGGTGGCATTACAGTGGGCCACAAGCAGTACATTCAGGATCTGTTGCACCAGTACGGCATGGAGAGCTGCAAGCCAAATGCTATACCGCTAGAAGCAGGCTTTCAAGTAAAGTGCGAAGCTGATGCATGCCCAAAGGTGGATCAAGTCAAGTATCAGTCGCTAGTTGGCTCATTGATGTACTTGGCTATTACAACGCGTCCCGATATCCTGCACTCCGTGTCTAAACTCGCGCAGAGAAACTCGGATCCACATCAGGAGCATGAGGCAGGTGCCAAGCGTGTGCTACGCTATTTGAAGGGTACTGCAGACTTGAGCATGCACTACGAGCGAACCGGCAAGCAAATCTATTGCTATGTGGATGCGGATTGGGCAGCTGACAGCAGTGATCGCAAATCATTTAGTGGATGGGCTTCCTTTGCAGCAGGTGCTGCGTTCACGTGGGAATCGAAGAAGCAAAGCGTCATCGCACTAAATTCCACAGAAGCGGAGTATGTGGCGTTGTCATCGGCAGCTAAGGAGGCTGCATATATCAAGAAGCTGGTTGCAGAGGTGGGCTTTGGCAAGACGACAGCAATAATGATGTACAGCGACAATCAAAGCGCACAGTGCCTTGCGAAGAATTCCACATTTCATCAAATATCATCACGTACGAGAAATGTACAAGAAAAATGAAATTGAAATTAATTATGTTCCCACTGAAAATATGATATCTGATGTATTAACCAAGAATCTAGTTAGAGTTAAGCATGAAAAATGTATTGGAATGTTAGGCTTAATTTAACTTGTAATGATCTTGAGTTACATAGTACGTTGAGAAGGAGTGTTGAGAATATAAAAGTAGAACAACGTATATGTAACAGCATACATGTAAATACCAGAGATGAACTCTGTTAGAATCTAAGATGATGCTATGTTAATGTTAAGCTTTTTCAGTCACAAATTATACTTTGCACAAACCACACGAAGTGGACATTTATTATTCAATAAATCAAATAAAAATTTTGCATCAAAATGATTTAGGAAACATAAATAAATATTTTTTCAAACTTCGGATTAGTTTTTAAAATTTTGAAAAAGAGAATTACCCTGAAAAAAAAAATTTACATTAGAAAAACTCCTTATATTATATTATATTATATTATATACATTTATTTTATAAACTAAATTTTCCGTGCTAATCATAAACTTTTGTTTTAGCGGTGAATTGGGATTTTGAGTATTGCATAATGGAAAGAAAAATTTGAATATCAGACAGCCAAAATGTTTTTAAACAAAACACAATTAAAAAAATTTTGATAAAATTTGAAAAACAAAAATGAAATCAAACTGAAAAACAAAAAAGTTCTTATATGCCTCATGTGTAAAATAATTGTTTGAAACAAATCGAATAGTAAAAATGAAATCAATTGTATGAGATAACCTCTTGCTTTAGAAATTTTTTTAAATTTTTTTTAACATGTAACAAATAAAAATTGTCAACAACAAATTTTAATTGAATATATTTGCGAAATGAATTTTTAAATGAGTGAGTAGATTTTTTATTATTTTCCTGGGTCATGGGTCATAGATTGAAAAAAAAAAACCAATTATATAATTTGCACAAGGGGATCTGCCAACAATTCCACTCGCAGATCATGGTCGGGTCGGGTGCAGAAGGTGTGTGTCGTCTAACACCGTAGACCATACCACTGTCGTGAACCATCATTACTTGGATTCCCCCCTTTTTGTTTTTTCCCCTCGAGTTTCCTTCTGACGCAAATTTTTTTTATGCCTTTTAGCATCTAGTTGCAAACTCCCTTAATATTTTTTTTTGGAGCTAGCTGGACGTTACATATATGTCATGATTGACAGTATCAAAAGCTTTGCTATAGTCAAGCAGTGTCAGAAACGTTACATCACCAGCATCAATGTTCTTTCTTATATCTTCGGCGATTTTCAATATTGCTGTTGTGCAACTCCTGTTCTTACGAAAACCAGACTGCTTATTACTCAGGAGACTGTTATCTATCATAAAATCATTAATTTGTTTTGCCATTATACTTTCAAGTATCTTGGAAAAAAATGGTAAGATTGAGATAGGCCTAAATTCTCCATTAGCTTTTGGGATAGGTATTATCTTTGCCTGCTTCCATTCTTTTGGAAAGACTGAAGTTGTAATTGCAGTGTTAATTATATGAGTGATTTCATTAAGTATGGCGGGTAATATTATTTTAACAAATTTAGGGTCGATTTCATCCAAGCCCACTGCATTTGATTTAACATTGATTGAAGGACATCATATTTGTTAACGCACATGAAACTAAAGCTAATATCACAGTTTAGAGGATCACAGTTCAGGTAGTCATTATAAGTAGTTTCAGGTACGTGACAGTCTACGAATTTAGCATTAAGAATATCTAAGTCGATGTGAGTATCCTGAGTTATTTTAGGTTTCCCTATCCCTATTTCCTTTATCACATTCCATTTTTCTTCTGATGAAGTCGATTTTTTAAATTTTTCAGAAAAGAAAGCTTATTTTGCAGTCTTTATCAACTTCCCACAGCAGTCCTTTATCGTTTAAAATTCGCAATAAATTCGCAAATAAGCAGTCATTTTGCATAAGCCTAATTTCGTTTAAATATTGCACTTTTGATAGTTTGATTAAACCACGGTTTATCATGAGGCTTAATTATTTTTGTTTTTTTGGACACAGGTATTAAATAAACTGCGAATGTTAGATTGTAAATGGTCAACTTGGTCATCAACTGAGGTCATATTATATATTATAGTCCAGTCACATTTAATAAATTCGTCATTTAAAAGGTCAATGTTTAAATTTCTATAGTCCCTAAAAGTAATCGTCTGTTCAACTTTCTGGTATGAAATATCATACGACACAAAGACTAGGTCATGTTTGGAGAAGCCAGGTACAGGGATTTGGTCATAAAGTTGACTTTTAATTGGGTCATTGACAAACACAATATCAATAAGAGTACTACATGAGCTAGTAAAGTGAGTCGGCATGGTGGAGTTTACTACTTTGAGTCAAAGTGGATAACATATTCTCCAGGAGGTGATTCTCAACGAGTAAATTACTATTAAAGTCACCTAAAATAGCAGTGTCAAGATATTCAATAGATAATCTAGATATTAGAGATAAAATAGGGTCATCGTCAATAGATCGAATGGGACGATACACACAACCAATGAGTATTCTCTGCTCATATCTCGAGCATTTTATCTCAACAAAAATATATTCTACGGTACTTCCATCGTTATGCTTTGCAACAATTTTAGATTTTAGGGAATTTCAGACATATATTGCCACACCACCCGCATGCCCCTCACGATCAGCACGATATACAACTTAACCACTACACAATATTAACGATTCAGACAGTTCAGACAAAAACCATGTTTCAGATACACACACAATATCAACAGTAGAACCTACAAATATATACCGAAATTCATCCATTTTCCTAGTTAAGCTCTGAGCATTAATATGACATATTTAATCCAGACTTTTGTCCACAAAGAACTCGAATCATAGCATGACTATTCGCCTTGGGGTCGGCTAAATCACCCTGCATTGAGTTTTATTTGACATATAAGACAAATCAGCGCATCTTGCAAAATAGAAATAAAAATTAAATTTAAGCACCCAACACAACATAATTGTACATAGATAAAAGCAAATAATATTATAAAACTTAAAACTGAGATTTAAATAGAGGTTAAGGTAGAAGTATATATAAAAACAAGTGGGAAAGGCTATAGTCGAGCTCCCGACTATAGGATACCCGTTACTTACCTAAATAAATTAAACTTTTGTTCTTATTGCATGCTTTTAGGCACTTTTATTGCTTAAAAGCTTTAATCAGCCAGTACCACCTTTATCTTTGTCCGATCTTGTTGGGATTTAGTAGGATGATAGGTAATAATTATAGCTAACGTTCACCGTTTAAAAAAACCTAATATTTTGAAAACTGTGCGTGTGGTGGATTTTCGCGATTTACGGAGGCGGAAAGGGGCGTGGCAAAATTTTGAAACAAACTTGACCTGCGTGGGGCTTATAGAAATCTGTGTGCAAAATTTGGTTGCTCTAGCTCTTATAGTCTCTGAGATCTAGGCGCTCACACAGACGGACAGACGGACAGACGGACGGACTGACAGACGGACAGACGGACGGACGGACAGACGGACATGGCTATATCGAATCGGCTGTTGATGCTGATCAAGAATAAATATACTTTATAGGGTCGGTGATGCTTCCTTCTCCCTGTTACATACATTGCAACGAATACAATATCCCCTTTTACTTATTTTTAATAAGTAACGGGTATAATAAATATAAGAATGCAGCGTTTTAAAAGACTGCTTATTATCAGCTCATTATCAGTTGATACTGCATCATTGGACGAAGAGCGTACGTCATAAGAGCGGCTATTATCATCACAGGCTATAGAAAGAGCGTCAAGTTCTTCCATGCTCTTAACACATACGAACTCTCACCCCGCACCAGTGTTGCCAACTCTTCGGGTCATGAAAAAGCTAAACTAGCATTTGAAAAAAGCTAGAAATAGCCAGAAAATTTTGTAGGTAGCTAAAAAAAACGCTAGAGTAGGTAAACGATGTTTTTATTGATTTAATCCAGTGTTTTTGGTTCCGCTCAACAATCCCAAATGGTCAATTGGACTGACAGATGAATGTGTGACAATATACAGCGGTGGCCATAAGTATTTTGACACCATTTAAAGTTAATTCTACTCATAATTTGAACTTACTTCATGCAAAGTTTAGCAGCAATGGAAAGGTCATTCGAATTGAATGACACAAAACTTTCCTTAACCCATTAGGTACCCATTGAAATATTCGAATTTTTGTAAATGTCTACTTTGACAATTTTTTTCTCGGTCTCAAGAAAAAAAGGTTTTGATGCAAAAAGTTTCTTCAAACAATTCTAATAGCGACTGATAATTTTTTGAAAATGGCAAAAAACGCACTTTTTGTATTAAAATGAAAAAAAAATGTATTAAAAGGAGATAAAGTGCCTTTTTTGCCATTTTAAAAAAAATTATTTAATGCTCTTTTATCCCTTATTGATGTTTTTTTGCCATTCAAATGTAAAAATACTACAAAGAATTTAAGTGTGGCATCGTAAAGCATAAAAATACATGTAGTTACCAGATGTCTTCAAAAAGCTAAAATTATTTTTAAAGTAGCTAAAATTCCCGCTACCCGCTGTTTTACAATTTATCCCGCATTTGCCTGTTGCAACCCACTAAATCTGTCGGGAAAATAGCTAAATTGGCAACACTGCCCCGCACATTGCTTAGCGTACACGAGAACTGCACGCGTTAACACAGCGGAGAGAGCTTTCTGCTTTTTCAACGTAAGAGCTCTCTTAAAGATTTCATAGTTCGCCTTTGATAGCTGTTCGTTGATGTAAAAAGGCACATTAGAGTTGAAGCCCAAAAGATCCAAAGTTAGTGGTTGCTTCGTAATTCGCCGATGTGCACCAGCTGCTGATAGCAGCTCCCTTTTGTCTCGCGGGCTATCAAATTTAGCAAACACAATCGGATCCATCACAGAGTGAGTCTGAACGCGCTGACGTACTCGGTATATTTCCCTGATTCTCGGTGGTGGAGTTAAGTGCAGAGAAATGCACAAAGAGTGAAAAAGTGCTTTTAGATTTTCGCCCTCGTGTTGCGGTATGCCATGGATGCGTACTACATTCGCATTAGCATCGTTATCTATTTTGGCCGACAATTTCGCTTCCAAACTCGCCACGTGCTCCTTCAACGCCCGAACATCGCCAACATCCCTCTCTAGTTGCTGGAGGCGCTGAGCCATCTGGTCAAGCTCCCCAGTAATCCCGCTCAACTTGTCATTGAGCACACCTAGAATGCGTGCTTCAGCATCCCGTTTGAGCTTGAGCTAATATGCTCAGCCTGCTCATCGATTTATCAGCTGTATGAGCTGCGTGGAAGACGTCTCACTGCGCAGGCGTTTTGGGTTTTTGCCGGTCATTCCTGAGGTCGACATCGAAGTACGTGTGTTTTAATTAATCGAGTGGTATTTGCGTTGTGAGTGACTATTGTGTGGTTAAGTTGAGTTTTGAGTGATTTTTGGGCTATTGAGTGATTATGACTTTCGTTTATTGTCTATTACTTTCAATTGAGTGAAATGTTTGTGTACGCTGGCTGATTGGGATATTTTATTTTGTTTGCTTTGTGTTTTATGTGTATGGCACTCCGCGTATATATGTATGTGCGATGACCAATGTAGGTTTTCAATGTTATAATTTTTAACCAAATGAACGAAAATCAACAAAATTTAGCACGTAAATAGTAAACTTGATGACACCCGCTTCAGTTAAACAGTTTATGGTTAATAAATTGTTTTATATTCACAAGAACAACAGACTATTAGCCAGAGCACACAAAAACACGACCGCCAATTAATCAATGTTTTTTTCGATGACTTATGGCTGCCAGTTTACTTTAACGGCATGTATGATTATATTTTTAGATGAAATTTGATTGCATACTATAATATATGTATGTTGTGTAAATTTTGCATATGTTTTGCATATTTTTAGCATGTTTTGCATATTTTTTGCATGTTTTTCATATATTATGCATATTTTGCATATTTTTTGAATATTTTTAGCGTATTTTTTGCATACAATTTGCATATTTTCGACATGCATTAAAAATTTTTAAATTATTACATACATATGTAAATAAAAGTTTAAAGCCAATCTGATGCAAAATATGAAAGTATACAAAATCCGAGGTCTACTAATGACATTCGTCCCCTTACACAAATATCTTCATTAAGACCTTTCTAGCACTCCTAGATAGTGGAGCAAATAAGAGTGTAATTGGATCAGCCCTTGCTGAACGCATTATATCAGAATAGTTCCATATTAGCAAGATAAAAGGTTTTAAGCAATCTGTTGCAGGCACTGTTTGCATACCTATCAATTATAGGTGGAGAACTACCGATAGTCGGCGCCATCGATTGCCGGCGATAGTATTTTCAAAACCATCGATAGTCGACGATATTCTTCTTAAGTGCTATCGATAGTCGACGATAGTCCCGGACACAAAAAATACATACTGTTTGTCAAGAAATACTTTACAAAAGAAAATAATAGCTTTTTATATGTATTTGAGCAAATTTGACGCGATTTTTCGGTTTTGGCTCACCTTTAGTCGATATTCGCTCGATTGATCGGTAGTTTCCATATCGTTAGCGTAGATCCAAGTCTTATCGCCCGGAATAATGCGTTTCATCTTATCCTGATAGTCTGAAAACACTGTTTCAAACACTTCCACGCGGGGCTTTTTTCCATGAAATTGAGCGTTTTTTGCACCAAAATCGAAAAATGCACAGTTGGCGTCGTTCAAAACTAATCACATGAAATTTGGCCCAGATGTTATTAACAGTGCTGCCAACTCATGAAAAAAAAATAACTAGCTCGAAATTTTAATACCGCGACACTATTGCAGACACTATTAAAAGCTTGCAAAGGGCATGCAAAAGATTTTTCAGCGCGACACCTGATCGCTTTGCTACAGCAGATAGATGGAGTCCCGGACACAAAAAATACATACAGTTTGTCAAGAAACACTTTACACAAGAAAATAATAGCTTTTTATATGTATTTGTAAAACTTTCCTTTACCCATTAAGTACCCATTAAAAATTTCTAATTTTTGTAAACATCTACTTTTTTAACTTTGTTTTGATGCAACAAAATTCTTCAAACAATTCTAAGAGTGACTGTAAAAAGAAATTTTCAAAAATCTCTTCGCTAGTATTTCTTATGATTTAGGAAAATTGCTAACAAGCCACTTTTTGTATGAAAATGAGGAAAAAGGGGTTAAAATACTAATTTTTAGCAATTTTCAAACTATCGACAGTACTTCGGGAACTATCGAAAGTGGGTGGCTGCTATTGATTGTAGCTCGATAGCGCCCAACCATCGAAAGTGCTATCGATAGCAGGGACTGCAAATAATGATTATTTGTTTTTTTTTTTTACTTAATGGTAATCATTATTTTTGAGTAGTTTTATAAAAATCAAAAATAATCATTATAAATGAGTTTTATTTTTTTCGTTTAAAATGAAACTCAAAAGTAATTTACGGCTTCTGTGTTAAGATTTTTACCAATATTACTTTATAACCCTATAAAAGGACACTAAGCTACCTCCCAGCATCATTTTTTTTTTTATCGGAGTAAGATTTTTTTTTCTTTTTTTTTACTCCTCTTGGGAGCTTAGGGCCCCTACTAGATTTCTCCACCGGACTCTGTTTTGCGCAGTCTGCTTCGCCGTGTCCCAGCTGATGTTGTGCCGGGTGAGCTCGGTTCTTGTTGCTCGCCGCCAGGTGCACTTGGGTCGCCCAACTCTCCTGCTTCCCCGGGGATTCCATTCAAGTGCCACTCCATTTCTTCTTCATTAGCTGCTGTTGGATCGGGACTTCGTTCGCCAAGTGCCATAGATCACTGTTCGATATTTTGTTGGGCCAGAATACTGAACATATGATTCTAAGGCACTTGGTGATGAATACTTGCAGCTTGAGTATCATCCGCTGCGAAGTGAGCCACGTCTCGCTGCCATACAACAGTATCGTCTTTATGCACGCGTTGAAGATCCTCAGCTTCGTTCTCCTGCTTATTCGCTGATTTCTCCAGACATGGTACATTCTGCCGAATGCCGATCGTGCTTTCGTGAGACGGCTCTCTACATCTTCATCCACCCCACCGTTGTTGGTGATGACGGTGCCAAGGTAGGAGAACTTGTCGACGAATTCGACTATGTTCCCATTGATGGTTATGTTTCCTTGGTTGAAGCGCATTGCCTTTGTTTTGGCTGCGTTTATTTCAAGGCCGACTCTGCTGGCAATCCTGGAGAGGTCATTCGCTTTGGCTTGAATGTCACTGAGCTTAAGAGACATGAGGCAGATGTTGTATGAGGCTCCACGTGATACCGCGTCTGGATGTGCACACTTCTCTCAATATCTCGTCTACTACCAGGTTGAAGAGTAGAGGTGACAGGCGGCAGCCTTGCTTGACGCCAGTTCTCGTCTGGAAGGGGGCACTGATTTTTCATTTGTGCAGTACCGACAGCTCTGCGTTTTCGTACATTGCTTTTATTATTGCATAGATGTTGTCTGGAACTCCTTTCCTCGCAAGTGCCTGCCATATTGCTGTCCTCTTTACTGTTTCGAACGTCTTCTTGAAATCAATGAATAGGAGGTACAGCGGTGAGCGCCATGCCACAGCTTGCTCGGTCATCATTCGCTTCGCTTCGCTTTAGCCAACGGACGTGTTTTTTTATTGCGCTTCGCATTTATTTATTTTTCCCTGTTTAAATCTGTTTTTTATTCGTAATTGTTGTGAAATAAGATTTAGTGACTTTTTTGTTACATCGGTTGTGTTTCAAGAAAGTTTAAACTTGACATATAAACAATCCAAACAATCTGTTTTTTGTGCATTTTACATTGCCGCCCGCTGATATTTTGTTTTTGTATTATCACTTTGTGCTTATGCATCGCGTTCTTTCGCGTTCTATCCTCGCTCTCATCGTGCTCTCTTTTATCTTTTCCTCTCAGCGTGCTCTCTAAGCTCTGTTGTTGGTGTTGGTCGCGATGTTCCGTTTTCCATTCGTTCTCTGTGGCTTAATTCCGTTGTGCTTCGGTTCGTGCTCGCGCTCGCGCTCTCGTTCTCTTGTTATTGTCTATTGTTGTGTGTGTTTTGTAAAACTCAGCATCTGTAGCAATTAACCCTAGTGTGCCTAATAATATAATTTTATTTTTTCATCTTTAATATTTTCCCTTACCTCTGTATTCTTTTATATTTTCTTCATTTATCATGGATGTCTGTTACAATAAAAATTGCCAGGTTCGTGGCAACGTTAAGACGGGTTTTGTTTGTTGCTGGCTATGTGATAATATTTCACATGAAAAATGTGCTGGCCTAAACGGCCGAATTGTTGATTATATTCAAGCCAATTCTGGCTTAAAATGGACTTGTGAGTCATGTAGGGATGTCGAAAGGGATATGATGGGATTCATGAGGCAGACTAAGAGAGGCTTTGGGATTCTTTTCGGCCAGTTTAAAACTCTGTTCGATAGCTTCTCAGCTTTGGATGCCAATTATAAGGGCATGAAACTCTTGAATGAGTCTTAGACTGTCTATTGGCCAGAATGAACTTTCAGTTCCCACATTTTCACCGGTTGTGTCTGCTCCTGCTCTTATTAATCTTTCGTCCCCTTCTCCTCAAACGACTGTCAGTACGGATAGCATTGCCTTGTCTATGGATGTGATTCCTCCTGACACCGTAGAAGCTTCTGATTCGGTTGTTGTCAGTGCTGATGTTGCTGATCAACATGACAGCGCTAATACAACATCTGTCTCAAACGGTCAATCAACAAACGCAGTAACTACTGATGTTGTTAAAAAGACCCTTGTAGGTGTTCCACCAAAAAAACAAATTTTTGTTTCTAGGCTTTCCCCTGATACTACATCTGATGATGTTATGGCTTTTATTCAGGCCAAATCTGATGCCAAAATTTCGGTGGAAAAATTTAAATTTTCTTATCTACGGGAGATATCGTAGTTTAAAATAAGTGTTCCGGTCAATCACTTCAATGAAATTTGTTGTAAAGAATTCTGGCCCGATCATCTAATAGTAAAGGAATACTGTGTGAAAAAGAAAAATCGGACTCCGATTGTATTGCCTTCATCTTCTTCTATTTCTACTAGACCTGTTCAACCTCAAGTACTTTCTAATTGCTCAAAAAACTAACATCCTCCCTATCTTTGGGCTATCAGAATGTAAGAGGGCTTCGTAGTAAGCTTAGTAACCTTTATCTAAATAGCCTGTCCTTTCATTTTAATGTCGTTGCCTTTTCAGAAACTTGGTTAAGGCCCGACATTCATAATTCTGAAATTCTTTCTAATAAATTCTCCATTTATAGGAGAGATCGTACCCCACGAGGTGGTGGTGTGCTTATTGCTATTGATGCTGATTTATCTTCGGAAGTAGTAATAGCCGATAGTTCTATTGATATTGCATTTGTTGCTGTCAAACTGAGTATATGTGGCATTGATGTTTACATTACATGTTCTTATATTCCTCCTTCTTCAGACAACTCAATCTATTCTTCGCATGCTTCTGCTATACATTCTGTTCTTTCGTTGCTCCCTGATCGTGATTTTCTTGTTGTTCTTGGTGATTTCAATATTGCCGGAACACATTGGATTTCATGTTCTGACTCCAACGTTTTGACTTCCACGACGCAGCATGATTTTCTCGATAATCTTTATGGGATGTCATTGTGTCAGATCAATGATATCCCAAATTCTTTGAATAGGATGCTTGATGTGATTTTCGTTTTGGATCCCTCTTTCATATCTGTTTCTCTTACTAACCCGATATCCTTTCCTGAAGACCCTTATCATCCGACTGTGGAGGTGTTGATGGACTTACCTGTCCGAGCACCTAATTTTTGTAATGAGCGTAAAAAGGGAGCTCGTCAATTTCGGAAAACCGATTTTTCAAAGCATTCTCAACTCTTATTACAGACTGACTGGTCCCGGCTATATGGGTGCAGGGATTTGGATAGTGCAGTCTCGATTTTTTATTCGATTTTAAACTCCTTACTTGATTTATGTGTTCCCCTATGTGTTCTATGCAGGTCTATTAAACCTGTTTGGTTTACGAGGGAGTTAACTAGCTTGAAAAATAGAAAATCAAGAATGTATAAAAAGTTCAAGAAAACTGGCTCTTTCTTGGATCTTTCTCGATATCTGATTGCACGATCCAATTTTTCTGTTCTTAATACCCAATGCTCTTAATACCAACCCAAACTGCAGTTTCGAAATGATCCGAAAAACTTTTATACGTTTGTTAATTCCAAGCGTAGATCATCAACACTTCCATCAACTGTGTTTTTTGAAAAAAAGACAGCGGATTCTGATCAGGCTATCGCCGATTTATTTGCCGAATTTTTTCAAACAACTTACAGCGTTCAAGATGATCAATTAAGATCGCCTTATCCATATCGTGTAAATGTTTCTAATTGCATTTTTGGACCTTCAATTACGGAAAGCTCGCTTTTAAGTGATCTAAAGGCCATAAAACCGGTACTGCGCTGAAGGCCTTTTGAAACCCCTGTATAGCTTATTTAAACTTTCTGTGGAGTTATGCTCTTTCCCAAAAGTTTGGAAAGAATCATTTATTATTCCTCTCCTTAAAAAAGGAAACAAGTCAAATGTCTGTAACTATAGAGGTATTTCCAATTGTCTGCTATTCCTAAGGCTTTTGAGAAAATTATAACTTCTCAGCTGCAATATCTTTGAAGATCTATTATTTCACCCTACCAGCATGGGTTTGTGAAACATAGATCTACTACCACTAACTTATTGGAGTTCTCTACGTTTGTTATACATGGTTTTCAAAATAAAATGCAAACTGATGTCATTTACACTGATTTTAGTAAAGCTTTCGATTCGGTTAATCACAATCTTTTATTGCTTAAACTCCATCTTTTAGGTTTTCCTAATAACCTAATTCTGTGGATTTCAAGCTACTTAAATTTTAGAACCCAAAAAGTTTTTTTTAATGGTTTAGTTTCTAAACCTGTTCAAGTTTATTCTGGAGTTCCACAAGGAAGTCATCTCGGCCCCTTGTTATTTACGCTTTTTATAAATGATCTACCTTCTGTTATAAATCACTCTCGGGTTCTCATGTACGCCGATGACGTTATGCTTTGTATGTCGGCCACTGACAATCTTCTTGGTGTCAGGTTGCAAGCTGATCTTGACAGTTTTCAGACATGGTGTAAAGTAAATTTCTTAAGTCTTAATTGTAGTAAATGTAAAGTAATGTCTTTTAGTAGGCGAACTCCGTTTGAATTTAATTATGTTCTTGATTGTAAACCGCTTGAATGTATTATGTCGGTTACTGATTTGGGTATTCTTCTTGATCCTAAGCTGAAGTTTGACAAGCACATTGCATCTATTGCTAATCGAGCATTTGGCGTCTTGGGTTTCATAAAGCGTTGGTCGAAAGAATTTGACGATCCCTACATTACTAAACTACTTTATACTTCACTTGTCAGACCTATTCTGGAATATGGGTCTTGTATATGGAGTCCCCAATATAAGATTCATCAGGACAGAATAGAATCTGTACAAAAACAGTTTCTACTCTTTGCCCTACGGGGTTTGAATTGGAATACTAACATTCGCTCGCCTCCTTATCGTTGTAGACTTTTACTAATTAATCTTCCCTCTCTTTCTGACCGGAGAACAATGCTTGGTGTAGTCTTTCTACACAAACTTATTATTGGTGAAATTGATTCATCTGAATTAATTAGCCAGATTAGTTTTGCTGTTCCTATCAGAAGTTCTAGAAATTTCTTACCTCTTTCTCTTCAATCCTGTGTTGCTAACTATGCTATTCATAACCCTTTCCGAGTTCTTTGTTGTAATTATAACAATCTTTCTCAATTTATTACTAATTCTTCTTCTGTACAATTTCTTAACACTTCAATTATTTCTTACTTATCTAGCTTGTAGTTAATGTATGTTTTAGTTTATTGTTGTTTAATACAATGTTTGTCCGTCTTTGTCCGCGCGTCAACAAGCCCGTGCTTGGTGTCATTTGGGCCTCTTGAATGTACTGCTCGTTTAGTACATCAACGTCCAAATAAATTACAAAAATAAATTGCGCGTAGTGTGTTTGCGTGGTCTACGCAAATCCTTTGTGGTCTGAAGCCTGCCTGCTCATCTCGGAATGTTGGTTCGATCTTCTTCTGTAGTCGTTCGTTCTTATAGTCGCTAAGATCTCATAGCTGGTGTTGAGCAGCGTTATTTCTCGCCAGTTGTTGCAGTCACTAAGATCTCCTTTCTTTGGGAATTTGAAGATGATGCCGCGTTTCCAGGCATCTGGTATCACCTTAAGTTCCCAAATTCGGTTGATGTGTGGAAGCAATGTTTCGGCCATCAGTTGTGCATCTATCCGGAGGAGTTGGTCTTGATTCTCCTAATTGCATTCGTGATGTCTCCCGTGGATGGGGCTGAGTGCGAGATCCTCGGGTTTCTGCTCGCTGCTGCCGGCAACCTCCAGATCAGTTGTTCTTCCTCAGATTCGTCTTGCGTGACTGTCTGACTGATTTCTTGGAATTGTTGTTGCCATATTTGGAGTTGTGTTTCGTCGTCAGAAAGGAGATTTCCGTTTTTATCTCGGATTGGCCGGTCCTGTTGTTGGGGATTTCCTGTTAGCTTGGTGATAGTCTGGTATAAGCCGCGCATGTTGTTGTCCTAGGGTGCGCTTTCTGCACTGTCTGCAAGCTTTTCAGTTATTGCCCTTTTGTCTGCTCTTGCGGATTTCTTTACCAAATTGCAAAGTTCACGATTTTCGTCGATCACTTGGCTGTTCTGTTGTGCCATGGTCTTGAGGCTGTTTCTTCTGCTTATTAGCTCCCAAGTCCTTTCCGAAATCCAGTTGGAGCGACGCCACTGTTAGGTTCCAATGATTTCTTCCGCTATCTGTCTCAGTGTAGAGCATGCGTGTTCCCAGGGGAGTTCTTCTTGCGTGGCTATCTGGTTTCGCAATGTTGACGTATTTGTGTATTTGTGGATTTCCTTGTGCGGGAACACCGAGCCACCGATCACTAGTTGGAATGTTTGGCATAAGTCTGTTAGTCTGTCGCCATTGTTGTTTCGGGTGCCAGAGCAATGCTTGCCCATGAGTGTTTCTAGCCCGGTGTTGTTTGAGCCTATCTTGGCATTGAAGTCTCCCATTAGGATTACTATTAGAGGTCTGCATTCATGTTCGAAAGGAATTGAAAGAGGTCGAATGAGAAGTCGAACGATTTTGATTGAGTTTGAAGCATTGTGTCAGACTCAGTCGCACAGCACTCAAAAATTTGACATGAAGTGAATGAGTGAGAAATCCACTATTTTTTGAGTTAATTTGAATTTGCTTCGAATTTTGACTTACTTTTCGTATTTTATTTTTTGCATGCGTATTTTCTGCTGTTGTTTTCATGTGCGTAATAAATATAATGAATACAAGAAAGAAAACAATGAATAGCAATAAACAGCTTAATATAAATTAAATTTATAAAATCAAAATCTAATTCTTATTATACCCTGTGCCCATTGAAAATGGTCAAAAAGGGTATATTAGATTTGTGTGATGTATGTAACAGGCAGAAGGAAGCATCTCCGACCATATAAAGTATATATGTTCTTGATCAGCAGCAACAGCAGAGTCGATTGAGCCATGTCCGTCTGTCTGTCCGTCTGTCCGTCCGTCTGTCCGTCCGTCTGTTTGAACGCGTCGATCTCAGAAACTATAATAGCTACAGACTTCAAATTTGGTATGTAGGTTTCTGGATACCGGACGCAGATCAAGTTTGTTTTTAAATTTGGATCGGACCACTATATCATATAGCTGCCATAGGAACGATCAGTCGAAAATCAAGTCTCAGTATGAAAAACTTTTTTGTTGTTTGAGATATCTGAACCAAACTGACAGAATATGCATATGGAATGGTCGCATACATTCTGACCAAATTTGATTGAAATCGGACCACTATATCATATAGCTGCCATAGCAACCATCAGTCGAAAATCAAGTCTTAGTATGAAACACTTCTTTGTTGTTTGATCTATCTGAATCAAACTCACAGAATATGCATACGCGATGGTCCCTTATAACCTGACCAAAATTGGTGGAAATCGGATCACTATATCATATAGCTGCCATAGGAACGATCAGTCGAAAATCAAGTCTTAGTATGAAAAACTTTTTTGTTGTTTGATCTATCTGAATCAAACTCACAGAATATGCATACGCGATGGTCCCTTATAACCTGACCAAAATTGGTTTAAATCGGATCACTATATCATATAGCTGCCATTGGAACGATCAGTCGAAAATCAAGTCTCAGTATGAACAACTTTTTTGTTGTTTGAGATAACTGAACCAAACTGACAGAATATGCATATGAGATGGTCCCAACCAATATTCTATTTTATGGATACTGGCACAGGGTATCCTCCAGTCGAGCAAACTCGACTGTAGCCGCGCCCACTTGTTATTAATAAGAAGTTTTTAATCTAAGTTTGAATCCAAAAACATAATTTTATTGACATTGTCAGTGTAGGTGGCAATAAAACAACTCTTTTCCGTTATTAGGTTTTTTGCATCTGAATACACTCGCTCAGGAGCCGCGCTGCTAGCTGGAACACAGAATATTTATAAGCAGCTTGTTTTGTGCAATAAGGGAAAAATACTTTTCTGTTTATTCCACCAACCCTGTAACGAAGCTTTTCCAGCCGGGGTCTGCGTCTCAGTCCGGCCAGGGTCTGTTTACAGAAAATTTGTATAACATCTGGGACGACTGGACAGAGCGGCGGGAGCGTCCGTGAGTAGGCGGACGTTCTCGCTCGAAAATCGACCTAAAACGACCTTGCTGTGAGCCCAAGATTGGTTCAGGAGGGCGAGTAGGGACTCCCGAGGCCCGTTGCGTCATCCTCCTCGCACCTCCTGAACCCCTCGGTTCGGATTTGGGACGTAAGTTCTTCCCTTCCAGCGGCGTTAGGGGACACCTCCAGGATATAGAAATGATAAGACCGTATTTCTTCTCCCAGGGATGCCCTAACGTCGCGCAGATCCGTCCGCCTGGTCAGGTTCGCGGTCAGACAGCGGTAAAACCGAACTTCTGCCCACGAACCGGATCCAGGTGTTTCCAGACCTGGTCCCCGGCGAGGACCCCAGAATAGGAACGGTAAGACCGTATTCCCATTCCTGGGCCAGCTCCGAAGGACCAAGCCCGGCCGGTTGTTCCGAACATGCGCCTCCTCCTAGAGCTCACAGCAAGTTACCTGCGAAAAAAATAAAGAAAAAGGAAAATTTACACGTACCAGAAAAAAAGGAAGAAAAGAGAAAATTCGCCATTAACGTTGTGTAACTGCCCCATAGGCGGAGCCAAGAAGGTAGGGAGGACAGGCCTATGGCCAGCTTACCCGCTATTAATAGCGCGGACACAAATGAAAATTCCCTGCTTCCGCAGGTGGCTCGTTGCTGCGTTCCTGCTAACGCAGGTGGCTCGTTTGCTCCTCGCACTTCGCGTGCGATCTTCACCGCTACCGGCCTGTGGCCGTGGATTCCTCGGAGGGATTGCCCTGCGCGAGAGTATCGCTGGATGCTGCGCGGCGGTGCTGTTGCTGCCGGCCGGTGGCCGTGGATGCTCGGCTGCCCTAACGCACACACACACACGTGCGAAAAAAACGTGGCTGCACTGTTGTTGTTGTTGCGGCTCAGTTTTGGCGGCAAGCTTACACACACACGCACAGAAAGTTTGGCGGCGGCCTGCTGCACTGCACTGTTGTTGTCGTTGTTTTTTGGTTTTCACGTACAAAACTTGCGGCGGCCAGCTGCGCTGAAAGGTTGTTGTTGTTGTTGTCGAAATTGTCACGTTCACTCGTGGTTTGCTGAGGGTTTTCTTCCGCACTTGAAAAAAAGTTGACTGCTCGCTTCGAGCCCGTCAGAAAAGTGAAAAAGTGACGCGTGGCGGAAGTTCCACCATTTTTCCTTGCTAGTTCACTTCAGAGCTAAGTGAACTGATCTCGCTCCGATGCGGGGTTCACGAGAACGAAATATCGAACAGTTCCTTGAACTGAACGTGCTCGCTCCTCATTGCGTTGCTCATGATGCCTTTTGCGTTGTTTTCGTTGCCACTTGCTCTTGGCTGCGTTCCTCGCGTTGCCAATTGATCCTCGTTGTGTGTTGGGAAATAATAAAAAATACTAACGCACAGCTGTTTGTGTTGTGAGGCCAGCAGAATGCTGCCTCACACTCCCCCTTTACTTCGGGGGCGGGAAAAGAAGCGCATGGTATCGGTGCTGTTGTTTAAGCTGTGGTACTTTGCTGGGGTTCATAGCTGTGTCCTTTGCTGTGGCTCGTGCAATGCTTCTTCGCTGTGTTCATCGTGGTGGTTCTTCGCTGTGGATCTTTGCTGTGGATCTTTGCTGTGGTTCTTTGCTGTGGATCTGCGCTGTAGTTCGTGGTTCTCGCTGGTGTACCTCGCTGTGGTTCTTCGTTGTGCAACTTCGCTGTGGTTCTTCTCTATGATTCTCGTTGTGGTGATGCATGCCTCTTTGATGCCGTGATTATAGAATTTGTCATAATTTGTCGGCCCTGTCCACCCCCGTCTTCCAACCGGGATGAATCCTGCCTCGCCGTCGTGGCGCGGATGGTTAGATGGCGGCTTGGGGGTCTTCTGTTGGGAGGCTCATGCCTCGTCGGTACTGCCCGTGGGTCGCAGTGCTGGTAGGACTAGCTTTTGACTCAGTGAGCCAGGGCAGCGTATCCCTGATGTGGTTCTCCAGGCATTGCGTTCTAGCTTTTGACTCGATGAGCCAGGGCAGCGTATCCCTGATGTGCTCCTCCCGAAGGGGAGGTCGTGTTCTGGAAAAAAAAATTCATGTTTGACGCCTCAATGCATTGTTTGCTCAGTGGCTCTAGCTTTTGCCTCGGTGAGGCAGGGCAGCGTATCCCTGGTGTGTACCTGTCTGTGGTTCCCCCGAAGGGGTTGTCTTCGTGATGTACTGGTGCTGGTGCGGACAAGTCGCCTGGTCCGGCTGTGGTTTCCCCGAAGGGGTCTTCGTGGTGTACTGGTGCTGATGCGGACAGGTCGCCTGGTCCGGCCTTGGTTCCCCCAAAGGGGTCTTCGGCTCGCATCTGCTTCGTTGCGGGAGGATGGTGTATCCCGGCTGTGGTTCCCCCGAAGGGGTAGGGACGTTGAGATGGCTGGCCATCTTCAAGTGGTCCCCAAGAACTTGGCCCGGTGGAACGGGTATCCTCAGTCGCGTTCGTCTCATGGTCCTCCTCGTCTTCCTGTGCTGGGGTCGTCGGAGCGTCTTCTTGGTCGTGTGGGGTGCCCGCCTTTGAGTCTTGAGATACATTGGGTGGGGTGCGCGCCTTTGGCTCTTGAGATACATTGCGTGGGGTGCCCGCCTTTGGGTCTTGAAGTGCTAGCTTTTGGCTCACCAGGCTAGGGCAGCGTTTCCCTGCTGTGGTTTCCCCAAAGGGGTCTTCATCTTGCGTCTCTGGCTGTGTCCTTGCTTTGATTCATGTTGTATTTTCGCTGAGGTTCTCGCTGTGAGCTTTGATGTGTCCTTCGTTGTGTGCTTGCTCTGATTCCTGTGTTATTCTTTGCTGTGAGCTTTGCTGTGTCCTTCGCTGTGTGCTTGCTCTGATTCCTGTTGTATTCTCTGTTGTGAGCTTTGCTGTGTCCTTCGCTGTGTACTTTAGTGTTTTCTTCGTTGATTCTAGAATTAGTCAAAAGAAGGAAATTACTTTGATGTCGGCCTGTCCGTGGCTTTCGGTGTGTTCTCGTTGGGATGGCGCATGCCTCGTTGGCATCGCCATGCGTATCGATGATCATTGCTGGGATGACGCATGCCTCGTCGGCACCGCCTGTGGATTTCGGTGGTCACTGCTGGGATGGCGCATGACTCTTCCGGCACCGCCAATGGATCTCGGTGGTCACTGCTGGGATGACGCGTGCTTCTGTCGGCACCGCCAGTGGTCTCGGTGGTCACTGCTGGGATGGGGTGAAAATACTTCATCAAATGCCGCCGTATCCAACCGGGATGGGTATCCTGACTCGCCGTGGTGGCGCGGATGGTAGTATGGCAGCACACGTGAAACTCGATGGTCTCGTGGTGTCAACTTCAGTTGCTTAAGCCGCAGTGCAAGATGGCTGGGATGATGCTTGAAATTCTATACCCAAGAACACATCGTCGACGATGATTGGCAATACCAAGGATGGTATGTTGCACCATTGTGACAAGTGCCTTGCAGAAGATTGCGTGACATCCGCCATGCTGACCTTGGCCCCATGTCCTTAAGGCCGTTCCTCTCAGCGCTGAAATTGTGATCCGATCGCTTTGCTGGTCCTGAATCGACTCTCCCTCCACTCAGTGAAAGCTTATTGCATGAAGCCATGGCCGCTCGCGGTTGATGTTGGCAGAAGTCTTTTATAGCGCTGCACCACGCAGAAGCCCGCTTGTAGCCGCTGCTCGCTTTTGTGGCGCCAGCGCTAGCTTGTGGCTGCTGCTCGCACACGAGGCGCAAAATTCGCTCGATCGGAATTCTGCCCGCGCACGTGGCGACAGAGCCAGCCTGTAGCGCTGCCCGCTTTGTAGCGACAGAGCTAGCCTGGGGTTCTGCCCGCGGTGGCATTTTGTTCTCTACTCTCGGTGTATCTGTGCTTCTGTTGTTCTGCCGCTATTGTTACTCTGCTTCTGTTGCTGCTTTGTCCCTGCTGTTGCTCTTCTTCGGCGTTGTCGCTCTGCTTCTGCAATTGCTCTGCTTCGGCGTTGTCGCTCTGCTTCTATCGTGGCTCTGCTTACGTCGTGACTCTGCTTACGTCGCGGCTCTGCTTGCGTCGCGGCTCTGCTTGCGTCGCGGCTCTGCTCCTCTCACCCGTTCTCTCGAGATCTGGAAAACAGCAACAAAATCTCCCTCTGTGCTGCGAACTAGTGCTGCTACTTTCTGGGCACGCTGCTACCGGTTATGAAGAGAGAAAAAATGGAGACTGAGCAATATGGCCCTTCAAGAAAAATTACCCCTCAAAAAAATATGCCCCTTTTTTTCCCAAAAGATATCGCAGCGCCTTGGTCGTGCTTCTCTGTGGTTTCGCACATTTTTTTTTCTTTTCTGGCGGCAAATGTATTGATCCTCCTGCTCCTCGTCCAAATCCTCGCTGAAGAACGGCTCTATCGCCTCTTCCGAGAACTTGACTTTTCGCATTTGAGTATATCATGTGAACAAAAAAGTTCTTTCCCAAAAAATATAAAAAATGGAAAAATGTTTCGGGCAGGCGAAAAAATATTCGCTGATTGTGGAGAAAATGCCACGTGAAAAAAAAAATGCCTCGTGGAAAAAATGCCGCGGGGAAAATACCGCGTGGAAAAATGCCAAGGAAAAAAAATAGAAATGCATAATGTTCTACAGGGTATTTCGGTTAGTACTGCTAGCTACAAGGGCCATAATATTTCTGCGTCTAGTGGGCGAAATGAAAATACTGTGCTTGTGAAGATCCCGTGATTGACTTTTCTGACGGGCTCCGGGGTTTCCAAATTACATAGAAAACAATGTAATAGGGAAATATAAAGGTTGTATGATGCTCTGTTCTTTGTAACGTAATGGCGTGTTTCGAATGAAAAGGGAAAGAGGAAAAGAATTGATCGGCCGATATCGATGCTCGCGATGTTAATAAAATGTCCAATAAGGATTTTGTTCCAGACGTCTCTGCTCGGGCGCCATCTGTAACGAAGCTTTTCCAGCCGGGGTCTGCGTCTCAGTCCGGCCAGGGTCTGTTTACAGAAAATTTGTATAACATCTGGGACAACTGGACAGAGCGGCGGGAGCGTCCGTGAGTAGGCGGACGTTCTCGCTCGAAAATCGGCTAAAACGACCTTGCTGTGAGCCCAAGATTGGTCCAGGAGGGCGAGTAGGGACTCCCGAGGCCCGTTGCGTCATCCTCCTCGCACCTCCTGAACCCCTCGGTTCGGATTTGGGACGCAAGTTCTTCCCTTCCAGCGGCGTTAGGGGACACCTCCAGGATAAAGAAATGGTAAGACCGTATTTCTTCTCCCAGGGATGCCCTAACGTCGCGCAGATCCGTCCGCCTGGTCAGGTTCGCGGTCAGACTCATTAAGGCCCATTCCTGGGCCAGCTCCGAAGGACCAAGCCCGGCCGGTTGTTCCGAACATGCGCCTCCTCCTAGAGCTCACAGCTAGATACCTAGGAAAAAAATAAAGAAAAAGGAAAATTTACACGTACCAGAAAAAAAAAGAAGAAAAGACAACATCGCCATTAACGTTACAATTTTGTCGTGCCACGTGGTTTTATTTTCCTTATATTTTCAAAATTTGGTTTCTTGGTTGCACAGAAAGGGAAGACATGTGTTACTGCCCCATAGGCGGAGCCAAGAAGGTAGGGAGGACAGAGGCCTATGGCCAGCTTACCCGCTATTAATAGCGCGGACACAAATGAAAATTCCCTGCTTCCGCAGGTGGCTCGTTGCTGCGTTCCTGCTCCCGCAGGTGGCTCGTTTGCTCCTCGCACTTCGCGTGCGATCTTCACCGCTACCGGCCTGTGGCCGTGGATTCCTCGGAGGGATTGCCCTGCGCGAGAGTATCGCTGGATGCTGCGCGGCGGTGCTGTTGCTGCCGGCCGGTGGCCGTGGATGCTCGGCTGCCCTAACGCACACACACACACGTGCGAAAAAAACGTGGCTGCACTGTTGTTGTTGTTGCGGCTCAGTTTTGGCGGCAAGCTTACACACACACGCACAGAAAGTTTGGCGGCGGCCTGCTGCACTGCACTGTTGTTGTCGTTGTTTTTTAGTTTTCACGTACAAAACTTGCGGCGGCCAGCTGCGCTGAAAGGTTGTTGTTGTTGTTGTCGAAATTGTCACGTTCACTCGTGGTTTGCTGAGGGTTTTCTTCCGCACTTGAAAAAAAGTTGACTGCTCGCTTCGAGCCCGTCAGAAAAGTGAAAAAGTGACGCGTGGCGGAAGTTCCACCATTTTTCCTTGCTAGTTCACTTCAGAGCTAAGTGAACTGATCTCGCTCCGATGCGGGGTTCACGAGAACGAAATATCGAACAGTTCCTTGAACTGAACGTGCTCGCTCCTCATTGCGTTGCTCATGATGCCTTTTGCGTTGTTTTCGTTGCCACTTGCTCTTGGCTGCGTTCCTCGCGATGCCAATTGATCTTCGTTGTGTGTTGGGAAATAATAAAAAATACTAACGCACAGCTGTTTGTGTTGTGAGGCCAGCAGAATGCTGCCTCACAACCTAGACAATCAAAGTCACTATTCTTTTGGGAACGACCGGAAGAAAATTGAAAGAAAGTGAAAAAATGCAGTCATTTGACAATTAAAATTACGAATTATTCATTTGAATAGCACATTAATAGCAACTCAAATTTCGAGTGAATTCATGCAGACCTCTAATTACTATATCGCCCCTGTTGGTGTTGTCCAGGGTAGCGGTGAGAGTGGCGTAGAATTCGTCTTTATCGTCGATACGTGCGTCTCCGTTGGAGCGTAGCATTGCACGATGGTGATGTGTCGCGCTTTGCTATTGAATCTTGCGGTGATGATTCTGTCAGATATTGGTTTCCAGGAGAGGAGTGTCTTCTTCGTTTTGCAGTCTATGAAGATGCCTACTCCATATCTGGCTCCAGTGCTGTTCCCGCTGTGAAGTACCAGATTGCCTTTTTACGTTGTTGTTCTTCTAGATCCGCAGCACATCGTCTCGCTAATGCCAGCTATCATGATCTTCAGATTGTCCATTTCTCTCTCAAATTGCGCTAATCTCGATGGTTCTATATGGGTCCTTACGTTCCATTGTCCTATTCGGGTCCGTTTTTACATGTTGATGTTCGTCGTCGGTTGTGGGGGAATTGTTGTTGTTGTTGATCTTCTTGTTGAGGTTTCGGTAATCGTTATATTTCAGCTGATTGGGTGATTAGCCCGATGCAGCCTATCCCAGAGGTGGGGGTGCCACCTTGGCGCCAACTGGGAGTGACGACCAAACTTTTCGAGGTTCTATTTCTGCTAGGAAGAATAGAAGAATAGGGGAAATAGTCGAAAAGATGCTAGAAAGAGCCGTCTCTTTCTAGGTGCCGCGTGGGATTCGAACCCACGACCACCCGCTTGTCAGACCAGTGTTCTATCCACTGGGCCACTCACGGGCTTCTATCGGAGTACGATAACCCGTTCAAACTTGCATCAAAACATGAAAAAACAGTGTTTTAACACTGATTATACATTTTTCGACACCATAGCTACCTCCCAGAATATTTTTTTTTATTTTCAGCTCTAGTTTTAGATTCTATTATTTTTTTAATGATTATTTAATTTTACAAATAACAATTTGGCCAAAGACTCGTCACCGAGTTTGCATCTCTGATCGAAAACGATCGTTCAACACTAACTTATGTTTCTGGAACTGAGTGAACCACATTAGCCAGCTGGTATAAAGCTGGATACATGAATTTCTTTTCCTTCTAATCTATATATATAAAACTCTTTGTCCTGACTGATGAGACTCACTGACTGACTGACTGACTGAGTGAGAATCAACGTGCAGATCAAACGGTAAGAGATAGACAGCTGAAATTTTTACACAACATAGATGAGAAAATTTCATCGTGCAATAGGACGGCGTTTTGCGAAATTCGACCTCTAAGTGGGTCAAATCGTGGTCAAAGGTCACGGAATTTCTTAGTATGAAAAACTTTTTTGTTTCTTAAGATATCTCAACCAAACTCAGATATTATATGTTTGGTACTGTCTCTTACATTCTGACCAAATTTGGTCAAAGTGGAATGACTATATCTTATAGCTGCCATAGGAACAATCCGATGAAAAACACCTTTAGTATGAAAAACTTTTTTGTTTCTTAAGATATCTCAACCAAACTCACAGATTATATGTTTGGTACTGTCTCTTATATTCTGACCAAATTTGGTCAAAGTGGAATGACTATATCTTATAGCTGCCATAGGACCAATCCGATGAAAAACACCTTTAGTATAAAAAACTTTTTTGTTTCTTAAGATATCTCAACTAAACTTGCAGATTGTTTGTTTGATACTGTCTCTAACATACTAACCAAATTTGGTCAAAGTCGGATGACTATCACTGCGGACGGCAGTCCGCGCTAGTGACGAAAGCAGCACGAAGGGTGCGAAAGCGACTAGCATATATACACAGGCAGAATGGAAAATTTGCTATGACCGTCCGATCGGGTCGTGTTATATACCGATCGAAAGGTATCAATTTAACTTACAAATGTGCATACTAAGACTTTTGGAAACTTTCCTGGTTCGTGAGATAAACAGGTGTAAGTGGGAGGGGAAAAATATAAATTATTGGAGCAAATGGGGCCGTTGGGGCCTTTTTGATTTATTTTTTAAATTTTTACTCTTCTAATCAAAAATACGCGTCGAATGACACCTCGATCATCGAAATCCGATTACTGGTTCAAAAAATAATTAATGTTGAAATTTTTAGTCGCCTTTCGAAAATGAGATGAAAAGTCAGTATGTCTGTTTGTTTGTTTGTTTGTTTGTTTGTATCAAAGCGTTGATTTAGCTTAAATGTTTGAATGAGGACTTGTTCCCGCTCAAAAATATAGAAACGTTTGTTCTACGACTTTTTCGAAAAATTGCTAGTTTAGCGGGAAATCGCTAAAAACCGCTAAAATTAAAACCCTCATAGCATCCTAGCGATAGAAGCTACAGATATGATCTATATATCGATGAAAAGGTATTTTGAAGGGCTTTTAGGCATACCTTCAAAGTTTTTTTTTAAAGTAAAAAGGTAAACAGCTACAGGTGAAATAATAATGAATTCACTTTTAAATATGTAGTATGTTGTAGACAATTCAATTCCGCGTCTTTTGACATATAACACCTATCTCTCAAAATTCGTTTAGGCAAGATATTACCTGTTAATTGAATATACCTTTTACCTTTACACTACTGCATGTATACTACTGCATGTACACTACTTGCACTGCTTGCTGTGCATGTGGAAAGATACTGCTTGCAAGTGGTGAATTCTTTTTGCGGCAGATGAAACATTTTGTAATTCCAATTACAGCAAGATCGAAATATTTTTTTAAATATATATAATACTAGGGGGCTACGCCCCCTGCTCGCTTCGCTCGCCAATCCCCAGCTCGCTTCGCTCGCAGCATTGTATTTAGTTGCCCGTTTTAACAAATTTATATAATATAACATTTTTTCTAAAAAAAAAACGGAAATATTTAGCTTCCGCTGTCCGCTGCCTTAATTTTTTTCCTTGCAATTGAACTTTGGCTAAAAAGTCGGACTTGGTGATTTGGCGGGAAAAAGCTAAATTTGGCGGGAAAAAGCTAAATATGGCGTGAAAAAGCTAAATTAAGCGAATCAGTCAAATTTGGCAAGAAGAGTTAATCTAAAAGTTTTGTTAGGATATCTTCGATTGCATCCGATTGTTCCTATTACAGCTATATGATATAGTCATCCGACTTTGACCAAATTTGGTTAGTATGTTAGAGACAGTATCAAACAAACAATCTGCAAGTTTGGATGAGATATCTTAAGAAACAAAAAAGTTTTTCATACTAAAGGTGTTTTTCATCGGATTGTTCCTATGGCAGATATAAGATATAGTCATTCCACTTTGATCAAATTTAGTCAGAATGTAAAGGACAGTCCCAAACAAACAATCTGCGAGTTTGGTTGAGATATCTTAAGAAACAAAAAAGTTTTTCATACTAAAGGTGTTTTTCATCGGATTGTTCCTATGGCAGCTATAAGATATAGTCATTCCACTTTGATCAAATTTGGTCAGAATGTAAGAGACAGTACCAACCATGTAATCTGTGAGTTTGGTTGAGATATCATAAGAAACAAAAAAGTTTTTCATACTAAAGGTGTTTTTCATCGGATTGTTCCTATGGCAGCTTTAAGATATAGTCATTCCACTTTGACCAAATTTGGTCAAACTGTAAGAGACAGTACCAAACATGTAATCTGTGAGTTTGGTTGAGATATCTTAAGAAACAAAAAAGTTTTTCATACTAAATGTGTTTTTCATCGGATTGTTCCTATGGCAGCTATAAGATATAGTCATTCCACTTTGATCAAATTTGGTCAGAATGTAAGAGACAGTACCAACCATGTAATCTGTGAGTTTGGTTGAGATATCATAAGAAACAAAAAAGTTTTTCATACTAAAGGTGTTTTTCATCGGATTGTTCCTATGGCAGCTATAAGATATTGTCATTCCACTTTGACCAAATTTGGTCAGAATGTAAAGGACAGTCCCAAACAAACAATCTGCAAGTTTGGTTGAGATATCTTAAGAAACAAAAAAGTTTTTCATACTAAAGGTGTTTTTCATCGGATTGTTCCTATGGCAGCTATAAGATATAGTCATTCCACTTTGATCAAATTTGGTCAGAATGTAAGAGACAGTACCAACCATGTAATCTGTGAGTTTGGTTGAGATATCATAAGAAACAAAAAAGTTTTTCATACTAAAGGTGTTTTTCATCGGACTGTTCCTATGGCAGCTATAAGATATAGTCATTCCACTTTGATCAAATTTGGTCAGAATGTAAGAGACAGTACCAAACATGTAATCTGTGAGTTTGGTTGAGATATCTTAAGAAACAAAAAAGTTTTTCATACTAAATGTGTTTTTCATCGGATTGTTCCTATGGCAGCTATAAGATATAGTCATTCCACTTTGAACAAATTTGGTTAGAATGTAAGAGACAGTACCAACCATGTAATCTGTGAGTATGGTTGAGATATTTTAACAAACAAAAAAGTTTTTCATACTAAGCAATTCCGTGACCTTTGACCTTGATTTTGACCCTCTTACAGGTGGAATTTCGCAAAATGCCGTCTTATTGCACGATGAAATTATCTCATCTATGTTGTGTGCAAATTTCAGCTCCCTGTCTTTTACCGTTTGGGCTGCACGTTGATTCTCAGTGAGTCAGTCAGTGAGTCAGGACAAAGAGTTTTATATATATAGATTGCAACGTCTCTGATTGAATGTGTTTTTAATTGTCTTAATTATATAATTATTGAATTGTTTAAAAAAATAATAAATAATAAAAACAAAATTTCCGATGTCTTATTAAAAAATTTCTGATATCTTATAAAAAAACCTCTTTACGAGGTAAAAGTCTAGTGACGAAAACATTTTCATGCCCCAAAATTTCTGATATCCAATTTTGTGACGAAAAATATTAAATTTTACACATGAATTATTAAAAAATAAAATTTTTGTCACTGGGCACATTGCGCTAAATTTTTCATACCTAATAAATAGTACTTTTTTGCGCAGTGCCAGTGACCCCCTAGTCCCCTAGTACTTCATAATATTGGAGGTCAAGCAAATTGGCTTGCGGCTATAGCAGTCAATTTCACATTTGCCTTCTTGATTTCTGCAGTTAGTCCACCATCTTCAGCTTCATCATCAGGAGATAGCTCAATGGTCTGCAAGAATTCATTTAGCAGAGAGGTGGTGTTTGAGGTTTGCGAAAGCAAGATATTTTCTAAATAAACCGATTTTGATGCGTTACTTGAGCTAGGCTGTGCTATTTGACTAGTCTGAAATATATATATTAATGGCCATGATACGTTAAGCTAATATGTTATATATTAATTACATAAATACTAAAGGGTTTTTTTGAACTGAAATAGCTGCATAAAAAGCTGCTTGAGTTGGGCTCTGGCGAGAATTAGTTTTATTGGGCCCTGCAGCAAATCTCATCTTATTCGTGGGTCCAAGTAAATGCTGCAAATGATTGCATCACATCCCAATAGGTTAATTTCCCTTTCGCTAATGCCCATCCATATCATATAAAAGTCACCCATGAACAATTGGGTGCTTTGCAGCTTTCCAGTGGCAAGGTTTGCCGGTTTCAGGGTATTAACAAGTCGTTTTATATCTCCCCAATCAGTTGCAGTGAGATTCAAAGAACTTTTCAGCCGCCTTTCGCAAAAGTCCTCATATTTTTCCATTGCTACATCTAACACTGGTTGTGGCAATGACTCTTCCGTTATCAAATATCTACACTCCAGAAAAAATAGCATGATATAATATCCGTGCGTGCGCTGCTAAAGCGACGCAGGCAGAGGCTGTTTCTGTTCGTTTTTTCTTTGTTTCTTTCCCTCTCTAGCGTACAAGTTTTCGGCCGACGTTGACGTCGACAAAAATTTTACGACGGAGACAGAGGCTGTTTCTGTTCGTTTTTTGTTGTTTCCGTCTCTGTCGAACGAACGTCGAACGCTGCTGCCGGCAGCGGGACGAAATTTGTGCAACAAAACGCAGCAAGCGCACGTGTCAAAGGAAAACAAAACAGAAAAAAATTTGACAATGTCGCTGCCGGCTGCTGCTGCTGCTACTGCTAAGACAAATCGTAAGTGTTTTATAATATAATTTATTAATTTTTAAAATAATAAAACTAATGCATATTTTTTTTTATAGAATATGAATTGAACTTGGAAGCATGCAAGGAGTTTCGTCTGGAATTTCTCTGAAGGCAGTGGTCGACGGCATATAGTGGGAGCTGCATCTACATATACATACATATGTACTTGGCAAGACAAGCTGCGCACGATATTACAAAACATACTGAGAAATTTACTCAAAAATGTAAAAAAAAGTCTAATAAAAATAAAACTAAAAATACATAATTAAAAAGATATTTTTTTTTAATTTTTCTTAATTTTTTTAATTTTTACAAAAAATATCGTTAGGGAATCATTGAGGAATTTTCCGCAAAATTCATGGAAGATTCCCTAGCGAAAATGGCTTAAAAATCGTTAGGGAATCATCGGGGAATTCTCGGCAGAGTTCCCCAAGGTTTCCCTAACGGGAAACGTAAGGGAATCGCTATGGAGTGTTTCCTTTTCCTCGATTGTAGGACATCACAATGTTAAAGTCCCTAAGGAATTTCATACAAAATCCCTAAGGATTCCTTAAGCATAGGGAAACATTCCCTACGGATTCCCGTGACATTCCTTTGTGAATGTGACTAAAGGGATGTATTGAAAAAAATAAACAAATTACCTGTACGCCCGCGCACAGTGGGCGATTTGGCAGATCTAGAGTATTTGACAAATTTGGTAATTTTTATGATATATTATCCCAAAAATGAATAAATGGAAACAAAATAAATTATTTTATTTTTAAAATTTAAAATTTTTTTTTTAATTTTTTTAAATTTTTTTTGTGAATAATATTTTATCAAACATAAAATATTTTAGGCTAGTTGTCCGAATCGGAATCGGAATTTTCAGATTCTTCAGAATAGTCCAATAGGAGGTTTTGGACTTCACTATCAAAAACTAATGTTTTGCTGCCAGTGTTTGATGTAGTCTTACACAAGCTTGTTATTACTGGATATGAAGAGACTAATAATGAGTTTATTAGGTCTTGCATCGTTTTTAAGTGCGAATTTTTTCGAGTATGCTTAAGCCGAAAATTTCGTATATCTTTATTTCTGGCTTCCAATGCTTCTTCCGACATCATGCCTAATGGTAATGGCACGCTTTCAATAATATCCGCTCCGTGAATCAAAATCTTATGCACTGAGGAAGGCATGTAAAACCAGGGATATTCTCTTACGAAAATCTGTGCAGTACCCAACCCATATTTGCGAATGCTATCTGTGTTTATTGAAAATCCAGAGACCATTCAGCGCAGAATTACTCCTAATCTTCTTATTAATTCCTGACTCACTTCTGTTATCCTTTAATTCTTCTTTTTATTTTTTTTAGATGCATACGGATCTGTGGCTACCATTGAAACAATATCTGATGCACTTCTTTTTCCACTTTTGTATAGACTAATGCGTGTTGCTCTTATAAGCTCATCGCAAGTGTTGCCTTCGATGAGATTTGAAACTTTCGTGCATTGACGTTTTAGGTGGCAATCAGATATGTCCTTTTTCTTTCGTCCCGCACCCAATTTCATGTCTGGACGTAAAAGAACCAAATTTTCGTTCAACCAATCTGCGTTGTTGCTTTCGAATCGCTTTTTATCTCTATTCCATTTTCTCCACTTTTCGGACAGTCTTTTGCAGAAAATTTTGACTTCATCAACAATGGAATTGTAATCCTGCTCAGAAAATTTCGATTTGTCAATAATATTGAAATATACAAAGTCGAGTACACCTGAAAATTTGTGTGAAGCGTCTTTTTCTCCATGCCATACTCCAAAAAGTGTGTGCCTGCATACTGACATTGTCTCTGAAAAAAGCCATAATTTAAGCATGGGGGGCTCAGGGCAGCTGATCAGGGACAGTTTACACACTGGACGAACCATAATTTCACACAATTATATTTTTTTTCAGGCCAATATGTGCCTCACATAGTTATACCCTTTACTTATTAAAAATAAGTAATAGGGGATATTGTATTCGTTGCAATGTATGTAACAGGGAGAAGGAAGCACCTCCGACCCTATAAAGTATATATATTCTTGATCAGCATCAACAGCCGAGTCGATATAGCCATGTCCGTCTGTCCGTCCGTCCGTCTGTCCGTCCGTCCGTCTGTCCGTCTGTCCGTCTGTGTGAGCGCCTAGATATCAGACTTTAAGAGCTAGAGCAACCAAATTTGGCACACAGATATCTATGAACCCCACGCAGGTCAAGTTTGTTTCAAAATTTTGCCACGTCCCTATCCGCCTCCGTAAATCGCGAAAATCCACCACACGCACAGTTTTTAAGATATTAGGTTTTTTGAAACGGTGAACGTTAGCTACTGTTATTACCTATCATCCTACTAAAACCCAACAAGATCGGACAAATAGAAAGGTGGTACTGGCTGATTAAAGCTTTTAAGCAATTAAAGTGCCTAAAAGCATGCAATAAAAAATTTTAATTTATTTATGTAAGTTACGGGTATCCTATAGTCGGGAGCTCGACTATAGCCTTTCCCACTTGTTTTACTCTACAGAAGATGGAATTTGCTTACAAATATGGTATTAAAAAGCATGTTAGTGTCAAGCTAAAATTAATACTACAACATATATTCACAGGCCACGAAACAATTATTTTCTTTTAATACATACTTGAAGCTTGTAAAAACAAAAAACCAGATCCTAAATGCTACAGCCAGCCAAGTTATCCAACAATCAAAGCAAACTCTTTTTAACCTCTTAAAATAGTTGTGCTACATATGTTGTCTTTGAAAGCTCACAGCGGTTCAATGATATCGACATTATTGATATTGATTTTATCGATTTTTTATTGAACATTTGTCTATCGGTTTTAGATCAAATGTTAATATATTTTAACTGTTGAAAATTTGTATTTCGTTACGCTAGATCTGCCAAATCGCCCACTGTGAAATGGGGCCGTTGGAGCCTTTTTGATTTTTTTTTTTAACTTTTTACTATTCTAATCAAAAATACGCTTCGAATGACACCTCGATCATCGAAATCCGATTACTGGTTCAAAAAATAATTAATTTTGAAATTTTTAGGGGCCTTCCAAAAATGAGATGAAAAGTCAATCTGTTTCTTTGTTTGTTTGTATCAAAGCGTTGAAATATCTTAAATCGGTGAATAAAGACTTGTTCCCGATATAAAATCTAGAAACGTTTGTTCTACGACTTTCTCAATTTAATTATTTTCTGAACTAGTAATCGGATTTCGATGATCGAGGTGTCATTCGATGAGTATTTTTGATCAGAATTGTAAAAAATTCAACGAAAATCCAAAAAGGATTAAAATTTTGCCTCTCCCACTTACACCTGTTTATTTCACGAACCAGGTGAGTTTCCAAAAGTCTTAGTATGCACATTTGTAAGTTAAGTTGATAATTTTCGATCGGTATATAACTCGACCTGATCGGACAGTCGTAGCAAATTTTGCATTCTTCCTTTGCATATATGGTTGTCGCCTTCGCACCCTTCGTGCTGCTTTCGTCACTAGCGCGGACTGCCGTCCGCAGTGATACTCTCTGTTATTTAGAGCTACTGATCCTTTCGTGAAATCAACACTAGCGTGCCACTGTTCTAGTAAGTCTCTGCCTATCAATACGTCATAGTTATCGGAAAAGTGATGGTAATTTAACGTATTTCACGTGTGGTATAAGAATTGTTTCTGCCAAAGTACTGACTTTTAATGGATTGGCCAATTTAATGGGCGCTATATTTTTTCAAATATTGGTGTGCAAAAGGTAATTTATTTACAACATTCATTTTAGATAATTAATATTATATAGTAACATATGTAATGCACAGAGCCCCCTAAATATTCTCGCACATATTCCCCCTATCAAGTAATAAGATATCAATAACAATAACAAGCTGTTGAAAATAACAATTCAAGCGCTCCCACGATCGAAACAGTTAATATATTTAAATAAAGTTATATTTTTTCAAATAAACTAAAGTTTGAACTCGTTATAGGCGCAGCCGGTAGGATATGTTAAGTGTTTGTAATCAACTATACTAAAGAGACTACTAAGGATCCGCATATCCAAAGTCAAGAATAAAATTAAAATTTATTAAGCCAAAATACATATCCGCTAAAGAACATACGTGCGTGTTTAAGTTACAACAAAAGTGTTAACCACTAAGGCATAACTGAAGTCCTAGGATAAATAAAATCAAGTTTTTGTGCCTAAAAAACGTGACAAACCTTGTTAATTTTGCTTTGTGACCACTAAAGGATAATTGTAATCCTAGGCCACAACAAGACAAAGAAAACCCGAACATTAAAAAAAAAATTAATACACTGTCAACATCAATCATGACACCTCCAGCATCTCTATCAACCCCACCAATGGTTTTGTTAGAGCTTCTCCTGAAGCAAGCTCTTGGACAAATCAAACAAGTGCCCACCTTTGTAGAGCTCACGGCGTTCGTGAGAAGAGTGGACTATATAATGCAGCTATACCCCACCCAAGATCTGAGACAACACAACGTTTTATTTGGAGCCATCGAACTACAGACTTCTGGAACAGCACAGCGAGTCGCACAGCTATCAGGAACTACAAACTGTACACAACTGAGTAACGCGCTCATCGATGAATTCAAAACACAGACGCCCTTTAAAGAACTGCTTCGTCGACTCTACAACACTAATTATAACGGAAGTATCCGTAAGTTTGTTGAAGACCTTGAATATAAATCATTTGTAATTTCAAACAAATTAATGCTAGAAGGCATATCCTCACAAACACTTCTGTACACCAATGCTATGAACAACACAATCAAAGACGATATAACAAGAAAATTACCCGACCGAATTTTTATGACTCTGGCTAGGTACGATATTACGACAATAACTTAATTAAAACAAGTAGTTCAAAGAGAGGGACTATACGAAAAAAACTTTTCCGACCGTTCAAAAACCAACACCTCAACTACGTCAAACAGTAGTGATGCTCGCAGGAATAGGGGAAACTCTTATAATTTCTATCCAGTGGCAAACCCACTGCCGAAAATTTTCATCACGCAGCCTCGAACCGAGACCTAGAAGTAATCCCTTCATTCGACTAATAATTAACAACATTCACTTCAAATGCGTAATCGATACAGGTTCCTCTATAAATCTAATGAAAAAGAACTTTTTGAATTTCCCAATTAAATCTTGTCATTTGGAAGTCCAGACGATAAAAGGAAATGTATGTTTTAACCAAATTTCCTCAGCCCCCAGTAAACTCTGTCCACAACACTAAAGATTTTATATGCACGAATTTTCAGAAAATTACGATGTATTATTAGGCAGGGAATATCTCGAGGCTTGTGAAGCAAAAATAATTATAAAGAGGAAACTGTTACCTTAAGCGATTACCCATTTATCATGAGATGCAATCACGAAGAATTTTTAAAGGACAAGGCCACACTCAATCGTGTTGATCCTCCTTATGTGAAAGATACCGAATTTGATTGCCTTGATCCGCCCTTTACAACGGACCAACCGTTTAATTTCGCAATCAAAAACGAGTTAATAGAAAGTAACCAGTTCAGACTAGAGCACTTCAAAGAGGAAGAAAAATTAAAATTAACTAAAATCCTTCATGAGTTTAGAGACATACAGTACAAAGAAAGTAATTTAAGTAAGTAAGACATTTGACTTTCACTAGTACAATCAAGCATATCATTCAAACTAAACATGAAGATGCAATTTACAAACGACCTTATAAGTACCCCCAAGCTTATGACGAAGAGGTCGAAAACCAAATGAAGGAAATGATAAAACAAGGAATTATCCGAAAATCAAATTCTCCTCATTGCTCACCAATTTGGATTGTACCAAAGAAGAGTGATGCATCAGGAAAACAAAAGTTCAGAATAGTAATTGACTATCGAAACTTAAATGATATTACAGTTGACGATAGATACCAAGTACCAGTTATGAATGATATATTACTTGGAAAATGTCAATATTTCACTTCCATTGACCTGGCAAAAGGCTTTCATCAGATCCAAATGGATGCTGATTCAATTCCAAAGACTGCTTTTTCGGCGAAAAATAGCCATTACGAGTACACTCGCATGCCTTTTGGACTCAAAAACGCCCCTGCAACTTTTCAACGTTGCATGAACAATCTTTTAGAAGATTTAATCTATAAAGATTGTTTAGTCTACATGGATGACATAATAGTGTATTCCACTTCATTGGAAGAACACATATTATCATTGAAAAGATTTTTTAAGAAACTTAGGGAAGCCAATCTAAAACTGCAGTTGGACAAATGTGAATTTTTGAAAAAGGAGAATGAGTTCCTTGGTCACATTGTCACATCTGAAGGTATAAAACCAAACCCAATAAAAGTCAACGCAATTACAAATTTTCCAATACCCAGAACAACGAAAGAACTCAAGTCATTTCTAGGACTCTGTGGCTATTATAGGAAATTTATACCAAACTTTGCACAAATCGTGAAACCAATGACCTTAAAACTTAAGAAAAATGCAACAATCGACATAAGTAACAAAGAGTACGTCTCAGCATTTGAAAAATTAAAAACACTTATTACATCTGATTCGATACTAATTTATCCGAACTTAGAAAAACCTTTTTCGTTAACTACAGATGCAAGCAATATTGCTTTAGGTGCCGTGTTATCGCATAACCATAAGCCAATATGCTATGCAAGTCGAACATTAAATGAACACGAAATAAATTATTCCGCAATAGAAAAAGAACTTTTAGCTATTGTTTGGGCCACTAAATAATTCAGGCCCTAGTTTGGTTAAACAATGTTAAAGAGCCAAACATGAAACTTCAAAGATGGATGATGAAATTAAATGAATTTGACTATCACATAAAATATGTCCCTGGCAAAGAAAATTACGTATGCGATGCTTTATCAAGAATTAAGCTTGAACAAAATTTATTATGAGAATCTCCTAACAGTACACAGTGCACAAGAAGATAATAAAAATTATATCTCGATTACAAAAAGACCAATCAACTATTACAATAGGCAGATCGAATTTGTTAAACATAATGCAAACAAAGTAAACGTAATAAATTATTTTCATAAAACTAAAATTCAAATTATGTATAAAGAAATGACCAACACCCATGCCAAAGAACTAATCAAAGAATATTTATGTACAAAGAAAAGCGTAATCTATTTTCATTGTGAAACAGATTTCTTAACTTTTCAAACCACCTTCTTGGAAATAATCAATCTCAACAATTTAGCCAATTAAATGAGATCTACTAAAAAATTAAAAGATATTCAAACATAAGCAGAATTTAAAGACTTCGTTATTAAAACACAAAGAATTACTACACCCAGGTATACAGAAACTACCGTCATTATTTAAAGAAAAGTATTATTACCCAGATTACCAAAACCCAATTCAAAATATTATTAATGAATGCCAAGTCTGTAACATTGCGAAAACAGAACATAGAGACACAAAGCTAGCTTTCGAGTTAACGCCAGAAACTTTAAATCCCAGAGAAAAATACGTTATAGATTTTTATATGGTAGATAATAAACAATTCCTTTCTTGCATAGACATTTATTCAAAATTCGCGTCCCTATCTAATATACAGGCAAAAAAAATTGTAAATCAACAAAAAAAAAACTTTACAATACACTTCAAATTATTACTTTAACAACTCCTATAGTTATTGTAATCATACTAGTACTATATTTTAGCTATAAGAATAAAAGCATACCACGCAAAATAATTGTTAACTATAAGAATCAAACAGAAACAATCCCACAATCAAATAATGTACAATTGCTATAAATTCAATATCAATTTAATTTTTTATGGATGGGGAAGTAACATATGTAATGCACATAGCCACCTAAATATTCTCGAACATATTCCCCCTATCAAGTTATAAGATATAAATAACAATAACAAGCTGTTGAAAATAACAATTCAAGCGCTTCCACGATCGAAACAGTTAATATAAACATCCGCTAGAATTGTCATTCCCACCAAGGGTCAAATCTGCCGACGCGTCACAAATCCAGTCTGTTGCTTAGCACCCAAACATTCGTCTTCTCAAAAAAACGATCTCTTAGATCTCTCTGTTTATATTAGAGCGCAAAGCTCAATCCCAAAAAGCTCACAGCCGAGGCTTGCTAAGCGACGTCTTAACACTTAACAGTTAGTCTTGAATTATTCTCAAACTCGCTTTAAGTTTTCTATTTAACTAAAGGTAAAGTTTTTCAAATAAACTAAAGTTGGAACTCGTTATTATATATTGATCGTACTTCTCCGAAGCTGTGTAGTTCTGCTCCTGCAATACAAATTCCTGATCCTGCTAATATGCCTCCTGATCTATCTGATTCGGTATTAGAACAAATTCTTGGTCGTGTTGAACCAACTCTTGTCCCGGTTCCACATAGTCCTGCTGATTGTCCGAGGCTTGTAGCCGAAAATTTTCAACAACTTCCATTGGTTCTATACGTCTCTGTTGTATACTTTCCCTTTGTCGTTTAAATGGAACTCTAAATTCTGGCTGTTGCTGAGTTTAATTTGGTATTGGGTTAAACTGTGGCCTTGGTTTTATTTATTTGTTTGACGAAAAACTTGCTGAATTTGAGTCGGTTGAATAGGAACTTGGTTTTGAGTAAAGTGTGGTCGTGGAATATAATTTGGATTGAAACTATATCTCGATTGAAAATTTTGTCTTTGATTATTTTGGTTGACATTATTTGCTTGTAATTTGTTTGTAAAATTAGTTTTAAAAAATTCAAAACTTGCTTGTAACCAATAACTTAGTATTCCCTTTTCCATGGCTACTTGTCTTAACTTCAAAGGTGTACATATATCGCTTCTACTTAATCTTAAAAATATTCTTTCAGGTAATTCATCGTAGATACATTAACTCAAAAAGTCGTCTAGCGTTGATTGGTACATTAATTTTTCGCTGGGAGTCCCGCTTAGGTTAAGTCTATTATGTACGCGATTTGATATTTGTTCAAGATCGTTTATGAATTTACTGAGGTCACCTTTATATTTCGTTGTCCGGATGCTCGCTATTAATTGATGTAGTGGTGTCCTGTCCTCAAAATGGTTCAGTAGAGCTGTCCTCAGGGTGGACGAAGTCTCGTAACTAGCCTTCATCAGCACACGCATAACGTCGCCAATGAGGTTGCCTTCGAATTTTCGTTAACTGTTGATATACTTCAGGCACATCCCCATTTCTTGATTGGGGTTTTTGGATGGGGTATCAAGATTTGGCGTTGGCAATTTAGTTATTCACTGCATTAGATTTGCACTGTTTTTTATTTATTTAAAGCAAACATTGCTGCCTCATGTAAAATTAACAAATACAAAATGAATGTACAATATGTAATAAATATTACAATTACATAAGAAAGATGATTTTTCAATTGTGTTGCCTGTAAATATTTACTGTCATTAGTTTTCTTTTTCTTTTTAAATTTACCTCTGTAGTGGACAATATTCTGCCCTCTATTATTTTCATTATAGTGTTTGTCATCTAATTGTTCTATTCTACCAGTTTTTCGAAAAGGGTTTTTAGATTTTGAACGTGTCAATTTCTTTATCAATTGGGTGTTGTAAAAGGGTGTGCCTGCGTAAAGTAATATGTAACCTGGTGTCCGTCCAGTTGTTTTATGTTTTGTCTTATGGTTGTAAGTGTATAAAATCGTTTCCATTCTAGTCACTTTGTTTTCCCGATTATTATCTGTATTAATATTTCAAATTTTTTCATTAATAGTTTTATGGAGACGTTCTACGTACGCTATTCCTGTTTTACTTGTGGTGATATCAAGTTTTATTTCTTCTGTGTTCAGCCATAATTTTAAGGAATTGCTCATAAATGCTGAGTCTTTGTCTGCTTTTATTTTATGTGGTTTTCCCATGTCGTTAAAAATTTTAGTAAGGGCACGTTTCGCTTCTAGCCAATCTCTACTATTTGTTTTTATAAGTGATGCAAATTTGGAATATATGTCTATGCATGATAAATATTGTTCATTATCGATCGAGTAAAAGTCTATAACATAAAGTTCTCTAGGGTTATTTATTTCCGGGGTTAATTCAACAGTTAAATTCGTGGCTCTGTGTTCTGTCTTGGCAAGATTGCAGGTATCACAATCATTAATGATATTTTGAATAAGTTTGTGGTAGTCTGGGAAATAATGAGTTTCTTTGAATAGTCGGATCATTTTTTCTATACCTGGATGTAGCAATTTAACATGTTGAGTGATGATAAACTCTTTGAATTCAGGGTAGGTTTTAATATCTTTTAATTTTATAATAATTTTTAGAATTTTTAAGTTACTGTGTGGGTTTATAATGTCTTGATATGCTTGTTGGAAAATTAAAAAGTCTTTGTCATTTTCCATGTAAATTACGTTTGTGTGATTTAGAAAATATTTCAAAAGGAGATCTTTTGCTTTTGAATCTGTGAATTCTGTGTATTTAGTTTTTATTTTTGTTTTAGTGAAATACTTTTCAATGTCTATTTGATCTATGGTATCTTTTACAAATTCAATTTGTCTCGCAAAATGATTTATAGGTTTCTCGGTGATTGGAATGTAAATTTCGCTACTTTCTGATGCGCTGTGTATTGTTGCTGCTGTTGAAATATTTTCTTCTTCTTCTTCTCCTACCATGTTTTCTTCTAGTTTAACACGAGAGAGGGCGTCTGCCACAAAATTTAGTTTTCCTTCCAAGTATTTTATTTTGAAATTGTATTCGCTGAGTTTTATTCGCCAACGCTGTAATTTCATATTAGGTTCTTTGTTGTTATTAAACCAAACAAGTTGTTTGTGATCGCTTAGAATATCAAAAGGGACTCCACAAAAAAACGGACGAAAATATTTCGTTGCCCAAACAATAGCTAGTAATTCTTTTTCTATTGTGGCATAATTTTGTTCATGGTCATTAAGAGTCCTACTTGCAAAACTAACTGGTTTGTTATCTTGTGATAGCACGGCTCCTATTGCGAAGTTACTTGCGTCAGTAGTAACTTGGAACGTTTTTGTAAAGTCAGGGCAAATGAGAATTGGATCACTCATGATAATGTTTTCAACTTCTCAAAAGATTTGATATATTCGTCATTTTTAGTGTCGATTTTTGCTCCTTTTTTCAAAAAGATAGTCATGGGCTTTGCTATTTTAGCGAAATCTGAATTGAATTTTCGATAATAGCCACAAAGACCTTAAAATGATTTAATTTCTTTTGAGCTTTTTGGTATTGGAAATTGTTCAATTGCTTTTATTTTATCATTATTCGGTCTTATGCCTTCTGGACAGTATGTCCTAAGAAATCAGTTTGTTTCTTAAGAAATTCACATTTGTCCAGACAAACAGACAAACTGACTTTTCATCTCATTTTCGGAAAGCGACTAAAAATTTCAAAATTAATTATCTTTTGAACCAGTAGTCGGATTTTGATGATTGAGGTGTCATTCGACGCGTATTTTTATGAGAAATATTAAAAAATTAAAAATGTTGACCAAAAAGCACCAGCGGCCCCATTAGCTCCAATCATTTAAAATGTGACCCTCCCACTTACACCTATTTATCTCACGAACCAGGTGAGTTTTCAAAAGTCTTAGTATGCACACTTGTAAGTTTAATTAATACCTTTCGATCGGTATATAACTCGACCTGATCGGACAGTCATAGCAAATCTTCCATTCTTCCTGTGTATATATGCTAGTCGCCTTCGCACCCTTCGTGCTGCTTTCGTCACTAGCGCGGACTGCCGTCCGCAGTGATATATAATTTAAAACAACAACACCATTTGTGTAACAAGCCGCCGCCACTATTGTGTGTGTGTGTGCGCGGCCTTTTTAGCCGCCAGCCCTTTGATCACGGCGACCAGCCGGCAGCGGCGACGATCCAGCAGAGGAGGATAAATCAAAGAAGCAACGAGCCACATGCGGAAACGCCGATAACCAAGAAAAACTTCAAGACAAGCAGGGGGTTAGCTGGCCAACGGCACTTTCGTCTTTCTTGGCTCCGCCTATGGAGCAGTAACCTTTTCTTCAATATGCGGCGATACGAAACTTTGTAACAAAGAAACGCAAATAAAAGCGTGGGACATAGAATTTTTATAACGATAATGGAATGCATGCTCCTATTTCATTCTGGTCAAATATTTTTCATCTTAGGGAATTTCAGGTAACCCTATGCGAGCCCTAGGAGAAGCTTCATTACAAACTCTTCATGTATTTATATGAATACATGGGGAGCAGCAAACATCATAAGCAGCAAGTCATCAGACTGTAACTTGCAAAAGCCTACTGCTGCTGCTGCCTCGACTTTCGAAGCAGCCAGAAAGCAGAAGCAAAGCAATTTCCAAAATTATCAAACGACGACTGCTGCTGCTGCTTCGACTTTTGTAGAAAATTGTGTTCTGATATTACTTCGACGGCTACTTTTGTTATTTTCAGAAGCATAAGCAGAAGCAGCAGATAATATTGAACAGTTGCAAACAGTCAAAGCAGAAGAAAGTCAAAATTTTGTAACTTTTGCTGCTTCGACTGAAGCTTTTTAAACACTGCTTTTAGGCATACCTTCAAAGTTTTTTTTTTAAGTAAAAAGGTAAACAGCTACAGGTGAAATAAGGTATTTATTTCCACATTTTGGCGATTTAAGAAAAATCTACACATCAAATCACTTTTAAATATACTGCATGTTGTAGAGAATTCAATTACGCGTTTTTTGACATATAACACATATCTGTCAAAATTCGTTTGGGCAAGATATTACCTATTAACTGAATATACCTTACACCTTTACACTACTGCATGTACATATGCAGTATGTACACTGCTTGCAGTGCATGTGGAAAGATACTGCTTGCAAGTGGTCAATTCTTTTTGCGGCAGATAAATCATTTTATAATCAAAAATATACAAACTTTTGTTTTTCGACTTTTTCGAAAAATAGCTAGTTTAGCGGGAAATCACTAAAAACCGCTAAAATTGGAACCCCCATATCATCCAAACGATAAAAGCTACAGATGTGATATATATAATTCAAAAAATTTTTTTGTCACTCGGCACATTGCGCTAATTTCTTCATACCTAATAAATATATATTTTTTGCGCAGTGCCGAGTGACAAAAAAATTTTTTTGTAGTAATTTTTAAGTAAAACTTAATATTATTCGTCACAAAATTGGATATCAGAAATTTTGGTGCATTAAAATGTTTTCGTCACTAGACTTTTACCTCGTAAAGAGGTTTTTTTTATAAGATTTATTTTTACCTGAAGCATCTGTTTTCTTTGGTACTATCCATAAAGGGCTGCAATATGGGGAATCGCTTTCGAGTATGATCCCTTGTTTTAACATTTCGTCAATTTGGTTATTAACTTCGGTCTCGTATGCGAATGGGTAGGAGTATGGTCTTTTGTATACTGGGTTGTCATGTTATGTTTTAATCTCGTGACGTATGACACTGGTGAATGTTAAATCTTCGTTTTCTGAATATTGGATGTCATCAAATTCTTTCAAAAGTTTTGTTAATTTATTTTTCTCTTCTTCGTTCAGGTGGTCTAAGCGGTATGTACGTTCTGAATTAAGGTCATTGTTCAATGCGTAAGAGACTTCGTTTGTAAAGTTATTTTCTTGTAAGATTCCGTCAAAATTTGTTGAAGAATTTGGTTCATTTAGTTGTAGTTCTTTGTGAAATAATTTTATGTCATTAAATATTGTAATCTTTTTAGTGTAATCTACTTTGCCATTATTGTCCATTAAAACTTTTCTACCTAAGAGGATATCGTTATAAGGTGAAAACTGATGTATATAAAATTGTTGGCTTTGTTGAAATAATCCATTGGCTGGCAGGTTAACAAATTCTTTTAGTCGTGAATACCCTGTCATACTTCGGACAATTATATGTTTACTATGGACTTGAAGATTGAAAAAATTTTGCGTCATCATGTTTATTGAAGATCCAGTGTCTACTATGCATCGGTATTTGTGATTGTTAAACATCATTTATATGTATTGATGTGCTCCCAGGCTGCTATTGGAAAATTTTCGGCTTGTTGACATAGCGGATCTAATTGCATCTCATTTTCTGTATACTGCAATTATCTTCGTGGTACTGTCCGTTTTGTTTATTGTATTGGTCGGCGTCTTCATGCATCAATTTGCATGCGCGACTGTCCGCTCCCTTCTTTAAAACGCTTAGTTGGCACCCTTTGCTGCTGTGGGGGCTGCCTATAGTTTCGGGTGTCATTCTGTCGGTCGCGATTTATGTCTTCTCTGAATTCATTATACAATTGCCTATTCTGATCGAATTGCTGTTGCCTATGGGGTTTCTGTGGGACTCGTTGATAAGGTGTTTGGTTACTGTTTACATTCAAGTTTTGGGATTGCGTGGGATTGAAGGGGCGACTGAATTGTTGGCCGGAATAAGTGTTTTTGTTGTGATCGATATTAGTTTTATTGTTAGTATTTGGGATTAGGGAGTTAACGCCTAAATTTGGACGATTATCAGATTTCTTGTCTTTTTCAGAGATTGGGTCTTCGTATAGACCTTCTTGCTGGGCAACTTGTCGTAACCTTTCTACTTTGGAAATATCATACCTTGCCAAGGTCATACACAATCTATCTGGCAGTTTGCGCAGAGTTGTATTTTTGATTGTGGTGGCCATTGCTTGGGTATAAACAATTGAATTATTTTGATTGCCTTCTAAGGCTAATTTGTATATTATAATTGTACTTTTATCTTCTAATTCTTCACAGAATAGACGTAAGTTACCTTTGAAAGGTGTAGAGTAGAGGCGTTGTAGTAATTCTTCCAGCGGTGCTTGCGTCTTGAACTCATCGATTAGGGCACCTTTTAGAGTTGTCCATTCGTTGTGAAATCCGAGCTGTGATATTTTTTCAGCATTTCCAACGATTTGTAATTCAATGGCTCCAAAAATTACGGCCATCTGTCGTGCGTCATTGGTAGGGTAAAGGTTCATCAAGTACTCAATTCGCCTGATGAAAGGACTGAGGCTGCATGGATCTCCAGAAAATTGAGGTACTTGGCGGATTTGTCGAAATAATTGAGTTATGTTGTCGTTTGTCAATGCCATGTTTTCTGATGTTTCTTGTTTATTTGTTTGAATTTTCGGGGGTGAGGTAGCGGTCACACTCATGAAGCGGGCTACTCTGTTTAGTTAAATATAATTTGGGTGGCGGTCACACTTTACCTAGCGGGCCACTGATTTTTGTTCACATACTGCTCAGTATAATGAGACTTATGTATAAAGTGAACTGCATTGTGCACTTGTTGTTTAATTAAAATTCACTGTAGTGGCGGTCACACTTTATCTAGCGGGCCACAAAATATGTCTTTAAATTAATTTAATGCACACAGGTTCTTATGCGGATATCGTTTCGTTATGAAATTGTAACGTTTACCGAATCACTATTTCGCGGCAATTCGCGTGCTCAATCTTAAAGAATTTTTTGGTTGTGCAAGGATTCTTTATCACTTGATTGAATAGGATCACGGATATTACTTATAACTTTTCGATATCCTACCGGCTGCGCCAATTAACTGTTCAACCATTACATATCAAATAAAAAATATATTTTATTTTTATTTTTTTATTCGTGTACTTTATTTGTGAAAGTCAACTTAAAACTAATTACAAGATTTGTGATCTGGGCACAGCAAACCTTCAAAGCTCTGCTGGATGTCTGTTTACATTTGTTTACTTATTGAAATTTGTTTACTTATTGAATTCTGTTAGTTTACATTTGGGTTTTAAAAGTTTACATTTGAGTTCTACATAACTTTGGGTGTGTCTTTGATAAGCTTTGAAAAGAGATGTGTCTTCGATAAGCTTTTGGAAAGTGAAGCTTTGCAAAAGATCGTTTGTGTTTATGACGGATTTGTTATATTCTTATGGCAGATATGTCACGATATATACATACATTTGGTGTTGTTCCACGCGCCGAGGGTTGACTGTACCTACAAGTGAAAATACATATTTTGTTCTGAAATAAATAAAAATAGAAAACCAAATTAAAAGCAAAAGCACATAAGAAACAAATAAATACCTAAAATCATAATTAAATAAAATTTGCGCAGGGAAAAACACAAAGAGAATAAAATTTTTAATTGTGCCACATAACGTATTAAAACATAATATCAACTTTATTTAAAAACAACAACAACAGCAATTATCATCGTTGGAAGGCCTTTCATCGGATTTCATGTATGTGAGTCTGTTTTAATATTGTTTTGGCACTGATAAGAAGCGCAGACGAAGTCGGGTTTCGGATCGAAAAAAAAAATTATCTCCGTTATCCGATCGTCTGCAGCTTTCATTTGATTTTCGTACCTCTGCTATATTGTCTGGAGAACCAAAACAGAAGCAACGACTACCGTGATTTGAATCATCAGGTGTTTTCTGTACAGCCAGACTGCTGCTAGGCCCAATCGTCTGATATCAGTCTGCAGTGTATAGCAATCAACCGATGCCATTTGTCGTGGTGGTTTTGTTTTTGTTTTGATTCCTGCAAATCTGTCCTAATGCTGATTAAAGTAAATGAAAAATTACGAGAAGTGGAGTAAATTGAAACAGCATGTTTATTAACAGCTGTTATTGCTAATATTGTTTATTATAATATTTTTTTTAATATTGCAAATAGCCTAAAGAGAGAACTCAAAATAGGAATAAAAATTTTCCAGCTATTAAAAAAAAACATTCATAAATTTTCTGAGGAAAAAGAAAATTATTATTTATATTTATATAATTATATCTATGCACTTAATCCATTTTTTTTTATTGCAGCACTTATTAATTATGGTTTTGTTTGCCCACATTAATTTTTTTTTAATGCCAATGGCAATTCTTAGTAATACCAATTCAGCCTTCAGATCTAATAAATTCTCTGTTCCTTTTGTTTTTTTTTATTAACCAAAATTTATAATAATTTTTTTTGTAAATAATAATTTTGTTATTTAAGTTTATAATTGATCCTTTTTAATGGTTTAAATAATTTTTTATCAATCAATAATTGATAGTTTCTTTTTATGCAATGCTATTTAATTTTTAATCAAAAATTGTTTTAATCATTTGCAACTAATTATTGTCTGCTTGGAATAAGACCAAAAAAAGATGGCAATGAACTACCCCGAAGAATAAACTGATTTTTTTTAATGTTTTGGAAGTAAATTTACATGAAGTGGTAAGTTTATTTATTCCTGGTGACATGGTAGTAAAAGGATGTAGGTGTGACTTTGTATTGGGATCTTCAGAGACATTTAACTGAAGATCATGGTAGGGAGGGTATAGAAGCGATAGTCGACTTCCATCTCAGACTTCGCCTTCAACGCAGCTAAATATTTCTAATGAGAGCCATTTAATTTTTTTTGTTTTTAATATCGCCTGGTCCATTTTATTTATTTTTTTTTGATTTTGGAGTCTGTCTCCCTCAATTAGTATCCGTCGGGATCCTATAAATTAAATTGAGTACGCTGGTCGAGACATAGTAACGAGTGATAAAAAAAATTAAATAATAACTTAAAAGGAAAAATGTGATTGTTTCTGTGCTTAGTGCTTCCTAGGTAATGTACAGTGAACCCCCGGTAGTGCGAACAAAATGAGAAATCATTCTAAGTGAAGGAAATTGAGTCCATACATGACTAGTGCGAATGAAAAATTTAAGAATCTGTGAACAAAAAAAAATGTAACCATTTAAATTCAATTTATTTGTCGCAATCGTTGAGGATAGACTGTACCTACAACAAGAAAAAAAAAATTTTAAATTTTCTGAAATAAATAAAAATAGGAAATCAAATTGATAGCATAAGCACACCTGAAACAAATAAATATGTCGGAGAATGGTCTTCATTTTCTGTATCCTCTACGTTGTGAACCAAGCGCTTCCTTTGGCGTGACATCGTGTTGCATGAACGAGATCTGTTTCAAGACTAATTTCACAATGCCAACATTTCACTTCGCGTGTATACCACACACATACAGTGACAAGCGCCTTCTAACTCATTGTCACGCCTAGGCTGCGCTGGACAGAGAATTCTGTCAGGCACACAATAATGGAAAGCACAAAGCAATGCAGAAAAGATCAGTATAGAATGGAAGAAATAAAAATAGGCAAGCAGCACATTCTTGCGAAATTCAAACAGTTACATTTATTCATTCTTTTACATTTTCATTCTTGACTCTTAAAATTAATCGCCACGACACGGCCCTCCTGACTATCACACGTCCTCGTGTGTTACAAAATAAAGAAGGAAAGTAACAATATGCTTCACTTAATCTGAAATGACAATTTGATCCAAACTTATTAAAACAGAGTTATTTAAAATTTGAATAAAAAAAACAAACTAAAAAATATTGTTCATAGGGCCAACTCAATGACAGAAGTACAGGGTATTATGCTAACTACTTCTCAGTATATCCGGACATAAGTGATCTCCCATTAGTCAACAACACTCTTGTGAAGTTACAAGATAATCAGGACACCCTCCAATTTAGGCTCCTACCGTCAAGCTACTCAAAAGGTACTGGATAAGTAATCACATTAACTCGTGTACCTAACAGCACCCGTAATATAGCATAACAGCGTGACCCTCAGGTATAGAGTCTGATATCTCACATTGAATTCCATCAATGCCTTCACTACATTGGATGTACCAATGCCTCTTTTTCGTTAGAATCCACTAACGCATCGTTGACGTCTCTTTCAACGCCGTCACTATCATTAGAATCCCCTAATGCATCATTGACGTCTCTTTCAACGCCGTTACTGTCATCACATGTGTCCAACTCAATGGGAATCCCCTCTGCCGGCATACATCTCAACGACTCGTGCGAATACTTATAAGTTCGCTTGTTAGTCAATGACTTTAAAACGTATCGATCTCCATCGAGCACTTCTGCCACTAGGAATGGGCCCTTAAATTTGGGATCTAATTTTGTCTGGTGTCTTTCTTCGTTTTTGAGCAATACATAATCGCCTATCTTAAACCTTACAAATTTTGATTTGTTTTTATCGAATCTAATTTTATCTTTTACAGCGTTCTTTTCTATATTGTCTTTAGCCATTTTTCTTACAAAGCTTACATCTACTTTACTATCATCCTCACACACATGTAACATGCCGAAGGGTCTAGCTTCTTTTCCAATTAATAATTCTAAAGGACTAGATTTCGTAGTTCGATTTGTTGTGCAATTTATGGCTAATTGTATTTCACCTAAAGCGTCTTGCCAGGAACGCTCGCTACTCTCTATAGCAGTTAACATACGTTTCAACACACTCATAACGCGCTCCACCTGACCATTTGCGCGACTAGCACCTGTTGCAATCAAATGTAGATCTATTTTTTGCATAGAGCAAAATTTACTAAAATCTGACCCCGTAAAACACCTGCCTTGATCGGCAATGATTCTTGTGGGTACGCCGAGCAAGGATATAGATGACTTTACGGCATTAACGCAGCTTTCGGAATTAATATTTACAGTATGGTATAAATAGACGAATTTTGTAAATGCATCGATTTGGACAATAACATATTCCTTTTGATCGCTTTTGCCACTCAGCTTGCCAGTGATATCAATATGTACCGTATGCCACGGAATGTCTACTTTCGGTATTGGGTGAAGTTCTGCTGGTATCTTGCCTGATGGTGGCTTAGTCAATTTACAGGTAATGCAGTTGTCGACAAATTTACGCACGTATTTAGACATATTTTCGAACCAGTAAAACTCATACATTTTGTCTAGGGTCTTTTCCCAACCAAGGTGTACAATTGCTTCATGAACATGGTTTACTACAGACCATCTAAAAGCTCTGGGGATAACTGGAAGACAGCGAGTTTTACCGCTTCTTTGAATTTTCCGAAACAGCATTTTTGATCTAAGCTCATAAGACTTTGCTATACTTTCCTCTATTTCATCGTTTTGAATTTTCGAAATTATCGAAGAAGTCTCAGGATCTCGTTGTTGTTCGGCAAGAAGCCAATTTTCCGTTATCTAAGCTAATTGTACACGCTTGATGGGAACTTGGGAAGACATTTTTAAAGGTAATGGATTACGTGAGAAGAAATCTACATGTGACATTTTACTACCTGGTCTATATTGTATGTCAAAGTCAAAGGATTGCATATACGCCCACCATCTATGGACTCTAGGCGTAAGATCAATTTTATTGCGTGAAGCTTTTAATGAATTACAATCGGTGTAAACGAGAAAATGTCGCCCTTGTAAATAATGACGAAAATGCTTTATTGAATTAAATACAGCTAGCGTTTCCCATTCGTACGAATGATATCGGGATTCTGGAGGCGAAGTTCGTTTACTGTAATATTCAACAACGTGGGGCTTATTATCGATTTTATGCAATAAAATCGCACCGTAACCGTCCATACTGGCATCTGTATGCAGTTCTATTGGATGCTGAGGATCGAATATGGTAAGCACAGGCTCGTCTGTCAATGTTTTGATGACCTTTTGGCGAATTTCCTCATGCTCTAATTTCCACTCGAATACTTTATTTTTACATGTAAGGCTCTACAATGGTTTCATTATTTGTGAAAACTTTGGCATGAATTGTCGAAAGTACGACGCCAAGCCAATAAATTGCCGCACTTGGGTGACGGACTGTGGGGGCGGCAAGCCAATCAATGCTTGTTTCTTACGTGGGTTGGGACGAATTTCCCCTTCTCTAATTTCAAAACCCAGATATTCGACACTAGATCTTAGGAAAGAGCATTTGGCGACGTTAAAAGAGAATCCGGCTTGAGATAGAATTTTCAAAACTGCCTTTAATCTTTCAAACGCTTCATCTTTTGTTTGCGAAATGATCATAATGTCATCCATGTAGACAACGACAAAAGAGTAAGCAAGCTCACCTAATGCTTTCATCACGGCACGTTGAAACACAGATGGTGCATTTTTAAGACCGAAAGGCATGGTCAGAAACTCGTATTGACCTTCTGGTGTAACAAAGGCTGTGCGCTCAATCGAGTCTGGATGAATGGGGATCTGGTGAAACCCACTTGCCATATCTAGACATGAAAAATACCTTGCTCCGCGTAACCTAGAAATTTGATCGCTTATAAGTGGGAGTGGATATTTGTCGGCAACAGTATTCGAATTCAATTCGCGATAGTCAACACATAGTCGATCAGTGCCATTTTTCTTTTTAACAAGGAGTATTGGGCTGGCAAACGGAGAACCGCTAGGGCGAATTATGTTTGATTCTAATAGTTCTTTAATCATATTTCTTACTATTTCCTTTTCATCTGAACTGAGTCGGTATGGTCGTCTTTGAACGGTTTTATTTGAATCTACTAAACGTATTTCTAATTGACCTGTTGTAACTCTACTTTTTGGAATTCCATCGATAAAAGAGCTAGAATATTCGTTTAAAATATCATATAAAAGAGATTTATCTACATCGCACAACTCAGTATCGATATTCTCTAGCTTAGAACAGTTATTAGTTAAAGCTACGGTACATACAGATTTTGTTTTAAACAATGTGACCTTATCGATTGATATAGTGACACTAAAGTCATGATACAGAATTTCACGGCCGATTATAATATCATAATTTAAACAATCATTTAAAACAACATGAAATAGAACTTCAAGGGAGTATTCGCTTATTTTAACATTTGATAGAATTTGCAATGTGCTGGTTACAGTATTATTTCCTATACCCTTAAGAATTACTACGTTGTTAATTCGTTTGCCCGAAAGTTTGTGTGACACAGCTTCTTTAACAAGTGAACACTCTGCTCCAGAATCGAAGCAAAATGGATACGACTCACCAGATTGAATCAAGGTACCAATTGGCTCTTTTATGTGGCACAGGTTCACTCGCTTTTCATCCACTTTTTTTTGAAACGATGTTGATGATCCTCCAGGGCAAGCAGACTTAATATGTCCAGGTTTTCCACATTTGAAGCAAATGATTGTGCCACTCTTCGCTTCGGACGAACGGGCAGCATGCTGTTTAGATTCTTGTTGTGTTTTACCTCTCACACGGCAGTCGGCAATTTTGTGTCCCTGTTTTCCGCAAAAGTGGCATTTTACAATGGGTTGTAATCGCGCTTTCTTGCTCGCAGAATTGTCCTGAACAGAATGGTCCTTCTTTTTGCCATAAGCAAATGCCTTTAATTCTTTTTGCATCTCGTTGCGCGTCTTGATGTCGGTTGTAAATATTGTCCGCTGCAGCTTGGGTTCAATCTGAGCTGCGTGCGCCAACACAACGTTTACAGCGACTTGCTCGATACTCATTTCCTTCCATTTAGACACCAGCGATGTAACTAGTCGGCTTCCATATAGTGATAGACACTCTCCATCTTTTGGGCGACCATTAAGGACGTTGAAAACTGTGGCGGCTGGAGTTTCGTTGCCCTCAAACTGCTGTACAAACAATTCTTTAAACTGGCTCCATGTCATACCGGCAAAATATATTTGGGACAACCAATTAGATGCACTGCCCTCTAACGATTTGCTTAGTGCCACGAGAAGAGCACTGCCCTCCAAAGAGTTTTCTGCTAGGATTAGATCCACTGTACAACACCATGCGGCAGCACTGGAGCCCGAGTTGTCGGGGTTGAACTTTGGCAAAACTGTCTTGAAAGCACCTTGCGACAGATGTCCATTTCTTACTGCCTTTATCACTTCTATTAAATTGCGGTGTTGTGATTCCAGAATAGAGCATAAGCGATCCTCTTGGTTAACTTGGTGTGGAGGGAATCCCACTTCTGATGTCGGAGAATGGTCTTCATTTTCTGTATCCTCTACGTTGTGAACCAAGCGCTTCCTTTGGCGTGACATCGTGTTGCATGAACGAGATCTGTTTCAAGACTAATTTCACAATGCCAACATTTCACTTCGCGTGTATACCACACACATACAGTGACAAGCGCCTTCCAGGCGCGAGCACTATATTTCTCTCTCTCTAACTCATTGTCACGCCTAGGCTGCGCTGGACAGAGAATTCTGTCAGGCACACAATAATGGAAAGCACAAAGCAATGCAGAAAAGATCAGTATAGAATGGAAGAAATAAAAATAGGCAAGCAGCACATTCTTGCGAAATTCAAACAGTTACATTTATTCATTCTTTTACATTTTCATTCTTGACTCTTAAAATTAAACGCCACGACAAATACATAAAATCATAAATAAAAATAATTGCACAGGGAAAAATCAAAAAGAATAATATGTTTAATAGTGCCACATAACATATTAAAACATAATAACCAATTTTATTTCAAAACAACAACAACAGCAATTATCATCGTTGGAAGGCCTTTCATCGGATTTCATGCATGTGAGTTTGTTTTAATATTGTTTTGGCACTGATAAGAAGCGCAGACGAAGTCGAAACTCGGATAAAAAAAAATTAATCTCCGTTTTCCGATCGTCTGCTGCTTTCATTTGATCTTCCTACCGCTGCTATATTGTCTGGAGAACCAAAACAGAAGCATCGACTACCGTGATATGAATCATCAGGTGTTTTCTGTACAGCCAGACTGCTGCTAGACCCAATCGTCTGATATCAGTCTGCAGTGTATAGCAATCAACCGATTGCAATTTATCGTGGTGGTTTTTGTTTTTGTTTTGCTTCCTTCAGATCGATTCCAATGCTGATTCGGGTAAATGCAAAATAACGCAAAGTAAAGTAAATTGAAACAGCATGTTTATTAACAGTAGATATTGATATAATACTTTTTTTTTTATATTTCAAATAACCTAAAGAGAGAACACAAAAGAATAATGAAAATTTTGCAGCAATAAAAAAAAAAAAAAAAATATATAAATTTTCTGCTGGAAAAGAAACATTTTATTTTTTGTATCTATGCACATAATCCATTACTTTTTGTTGCAGCACTTATTAATTATGGTTTTGTTTGCCCATATTAATTTGATCAATGCCAATGCCAATTTATAGGAATACCAATTTTAATAATAATAGCTAATCTTTTCTTAGCATTCAAATCGATTAAGTTTCCGGTTCATTTTGCTTTTTTTATCGACCGAGACTTATAATTATTTTTTTAACTAATAATTTTCTTATCTAAGTTTAGAATTGATCCTTTTCCATAGTTTCAATTTTTTTTTATCAATCAATAGTTGATATTTTGTTTTTATGTTATGCTATTTTAATCTTTATTAAACATTATGTTAATTATTGGCAACTAATTATTGTCTGCTTGGAATAAGACAAAAATTTTGCAATGAACCAACCCGAAGAATAAACTGAAATTTTATAATGTTTTGGAAATTAATTAACATGAAGTGCTAGGTTTATTTATTCCTGCTGACATGGTAGGATAAAGATGTAGATGTAATATTTTTTTTTGGGATCTTCAGAAACATTTTAAATGAAGATCATGGTAGGGAGGGTATAGAAGCGATAGTCGACTTCCATCTATAATGAGAGCCATTTCAATTTTTTTTTGTTTTATATTGCCTGGTCCATTTTAATTTTTGATTTTGGAGTCTGTCTCCCTTGATTAGTATCCGTCGGGATCCTATAAATTAAATTGTGTACTCTGGTCGAGACATAGCAACGAACCCCCCCCCCCACACCCGAAAGAGCTACGGAGCTAGCTCTCTCGTCGCATTCGCCTTAGCCAACGGACGTGTTTTTTTATTGCGCTTCGTATTTATTTATATTTCCCCGCTTTAATCTGTTTTTATCCTGTAATTTTTGTGCATAAAGTTATTTGTGGCTTGCCTGATACATCGGTTGTGTTTCAACAAAGTCTTAACTTAATAAATAATCATAAATTGAATAAATTGTGTTCAAGTACAACAACAAATTGCAGACCAAACAATCTGTTTGCTTTGTTTTGTGCATTTTACATTGCCGCCTGCTAAATTTTGTTTTTGTATTTTTTTTTTTACTTTGTTCTTGTGCATCGCGTCTTTCGCGCTCTAACGTCGCTCACCGCGCTCTCTTTATCTATCGCTCTCAACGCGCTCTCTAAGCTTTGCTGTTGGTGTTGGTCGCAGTTCCGTTTTCCTTCGCTCTCTGTGAATAGATTCCGTTGTGTTTCGGTTCGCGCTCGCGCTCGCGCTCTTATTTGTCTTTGTCTACTGTTGTTGTTGTTTGTAAGTACAAATTCAGCATCTGTAGTAATTAACCCTAGTGTGCCTTATATTCTTTTTTTATTTCTTGAACTACTATTATAATTTTCCTTTACTTTTTTTTTATTGTTTTCTTTCACATATATTATTTTATCAATATATTTAATTCAATAATGGATGTCTGTTACAATAAAAATTGCCAGGTTCGAGCAAACGTTAAGATGGGTTTTGTTTGTTGCTGGCTGTGTGATAACATTTCACACGAAAAATGTGCTGGCCTTAACGGCCGAATTGTTGATCTTATTCAAGCCAAATCTGGCTTAAAATGGACTTGTGAGTCATGTAGGGATGTTGAGAGGGATATGATGGGATTCATGAGGCAGACTAAGAGAGGCTTTGGGAATCTTTTCGGCCAGTTTAAATCGCTGTTCGATAGCTTCTCAGCTTTGGATGCCAATTATAAGGGCATGAAACTCTTGAATGAGTCTCCAAAGCGCAAAAAGGCCAATTTTAGACTGTCGATTGGCCCGAATGAACTTTCAGTTCCTACATTTTCACCGGTTCTGTCTGCTCCTTCTCTTATTAATCTTTCGTCCCCTTCTCCTCAAACGACTGTCAGTACGGATAGCATTACCTTGTCTATGGATGTGGTTCCTCCTGACACCGTAGAAGCTTCTGATTCGGTTGTTGTCAATGCTGATGTTGCCGATCAACATAACAGCGCTAATACAACAGCTGTCTCAAACGGTCAATCAACAAACGCAGTAACTGCTGATGGTGTTAAAAAGACCCTTGTAGGTGTTCCACCAAAAAAGCAAATTTTTGTTTCTAGGCTGTCCCCTGATACTACATCTGATGATGTCATGGCCTTTATTCAGGCCAAATCTGATGCCAAAATTACGGTGGAAAAATTTCAATTTTCATATCTACGGGAGATTTCGTCGTTCAAAATAAGTGTTCCGGTCAATCATTTCAACAAAATTTGTTGTAAAGATTTCTGGCCTGATCACATAATTGTAAAGGAATATACTGTGAAAAAGAAAAATCGGACTCCGATTGTATTGCCTTCATCTTCTTCTACATCTGTTAGACCTGTTCAACCTCATGTACTTTCTAATAGCTCAAAAAACTAACATCCTCCCTCTCTTTGGGCTATCAGAATGTAAGAGGGCTTCGTAGTAAACTTACTAATCTTTATCTAAATAGCCTGTCCTTTCATTTTAATGTCGTTGCCTTTTCCGAAACTTGGTTAAAGCCCGACATTCATAATTCTGAAATACTTTCTAACAAATTCTCCATTTATAGAAAAGATCGTTCCCCACGTATTGGTGGTGGTGTGCTTATTGCTATTGATGCTGATTTATCTTCTGAAGTAGTAATAACCGATAGTTCTATTGATATTGAATTTGTTGCTGTCAAACTGAGTATATGTGGCATTGATGTTTACATTACATGTTCTTATATTCCTCCTTCTTCAGACAACTCAGTCTATTCTTCGCATGCTTCTGCTATACATTCTGTTTTATCATTGCTTTCTGATCGTGATTTTCTTGTTGTTCTTGGTGATTTCAATATTGCCGGAACACATTGGATTTCGTGTCCTGACTCCAACGTCTTGACTTCCACGACGCAGCATGACTTTCTTGATAATCTTTATGGGATGTCATTGTGTCAAATCAATGATATCCCAAATTCTTTGAATAAGATGCTTGATCTTATTTTTGTTTTGGATCCCTCTTTCTTATCTGTTTCTCTTACTAATCCCATATCCTTTCCTGAAGACCCTTATCATCCGACTTTGGAGGTGTTGTTGGACTTACCAGTCTGTGCTCCTAATTCTTGTAATGAGCCTACAAATTCTTGTAATGAGCCTACAAAGAGAGCTCGTCAATTTCGGAAAACCGATTTTTCACAGCTTTCTCAACTCTTATTACAGACTGACTGGTCCCGGCTATATGGGTGCAGGGATTTGGATAGTGCAGTCTCGATTTTTTATTCGACTTTAAACTCCTTACTTGATTTATGTGTTCCCTTATGTGTTCCATGCAGGTCTAATAAACCTGTTTGGTTTACGAGGGAGTTAACATGCTTGAAAAATAGAAAATCAAGAATGTATAAAAAGTTCAAGAAAACTGGCTCTTTCTTGGATCTTTCTCGATATCTGATTGCACGATCCAATTTTTCTGTTCTTAATAGCCAATGTTATAAAGATTATCTTGAAAGATGCAAACTGCAGTTTCGAAATGATCCTAAAAAGTTTTATACGTTTGTTAATTCCAAGCGTAGATCATCAACACTTCCATCAACTGTGTTTTTTGAAAAAAAGACAGCGGATTCTGATCAGGCTATCGCCGATTTATTTGCCGAATTTTTTCAAACAACTTACAGCGTTCAAGATGATCAATTAAGATCGCCTTATCCATATCGTGTAAATGTTTCTAATTGCATTTTTGGACCTTTAATTACGGAAAGCTCGCTTTTAAGTGATCTAAAGGCCATAAAACCGGTATTTTCACCGGGACCTGACGGAGTACCAGGATGTGTTCTACGGTACTGCGCTGAAGGTCTTTTGAAACCCCTGTATAGCTTATTTAAACTTTCTGTTGAGTTATGCTCTTTCCCAAAAGTTTGGAAAGAATCATTTATTATTCCTCTCCTTAAGAAAGGAAACAAGTCAAATGTCTGTAACTATAGAGGTATTTCTAAGTTGTCTGCTATTCCTAAGGCTTTTGAGAAAATTATAACTTCTCAGCTGCAATATCTCTGTAGATCTATTATTTCACCCTACCAGCATGGGTTTGTGAAACATAGATCTACTACCACTAACTTATTAGAATTCACTACGTTTGTTATACATGGATTTCAAAATAAAATGCAAACTGATGTCATTTACACTGATTTTAGTAAAGCTTTCGATTCCGTTAATCACAAACTTTTATTGCGTAAACTCCATCTTTTAGGTTTTCCTAATAACCTAATTTTGTGGATTTCAAGTTACTTAAATTTTAGAACCCAAAAAGTTTTTTTTAATGGTTTAGTTTCTAAACCTATTCAAGTTTATTCTGGAGTTCCACAAGGTAGTCATCTCGGCCCCTTGTTATTTACGCTTTTTATAAATGATCTGCCTTCTGTTATAAATTATTCTCGGGTTCTCATGTACGCCGATGACGTTAAACTTTGTATGTCGGCCACTGACAATCTTCTTGGTGTCAGGCTGCAAACTGATCTTGACAGTTTTCAGACATGGTGTAAAGTAAATTTTTTAAATCTTAATTGTAGTAAATGTAAAGTTATGTCTTTTAGTAGGCGAACTCCATTTGAGTTTAATTACGTTCTTTATTGTAAACCGCTTGAACGCATTATGTCGGTTACTGATTTGGGTATTCTTCTGGATCCTAAGCTGAAGTTTGACAAGCACATTGCATCTATTGCTAATCGAGCGATTGGCGTCTTGGGTTTCATAAAGCGTTGGTCGAAAGAATTTGATGATCCCTATATTACTAAACTACTTTATACTTCACTTGTCAGACCTATTCTGGAATATGGGTCTTGTATATGGAGTCCCCAATATAAGATTCATCAGGACAGAATAGAATCTGTACAAAAACAATTTTTACTCTTTGCCCTCCGGGGTCTGAACTGGAATACTAACATTCGCCTGCCTCCTTATCGTAGTAGACTTTTACTAATTAATCTTCCTTCTCTTTCTGATCGGAGAACAATGCTTGGTGTAGTCTTTCTACACAAACTAATTATTGGTGAAATTGATTCATCTGAATTAATTAGCCAAATTAGTTTTGCTGTCCCGATCAGAACTTCTAGAAATTTTTTACCTCTTTCTCTTCAATACTGTGTTGCTAACTATGCAATTCATAACCCTTTCCGAGTACTTTGTTGTAATTATAACAATCTTTCTCAGTTTGTAACTAATCCTTCATCTGTACAATCTCTAAATACTTCAATTATTTCTTACTTATCTAGCTTATAGTTAATTTATGGTTTTGTTTTATGTTGTTTAATAAAAGGTGTGTCCGTCTTTGTCTCTTTGTCCGCGCGTCAACAAGCCCGTGCTTGGTGTCGTTTGGGCCACTTGAATGTACTGCTCGTTTAGTACATCAACGTCCAAATAAAAAAAAAAAAACCAGAGGATCCCATCTCGCTGTGTTAACTCGACTCTCAGGGATCACAGCATTGGCCTGCTTCTTTTTGTGGAAGCTGTGCAGATGAATGCTCATCGCTGCTGTTGATTCTTTGGAAGGCTGAACAGATTTTATCCCCCCCCCCGCTTTACGCTACATAAATTTTGGCGCCCAGAACGTGGGGCATACGATTCAAATAAACTTTTTATATGAAGGATCACGCACACTGACGTTGATTCGACTGTCTTTTGTCGAACTTCCATAGAACGAAGACGCACTTAAGTCTACGATGTTGAGTATTCGCGAATACGAAACCAAGAAACTGGTGTTGCAACTTTGTGAAGATGTAAGATATATAAAGCAGGGACCGTAAATAATGATTATTTTTATTTTTTTAACTAAAAAAATCACACACTTCTAATGGACCTAGAAACAAATGGTTCACACCAAAATTTTTATTTTTTCTTAATCTCTGCATTTCTGTCATGATTTTTAAATTTATGATTTTTACATTTTTCTTCATTGATAATTATTATTTTTGAGTAATTTTATAAAACTTAGACCGTAATCATTATTTTTGATCAAAAAAAAATAAAACTCAAAAATAATGTGTTTAGTCATAGATTAGTTATTAGTTGTATTAGTAAAATGAAATTATAGTGAAGTTTATGTTAAGTATGAAGTGTATATATTGAAGTACCCTAGTTTGTTATTATGTTAGCCCTAGTTTCTCTTATACTTCTACATAACAGTGTGTAAGCGCAGGCAAAGTGCATGGCCGAAGAAGAGCAGCTGACAAGCGTCAGTTATCAGTCGTCGTTTTGATTTGATGTTTATTAACAGCTGTTATTGCTAATATTGTTTATTATAATATTTTTTTTAATATTGCAAATAGCCTAAAGAGAGAACTCAAAATAGGAATAAAAATTTTCCAGCTATTAAAAAAAAACATTCATAAATTTTCTGAGGAAAAAGAAAATTATTATTTATATTTATATAATTATATCTATGCACTTAATCCATTTTTTTTTTATTGCAGCACTTATTAATTATGGTTTTGTTTGCCCACATTAATTTTTTTTAATGCCAATGGCAATTCTTAGTAATACCAATTCAGCCTTCAGATCTAATAAATTCTCTGTTCCTTTTGTTTTTTTTTATTAACCAAAATTTATAATAATTTTTTTTGTAAATAATAATTTTGTTATTTAAGTTTATAATTGATCCTTTTTAATGGTTTAAATAATTTTTTATCAATCAATAATTGATAGTTTCTTTTTATGCAATGCTATTTAATTTTTAATCAAAAATTGTTTTAATCATTTGCAACTAATTATTGTCTGCTTGGAATAAGACCAAAAAAAGATGGCAATGAACTACCCCGAAGAATAAACTGATTTTTTTTAATGTTTTGGAAGTAAATTTACATGAAGTGGTAAGTTTATTTATTCCTGGTGACATGGTAGTAAAAGGATGTAGGTGTGACTTTGTATTGGGATCTTCAGAGACATTTAACTGAAGATCATGGTAGGGAGGGTATAGAAGCGATAGTCGACTTCCATCTCAGACTTCACCTTCAACGCAGCTGAATATTTCTAATGAGAGCCATTTAATTTTTTTTGTGTTTAATATCGCCTGGTCCATTTTATTTATTTTTTTTTGATTTTGGAGTCTGTTCATAAATGAACATACTTTTCAATCATCCCTCGGAGCTCGCCACCACTCAAGTGACACAAAAGGGTCACGACGGCTTAGAATTACCACACGGGTCGAAATCCCGGCGCTCAGCAATAACAAGATCACAATAACATAAGCGAGCCTGCATGCATGCGGGAGTCGAGAGCACAAGGGGTAAGAAGGAGTAAAAGATATGTATCAAATAGTAAATACCTAAGATAAGATCAGACTAGACAACGAGTAAAAGAACCAAACATAATCTAAGCACTAGTGTCGACTCCATCTAAATAAGTACATAAGACAATACAATAAGTAAGAAGAAGTCAGAAATATATTAACACTATATCCAACTCTGTTTATTAGTACATAAGAATCCTTTAAAAACCGCATACAACTCAATAAACGATGTCAGTTCATAATCATAACTCGAGAGTGTTTTACTTAGGGATTGGCCTGCGTACAATAGTATTGAGATCTAATACAGCAACTAACATTGCGGAAAGACTTGATACTTTGTATGCATTGTGTGTGCAATACCGTTGAGATCTACAACAGCAAGTAACATTGCGGAAAGACTCAATAGCTTTGCATACATATGGTCCTTCGAGCAATTTAGCTCAGTGACTGCCAACTGTAGCAGATACTTTAATCGGTATCGCGCAGATCAAGTCCATTGATAGCACCTGTCGTGCATCGTGGCATAGTTAGGGAATATAAAAAAAATAAAAAATTATCCTGCTACCACGATTGACTGCAGCGTGGGATTGGACGAACGGCGGTGGAGCAACAAAAACGACGCTGGAATAAGTGAGCGACGTGGGAACAGCGACTGGACGACGCAGGAAAAGAGCTGCGCGGGATCAGAGCTGAGCAATTAGTAAGCGACGTGGGAACAGCGACTGGACGACGCAGGACAAGAGCTGCGCTGGATCAGAGCTGAGCAAAGAAAGCGACGTGGGTATCGCTGGCCTGGACAACGAAGTATCAGGAACGATAACCCAAAATAAACGGCGCAACAAAGAAAGCGACGTGGGTATCGCTGGCCTGGACAACACAGTATCAGGAACGGTAACCCAAGAAAAAACGGCGCAAACAATTTAACGGCGGGAACCAGCGACTGGACGACGCAGGAAAAGAGCTGCGCGGGATCAGAGCTGATCAGCAAAAAACGCGACGTGGGTATCGCTGGCCTGGACAACGAAGTATCAGGAACGATAACCCAAAATAAACGGCGCAACAAAAAAAAGCGATGTGGGTATCGCTGGCCTGGACAACGCAGTATCAGGAACGATAACCCAAGACAAAACGACGCAACATTATAACGTGCGGCGACACGAGATAAAAAAAAAAAAAAGAACAACCCTCAAAGTGTGGCTTTGCGAAGTCACAGAGGAAAAACAAATAGAAACAGGAGTTTCTAAAAATAAACAACTAGATTATAACAACATCTGGTCGTTGAAGCATAAGGCGTATGGACGAGTTCCAGAATAAATTCGAAGAATTATTTGCTGCACAACAACAGTTAATAGACAAAACGAAGCAAGTGATCTCAAATCCACATCGCATAAGCATTGAAGAATACAAAGCACGTCAAATAAAAAAATTGGAAATATCAATTCAAAAACGAAAAGAGTTCCTAAAAGACGCTGCAGAAGAAGGTGCCGGTCCCCTACCCCTGACGATCGAGGAATACAACCAAAGACGTCAACAGAAGTCGGACAATCAACAGGAGCCAAAAAAGAAGAAGACGAAAAGAGCTGGAAAAAGGTACCAGAGAGACAAACGAAGGCAAGAATTGCGAACGTTAATCGCAATTACGACAGGCGGAGAAAAAGCTAAATTTATTATTGAATTAAAACAATCTGAAAAAGAAAAATATCGAAAATAAAAAAAAAAATATATAAAACATTTATAATTTCAAAATGGTTCACACTCGGGAACAGATCAATGCATTGGGTGCTAGTCAAAACACCATATACTTTCAATTTAAGCAGTGGATCGAGGATTTACAAAAGGACGAATGCCCAAGCTTGGATTGGGCAGCAAAAGCACAGGAATACTGGGCAATGTTTAAAAGACAACATCAGATTCTAGAAGAAAATGAATCCTTATGTGAAGGAGAATATTTTACAAGGGGAGCCTTCGAGAAAACTCAGGCCATGAAAAATAAATTATTGTCAGAATTAAATAAGAAAACCATCGATAGAGCACTGAACGAAACAATGTGTCGCGAGATGGAAAAGAAAGAAATGCGGACAGAAGAATTTAACAGGGCGCTACATACAATGGAAGAAACAATGAATCGCGCTGGACAAAATCCAAAACAAATCCAAAACGATCTGGACGAGATCAAAGAAGATTTCGATAGGATAACAGAAATCTTCAAAGAATTGAAATCCCATGAGCAAGTAACGTCATCAATGCAAATTCGTTACGAACAGCTCATTAAAGAAAAAAGGCAGAAAATCAGATGGGTTTTGGATAATAAGCCATCAGGACAAAAAATAAAATTGAAACCGGTGGACATTCCACCCTTTTTTGGAGATATAACATCATGGTCAAACTTCGCCGATATGTTTGGTCAAATAATCGACGCTAATGATGAATTGGATGCGAAAGCCAAATTCATAAGACTGAAGGAACTAGTTAAAGGAGAAAGTGCTCAATTAATAAGGCACTTGCACATAAGCAGCGAAAATTATGAAGCAGCTATGAATATACTGAGGAACAGATACGAGAACAAGAGAAAGCTATTCACCAGCCATTGGAGTCGTATTCTGGACCTGCCAAGCATGAACAGTGAATCAGACAAAAGCGTACAAAACATTTTGGACACAACAAATAAGAGTTTACACGCTATACAAGGTATGGGCATACCGATTAAGGACGCAGAGCCGTTCATTGCGAGTATTCTGATCAGAAAATTTGATCGTCATGGAATACAACAATACGAGCATACTTCTGGTAAGACAAAGGAAATACAGTCACTAGAAGATGTCTTACAGTTTCTGGAGAAACATTTGCAAACGATACAAGCGGTGAAACCCAGGATATACAAAGAGAGCTCAAAGATTATGAGTACAACAGTGGACAACGCATGCGGACATTGTAAAACGCCAGGTCACACCATACATGCCTGCCACAAATTTAGCAAATTGGATCCAACGGAAAGGTGGGAATTCGTGCGAGCCGAGCATATATGCTTTAGATGTTTAAATCATAGATTTGTACATAACAACGATTGCCCAGAAAGATGTGGAACATGCAACGGGAAACATCATGATTTACTACATATGGAATATGAAACAAGAACCACAATGTCAACTAGAACAGCAAAAACTACATTGTTGGCTACAGCTCTAGTAGAAGTACAAACACTTACTGGTGAATGGATCATCTGTCGCGCACTAGTAGACCAAGGATCACAAATTACTGTCGTTTCCGAAGAAGCAGCGCAAAGGCTAAGATTACCAATACAAAAAAAGCGAACAGAATTATATGGACTTGGCGAAAATCTTGTTGGAGTGTCAAAATCCGTCATCAAATTAAGAATTCGACCAAGATTTCCAAGCGTTGATAAATTCGAAACCGATGCTGTAATATTAACAAAAGTCGTGAGTCCTCAGCCTCCACAATCCTTCGAATATAATAAAGACGTTTGGACGAATGAAATTCTGGCGGATCCGACGTTTAATAAACGAAGCAGGATTGATGTCCTTATTGGAGGAGATCTATTAGCGGCCATTCTAACGAAGGGACTTAAACAAGAAGACAAGGTCATTGGACAATGTACAAAACTTGGATGGATATTATCTGGAGCTGTAAATATATCAGGGTCAAGACGAGTTCACACAGCAATAAATTTAAAGGAAATAGCCACGGACAATGATAAGTGTATTGGACTTGCCAAGGATACAAAGAAATTAAATAGGTGTAGCAGATTCATAGTCAACATGCCACTTGAGAAAAAGAAAACTAAACAACGAAACAACAGAAGAACAACACAATTAAAGGACAAATTCAGCAAGGAAGACAATGTGCCATCTGTTCTCCATACCGCACAAAGAAGTTCAGGAGATCAGGTGCAGCAGCAACAAGAAAAAGATGAAAAGCAGGAAACGGAGGCCGAGAAGGAGCTAAAGAACAGAGACAAATCTGCAGAGGAGCAGGATAAGCAAACAGGCTGCCAAGAGGAAGTGGAGCAAAAGGAAAGGACTGAATGGCAGTTTATCCCGCCGGCAAGTCCTCACTTTGGAGGAATTGGAAGCAGAACACTCAAGATTGAAAACACAAATCAGACAAAATGGCCTTTCGGACGAGTAGAAGAAACTCACTCAGGAATTGATGAAAAAGTAAGAGTAGCCTCAATCGAAAATTATAAGGGACTAAAAAAGATACCGATCTATAAGCTTAGTTCATTAAACACCAATAGAGAAGAAACCAAAGCAAATCGGAAGAATATGGCAACCACAGTAGTAACAATAATCGCCGCTCTGCTTTTATTCACATTAATAAACAAAGCAACAGGGCTCAATGCAACGAAAACGGATCAGGCGAAAATAACTCCACTACAAGACAATGCAATGATGTATCTAGATGTACAAGGCAAGCACTATCATTCAGATACACCCAACTAAAAAACAACAACGAATTACTTCTAAAGGTGAAAAGAAAGAGACGGGCACCTTTTGAGTTCGTGGGATCGATACATCATATCCTATTCGGAACAATGGATGCAGATGACAGGAAGATGTTAGAGTCCAACATACAAAATATATTTGACAACCAACAAGATTTACACAAAATGTACAAAAAGCAGACGTCTATAATAGATTCGACAATCAACATATTAAAGAAGACAACAGAAGCCGTCAACGAGCAATTTGAAGCAATGGACAATGAAATAAAAAGACTTCGAAACGATATAGCAGAAAAGATATACATAAACCAATTGGCATTGTCATATCAAATCATGCTATCGCAAGTAATCCAACTGATCGAAAATTGCGAAAAAATACAAACAGCAATTACAAACCTATTCATCGACTTAAATCATGGGAGAATAAATCCACAATTACTCAAGCCATCACAACTGAAAGCGGAAATCAATAGGATAAAGGAAAAACTACCAGCCAAGCAAAGACTGCCAGGAGATGCCACTGGTACGGAAATAAAGGAGATGTACAATCTAATGGAAGCACAAGCTATGATAATAAATGATCGGCTAGTAATACACGCCGAGATTCCGTTATTCAACCAAGAATCAGCAACGATCTACCGAATAATTCCGATACCAGTTGTAAAGCATAAGAGAACAGTCATAGTTCAAGTTAAGGCTGAATATTTGGTATACAACTTCAACCAAGACATCTACACCTTGATAACGGGCACTCAATTAACGATGTGTAACCTGCAATCCAACAAACACTGGCTATGCAAGGGAAATTGGCCCTGGAAGAGTGCAGCAGATAACTCATGCGAAATGTCAACGTTAAAGCAAAGCACAGATCCAGCATGCGAGTTTCAACAAGTAGCAGCCGAAGACATGTGGACTCAGCTACAATCCCGAAACACTTGGTTGTTCAAAATATTCAACGAACCAATCCTGGAATGGACCTGCGGAAGTCAACACAGTCGAGTACTACAAATAACAGCACAAGGCATCTTACAGCTACAAGAAGGATGCTCTGCCCGTCAAGACAAGCATTTACTGACCGCGTCTCAAGAAATTACAACAGAGGATGACATTCAACATCAAGCAACACCACTAATTAAGCTAGCAAATAATATTCCACTTAACAAAATAAAACCTATTACAAATAAGCTTATAAATAATACAGAAGAAATCAATAACATAAAGAAATTATTAGAAAAACAAAAACTTGATAACTTTAGGTTAAGAAAAATTGAATTTCACCATTTATCAGGACACACCTCCTTAATACTAATAATTATTACAATGACAGCTGTAGGTACGATGTTTATAGTAAAAAAATGTAAGACAGATAAACATAAAATTAATATAGAGTTCGGATCACCACCAACAACAGCCACTTAAGCATGGCCCCCCGCAAAATGTTCATAAATGAACATACTTTTCAATCATCCCTCGGAGCTCGCCACCACTCAAGTGACACAAAAGGGTCACGACGGCTTAGAATTACCACACGGGTCGAAATCCCGGCGCTCAGCAATAACAAGATCACAATAACATAAGCGAGCCTGCATGCATGCGGGAGTCGAGAGCACAAGGGGTAAGAAGGAGTAAAAGATATGTATCAAATAGTAAATACCTAAGATAAGATCAGACTAGACAACGAGTAAAAGAACCAAACATAATCTAAGCACTAGTTTCGACTCCATCTAAATAAGTACATAAGACAATACAATAAGTAAGAAGAAGTCAGAAATATATTAACACTATATCCAACTCTGTTTATTAGTACATAAGAATCCTTTAAAAACCGCATACAACTCAATAAACGATGTCAGTTCATAATCATAACTCGAGAGTGTTTTACTTAGGGATTGGCCTGCGTACAATAGTATTGAGATCTAATACAGCAACTAACATTGCGGAAAGACTTGATACTTTGTATGCATTGTGTGTGCAATACCGTTGAGATCTACAACAGCAAGTAACATTGCGGAAAGACTCAATAGCTTTGCATACAGAGTCTGTCTCCCTCAATTAGTATCCGTCGGGATCCTATAAATTAAATTGAGTACGCAGGTCGAGACATAGTAACGAGTGATAAAAAAATTAAATAATAACTTAAAAGGAAAAATGTGATTGTTTCTGTGCTTAGTGCTTCCTAGGTAATGTACAGTGAACCCCCGGTAGTGCGAACAAAATGAGAAATCATTCTAAGTGAAGGAAATTGAGTCCATACATGACTAGCGCGAATAAAAAATTTAAGAATCTGTGAACAAAAAAAAATGTAACCATTTAAATTCAATTTATTTGTCGCAATCGTTGAGGATAGACTGTACCTACAACAAGAAAAAAAAATTTTTAATTTTCTGAAATAAATAAAAATAGGAAATCAAATTGATAGCATAAGCACACCTGAAACAAATAAATACCTAAAATCATAAATAAAAATAATTGCACAGGGAAAAATCAAAAAGAATAATATGTTTAATAGTGCCACATAACATATTAAAACATAATAACCAATTTTATTTCAAAACAACAACAACAGCAATTATCATCGTTGGAAGGCCTTTCATCGGATTTCATGCATGTGAGTTTGTTTTAATATTGTTTTGGCACTGATAAGAAGCGCAGACGAAGTCGAAACTCGGATAAAAAAAAATTAATCTCCGTTATCCGATCGTCTGCTGCTTTCATTTGATCTTCGTACCGCTGCTATATTGTCTGGAGAACCAAAACAGAAGCATCGACTACCGTGATATGAATCATCAGGTGTTTTCTGTACAGCCAGACTGCTGCTAGACCCAATCGTCTGATATCAGTCTGCAGTGTATAGCAATCAACCGATTGCAATTTATCGTGGTGGTTTTTGTTTTTGTTTTGATTCCTTCAGATCGATTCCAATGCTGATTCGGGTAAATGCAAAATAATGCAAAGTAAAGTAAATTGAAACAGCATGTTTATTAACAGTAGATATTGATATTGATATAATACTTTTTTTTTATATTTCAAATAACCTAAAGAGAGAACACAAAAGAATAATGAAAATTTTGCAGCAATAAATAAAAAAAAAAAATAAATATAAATTTTCTGCTGGAAAAGAAACATTTTATTTTTTGTATCTATGCACATAATCCATTACTTTTTGTTGCAGCACATATTAATTATGGTTTTGTTTGCCCACATTAATTTGATCAATGCCAATGCCAATTTATAGGAATACCAATTTTAATAATAATAGCTAATCTTTTCTTAGCATTCAAATCGATTAAGTTTCCGGTTCATTTTGCTTTGTTTATCGACCGAGACTTATAATTATTTTTTTAACTAATAATTTTGTTATCTAAGTTTAGAATTGATCCTTTTCCATAGTTTCAATTTTTTTTTATCAATCAATAGTTGATATTTTGTTTTTATGTTATGCTATTTTAATCTTTATTAAACATTATGTTAATTATTGGCAACTAATTATTGTCTGCTTGGAATAAGACAAAAATTTTGCAATGAACCAACCCGAAGAATAAACTGAAATTTTATAATGTTTTGGAAATTAATTAACATGAAGTGCTAGGTTTATTTATTCCTGCTGACATGGTAGGATAAAGATATAGATGTAATATTTTTTTTTGGGATCTTCAGAAACATTTTAAATGAAGATCATGGTAGGGAGGGTATAGAAGCGATAGTCGACTTCCATCTATAATGAGAGCCATTTCAATTTTTTTTTGTTTAATATTGCCTGGTCCATTTTAATTTTTGATTTTGGAGTCTGTCTCCCTTGATTAGTATCCGTCGGGATCCTATAAATTAAATTGTGTACTCTGGTCGAGACATAGCAACGAACCCCCCCCCCCCCCCCCACACCCGAAAGAGCTACGGAACCAGAGGATCCCATCTCGCTGTGTTAACTCGACTCTCAGGGATCACAGCATTGGCCTGCTTCTTTTTGTGGAAGCTGTGCAGATGAATGCTCATCGCTGCTGATGATTCTTTGGAAGGCTGAACAGATTTTATCCCCCCCCCTCTTTACGCTACATAAATTTTGGCGCCCAGAACGTGGGGCATACGATTCAAATAAACTTTTTATATGAAGGATCACGCTCACTGACGTTGATTCGACTGTCTTTTGTCGAACTTCCATAGAACGAAGACGCACTTAAGTCTACGATGTTGAGTATTCGCGAATACGAAACCAAGAAACTGGTGTTGCAACTTTGTGAAGATGTAAGATATACTATAAAGCAGGGACCGTAAATAATGATTATTTTTATTTTTTTAACTAAAAAAATCACACTCTTCTAATGGACCTAGAAACAAATGGTTCACACCAAAATCTTTATTTTTTCTTAGTCTCTGCATTTCTGTCATGATTTTTAAATTTATGATTTTTACATTTTTCTTCATTGATAATTATTATTTTTGAGTAATTTTATAAAACTTAGACCGTAATCATTATTTTTGATCAAAAAAAAATAAAACTCAAAAATAATGTGTTTAGTCATAGATTAGTTATTAGTTGTATTAGTAAAATGAAATTATAGTGAAGTTTATGTTAAGTATGAAGTGTATATATTGAAGTACCCTAGTTTGTTATTATGTTAGCCCTAGTTTCTCTTATACTTCTACATAACAGTGTGTAAGCGCAGGCAAAGTGCATGGCCGAAGAAGAGCAGCTGACAAGCGTCAGTTATCAGTCGTCGTTTTGATTTGATGTTTATTAACAGCTGTTATTGCTAATATTGTTTATTATAATATTTTTTTTAATATTGCAAATAGCCTAAAGAGAGAACTCAAAATAGGAATAAAAATTTTCCAGCTATTAAAGAAAAACATTCATAAATTTTCTGAGGAAAAAGAAAATTATTATTTATATTTATGTAATTATATCTATGCACTTAATCCATTTTTTTTTTATTGCAGCACTTATTAATTATGGTTTTGTTTGCCCACATTAATTTTTTTTTAATGCCAATGGCAATTCTTAGTAATACCAATTCAGCCTTCAGATCTAATAAATTCTCTGTTCCTTTTGTTTTTTTTATTAACCAAAATTTATAATAATTTTTTTTGTAAATAATAATTTTGTTATTATACCCGTTACTTATTAAAAATAAGTAAAAGGGGATATTGTATTCGTTGCAATGTATGTAACAGGGAGAAGGAAGCATCTCCGACCCTATAAAGTATATATATTCTTGATCAGCATCAACAGCCGAGTCGATATAGCCATGTCCGTCTGTCCGTCCGTCCGTCTGTCCGTCTGTCCGTCTGTGTGAGCGCCTAGATCTCAGAGACTATAAGAGCTAGAGCTAAAAAAAATCAGTTTATTCTTCGGGGTAGTTCATTGCCATCTTTTTTTGGTCTTATTCCAAGCAGACAATAATTAGTTGCAAATGATTAAAACAATTTTTGATTAAAAATTAAATAGCATTGCATAAAAAGAAACTATCAATTATTGATTGATAAAAAATTATTTAAACCATTAAAAAGGATCAATTATAAACTTAAACAAGTGGGAAAGGCTATAGTCGAGCTCCCGACTATAGGATACCCGTTACTTACATAAACAAATTAAAAATTTTTTATTGCATGCTTTTAGGCACTTTTATTGCTTAAAAGCCTTAATCAGCCAGTACCACCTTTCTGTTTGTCCGGATTTGTTGGGATTTAGTAGAATGATAGGTAAAAACAATAGCTAACGTTCACCGTTTAAAAAAACCTAATATCTTAAAAACTGTGCGTGTGGTGGATTTTCGCGATTTACGGAGGCGGAAAGGGGCTTTTCAAAATTTTGAAACAAACTTGACCTGCGTGGGGTTTATAGAAATCTGTGTGCCAAATTTGATTGCTCTAGCTCTTATAGTCTCTGAGATCTAGGCGCTCACACGGATGGACAGACGGACGGACGGACGGACAGACGGACAGACGGACATGGCTATATCGACTCGGCTGTTGATGCTGATCAAGAATATATATACTTTATAGGGTCGGAGATGCTTCCTTCTTCCTGTTACATACATTGCAACGAATACAATATCCCCTTTTACTTATTTTTATAAGTAACGGGTATAAAAATAATTGCACAAGGAAAAATCAAAAAGAATAATATGTTTAATAGTGCCACATAACATATTAAAACATAATAACCAATTTTATTTCAAAACAACAACAACAGCAATTATCATCGTTGGAAGTCCTTTCATCGGATTTCATGCATGTGAGTTTGTTTTAATATTGTTTTGGCACTGAGAAGAAGCGCAGACGAAGTCGAAACTCGGATAAAAAAAAATTAATCTCCGTTATCCGATCGTCTGCTGCTTTCATTTGATCTTCGTACCGCTGCTATATTGTCTGGAGAACCAAAACAGAAGCATCGACTACCGTGATATGAATCATCAGGTGTTTTCTGTAAAGCCAGACTGCTGCTAGACCCAATCGTCTGATATCAATCTGCAGTGTATAGCAATCAACCGATTGCAATTTATCGTGGTGGTTTTTGTTTTTGTTTTGATTCCTTCAGATCGATTCCAATGCTGATTCGGGTAAATGCAAAATAACGCAAAGTAAAGTAAATTGAAACAGCATGTTTATTAACAGCAGATATTGATATTGATATTGAATGGACAACTGAGCTGTTTGAGTACAAATTACGAACTGAGTTTATTTCTTAAAATCTTAGCCTTAGGTAACTAACATGAAAATCTTAATGTCTACCTCCTTCCAGTCATTGGAAGGACCCCCAGATAGCTGGGTTCGCGTGTGGTGTACACACATGCCTATCTTTCCTTTCCAGCCGTTCTCATGCGTCTAACTATAGTTTTATGATAATGCACTACAAGTGCATTTTGTGTTACATTTGTGTGAGTGTTTTAGCTTAGGTCAAATTTCAGTGTCCCGTCACTCGATCGGTGTTTTCGGGACACATTGTTTTTAAATGCCCTTGTGTTCATGCTTGAACATTCTGCCGGGGGGCAATAAGGGTTATGGTAGCTTATAGTTTTTTGCATATTTATATTATAGTATATAATAACATTTTTTTTTTTTTACACAGGGCTTGGAAAGGCGATAGCTTGTAATTTTCTTCTTGCATTTACTTTTCTTAATGTATATACAATTGATATTAATATTATTACCATGCCAACGATTAGGGACATATGCCCAGACATGTGATGGAACTTAATTTCCTTTAACTTAAAGTGATAATCATTTATTTAATTTAACTTAATTTTTAATTGATTTCTTCCGATGATTAATTGTAGGAGAGTTTGAATAAATAGTCAATATGCCTGTTCAATCTAAATCGTTTAAATTATGCTGATTATCTAAAAGACTGATAATATTATCTTCATTTGTTTTCTATCGTCTGCATCTATTATACCAAACAATATCTAGTGAAATGAGCATATAAATTCAAAACATGCACGTTTCATTCTTGGGGTTGTGTGCCATAAATAACTTGTTATTTTCTTCCAAGTCATATATTTGTCGTTATATGTTATTAAGAACTAAATTACAGTGATCTTCAAAATCATGCAATTTGTAACATACACTTCTCATTTTTTGTATTAAATTTGTACCCTTTTCTAGCATTGCAAAATATGTGTCCATGTCATAAAGCACAACAAAATCCCAAGAAGACGTTATAACTTCGATTTCACTCATCAGATCTAAATATATGGAAGCTGTACTATTGATGTTTCGATTACCCAATTGTTCTTTACGTTGCCTAATGAAGTTGCATTCGAAAGTTGACAAAATAGCATCAGCATTAGCATGACTCCTATATTCGGTACTTTAGGCCTATTACGCGTGACTTTTTCTTTTTCTGCGTTATTTTCGGATTCTCTTTTCCATTTATTCTTTGCTGTAGAGTGTGCAGATAATCTTCTTTCAATTTAACCCAAAATTCTCTTTTTAGTTTTTGAATTAATTTCCACCTGTCCAAAATAGCGATTTTTTCATCGGCTTTGGATACAATAACTTTAAGTTTTGGTCTACCAATTAAAAGGTGACCAGTTGTACACAGAGGTCGTGAACTTAATACTGCCTCATTCTCATGTGTTAAACTTTTAAAATTATTTTGCATTAATTCTACCCCAGCTTTACAAATACCTCCGAAGTGAGGTCCTGCCGGGGGAATAAAACGCCACTCAGTCCCATCTGTTTTTAAAGCGTTGGCGTTACTACTGAGGGCCTTATGATAATTTTCAACTGATACGATGCTGATATCAAGTTCTTCCAATTTGCTATCTCGTTGCTTAGGTAGCTCATTTTTGCGATCCTCAGTCAACATCCACATGGAACTGCTCAACAGATAATCAGATTTCTTAACATCTGTGAGCTTTTGAAGAGCTTCTTTAGGACTCACCTCTTCTTTGGCCTTAGCACTTGTATTTGAGGCTACCTGTTGCTCCCCTTCCTGTTGCTTTTTCGCTGGCGAGAAGTTGTTATTATCTCCAACTATTTTCTTCTCCAGCTTTTGCTGCTTCTTCTGCTCCTGCTGCAATCTTTTTAGATTGTAAAAACGCTCTAGTGCTTGCGGCTTAGAATTTTCAAGTTTTGTTTCTTTTTTAAACGGAATCTTTACCATAGACCTACCACTCTTATCTTTTCGCGTGGTGTCTCTTAATTGTTTTTTGCAAATCTCTGCTTCTTTGTCTTCTCTTTTCGAAAATCGCTCTAAATCGTTTATTTTTATAATCGTCGCAGCTATAACTGCATTTCCCTTAGATTTTGTATTTCCGGATACAACCCATCCAAATTCTGTGTTTTGTCCCAACAATCCATCGATCTTAACAACCCCATTTTTCATAATTTGAGCATATAAATCCGCTCCAATAATTATGTCAATCCTATTGGGTCTATCAAACTTTGGGTCAGCTAGTATGTAGCTTCGCCACTTTGATTTTTTAACCTGAACTGCTTTGATTGGTAGAGCTCTCATTAGTTTTGGCAATACAATTGCATCTATGTTGAATGGCTCTTTTTTATTGTTTAGGGGCTTTATGCACAATCCTACTTTGTACTTTGATGTACTTGCCTTTTGTGCTGAAACTCCGCTTATTTTAGTAATTGCTTTTATTCTAGTTAAATTTAGAATCTGAGCTGATTTTTCTGAAATAATTGTGCATTGTGATCCATTATCAATCAATGCTCTTAGTGTTTTATAATCCCCACACTTTGACTTGATCTTTACTATTGCTGTAGCTAACAGAACTTGATCATTTGTCACACAAGTGTTAACATTTTCCCGGTTTTCATTTGGAAAATGAAGCATTGTATTATGTGGCTTCTTGCAGATCGTACATAAGTAATCGCAAGAGCATCTTTTAAAATCTGTGTATTTTAAACACTTTGTGCATAATTGCGCTTTTCTAGCTGCTTCGCCTCTTTCAATAGGGCTCATAGCTTTAAATTCATAGCATTGTACCGCCTTGTGCCCTGGTACTTTGCATATCGGACAATTTTCCTTATCACTTGAAAAATTTGTTGATAATTTTTTGTCCTCACTTTTAAATGAGCTTACGGAACTTAACCGTTGCTCTAAAAACTCTAATACATCAGACATTAACTGAACCTCTTTTGTCTTCTTGACATGGGATTCGTACAGCTGCAATGCATCTCTACTAAATTTTCTCAAAATAATATGAGCAAAAACTATATCCACTTCATTCGTTAAGTGGGATTTCAGTTTAATTACATGAATAGCCTCATTAATGCTATCAATAAAATTCTTTATATGCTTCGCTGAATTTATGTTCAACAATGGCAAATCAATTAAACGATTGAGTTGCTCGGAAAAAATTTTCCGTTTATTTTCATACCGTTTGGCTAAGAGTTCCCAAACGGTATGATAATTATCAACAGAGCCAATGAGCAAGTGCGATAACATGCTTCTGGCTTCACCCCCTAATGCCGATTTTAAATAATTAAATTTGTCGGACATACTGAGGTCTTCTCTGTTATGAATTATTTCCATGAATAACTCATAGAACATGTCCCATTCATTGGGTTAACCAACAAAATTGGGCACTCTAATTTTTGGCAGCTTTGGGAGATCCTCTGTTTTTTCCATTACGCTTACCTTTTTTTCATTTTTCATTTCAATTCTGTTGTCTAATATTTTAACTAGACTTTCGACGTCAAACTCTAACTCTGCGACGTCCTCGAGACATTCAATGCCTTTACTTGCTAACTTTTGCACTTTACTATATACCTTATTCCAAAGGTATTCAATTTTATCTCTCCTGAAGATGCACTCATCGGTACAAGCATCAGCTAACTTCGTCAATGTTTCATTCACATACTTTTTTAGTTGTTCAATATCTTTGTCGATTTCATCCGCAAGTTTGCGATCGTCGTCATATTTGTGAATTGTTTGAGTTCCAGGATCTAATGTCTGCTTGGAACATGAAACTTCTTCTATTAACTTTTGAATTCTACCTAATGTGTATTCGTATAGCCGTTTATTGAAATAGTCATGATCAACTATTCCAATTTTCAGCAGCACACTATGGTTATCACAAAACTCTTTCTTTATATTTTCTAATATCGGGATCGAGTCCCTGGAAAGAATTCCCTCTTCTAATTTATCTACCTTTTCGACTAACGACGCTTGAAACGTCAAAAACTTAATAGTTTTTTCTGTCAGCATATTGACTATTTATTCTCTTTTTTTTTTATAGAAACCCACTTAGATTAGTTGCATATGATTAGCTTACAATCTTTGCCAATCATATGTTTTTAGTAACAGCCTAACAGAGTTTAGTAGTTTTCAAGTAGCGCTTTCGCACATCGGCTTGAGTAAGAGACACTAAAATTAGGGGCAAGAGAGGCCTTGCATAAATGCGGCTTCTTTTGCGTTACTTCGCTCGAGTGCGAAGTTGTTTGTTAATTTCCGTTAGTCGCTCTTTGTAGCGTTGCAACGCGTTGTCGGTCCTGTTTAGCCGCCTCTATTGTTCCTGCGCTGCCGTCGTTGTTGCGCTGCCTCTGCCGCTATAGTTGCTGTTGCTGCTGATGCGCTGCCGTCGTTGCTGCGCTGCCGCTACAGTTGTTGTGGCTGCTGCTGTACTTGCTGCTTCTGCCTCTGCCGCTACAGTTGTTGTTGATGCGCTGCCGTCGTTGCTGCGCTGCCGCTACAGTTGTTGTTGCTGCTGCTTCTGTAGTTGCTGCTGCTGCTGTAGCTGCTGGTACTGCTTCTTTTTTTTATTATATATAATGTATTTTACATTATACATAAAAACTCACTTTCTGATGTAAAGCCTCAGAAACGCTATAATAATTTTCCGATGACTGCCTCGGAAACGCAACTTTAACTATAACTAAGTATTATTAAAGATTTTTTGTTTATACCTTGTCTCTTACCACTGATGGGGGAGAACAAAGGTTTTTATTTTTGTGATCCGGCTTCTTCCTCGGATACACAATTTTATAACTCTGTGTTCATTTATTGAACACAACAGAGATTATACAAATTTTTCAGCAACCTTTAGCTACACAAGACTATAAGGCGCTGGTTTTTATTTCTGTGTTTCTTACCACTGGTGGGGGAAAACAACAGAATGCTCGAAGGACCAAAATGAATGGACAACTGAGCTGTTTGAGTACAAATTACGAACTGAGTTTATTTCTTAAAATCTTAGCCTTAGGTAACTAACATGAAAATCTTAATGTCTAACTCCTTCCAGTCATTGGAAGGACCCCCAGATAGCTGGGTTCGCGTGTGGTGTACACACATGCCTATCTTTCCTTTCCAGCCGTTACGCATGAGAACTAACTATAACTAACTATAGTTTTATGATAATGCACTACAAGTGCATTTTGTGTTACATTTGTGTGAGTGTTTTAGCTTAGGTCAAATTTCAGTGTCCCGTCACTCGATCGGTGTTTTCGGGACACATTGTTTTTAAATGCCCTTGTGTTCATGCTTGAACAATATAATACTTTTTTTTTTATATTTCAAATAACCTAAAGAGAGAACACAAAAGAATAATGAAAATTTTGCAGCAATAAAAAAAAAAAAAAAATAAAAACATAAATTTTCTGCTGGAAAAGAAACATTTTATTTTTTGTATCTATGCACATAATCCATTACTTTTTGTTGCAGCACTTATTAATTATGGTTTTGTTTGCCCATATTAATTTGATCAATGCCAATGCCAATTTATAGGAATACCAATTTTAATAATAATAGCTAATCTTTTCTTAGCATTCAAATCGATTAAGTTTCCGGTTCATTTTGCTTTGTTTATCGACCGAGACTTATAATTATTTTTTTAACTAATAATTTTGTTATCTAAGTTTAGAATTGATCCTTTTCCATAGTTTCAATTTTTTTTTATCAATCAATAGTTGATATTTTGTTTTTATGTTATGCTATTTTAATCTTTATTAAACATTATGTTAATTATTGGCAACTAATTATTGTCTGCTTGGAATAAGACAAAAATTTTGCAATGAACCAACCCGAAGAATAAACTGAAATTTTATAATGTTTTGGAAATTAATTAACATGAAGTGCTAGGTTTATTTATTCCTGCTGACATGGTAGGATAAAGATGTAGATGTAATATTTTTTTTTGGGATCTTCAGAAACATTTTAAATGAAGATCATGGTAGGGAGGGTATAGAAGCGATAGTCGACTTCCATCTATAATGAGAGCCATTTCAATTTTTTTTTGTTTAATATTGCCTGGTCTATTTTAATTTTTGATTTTGGAGTCTGTCTCCCTTGATTAGTATCCGTCGGGATCCTATAAATTAAATTGTGTACTCTGGTCGAGACATAGCAACGAACCCCCCCCCCCCCCCCCCCCCCACACCCGAAAGAGCTACGGAACCAGAGGATCCCATCTCGCTGTGTTAACTCGACTCTCAGGGATCACAGCATTGGCCTGCTTCTTTTTGTGGAAGCTGTGCAGATGAATGCTCATCGCTGCTGTTGATTCTTCGGAAGGCTGAACAAATTTTATCCCCCCCCCCTCTTTACGCTACATAAATTTTGGCGCCCAGAACGTGGGGCATACGATTCAAATAAACTTTTTATATGAAGGATCACGCACACTGACGTTGATTCGACTGTCTTTTGTCGAACTTCCATAGAACGAAGACGCACTTAAGTCTACGATGTTGAGTATTCGCGAATACGAAACCAAGAAACTGGTGTTGCAACTTTGTGAAGATGTAAGATATATAAAGCAGGGACCGTAAATAATGATTATTTTTATTTTTTTAACTAAAAAAATCACACACTTCTAATGGACCTAGAAACAAATGGTTCACACCAAAATCTTTATTTTTTCTTAATCTCTGCATTTCTGTCATGATTTTTAAATTTATGATTTTTACATTTTTCTTCATTGATAATTATTATTTTTGAGTAATTTTATAAAACTTAGACCGTAATCATTATTTTTGATCAAAAAAAAATAAAACTCAAAAATAATGTGTTTAGTCATAGATTAGTTATTAGTTGTATTAGTAAAATGAAATTATAGTGAAGTTTATGTTAAGTATGAAGTGTATATATTGAAGTACCCTAGTTTGTTATTATGTTAGCCCTAGTTTCTCTTATACTTCTACATAACAGTGTGTAAGCGCAGGCAAAGTGCATGGCCGAAGAAGAGCAGCTGACAAGCGTCAGTTATCAGTCGTCGTTTTGATTGCCTCTCGCCCAGCACGCAGAATTATCCGCAGCAGCCACCAGCCTCTTTCGCGCGTTTGCCGTCCATCCGGAAATAAATTGTAACTTTAATTTAAATCCGGTCTTTTAATTTTTATTTGTTTTTCGATTTTACATTTGGCGCCCGAGCAGGGACTTCATTCGTGCTTCGTCGGTCTTATTGCAAGACATTTTCAAGAGTTGGTTGGCTGTGCGGTAATTTCGGTTCGCGCTTCTTTTCGTTGCAGTTTGCCTTTGGTTGCTTTGTTGCTGTTTTTCTTCGCTACTCTTTGTTGGCGCTGTTGTTGAGCTGATTGACGTCAAGCTACCCTGGAGATCGAGATGCAAAGGATTGAAACCATCGATGACTCCTCCGATGACCAGGTAACAGTGCCCAAACGAGTGCCAGCATAGTGTGACACACACACATACATACTGTAAGGCAGCATATCGCTGCCCCACAATAATATTTGTTTTTTTAATTCCAATGAGCGAGCCAGTGGATCGCGCTCGCTCATTTTACATATTCCCGTGAACACCGCATGGAGCGAGCACGTTCGGTTCTCGTGAACTTCATTCGTGCTTCGTCGGTCTTATTGCAAGACATTTTCAAGAGTTGGTTGGCTGTGCGGTAATTTCGGTTCGCGCTTCTTTTCGTTGCAGTTTGCCTTTGGTTGCTTTGTTGCTGTTTTTCTTCGCTACTCTTTGTTGGCGCTGTTGTTGAGCTGATTGACGTCAAGCTACCCTGGAGATCGAGATGCAAAGGATTGAAACCATCGATGACTCCTCCGATGACCAGGTAACAGTGCCCAAACGAGTGCCAGCATAGTGTGACACACACACATACATAGTGTAAGGCAGCATATCGCTGCCCCACAATAATATTTGTTTTTTTAATTCCAATGAGCGAGCCAGTGGATCGCGCTCGCTCATTTTACATATTCCCGTGAACACCGCATGGAGCGAGCACGTTCGGTTCTCGTGAACCGATATTTTTAGTTCTAAGGAACCCAGCACTGGAGCACGATCGTTCATCTAGTTCCAAGATGAACGGTGGGAAAAAGATGGTGGAATTTCCGCCATGCCGGCAAGCGTCACTTTTTCTGACGGGCTCGCAGCGAACAGACGTATTTTCTCGTGAACGCCAAGTATTTTCACTAGTGAACAAATAAAACGTGCGCATCCGCCAACAACAACAACGACAATCCTTAAACAGTGACGCCGCAGCATCACTACACGGCTGTGTCTTCTTTTTTTTGATTTGTGTGTGTGTGTGCGTACCCTGGCAGTCGCCACAGTCGGCAGCAACAACAGCAACGACCACAACTCAGTGCGTGTGTGTGTGTGAGCAGTGCGGCCGCCGCAGTCTGCAACAACAAAAGCAACGACCACAATTCGGTGCAGCGTGCGCGTGTCAGTGCAGCCGCCACCGCCTGAAACAAAAACAGTAACGACGACATTGCAGCGCGCGCACACCAGTGCAGCCGCCACAGCCTGCAACAGCAACGGCAACGACCACGTGCTAGCCAGCCACAACAGGAGCCACACAGCGCAGCGCAGCGCTACCAGCCGCAACACACCTTACACGCTATACAGCGCAGCGCCGAGCCACCGGGCGCAACATTCAATGCAGGGACATCCCTCCTGAAAACCAACGACCAGTAGTTGGCAACGGGAGAGAAGCCAGAGCGGTGTGAAACCCGACAAGGAGCCACCTGCGGAAACGCAGCCATCGGGTTGCATATCCGCCCCCTTGCTTTCTAATAGCGGGTAAGCTGGCCAGCGGCCTCTGTTTTCTCTACTCTTCTTGGTTCCGTCTATGGAACAGGGATCAACTCTTCTAACCGTGCGGCAACTTCTATGATACAAACCTTTGATAATTCTGGTGCAAGAAAACCCCAGTATGGGGCAATAAATAATTGACTTTTGTAGCGATGATCGTATGTTTTCTTTATTCCTCGTTCCCTTTGTGGGCAACCAATTCTCCTTCTTCCTCAGGTCATTACAGGTAACCGGAGGCGAGCCCAAGGAGGGGACGCACGTTCGATCCGACTGGCCGGACTTGGTGCCTCAGTGATGGCCCAGGAATAGAGATACGGTCTTATCGTCTCTATTCTAGGGTCCTCACTGGTGCACCAGGCCTGGTAACACCGGAGTCCGGTCCGTGGACAGAGTTACCGTCATACGGGCTTGTTGTCCACGGATCTGACCAGGCGGCCAGATCTGCGCGACGTTGAGGGCATCTTGGGAAGGAGAGACACCGTCATACGGTTTCTCCTTCCTGGGCTGCATCCTTGAACGCCGCCGGAATGGATCGAACTTGCGTCTCAAATTTGGAAGAGGGAGGTGCGAGGAGAGTGACGCAACGGGTCTCGAGAGTCCCTCCTCGGCCTCCTAAGCCAATCTTGGGTTCGCCGCCAGGTCATCCTAGCCGATCTTCGAGCGAGAACGTCCGCCTATTCGCGGACGCTCCCGCCGCTCTGTCCAGTCGTCCCAGATGTTATACAAATTTTCTGTAAACAGACCCTGGCCGGACTGAGACGCAGACCCCGGCTGGAAAAGCTTCGTTACAGATGGCGCCCGAGCAGGGACTTCTGGAACAAAATCTCTATTAGACATTTTATTGTTTTTTTTCAACATCTGGAGCATCGACATCGGCCGACCACGTTTTTTCCCCTTATCTAAAACATATCACACATCGTTACAAAATGTAGGGTATTATAGGGCCATCCTAATTACATTTTGTAGCAAGTTAATATATAAGTACTACTGGGCCCGTCAGAAAAGTCATTCACGGGTTCTCGCAAGCAAAGTATTTTCCATCAGGCCCAGAATTTTTTTTTATTGTCTATATACACATCGACTAACATTATACCCTGTAGAACACTAGTTTTATTTTTTTTTATTTTCCCACGTGGCATTTTTTTTCCCTCTCCACGATCAGCTAAAGATCTTCTTACTTGCCCGAGATTTTTTCCCTTTTTGCTCACGCGCCCCGGGCGGACGCCTGACATTTGGGCAATACCCTGTAAAGCGATCATATTGTTTTTTTTTGAATACGTATATTTTCCCGGCGAAATATTCAAAAGCAGGAAAGGACAAATACTCGGAAGAGGCGATAGAGCCGTTCTACAGCGAGGATTTGTGAGGAGTAACAGAAGGAACAACATGCTTGCTACCAGGAGAAGCATCTAGAACAATAGGGAAAACTCGATCCAGGCGTCCACCATTTGTGCAAGGGGCAAATTATTTTTTTGACCATTTTGCTTAGTTGTTTTTTTTCTCTCTCTTCATGACGAGTAGCAGCGGGCCCAGAAAATTAGCAGCTCTAGTCCGTCGCACAACGGAAGATTTTGGTTGCTGTTTCCAGATCGCGGAGACCGGAAGAGAGAGGCGAGGTCGCGACGAGGGCACCGCCGCCAGCATGGATCGCGTACTCCGAGCACCACCGTTGCGGTATTACGGCGCACCAGCGCTGGACATATCAATGACGCCTAGCGGCCGCCCAGGCATAGCACCGCCACCAAACAGTCCTCGGTGCTCGGACGATAGCCGCTCGACTGAGCCCAACATGGCCATCACGGGCTCCGTGCCGACCATGAGTCCGGTATCGTTAGCCGCAAGAGAAGCCGCCGCCCAAGAGCCGGACGTCGCCAGGGCAGCCGTCGGTTGGGGCCAAGTCAATTGGGTTGCAGCTCCAGCAGCGTGGCACCTCCGCGGCTTGTACGGGCTAGTTCCAGTTGCCTTCTGGATTGTGTCGACAGGGCCCGAAACCACGCCCGTGGCCGGAACATCAGAGTTCGCGTGAGCACCGGCGGAAGGATGTTCCAGATCCAGATATGACGGAACGGAACCGTCACTGTGACCTATATCCCGCCGGAATAAAATCTTTTTAGATTTCTCAGTCCCTAGCTGATTCATGTCTTTTTTTTTCCCTCTTTTTTTTGCTTATATAACAAGCAGAGCTGCAGCGCAGGCAGAAACACAACGCAAGCAGAGCTACAGCGTAGGCCAACGCAAGCAGAGACACCGCGTGCGCAAGCTACAACCTGGCTCTGCCGCTACAAGGGCGGGCTGCGCTACAAGCTGGCTCTGTCGCCACGAGCGCGGGCAGAATTCCAAGCGAGCGAATTCTGCGCCTCGTGCGCGAGCAGCAGCCACAGGCTGGCTCTGACGCCACAAGGGCGAGCAGAGGGCTAGGCGACATTTGGTCGCGACGCGTACACGAGCAGCACTACATTCACGGCCTCTGCCGACGTCGGCTGCGATCGCTACCGGTCTCATGGCTTGAGCCCAAACAGCGAGAAAACGGTCAAGCAAGAACCTTCACCGCGAGCAGTCGTCTTCACTAAGTAAACAAAGAGTCAATCAAGAACCTTCACCGCGAGCAGTCGTCTTTATTAAGCAAAAGAAATCAACGCTAGCAAAAGCAAGAAAACTAAACATAGAAACGTGAATCATAACTGAATCGAAAGGGAGTTACTTTTGAACCGTCACCGCGAACAGTCGTCTTTACTAATGAAACAACTCAACGCAAGCAAAGCAAGAAACAAAGCAAAGCAACTTGAATCAATAATTTAGTCAAAGACCCTATGCCTGAATTATCATTTTTCTCGGAAACAATCAACGGTCCTGCAAACGAAATAACATTTTTTCGGAAACAATCAACGATCCTGCGAGTGAATAAACATTTTTTCTCGAAAACAATCAACGGTCCTGCAACTCGTTAACCTTCAACTAATCCAGCCGCGACTGGTTACTTTCGGAAAACTACGCAAGCGGAAGGCTTAGTGTTCAACCACGTGCGTCTAACAGAAAGAAACGCTTTTCGCTCATCGCCACCAACCAAACACGTGCACCGGGCAACATGGTCAGCGTCAGCTGGGTGTACTACCGGCGTCGAGAACAACTGATAGCGATAGCGGCAGAGTTTGGTCTCGATCCGGAAGGAACCGTTACGGAACTCCGTACCCGGGTCGCCGCATTCGTTTCGTTGTACACCCATAACGAGCAGGTGAACCAGCGCTTGGTAGCAACAGACAGTTGTACTATTGCTGGCGCTGTGGCAATCGAGGAACAAAGACGACGGAGTGTTGCGGCTTGGCTTCGGGAAACGGACAGCGGCCTTACCTGCCCCAGGACCAGGTGAGGGCTGCCGCGAACCCGTCCAGGGAATAGATCCAGTCATGCGAGTGGAGAAGGCGCGCATCGTGGCACAGGTCAAGATCGAGGGCCAGGTGAGGCAAGCCACCATAGACACTGGAGCCACGAGGAGCTTCATAAGCGAGAGTGCAGCCGGCCAACTCGGCCATAGCCAGCTACGAGATGTGCGAGCCAAGGTCAGCATGGCAGACGGCAGCCGCGCCACCGTGTGCAAGGCACTCGTCGCGACAGTGCAGCTCGGTGGAAATTGCGCTTGCATACCCTTCCTGGAGCTGTCAACCGTCGTGGACGATGTGATTTTGGGCATAGATTTCCTTTGTGCCATCCGCGCCTCACTGCATTGTGGACCAGTGCATTTGCGTTTGACCCCAGCATGCTTGAAGACCCCCACAGGACGTCGTAACGCCAACCGCGCCATCTCGGCGAGCCAGGATCCCCTTCCCGGTTGGGAAACGGCATTGGGCGGAACCATCGAAGCACTCATCACGCACACCCTGTCCGCACCAGCAAAGCATCACGAAGACCCCTTCGGGGGAACCACAGCCGGACCAGGCGACCTGTCCGCATCAGCACAGACGCATCACGAAGCCCGAACCACAGCCGGACCAGGCGACCTGTCCGCACTAGCAAAGCATCACGAAGACCCCTTCGGGGGAACCACAGCCGGACCAGGCGACCTGTCCACACCAGCAAAGCATCACGAAGACCCCTTCGGGGGAACCACAGCCGGACCAGGCGACCTGTCCGCACCAGCAAAGCATCACGAAGACCCCTTCGGGGGAACCACAGCCGGACCAGGCGACCTGTCCTCACTAGCAAAGCATCACGAAGACCCCTTCGGGGAAACCACAGCCGGGACACACTGTCCTCCCGCAATGCAACCAGGCAATCCCACGCGAGTCCAGAAAGACCCAAGGACGGGCAACCAACGTAATGTGTATCAAGACCCTTTCGGGGGCAATCCCACGCGAGTCCCTCAAGACCCAAAGGCGGGCACACCACGCAACCAAGAAGACGCTCCGACAACCCCGGCACAGGAAGACGAGGAGGACCATGAGACGAAGACGACTGAGGATACCCGTTCCACCGGGCCAAGTTCTTGGGGACCCCTTGAAGATGGCGAGCCATCTCAACGTCCCTACCCCTTCGGGGAAACCACGGCCGAGGTATGCGCCTTAGCAATACCCCCGGCAGCCGATCCTCATGCCAACGAGGCGGACGATGACGACCCCAGTGAATCAAGATCAGGTCAAGAGGAAGAACCTAACCTGGAGCCATGGGTACGAGACTTCCTGGAGCAGGAGCTAGCGCAGTTTGAGACGTTGACTGTAGTCACGCACATCGCAGAGCACGTGATCACCATGAAGGATGACCGCCCGATCAAACAGCGGTACTACCCGAAGAATCCAGCCATGCAGCGCATCATCGACGAGCAAGTCGACGAGCTTCTGAAGAATAATTGCATCGAGCCATCCAAGAGCCCTCATAGCGCCCCAATCGTACTCGTGGGGAAGAAGACCGGCGACGTCCGGATGTGCATCGAATACCGACAGCTGAACGCCAACTCTATCCCGGATGCGTATCCGCTGCCAAGGATCCACCACATCCTGGAGCGTCTACGCAACGCGAAATACATCTCGACCCTGGCACTATGACTATGGCACGCGGCAGCCGGGAATACACCGCATTCACCGTACCGGGACGCGGCCTTTTCCATTGGAAAGTGATGCCGTTCGGCCTTCACTCAGCGCCTGCCACCTTCCAGAGAGCTTTGGACAGCGTCATAGGTCCTGACATGGAGCCATTCGACTTCGCGTATCTCGATGACATCATCGTGAGCGGAGCATCGCTGGAGGAGCATGTACGCAACCTAGGAGAGGTGCTCAGGAGACTAAGGCAAGCCAACTTGCGGCTCAACCGAGCCAAATGCAAATTCTTCCGACGCAGCGTCGTGGCCGACGCTCTGTCTCGCCAGCCACTAGAAATAGCATTGCAACTGACACGAGAGGAAGAACCCAACTGTAAATGGATAACACGGCTCACCAAACGCATCCGAGAGGCTCCGGACCGATTTCCGGATTTCGCAATTGAAGGAAACCAAGTATACCGTCACCTCGGTCACCGGACAGAAGAGGAAGACTACGTACCTTGGAAGTTGTGCGTCGCGTTCGACCATCGCCCCAGAGTACTAGCCGAATGCCACGACCACCCCACCGCTGGACACTTGGGTATCCGGAAGACGATCGCTCGGATCAGTCAACGGTACTACTGGCTCGGATTGTTCCGTGACGTAGCTCGCTACGTGAAGCAGTGCGAGAAGTGCCAAAAATTCAAAGTGAGCCAACTTAAGTCTGCAGGTCGGATGCTGAGACGTCAAGTGGAGGAGCCCTTCGTAACACTTTGCGCGGATTTCGTTGGTCCACTCCCACGTTCCAAGCATGGGAATACCATGCTCCTAGTATTCTTCGACGCGTTTACCAAGTGGGTCGAGCTAATCCCCTTACGGAAAGCGACCTCAGCACACCTAGAACGAGCCTTCCGAGAGACCATCCTCAGCAGATTTGGTGTACCACAGCGTTTTGTGTGCGAGTCGATCCTTTCGTGCTTTTTGCCAAACCGCCGGCATCGAGTTGCAGCACACCGCCCCGTACAGCCCACAACAGAATCCGACCGAGCGCGCGAATCGGACCATCAAGACGATGATCGCGCAAAGCATCTGTGGGGACCAAAAGACGTGGGACGACCTTCTGCCAGAAATCATGCTGGCAATCAACACCAGTGTCTCGGACACGACCGGATTCAGTCCAGCGTTCCTAGTCCAAGGACGAGAACCCCGACTCCCTGGAGCACTCTACGACGAGGTCACATCCGGTAACGGACGGGAACAGGAGGCACCAGAAGACAAGGCCAGACGACTCCAGGAGATCTTCAGGATAGTGAAGGAAAACACGCATCGGGTCACGATCGACCAGGCTCGCCATTACAACCTCCGACGTCGCGAGTGGACATCAACCGAGATAATTCTACTTCCTATTTATCATCAACTGAGATGACTATCCATGCTTGTTCGGGGACTGGGGGCCCTGCCTTAAAATGTCATGAGCTGCCCCAGGCGAACAGGCCCGCTACTTCATCGTTTACAACCTCCGACGTCGCGAGTGGACATCAACCGCCATGCCGGCAAGCGTCACTTTTTCTGACGGGCTCGCAGCACCACAGCCTGCAACAACAATAGTAACGACGACATTGCAGCGTGCGCACACCAGTGCAGCCGCCACAGCCTGCAACAACAACGGCAACGACCACGTCCGAGTGTGTGTGTGTGTGCGTACCAGTGCAGCCGCCGCAGTCTGCAGCAACAACGGCAACTTACTAGTTTTTTTTTTTTTTTTTTTTATTTCGGTAAAGTAACACAAATAAACAAGGAACAGATATTTAAAGATAGGAGACTAGACAAATAGATATAGAGGAAAAATAAACGTAGACTAGACTAAGGGGCCCATAAGATCTCGCGGTACTATTCCGCGGGGCAAGGCTTCGCGGGATCCTGGGCGAGCATTTTAATATGCCCCACCGTTGACTGCGTTCCTTCTGCGCTCTCTCTCCAGTTGGCGCAGCTTTGTGGTTGCTCGAGCTGCGAACGTGCATACCGCCGACCAGTTCTCCTCCTTCTCAAGCATGCAGCTTATCACGTTTTCTACTGTGAGTTGTGCTCCAATAGTCGCTTCCAATTCGTCCCTCTCACTAGAGAATCTTCGGCAGGTGAACAGGATGTGCTCAGCAGTCTCTTCCTCCTCTGGATAGCACCATAGGCAGTATGGATCACCTTCGTGTCCAAATCTGTGGAGGTAGCTCCGAAAGCACCCATGTCCGCTCAAGAGCTGCGTCAAGTGAAAGTTGACAAAGCCGAATTTGCGACTAAGCCACCTTCCCAGATCGTGGATGAGTCGATGTGTCCAACGACCTTTCGATGAAGCATCCCACCTTGTTTGCCATTTCCTCACGCTCTCTTCCCTCGCTGTTTTGACAATCTGGCTGTGTCCAATGGGGTGCTCCCTGCTTTTCTCATTATGAATGGCAGCCCTCTCCGTAGCCAGCAGGTCAAGTGGCACCATTCCCGCAATTAGCAGAGCCGCATCTTCAGAGATAGTCCGGAAACCGCTACATACTCTGAGAGCACCGAGCCTGTAGGTCGACTGCAGTCCCCTCCGGTAGGACTTGACTTGCATCGCTTGTGCCCAGACCGGGGCACCGTACAGCATTGTTGCTTTGACTACATTCTGTAGTAGCAGCCTGCGCCCTTGCTTAGGCCCGCGGGTGTTCAGCATTATTCGGTTTAATGCATGTCCGATTGCTGCTGCTTTTCTGCCAATGTGCTCCAGGTGCTCCCTGTAGCTTAGCCGCGTATCAATTAAAACTCCGAGGTACCTAATTGCTCGGGTTGAAGCTATGGTGGCTGTCCCCAGGTTTATGTGGGCTACCTCGACGACCTTCCTGCTGCTTATGAGCACAGCTTCGGTCTTGTGGTCAGCAAGTTGAAGGCCAACAGAATTTAGCCAATCCCTGACTGCTGCGGCTGCTGCACTGCATAACAATTCCGCCTCTGGAAGGTGTTTAGCGGTGACGACAAGTGCTATGTCGTCGGCAAAGCCCACTATGGTCGCGTTCTCAGGAAGCTCCAGCCTGAGGATACCGTCGTACATGACGTTCCATAGTAATGGTCCAAGAACTGAGCCCTGTGGAACTCCTCCGGACACTCTGTAGCTCCTCTTCCCTGCATCCGTACGGTAGTGCAGTACCCGGTTGCGGAAATAGTCACCTATGATGCACATCAGGTAACTCGGCGTGTTGAAGCCTCGGAGAGACTCGAGAATGCAATCCCAGTTTGCCGAGTTGAATGCATTCTTTACGTCGAATGTCACAACTAGACAATACTTTTTTCTGCCTCCTCGCCATCTGCTGCCTTGAATTGCATTTTTGGCAATGCTGGTTACTCTGGCGATGGCGTCTACCGTCGACCGAGCTTTACGAAAGCCGTATTGCAGAGGGGAAAGGTCGCCAGCTTCTCGGATTGCTTGTTCTAGCCTACTGCATATAAGACGCTCCAGCACTTTACCGGCTGTATCTATCAAGCAGATAGGGCGGTATGATGATGGCATCTCCGGGGGTTTACCTGGTTTCGGGATGAGCACCAAGTTTTGGATTTTCCAAGCACTGGGGAAGGTTCCTTGCTTGATGCATTTCCCAAACACATCTGCGAAGCTATCCGGTCGAAGCATTAGAGCCAGTTTTAATGCCTTGTTGGGGATTGCATCTGGACCTGGCGCTTTAGAATCGCGGATGACGCTTGCCGCTTTAAGGATCTCATCCACGGTCACCACAGGGGCTTCGAGGAACAGCTGGGGCGTAGGTGTCGGATCCAGTGGTTGGGAATTCGTGGAGCCAGGGAAAAGAGTTTCCACAATCTCCTTCATTTTCTGCACATCCTTAGGAGCCGTTTGGGTTTGCACATTAAATTTTTTTACTGCGAGCTTGTATGCCAGTCCCCAGATGTCGTTTTCGGCATCATCACAAAGCTCCAGGAACCGCTCCGATTTGCTTCGCCGGATTGCTTTTTTTAGTACCCGACGCCTTAGACTGTACTCAAGCCTTCTGTCCTCGAATTCTGGTCTTCCCCTGGAACGATGCAGCAGTCTTCTTGCGGTGATGCACCGTCGTCTCGCTTCCGCAATCTCCTCTGTCCACCAGTAAACGGGCTCGTGGTTCCGCTTAAAGCCACGCCGTTGCTTCATGCTCGCCTCGCATGCTCCTGTGATTTCCTGCATTAATAGGACCGCACTTCGCTCCGCGTTCGGGTCTTGGGCGGGGGCATGAAACGTCTCTGCGAAAATCCCAGCGTTCATTGTGTCTGCTCTGTAGGCCTTCTCCGCTGGTGTCCTGCTGGCTGGTGCTGCCGGTCGCCGAACGAGTTGCCGAACGAGTTCCACAACTATGGCATTGTGATCGCTCGCAGTGTATGCCTCACTGACGGCCCACCGAGCGTGGCTCCATAAGGAGCAGCTCACGAATGTGAGGTCTATTATGGATCCCACGCCGGCTCTGCAGAATGTGTGCTGCCTTCCACTGTTCAGTAGAGCAACGTCAAGTGAAGCGAAGGATTCCAATACAGCTTGTCCTCTGGAATTTGTAGAAATGCTGCCCCATTCCTCTGCCCAGGCATTGAAATCCCCGGCTATGACGACCTGTGGTTTGCCCCTCGCGTCGTCAACTAGGTCATCCAGTATGGCTGTAAATTCCGAGAGTGTGAGGCTGGGTGCCAGGTAGCAGCTATATAGCCATAGCTCGCCAAATTTAGCTCTCACGAAGCCACGGGATGAGCGTTGCGACTCCAGCTGGTGCTGCTGTGACCCGCATGTCCAGATTGCTGCCTTGCCATCTGAATCTGCTGCATAGTTTGGGCCCTGGATGGATTTGTAGGGCTCGCTCAGTAGTGCCACGTCTACCGACAGTTCGCGAACTGTTTGTTTTAGTAGGTCTTGGGCGGCCGCACAGTGGTTCAGGTTGAGTTGTAGCATTTTCACCATTTTGGAGTAGGACCGGCTCCGCTATTCGTCGACAGGGGACATCTTCTACTGCCAGCGTGGTGTTTCGTCTCCTTCCTGTTTGCCGCTGTGCATATAAAGCACATTGGCTCGTTCGTGCAGTTAGCTGCTCTGTGACCCTCTTGTCCGCAGCGTAGGCAGCAGCCCGTGCGGTTCACCGTGTTCTTGCAAGATGCAGCGATATGGCCAAACTCCAGGCATCTGTAACACCTTTTTCTCGGCTCCCTCTCTCTTACTCTGCACCTGGTCCATCCTATTTTAAGCTTGCCCTCTTTCAGGACTTTACTGGCGGTCACTATCGGGATGCTGACAACGGCTACTTGCGATCCATCGTATCCGGGTCTTAAAATCTTGATCACCGTTTCGTCAAGTGTCGCGTCCGCATGTGGAGCCAAGGCTGCGAGAATATCTTCTCTTGTGGCGAGACAGTCGATATCCCTGATTTCCAGCGAGGTTTCCTGGGAGATGGCCCTAACCCTAGCCTGCTGGCCCAGCGCTTCTCCAATATCGGCTTTCATCTTATCCATCGTCGCTTTACAGTCGCCATCCATTTCCAGCACCAAGCCATTCTGTGCTGTTTTTCTAACCCTTCGTACATGCTCGCCCACGCTCTGCAGTTTGTTGTCCTCCCGTCTAGTGACCAGGCGAAGAATGTCACTATAGGACTTGCCAGGTCCGCCTATTCGCGGACGCTCCCGCCGCTCTGTCCAGTCGTCCCAGATGTTATACAAATTTTCTGTAAACAGACCCTGGCCGGACTGAGACGCAGACCCCGGCTGGAAAAGCTTCGTTACAGATGGCGCCCGAGCAGGGACTTCTGGAACAAAATCTCTATTAGACATTTTATTGTTTTTTTTCAACATCTGGAGCATCGACATCGGCCGACCACGTTTTTTCCCCTTATCTAAAACATATCACACATCGTTACAAAATGTAGGGTATTATAGGGCCATCCTAATTACATTTTGTAGCAAGTTAATATATAAGTACTACTGGGCCCGTCAGAAAAGTCATTCACGGGTTCTCGCAAGCAAAGTATTTTCCATCAGGCCCAGAATTTTTTTTTATTGTCTATATACACATCGACTAACATTATACCCTGTAGAACACTAGTTTTATTTTTTTTTATTTTCCCACGTGGCATTTTTTTTCCCTCTCCACGATCAGCTAAAGATCTTCTTACTTGCCCGAGATTTTTTCCCTTTTTGCTCACGCGCCCCGGGCGGACGCCTGACATTTGGGCAATACCCTGTAAAGCGATCATATTGTTTTTTTTTGAATACGTATATTTTCCCGGCGAAATATTCAAAAGCAGGAAAGGACAAATACTCGGAAGAGGCGATAGAGCCGTTCTTCAGCGAGGATTTGTGAGGAGTAACAGAAGGAACAACATGCTTGCTACCAGGAGAAGCATCTAGAACAATAGGGAAAACTCGATCCAGGCGTCCACAATTTGTGCAAGGGGCAAATTATTTTTTTGACCATTTTGCTTAGTTGTTTTTTTTCTCTCTCTTCATGACGAGTAGCAGCGGGCCCAGAAAACAGCACCAAGGAACCGAACGGGTGATCGCTTATGTCAGCCGTCGACTAGTCAAGGCGGAAGAAAACTATTCGGCCACGGAGAAGGAGTGCTTGGCCATAGTCTGGGCCATCCGTAAACTGAGGAGCTACTTGGAAGGCTACCGGTTCGACGTGGTAACCGACCACCTCGCACTCAAATGGCTCAACAGCATCGACAACCCGACTGGACGAATAGCACGATGGGCCCTGGAGCTACAACAATACCAGTTCGACATACACTACCGCCGAGGCAAGCAGAACGTCGTGGCCGACGCTCTGTCTCGCCAGCCACTAGAAATAGCATTGCAACTGACACGAGAGGAAGAACCCAACTGTAAATGGATAACACGGCTCACCAAACGCATCCGAGAGGCTCCGGACCGATTTCCGGATTTCGCAATTGAAGGAAACCAAGTATACCGTCACCTCGGTCACCGGACAGAAGAGGAAGACTACGTACCTTGGAAGTTGTGCGTCGCGTTCGACCATCGCCCCAGAGTACTAGCCGAATGCCACGACCACCCCACCGCTGGACACTTGGGTATCCGGAAGACGATCGCTCGGATCAGTCAACGGTACTACTGGCTCGGATTGTTCCGTGACGTAGCTCGCTACGTGAAGCAGTGCGAGAAGTGCCAAAAATTCAAAGTGAGCCAACTTAAGTCTGCAGGTCGGATGCTGAGACGTCAAGTGGAGGAGCCCTTCGTAACACTTTGCGCGGATTTCGTTGGTCCACTCCCACGTTCCAAGCATGGGAATACCATGCTCCTAGTATTCTTCGACGCGTTTACCAAGTGGGTCGAGCTAATCCCCTTACGGAAAGCGACCTCAGCACACCTAGAACGAGCCTTCCGAGAGACCATCCTCAGCAGATTTGGTGTACCACAGCGTTTTGTGTGCGAGTCGATCCTTTCGTGCTTTTTGCCAAACCGCCGGCATCGAGTTGCAGCACACCGCCCCGTACAGCCCACAACAGAATCCGACCGAGCGCGCGAATCGGACCATCAAGACGATGATCGCGCAAAGCATCTGTGGGGACCAAAAGACGTGGGACGACCTTCTGCCAGAAATCATGCTGGCAATCAACACCAGTGTCTCGGACACGACCGGATTCAGTCCAGCGTTCCTAGTCCAAGGACGAGAACCCCGACTCCCTGGAGCACTCTACGACGAGGTCACATCCGGTAACGGACGGGAACAGGAGGCACCAGAAGACAAGGCCAGACGACTCCAGGAGATCTTCAGGATAGTGAAGGAAAACACGCATCGGGTCACGATCGACCAGGCTCGCCATTACAACCTCCGACGTCGCGAGTGGACATCAACCGAGATAATTCTACTTCCTATTTATCATCAACTGAGATGACTATCCATGCTTGTTCGGGGACTGGGGGCCCTGCCTTAAAATGTCATGAGCTGCCCCAGGCGAACAGGCCCGCTACTTCATCGTTTACAACCTCCGACGTCGCGAGTGGACATCAACCGCCATGCCGGCAAGCGTCACTTTTTCTGACGGGCTCGCAGCACCACAGCCTGCAACAACAATAGTAACGACGACATTGCAGCGTGCGCACACCAGTGCAGCCGCCACAGCCTGCAACAACAACGGCAACGACCACGTCCGAGTGTGTGTGTGTGTGCGTACCAGTGCAGCCGCCGCAGTCTGCAGCAACAACGGCAACTTACTAGTGTGTGTGTGTGTGTGTGCCCTTTCAGCCGCCACAGCCAGCCACAACAGGAGCCACACAGCGCAGCGTAGCGCTACCAGCCGCAACACGACCACAACCAGCCACAACAGGAGCCACACAGCGCAGCGCTTCCAGCCGCAACACGCCCCTTTTTGGTGTGTGTGTGTGTGAGCAGTGCAGCCGCCACAGCCTGCAACAACAACAGCAACGACGACATTACAGCGTGCGTACACCAGGGCAGCCGCCACAGCCTGCAACAACAACGGCAACGACCACGTGCTAGTGTGTGTGTGTGTGCCCTTGCAGCCGCCACAGCCAGCCACAACAGGAGCCACACAGCGCAGCGCAGCGCTACCAGCCGCAACACACCTTACACGCTATACAGCGCAGCGCCGAGCCACCGGGCGCAACATTCAATGCAGGGACATCCCTCCTGAAAACCAACGACCAGTAGTTGGCAACGGGAGAGAAGCCAGAGCGGTGTGAAACCCGACAAGGAGCCACCTGCGGAAACGCAGCCATCGGATTGCATATCCGCCCCCTTGCTTTCTAATAGCGGGTAAGCTGGCCAGCGGCCTCTGTTTTCTCTACTCTTCTTGGTTCCGTCTATGGAACAGGGATCAACTCTTCTAACCGTGCGGCAACTTCTATGATACCAACCTTTGATAATTCTGGTGCAAGAAAACCCCAGTATGGGGCAATAAATAATTGACTTTTGTAGCGATGATCGTATGTTTTCTTTATTCCTCGTTCCCTTTGTGGGCAACCAATTCTCCTTCTTCCTCAGGTCATTACAGGTAACCGGAGGCGAGCCCAAGGAGGGGACGCACGTTCGATCCGACTGGCCGGACTTGGTGCCTCAGTGATGGCCCAGGAATAGAGATACGGTCTTATCGTCTCTATTCTAGGGTCCTCACTGGTGCACCAGGCCTGGTAACACCGGAGTCCGGTCCGTGGACAGAGTTACCGTCATACGGGCTTGTTGTCCACGGATCTGACCAGGCGGCCAGATCTGCGCGACGTTGAGGGCATCTTGGGAAGGAGAGACACCGTCATACGGTTTCTCCTTCCTGGGCTGCATCCTTGAACGCCGCCGGAATGGATCGAACTTGCGTCTCAAATTTGGAAGAGGGAGGTGCGAGGAGAGTGACGCAACGGGTCTCGAGAGTCCCTCCTCGGCCTCCTAAGCCAATCTTGGGTTCGCCGCCAGGTCATCCTAGCCGATCTTCGAGCGAGAACGTCCGCCTATTCGCGGACGCTCCCGCCGCTCTGTCCAGTCGTCCCAGATGTTATACAAATTTTCTGTAAACAGACCCTGGCCGGACTGAGACGCAGACCCCGGCTGGAAAAGCTTCGTTACAGATGGCGCCCGAGCAGGGACTTCTGGAACAAAATCTCTATTAGACATTTTATTGTTTTTTTTCAACATCTGGAGCATCGACATCGGCCGACCACGTTTTTTCCCCTTATCTAAAACATATCACACATCGTTACAAAATGTAGGGTATTATAGGGCCATCCTAATTACATTTTGTAGCAAGTTAATATATAAGTACTACTGGGCCCGTCAGAAAAGTCATTCACGGGTTCTCGCAAGCAAAGTATTTTCCATCAGGCCCAGAATTTTTTTTTTAATGTCTATATACACATCGACTAACATTATACCCTGTAGAACACTAGTTTTATTTTTTTTTATTTTCCCACGTGGCATTTTTTTTCCCTCTCCACGATCAGCTAAAGATCTTCTTACTTGCCCGAGATTTTTTCTCTTTTTGCTCACGCGCCCCGGGCGGACGCCTGACATTTGGGCAATACCCTGTAAAGCGATCATATTGTTTTTTTTTGAATACGTATATTTTCCCGGCGAAATATTCAAAAGCAGGAAAGGACAAATACTCGGAAGAGGCGATAGAGCCGTTCTTCAGCGAGGATTTGTGAGGAGTAACAGAAGGAACAACATGCTTGCTACCAGGAGAAGCATCTAGAACAATAGGGAAAACTCGATCCAGGCGTCCACCATTTGTGCAAGGGGCAAATTATTTTTTTGACCATTTTGCTTAGTTGTTTTTTTTCTCTCTCTTCATGACGAGTAGCAGCGGGCCCAGAAAATTAGCAGCTCTAGTCCGTCGCACAACGGAAGATTTTGGTTGCAGTTTCCAGATCGCGGAGACCGGAAGAGAGAGGCGAGGTCGCGACGAGGGCACCGCCGCCAGCATGGATCGCGTACTCCGAGCACCACCGTTGCGGTATTACGGCGCACCAGCGCTGGACATATCAATGACGCCTAGCGGCCGCCCAGGCATAGCACCGCCACCAAACAGTCCTCGGTGCTCGGACGATAGCCGCTCGACTGAGCCCAACATGGCCATCACGGGCTCCGTGCCGACCATGAGTCCGGTATCGTTAGCCGCAAGAGAAGCCGCCGCCCAAGAGCCGGACGTAGCCAGGGCAGCCGTCGGTTGGGGCCAAGTCAATTGGGTTGCAGCTCCAGCAGCGTGGCACCTCCGCGGCTTGCACGGGCTAGTTCCAGTTGCCCTTCTGGATTGTGTCGACAGGGCCCGAAACCACGCCCGTGGCCGGAACATCAGAGTTCGCGTGAGCACCGGCGGAAGGATGTTCCAGATCCAGATATGACGGAACGGAACCATCACTGTGACCTATATCCCGCCGGAATAAAATCTTTTTAGATTTCTCAGTCCCTAGCTGATTCATGTCTTTTTTTTTCCCTCTTTTTTTTGCTTATATAACAAGCAGAGCTGCAGCGCAGGCAGAAACACAACGCAAGCAGAGCTACAGCGTAGGCCAACGCAAGCAGAGACACCGCGTGCGACCACAAAGCTACAACCTGGCTCTGCCGCTACAAGGGCGGGCTGCGCTACAAGCTGGCTCTGTCGCCACGAGCGCGGGCAGAATTCCAAGCGAGCGAATTCTGCGCCTCGTGCGCGAGCAGCAGCCACAGGCTGGCTCTGACGCCACAAGGGCGAGCAGAGGGCTAGGCGACATTTGGTCGCGACGCGTACACGAGCAGCACTACATTCACGGCCTCTGCCGAAGTCGGCTGCGATCGCTACCGGTCTCATGGCTTGAGCCCAAACAGCGAGAAAACGGTCAAGCAAGAACCTTCACCGCGAGCAGTCGTCTTCACTAAGTAAACAAAGAGTCAATCAAGAACCTTCACCGCGAGCAGTCGTCTTTATTAAGCAAAAGAAATCAACGCTAGCAAAAGCAAGAAAACTAAACATAGAAACGTGAATCATAACTGAATCGAAAGGGAGTTACTTTTGAACCGTCACCGCGAACAGTCGTCTTTACTAATGAAACAACTCAACGCAAGCAAAGCAAGAAACAAAGCAAAGCAACTTGAATCAATAATTTAGTCAAAGACCCTATGCCTGAATAAACATTTTTCTCGGAAACAATCAACGGTCCTGCAAACGAAATAACATTTTTTCGGAAACAATCAACGATCCTGCGAGTGAATAAACATTTTTTCTCGAAAACAATCAAAGGTCCTGCAACTCGTTAACCTTCAACTAATCCAGCCGCGACTGGTTACTTTCGGAAAACTACGCAAGCGGAAGGCTTAGTGTTCAACCACGTGCGTCTAACAGAAAGAAACGCTTTTCGCTCATCGCCACCAACCAAACACGTGCACCGGGCAACATGGTCAGCGTCAGCTGGGTGTACTACCGGCGTCGAGAACAACTGATAGCGATAGCGGCAGAGTTTGGTCTCGATCCGGAAGGAACCGTTACGGAACTCCGTACCCGGGTCGCCGCATTCGTTTCGTTGTACACCCATAACGAGCAGGTGAACCAGCGCTTGGTAGAACTGGAACAACAATACCGGGATGCCTCGGGATCCGACCGCAGCGACACCAAGAGTCGATCCCGCAGTGTCTCACCAGTCCCAAGGGACCAAGTTGTGCCACAAGTGATCGTGACGGAGCCGGGCAATCCACCACCGGAGACTCGAACGAGCAGTCGGCTTGTCCGAGGGAATCGCAACCATTCCCCGGCCATGCAGAACACAGGCCGCACGGAGACACCATATCGCACGATAGCGGAGAAAGTGCATCGATGGGGCATTCACTTCGATGGACAATCGGATCCACTAAGCTTTATCGCCGCAGCCCACCTGATCGACCTGGCCCACCTTTCACAAGCCATTCCAGAACTGCTTACTGGGAATGCTAGTGACTGGTTCCGTGTCAGTCGGTTGCAGGGATCATCATGGGCCACCTTCAAGCAGGATTTCCTAGACTTTTTCTTGCCCCCTCGATATTTTTAGCGCCTGGAGGACCAGATACGAGCAAGGCAACAGCGGCCGGGGGAACCTTTCAAGATGTACATCGTGGAGCTAAGGTTGCTCATGAAGCGAGCAAGCTATTCCGGAACACAGGAGCTGGATCGAGCATATGAGAACTTGCTCCCGGAATACCAGCTGTATATCCGGCGCCATGAGGCGTACTCACTTGCGCAACTGACGCAGTTGGCCACGGACTTCGAGTTTGTACGGGAGCGCGAACGGCAGAGCGGTGGACCCGCACAACTGGGCCTAGCCATAGCCCACAACCGGGATGAACCAGCCGTCGTGGTCAAACATCGGAATCCTTTCCGAGACCCTCAGCCTAGTCATCAACTTCCAGGAGGAGAACCTCACGTCAGCAGGATGTTACAGGAGTCCGCACCAGCCATCGAAGTACAGCGGGCTTGCAGGCGCTGTGGTGAAATCGGTCACCAGGCTCGAGACTGCCGCAACAGACAGTTGTACTATTGCTGGCGCTGTGGCAAACGAGGAACAAAGACGACGGAGTGTTGCGGCTTGGCTTCGGGAAACGGACAGCGGCCTTACCTGCCCCAGGACCAGGTGAGGGCTGCCGCGAACCCGTCCAGGGAATAGATCCAGTCATGCGAGTGGAGAAGGCGCGCATCGTGGCACAGGTCAAGATCGAGGGCCAGGTGAGGCAAGCCACCATAGACACTGGAGCCACGAGGAGCTTCATAAGCGAGAGTGCAGCCGGCCAACTCGGCCATAGCCAGCTACGAGATGTGCGAGCCAAGGTCAGCATGGCAGACGGCAGCCGCGCCACCGTGTGCAAGGCACTCGTCGCGACAGTGCAGCTCGGTGGAAATTGCGCTTGCATACCCTTCCTGGAGCTGTCAACCGTCGTGGACGATGTGATTTTGGGCATAGATTTCCTTTGTGCCATCCGCGCCTCACTGCATTGTGGACCAGTGCATTTGCGTTTGACCCCAGCATGCTTGAAGACCCCCACAGGACGTCGTAACGCCAACCGCGCCATCTCGGCGAGCCAGGATCCCCTTCCCGGTTGGGAAACGGCATTGGGCGGAACCATCGAAGCACTCATCACGCACACCCTGTCCGCACCAGCAAAGCATCACGAAGACCCCTTCGGGGGAACCACAGCCGGACCAGGCGACCTGTCCTCACTAGCAACGCATCACGAAGACCCCTTCGGGGGAACCACAGCCGGACCAGGCGACCTGTCCGCACTAGCAAAGCATCACGAAGGCATCCCCTTCGGGGAAACCACAGCCGGGACACACTGTCCTCCCGCAATGCAACCAGGCAATCCCACGCGAGTCCAGAAAGACCCAAGGACGGGCAACCAACGTAATGTGTATCAAGACCCTTTCGGGGGCAATCCCACGCGAGTCCCTCAAGACCCAAAGGCGGGCACACCACGCAACCAAGAAGACGCTCCGACAACCCCGGCACAGGAAGACGAGGAGGACCATGAGACGAAGACGACTGAGGATACCCGTTCCACCGGGCCAAGTTCTTGGGGACCCCTTGAAGATGGCGAGCCATCTCAACGTCCCTACCCCTTCGGGGAAACCACGGCCGAGGTATGCGCCTTAGCAATACCCCCGGCAGCCGATCCTCATGCCAACGAGGCGGACGATGACGACCCCAGTGAATCAAGATCAGGTCAAGAGGAAGAACCTAACCTGGAGCCATGGGTACGAGACTTCCTGGAGCAGGAGCTAGCGCAGTTTGAGACGTTGACTGGAGTCACGCACATCGCAGAGCACGTGATCACCATGAAGGATGACCGCCCGATCAAACAGCGGTACTACCCGAAGAATCCAGCCATGCAGCGCATCATCGACGAGCAAGTCGACGAGCTTCTGAAGAATAATTGCATCGAGCCATCCAAGAGCCCTCATAGCGCCCCAATCGTACTCGTGGGGAAGAAGACCGGCGACGTCCGGATGTGCATCGAATACCGACAGCTGAACGCCAACTCTATCCCGGATGCGTATCCGCTGCCAAGGATCCACCACATCCTGGAGCGTCTGCGCAACGCGAAATACATCTCGACCCTGGCACTATGACTATGGCACGCGGCAGCCGGGAATACACCGCATTCACCGTACCGGGACGCGGCCTTTTCCATTGGAAAGTGATGCCGTTCGGCCTTCACTCAGCGCCTGCCACCTTCCAGAGAGCTTTGGACAGCGTCATAGGTCCTGACATGGAGCCATTCGACTTCGCGTATCTCGATGACATCATCGTGAGCGGAGCATCGCTGGAGGAGCATGTACGCAACCTAGGAGAGGTGCTCAGGAGACTAAGGCAAGCCAACTTGCGGCTCAACCGAGCCAAATGCAAATTCTTCCGACGCAGTCTAGTGTACCTTGGGCACGTCATCAGTGGAGAGGGAATCCACACGGATCCCGACAAGATCACAGCAGTCCGAGAGCTACAACCACCAGCGACCTGCCGTGAGCTAAGACGCTGCCTAGGGATTGCGTCCTGGTACCGACGCTTCGTCCCGAACTTCGCCGACATCGTCCAACCCATGTCCCTCTTGCTTAAGAAGGGCCAGAAGTGGGACTGGAAACCCGAACAGCAGGCTGCATTCGAGGCACTCAAAGCGCGTCTGACGGAAGCCCCAGTCCTCGCCTGTCCGGACTTTAGCGAGAAGTTTGTTCTCCAAACCGACGCAAGCGACTGCGGGCTTGGAGCCGTACTAACACAACAGCACCAAGGAACCGAACGGGTGATCGCTTATGTCAGCCGTCGACTAGTCAAGGCGGAAGAAAACTATTCGGCCACGGAGAAGGAGTGCTTGGCCATAGTCTGGGCCATCCGTAAACTGAGGTGCTACTTGGAAGGCTACCGGTTCGACGTGGTAACCGACCACCTCGCACTCAAATGGCTCAACAGCATCGACAACCCGACTGGACGAATAGCACGATGGGCCCTGGAGCTACAACAATACCAGTTCGACATACACTACCGCCGAGGCAAGCAGAACGTCGTGGCCGACGCTCTGTCTCGCCAGCCACTAGAAATAGCATTGCAACTGACACGAGAGGAAGAACCCAACTGTAAATGGATAACACGGCTCACCAAACGCATCCGAGAGGCTCCGGACCGATTTCCGGATTTCGCAATTGAAGGAAACCAAGTATACCGTCACCTCGGTCACCGGACAGAAGAGGAAGACTACGTACCTTGGAAGTTGTGCGTCGCGTTCGACCATCGCCCCAGAGTACTAGCCGAATGCCACGACCACCCCACCGCTGGACACTTGGGTATCCGGAAGACGATCGCTCGGATCAGTCAACGGTACTACTGGCTCGGATTGTTCCGTGACGTAGCTCGCTACGTGAAGCAGTGCGAGAAGTGCCAAAAATTCAAAGTGAGCCAACTTAAGTCTGCAGGTCGGATGCTGAGACGTCAAGTGGAGGAGCCCTTCGTAACACTTTGCGCGGATTTCGTTGGTCCACTCCCACGTTCCAAGCATGGGAATACCATGCTCCTAGTATTCTTCGACGCGTTTACCAAGTGGGTCGAGCTAATCCCCTTACGGAAAGCGACCTCAGCACACCTAGAACGAGCCTTCCGAGAGACCATCCTCAGCAGATTTGGTGTACCACAGCGTTTTGTGTGCGAGTCGATCCTTTCGTGCTTTTTGCCAAACCGCCGGCATCGAGTTGCAGCACACCGCCCCGTACAGCCCACAACAGAATCCGACCGAGCGCGCGAATCGGACCATCAAGACGATGATCGCGCAAAGCATCTGTGGGGACCAAAAGACGTGGGACGACCTTCTGCCAGAAATCATGCTGGCAATCAACACCAGTGTCTCGGACACGACCGGATTCAGTCCAGCGTTCCAAGGACGAGAACCCCGACTCCCTGGAGCACTCTACGACGAGGTCACATCCGGTAACGGACGGGAACAGGAGGCACCAGATGACAAGGCCAAGAGATCTTCAGGATAGTGAAGGAAAACACGCATCGGGTCACGATCGACCAGGCTCGCCATTACAACCTCCGACGTCGCGAGTGGACATCAACCGAGATAATTCTACTTCCTATTTATCATCAACTGAGATGACTATCCATGCTTGTTCGGGGACTGGGGGCCCTGCCTTAAAATGTCATGAGCTGCCCCAGGCGAACAGGCCCGCTACTTCATCGTTTACAACCTCCGACGTCGCGAGTGGACATCAACCGCCATGCCGGCAAGCGTCACTTTTTCTGACGGGCTCGCAGCACCACAGCCTGCAACAACAATAGTAACGACGACATTGCAGCGTGCGCACACCAGTGCAGCCGCCACAGCCTGCAACAACAACGGCAACGACCACGTCCGAGTGTGTGTGTGTGTGCGTACCAGTGCAGCCGCCGCAGTCTGCAGCAACAACGGCAACTTACTAGTGTGTGTGTGTGTGTGTGTGCCCTTTCAGCCGCCACAGCCAGCCACAACAGGAGCCACACAGCGCAGCGTAGCGCTACCAGCCGCAACACGACCACAACCAGCCACAACAGGAGCCACACAGCGCAGCGCTTCCAGCCGCAACACGCCCCTTTTTGGTGTGTGTGTGTGTGAGCAGTGCAGCCGCCACAGCCTGCAACAACAACAGCAACGACGACATTACAGCGTGCGTACACCAGGGCAGCCGCCACAGCCTGCAACAACAACGGCAACGACCACGTGCTAGTGTGTGTGTGTGTGCCCTTGCAGCCGCCACAGCCAGCCACAACAGGAGCCACACAGCGCAGCGCAGCGCTACCAGCCGCAACACACCTTACACGCTATACAGCGCAGCGCCGAGCCACCGGCCGCAACGTTCAGTGTAGGGACATCCCTCCTGAAAACCAACGACCAGTAGTTGGCAACGGGAGAGAAGCCAGCGCGGTGTGAAACCCGACAAGGAGCCACCTGCGGAAACGCAGACATCGGATTGCATATCCGCCCCTTGCTTTCTAATAGCGGGTAAGCTGGCCAGCGGCCTCTGTTTTCTCTACTCTTCTTGGTTCCGTCTATGGAACAGGGATCAACTCCTCTAACCGTGCGGCAACTTCTATGATACCAACTAGAGGCCTGCACGAATCCATTCGAAACAGCAAACGAGACATTCATACACTCACATTGACCGGTATCACAGCCTACTCAACTGCCCGAATAGAATAAAGTAAGCATCATGTTTATACTTTAAAGATCGAGATGCTTGCTAAGATTTGAAGTTCCGAAACATGTGAATGGGGAAAATATACAACCAAAAACAATTCTGTACTTGTGATACCGGGTATCATTCAAATGGATTTGTTAATAAAATACAAAAATTTATTTAAAAGTAAAACAAAAACAATGTATATTTACCCAAAAAAAAAAAACAATATAACAATAAATTACGAATTTTGTAATTTTATTTTTTTTTTAAATTATTATTTAAAAACATTAGGGGGGAATAAAAACAAAGCCATTCTGTGATAATCTGTAATATGCGGCTCCACAATTGATTTCAGTAGCCCTGTCAGAGAATATTTTAATTGAATAGCTAGGCCAGTGTCATTTAGGTCGCAAGTAATTTTCCTTTTCAAATTTGAAATATGTGGAATAACCAAATGTATAGTTGGGTAATCCTCTCCTTCTAATTCTTTTGAAGCTTTTTCGAAGTGTTCAAGAATATTTGCTATTGCAATGATGATATTTATGTTAAGATTTTCCAGCCTATAATTCTGATTTTTATCCTTTAAGATGCTTGTAATACTGTCCCAGTTTCTTTCTATAGAAGATAGAGTGTAGAAGACAGTATTCCACCTCGTCTGACAAAAGCTTTTTAAAGTTACGTGAAGTTGAGAGTTAATTCCAGACTTTTTGAAGTATTTTACCAACTTGTTGCAGTTACGCAAAAGATCGGTCAACTCTGAAATTTCATCAAAAGCCTTTTCAACCACATTATTCAAGAGGTGATTAATGCAATGAATATGGTGGTTGCTCCTAAAGGCGCTGATCATGTTGGAGCCACGATCGGTGATGACGATTGGTTTGTCCTCATCCATTTCGCAATTAAACTCGCTCAATATGTTAGTAATTTTGTTCCTTATATTTAAGCCTGGAATATGTAATTCATTTTATAAAGACTAGAATACGAATATTAAAAGAGTGAATTCTACCTGTGGATGGGTCTTTTTTCATAGACTTAACAGCTAGCAAGCGGCTGACCATTTCACCTTCTTTTATGTAATGTAACGTACATGAAACATATGCTTGCTTTAAATAATTGTCAGTCCACACATCTGATGAAACGCAATACCCGGAGCTTCTTGCTTTAAATATATCTTCTTTGATGATTTCGCTCTCCGACTTGTAGAGCTGTGATACTTTTCTCGATATAGTCGAAGGATGGGGTATAAGACTGTCAGTATTTACTCTATTTGAGTATTGTGCGCCCACACTGGCGAATAAAGCAAATAGTTTTCTTAGCCCACTGTCTTGAATTATGTTGAAAGGACGACAGTTTTGAACCGTCCATTCTGTGGCAGCTTCAAAAATTTGATTTTTAATGTCAGAGTTGACAATCGGTTGAGGACCATCGATTTGGCTTATTGCATTTTTGGCTGCTATATAGCACTTGTGCTTTACCAAATTTGATGTACAGTTTAAATATTTCAGAATAGCATAACAGTTTTTGCATCCCACAATATTTGCTATTTGTGCACCATTCGCATCTACCACCAGACCAAAAGTGTCCCATACCTTACTTCTTCCTCTTTTTTGTTGAAATTTGTACTCCTTTGATATCAATTTTTTCTTGATTATGTCATGGTCAATTGAATTTTCCAACGTGTTGTTCTGAGTTATAAAAAAAAATTCGTTTTATTAGCCAATTAAAATAGTAAGTTGTAGTACGAATTTGAAGCTTTTTATACTCAATAATGATTTTTCATACATCATATTTAGCGTACTTACATTAATTATGTATATTCATAGATAAACAACTATACAAAATTTATTCTATGCATTATAAAGAAAAAAAAAAAATAATTATAAAAAATACTTTTGTTTATGAATACGTACATTATCTTCTTTTGAATTTTCACGTGAGATTTCCATTTTTTTAAGTTATGGAATGCTTCTGTTGTGTTCGGCAAACGACACAGAATTAAATTTCAGAACGAAAATTATAATAGTGCTTGACAGTACTTGAAAGTACAAAATCAACTCTAAAGTACTACCATATTTTATTTATTCGTATGCTTTTGCTGTCATTTCATCGTGCTCGTCCGATTTTTTGTTTTCGTTTGCTGATGCTTGTTCAACGAAACATTTTGAAAACCAAGCACACTTTGTGTTTGCATTTGGTTTCGTTCGTTTGAAGTAAATTTTACGGTATCAAACATACCTGTATTTAGAGTATTTTGGAAGTAGTCCTGAACGAATGTATTCGTGCAGGCCTCTAATACCAACCTTTGATAATTCTGGTGCAAGAAAACCCCAGTATGGGGCAATAAATAATTGACTTTTGTAGCGATGATGGTATGTTTTCTTTATTCCTCGTTCCCTTTGTGGGCAACCAATTCTCCTTCCTCAGGTCATTACAGGTAACCGGAGGCGAGCCCAAGGAGGGGACGCACGTTCGATCCGACTGGCCGGACTTGGTGCCTCAGTGATGGCCCAGGAATAGAGATACGGTCTTATCGTCTCTATTCTAGGGTCCTCACTGGTGCACCAGGCCTGGTAACACCGGAGTCCGGTCCGTGGACAGAGTTACCGTCATACGGGCTTGTTGTCCACGGATCTGACCAGGCGGCCAGATCTGCGCGACGTTGAGGGCATCTTGGGAAGGAGAGACACCGTCATACGGTTTCTCCTTCCTGGGCTGCTTCCTTGAACGCCGCCGGAATGGATCGAACTTGCGTCTCAAATTTGGAAGAGGGAGGTGCGAGGAGAGTGACGCAACGGGTCTCGAGAGTCCCTCCTCGGCCTTCTAAGCCAATCTTGGGTTCGCCGCCAGGTCATCCTAGCCGATCTTCGAGCGAGAACGTCCGCCTATTCGCGGACGCTCCCGCCGCTCTGTCCAGTCGTCCCAGATGTTATACAAATTTTCTGTAAACAGACCCTGGCCGGACTGAGACGCTGACCCCGGCTGGAAAAGCTTCGTTACAATACATATATGTACAAACTTTAGTACATACATGCGTACATACATACATTTGCATAATAAGTGCACAATAAGTAAAGTGACTTTAACAAGTATTGCACTGCGTTTCGGCACTGAAAATAATGAAGTTTGTGAAACATTGAAGCAAAATTATAAATAAATTACAAAGTGAAATTTAGCTTAAATAAACATACATTTCGGTATACATGTAATATATTTACATTCTTTGATTTTCCCTCGTTTCGCTAATGTCATTGCTGATACATACATATATGTGCATACTTATATACATTTAACAGTGTCTAGTTTCTTGCCCTTTGGTTATTACTTGTTGCGTTATTTTTGCCCTCAGCTGTCCGTTCGCCGCCACTTATCACTGCGGACGGCAGTCCGCGCTAGTGACGAAAGCAGCACGAAGGGTGCGAAAGCGACTAGCATATATACACAGGAAAAATGGAAAATTTGCTATGACCTTCCGATCGAGTCGAGTTATATACCGATCGAAAGGTATCAATTTAACTTACAAATGTGCATACTAAGACTTTTGGAAACTTTCCTGGTTCGTGAGATAAACAGGTGTAAGTGGGAGGGGAAAAATTTAAATTATTGGAGCAAATGGGGCCGTTGGGACCTTTTTGATTTATTTTTTAATTTTTTACTCTTCTAATCAAAAATACGCGTCGAATGACACCTCGATCATCGAAATCCGATTACTGGTTCAAAAAATAATTAATGTTGAAATTTTTAGTCGCCTTTCGAAAATGAGATGAAAAGTCAGTATGTCTGTTTGTTTGTTTGTTTGTTTGTTTGTATCAAAGCGTTGATTTAGCTTAAATGTTTGAATGAGGACTTGTTCCCGCTCAAAAATATAGAAACGTTTGTTCTACGACTTTTTCGAAAAATAGCTAGTTTAGCGGGAAATCGCTAAAAACCGCTAAAATTAGCATCCAAACGATAGAAGCTACAGATATCATCTATATATCGATGGAAAGGTATTTTGAAGGGCTCTTAGGCATACCTTCAAAGTTTTTTTTTAAAGTAAAAAGGTAAACAGCTACAGGTAAAATAATTTTTTTTTTTTAATTTATGTAAAATCTACAAATGAATTCACTTTTAAATATGTAGTATGTTGTAGACAATTCAATTCCGCGTCTTTTGACATATAACACCTATCTCTCAAAATTCGTTTAGGCAAGATATTAAACAGCTACAGGTAAAATAATTTTTTTTTTTAATTTATGAAAAATCTGCAAATGAATTCACTTTTAAATATGTAGTATGTTGTAGACAATTCAATTCCGCGTCTTTTGACATATAACACCTATCTCTCAAAATTCGTTTAGGCAAGATATTACCTGGTAATTGAATATACCTTTTACCTTTACACTACTGCATGTATACTACTGCATGTACACTACTTGCACTGCTTGCAGTGCATGTGGAAAGATACTGCTTGCAAGTGGTGAATTCTTTTTGCGGCAGATGAAACATTTTGTAATTCCAATTACAGCAAGATCGAAATTTATTTATAAATATATATAATATTGAAACGTCTCTGATTGAATGTGTTTTTAATTCTCTTAATTATATAATTATTGAATTGTTTAAAAAAATATTGCAATTGTCAAAATTTCCGATGTCTTATTAAAACATTTCTGATATCTTATAAAAAAACCTCTTTACGAGATAAAAGTCTAGTGCCGAAAACATTTTCATGCCCCAAAATTTCTGATATCCAATTTTGTGACGAAAAATATTAAATTTTACACATGAATTATTAAAAAATAAAATTTTTGTCACTGGGCACATTGCGCTAAATTTTTCATACCTAATAAATAGTACTTTTTTGCGCAGTGCAGGCGCTCTCTTAATTGTCGTTTGGGCAACTAGCTGTGCTACACATACGTTGTTCGGCATATTTCTTTAGACAGTGCGTGTGTCACATACAATAGTGAACACGTATAAGGGTACATATATATACATACGTGCATTTTTTTGGTTGCCTTTTTTGATATGGCGCCGGTGAAGAAAAAATTAAACCCAACGACACCGTTGTGGTAGATGGAGATTGCTACAGTGAAAGATTAACTCAATTATTCCCTAAATTAGATAAAGTGGAAAGTGACATAGAACGCCAAAGATCATCGTTGACAAATAAAATGGTCAATCCAAGTAAATTCGAAGTTCAGTGCCGGTTAGACATTTTGAATTCCTACATTGCCAAGGCTATGGATCTACAATCTGAGATCGATGCCCTTGATCCTGATAACACTAGCCGGGCAGTGCTTGAGGAAACGTGCATTCTAGCAAGATCTTCGTTTATGGCCGCTTTAAGTGCTCACCAAGTCTCAGAAAATGTTCCCTCGACCTCACATAGTTCGCATTTGCCTAAACTCAAATTACCCAAATTTAGTGGTAAACATGAGGAGTACAAACCGTTCATCAGTTTATTTAAGAGCTTGGTAGATTCTGATCGTTCGTTGTCTAACATCCAGAAATTCAATCATTTGATTTCGTGTTTGTCCGATGGAGCTTTAGGAACTGTGAGATCATTCCGAGTCTCGGACGAAGATTACCCAAAGGCATTGGCCAGCCTGGAACGTGTGTATGATAAAAAGTACGTTATTTTTTCTAACACTTTGGACCAGTTATTCGACATTGAGCCTATGAGCAAGCCTTCTGCAATTGGTATACGCTCAATTATCGATTCTATTTCCGGAATTTTCGAGTCCCTAATGTCTATTGGTAATGAGCAGGACTTTGCAATTGCCGTCCTCGTGCATGTCGCTATGTCAAAGGTCGATCATGCGACTAAATCTAAGTACGAAGAACAGATTGATTATAACTCCTTACCCGAGAGGTCTGAATGTGTTTCGATATTAAATAGGCGTTATCTGCATTTGTCCGCTGAGGAAAGTTCCAAGTCTAGGATCAGCAAATCTTCGTTCGCATGCACTAAAGGTGATAAGAAAAGTGAAGCCAAGTGCCAGTTTTGTAATGCTAATCACAATATCGGAAGTTGTCAAGGGTTTTCGGGTATATCTTTTTCGGAGCGTTTCGATTTTGTAAAATCAAGTCAACTGTGCATAAATTGTCTACATCCAGGGCACAGGGTGTCGAATTGCACTGCATCAAAGTGCAGAGTCTGTTCTCGTCCCCATAATACGCTTCTGCATAAGTACGCTGCTCCTGATATGTCACAGGCAGCAGCGCATCCTGCTCATGTAAATCATGTCACGAGCGAAGTCGATAAAGTTATCCTGGCAACAGCTGTTGTAAAGATTCGAGATAGATTTGGGCAGCTTCACAACGCTAGGGCTCTGTTAGACTCAGGCTCTCAAGTCAATTTCATGACTGAAGAGCTTGCGCAAGCATTACGACTTGCAAGGAAAAATAAGTGTTTAACAGTCACGTCTGTTGGAAAAGCCAGTTTAGTAGCGAAAAGTGAAGTATCAACAGTGGTTTCGTCTCTGGTAAATGAACACCAGTTCAACGCCGATTTTTGGATACTCACTTTAATTTCAAGCAGGCAACCAGATTATGATCTCCCCATTATTCAGTGGAAAATTCCGGCAAATGTAGAACTGGCTGATCCTGAATTTTTTAAGCCTCAGCGAATTGATCTGCTACTAGGAGCGGATTCCTTTTTCGAATTGTTGTGTACGGGACAAATAAAATTGTCTGAGAATGGCCCTCTGTTGCAAAAAACGTTGCTTGGATGGGTAGCATCAGGGCGGTGTAAGAAATTGCAGATCCAGAATCCAGTGTGCTGTGCAATCATGCACCCAAGTATGGAGTCCAGATTGGAGGCTCTTGTGGAGCGATTCTGGGAACTCGAAGCTGTTCCCGAATCAAATGACTCAGCCAAATACTCGTCAGAGCAACTTGCATGTGAGAAAAGCTTCAAGGATAATGTTCGGAATTTATCGTCAGGTCGCTTTGAGGTTAGTTTGCCCTTCAAGATTGATCCTAAAATACTGGGATCATCCTTTGAGACAGCCAAGAGACGTTTTCTCTCCTTAGAGCGTAGAGTATCTAAAGATTTAGAACTCAAGGAAATGTATGTGAGTTTCATGAAGGAATATATTGATCTCGGCCATATGTCTGTCATAGGTACAGAAGTTCCTTCAGGACCACACTATGTCATACCACATCAGTGCGTCCTGAGGCCTGATAGTAGCTCCACCAAACTTCGAGTTGTGTTTGATGCGTCCTGTAAGACAACATCGGCCCACTCACTCAATGGTCTGCTTATGGTGGGACCTACTACTCAGAGGGAGCTAATTTTGTCGCTTCTTCGGTTCCGTCTGAATCGATATGCCCTCACGGCAGACATTAAGAAAATGTATCGGCAAGTCAGCATATCCGATGATGATCGACGCTTTCAGCTAATTGTCTGGCGAGAAAATCCATCGGATGAGCTTAAAATTTATCGTTTGAACACAGTTACATATGGTACAGCGTCCGCGCCGTTCTTAGCCATCCGATGTTTGCAAGAACTGGGTTTACGCCATAAAGATACCCATGTTCTCGGTTCGGAAGTCATTTGTAATGATTTCTACGTCGATGATATGCTCAGTGGCGCCGACAATCTCGGCACTCTGAAAGCAATATGTTTTCTTAATTCTTATTCAGGAGGTTTTCAATTAGCCAAATGGTTTTCAAACCACCCTAACTTAATAGAGGAAGGCGGAAATGAGAAACTTTTGAGTTTCAATGATACCGACTCAACAAAAACGCTTGGCATGAGGTGGACTCCAAGTTCGGATCCCTTTATGTATCAGTTGAACGATTGTTTCACTGAGTTGAGTCCCACCAAGCGTAACATATTATCAGTGGCAGCACGCATGTTTGACCCACTTGGCTTGTTGAGTCCAATAAGCATAAGGGCAAAAATTCTTTTGCAAGAGCTGTGGCACATGCAGTTGCCGTGGGATGAAACAATGCCCATGGAGATGCATAGCAGGTGGGAAAAGATCAAAGAGAATCTTCTCGAACTGCACAAGATTGTAATTCCCAGGTACGCTCATGCCAGCTTTAATGCAAGCATACAAGTCCATGGATTCGCGGACGCGTCCAGTCAAGCATATGGGTGTTGCCTGTATGTAAGAGCTAACGACGGTGGCGATACAGTCTGCCGATTGCTTACCGCAAAAGCGAAAGTGGCGCCACTTAAGACGAAGTCTATTCCTAGACTCGAATTATGCGCAGCATATTTGTTAGCTCAACTATGGTCAAATATAAAACATATGTTGGACCGTTGTAGAGTCGAGAGTGTGAATTTCTGGACAGACTCAGAAATCACACTACATTGGATAAATACTTTCCCTTCATTACTGGCAACATTCGTGGCTAATCGAGTTGCAGGCATCCAAGAGATGGCCAAAGATGTATCTTGGCGACATGTGCCGACGTTGTTAAACCCAGCCGATCTGGCATCGAGAGGTTGCGACACTCATGAACTCATACATTCGATTTGGCTAGACGGACCACCCTTTCTTTGTAAAGAGCTTGAGCACTGGCCTCAAAATAGCCACTTTTCACTTCCTCCAGAGTTGGAAAAGAGTGAATACAAGAAGTCTGCTATAGTTTGTTTAGTTAGCAGCCCTGACCTACTGGCTTATTTAGTCTCTCGATTTTCGACATGTCGCAAAATAGTTAGAATAGTTGCGTACATGTATCGTTTTATTGTTGGCCCGAAGATTAAAAAACAAACTGTTGTCCTCACCCCGAAGGAGTTGAACTTCGCCTTTCTGAAGGTTTTAGAACTTGTGCAACGATCAGAGTTTAGAGAGGACTATGAGAAATTGAAGAAAAGCCAATTGGTTCAGACAAGCATCCAGTCTCTGACTCCCTTCATTCAACAGTCAGACGAGTTTGGACGACAAGTTTCTTTAATACGAGTAGGAGGCAGACTGTTGAATGCACCATTGGAGTATGATGCCAAATTCCCAGTTTTGATGCCCAAGAATTGTCACTTGGTTGAGCTGTATTTGAGGGAACTGCATATAGACAATTGTCACGCAGGGGCAAAGGCAATAATTGCGTTGCTCCGCCAGCGGATTTGGCTAGTAAATGCTCGAAGAGAATGCACTCAAGTAGCTCGAAAATGTTTGCGTTGCTTCAGGTTCAAGCCGTAGCTAGTAGAACAGATAATGGGAAATTTACCTGCGGATCGCTTTATATCGGTTAGACCATTTTCCATTTGTGGAGTAGATTTTTGTGGGCCAATTAATGTATCAATGCGAATTCGAGGACGTGCCCCACTGAAAATGTATATTGCTATATTTGTATGTTTTGCTTCAAAGGCTGTTCACATAGAACTTGTCGCAGACTTATCAACTAATGCCTTTATTTCGACTCTTAAAAGCTTCATCGCAAGACGTGGCGTTCCCAGCCGAATCTATTCGGACAATGCGACAAACTTCGTGGGGACCAACAACCTGCTGAAGGAGCTGCAGGAGGCGTTCGAGAGGCAGCGGACCAGTCTGCAGTCGTTCGCAGCGGAGAAAGGAGTGGAGTGGTGCTTCATTCCCCCGCGAGCACCTCATTTCGGAGGGCTGTGGGAACCAGCCGTCAAGTCCGCCAAGCACCTCCTGCTGCGGCAAATCGGGAGCGCTTCGCTGGTGGAAAGCGAGGTCAGAGGACACCTGGCGGACGTAGAGGCAATCCTCAATTCACGGCCTCTACTTCCACTGAGCGGAGATCCGAGCAGCCCAATTTGGCAATCGGGGCGCTCGTGGTCATCCACGAGGACAACACTCCACCTCAGCGCTGGACAACAGGAACAGTCGTGGAGGTCATTCCCGGGGCAGACGGCCGCATCAGGGTGGCCGACGTCAGGACAGCCGTGGGCGTGTGTAGGCGACCGGTGCACAAACTCGCTGTGCTGCCAATGGTATAAGAGTACTTCAACGTGGCCGGGATATTTAGTCATAGATTAGTTATTAGTTGTATTAGTAAAATGAAATTATAGTGAATGTTCACACCAGTTCTCACCAATTATATATATCGAAATATCCAGTAATAATAACTTAGTATTTTCCGCAATCGAATACCTATGCTGTTAATCACATTATGTTCATTTTAATATCGATAAGGTCTGTTAAAGTCTTTTATCATCGCTAGCTATGTCTAGCTCATTACTGTTGGAATTAAAGCGTTCACTGGAGAAGACGTTCTTTCGCGTACTTATTTTCTGGAGAGGTTACATTTTCAGTGGAACGGTTTGGGATTCAACATTTGGCGCCCGAGCAGGGACCTATTGGATAAGGTTCAACCCGGCTGAAGCTCATCTGAGTTCAGTTGTCGTATCTCAAAGTTGGAGATAATTGCTGCCAATTGGAAACTCAACTGGGAGTTCATCGTGGCTCAGCACTTGGAGGCTCATATTGGAGCTCATCGGGGGATAAATACTTAGAGGCTTGCGAGCAGAATATTGCCACTGCTGTTCCAGAAATACACGGAGTTCATCTTTGGAGCTCGCGTACAACTGAAGACTGGCTAACCGACATATTCCATTGCAGCGCTCATATAAATTTGTAAGTCCCACTTGCTTAATAACTTAATATTTTTCGCAAGGCATGTGAGTGGATTTATGTGTATAAATGGCATCGAATTAAACAAATAAAAAGTTTTGTGAAAATTCGGATTTCGGCAATCGCAATTTTATGTATGCAGAGACAGTGCACCGGTAAAAAGCACACATACATACATACAGTTCTGCTAGCATATGCAGACGGGCCTACGTGAGCGCGTGTTCTTTGATTCTCTTTTGCGCTTCTTCGGCAACAGCACAGTGAGCTACATACATACATACATACAGTGCACCGTTGATCAGCATATGAGTGAAGCATTTGATTTTGAGCTGACCTTGATCTTGAAAATTGCGCAAAGCGGCTGCAACAGTAAATTCTAAAGGCATATGTGTCTGTGTATACTAAAACATACATACATACATATGTACCTGCATTGAAACTAAGTAAAGTCAACTCAAGATCAAACGCAAGAGCTAAGAGTTTGTTGTGTGTGTATGTAGCTACCGATTACAGAACAGAATTACTTGCATTCAACTTTTAAAGTAATTAAATTTTTGATATGGCTCCAGACAAGAAGGAAAAGCTTCAAGAGAGCGACAGGTCAAGTTTGATGAATTCCTTTAGTCGAAACAGAAGTTATATTATGGAGATGAAATGAGACCTTCGGAATTGGAGGCAAGGTTAAGCCTCATCGAAACCAATTTTGCTAAGCTAGGAGAAATGCAGACAGATGCTGAAAGAGAACAAATCGAAGAGTTGTACTGCGAAATAAAGGCCAAGTTGTTGGAATGCTTAGAAAGAACAGGTCGTCGAGCGGAAGGAGCGGAGGTATTGAGCAGCACGATGATACAACGCTCTTCGAAACTCCCCAAACTACAGGTGCCTGAATTTTCGGGAAAGATCACCCAGTGGACGAGTTGGTTCAACACTTTTCTAACAGTGGTAGGTTCAGATTCGGAGCTGGATGACTTGTCCAAATTTATTTATTTGAAATCGGCCCTGGGTCCAAGCCCTCTAGCTACAATTGAGTGTTTAGAGTTGACCGCCACCAATTATCATCGTGCATTAGGGTTGCTGAAGGATCGTTTTGAGAACAAGGCGGCTATTCTGCAATCTCATGTCACTGAATTATTCAGTTTAAAGCGTCTAAAACAAGCAGACTCCGCGCAGCTGAGAACGCTGGTGGATAACGTTAATGCTCAGTTAGCCTCGCTTAAATCAATGGGCACGCAGACAGAAATCTTAGAAGCTGTCATTTCGCACTTGGTGCGCAGCAAGCTCGATGACGAAACTATCGAGAAATGGGAAGACGATCCAGATAGCCTAGAGATTCCGTCGTGGACAACATTATTGCAGTTCTTAATAAAAAGAGGATTAGGTTTGGCCAATAGAGAAGGTCGGCAGCCTAGTATCGGAAAAGGCAATAAAGGTGACTCCAAGAAGGCAAGTCTAGCTGCAGCAGTAGGCAACACTAGTAACTTTTTATGTTACTGTTGTTCCGGATCTCATCTTTTAAAGAAGTGCCCAACGTTCTTGAAATTGTCGCCTATTGAGCGATACCAAGAAGCCAAGAAATTAGCGTTATGCTTAGTGTGTTTTAGTAAGCGGCATACTACAAAGGCTTGTAACGCACAGCGATGTGGGATTTGCCATAAGTCTCATCACGAGTTGCTGCATCGAATTGCATCCAATGATTCTCTGGAATCAACTACACAATCCAAACAAGAATCTAGCGCACTACATAGTTCTCTCCTCTCCAGATCAAGCACCAGTTTTCTAGCAACTGCAGTGGTTCTGCTTCGGAGCAGCGGGGGAGGCTATCAAAAGTGCCGATGTGTTCTAGACTCTGGAAGTCAATTGAACTTCGTGACGTCAAGACTAGTCACAGCTCTCAAGCTCGAAATGAAAGACACTTGCGTGAAGCTGAGTGGTATCGGAAATGCACATTCGCAAATTATGGGCGAAGTGCAGGCAACATTTAAATCCAGAGTCACAAAGTTTGCGGCTGCTGAAAGCTTTTGTGTGCTACCAGAAATAACGCAGTATAACCCGACGAATTCTATGCTAGGTGACAATTGGAGGCCACCAAAAGGTGTTGTGCTGGCTGATCCTTCTTTCAATTCCGCAGAAAGTATAGACATGTTGTTAGGTGTCGCAATGTTCTTTAAGTTGATGATCGTAGGGCAGATTCAGTTGGGACCAAATTGGCCAACACTTCAGAAAAGCCTTTTAGGTTGGGTCGTAGTTGGGGACTTGGCATATCGATAATACGTGTAGGTGGGCTATTAGCGAGATCCGATCTACCATATGAAACAAGACACCCTATTTTAATGCCAAGTAATCACGCTGCAATAAAGGCGTTAGCCATTTACACACATCGAAAAAACTTACATGTCGGGGCACAGTCACTTTGTGCTTTTCTGCGACAGAAATATTGGGTTATTAATTGCAGGAAGGTGGCTCGCAAAACGATTGGAGACTGCGTGAGATGTTTCCGGTTACGACCCGTCTTGGGCGAGCAAATCATGGGACCGCTACCAGCAAGCCGAGTGAAAGGAAGCATTAACCCATTTGATCGAGCTGGGCTAGATTTTGCCGGGCCGATATGGATGCATTTCAAAACAAGAGGAAAACGGCCAGTGAAGGTCTATTTATGCGTCTTCGTATGTTTTCTGACAAAGGCATGCCATCTCGAAGTGGTGTCGGATCTAAGCGCCAACGCCTTTATAGCAGCATTAAAACGATTCTTCGCCAGATGTGGACTAAGCTCGGAACTGTTCAGCGATAATGCCACAAATTTCGTGGGTGCATCGAATCAACTAAACGGCTTAATGGAAGCCACCAACAAGCGTCAAATTGACGACGAATGCAGTCAACGAGGAGTACGATTTCATTTCTTCCCGCCTCGCTCGCCTCACTTCGGAGGATTATGGGAGAGTGCAGTCAAGGTGGCCAAGCAACTTTTGGTTAAATGCACCAACAGCACTGCTCTCAATTATGAGGAACTGGCTACAGCAGTGGCGCAAGTCGAAGCGGTGATGAACTCCAGGCCCTTACAACCACTTTCTTCGGATCCAAATGACTACGAAGCCTTAACTCCCGGTCATTTTCTGGTGGGACGGCCGATAAACGCCATTGTGGAACCAGCCGATGACGATTTGGTCAAATTGTCGATGACTAATAGCTGGAAACGGATTATGCTGGTTCACAATCTGTTCTGGAAAAGGTGGTCCGTGGAATATCTCACCGAGCTGCAAAAACGGACAAAGTGGCGAACTGCAGTAAACAACTTGCAGCTGGACACAATGGTCTTAATCTCCGAAGACAACACGCCGCCTGGTCAGTGGCTTCTTGGACGAGTGGAGGAGCTACATCCTGGCAAGGACGGAGCAGTTCGGGTAGCGACGGTCAGAACAAAAACGGGATTATTCAAACGGAACGTTCATAAGCTCTGCCCTTTGCCACTAGACGGTTGATTGGTTGGAAGGAGCTTCCAAGGCCGGGAATATGTTCACGCCAGTTCTCACCAATTATATATATCGAAATATCCAGTAATAATAACTTAGTATTTTCCGCAATCGAATACCTATGCTGTTAATCACATTATGTTAATTTTAATATCGATAAGGTCTGTTAAAGTCTTTTATCATCGCTAGCTATGTCTAGCTCATTACTGTTGGAATTAAAGCGTTCACTGGAGAAGACGTTCTTTCTTTATTTTCTGGAGAGGTTACATTTTCAGTGGAACGGTTTGGGATTCAACAGTGAAGTTTATGTTAAGTACGAAGTGTATATATTGAAGTACCCTAGTTTGTAATTATGTTAGCCCTAGTTTCTCTTATACTTCTACATAACAGTGTGTAAGCGCTGGCAAAGTGCATGGCCGAAGAAGAGCAGCTGACAAGCGTCAGTTATCAGTCGTCGTATTGATTGCCTCTCGCCCAGCACGCAGAATTATCCGCAGCAGCCACCAGCCTCTTTCGCGCGTTTGCCGTCCATCCGGAAATAAATTGTAACTTTAATTTAAATCCGGTCTTTTAATTTTTATTTGTTTTTCGATTTTACATAATGATTATTAATGATTTTTACTTTTTTCTTCACTGATAACAATTATTTTTGAGTAATTTTTTAAAACTTAGACCGTAATCATTATTTTTGATCAAAAAAAAAATAAAACTCAAAAATAATGATTATTTATGATTTTTATTTTTTTCGCTCAAAATAAAACTCAACAGTAATTTACGGCCTCTGGGTTAAATATTTTGCCAATATTATTTTTTATTCTTATAAATGGAACCTAAGACTACCTCCCAGCATAATTTTTTTTTCTAAATTTTTTTTTTTAAATTTAATAATTAATTTATTATATATTTTAAATGATTTTTATATTTTTGCTCGAAATAAAACTCAACATTTAATTGCTTTTTTTTTTTAATTTTTTTTTTAATTTCAGCTTTTGTGTCAGTTTATGTGACACGTTTAATTATTATTTAATTTCACGAAAAATAATTTCGCCAATGACTCGTCACCGAGGTTGCACCTTTGAGCATCATTTTGAGGGCCGAAAACGATCTTTCAACAATCACTTGTGTTGCAGGAACCGAATGTACCACTTTGGCCAGCTGGTATAAAGTTGGGTAAAGAAATTGCTTTTCCTCCCAATACTCCATAATATTGGAGGTCAAGCGAATTGGCTTTGGGCTATAGCCGTCAATTTCTGCATATCCCTTCTTTATTTCGTCTTCAGTTTCATCATCTGAAGCAACCTCAATGGTCTGCAAGAACTCATTTAAGAGCGAGCAGGTGTTTGAATTTTGCGAAAGCAATGCATTCTCTGCCTCGAAGGAAGTTGATGCGATATCTTTACTACAGCAAGGCTGTGCTGTTGGACTAGTCTGAAATGTATATATCAATATGTTATATGTTATATGTTATATATTATTGACATAAATACTAACGGGTTCTTTCAACTGAAAAAATTGTTAAAAAAGCTTCTTAAGTTGGGCTCTGGCAAGCATTAGGTTGATAGGGTTCTGCAGCAACACTCGTCTTATCCGCGGGTCCAAATATATGCTGCAAATGATTGCATCGCACTCCAATAAACTCTCTTCCCTTTCACTGATGCACTGGCTCAGAGCTTGGCTTTATGTGGTTTTTGCTGCTGCAACGCTGAGCTTCAGCTCCATCCATAATATGTAAAAATCACCCATGAACAACTGAGTGCTTTGCAGCTTTTCTGTGGCGAGGTACGCCGGTTCCAGGGTATTAACAAGCCTTTTTAAATCACCCCACTCAGTTAAAGTCAATTTCATTGAACTTTTAAGGCGCCGTTCGCAAAACTCCTCAAATTGTTGCAGCTTGCTTAACATGGAGTATGTTGAGTTCCAACGTGTCGCAACATCTAACTCTGGTTGTGGCAATGACTCCTCCGTTATCAAATACCTACACCCCATAGAATAACGGGATTCTATAATAAAATTTAATACTATTATAAAAAACATTAAAATTTAAAAAAAAAATAGAAGCAAATTAAATTTTAAAAAATTTTTAGAAAAATATAATTTACTAATATTTCCATATTTAATTTGACCAAAAATATATTTTAAATCAAAATGTTACGCTAACTGCATCATTCTAATAATAAAATGTAAGTTAAGTATACAAGCCTCAAATTTTAATTTATTCATATTAAGAACTGAAATTAAAATATATAATTATGTATGGAAATATTTTTTTTTTTTTTTTTTTTTTTATTTATTGAAATTAATTAGCAAAAAAATACAAACTGCCAATTCTTAGATCCTAACTACCATCCGATTTAGGAGAATATTTTATAGATGTGCTCCAACTCACATCAAGTGGATGGAAGCAAGGATTTACATTATGTAATACAAATTAATAACATTATAAATTACATTTTAAAATAACATAAATAATTAACATTAACAAGCTACAAGTGAGGTAAAATATTGGATACAGTTACAGTTAATGAAAATTCAGAAGATATTTGATGGTACAAATTATTATAATTGAGACATAGAACACGAAAAGGGTCATGCAACTCAAAATTTGTCCTGATTGTTTTTAAAAATAAAGGTCGAAAATGTCGCGTGTTTCGTTGAGGAACAGCAAAGCTCACGTTACTTAGGAGAAAATTAGAGTCAACATGCCCATTAATTAATTTGTGCATAAACAGCACGCCTAGGCAAGTCCTCCGATCCTTAAGTGAAGGAAGATCCAATAATTTTAGTCTATCAACATAGGAAGGCAAGTGACGATGTGGATCCCAGTTAAATCCACGTAAAGCAAACAAAAGGAACTGTTTCTGCACTGACTCTATAAGGTCCTGATATGTAGCATACTGAGGTGACCATACGCACGAACCATACTCAAGAATAGGTCGAACCAGTGAGGTGAATAAATGTTTAGTTATGCAAGGGTCATTGAACTCCTTCGGCCATCGCTTTATAAATGCAAACACTCCTTTAGCCTTTCCGACGATGATGCCAATGTGATTATTAAAATTTAGGTTGTGACTATATAGAACGCCAAGATCAGTTACAGCATGAATGCGCTCTTATTTGTTCCTAGAGAGTAATTATGCAAGGACGGGTTATTGCGGTAAAACGACATGAAGTTGCACTTAGAGTGGTTCAAGTACAGATCATTTCTCAAACACCAGAAATGAAGGTGATTTAAATCAGATTGGAGAAGAGAATGTGAGGCAGGGTTAGCGAGAGACATAAAAAGTTTAACATCGTCAGCATACATCAGGATATTAGAATGAACTGTTACCTGAGGAAGATCATTAATAAATAAATTAAAAAGCAGAGGGCCGAGGTGACTGCCTTGGGGAACTACTTTGTATAGAGAGTCCTTAAATATAACTTTCTGCGTGCGGTTTGACAAATAAGCACAAATCCAGTCTACGAGAATTTTAGGAAAGCCTAAGATTGATAGTTTTTCGAGAAGAAGAATGTGACTTACTGAGTCAAACGCTTTGCTGAAGTCCGTGAAAAAACCTTCCACTTCCAATAAGGTCCACTGGAAAAACAAGACTGTAGAGACTTTAAATGGTGAAAAACATCGTGTTCATCGATGATAGGAGTAAAGATGCAATTAGAGAGTGGTAGTGAGTACGGGTAAGAAGAGATAGAGTTGTATGTATGGGAATAACTGAGTCGACTGAGGATGAACAGTTATCAAGATGAAGACAAGATGGATACTGAGAAAATTTACGTTTAGAGTTGACAAAGGAGAAGAATTGCTTGGGATTTTCACGGAACTGATTAACACACCTAGACAAATAGCTATTGAAACATGAAGAATTAAGAAGCGAGAAATTGGAACGAGCGACTACATACCTAGAGAAATCTACACGAAGACCAGACAATTTAAATTTTTTCCACGAACGATTTTTTGTATTTTTTAGGTAGGATAGCCTACGTGAAAACCATGGGGGCTTGTTACCAATGTCAAAAGGAAAAGAGACTGGTACAAAGCTATTTATGGCAGTATGCAATATCTGGTAAAAAGTTTCGAAGATGTTTGTACCAACAAAGTTTGCTTTGCGAAAACACCGAAAAGATCTAGGAGAAGATTTAGTTTCATTGCAGGAGGTAGGAGTTAAGATCTCTAAACTTATGTCCAGAGTAGGAAGATAGGGATCTTCAGGAGATGACAGTGGGGATATTCTAGATACACTTGGAAAAGAAAGGTCAGAGACAAACACAAGATCCAAAAGTTTATTTTTACAATTAAGGACATGATTAACTTGACTCAGGGAAAGATCTATGAGGGAATGAACAAATCCGTGCGAACAAGATGGAAGAAGAATGTTTGAGTCATCTACAGATGTCCACGTAAGGTTAGGAAGATTAAAATCACCTAGGACAACCATATAGTCGTTTTTGCTTAGGGCTGAGTGTACTGTTTGGATATAGGACACGTGCTGCAGATATAGATTGATGTCAGAGCGAGGTGGAATGTATGAACAAGTTACGTAAACGAAAAAGTCGAGAACACTTATACGGACGGCAACAAATTCGATGCAGGGATAGACGTCGTTAAACAGGAAAATATCTGAGGCAAAATTAGATTTTACCGCAATAAGAACTCCACCACCTGACCGAGTAGATCGATCGGAGCGATACAAAGCATAGTTGTTAGCAAAAATCTCAGAATCGGAAACGGAAGCGTTAAGCCATGTTTCAGTAAAAGCGATCACATTGGCGTCAAAAGAAACACTATTAATGTACAATCTATTAAGTTTACCAAGAAGACTGGGAACATTTTGGTAGTGAATGGAAAAAGTTGAAATTAGTTTATTGAGACATTATTATTAGTAGATGAATGAGAAACACGATTGCTTGGTTTTTTCACGTACTCGTGCACTATAACATGATCCGGCCAAATAGAAGATTTCATGACCATAGGATAATGAGCATGACTCCTACCTTAAATGAAGAAATTTGTCGTTTCTGCTTGAAGTTGAATTTTGTTACAGAAAAATCAGAAGCAGATAAGCTCAATTTGCTGCTTAGGTGGTTTTTAACATCGCCTTCAGTGGCATCAGTATTTAAACGAGATACAAAAATAAATCTAGTTGGAGCAATGCCCGACAATGGCATTGCTGACCTTAAAGCTACCCCCATTAATGGTTGAGAGCTTAGTCCAGGTGTGTTGGCAGCTTTAGAGGATGACGAGGACTCATTTGAAGCGGTTATATTACATGATCCAGGTGTGTTGGCAGCTTTGGAGGGTGGTGAGGGCGCATTTGAAATAGTTATACCGTCCATAGTATCCTTAACAGAAGTTTCAGATAGAATTCTGAATATCAAATGCATTATCAATAGAGCCTTAGGTGGAAGGAGTGCGTACTGAGAAAGCATCAGTGGGGTTCATTTCGGATGGAGTTTTTTCACACGGTGCAGTTGTAGTTGGAGTAAAGTCCACTTGACTTACAGTCAGCAAAGTAGGCGTAAAAACAGGCGACGAAAGCACATCATTGGCTGGAAGAGATAAAAACAGAGTGTTTACTGACAGATTACACTGTTTCTTGCGTTTTGGCGAGTCACTTAAAACTTTTAACATTTTAAAGTGAGATTCCGTTGCAAGAAACTTTTCATTCAGCTCACGAAAAGCCGATTTTAGAGCATCAAATTCAATGGAGGTTTGTCGCATGAAGACTCTGATATCCGATTTGATATGTCTACATTTCCAGCAGGTCCCGTTTAAGCCATCACGCGCCTTAATAAGGTCAATTACACGGCCTCCTATGTGTCCAAAATTAGCGCAACCGGTGTGAGCAATATTTTCACATAGCCAGCAGAACACATGCGAAGTGCAGACAAGCAAAAATTAGCAACAACAACGCTTAGCCGAATGACCGTTGAAAATGTTGAAAGACGAAAACGAAAACGGCAAGTGCAACGAACGCAGCCAAAGCAACAATAGGCGTGTGGATGTTCGCGACACGTTAAGAGCAATTGCAGCTTAAGAGTAGCTAACAGTGAGCGCGAGCTTCACACTCTTGGCGTCCGTAACAAAAGCGCGCAGATTGGGAAGCAAACTAAAGATTAATTAAATTGCAATTTAGAAGTCACTATCTTCGGTAATTAACCAGTTTATATTCGGTTAATAAAGATCACAAGATGACCGGAACAATATAAAAAATCTGATTCGATTCGATATGGTTTACTTAGAGAAAACTCAAAAAGACGGTAGAGCGATTAAAAGCACGTCCGGCGAAGGCAAGGGACATATTAATATTAATTATGTATGGAAATATTGAAAGAAAATGTTAAATCTTAGAGGAAAATAGTTGATTTTGTACCAATATGTAACATAAAAATCCAATAAAAGTACCAATTCGTCATGCTTTTTCGATGAAATCAACGGATTCGAGGCGTTTTAAAAAATCCTTAACAGCTAGTTGAAGGGTATGTGCTGCACGTAAACTTAAATATTTCATTCTTTGCATGTTTACTTATCAGGCAAAAGTAGAATTTACAATTTTTTTAGTTTTTTAATTTGACCATGTTTTAACACCCTCCCTATCTGACAACGGAAAAAAATCCGATTTTCTAGCAAAAATGTCCGGTTTCAACATGTGTTTTTAAAGAGAATGGGCAAAATTGGGCAAAAAGTGTTAAGGACAAATTCAAAATTACAGTAAAGAGTTAACATTTGCATAATTACTTTTTGGCAGAAAGTGGCAGAAATTAGGTTTTTACTCCACGGTACTCGAGCGCTTCGGTAAGTTTTCTTCTAAAATAAGACATAACATAGACAATCCTCAACTACAACATTGAACACATATTTCGAATAACTTAACACTAATTATATTTGGCATATGTTGACCTTTATTTTCCATATTTTAAACAAAGATTTGGATAAAAGGTCTTTCCACAGCAGAAGCGCAAAGTTGAGCAAAAGCTTCCAGCCAATTTTGGCTGGAAGTCAGCTGACAAAATATCTGACTTTGCTAGCTCGAAAAAAATACAACGTAACCACCAAAAATTTGTTTTTCGTTGATTCGATATACCTCATGTATGCCCTTTTAAAATAGTAAGTCAAATTCAAGATGTATTTGACAAAAATTTTCGACTTTATGCCAAAAAAAAGGGATTCTAACCCAATGTGCATTGGAAAATTGTGCCGAATCGGCGCAAAAAATTATGCACACCAAATTGTTGTTTAATTTTTTATTTTAATGCTTTTTATTTTAAAAAAAATATTTGTGCACTTATAAAAAGTAACTTGAAAATAGCTTTAAATATTATTATATTCCTCCTGGCCGCAGCATTCGCTTGAAGGGGTCAATCTGAAATTTAGAATCATTTTATTGTTGGAAGAGCATTTAATTGATTGATTCTTATTTAATTGTTGGGCGATTAGCCAATCTTCTTACTTTTCATTTTGAAGAGCCTCCTACAAGTTGATTTTAAGGAAATACAATAATTAAAACCAATTTGGTGATTAATTGGTTAGTTGTTTTATTTACTTACGTGTGATGCTCTCCTGGACTTGCTTGCATCAGTGTACGTTCTTCGTCATCGGGAAATTAAGTCAGGCGATCTGTTAGAATACAAATATAATTAAAATAAACATTTACTCATATATTTATAGTTAAAACTTACCTTATTTTTACACTTTCGTCACGAAATACACAAACGAAGGGCTGCAATGTCTTCGATTGCCAATACTACCATAGCCAGCCCTTTGCATTTATCGATAGCCACCACGATAATAATATTTAATAATAAAACAACATTTAGCCATATATTAAAATGTTTTATTGATAAAATAATTTATTCAGTACATTACATTTATTATGAATTCTTTTAACAATGCAGAATTACAGAAAAGTATGGTGTCTGAGCAACGCAGTATTTCTACAAGAATAATATCAGTATTTATATTTAGTTAGTTAGTATTTTGAAGCCTATCTGGCAACATTGAATTGTAATGTTTTATTTATATGCTTCTCTGGTCACTCTGTACTGACCAAGATGGCGCGTTTTTACATACGAAGAGAGAACTTAAGCTACGAAAGCAAGAAATAAATCAACTTGGACAAAAACTGAAAAGAGGTGAAATTGGCAAGGCGGGTCAATTCCAAAATCCAGAGCAGGGTCTGGAACATTATTGGCGACCGTGACAGGACTTGTCTTCAACAGATAAGTAGAATTCCAAAGCTCGAATCTCGTCTTCGTCTATTTCATCGCTTTTGCATAAAGAACCGCCATTAGGTCAACTACGCCGAGAATTGCTGCTGTGTGTATCGGCCAGAGCTTCACAGACCAACTAGAGCAAGTTGGCCCGGGCTTTCCTGGACAACGGACACACTCACATCGCCACACATACAGGCAATCATCGACCAGGGCTTCGCTAAACGTACGCAAATCGTTTGGAGCTTCGCTGGACAAACATTAGAAACTGATCAATGTCAGAACTCCGCTGGACAGAAACCGCATGGCACTCATCCACCTACACACTTACAACAGAAACACACACACACACGTCTCAAATTTGTATGCAAAGTCACACACGTACATCAAAGTAACGGTGCATTATCGGTGATTCCTCTTAGTCATTTGGCTTGGGTTTTTTGCGTTTACCGCTGTGATTCTTGCTGTTGCCTTTTTCTGTTCGCTAGCACACACATACGTGTATACACGCATTCACGATACAGTGGATTAGACAATTAAAATTGCACGTTGATATTTAACCTTGAGTGAAATTGGCAGGCATTGATAGGCGTCATGACAAATCCAAACGGCGGTACTGGCTCATCTCAACCTGCGCGTCAGGATACCAACGAATCAAAATTAATCAAATTACGGCTACAAAGATCAACAATGGAGCGAAATATAGAAAATATTAAAACCCGAATTATTTCGCTCGGTGATAATGTGGATCAAGCAGTACTTGAATGTAATTTGCAAATTCTTGAAAGCTATTTCCGAAACATTTGTCAAACCCAATCGCAAATCGAGGACTTGTATTATGCAGATGCAGGCAGGTCACAAATAGAAGAAACTTTTATCGAAGTTAAATCAAAAATACTTGTCCTCATGCATAAAAAGCAAGGAACAAGCATCAGTGACGCTAGCTTTTTAAACTCCAGTTCTTCGGGGAGTAATCAAAATCGATTACCTAAAATCAAGTTACCAACTTTCGACGGAAAATACTCAACCTACAATCGGTTCATGAGTGCATTCACAAATCTCATAGAGCACGATCATTCAATTTCCACTATTGACAAATACAATTACTTGCTTAACTGCCTTTCAGGGCCAGCGCTAGAAGTTGTACAAGCTTTTCAAGCTATTCAAAGGCCTTAAATCAATTAAAGAAGCGATATGACAATGACGTCTTAATCTTCCTCGACTATATTACCAGTTTGTTCACTTTACCATCGATGCAAAAGCCAGATGCTATTGCTCTGCAAAAATTACTTGATTCTGTAGCTGCAATTAGAGGGTCGCTTTTATCACTAGGAACTGCGGAGGACATTATGAATTCAGTCTTCATTCACATTCTGCTATCAAAGCTAGATGCAGACACAAAACTGCGTTACGACGAAAAGCAGTTATTCGAGACTCTTCCTTCTTGGGACAACTGTTGCAAGATTCTTACTCACAGATGCCAATTTTTAGAAAGCCGTGCTAAGGATCCGAAAGTTGGAGAGTCACAGGATAAAAATCAAAGGTCGAAATCGCAACTGTCAAAATCATTCGTGACAACAAACTGCAAATGCGAATATTGTAATTCGGGAGAACACTATATCTCTAATTGCTCAACGTTCGCTGCTTTGGTTCTTAGTCAACGTAAAGAGTGGGTTAAGAAGCATGCTCTGTGCTTTAACTGCCTCAGGAAATCACACAGCCAAAGACAATGTTCGTCTAAATCTCGTTGCAAAGTTTGTCGTGCAACTCATCATACTTTACTGCATAATTTCAACCAGGACATGATGGCAGGAGCTGAAATTCGACCCGTGACTCCAAGTGTTCAGCAATCAAATCAATCGTCTTTCCCAACGGTCTCGATGGTGGTACGAGCTGCCAAACGAGGCATTCTTCCCACAGCTATCGCTCAAGTCAGGGACAGGTTCGGCGAATACCATTTACTTCGCGCCATGTTGGATTCTTGTTCGGAAGTAAACCTCATTGTTGACGCAGATCGCGTTATTTTTAATTTTGAAATTTTTATTAGTTAAGTTAGTTGAAATGTAGAAGTAAATTCATGAAGTCTAGTGTAAGTTAGATTTAGGGCGAAGCGGGAGCGCAATAAAGCTCTCTTTTCGTTGCATTTGTCGAATTCGCCCCGTTTCGCCACACTAGCTTAAGATAGGATAGAGAGAGAATTATGAAGTATTAAAGTTAGTTGTCGTATACCATTGAATTACCACGCATCGTCATTTGTCTCGTCGTCGAGTTGGCCAATAAATCATTAAAATAAAAATCTAAACGCGTCTCATTTTTTCGTTTATCACAAAAACTCTTGTGATTTTTCATGGCGCCCGAGCAGGGACAAGTTTAAATTTTTTTTAATAGTGAACTTTGGTGCAAACAGACAGTGATAAGTGACATACAGTTTTTCAAAAACACACACATATAAAAGTGGTTAAATTAAAATCATTTTTTATAAATAAAACAAAACAATAACACTAACAAACAAGTTAAAAGCAATTGGCCCGCGACGGTTTACTAAACAAAACTTCAACAACAACATAACCAATCGCGCCGGTCGGGTAATGTCAAACCGCCAGCAGAAGCCTTGTGATTGCTTAAACTGCAAAAGGAAAGTGGCTGCTGGACTTATGAGCCCAAACCACATCCCACATGTATTGTGCTAAAAATTGAAAGGTCAAAGAATAAAAAGTTAATTTATCTTTGATTCGGTGCTGTCAGTTGAGCACGACCCTTTCAATTCTTGGCACCGTAATACAAATAGTAGAGCTTGGCATAATTACTAACAAATTGCATGGCTATTGGCTAACATTTAATAATATATTAATACCAGCTTGGATGCAAAACTGTTTGTTAGAAATTCGCTATTCTGTCGCCCTTTCCCCTCTCGCAACACATACATACAAACATATATATGCGCAAGCTACTGCAGTTTGTGCATCTCTTCGTTTTCGCTTTCGCTCAACGGCTCACATACATACATACATATATGTATATGCGCTAGCAACTGCAGTCGGTGCATCTCTTTTCGTTCTCGCTTTCGGTCAACGGCACCTTGCTGTTGCTAACGCTTAGAAATTGGCGCGCGCCTGTGCAGCTGTTTACGAAGTGACGCGCGCTCCCCTACAATTGGTGGGGCATATTTGTTTTTTGAAATCGTTTGCCACTTATTGTTTTTTGCAGTACAAATACTGTATTGATTTAGTGTGAGCTATAAATATACTCATACTAGCTCCCCTACACGTGGTTGAGCATATCAGTTTCCAGAAGAGGAAAAAATTATCTTTTTTTTTAATTTAATTTTTTTTTTTTTTAAATAAAATATTTTATTTTTGCTAAATATGGGAACTGAAGATAAAAAGAAAATAATGGCGACTCTCGAGGATTTAAAAACAAAGCTCAAGGGTCCAACAAAAAACATTCAGAGAATTAAACATCAACTGGATATAGGAAGCGTGGCGCTTCAATTAACAGAACTGGAGTGCAGGTTAGAATCCCTAAATAAACATATAGAAAAGGCAAATCATCTACAGTCAAAAATTGATGAACTTGATGTCGAAGATGATGATGATGGAGAATTAGAAGAACTATGCATTTTGACGAAGTCTGGACTTTTATCGTTAATTAATGCCCTCAAAGCGGATAGTAGTCATAATGCGACGGTAGTATCTGCATCTGCTACTGGACAATCGCGCTCTCATCTTCCGAAATTGTCGTTGCCAAAGTTTAGTGGAAAATATTCGGAGTATAAAAACTTTATCAGCCTTTTCGATACTTTGGTTCATAACGATGATTCGATTCCAACAATAGAAAAGTTTACTCACTTGATCTCTTGTCTCTCAGGTGAAGCTCTAGGGACTGTCAGAGCATTTCAAATCACCGAAGACAATTACAAAAAAGCAAAGGCTAGCTTAAAAAATGTTTATGACAACGACTGCCTTATATTCAAGGATCATATTTCAGCGTTGTTTGGTTTGCCGAAAATTTCATCTCCTTCAGCATCAGCATTAAGAAATCTAATCGACACAGTGTCAGCTATATACGGATCATTGTTGTCGATTGGCGACGACAAAAAGATTTCGAATGCTATGCTAATTCATCTCGTTATGAAGAACAGCTTGAATATGACAAGCTCTCTTTGTGGAAAGATTGTGAGACGGTGTTAAATCGCAGATACCAGCATATGTCCGCTGAAGAGTCTGCTAAACCGACACCAGAAGCGAAGCCAAGCCAAACTAAACACAATCGTAAATCGTTTTCATGTGCTATCGCTCAAGCCCCAAATCAAGTAAAGAAATGTGTTTACTGCAATTCAGAAGGACATTCAATTGGGAATTGTTCTGCGTTCTCTTCATTGTCAGTGACACAGAGGTTTGATTTCGCAAAGTCGGCTCCCTTATGTATAAACTGTCTTCAAAGGGGTCATACTGTTGCAAGATGCAAGGCAGCAAAGTGTCGAGTTTGTAGCCGTTCCCATCATACGCTCCTCCACAGATATGCAGCCGTAGGTGACAGTTTAGCGTTACCACCACCACCACAAGCTTCCAATTCAAATAATCCTTCCACAACACATGCTATGCATGTGACGGCCTTAGAGAAGGTGATTTTGGCTACGTCCGTCGTTAGTGTTCGAACTAAAAGCGGTGAGCACATCTTAGCTCGAGCTCTGCTCGACTCAGGTTCACAAACGAACTTTGTGACTGAAGAGTTGGCACAACGATTGCAGATACGTAGGGAAGATGCATGTATCAGCTTGTTAGGAATTGGCGAAGCCAATTCTCAAGTCAAGAAAAAGATACATACGGTGGTGAAGTCGCGAGTTAATAGCAGTGAGTTTTCAGCAGATTTTTGGATTTTGAAGTCAATTTCAAGTTATCAGCCTGACCACACAGTAAGCGTGAGCGGCTGGAAGATTCCGGAAAACCTGCAATTAGCGGATCCCTACTTTTACAAGCCACAAAAGGTAGACATGTTGATAGGAGCTGAAACATTCTTTGAATTATTAGCTGTCGGCCAAATTAAACAAGGTCCAAATTGTCCGATATTACAGAAAACTCTGCTTGGTTGGATCGTTTCTGGACGATATACGTTGGACTCATCAAGATGCCAAGAGAAAGTGGTCAATCTTAGTTGTAAAGAGGATTCGATAGCATCTATAGATAGCACACTGCAAAAATTTTGGTCGCTGGAAAATCTTCCCTCGACAATCAAGGTTATGTCGCCAGAACAACAATTGTGTGAGAAACATTTTGTCAACAATTTGCAAATTTTACCGTCAGGACGTTTCGAAGTTAGGCTACCATTTAAGTCCGACCCTAAGATTTTGGGAAACTCATTTGAAGTTACGAAACGGCGGTTCTTGTCGCTCGAAAGAAGGCTGTCCCGAGATGACCAATTAAGGAGAATGTACATGGACTTCATGGAAGAATACATATCATTGGGACATATGATAGAAGTTGAAAACAAAATTCCTGACACACCTCACTATTTCATTCCGCATCAGTGCGTTTTGCGACCTCAAAGTACTTCGACGAAGTTACGTGTAGTATTTGACGCGTCATGCAAGACTTCTACTCAGATTGCGTTGAATGACATCCTGATGGTCGGCCCTACGATCCAGGAGGAGCTATATTCTACTCTACTCCGCTTTAGACTAAATAAATATGCGCTAACTGCGGATATTAAAAAGATGTATCGCCAAGTAATGGTGAATGAAGCGGATAGACAATTTCAGCTCATAGTTTGGAGAAGAGATCCGTCCGAGCCTCTGAGAATGTTTACATTAAACACCGTGACATATGGCACTGCTCCAGCGCCCTTTCTTGCTATCAGGTGTTTAAAAAGGTTGAGTGAGACTGCCCAAGTCTCTCACCCAAAAGCAGCAAACGTTATTCGGTCTGATTTTTATGTAGATGATTTGTTGACTGGTGCTGCATGCGTCGAGGAACTACAGACAATTAAGTCTGAAGTGTCTCAGGTGTTGCAAGAGGCAGGGTTCGAATTAGCCAAATGGTTTTCGAATTCCCTTGAGATTTCCGCACCCGAGAGCACGGTCAAACCGATAACGATCTTAGACTCGACAGACTCAACAAAAACGTTAGGAATTTTATGGTTACCTCATGAAGACATCTTTAAATTCAAGATAGACGAATCGTTTATGAGTGTAAGAGCGACGAAACGAAATATTTTGTCGGTGACGTCGAAATTATTTGACCCCCTCGGTTTACTTAGTCCCCTTATAATAAAAGGAAAAATCTTACTGCAAGAGCTTTGGTTACTGAAACTGGACTGGGATGAGTCGATTCCAATGAGAATAGAAACCGAGTGGGAAGCTCTTAAACAAACCTTGTTGGATATACAGAAGATAAATGTGCCACGGTTTGTACACATTGTGCCCACTTCACCAATTCAGATTCATGCCTTTGCCGATGCTTCTATGAGAGCATATGGTGCATGTGTATACGTCCGTTGTTTGACTACAGAAGGTTTTAAAGTGTCATTGTTGACCTCTAAATCAAAAGTAGCGCCGCTCAAGACCAAAACGCTTCCTAGGCTTGAGTTATGTGCCGCTCACCTTTTAGCAGAACTCTGTCATCGAGTCAAGCCATGGATCAAGGCTCCGATCGAACGCGTTGTGTTCTGGTCAGACTCGGAAATAACTCTCCACTGGATTCGGTCACATCCCTCGTCGTTGTCTACTTTCGTTTCAAACAGAGTGGCCGAAATTCAAGAGTGGACAGAGAATGCAACGTGGAGGCATGTACCAACAAAGCAGAACCCAGCAGATATTGTATCTAGAGGTTGTGACGTTGACGAGTTGATGGAGTCAATATGGATGACTGGTCCAGCGTTCCTACTGGATCCAGAAGAAGAGTGGCCTGTGAACCCACATTTTTCATTGTCGAAAGAGGTTCTTGAGATGGAAATTCGGAAATCGGCTGTCGGACTGACAGTTGCAAGACCAAGTTTAGGATTATTGGAGATCATCGAGGAATATTCGTCACACCTAAAACTGCTGAGAGTCTTTGCTTATGCGTTCCGGTTCATTCAAAAATGCAAAGACAAAACGACCCAATTTAAAAATACACCTTCTGTTTTGGAGCTCAATGAGGCATTTGAGAAAATAATCGAAATTATCCAAAAGCAAGAATTTAAAGATGATATCGAAAGGGTTAGAAAGAGCGCGCGTGTAGGACCGAGTCTTCAGCGGTTAAATCCCTTTATCCATGAGTATCGTGGAACTTGGTGTGCCTTTTCGTTGTTGCGAGTTGGGGGGCGACTAGTAAATGCTCCTATTTCGTATGATGCTAAGTTTCCACTTCTGTTGACGAAGCGCTCGCAATTTGTGCAGAGCTATGTCCGTCATCTTCACCAGACCAACTTCCACTCAGGTCCTCGAGCACTTGTAAGCCAACTTAGAGAGCGTCTGTGGCTAGTTAACGCTCAAGAGATCTGTCGCCAGACAGTGCGATCATGTATCCGCTGCTTTAAGTGCAAACCTAAGCTTCTGACGCAAATTATGGGAAATTTGCCAGCAGATCGGCTTCGTGCTCTCCGCCCATTTTCTACATGTGGCGTTGATTTTTGTGGACCAATTGATACGTCCTTAAAGATTCGTGGAAAGCCCCCATATAAATCGTATATTGCCCTTTTTGTGTGTTTTGCATCCAAGGCGGTACATTTAGAGCTAGTATCTGATTTTTCAACTGATTCTTTTTTATTGGCTTTTCAAAGGTTTGTTGGTCGCCGCGGCGTTCCCCAAGTCGTCCATTGCGACAATGCGACGAACTTCGTCGGCGCGAGTCGCCACTTCGAGGAGCTGCGACGGAAGATCGAGGCAGAGGAGAGCGCAATACGTGCATTCGCGTCAAAAAGCGGATGCACGTTTGCGTTCATACCACCAAGGGCACCTCACTTCGGAGGACTATAGGAGGCAGGTGTCAAAACTGCCAAGAACCTACTCCAACGGATAGTAGGCAGCGCGCTCCTAAGCGCAGAGGAGCTCCAGACGGTGCTGGTAGGAGTCGAGGCCGTGATGAACTCGCGACCTCTGGGACCTCTCAGCCAAGACCCAAGCGATGGAGAGGCTCTCACCCCAGCTCATCTGTTGATAGGCGGGTCGCTGATCGCTCCACCAGCAGTCGGGACCCCGGACCAGCAGGGCCTCAGTTGCTTGAAGCGATGGCGACTTGTCTCGTCTCTCAAGCGCATGTTTTGGCAGCGTTGGTCCCGGGAATACGTGCTGGGATTGCAGACCCGGGCCAAGTGGCACCAGCAGCAGCCGAATCTCGTCGTGGGAGATCTCGTCGTCGTCGCAGAGGACAACATGCCTCCCCATCAGTGGCTCATGGGCAGAGTCAAGGAGGTACATGTCGGGCAGGACGGCATGGTCAGGGTCGTCGACATTAAGACGGCCAAAGGAGGGACATACAAGAGGCCAATCCACAAGCTGGCCCCACTTCCTGGTTATTGTTGAAGCCTTCCAGCCGTTCAAAGGGGGCGGTGTTGACGCAGATCGCGTTATTTTTAATTTTGAAATTTTTATTAGTTAAGTTAGTTGAAATGTAGAAGTAAATTCATGAAGTCTAGTGTAAGTTAGATTTAGGGCGAAGCGGGAGCGCAATAAAGCTCTCTTTTCGTTGCATTTGTCGAATTCGCCCCGTTTCGCCACACTAGCTTAAGATAGGATAGAGAGAGAATTATGAAGTATTAAAGTTAGTTGTCGTATACCATTGAATTACCACGCATCGTCATTTGTCTCGTCGTCGAGTTGGCCAATAAATCATTAAAATAAAAATCTAAACGCGTCTCATTTTTTCGTTTATCACAAAAACTCTTGTGATTTTTCACTCATAACAGAAGAAGCTGCAAAGCGGTTGCAGTTGGAGAAATGTCGAGTCTCTCAAGCCGTGAGCGGCATCTCAGATGCCATTCAAAATATCAATTACAACGTATCGATATGACTTTCAATGGACATCAACGTTTGCAGTCATCAAGATCATTTTCACCAATCAACCAAGTGGAAATGTTGATGTCTCTCAGTGGAAGTTTCCGAAGGGAATTGTTCTAGCTGACCCTTTATTCTACGAATCGAATAAAATTCACATTCTCATCAACACCGAAGGGTTTTTCGACGCTATTCGTATTGGCAAACATTCGTTAGGTCCGAATCAACCATGCTTATTGAATACAGCGTTCGGCTGGACAGTAGGTGGGAACATAACGAATCCTCAACCAATTGTTCAAAATTACCGATGTCATTTAATACAAGACTTACCAGTGCTCGAGGAAATCTTAGAGCGATTCTGGAAAGTGGAAGAGTTACTGAATACCCCACCTAAGTTTAACGCAGAAGAACAGGATTGCGAAGATCATTTTATAAACAATGTTATCAAATGTGACAATGGTCGAGTTCAAGTGCGTCTGCCTTTCCGAGAGTCAAGCACAAGTCTAGGCAAATCACATAACACTGCATACAATCGATTCATCATGCTCAAAGAGACATATACTAATTTCATAAATGAATATATATCGCTAGGACACATGACACCTATTTCATCAATAGATCAAAGTCTTCCTCACTTTTTCATACCACACCACTGTGTGCTGAGACCCCAAAGTTTAACAACAAAGCTGCGAGTCGTGTTCGATGGCTCAGCTAAGTCATCTTCTGGAAAGTCATTAAACGATATTCTAATGACTGGTCCGACTATTCAGCAGGATTTGATTACAACATTACTAGCCTTTCGATTACACAAATTCGTTCTAACAGGTGACATTGTCAAAATGTATCGCCAATTTATGATTGATCCCCGCGATAGACAATTCCAACTCATCTTATGGAGAGAGAACCAAACAGATGCTGTTCAAACATATGAGCTAAATACGGTAACATATGGCCTGTCGTCAGCACCGTTCCTAGCAATTCGCTGTCTTTATTATATTGCTAGCTTGTACGAGTCTGAGTTTCCTGTCGGCGCTTCGGTTCTTCGAACTGATTTCTACGTAGATGATCTTCTCACTGGAGCGGATTCCATTGAAGACTTGAAAGATAAAAGGGATCAGATCATTGGGCTAGTAAAAAAGGCGAATTTACGAATGACAAAGTTTCGAAGCAACTCGACAGAACTCATTGCATCGTCGGATTGTCAAGTACCCATTAAAATGGAAGAAGAAGGTGCAACGAAAGCACTTGGTCTATCGTGGATACCTAGGCAAGATCAGCTGGCGTATCAATTTCACATTAAACAATCAGACCCAGTCACAAAGCGGTTTGTATTGTCAACAATCGCAAGGATGTATGACGTTCTAGGACTCATGAGTCCAATCTTTATTCGATGCAAAATCCTCTTGCAGGACTTGCATCTACTGAAACTTAGCTGGGACGAACCGTTGCCAGAAAAACTATCACAAGTTTGGAGAACTCTTGCAAATGATCTCCAAAAGACTTCATTGTTAAAGATTCCACGTTTTGTAAACACTTCTCTCGCAGTCAAGGGAGAAATACATGGATTCGCAGACGCCTCAGAGCGAGCATATGGTTGCTGTGTATACGTTCGTGTACAAGTCAATTCAACAATTAAAACAAGCCTCTTAGTAGGGAAATCCAAAGTAGCACCTGTTAAGGTCATATCGCTGCCTAAGCTCGAATTATGCGCAGCAGTTTTACTCAATAAAACTTTTCGCAAATTTCAGAAGAAACTTACTCCATACTACAGTACCATCAACTTTTGGACCGATTCGAAAATAGTCCTTCAATGGATAGGGATGCACACTTCTAGGCTCAACTGCTTCGTAGCGAATCGTATAGCTGAACTTCAAGAGCATTGTTACGACGTACAATGGCGCCACGTTCCATCTTCACAGAACCCAGCGGACATAGTCTCAAGAGGTTGCAACGCAACTGATCTCCAAACCAGCATGTGGTTTTCAGGGCCGGAGTTTCTGAAAAAGTCATCCGAAGATTGGCCACGTTTGACTGAACCGCTGCCATCCCCAATCGAAGTTCGCAAACGACCAACGATGATCTGCACCAAACAACCAGCAGGAAACTCTGAAGTGCTCGTGGTTTGCAGAGACTCCTCAAATCTCAGTGCAGGATCTAAGTGCGACAAAGCATCAACAGTCGAATCACAAAAGGATGCAATAATCGATAACTCAAAGTCGATAATCAACCAAATAATCGAAAAGTCATCATCACATATAAAAACGCTACGAATTCTTTCATACGTGTATCGGATATATAACCATGTTATGCCAAATCGTCTGCTCAAGGTTCACGACGTTGTACATATACAGGCAGCAGAGCTAAATGTGACGTTCTGGCGAATAGTAGGGCACATACAGCAGTCAGCGTTCACTGAAGAAATTGTGCTGCTAGCCAATAACAAATCTCTTAAGCCCGGCATGCAAAATCTTGCACCATTTATGCATGAAATGCAGCTTGAGGATCGTGTTAGTGTGAAGGTTATTAGAGTAGGTGGAAGGCTAGCCAGATCAAAGCTGCCTTTTGATGCCAAGTTTCCAGCTATTGTACCAATATCACATCGCTTTACATATATTTATCTCGAATTTCTACATCGGCAACACTTGCACGCCAACTCAAAGGTTTTAATATCCTTATTGAGAGAAAGACTATGGGTCATAAACGCCAGACGTTTGACCAGAAAAGTCGTCCGCAACTGCGTCATGTGTTTTCGCCATAAACCCCGTTTAATGCAGCAGTTGATGGGAGATCTTCCCCCAGATCGGCTGCGTGGTGATCTACTGCGACAACGGAAAGAACTTTGTAGGCGCAGCAGCTCGATTGGCAGAACTCATACGAGAAGCATTAAACTCACAGGCCATCGAGATCATTAAGGCTTACTGCGCACACAAGGGACTCGACTTCTCAGTCATATCTCCTAGAGCGCCACATTTCGGTGGTCTCTGGGAAGCGGCAGTGAAGTCTGCGAAAACACTGTTGTTGAAAAATATGGCCGAAGCGAATCTCACCTACGAAGAGCTTCAGACGATTCTCACTGAAGTTGAAGCAATCCTAAACTCAAGGCCGATCGCTCCACAGTCGGATGATCCCAACGATGGCTCTGCTCTGACTCCTGCTCACTTGCTGATTGGGTCTTCTATACTTTCGGCTCCAGAGGAATCTTTGTACAAAGCAGATGCATCGTCGCAACTGCGCTATTTGGATCGCTGGCAGAAGGTGACGTTTTTGAAGCAGTAATTTTGGGATTTGTGGCACCGCGACTATATTCACAAGCTTCAACGAAGATCAAAGTGGACTGCAGCTCAGCCTAATATTCAAGCAGGCCAACTCGTTATCATTCATGAAGATAACACACCACCGCAACAATGGAACCTGGCTCGTGTAACATCAGCGATCCCAGGAAAGGATGGAAAGGTCAGAGTGGTTGACCTGAGAACCACTAAAGGCATCCTGCGACGCCCCATTCATAAGATCGCACCTCTTCCAGTCGATCAACTTGAAAGGACCGTGGATTCTTTCAACAGGGGGAGGATGTCTGAGCAACGCAGTATTTCTACAAGAATAATATCAGTATTTATATTTCAATTAAACATCAATTATGTTGTTAGTATTTTGAAGCCTATCTGGCAACATTGAATTGTAATATTTTATTTATATGCTTCTCTGGTCACTCTGTACTGACCAAGATGGCGCGTTTTTACATACGAAGAGAGAACTTAAGCTACGAAAGCAAGAAATAAATCAACTTGAAAAAAAACTGAAAAGAGGTGAAATTGTCAAGGTGGGTCAATTCCAAAATCCAGAGCAGGGTCTGGAACATATGGTTTAAAACTCATAAAAAGTGTTTTCGACATTTATTGCCAGGCGTTGGCATCGTTAAGTTAGCTGCAGGGACTTTTTTCATGAAGCAAAATTTTCCCCGGAAAAAACTATAGAAAATTTCTGTAAGAATTTCAGAGGTCTCGCCCTGATGCCTCAGTAGACTTTGGCTTGTAGTTTTACCCCTAAATTTTTCCGGGTGAAAGTTGTGTGTATTTTGTTCACCACATGACATCAGGTTCTATTGGGTTGTTCTCCTTGTTGCTGTGTGTCCTGCCGCCGCCGCATCGTGGTTTTCGGGTAGCAGTCGCTGCCTTTCGGTACGCACAGTTTCCATGATGGCACATCCTCGTGTCCGGCACGATAGGGAATGTGTCGATACAAATTATCCATATAGTCCAAGTATTTTCTGGGCTCCTTGTGGATCTTTTCCAGCATCTTTTATATCCACCTGCAGTCAGTACCACCAAAGTCTATGGCTGAGCGTAGACCCTCGCGCACACCTCATCGTCCAGTGGTTGTCTGTACAGTGCGTCTGCCACCACGTTTAGTTTACCCTTGCGACATGCTACCTCGAAGTCGTATTGCTGCAGCTCCAACGCCAATCTCGCGATGCGGCTGGAAGGACTCTCGATGGAATTTAACCATTTTAGTGCCATACGGTCTGTTATGACTGCGAAATAGTATCCTTCGAGATATGGCCTCAACTTCCGAATCGCCCAGACGATCGCCAAAGACTACTTCTCCGTGGCCGAGTAGTTCTTTTCCGCACCGTTGAGTGTCTTGCTGGCGTACGCAATTACTCGTTCCTGATCTGTAGTGTGAACTGCATCTTGAAGTCAGGCCATGCTAGGACGGGTGCTTTGGTTAACTTCTCCTTCACGTTCTCGAAGGCTTGCTAGTGTTCCTCTGACCATACCCGTTTTATTCCGTTCTTCAATAGCTCGTTTTTTAAATAAATCAGGGACTGCAAAAAATGGTGTACGTTGAATTCCAACGAGTCGCTACATCTAGTACTGGTTGTGGCAATGACTCTTTCGTTATCAGATATCTACACTATATATACAAAAAATAGCATGAAATAATATGTATCAAAAAAAAAATAAACAAATTACCTGTACGTTCTCAAAAGCTTCACAATGCTTTTTCGATAAAATCGAATCCTTAACAACAAGTTGAAGGGTGTGTGCTGCACATTTTATCGAACTTATTGAATGAATTTTTAAATTCTTAAGTAGCTTTTCGTCATCGATATACTCAGTGCCTTCTTCTTCTTCTTCTTCTTCGTCATCAAAATCATCTTCTCCACTGCTTAGCAGTTCCACTGCCTTGACCATGTTTCGACCATTATCTGTCGTGATTGAATAAATTTGACCCTTTGAAATGCTGAAATCAGTTAATATGGTCTTTATTTCATGGCAAAAATTTTGGGATGTGTGCGATGTTTTCAGCTCTATCAGCTTCAAAGTTTTTATGCATATTTCTCCGTGATCAATAAATTGCACATTTACAGCAAGGACTCCATCGTTTTGCATCTTGTGGCCGTGTCCATTTTTAGGCAGAGGATTCTGTTTTTTCGACTAAACTCAAAACATTTCTGGATGTTACAGTGGGCATATCCAAGCCACTGAATATTTGAGCTGTTAATGTCTTAAAGCCTTTTGAGTCCAGCACAGCCAACGGAACTTTTGCGGCGGTCACCAGGTCAATACAGGTATTCTTGACTTCATCTTGCCCCATTACAACCGAAAACTTCTTTTTCTTTTCAGGCACTTCGGATTCTTTGGTTTCTGCCACTTCATTGAACTCGCTTTTGTGCTTCTCTTCTAAGTGCCGCTTTAGATTGCACAAATAGTTGCCACTGAATGTCACTTTGCATATTTTACACTCCGAAACATTACTTTCCACGTGGAATGTAAAATAATTGCGCAGAACACAATTACGCTTGCGACCCATCTTGATAAGCGATTAAGAATGATCACCAAAAAATTAGTGTCAATGCATAAAACAATTGCAGTATAAGATAAGCACATCTTAAAATAGATTTAAAAAAAGCATGAGCGTAGTCAAGCGCAGTCGAACTATGGATCTCTTCGTAATACCCCCTCCGTTGCGACTATGATTAGCTCTCCTTATCTTTTACTTGTTATTAACACATAACAGTAATTGCAATTGCAATTGCTATTGTCAATAGGAAAGCTGTTATTTGTAATGACGTATTTTCAATTACCGAATATATATATGTACTTATAGTATATGCATAAAAAAAAGCAATTAAATGTTGAGTTTTATTTCGAGCAAAAATATTAAAATCATTTAAAATACATAATAAATTAATTATTAAATTTAAAAAAAAAAAAATTTAGAAAAAAAAATTATGCTGGGAGGTAGCTTTAGGTTCCATTTATAAGAATAAAAAATAATATTGGCAAAATATTTATCCCAGAGGCCGTAAATTACTGTTGAGTTTTATTTTGAGCGAAAAAAATAAAAATCATAAATAATCATTATTTTTTAGTTTTATTTTTTTTTTATCAAAAATAATGATTACGGTCTAAGTTTTATAAAATTACTCAAAACTAATTATTATCACTAAACAAAATTGTAAAAAATTAAAATATATTCATTACTAAGTAATTTTTATTATATAACTCATAATTATTACGGTCCCTGATATAAAGACAAACAAAGTGTGCCACACAATTTCTTGTTTGCCTTCTTATGATCTTAACAAAAACTATCTTTTATTTCACAGATACTTAAAAGACTTTTGCATGCAATTTCAGAATACTTAGTATCTAGCTAAGATACAAGTGCTGATTGCCCCTGCGATAGCTCGGTTTTGGTTTGGTAGATTTAAAATTAATCATAGTTAGGAGTCATAAATATTGGAATGCAATTGTTTTAGAATTAATGCGTCTGTGAGACATTGGTCAGTATCGCTGTCTGGAACTTTGACATATGCTGTATCTGCGTATCCTTGCCGAGTAATACTGACTAATTCAAGCAGATTATTTTTACTAAACGCTTTCCATTGTAGTTACAATATACCAACAAACATTTATCCCTTTTCTCTTATTGTGTTGTTTTAGTTGCTTCAAATTATCATCTACCGAATTATTCTACCAAATATTGTCACAAATCAGGAAATTTTTATTATATATGCTGACAGCTGACAGCCTTTGTGCCTTGTGTTGTGAAGTCATGAAGTCACGTGCCGTTACCCGGAGTTTGGCCAAAACTCTTCAGCCAACTCAGGATCAACAAATTGAAAGTCGGTCACCACCAATATTGAATATTAGTGACGGACAGGCCTCAGCATTAAATGCTAGCAATATCACTCGCCCTGAACCTGCTCCACCCCGAATAAATATAAATCGCAAAAAAGGCAGACCACCAATGTCTAATAATCCCCGACCAAATGTTGAAATAGACTATAGACAAGTGCAGGATATGATTGAGCAAACGGTCACTCGTCTTATGGTCTCTCTTCAAGTTCAATCTCAACCCATGCCCCGGGAATCGACTACACCCTGTGAGCAAGCTTCCAGTTCTTTATCCCCAGCTGGATCGTCAGCATTTCGGCAAAGGAAAATTGCTGACACAATGCAAAAGTGGAATCTTCACTTCGATGGAGCCACATAAAGCTTAGGTGTTGAAGAATTCGTGTATCGAGTTAAAACTCTAACCGATGAGACACTGGACAGCGATTTTCTCGGTTTTTGCAAACATTTACCGGAAAAGCTCGAGATTGGTACTGGTGATATCACAAGCAGGTGGATCGCATAGTATGGTCCCACATTTGTTCTGCTCTCCGTCAGCAATATAAAGATTATCGATCAGAATTCATGAGCAAGGAGCTAGCTTATTGAATACAGCGTTCGGCTGGACAGTAGGTGGGAACATAACGAATCCTCAACCAATTGTTCAAAATTACCGATGTCATTTAACACAAGACTTACCAGTGCTCGAGGAAATCTTAGAGCGATTCTGGAAAGTGGAAGAGTTACTGAATACCCCACCTAAGTTTAACGCAGAAGAACAGGATTGCGAAGATCATTTTATAAACAATGTTATCAAATGTGACGATGGTCGAGTTCAAGTGCGTCTGCCTTTCCGAGAGTCAAGCACAAGTCTAGGCAAATCACATAACACTGCATACAATCGATTCATCATGCTCAAAGAGACATATACTAATTTCATAAATGAATATATATCGCTAGGACACATGACACCTATTTCATCAATAGATCAAAGTCTTCCTCACTTTTTCATACCACACCACTGTGTGCTGAGACCCCAAAGTTTAACAACAAAGCTGCGAGTCGTGTTCGATGGCTCAGCTAAGTCATCTTCAGGAAAGTCATTAAACGATATTCTAATGACTGGTCCGACTATTCAGCAGGATTTGATTACAACATTACTAGCCTTTCTATTACACAAATTCGTTCTAACAGGTGACATTGTCAAAATGTATCGCCAATTTATGATTGATCCCCGCGATAGACAATTCCAACTCATCTTATGGAGAGAGAACCAAACAGATGCTGTTCAAACATATGAGCTAAATACGGTAACATATGGCCTGTCGTCAGCACCGTTCCTAGCAATTCGCTGTCTTTATTATATTGCTAGCTTGTACGAGTCTGAGTTTCCTGTCGGCGCTTCGGTTCTTCGAACTGATTTCTACGTAGATGATCTTCTCACTGGAGCGGATTCCATTGAAGACTTGAAAGATAAAAGGGATCAGATCATTGGGCTAGTAAAAAAGGCGAATTTACGAATGACAAAGTTTCGAAGCAACTCGACAGAACTCATTGCATCGTCGGATTGTCAAGTACCCATTAAAATGGAAGAAGAAGGTGCAACGAAAGCACTTGGTCTATCGTGGATACCTAGGCAAGATCAGCTGGCGTATCAATTTCACATTAAACAATCAGACCCAGTCACAAAGCGGTTTGTATTGTCAACAATCGCAAGGATGTATGACGTTCTAGGACTCATGAGTCCAATCTTTATTCGATGCAAAATCCTCTTGCAGGACTTGCATCTACTGAAACTTAGCTGGGACGAACCGTTGCCAGAAAAACTATCACAAGTTTGGAGAACTCTTGCAAATGATCTCCAAAAGACTTCATTGTTAAAGATTCCACGTTTTGTAAACACTTCTCTCGCAGTCAAGGGAGAAATACATGGATTCGCAGACGCCTCAGAGCGAGCATATGGTTGCTGTGTATACGTTCGTGTACAAGTCAATTCAACAATTAAAACAAGCCTCTTAGTAGGGAAATCCAAAGTAGCACCTGTTAAGGTCATATCGCTGCCTAAGCTCGAATTATGCGCAGCAGTTTTACTCAATAAAACTTTTCGCAAATTTCAGAAGAAACTTACTCCATACTACAGTACCATCAACTTTTGGACCGATTCGAAAATAGTCCTTCAATGGATAGGGATGCACACTTCTAGGCTCAACTGCTTCGTAGCGAATCGTATAGCTGAACTTCAAGAGCATTGTTACGACGTACAATGGCGCCACGTTCCATCTTCACAGAACCCAGCGGACATAGAATCAAGAGGTTGCAACGCAACTGATCTCCAAACCAGCATGTGGTTTTCAGGGCCGGAGTTTCTGAAAAAGTCATCCGAAGATTGGCCACGTTTGACTGAACCGCTGCCATCCCCAATCGAAGTTCGCAAACGACCAACGATGATCTGCACCAAACAACCAGCAGGAAACTCTGAAGTGCTCGTGGTTTGCAGAGACTCCTCAAATCTCAGTGCAGGATCTAAGTGCGACAAAGCATCAACAGTCGAATCACAAAAGGATGCAATAATCGATAACTCAAAGTCGATAATCAACCAAATAATCGAAAAGTCATCATCACATATAAAAACGCTACGAATTCTTTCATACGTGTATCGGATGTATAACCATGTTATGCCAAATCGTCTGCTCAAGGTTCACGACGTTGTACATATACAGGCAGCAGAGCTAAATGTGACGTTCTGGCGAATAGTAGGGCACATACAGCAGTCAGCGTTCACTGAAGAAATTATGCTGCTAGCCAATAACAAATCTCTTAAGCCCGGCATGCAAAATCTTGCACCATTTATGCATGAAATGCAGCTTGAGGATCGTGTTAGTGTGAAGGTTATTAGAGTAGGAGGAAGGCTAGCCAGATCAAAGCTGCCTTTTGATGCCAAGTTTCCAGCTATTGTACCAATATCACATCGCTTTACATATATTTATCTCGAATTTCTACATCGGCAACACTTGCACGCCAACTCAAAGGTTTTAATATCCTTATTGAGAGAAAGACTATGGGTCATAAACGCCAGACGTTTGACCAGAAAAGTCGTCCGCAACTGCGTCATGTGTTTTCGCCATAAACCCCGTTTAATGCAGCAGTTGATGGGAGATCTTCCCCCAGATCGGCTGCGTGGTGAGCGACCTTTTCTAGTGACCGGTGTAGACTTTTGCAGTCCGTTCATGACCACCTACAGGATCCGAAGAAAATCACCCTACAGATCTACTGCGACAACGGAAAGAACTTTGTAGGCGCAGCAGCTCGATTGGCAGAACTCATACGAGAAGCATTAAACTCACAGGCCATCGAGATCATTAAGGCTTACTGCGCACACAAGGGACTCGACTTCTCAGTCATATCTCCTAGAGCGCCACATTTCGGTGGTCTCTGGGAAGCGGCAGTGAAGTCTGCGAAAACACTGTTGTTGAAAAATATGGCCGAAGCGAATCTCACCTACGAAGAGCTTCAGACGATTCTCACTGAAGTTGAAGCAATCCTAAACTCAAGGCCGATCGCTCCACAGTCGGATGATCCCAACGATGGCTCTGCTCTGACTCCTGCTCACTTGCTGATTGGGTCTTCTTTACTTTCGGCTCCAGAGGAATCTTTGTACAAAGCAGATGCATCGTCGCAACTGCGCTATTTGGATCGTTGGCAGAAGGTGACGTTTTTGAAGCAGTAATTTTGGGATTTGTGGCACCGCGACTATATTCACACGCTTCAACGAAGATCAAAGTGGACTGCAGCTCAGCCTAATATTCAAGCAGGCCAACTCGTTATCATTCATGAAGATAACACACCACCGCAACAATGGAACCTGGCTCGTGTAACATCAGCGATCCCAGGAAAGGATGGAAAGGTCAGAGTGGTTGACCTGAGAACCACTAAAGGCATCCTGCGACGCCCCATTCATAAGATCGCACCTCTTCCAGTCGATCAACTTGAAAGGACCGTGGATTCTTTCAACAGGGGGAGGATGTCTGAGCAACGCAGTATTTCTACAAGAATAATATCAGTATTTATATTTCAATTAAACATCAATTATGTTGTTAGTATTTTGAAGCCTATCTGGCAACATTGAATTGTAATATTTTATTTATATGCTTCTCTGGTCACTCTGTACTGACCAAGATGGCGCGTTTTTACATACGAAGAGAGAACTTAAGCTACGAAAGCAAGAAATAAATCAACTTGGAAAAAAACTGAAAAGAGGTGAAATTGTCAAGGCGCGTCAATTCCAAAATCCAAAGCAGGGTCTGGAACATATGGTTTAAAACTCATAAAAAGTGTTTTCGACATTTATTGCCAGGCGTTGGCATCGTTAAGTTAGCTGCAGGGACTTTTTTCATGAAGCAAAATTTTCCCCGGAAAAAACTATAGAAAATTTCTGTAAGAATTTCAGAGGTCTCGCCCTGATGCCTCAGTAGACTTTGGCTTGTAGTTTTACCCCTAAATTTTTCCGGGTGAAAGTTGTGTGTATTTTGTTCACCACATGACATCAGGTTCTATTGGGTTGTTCTCCTTGTTGCTGTGTGTCCTGCCGCCGCCGCATCGTGGTTTTCGGGTAGCAGTCGCTGCCTTTCGGTACGCACAGTTTCCATGATGGCACATCCTCGTGTCCGGCACGATAGGGAATGTGTCGATACAAATTATCCATATAGTCCAAGTATTTTCTGGGCTCCTTGTGGATCTTTTCCAGCATCTTTTATATCCACCTGCAGTCAGTACCACCAAAGTCTATGGCTGAGCGTAGACCCTCGCGCACACCTCATCGTCCAGTGGTTGTCTGTACAGTGCGTCTGCCACCACGTTTAGTTTACCCTTGCGACATGCTACCTCGAAGTCGTATTGCTGCAGCTCCAACGCCAATCTCGCGATGCGGCTGGAAGGACTCTCGATGGAATTTAACCATTTTAGTGCCATACGGTCTGTTATGACTGCGAAATAGTATCCTTCGACGCCCAGACGATCGCCAAAGACTACTTCTCCGTGGCCGAGTAGTTCTTTTCCGCACCGTTGAGTGTCTTGCTGGCGTACGCAATTACTCGTTCCTGATCTGTAGTGTGAACTGCATCTTGAAGTCAGGCCATGCTAGGACGGGTGCTTTGGTTAACTTCTCCTTCACGTTCTCGAAGGCTTGCTAGTGTTCCTCTGACCATACCCGTTTTATTCCGTTCTTCAATAGCTCGTTTTTAAAATAAATCAGGGACTGCAAAAAATGGTGTACGTTGAATTCCAACGAGTCGCTACATCTAGTACTGGTTGTGGCAATGACTCTTTCGTTATCAGATATCTACACTATATATACAAAAAATAGCATGAAATAATATGTATCAAAAAAAAAATAAACAAATTACCTGTACGTTCTCAAAAGCTTCACAATGCTTTTTCGATAAAATCGAATCCTTAACAACAAGTTGAAGGGTGTGTGCTGCACATTTTATCGAACTTATTGAATGAATTTTTAAATTCTTAAGTAGCTTTTCGTCATCGATATACTCAGTGCCTTCTTCTTCTTCTTCTTCTTCGTCATCAAAATCATCTTCTCCACTGCTTAGCAGTTCCACTGCCTTGACCATGTTTCGACCATTATCTGTCGTGATTGAATAAATTTGACCCTTTGAAATGCTGAAATCAGTTAATATGGTCTTTATTTCATGGCAAAAATTTTGGGATGTGTGCGATGTTTTCAGCTCTATCAGCTTCAAAGTTTTTATGCATATTTCTCCGTGATCAATAAATTGCACATTTACAGCAAGGACTCCATCGTTTTGCATCTTGTGGCCGTGTCCATTTTTAGGCAGAGGATTCTGTTTTTTCGACTAAACTCAAAACATTTCTGGATGTTACAGTGGGCATATCCAAGCCACTGAATATTTGAGCTGTTAATGTCTTAAAGCCTTTTGAGTCCAGCACAGCCAACGGAACTTTTGCGGCGGTCACCAGGTCAATACAGGTATTCTTGACTTCATCTTGCCCCATTACAACCGAAAACTTCTTTTTCTTTTCAGGCACTTCGGATTCTTTGGTTTCTGCCACTTCATTGAACTCGCTTTTGTGCTTCTCTTCTAAGTGCCGCTTTAGATTGCACAAATAGTTGGCACTGAATGTCACTTTGCATATTTTACACTTCGAAACATTACTTTCCACGTGGAATATAAAATAATTGCGCAGAACACAATTACGCTTGCGACCCATCTTGATAAGCGATTAAGAATGATCACCAAAAAATTAGTGTCAATGCATAAAACAATTGCAGTATAAGATAAGCACATCTTAAAATAGATTTAAAAAAAGCATGAGCGTAGTCAAGCGCAGTCGAACTATGGATCTCTTCGTAATGCCCCCTCCGTTGCGACTATGATTAGCTCTCCTTATCTTTTACTTGTTATTAACACATAACAGTAATTGCAATTGCAATTGCTATTGTCAATAGGAAAGCTGTTATTTGTAATGACGTATTTTCAATTACCGAATATATATATAATAACGAGTTCCAACTTTAGTTTATTTAAAAAAATATAACTTTATTTAAATAGAAAACTTAAAGCGAGTTGAACATCGGAGTTTGAGAATAATTCAAGACTAACTGTTAAATGTTTTGACGTCGCATAGCAAACTTTGGCTGTGAGCTTTTGGGGATTGAGCTTTGCGCTCTAATATAAACAGAGAGATCTTAGGGATCGCTCTTTTGAGAAGACGAATATTTGGGTGCTAAGCAACAGCCTGGATTTGTGCCGCGTCGGCAGATTTGACCCTTGGTGGGAATGACAATTCTAGCGGATGTTTATATTAACTGTTTCGATCGTGGGAGCGCTTGAATTGTTATTTTCACCAGCCTGTTATTGTTATTGATATCTTATTACTTGATAGGGGGAATATGTGCGAGAATATTTAGGTGGCTATGTGCATTACATATGTTACTTCCCCATCCATAAAAAATTAGCCTGTCCTCAGGCGGTAATATTGGGATATAGTGTTGGTTCGGATTCGAGTACAATATTTGCTGTTTCATTTGATATTGGATTAATTTGTACATTATTTGATTGTGGGGTTATTTCTGATTGTTTCTTATAGTTAACAATTATTTTGCGTGGTATGCTTTTATACTTATAGCTAAAATATAGTACTAGTGTGATTACAATAATTATAAGAGTTGTTAAAGTAATAATTTGAAGTGTATTGTAATGTTTTGTTTGTTGATTTACAATTTCTTTTGCCTGTATGTAAGATAGTGGTTCTAGTTTAGTTACATTATTGTTCACATAAATAGTTTGTGTATAATCTAACATAGTACTTGTGATCAATATTTCTTCTAATTGAATGGAACAATTAAATGCTTTTATAATATTATTACTTTCTATTGTTATATCTCTGTTAATACAATTTTGATTTAGAATTGTTTTAGGTAAGTTCCAAGTTAACATTATATTAGGCTCTACATATTTTGTTTCAAAAGATTTATGTGTTTTTGCATATCTACATTCGGTTGTGTCTTGATTTAAAATTCCTGTTATACATTTGTTCATTACTAGATCTTTGGTCTTTTCGGTATATGCTTTATTATTTTGAATGAAATATTTGTCATGTATAATTTCAGTTGAAATGTTTCTGTTTTCGTCTGGGTATGGAACAATTTCAAAAATTGGTGTATTGATGATTTCGCGAGGAATATGGGAAATTATCAAAATTTCGTTTGTAGTTGTTTTCAACCATGTAGAAGTCTTAATATTTAGAATTTTTTCAGAGTTTACGTGTGATAATGGACTGTGTTTTAGTAATTTAGGGTTAAATATACCTAATCTTGTTAACTGCATTCCTAGCTCTATGTCTTCGATATATTCTGTAAATTCTTGTAAATTAAATGTAATTATTGCTAATTTTTTGTCTCCTTCGTTAATGAATGTTAAAGTATTTGTAACTTCTATTCCTCTATTTACTACTTCTATTACTTGATTTAGTTCGTTTGCTTGAACGCTGTTTTCTGATAAATTATTTATTTTGGATTCCAGTTCTGCTTTATCTTCCTGATCTAATGTACCAAATAAGTATTTATAAAATGTTCCCATAAAATTGATAAGGCCTCTTTTGTTGCGTTTTGCTATTCTTATGCCGTTCATTTCTCTTTCCAATTTTTCTGTTAAATATTGAATTTGGGATAATGTTTTAAATTCTTCAGCTTGTTTCATTAAATTATTGAATGTGTTTTCGATTTTTGTGAGATTAACAGTTAAATAGTGGTATTCGTAATTTATTGGTAAGTTAATAGTTCCTGTTTTAAATATAAGGTAACCGTTTTTCGATTGGATTGGGTTTACATCTAAGCTTTGACCATTAGTTTGTTGGATGAAATACATTAGTAAGAATTGTATTATAAAAATAATTATTTTATGTTGTAGCTTCCTGATTTGAGTTGTCATTAGGCGATGATCTGGAATTATCATATTTGCTCTTGTTAATTTTCTTTTTCTTTTTAAATTTAGATTTGTAGTGTATTATCTTTCTCCCTCTGTTTGTCTCTTCGAAATGTTTTTCGTCTACTTGTCTCAAATTACCGGTCTTTTTAAATTTGATTTTGAACGTACCAAAGGTGATTGTCTATAATTAGTATCAATTTCAAAATCTGTACGGTTTTCATTTAGTTTATCTATTTGAGTTGTTTTGTTAAGTTGAGTGTTATACTCTGGGGTTCCTGCGTATATAAAAATGTCTGCTGGTGTTCTACCGGTTGTATTATGAGTGGTTTTGTGATTATATGTGTAAAGTATTATTTCGAATCTAGTAAGCTTATTTTCTGGATCTGATTCGCTGTTTTTTTTTCTTAATTTTTCATTAATAGTTTTATGAAATCTTTCTACGTCAGATATGCCATTTTTACTTGTTGTTATATTTATATCTACTCCTTCAGCTTTTAGCCATATTTGTAATGCTGAGCACATGAATGCTGAATCTTTATCTGCTTTAATTTCTTTCGGTTTTTCCATACTATTGAAAATTTTAAGTAACGCTCTTTTAGCTTCTAACCAATCTCTACCGTTCACTTCGATTAGGGACGCGAATTTTGAATAAATGTCTATGCAAGAAAGGAATTGTTTATTATCTACCATATAAAAATCTATAACGTATTTTTCTCTGGGATTCAAAGTCTCTGGCATTAACTCGAAAGCTAGCTTTGTGTCTCTATGTTCTGTTTTCGCAATGTTACAGACTTGGCATTCATTAATAATATTTTGAGTTAGGTTTTGGTAATCTGGGTAATAATACTTTTCTTTAAATAATGACGTTAGTTTCTGTATACCTGGGTGTAGTAATTCTTTATGTGTTTTAATAACGAAGTCTTTAAATTCTGCGTATGTTTGAATATCTTTTAATTTTTTAGTAGATCTCATTACTTTGGTTAAATTGTTGAGACTGATTATTTCCAAGAAAGCGGTTTGAAAAGTTAAGAAATCTATTTCACAATGAAAATAGATTACGCTTTTCTTTGTACATAAATATTCTTTGATTAGTTCTTTGGCTTGGGTGTTGGTCATTTCTTTATACATAATTTGAATTTTAGTTTTATGAAAATAATTTATTATGTTTACTTCGTTTGTATTATGCTTTACAAATTCGATCTGCCTATTGTAATAGTTGATTGGTCTTTCTGTAATCGAGATATAATTTTGATTATCTTCTTGTGCACTGTGTACAGTTGCTGCTGTACTGTTAGGAGATTCTCCTAATAAATTTTCTTCGAGTTTAATTCTTGACAAAGCATCGGCAACATAATTTTCTTTGCCAGGGACATATTTTATGTGATAGTCAAATTCATTTAATTTGATCTTCCATCTTTGAAGTTTCATGTTTGGCTCTTTAACATTGTTTAACCAAACTAGGGGTTTGTGATCACTGAGGATTTCGAATTTCCTGCCAAAAAGATAGGACCTGAAGTATTTAGTGGCCCAAACAATAGCTAAAAGTTCTTTTTCTATTGCGGAATAATTTATTTCGTGTTCATTTAATGTTCGACTTGCATAGCATATTGGCTTATGGTTTTGCGATAACACGGCACCTAAAGCAATATTGCTTGCATCAGTAGTTAACGAAAAAGGTTTTTCAAAGTTTGGATAAATTAGTATCGGATCAGATGTAATAAGTATTTTTAATTTTTCAAATGCTGAGACGTACTCTTTGTTACTTATGTCGATTGTTGCATTTTTCTTAAGTTTTAAGGTCATTGGTTTCACGATTTGTGCAAAGTTTGGTATAAATTTCCTATAATAGCCACAGAGTCCTAGAAATGACTTGATTTCTTTCGTTGTTCTGGGTATTGGGAAATTTGTAATTGCGTTGACTTTTATTGGGTTTGGTTTTATACCTTCAGTTGTGACAATGTGACCAAGGAACTCAGTTTCCTTTTTCAAAAATTCACATTTGTCCAACTGCAATTTTAGATTGGCTTCCCTAAGTTTCTTAAAAACTCTTTTCAATGATAATATGTGTTCTTCCAATGAAGTGGAATACACTATTATGTCATCCATGTAGACTAAACAATCTTTATAGATTAAATCTTCTAAAAGGTTGTTCATGCAACGTTGAAAAGTTGCAGGGGCGTTTTTGAGTCCAAAAGGCATGCGAGTGTACTCGTAATGGCCATTTTTCGTCGAAAAAGCAGTCTTTGGAATTGAATCAGCATCCATTTGGATCTGATGAAAGCCTTTTGCCAGGTCAATGGTAGTGAAATATTGACATTTTCCAAGTTTGTCTAATATATCATCCATAACTGGTATTGGGTATTTATCGTCAACTGTAATTTCATTTAAGTTTCGATAGTCAATTACTATTCGGAACTTTTGTTTTCCTGATGCATCACTCTTCTTTGGTACAATCCAAATTGGTGAGCAATAAGGAGAATTTGATTTTCGGATAATTCCTTGTTTTATCATTTCCTTCATTTGGTTTTCGACTTCTTCGTCATAAGCTTGGGGATACTTATAAGGTCGTTTGTAAATTGCATCTTCATGTTTAGTTTGAATGACATGCTTGATTGTACTGGTGAAAGTCAAATTTTCACTTTCTTTGTACTGTATGTCTCTGAACTCATGAAGGATTTTTGTTAATTTTAATTTTTCTTCCTCATTGAGGTGTTCTAATCTGAACTGGTTACTTTCTATTAACTCATTTTCGATTGCAAAATTAAACGGTTGGTCCGTTGTAAAAGGCGGATCAAGGCAATCAAATTCGGTATCTTTCACGTAAGGTGGATCAACACGATTGACTGCGGTCTTGTCCTTTAAGAATTCTTCATGATTATATCTCATGATAAATGGGTAATCGCTTAAGGTGACAGTTTCCTCTTTATAATTTATGTTTGCTTCACAAGCCTCGAGATATTCCCTGCCTAATAATACATCATAATTTTCTGAAAATTCGTGTATAAAAAATCTTTGGTGTTGTGGACAGAGTTTACTGGGGGCTAAGGAAATACATTGGTTTAAACAAATATTTCCTTTTATCGTCTGGACTTCTAAATGACAAGATTTAATTGGGAAATTCAAAAAGTTCTTTTTCATTAGATTTATAGAGGAACCTGTATCGATTACGCATTTGAGGTGAATGTTGTTCATTATTAGTCGAATGAAGGGGTTTCTTCTAGTTCTTGGTCCGAGGCTGCGTGATGAAAATTTTCGGCAGTATCCGTTTTGGATTGACCACTAGAACTTTCGCGTTGTCTTTTGACAGGCGGATTTGAAGTGTTCGTTGAAGTTCTGTTTTGTTGGTAGTTCATTGGGTTTTGGAATCTACCTTGATTTAGTTTTTGTTGAAATTCATTATGCAACTGTGGGTTGCTTTGATTTGGGGCCTGAAAGTTTTGAGTGGCATTACTTGTGTTTGGTGGGCTTGCCATTGGATAGAAATTATGAGAGTTTCCCCTATTCCTGCGAGCATCACTACTGTTTGTCGTAGTTGAGGTGTTGGTTTTTGAACGGTCAGAAAAGTTGTTTTCGTATAGTCCCTCTCTTTGAGCTACTTGTTTTAATTTAGTTATTGTCGTAATATCGTACCTAGCCAGAGTCATAAAAATTCGGTCGGGTAATTTTCTTGTTATAACGTCTTTGATTGTGTTATTCATAGCATTGGTGTACAGAATTGTTTGTGAGTCTATGCCTTCTAACATTAATTTGTTTGAAATTACAAATGATTTATACTCAAGGTCTTCAACAAACTTACGGATACTTCCGTTATAATTAGTGTTGTAGAGTCGACGAAGCAGTTCTTCATAGGGCGTCTGTGTTTTGAATTCGTCGATGAGCGCGTTCCTCAGTTGTATCCAGTTTGTAGCTCCTGATAGCTGTGCGACTCGCTGTGCTGTTCCAGAAGTCTGTAGTTCGATGGCTCCAAATAGAACGTTGTGTTGTCTCAGATCTTGGGTGGGGTATAGCTGCATTATATAGTCCACTCTTCTCACGAACGCCGTTAGCTCTTCCGTTTGTCCATCATAGGTGGGCACTTGTTTGATTTGTCCAAGAGCTTGCTTCAGGAGAAGCTCTGACAAAACCATTGGTGGGGTTGATGGAGATGCTGGGGGTGTCATGATTGATGTTGACAGTGTATTATTTTTTTCTTTTTAATGTTCGGTTTTTCTTTGTCTTGTTGTGGCCTAGGATTACAATTATCCTTTAGTGGTCACAAAGCAAAATTGACAAAGTTTGTCACGTTTTTTTTAAGCACAAAACTTGGATTTATTTAACCTAGGACTTCAGCTGTCCCTTAGTGGTTAACACTTTTGTTGTAACTTAAACACGCACGTATGTTCTTTAGCGGATATGTATTTTGGTTTAATAAAGTTCAACTTTACTCTTGACTTTGGATATGCGGATCCTTAGTAGTCTTTTTAGTTTAGTTGATTACAAACACTTTACATATCCTACCGGCTGCGCCAATAACGAGTTCCAACTTTAGTTTATTTAAAAAAAATATAACTTTATTTAAATAGAAAACTTAAAGCGAGTTGAACATCGGAGTTTGAGAATAATTCAAGACTAACTGTTAAATGTTTTGACGTCGCATAGCAAACCTCGGCTGTGAGCTTTTGGGGATTGAGCTTTGCGCTCTAATATAAACAGAGAGATCTTAGGGATCGCTCTTTTGAGAAGACGAATATTTGGGTGCTAAGCAACAGCCTGGATTTGTGCCGCGTCGGCAGATTTGACCCTTGGTGGGAATGACAATTTTAGCGGATGTTTATATTAACTGTTTCGATCGTGGGAGCGCTTGAATTGTTATTTTCACCAGCCTGTTATTGTTAATGATATCTTATTACTTGATAGGGGGAATATGTGCGAGAATATTTAGGTGGCTATGTGCATTACATATGTTACTATATATATATTTCAAAAATTTAAAAAATTTAAAAAAAAAAAAAAATTTTTTTCTTTTTATACAACATAGTATATAACAAATACAAAAATAATAATAATTTTTTTATTAAATAACTCCAATATATTACGTTGTTTCTTAAAAAAGGGAGGTGTAGTATGTTGTATGCCAAATGAGCATATGCCCACAGTATTGTAGAGTATACAGTATAACAAGAGGTGATATGCCCAACTTAAAAGTAAGAGTAAGAACTCATAACATAACGACACTTTGCTGCTATGTTTATACAATCACAAATATCCATAAGTGCAGTAATAGGATCCGCCACTTATGCGGACTGGCCGCAGCGTGAGACCGCTAGCGTAAGCACTTCTTGAGTATGTACCATCAGTACATATATACATATACATAACTACATAGGCACATACATACTGCAACTCTCTCTCTCTCTGCCGACGCTCTTAGCGGCAGAGCTAACTTAGAATACTGTACGTTATAAGCAAAATATAATATTGAATAAATCCGAGAGAACACTCTCGATCGACGCCTAAAACATAACATAACGATTGACCTGCAACGCGTTACACATATTTAACAAAATGTAAATATGTATTACGCGTTGCAGGTAATCCGCTGTTTACGCAACTACCTTATAACGTTTGCAACCTGCATCACAGCTAAGGTCAAGTGAGCACCCTAAATATTTAAATGCCGTAGCTATCACAGTTTGGCTCAAACTCTATAATGTCGTCCTCACTAAGGCGCGTGGCGGCAGTAGTTCGAGACAACACCTTCTTTTGAATTTCGCTCAACACTTTGTTGACGCCAATTTGTAGCTCCAATGCCAGATCCGGATGATCTTTCTCCAAGTTGCGATGATTGGAGGCAATGTAGTCACCGAATTGGCTGCTCAGGTCACGCTTTCTTTCTTTTATACAGTTTAAAGCTTCTGTGACGCTCTTCTCAAGCGCTTGCTTGCGCGCAGCTTCATCCGATTTTCGCTGTCTCGGTGTTGATGGTATTGACAGCATTGTGTCGCAGGAGTCCTCTAAATCTGCAGAGCAAGGCAAACTGGGGTCACCCACATCTGGTGTTGAGCGTGTCAAAGATGGGCCCTGAAAATAATTGAAAAATATATTAATTTTTGTAACAGGTTCCGAACACAGCTGCTGACTGGCTTCAAATTGCTAAGGGGTACGAAGAGAAGTGGAACTTTCCCAATTGCATTGGTGCTTTAGACGGAAAACACATAACTATCCAAGCGCCACATAAGTCAGGATCTGAGTATTTTAATTATAAAAAATCAAATAGCATAGTTTTAATGGCCTTGGCAGATTCGGACTACAAATTTACATATGTTGATGTAGGAGCTTATGGTAGGGACTCCGATGGTGGAGTATTTTCAAGGTAATAACAGTTGAATTATTTATAGACATAAAGCTGCTAAATTTCTTTTTTATTTTCAGTTGCACTCTTTCAAAAGCACTTTCCGAAAACAGTATAAATGTGCCAACACCAAAGCCCTTACCAAACGAGCAAGATCCAACACCATATGTCATTGTGGCCGATGATGCGTTTGCCTTAAAGCCCTATATTATGAAGCCATTCCCATTCCGTAATTTAAATAGGGAGCAGCGAATTTATAACTACAGGCTTTCAAGAGCTAGGCGCGTGATTGAAAATACTTTTGGGATATGCGCTGCTCGATTTAGAATTTTGAGGAAGCCAATTGATGTTGAGCCTCCAAAAGTTGTTAAAATTGTGCTGGCCATTTGCGCTTTACATAATTTTCTCATGGAAAAAAATGTGCTGCAGGTGAACTATGTCGACCACGAAGTAAATGGAAACACAATACCGGGCAGATGGCGAGCTGATAATGCACTGATAGATCTCTCGCTACCAAGAATAAATGCTGGCCGACCCAGCGACACTGCGAGCAATATTCGTTTGCAGTTCATGAATTACTTTAATTCTGAACATGGTGCTGTCCCATGGCAGCATGAAAATATTTTTTAATAAAAAATTTCAAATATTACCAAAGATGATGTTCTTTCCTTGCTGTCAACGTTTATTACAGGTTGAAGAAATGCCATGGCTTCGAAAAAAGCAAATCTTGTCTTCTTAGTCGAGCCGCTCTGTCCGCTTGTTGTGGCCGAATTCGCTTTTAATGCAGCCTGGAATAAATAGTTATTATTTCCAAAATGTCAGTGGTATTTGTCCTGAATTTATTACTTACACGATATGTGTTACGCAAGCTGTTCCACTTGTCCAGCGCGTCCTTCTTGCTCACCTCCAAATTTAAAGCAATTGAGCTCCAGCTTGCTTCCTTGGCCTCCCGGTTCCTGTAGTTCTCACTACATACATTCCAGAGGCATTCTGACTCCTCCACAGCTTCAATTAACTTGTGGATTGAATCAGAATGCCACTGGATTGCTACCCGACGTCCACGGCTGATTGTTTGCTCCATAATAATTTTTTTTAACGAAATGCAACCTTTTTAGTTGAAGGACAATTGCAAAGTGACATTTCTTTGTTTTTATTCATTTTGTGGAACTTGTTATTGTTCAATTGCGAACATTTTGTGAACATTTTCATTCCTTGTGTATTTTTGCGAAGCTCTTTACATTGACTGGTAGTGTTTACATTGAAGGCTTTCACAAGGCTTTTCACAAGGCTTTCCACAATTTTGTGAAGTACAAATTTTGTGTTGCCAATGTAAACACTTTGACGTATTTCGCAAATCATCACAAATTATAACAAAATGTGATATCACATTGCGAAGCAGTGAGAACCCACCTTAACAATTGAATGATCTTGTTTTTAACTTATTATAATTATTTTAACAATTTGATCGTACCGCTAAAGACCGCGTAGCTGCGCTGCCAGTGACGCCGGCAGAGAAGCGGTCAGCTTATGTATAAGTGTTTACATAAAGGTTGGCGAATAGTCGCCGCGGCAGAGAAGAAGTGTTATGTTCACTTAGTGACAGAGCTGTCGCGCATGTCAAATATGCCGACTCAGCACTGTCTAGTTCAATGCACTCAAGAACGGTCATATTACCGACAATGCTTAATATTGTGCAACGCTTAATAATGCTTAATATTTAATAATAATATATTTATGCATACCACTAAGTACAGTGAGCATTCGATATGTGAACATACTACAATGGTCCTTTTCGATATCTAGTGTCAACTTCGTATTTTTGTCGGTCACTGTTAATTTTATTTATTACTTTTTCTTTTTTTTCTTGGGTATCTAGATTTGGTTGTCCGGCATATAAGAAAATGTGTGCAGGAGCTTGTCCAGTTGTGTCATGTTTTGTTTTGTGATTGTAAATGTACAGAATTGTTTCTATTTTGCTGAGTTTATTTTCTTCGTCATTTAAAGTGTTAATTATTCTGATTTTTTCATTTATTGTTTTATGTAGTCTTTCGATGTCTGCTATTCCTGCTTTTTTTGTATTTAATTGTATTTCTACTCCTTCACTTTCAAGCCATTTTTTTAGTGCTAAGCTGGAAATTGCGCCGTCTCGGTCAGCTTTTAATAATATTGGTTTTCCTAACTAATTAAATATATGCATTAATGCATTTTTGCATTCTATCTAGTCTTTTGTTTTAATATTTTCAAGAGTAGCGAATTTTCAATAAATGTCCATGCAGCTAAGATAATGTTTGCCTTCAGAAGAATAAGTGTCAATTACAAATTTGTCACGACAGTGTTCGGGCTTGGGTGTAATTTTCATTGGCATTTTTGAGTTTCTATGTTCTGATTTTGCTAAGTTGCAAATATGACATTCGTTTATTATGTTTTGTGTTAATATTTGGCTGTTAGGGAAATAATAGGTTTCACAAAAAAGTTTATTTGTTTTTTGAATTCCGGGGTGTAGGAGTTTTTCATGTTTGTTCCATAATAAGTTCTTTGAATTCGGCATAGGAGTTAATGTTTTTTAATTGAATGAGACTTCAAAGAATTTTAGTTTGGCTAGTGCTAATAATTTCCTTGTGTGCGTTTTGAATTATTTCAAAATCTGCATCACTGTCTATAAATATTGCACTGGTTTTTGTGCAAAAATGGTCTATAAAATATTTTTCGGCTTTATCTTTAGTCATGTTATCGTATGTAATGTGAATTATTAATTTTTTGAAGTAGTTTTCTTTTTTATGTTTGGAATGCCTTTAGAAAATATAATTTGTCTTTTAAATGTGTTTATTGGTTTCTCTGTAGTGAATATTATTACTATTGTCTTCGTCAGCGCTATGTTGTGTTTCTTCTCCGAAATAAGTCTGTTCTATTTTTACTCGTGATAGAGCGCCAGCTATGTGGTTTTTTTTTCCTCTTATATATTTTATGTCAAAGTCATATTCAGATAATTTAACTCTCCATCGGGTTAATTTTGAATTTGGTTCTTTCATTTTGTATAGCCAACATAATGGCTGATGGTCACTATTGATTTCGAAATGTCGTCCTAGTAGATAATGTCTAAAAGTTTTTGTTGCCCATACAATGGATAAAAGCTCTTTTTCTATGGCACTGTAGTTAGTTTCGTGGTCATTGAGAGTTCTGCTAATAAAACTAATGGGATGACCGTCTTGAGAGAGTACTGCTCCAAGAGCTACATTACTTGCGTCTGTGGTTAAAACGAATTTACTTTTGAAGTCTGGAATTTTTAGAATTGGGTCATTAGAAATTAGTTGTTTTAATTTTTCAAAAGCTCTAATGTATTCAGGATTTTTAATGTCAATTTTTGAGTCTTTTCTAAGTACTTCTGTCATTGGTTTGGCTATGTCTGCAAAATTTGGAATGAACTTTCTGTAGTAACCGGTTAATCCAAGAAAGCCTTTTATTTCTTTGGCTTTTGTGGGAATTGGATATTTCTGAATTGCTTTGATTTTATCAGGATTGGGTTTTGTTCCATCCTTAGTTATGACATGTCCTAGGAATGAAGTTTCTTGTTTTAGAAACTCGCATTTATCAAGTTGTAATTTGAGATTTGCTTCAGAAAGCTTCTCGAAAACTAATTTGAGTGATTGCAAATGTTCTAAGGATGTTGAGAATACAATTATATCATCAAGATATACCAGACAATGTTTATTTAGTAACGGTCGTAAAACATTGTTCATGCAACGTTGAAAGGTTGCGGTTGCATTTTTTAAACCAAATGGCATACGAAGATATTCATAGTGGCCATGTTTAGTAGAGAAAGCTGTTTTTTGAATGGAATCTGGATGCATTTCAAGTTGGTGGAATCCTTTTGCAAGGTCGATTGTAGTGAAATAATTGCATCTACCTAGTTTTCCTAAAATCTCGTCCATATTTGGTATTGGGTGCCTATTAGAGTCTTGCACGAATCCATTCGAAACAGAAAACGAGACGTTCATACACTCACATTGACCGGAATCACAGCCTACTCAACTAACCGAATAGAATAAAGTAAGCATCATGTTTATACTTTAAAGATCGAGATGCTTGCTAAGATTTGAAGTTCCGAAACATGCGCTCAGAAAAAAAACAAGCATATCTGTGCACAAATCAAAACAAACTGTGCATGAAAGTAGCGCAAGCACAATTTTTCTTACTTCATGAACGCTTGGTCATGAAATTTCATGAACACTTGGGTGCTATTTTTTGAACGACTGGGAACAATTTAATCGCTTTTTGGGCTCATTTTATGAACATTTTAGTTCGCTTCAGAAACATATAGGGGTCGTTTTGGAAACAAGTCCACGACATTATATGAACAGCATGTGCACAATCCAAGAACTTGTCAGTTTGTTTCAGTCACATATCCACAACATTATACGAACAGTAGGTGCTCAGTTCTCGAACATTTGTTTACTACTTTAGGACCGTGCTGGTTACCCATTTAGAACAAACCGTTCTCAATTTATACCCATATATACCACTTTAGGACCCGATTGGTTTTTATATAGAATACATTACTTATAATTTAACCGTTTAACAGTAAATTAATGTTTTAGTATTTTATTGAATTGGCCACATATTTAATTTTCTTAATTTAAGCTCTTGAATTCTTCTGTCCAGCTCATCTAGCTGGTCGTCGAACTCGTTGTCGCCCACGAATGAACTGTTCCTTGTTCCGAACATCTTTGTGTTGTCTTCAAAGCTGCTGCCTCGGTCCGGTCTCTTCAGGATTTTTGAGATCAATGTAATATCCTTGCTTGGCAGTACCACCAGGACAACAGTTCCACGCCGCTCCAGGACTCTGTATTTCGTTGCAACGGAGCTTGAAACTACTTTAGTGGTTTTGGATGTCGATACCCGTGCCCCTCTTCTTGTCAGCGACGATCATCCTATTCAGGCTTGCTCCCACCGAGTAAAAAAAACATAAATTTATTTCTCAAGCAACAGGAGATCAATGATAACACAGAAAATTGAATAAAACAAATAATTGCAGTAGAGCTTAAAACGATTATAATTACAATCTTCCAGAAAGTATGCACTGAATAATAAAGCTATTGGATTGACTGTCGCCAGATGGCGATTTCTGGGAATGCTGTCAATTTCACTTGATTTAGTGGCGCCATCTAAGAGTTTTGTATCCTGTAAAATTCTTTTTCCCATAAAAATGTATTGTACTTTTTTAAAATATACTCACAGTCGATAGAAATATCCCTTTTGACACACAGCAAAAGCAATAATATCCACACAATTGTAAAATTGAAGTCGTCGCCTGCTTTTCTTTTAAAGAAAATGGGAAATGTTTGATTTTTCTCGTTAATTTTTTTCCGTGTGCACGATTTGATACCGACTCGTGCTTGTGTTAAGCACGAAAAAATGAGAACGATTCGGTCACAAATCAAAAAAATTGTGCATGATTTTTTTCGATCATTTTTTTGTGAGTGTGTGAATGGGGAAAATATACAACTAAAAACAACTTTGTACTTGTGATACCGGGTATCATTCAAATGGATTTGTTAATAAAATCAAAAATATCAAAGATACCTGTAATTAGAGTATTTTGGAAGTAGTCCTGAACGAATGTATTCGTGCAGGCCTCTAGTGCCTATCGCTTATGGTTACTTCGTTTAATTTTCTGTAGTCAATTACGATTCTGAATTTTTGTTTACCTGAAGCATCTTGCTTTTTCGGTACGATCCATATAGGACTACAATAAGGAGAATTGCTAGGCCGTATGATACCTTGATTAAGCATGTCTTGAATTTGATGGTTTGTATGTAAGGCTGAATTGTGGGTAGTATTTATAATGTGTTTTTCTTGAATACTGAAACTAAGTTGGTCGCCTTCTTTATATTGTATGTGTTTCGACAAACTCATTAAATTGATTCTTTCTTCTTCATTTAAATGATCTAATCGGTAAGGGCTTGAGTTTGCAGATTCTTGGTTATCGGAAATTTCTCTAATTGCGTTGCCTTCCATTATTGTTGTTTTTATTTTTTATTTTTTTATTTTTTTTTTGTTTGTTGGTTTTATTATAATAAATTTATGTTTTTTATTTAATTATCTTTTATTTAGTTGGTTTTATTTTTAATTTTTCTTATCTCTTAGCTCTTGTTGTTTCACTTCAGCTTCTCTTATTTTAGGTTCAGTTTCTTTTAGTTGTTGATTATATTTTTATTGTATTCACTTAATTTGTTAACTTATAGTTTAAAATGTTTGATTGGTTTGCACAGATAGCACTTTCGAATTTTTTTGAGATAACCAGAGGTTTCTGGAATTATTTTCTCTTCGAATTCTATTGCGTCTTCTTGAATTGTTTTTCAAGTTTTTTGTACAATCCGCGGCTTTGACAATATGCGAATTTTGGTGTACACGTCCCTGTCGAAATTTAATAAAAACTTGACGCGAAATTGACCGTCGCTTGGGTTGCCTTCGCGTTGGTTGTTTTAGCGGATACCAGTAAACGGGACACAAGAATTAATAACTTAGCTATTGTATCAGGATTAACAATTTATTGTTATCCTACCGGCTGCGCCAATTAGATTTTTCTTTATTTACTGTGAGTTTGAATCTTATAAAAACCGCGCACAGCTCTAACGGTTAAGTTGAACTTATTATAAAATAAAAGACAAGGCGATATTACACGACAAGTTCATTTATTAAAGAACAACTTAAGACTTGTGAGGAACATAATTGTTCCCCACAAAAACATGATTTCGACGACGGCCATGGAATGCGCCGTTACTTGCAAAAATCGGCATAGCAACAGTCCCTCGCAGACACGTTTTACACGACGCCCATGGACTGCGCCGTTAAGTACACACAACGGAAAAACGGCAAAACAGAAGAGAGCGTGAGCGCAGGTGCCGTTATCTGAACGAAGTTGAGCGAGCGTTGCGATCGAGAGAGCATCGATAAGTTGGCAAGGCAGCGGCGTCGGCAGCGCAGTCGGCAAGTTGGCGGCTATAAAAGCGCAGTCAATAGCTGACTCGTGACAGTACGAGCGAGCTCTTCTTGCAATAACAAGAAGCAATCAACAACTCTTGGTGTCCCAAGGGTCAAGTCAACAATCCTTACAGGAGCAAGGATCCAATCATCAGTCCTTGCCGTAGCAAGGATCAACAATCCTTACAGTAGCAAGGATCAGTAGTCCTTACAGTAACAAGGACTCGCCAGCAATCCTTACAGCAGCAAGGATCAAATCATCAGTCCTTGTCGTAGCAAGGATCAACAATCCTTACCGTAGCAAGGATCAGTAGTCCTTACAGTAGCAAGGACTCACCAGAAATCCTTACCGTAGCAAGGATTCCCCAGCAATCCTTACCGTAGCAAGGATCAAATCATCAGTCTTTGCTGTAGCAAGGATCAACCATCCTTACAGTAGCAAGGATCAGTAGTCCTTAAAGTAGTAAGGACTCCCCAGCAATCCTCACAGTAGCCAGGATTCTCCAGCAATCCTCACAGTAGCAAGGATCAAGTCATCAATCTTTGCTGTAGCAAGGATCAACAATCCTTACAGTAGAAAGGATCAGTAGTCCTTCCAGTAGCAAGGACTCCCCAGCAGTCCTTACAGTAGCAAGGATCAAGTCATCCGTTCTTGCCGTAGCACGAATCTATTTCTCAGCCTTGCCGTAGCAAGGACCAACAGCTTCTTGCCGTAGCAAGGATCACTAGTCCTTGCAATAACAAGGCTACTCAACAATCCTTGCAGGATCAAGGATCTCATCACGTCTTAGCCGTAGCAAGGACCTTACACCGATCCTTGTTGTAACAAGGGTCCCCACAACGATCCTTGCAGTAACAAGGGTTCTGAGGGTCAACGGCCATACGAAGACGAAAGGCCGCATCACAGCAGCGACCACATCACCAGTGAGGACATCCAGCCGAAGACCGAAGGACGTCAACCAGGACCTCAAGGACGAGTGGCGCAGTAACCAGCACTACATTTACACTAATACTAAATAATTGAAGTTAAAAGAGTCGGCCAGGAGCCGCTAATAAATCCATTTAAATTGAATCGTTCTGAGTTTCTTATTTATTCGCAAGACAGGCAACTTATAAATTTGTTGCACGAACCTTATCGAATCGACCGAGTTAGCCCGGCCTAAAGGATCGTTACAACTGGCGCCCAACTTGCAGGGTTTTGCGAATAATAAGGCCAGAGAAAATTCAGAATGGTACGAGCATGGATATACAACCTCAAGAGGGAGGAACTCTTACAATATGGCGGCGAATTTAATATCGAGCTCACGGGCACGGTGGACACCATGCGGAGGGAATTCGGCGAGTGGGTCGAAGCAAACGAAAGACACGCTCCCCACGCCGAACGATTGGACGCATTGGCCAGGAAACATGGAAGGAACTCAACATTCAAGACACCCGTGTTACAGATCGAAAACCTGGACGTAAATAGAACGGCGGCGTCCCTAGCAAAAATGGACTTTGCGTCAACCAGCGAGGAGGCACGTCGGCAAGAAGACCAAAAGAGGGAGGAACGGAGAGCTCCTTGGGGGACTTCATCGACCTTCCCTCAAAACCAGACGAACGCAGACCACAGGACAAACGTAGAAAGGAACCCAGTTCAAGACTACGCAGCAGTGGCCAAACAAGTTCGCGAGTGGAGTTTCAAGTTTGACGGGAGCTCGAAGCCATTGGAATTCCTGGAGCAGGTGGAATGGTCGGCAGAGACATATGGGCTGGACCTAAACCTAATACCACGAGCGATACCAGAGCTTCTGAAGGGCACAGCTCTCAAGTGGTACATAGCAAACAACGAGCACTGGAGGACGTGGGCATCTTTCGTGGCCAGCTTCCAGGAGTTCTTTTTACCTCGGGACTATTTTTCAAAGCTGTTGGAGGAGGTATCCAGAAGGAAACAGGGCATCGACGAGCCATTCAAACGATACATGGTGGAGATGCAAACCTTGATGAGGCCACTCCGGTATTCTAAGGAGCGCGAACGGGAGCAAATTTACAGTTGTAGTCTCCCGGACTTCCGAGCGTTTGCCCGGCCATATCAAAATGGCAGCCTCATCGAGCTAATGCAGCTGGCCGAGGAATTTAAAGAACTGGAAAGGGACAGAGAAAGACTCCGTCAACATACTCGTCAAAACCGTTCCCGCTTAATGACAATGGAAGACTCCGGACCACGGCAATATAACGCTACATGCACTCGATGCGCCGACCACGCCAGTACACATCCGCAGCCAACACCGAGGGCATTCTCAGGACCCCCAACACACGTGCCAAACCCAACACAAGCGTGCAGGAGATGTGGGCGTGAGGGTCACTGGGCGAGGGAATGTCAAAACGAGAACATGCTATTTTGTTGGATTTGTGGGCGAATCGGAGTTCGCACAGTTCAATGTTGCAGGTCGGGAAACGACAGACGGCGTCCGGCTCCCAGGAGCGAGCGGATGCCGGCAGAGGCAGCTCCACGGGACTAGTCGGCGCTTTGAGGGCCGAGGGCCACCGCCTGGCCGCAACAGTTCAAATCGGCAACAATTCCTACAACGCTACTATAGACACGGGAGCAACAAGCAGTTTCGTGAGCGAGGAACTAGCGGTGACGTTGTGTGAAGAAGGATTCGAACTGGGAGCAACACAAAGGCAGGTACGGTTGGCGGATGGAAGGTCCAGCGAAGTGTCGGAGCATGTGGAGGTGCAGATCCAGCTAGGAGACAGACAAGTAGATCTGCCATTACTTGTACTACCGGGAGTCATCGACGAATTGGTGCTGGGATGGGATTTCTTATCTCACATGGGAGCAATTCTCGAATGTGCCGGCATACAAGTCCGAATTCCGGCTCGACGTCGACACAACAAAGGACGAGAAGAGAGACTCTCGGTAGTCAACACACAGGATCAATCAGCAGGAGTACAAGAAAATCAGGAACAAGGAACACGGAATAATCAAGAAACACCAGATCGCGCAACAGCGCAAGAACAAACCAAGGCAGATGAACCAGGGCATACGATGAATAACGGAAGGAGTCGTGAACCCTTGCATACGGATGCGGCTATAGACACATTCCTGCGACAGGAAATAGCTGCTTTCGCGACCATGACAGGCACTTCACCTATCACCGAGCACCGAATTGTGATGCACGACGACCGGCCAATAAAGCAGCGTTATTTTCCAAAGAATCCGAAGATGCAGGAAGAAATAAACAAGCAGGTTGACGAACTCCTGGCAAAGGGATGTATTGAACCCTCAAATAGCCCAAACAGTGCCCCGATTGTCATGATCAAAAAGAAGACGGGCAAATGGAGGCTATGCGTTGACTTTCGGCAATTAAACAGCCGGTCTGTCAAGGACGCATACCCTCTTCCCAGGGTGCACCACATCTTAGACCAGCTAAGGGAGGCGCACTATATAACGAGCCTCGACCTGAAGGATGGATATTGGCAGATTCCAATGGAGAAGGCGAGCAGACCGTTGACGGCGTTTACCGTGCCAGGCAGAGGACTGTTTCAATGGAAGGTGATGCCCTTCGGACTCCACGCGGCACCAGCAACATTCCAACGTGCTCTGGATCGGGTAATTGGACCCGAAATGCTGCCACATGCTTTCGCGTATCTGGACGACATCATCGTCATTGGGAAAACGCTGGAGGAACACAAGGCCAACCTAAAGGAAGTGTTTCGACGACTACGAGCGGCAAACTTGAGGATCAACGTCGACAAGTGCGACTTCTTCAAACAGGAGCTGAAATATCTGGGTCACAAGGTGACGAAACACGGCATCTGCACTGACCCAGAGAAAGTGGACGCGATTTCCAAACTGAAGCCACCAACTAATGCAAAGGAGCTACGACAGTACCTCGGGGTGGCATCGTGGTATAGGCGATTTGTCCCAGACTTTTCAAATACAGTACACCCACTTAACGAGTTACTGAAGAAAGGAGTTAAATGGTCATGGTCAGAGGAGCATCAGCAAGCTTTCGAGAACGTGAAGGAGAAGTTGACCAAAGCGCCTGTCCTTGCGTGCCCTGACTTCAGCAAGCAGTTCACTCTACAAACAGACGCCAGCAATTACGGATTGGGAGCTATCCTCACACAAGGATCCGACAAGGACGAACGAGTAATTGCGTACGCCAGCAGGACACTCAACGATGCGGAAAAGAATTATTCAGCCACAGAAAAGGAATGCTTGGCAATCGTCTGGGCGATTCGGAAGTTGAGGCCATATCTCGAAGGATATCATTTCGCTGTCATAACAGATCATATGGCACTAAAATGGTTGAATTCTATCGAGAGTCCTCCCGGTCGCATTACGAAATGGGCGTTGGAGTTACAGCAATACGACTTCGAGGTGGCCTATCGCAAGGAGAAACTAAACGTGGTAGCAGACGCACTGTCCCGGCAACCATTGGGCGAGGAACGGTGCGGCAGAGTCGACGTGCAGGATAAAGTCACAGAAGTTGGTGGCACTGACTGCAAGTGGATACAGAAAATGCTGGAAAAGATCCACAAAGAACCCAGGAAATACCCGGATTACATGGAGGACGCGGGTAATATGTACCGACACATCCCACATCGCGCCGGTCACGAAGATGTGCCATCGTGGAAATTGTGTGTACCAAAAGAGAAGAGGCAGCGAGTGCTACGTGAAAACCACGATGCGGCGGCAGCAGGACACACAGGAACAAGGAAAACAATAGCCAGGGTGGCAGCACGATATTATTGGCCAGGATTACACCGAGACGTGCGAACATATGTGCAGCATTGCGAAATCTGCCAACAATACAAGCCGAATCAACTGCAAGCTGCCGGACAAATGCTCACACAAATTCCGGAGGAGCCATGGGCCACAGTATGCGCAGATTTCGTGGGACCATTACCACGCTCGAAGCATGGAAACACAACGCTGCTCGTGTTTGTCGACCGGTTCTCGAAATGGACGGAATTGGTGCCTCTACGAAGCGCAACAACCGCGGCTCTTCAGAAGGCGTTCAGAGAGAGGATTTTGGCCCGATTTGGTGTACCAAAAGTGCTCATCACCGATAACGGAGCCCAATTCACCAGCAGGACGTTCAAAAATTTCCTTCAGGACATGGGTGTAAAGCACCAGTATACAGCTCCATACACACCACAGGAGAATCCCACTGAACGAGCAAATCGAACCGTGAAAACAATGATAGCTCAATTCGCAGGAGCGAATCAAAGGTGCTGGGATGAGGCTCTACCGGAGATCACGTTGGCCGTCAATACAAGCGTGACTGCGTCAACAGGATATTCACCAGCGTTCGTAACGCAGGGACGAGAGCCTCGGCTGCCACAAGCACTTTACGATGAGGTGACTATCTTTGAAATCGTACGCAGAAGCTTGGAGAAGGCAGCACAGGATCAAGCAAGACATTACAACCTGCGCAGGAGATCATGGAAACCCAGTGTGGGCGATCAAGTTTGGCTGAAGGAACACCATCTGTCGAATGCGGCGGAAGGATTTGCAGCGAAATTGGCCCCGAGGTTCGGAGGACCATATCGGGTGGTGGACTACGTGTCGCCCGTAATCTGCAAATTACAGTCACTTACGGACAACAAGACAAAACGAGCACACATTGGTGATTTAAAGCCACATGTGACGGCTTCGGAAAACAAGTCAGGATAAAGACTTACGCGGGTGAGTCTTCGCCTATGTTTGAGCCACCCTAATATGATCACGGTCACATATATTTCTTTGATCACAAAGAAACAAAAGAACATGGCAAAACAACACACGCACGACACAAAAAAAAAAAGATATTATGATAATTTTTTTTTGGTGTTATATAAAAACTGGGAAAAAAAAAATAAAATTTTTTTTTTAATTTGTGGATAATTTTTTTTTTAACATTTGGTCCACCCTAATGTTTTCATGACTCCTCGGCGAGGGAAAACAAGAACCGGGCAAATACGCGCACAAGGGAAAAAAAATAATATGAAATTGTTAATTTTTTTTTAATATTTGGTCCACCCTAATGTTTTTATGACTCCTCGGCAAGGCAAAACAAGAACCGGGCAATTACGCGCAAAAGGGAATAAACAAAAAAATAAATAATATAGAATTTTTAATTTTTTTTAAACATTTGGTCCACCCTAAAGTCATCATGAGTCCACGGCAAGGGAAAAACAAAGAATCCGAGCAAATACGTCACAAGGAAAAAAAATAAAATATACTTGTTTAAATTTTTTTTATCTATGGTTTGGGTCCACCCTAGTGTGGCCACGCCCACAAAGAAACTAAAAGGGCGATATAAATCAATAATATAACACGCCAACAATTTTAAAAAAGTCAAAAAAGGAAAATTTTAGCAAAAAAGTAATTTGTTTACATTTCTGTATTTGCCGCCGCTAATACATACATACGTCACACAAAGCTATTTTTAGACTAACCAGCAAGTAGTCGACTGCTTACAGTAGTAAGCAGTACAAGCAAGTAGTGGACTGCTTACAGTAGTAAGCAGTGCAAGCAGTGAAACGACCAAAAGGTATGGTGGTGCCGGTTAAGCTGTTGCTTACCGGGCGCGAGCGTGGTGCACTGGTTGCAGTCGGGCTAACGGTTGTTTACTCTTTCAACACAAAAAAAAAAAAGAGAGAGAGGGGAGAGACATACATAATTCAATATATATGTATATCCAAAGCCAAGCTTCGACTCAAAGTCCAGAAAAGTAATGCCTCTCAGCAAAACTAGTTCTCTCTCCCCACTCGGCTCAACGGCTATGCACATCAGTGTTGCCAACTTTTATTTGAAAAAAAAGCTGTTTTTGACGGGGGGAGCGATGAAAAAAAGCTGAAAAATTAATGAAAAAAGCCATAAAAAAAACTAGTTTTATAATTCAATAATTCCAGTATTTTCTCCTGAGAGCAGAAGAGTGAGCGCGCAAAATCAGGTTGCCTAGAAAGAAACTGAACCATTTGAGCATCTGCTGATCTTTTATTCATAAGATGTGAATAATTTCATCAATGTTGTCCTCATTCTCCTGATTTTTCATTATCTTCTGATAATCCCGTTCCTATCATCCGCAGGAATTTATTGGGAAGCTTATATAGCAGCACTTTTCGAGTCTGTGCAAGCCATATCAGTAAATTCATAGCAGAGTAAATTATTTTTATTTTAAGTAGCAAACAGTTAATCCAATTTCTCAATTTTCTCAAGTGTAGTTTTTTTTCGCAGTTTTGACTTTACAAGATTGACTTTGCTAAATATGCGCTCCACTTCGGCGTTGGACCAAGGCAACGATAACATATCAATGGCAACCTTAGCCAGGTCTGCAAAAGTATTGTTGCTCACAGAATCCTTATAGAAATTGACTTCCCTCCAAATTTGTGTAGGGCTGTCATTATTTTGCCATTTTACGAAGTGAATTTTTTGTATTGCCTTTTAATTTGCCCTATATTTGGGCATTTATCAAAAAAATCTGAAAAAAAGCCATTTCCAAAAAAAAAAAAGCCAGAATTCCCGCTGCCCGCAGTTTGCAAATTTTTCTAGCAAATGGCCTTTGAAAACAGCCAGATTTGACGGGAAAAAAGCGACTCTGGCAACACTGATGCACATGCGTGCACACAGCAGAAGCAGCACACATGTATATGTACACATATACCCAGAGCCAAATAATCCCGCTTCGGCTCGAAGTCCAGAGAGAGTAATGCCTCGCAACGAATGTTCCCTCTCCCAAGTCAACTCAACTGCGAGAGCAAGTGCACAGCATAAATAGCACAAAATATGCAAATGAAATATGCAAATATGCCAAGTTGCGGTGAAATACACCGACGACTTACAAGCTGCTTAGCTTGGTACAGTCACGCCTCTGTAACTAGAACATTCGGCAATGCAATTCCAATTGTACGCCCAAATTAGAAAAACATAAATATGTATGCTGGATTCTAATTAGAAAACAAGCAAAGTAACGGAACTGGGCGAAGGGCAGCCGAAAACAGAGAGCGTGGCCTTGGCCTATATAAAGGGCAGCCGGCCGCATACAAAATTACCATAAGTAATTAATTCGGCAAGAGGATGAGCAGCAACAGCAACAAGAGCATCAGGAGGAACGGCAGCAAGCGGGCTCCAACGAGGCTGCCTTTCCATCCTCGGCGAAGCGCCAGGAAGCCAGCGCCGCTGGAACTGGCAGCGGAGCGCTTCTCCACTCTGCCGGCGGACACTGACGTGTTGGAGCTGGCGACGTCTCCAATCTTGGAGTATGACGGGCTGACGCCGCCACCAACAGCGTCACCAAGGCCGGCAGGAGCGGTGTTCCGTTGGCCAGCAGCAGAAGAGGAAGACGTGCCGCCGCCACCAGCAAAGCCGCTGGCCCAGAAACCGGCAAAGCCGCAGGCCCAGTCGCCGGTGCAGCCGCCGGTGCAGCCGCCGGTGCAGCCGCCGGTGCAGCCGCCGGTGCAGCCGCCGGTGCAGCCGCCAGCGCAGCCGCCAGCAGCAGCGAAAGCAGTGCAGCCGCCGGTGCAGCCGCCAGCGCAGCCGCCAGCAGCAGCAAAAGCAGCGCAGCCGCCAGCAGCAGCAAAAGCAGCGCAGCCGCCAGCAGCAGCAAAAGCAGCACAGCCGCCGGCAGCAGCAACAAAGCGGCCGGCAAAACCGCCGGTGCGGCCCCTGACGCACACCATCATCGTGGTGTTGGACAGCGACGAGGAGGGGCCCACGAGAAGGGTCCGGTTCGACGAGGGAACACAACAGCAGGTGCCGATGACGCCTGGGCGTCAACTCGACACGGAAGCATACGCCCCACCACCGCCGCCGCCGCCATCACCGGCATCGCCGCCACCGCCGGCACCACAATCTAAGTGGCAGGAGATGGTGGGAGTCGCCTGGCCGGACGAGGTGGCCCAGGAGGCCCGACGCCTAAAAAGGGGAGGCCGACGCAAGACGCACCTGGTCTGGTGCCAAGGTTGGCGCTACCAAGTTAAGTACGGCCAGGGTCGCGTCCGCGTGTTTAAAGAGCGGCAGCAGCAGCAGTAGCAGCTTGAAAATAATAAAATAATAATAAAAATTTGTAAATGAAATAATACAGGCTCTTTCGTTTACCAAAGTGGGAGGGGAGTGTTAGCAACATAATTGTTCCCCACAAAAACATGATTTCGACGACGGCCATGGAATGCGCCGTTACTTGCAAAAATCGGCATAGCAACAGTCCCTCGCAGACACGTTTTACACGACGCCCATGGACTGCGCCGTTAAGTACACACAACGGAAAAACGGCAAAACAGAAGAGAGCGTGAGCGCAGGTGCCGTTATCTGAACGAAGTTGAGCGAGCGTTGCGATCGAGAGAGCATCGATAAGTTGGCAAGGCAGCGGCGTCGGCAGCGCAGTCGGCAAGTTGGCGGCTATAAAAGCGCAGTCAATAGCTGACTCGTGACAGTACGAGCGAGCTCTTCTTGCAATAACAAGAAGCAATCAACAACTCTTGGTGTCCCAAGGGTCAAGTCAACAATCCTTACAGGAGCAAGGATCCAATCATCAGTCCTTGCAGTAGCAAGGATCAACAATCCTTACAGTAGCAAGGATCAGTAGTCCTTACAGTAGCAAGGACTCGCCAGCAATCCTTACAGCAGCAAGGATCAAATCATCAGTCCTTGTCGTAGCAAGGATCAACAATCCTTACCGTAGCAAGGATCAGTAGTCCTTACAGTAGCAAGGACTCACCAGAAATCCTTACCGTAGCAAGGATTCCCCAGCAATCCTTACCGTAGCAAGGATCAAATCATCAGTCTTTGCTGTAGCAAGGATCAACCATCCTTACAGTAGCAAGGATCAGTAGTCCTTAAAGTAGTAAGGACTCCCCAGCAATCCTCACAGTAGCCAGGATTCTCCAGCAATCCTCACAGTAGCAAGGATCAAGTCATCAATCTTTGCTGTAGCAAGGATCAACAATCCTTACAGTAGAAAGGATCAGTAGTCCTTCCAGTAGCAAGGACTCCCCAGCAGTCCTTACAGTAGCAAGGATCAAGTCATCCGTTCTTGCCGTAGCACGAATCTATTTCTCAGCCTTGCCGTAGCAAGGACCAACAGCTTCTTGCCGTAGCAAGGATCACTAGTCCTTGCAATAACAAGGCTACTCAACAATCCTTGCAGGATCAAGGATCTCATCACGTCTTAGCCGTAGCAAGGACCTTACACCGATCCTTGTTGTAACAAGGATCCCCACAACGATCCTTGCAGTAACAAGGGTTCTGAGGGTCAACGGCCATACGAAGACGAAAGGCCGCATCACAGCAGCGACCACATCACCAGTGAGGACATCCAGCCGAAGACCGAAGGAGGTCAACCAGGACCTCAAGGACGAGTGGCGCAGTAACCAGCACTACATTTACACTAATACTAAATAATTGAAGTTAAAAGAGTCGGCCAGGAGCCGCTAATAAATCCATTTAAATTGAATCGTTCTGAGTTTCTTATTTATTCGCAAGTCAGGCAACTTATAAATTTGTTGCACGAACCTTATCGAATCGACCGAGTTAGCCCGGCCTAAAGGATCGTTACAGACTAACAGATAATTGTGCATTGAGTTATAACGAATGCTAATTTTGGGCATTTAAATGTTTAAAATATTATAAAGGCTGGGAACGAATTTACTCAGCGTTGGCTGGGAACGCAAATCTGCTGACAGTGAGTTATTTCGATCAATGCTGATCGATGGGGGAGAAGCCCGGCTTAGCTGCTCTTTGTTTACAAGTGCAGCCTGCGAAAGTTTACATTATCTGTATGAGAAATTTGGGGTGGCTTGTTTACAATTGCAGCCTGTGAAAGTTTACATTATTGGAATGAACGTGGACATAGAATATATTATGTATAACGTAGACATAGAATATGTCACTATATACATAAATTTGGTGTTGTTCCACGCGCCGAGGGTTGACTGTACCTACAAGTGAAAATACATATTTTGTTCTGAAATAAATAAAAATAGAAAACCAAATTAAAAGCATAAGCACACCAGAAACAAATAAATACCTAAAATCATAAATAAATAAAGTTTGCACAGGGAAAAACACAAAGAGAATACAATATTTAATTGTGCCACATAACATATTAAAACATAATATCAATTTTATTTAAAAACAACAACAATAGCAATTATCATCGTTGGAAGGCCTTTCATCGGAATTCATGTATGTGAGTTTTTTTTAATATTGTTTTGGCACTGATAAGAAGCGCAGAAAAAGTCGGGTTTCAGATTGAAGAAAAAAAATTATCTCCGTTATCCGATCGTCTGCAGCTTTCATTTGATTTTCGTACCTCTGCTATATTGTCTGGAGAACCAAAACAGAAGCAGCTATTACCGCGATAATGAATCATCAGGTGTTTGCTGTACAGCTAGACTGCTACTAGACCTAATCGTCTGATATCAGTCTGCAGCTAGACTGTTACTAGACCTAATCGTCTGATATCAGTCTGCAGTGTATAGCAATCAACCGATGCCATTTGTCGTGGTGGTTTTGTTTTTGTTTTGATTCCTGCAGATCTGTCCTAATGCTGATTAACGTAAATGAAAAATTACGGGAAGTGAAGCAAATTGAAACAGCGTGTTTATTAACAGCTGTTATTGCTGATATTGTTTATTATAATATTTTTTATAATATTGCAAATAGCCTAAAGAGAGAACTCAAAATAAGAATGAAAATTTTCCAGCTATAAAAAAAAAACATTCATAAATTTTCTGCTGAAAAAGAAAATTATTATTTATATTTATATATATAATTATATCTATGCACGTAATCCATTACTTTTTATTGCAGCACTTATTAATTATGGTTTTGTTTGCCCACATTAATTTTTTTTTAAATGCCAATGGCAATTCTTAGTAATACCAATTCAGCCTTCAGATCGAATAAATTCTCTCTTCCTTGTGCCGAAAAGGGAACATTTTGCGGCCAAAGCTAATGGTGGTCATTTACGCGATATCATTTTCAAAAACCAACTAGAAAATTTCTCCTTGGACCGAATTAAATAAATGAGATGAAAACAAAAAAAAAATTTTTTTTCTGACATTTCATATTATTCTCAAATAAATAGATGTCCAAAAAGCCTGACGTCGAAATTGACAAAATATTCAAAAACTCCCAATAATCAATCTTGAATCATTGAATTATGTATATTGTATCTCGGTCCAATGAAGACGTTCATTTCGGACATGAAATCTGAATATACAAAATTCCAAACTTAATGAATTTGATTGTAAGACAGTCAACTTGACAAAACAATTTAATAGTATATAAAACATGTGAGAAATAGATAACATCGTAATCTCAGAAACAAAAAAAAAATTAGGCCATACTTAAGCAAAAGCATAATTACAGATAGACAAAAATAAATTAAAATTAAAAAAAAAAATATATATATATTTTTATTTCATATTTTTTTCTAATAAGCAATAAATATATTGAAATTAATTTATTATTTTTACATTCATATTTTTCATTATTCAACTAATTATTCATTTAAACCTGTTCAAAAATGGTAACTTCAAAAAAAAAAAAAAACAATTTTAAAATTTATCTGTTATTACTATTTATTACTCAGTATAATTTAGATTTAATTCACACAATTTCTATCTAAACATTAATAATTTTTAAATAACTACATATAGAATATTACGTTATTTTTCTAAAAAAGGGAGGTGTAGCATGATCAATACTAATATCAACCATACCCAACAATTGTAAGGGTATTTCAATTCAAATATTCAACAACCCATTATCGACACTTCTTTGCTAAACACAACCCAAAGTACAATTGAAATATGATCGTCCACTCATAAGTGGCCTGACCAAAGCGTGGGATATGCAACGTCTGAATAATATGCCGCATACCATTCCTTTATCTTGTGTTATGTATATGTACAATGCATACGCTTTAAGTGCAGGCATATATGTATACGATCGCTGCATGCTCCCGCTCTGCCGCTGTAGTCAGCGACAGAGACATATATTCAAAAACCCTAATGTTAAGCTCTAAACACATACATACTTTATGTACGTGAGATAAACAGATGTTAGTGGGAGGGGGAAAATTTAAATGATTGGAGCAAAGGCACAGTGCACTATGGTTTTTTTTCCGTTTTTTTTGGCATAAACTCTAATTTTAAACCTATTGAATTAAAATTTGGTTTGAATATATTTTTTAAGCTCCCAAAATGACCTACCAAGTTTCAAATGATTTGGGGCACTATTTCATATAGCTGCCATATAACCGATCTGGCCGATTTGGCCTAACTTTTTTGTTTATCAAGCTATTGGTTTGAAATTTGGTTTGTATACATTTTGTCTGCTCCCAAGATGACCTACCAAGTTTCATATGATTTGGGACACTATTTCATATAGCTGCCATATAATCAATCTGGCCGATTTGCCCTAACTCCCAAGATGACCTACCAAGCTGCCATATACCCGATCTGGCCGACATGCAACAAGGCTCCATTAAACATTTTTATTTTTTATTTTCTATTATATTTAATGAAAAAAAAACAGTAACAATTATACAAATTCACATTTTAGTATTCATCCATTATTAGTGCTTCATTCTGAAAGTAAAGATACATTTTACAAAATTTTAAATAAGTTTGGTTATGTTACTTACTATAGAAGTTACTCAATTTTCTTCTAGTTGATAGTATTCATCTTCTGAAGCAATAACCTCAAGTCCATCCAGTTCTTCATAATCTTCGTCGGACGAATTCTGTGTGGAATCTGGATCATCATTTTCACATTGAATTTCTAAATGTGGTGCTTGTAGTAGAGATATAACTTCTGCTGGTATGGTTTTCTTTTTGATTGTATTTCGTCGTTCTTTTAAATAGGCACTGTCAGCTGACATTTGTTTGGGCTCATCCGCAAAAAGCTTCTTTTTTATTTCATTAATGCTCTCACAACTCGCAGCTGCTTTTAAAACAACAGCCAAGTCTTTTTCGTTAGATTTTTTAGCTGAAACTGTGGCAGCATGTATGAGTAAGGGAGATAAGTTGTTATTCTCCTCTGAAAGTTCCGCGGCTAATTTTCTTTTCAGACGAGGACCAGCGCTTTCGTAATCACATTTTGGGCGACCCACTTTATTTGCCAATGCATAATGACCAGTGATTTCTATGAATAAGCTTTTCCCAAGCCATTTTGCGTGCTTTCCCTTAAATCTTTCTACAGTTGAATTACATTTAGGCAAGTGTTTATTTAAATAATTGACAAAGCCTTTCACTTTTTCATTTATCGACTTTATGGTTTCGTTATCTAAATGTTTTTGTGCGATCACTCTCAATATGTGCTGTTGTACGGCGTCTCCTGAGCGATTGTTGTTGCTCCAAATGTCAACCAGCTCAGCACGACTGAACACATATGGTACTAGAAAAATTTGATTTTTTCGAAAACGTGTGGATTCGGACAAAAAGGATTAGTTTCTCATTAATCTGCACACTTTGGTTAATAGTTTCTCACTTACAACTTTTTGCAACGCTTTGCCATGCAAAAGTACTGATCCACGAAACACAACTACACTTGTTAAGCTCGTTCTAAAAATACACATAAACAAAACACGGTACAATTGGACAAAAACACATAACAACGACACAAACATTGGTAAACTTTAGTTTTACATACCTGGACAATCGTTTTCCATATTTATTCATATCACTTTTGTGTAAACTTTCGCCAGAACAAACAATCAAAGTCGATACATTTTTCCCGCCAATTTTATACAAAACGGGTGGTACATAATCAGCTGACTTTAACAGCGCGCAAGCAGAACAGTATTGCTCCACATGTTAAAGTTAAACATTTTTTTATCTGTCTAAAGTGTTTAAAAATTAAAAATAAAAAAATTTTTAAAATACTAAAAAAAAAAAAAATTGACTTTATGCCAAAAAAAACGAAAAAAAAACCATAGTGCAGTGGGCGATTTGGCAGATCTAGCGTAACGAAATTAATTACTCAAAAAACAAAGAGTATTTGACAAATTTGGTAATTTTTATGATATATTATCTCAAAAATAAATAAAAGTAAACAAAAAAAATTATTTTTTTTTAATAAATAAAATTTTTATTTTTAATTTTTTTTTTTTTTTGTGTGAATAATATTTTATCAAACAAAAAATATTTTCGGCTAGTTGTCCGAATCGGAATCGGAATTATCAGATTGTTCAGAATAGTCCAATAGGAGGTTTTGGACTTCACTATCAAAAACTAATGTTTTGCTGCCATTGTTTGATGTAGTCTTACACAAGCTTGTTATTACTGGATCCGAAGAGACTAATAATGAGTTCATTAGGTCCTGCATCGTATTTAAGCGCAAATTTTTTCGAGTATGCTTAAGACGAAAATTTCGTATATCTTTATTTCTGGCTTCCAATGCCTAATGGTAATGGCACGCTTTCAATAATATCCACTCCGTGAATCAAAATCTTGTGCACTGAGGAAGGCTTGTAAAACCAGGGATATCCTCTTACGAAAATCTGTGCAGTACCCAACCCATATTTGCGAAAGCTATCTGTGTTTATTGAAAATCCAGAGACCATTCAGCGCAGAATTACTCCTAATCTTCTTATTAATTCCTGACTCCCTCCTGTTATTCTTTTATTCTTTTTTTTATTTTTTTAGATGCATCCGGATCTGTGGCAACCATTGAAACAATATCTCATGCACTTCTTTTTCCACTTTTGACTAATGCGTGTTACTCTTATAAGCTCATCGCAAGTGTTGCCTTCGATGAAATTTGAAACTTTCGTGCATTGACGTTTTGGGTGGCAATCAGATATGTCATTTTTCTTTCGTCCCGCACCCAATTTCATGTCTGGACGTAAAAGAACCAAATCTTCGTTCAACCAATCTGCGTTGTTGCACTCGAATCGCTTTTTATCTTTATTGCATTTTCTCCACTTTTCGGACAGCCTTTTGCATAAAATTTAGACTTCATCAACAATGGAATTATAATCCTGCTCAGAAAATTTCGATTTGTCAATAATATTTGAAAATACAAAGTCGAACAGCTGAAAATTTGTGTGAAGCGTCTTTTTCTCCATGCCATACTCCAAAAAGTGTGTGCCTGCTGACAGGTTTACAGGTTTGCAGGTTTACACACTGGACGAACCACAATTTCACACAATTATATTTTTTTTTTCAGGCCAATATGTGCCTCACATAGTTTTACTCTACAGAAAATGGAATTTGCTTACAAATATGGTATTAAAAAGCATGTTAGTGTCAAGCCAAAATTAGTACTACAACATATATTCACAGGTCACAAAACATTTATTTTCTTTTAATACATACTTGAAAAACAAAACCAGATCCTAAATGTTACAGCCAGCCAAGTTATCCAACAATCAAAGCACGTGTAGCAAACTCATTTTAACCTCTAAAAATAGTTGTGCTAACATATGTTGTCTTTGAAAGCTCACAGCTGTTCAATAATATCGACATTATTGATTTTGATTTTATCGATTTTTTTATTGAACATTTGTCTATCGGTTTTAGATAAAATGTTAATGTATTTTAACTGTTGAAAATTTGTATTTCGTTACGCTAGATCTGGAGCCTTTTTGACTTTTTTTTTAACTTTTTACTATTCTAATCAAAAATACGCTTCGAATGACACCTCGATCATCGAAATCCGATTACTGGATCAAAAAATAATTAATTTTGAAATTTTTAGTCGCCTTTCGAAAATGAGATGAATAGTCAGTATGTCTGTTTGTTTGTTTGTATCAAAGCGTTGATTTAGCTTAAATGTTTGAATAAGGTCTTGTTCCCGCTAGAAAATATAGAATCGTTTGTTCTACGACTTTTTCGAAAAATAGCTAGTTTAGCGGGAAATCGCTAAAAACTGCTAAAATTATAGCATCCAGACGATAGAAGGTACTGATATGATCTATATATCGATGATATGGTATTTGGAAGGGCTCTTAGGCATACCTTCAAAGTTTTTTTTTAAAGTAAAAAGGTAAACAGCTACAGGTGAAATAAGGTTTTTTTCCATTTAAGAAAAATCTACAAATGAAATCACTTTTAAATATGTAGTACGTTGTAGACAATTCAATTCACATAACACATATATGTCAAAATTCGTTTGGGCAAGATATTACCTATTAACTGAATATACCTTTTACCTTTACACTACTGCATGTACGTAAAGTATAGTATGCAGTATCTACACTGCTTGCTGCGTAATGCGGAAATAAACTGCTTGCAAGTGGTGAATTCTTTTTGCGGAAGATAAATCATTTTATAATCAAAAATAATGATTTTAGAGAAAAAAAAATTTTTTGTCACTCGCACATTGCTCTAATTTCTTCATACCTAATAAATATGTATTTTTTGCGCAGTGCCGAGTGACAAACATTAGTAATTAGTAATTAGTAATTTATAAGTAAAACTTAATATTATTCGTCACAAAATTTGATATCAGAAATTTTGGCGCATTAAAATTTTTTCGTCCCAAGTCTTTTACCTCGTAAAGAGGTTTTTTTTATAAGATTATATCTATGCACGTAATCCATTAATTTTTATTGCAGCACTTATTAATTATGGTTTTGCTTGCACACATTAATTTTTTTTAAATGCCAATGCCAATTTAGCCTTCAGATAAATTCTCTGTTCCTTTTGTTTTTTTTTATCAACCGAGATTTTGTTCATAAATGAACATACTTTTCAATCAGCCCTCGGAATGCGCCACCACATGTGCAACACTCAAGTGACGCACTCCCGGTTCTCAGCAATAAAAAGATCAAACAAACATAAGCGAGCGTGCATGTATGTGGGAGCAGATAAGATCATAGAGAGCAAGGAGTAAAATATATGTAGAGCAGATAAGAGCATAGAGCACAAGGATAAGAAGGAGTAAAAGATATGTGTCAAATAGTTGTTACATAAGATAAGATCAGACTAGACAATGAGTAAAAGAGAACCAAACATAATACAAGACAACTGTCGACTCGATCTAAATAAATAGATAAGACAATACAATAAGTAAGAAGAAGTCCGGAATATATTAACACTATATCTAACTCTGTTTATTAGTACATAAGAATCCTTTAAAACCGCATACAATTCAATAAATGATGTCAGCTCATAATCATAACTCGAGAGTGTTTTACTTACTTAAAACAGCAACTAACATTGCGGGAAGACTTAATATTTTGTAAGCATTGTGTGTGCAATACCGTTGAGATCTATAACAGCAATTAATATTGCGGAAAGACTCAATAGCTTTGCATACATATGGTCCTTCGAGCAATTTAGCTCAGTGACTGCCAACTGTAGCAGATACTTTAATCGGTATAGCGCAGATCAAGGCATCGTGCATCGTGGCAAAGTTAGGGATAATAAAAAAATAATAATATTAATAATAATAATATCCTGCTACCACGATTGACTGCAGCGTGGGATTGGACGAACGGCGGTGGAGCAACAAAACGACGCTGGAATAAGTGAGCGACGTGGGAACAGCGACTGGACGACGCAGGACAAGAGCTGCGCGGAATCAGAGCTGAGCAATTAGTAAGCGACGTAGGAACAGCGACTGGACGACGCAGGATAAGAGCTGCGCGGGATCAGAGTTGAGCAAAGAAAGCGACGTGGGTATCGCTGGCCTGGACAACGAAGTATCAGGAACGATAACCCAAAATAAACGGATCGAGGAATTACAAAAGGACGAATGCCCAAGCTTGGATTGGGCAACAAAAGCTCAGGAGTACTGGGCATTGTTTAAAAGGCAACATCAGATTCTAGAAGAAAATGAATCCTTATGTGAAGGAGAATACCTTACAAGGGGAGCCTTCGAGAAAACTCAGGCTATGAAAAATAAATTATTGTCAGAATTAAATAAGAAAACTATCGATACAGCACTGAACGAAACAATGTTTCGCGAGATGGAAAAGAAAGAAATGCGGACAGAAGAATTTAACAGGGCGCTACATACAATGGAAAAAACAATAAATCGCTCTGGACAAAATCCAAAACAAATCCAAAACGATCTGGACGAGATCAAAGAAGATTTCGATAGGATAACAGAAATCTTCAAAGAATTGAAATCCCATGAGCAAATAACGTCATCAATGCAAATTCGTTCCGAACAGCTCATTGAAGAAAAAAGGGAGAAACTCAGATGGATTTCGGAGAATAAGCCATCAGGACAAAAAATAAAATTGAAACCGGTGGACATTCCACCCTTTTTTGGAGATATAACATCATGGTCAAACTTCGCCGATATGTTTGGTCAAATAGTAGACGCTAACGATGAATTGGATTCGAAAGCCAAATTCATAAGACTGAAGGAACTAGTTAAAGGAGAGAGTGCTCAATTAATAAGGCACTTGCACATAAGCAGCGAAAATTATGAAGCAGCTATGAATATACTAAGGAACAGATACGAGAACAAGAGAAAGCTATTCACCAGCCATTGGAGTCGTATTCTGGACCTGCCAAGCATGAACAGTGAATCAGACAAAAGCGTACAAAACATTTTAGACTCAACAAATAAGAGTTTACACGCTATACAAGGTATGGGCATACCGATTAAGGACGCAGAGCCATTCATTGCGAGTATATTGATCAGAAAATTTGATCGACATGTAATACAGCAATACGAGCATACTTCTGGTAAAACAAAGGAAATACAGTCACTAGAAGATGTCTTGCAGTTTCTGGAGAAACATTTGCAAACGATACAAGCAGTAAAACCCAGGACATTCAAAGAGAGCTCAAAGATGTTGAGTACAACAGTAGACAACGCATGCGGACATTGTAAAACGCCAGGCCACACCATACATGCCTGCCACAAATTTAGCAAATTGGATCCAACGGAAAGGTGGGAATTTGTGCGAGCCGAGCATACACTGCGCGTCATCAGGCTAGCACACCTACTATGAGACTAATATAAATGCCCCTATTCTTGTTGTTTTTAGCATTCGGTTTTTTTTTGTTATCAGTTTTTCGAATCTTTGTATGCTCTATCACTACTTAAAAAATTACGTTATAAAAAAGTCCCGTTATATGCCTTTTGGTATTTTCTTTTATTATCGATAGCAAAGTATGCAATATTTTTGCATCATCAGGTTAGCACACGCAATTTCGATTGCACTTTTCTTTGACATACAAGCACGTGCGACATCCAAACTTTTTTTGCTGCTCTAGTGGTCTATTTTCTTTAATATGGGTAAAGGAAAAACGCTAACCGTCGAGGAGAAAGCCAAAATTGAAGCTTACGAGCAGCTTAAGTTATCAATAAGTGAAATATCACAAAAGATCGGAAGAAGTCGCAAGGTTGTATCAACATTCCTCAGAAACAAGTCGGGCTATGGCAAAAATAATAAAGGCGGTAACAATAAAGTACTTTCCGATGGTGATAAGAGAGCAATTTTGAGAGAAGCGTCAAACTCTCATGACTCGACTGCAAAAATCAAGGCAAATGTTGGTGTTAAAGCGAGCTTATCAACGATTCAGAGGGTTATAAGGAAGGCTCCACATTTAAAGAGGCTAAAACTAAAGAAAAAAACCCCCTCAATGATGCGCGTAAGGCAGCACGCCTTCATTTTGCACGAGAGCACATGTCATGGAATTCTGATTGGCACCACGTTGTGTTTTCGGATGAAAAAAAATTCAATTTGGAGGGCCCTGACGGATACAATTATTATTTCCATGATCTTAGGAAGGAGGAGCATCAGTTGGATCGTCTTCATAGCTGTGTGGGTGGTGTGATGGTGTGGGGAGCTATCTCCTATTATGGCACGTGCGAGCTACAATTTTTGACACCAAATATGAACGCCAAATCGTATTAAGTTGTGCTTGAAAATGCATTTGCTCACTTTAAAAGCTTGTTTTTAAACCTACCATGGCATTTTCAACATGATCGTGGATTCAAGACCAAAATGAAAACTTATTGCAATGGCCACCTTACTCACCTGACTTAAATATAATAGAAAACGTATGGGGATGGCTTGCTCGCAAAGTATATGAGTCTGGAAGACAGTATTCTAATAAAGAGGCACTAATTGAATCCATCAAACAAGCTTGGGCAGCCATTTCCTTAAATTATATTGAAAAATTATATGCGTCGCTTCCCAACCGAATATATGAGGGCATCGTCAACAAGGGAGGATCGACACATTATTAAATTTATAAAAAAAAATGTTTGAATTAATAAATAATTAAATTTAAAAATAAGTTTTTGTCATCAAAGGTAAAGGAATTGAAAAACAGATTGAATGTGCTAACCTGATGACCAAAAATAAATTGTTATTTTTTCAGATATTTTCTAAAAAATTAAAAAAAAAAATATATAAGAAAAAATATAAAAACAATTTTTTAGGTTTTATTTAATAGAAAACTGAATCAGCTACTATCTGGAATCAATTTAAAAATTTTAGCCCTGTGCGTTTCAATGGAATTGAGCCAAAGTACAGACTCAAAAGGGTGTGCTAACCTAATGACGCGCAGTGTATATGCTTTAGATGTTTAAATCATAGATTTGTACTTAACAACGATTGCCCAGAAAGATGTGGAACATGCTACGGGAAACATCATGATTTACTACATATGGAGTATGAAACAAGAACCACAATGTCAACTAGAACAGCAAAAACTACATTGTTGGCTGCAGCTCTAGTAGAAGTACATACACTTACTGGTGAATGGATCATCTGTCGCGCACTAGTAGACCAAGGATCACAAATTACTGTCGTTTCCGAAGAAGCAGCGCAAAGGCTAAGATTACCAATACAAAAAAAGCGAACATAACTGTATGGACTTGGCGAAAATCTTGTTGGAGTGTCAAAATCCGTCATCAAATTAAGAATTCGACCAAGATTTCCAAGCGATGATAAATTCGAAACCGATGCTGTAATATTAACAAAAGTCGTGAGTCCTCCGCCTCCACAATCCTTCGAATATAATAAAGACGTTTGGACGAATGAAATTCTGGCGGATCCGACGTTTAATAAACGAAGCAGGATTGATGTCCTTATTGGAGGAGATCTGTTAGCGGCTATTCTAACGAAGGGACTAAAACAAGAATACAAGGTCATTGGACAATGTACAAAACTTGGATGGATATTATCTGGAGCTGTAAATATATCAGGATCAAGACGAGTTCACACAGCAATAAATTTAAAGAAAATAGTCACGGACAATGATAAGTGTATGGGACTTGCCAAGAATACAAAGAATTTAAATAGGTGTGGTAGATTCATAGTCAACATGCCACTTGAGAAAAAGAAAACTAAACAACGAAACAACAGAAGAACAACACAATTAAAGGACAAATTCAGCAAGGAAGAGAATGTGCCATCTGTTCTCCATAGCGCACAAAGAAGTTCAGGAGATCAGGTGCAGCATCAACAAGAAAAAGATGACAAGCAGGAAACGGAGGCCGAGAAGGAGCTAAAGAACAGAGATAAATCTGCAGAGGAGCAGGCTAAGCAAACAGGCTGCCAAGAGGAAGAGGAGCAAAAGGAAAGGACTGAATGGCAGTTTTTTCCGCCGGCAAGTCCTCACTTTGGATTAATTGGAAACAGAACACTCAAGATTGAAAACACAAATCAGACAAAATGGCCTTTCGGACGAGTAGAAGAAACTCACCCAGGAATAGATGAAAAAGTAAGAGTAGCCTCAATCGAAAATTATAAGGGACTAAATAAGATACCGATCCATAAGCTTAGTCCATTAAACACCAATAGAGAAGAAACCAAAGCAAATCGGAAGAATATGGCAACCACAGTAGTAACAATAATCGCCGCTCTGCTTTTATTCACATTAATAAACAAAGCAACAGGGCTCAATGCAACGAAAACGGATCAGGCGAAAATAACTCCACTACAAGACAATGCAATGATGTATCTAGATGTACAAGGGAAGCTAGAAATAGTTTCATCGAAATGGAACCTGATTATTCATTACAATCTAGAACCATACATACTGGAACTAAACCGGATCAACCATTACATCGAGGAAGTAGCACTGAACTGCAAATAATTAGTTCAGTTCAAGGGAGCGTGCGCGATGATGATACAACCACTATCATTCAGATACACCCAACTAAAAAACAACAACGAATTACTTCTAAAGGTGAAAAGAAAGAGACGGGCACCTTTTGAGTTCGTGGGATCGATACATCATATCCTATTCGGAACAATGGATGCAGATGACAGGAAGATGTTAGAGCCCAACATACAAAATGTATTTGACAACCATCAAGATTTACACAAAATGTACAAAAAGCAGACGTCTATAATAGATTCGACAATCAACATATTAAAGAAGACAACAGAAGCCGTCAACGAGCAATTTGAAGCAATGGACAATGAAATAAAAAGACTTCGAAACGATATAGCAGAAAAGATATACATAAACCAATTGGCATTGTCATATCAAATAATGCTATAGCAAGTAATCCAACTGATCGAAAATTGCGAAAAAATACAAACAGCAATTACAAACCTATTCATTGACTTAAATCACGGGAGAATAAATCCACAATTACTCAAGCCATCACAACTGAAAGCAGAAATCAATAGGATAAAGGAAACACTACCAGCCAAGCAAAGACTGCCAGAAGATGCCACTGGTACGGAAATAAAGGAGATTTACAATCTAATGGAAGCACAAGCTATGAAAATAAATGATCGGCTAGTAATACACGCCGAGATTCCGTTGTTCAACCAAGAATCAGCAACGATCTACCTAATAATTCCGATACCAGTCGTAAAGCATAAGAGAACAGTCATAGTTCAAGTTAAGGCTGAATATTTGGTATACAACTTCAACCAAGACATCTACACCTTGATAACGGGCACTCAATTAACGATGTTTAACCAGCAATCCAACAAACACTGGCTATGCAAGGGAAATTGGCCCTGGAAGAGTGCAGCAGATAACTCATGCGAAATGTCAACGTTAAAGCAAAGCACAGATCCAGCATGCGAGTTTCAACAAGTAGCATCCGAAGACATGTGGACTCAGCTACAATCCCGAAACACTTGGTTGTTCAAAATATTCAACGAACCAATCCTGGAATGGACCTGCGGAAGTCAACACAGTCAAGTACTACAAATAACAGCACAAGGCATCTTACAGCTACAAGAAGAATGCTCTGCCCGTCAAGACAAGCATTTAGTGACTGCGTGTCAAGAAATTACAACACAGGATGACATTTGTAGAGGTCGATTGTCGTTGAAATTTTCAGAACAGCCTGAAAGTAGGCAATAGTTTTTTTTGTATCTGTATCGCGGGTATGCAGTACTTTTGCACCGACCAAAGCGGTAGATACGTCACAAAATAGCATAACCTAAATGTATTATATTTATTAACTTCTATATTTATTATTATTAAATTTTTGTAGTTTATTCTATGTATTTAGCATGCCGTTCTTATATGTATTTTAATGTTAAATGTACTTTGTTTGTTAAGTAGAATTGTTAGCGCCATCTAGGGGTGAGGTTCATATTGGGCACAAAACAAACAAAAGATAAATGTACCCAACAATGGATTTCAAAGATTTGACAGACCCTTGTGAATGTCAAGGATAGGAGAAAAGAGATTTCCGGAAAATTAGATTTCTTCTAGGCCCAATCATTTCTTCTCCTCGTGGTCGTCAATGAGTCAAGTTGTGCGTGATTAAGCTCCGCTTATTAATTAATTTTAATATAAAATTTAATAAAGATAAAGTGCTAAATAGTTAAAGTCATAAAGTGATTGCAGATTGCAAAAGCCTTTCTTTGCACATTAATGGCCATATTGGCAGCTAAACAACAACAACGACGACCAGGAGAAACCAAAAGTAATAAAATTCTCAACACAGTGCCTATTCCAATAAGGAGTCGGCACTTAGGCTTGAATATAAAGCCCTTTTTCTTGGCTTAATGCAGCCACATACATAAAAGCTTTTACATGAGCTTTTAAACTCAGCAACGAACAGCTGATCGTCATTGTGGAGTGTTCTTGCGAAGCGATGCAAGCCCACAATTAGGAGTGGAATAATTTGTGGAAATCTGCCCAGATGCGGCCAATTGAGTGCTAAATATTTAAGACCGCTCGTTGTGCTTGGTGATCTGGCCAGGATTGTGTGTGCTGCTGTGCCTTATTTCTGGGAACAACCAACCTCAACATAACCCTATGGATGACGTCGCCTGTCCAATATGTTTTTGTTTGTGAATGTCTTTTAGTGTAAAGTGTTTGTTTCTTTTTGTCTAATTTTTGGGCCTTCAGCCACTACATGTTGCAACGCAAGATTTGTTAATTGTAAATTCATGTATGTTTGAGCCAAAATATTGTATTGAAGTTGAGTGTATTAATTTTCAAGGTGGTGTTATGTAAAATCAAAGAGAATCAAATAATACAAATACCCCTGAAATTAATGTGATCAATTCAATGGAATCAATTGGCATGAAGATGCATAATTTGCGAGTACCATAATCAGGGTTCAGCATTAATGTTAAATAAATAAAATTTTGTTGTTTATATTTATATTTTCTATATTAAGCATAAAAGCTTAAAGCTTATATGCGCTGTAGCAGTGAGCTTTTTGTCAGGCCACGCAAGCTCAGCTTAAATTCCACAGCTTTGCAGCAACACACACACACCCACACATATACCAGCTGAGAAAGATCTTTCTACGCGGGAAACATGCTGTAAGTGAGCTTTTGTTCTCTTTATTAATATAATGCTGCTGTTGTAAACATTGAGCGCAAAGCCTCTCTTTGACGCGAGCATTTTTATTGCTGACCTTGCCGTCTCTCTTAAAGCTGCTTCACAGCTGGTTAATGCTTTTGTTTTTCAAACTTAAAGATAAATAATTTCAATCTCAAGCATTGCCAAAGACTTGAAGTAGATTTTTGTTTATATTGCCATATATTAAAATATTTTCAAGGAATGGAAAATAATACAATATATATAGCAGTATAATTAAATATTATGTATATTTAACTATTTATATTTATAGTAATTTTCGTATATTTATATATAATTAAACTTATTATATTTATATATACGTATAGTCATATATAATCATAAATTAGTACTACCTGAATTTATACATATTTATACCCAAAAATTATTGCCATCATTCGTCACAAATTTGCGAAGTGAAAGTCGAATATTTTTTTTTTTTGGCTCTTTAGGATCATGGTTGGGAGGGCGATTGCACAAGTTAAGTGCTAATGTAAAGAAGAAGTCCGTTTTCGATTTTAGATCCCATTACTGTCCCTTTTGTTTCCTCTCAGATATTCATGGCATCCTTCCTATCCTATTGATCCCCTTCCTTTTCTCTTTCCCCCTTCTCTAAAAATAGTACGCGAAATTAATAAGATGTTATAATAAGGAGCGAAGCAGCATAACGTGAAGGTTAAGCTAGTCTACCCACACCCATCCGACCAGAAAGTAGCCGATTGCAAGCGCGTACTCCTTCGGTCCGTTATACGAACACCAGCTTCATTGCCCGAAGATTTTCCTTCGTTACTCGTTACAGTTATAATTATTTTATTTGGCGCCCAGACGTGGAGCCAGGTTTAGCGTGCTTGTAAATCATGTAGATTTACAAATCGGAGCAACATTTTATTACAAGTATTATGATGCACTAGGCTGACCTGTCCTCGACTTAAGAAATTTTGATAAAGTCCAACAACACCAACAAACTATGCATACACATGCATATGCTTTTGACTTTGATATCCTTTTTGCCCATATCCTTCCTATATTTTCCTCCCTTGCCCTAGTTTTGAATATTTAGATGTTGGATGCCTTAATAGTTTCAAAAGGACTTTAAGCCCCCGTCTTACTAATATTCAAAACATATGTGCTGTTGTGAGATGTTCAGGAACTATACTAGCTTCAAAATAGCTGTATAGCCGAACACTAAGAACACATAGTTACGATATTTCCTTTGCGTATACTGTCATGTAGAGTCTAAGCTGGAAACAGGTTTATTCGTGGATGTGAGCTACGACCTGCCGCTAGACAGAAACATAAAAAGTAGATGCACAAAACTAGCCATGAAGTCATCTTTAAATTCCCTCTTTTACAGTAATTTCAGCAATACTAAAATTAATACTGCAGGCTATTGCCGGAAGAATATAGTTCCCTTTTGCTGGTGCGTTTCTCTTGTCTATATTTTTTTTCCTGGAACAATAACTTCTGCACTAAGGTGTTGATTGATGTATTGTTAAAAATTGCCTTTCAATTTCAAATGCTATCCCTTTAATTTCGTTGTTCGCAGCAAACAAGCATTGTCGTGATCTTTGCGTGGGCACGAGTGTAAGTTAGTCTGTAAAACAACCACTCTCCGAATTTTGGTAGTAGCTTCAATATTCGCTGGAAACAAGTTAGTGGCTTAGAGCTACTAGTACTTGCCGCTATATTTGAAATTACTTATACTAAGATTTCCTATTGTCTTTTTGTTCCCCTTTCTTGATCTACATCGAATAGTAGTTGTCAACAAACTTTTTCTCGGATAAATGTTGTGTGGTTCCAAAAATTTGTTTATGATATATTGTTATATTTGTGAGTTATTTTGTTTATTTATCGTTTCAGTCTTTTGTATTATTAGAATATCGTACGTTTAGCAATAAATAATAATACAGTTATACTATGCCGTTGAATAGAAGTAGTGACACTCCATATCAGAGACAGGATAACGAAACTTATTGTTGTGTATGCACAAAGGAAGTAGAATATCCTGCTCAACTTTTGACTACGAGCTGTAATCATTATTTCCATCACTCGTGCTTCAACACACGTACTGGAAATAGAAAAGTCTGTCCAGTGTGTAGAACTGCACTTAGCAAGTCAACTCTAAGTTTATCTGAAGAGTTAGCTGCTGCTCAGATTGCTAGAGAACAATCTAGATCGGTATCTATGACCAGATCAAGGGCACGAGCACAGCAACAACAGCTAGTTCAAGCTGCAAGTCAGCAGGATAATTCAGAAATGAGTCAGCAGGATGCACAACGAGATTCAGCTGTGACTACAGATCCAGCTGCGTCTACTTCTGCAGCTCCAGTTGCAAACTTACAGCAAAGTATTGCTGAAGCAGTTTCAGCTGCGCTAGCTCAGCATACTCAATTATTAACCCAGGCAATTGAAACAGGATTTCAAAGACTGACACTTCAAGCGTCAGTTCCTCCTACAACTGATAGAGACCAGTTTGCTAACAGGCAGTCTTCTCCAGCTAGACAACATCAATCTTTTGAGCAACTGTTTAGAGTGCCGAATAGAGAAGGAGCAGATATGCCAAATCGAACACCCAATACTCAGAACAGTCAATCTTTTCCGCCAGAGTCCCAACAGTCACATAATTTGCGCCCTGACAAGATAAGTCAGATCATTTATAACTGGAAATTGCGATTTTCAGGTCATTCTGCTATGGCAGTAGATGATTTTTTGTATCGCGTCGAAGCTCTTACCAATCAAACGTTAGATGGTAATTTTGAATTGCTAGCAAAGTATGCGAGCAATCTTTTCGAGGGTAGCGCTAGTGAGTGGTACTGGAGGTATCACAGAAGTGTGTCAGTTGTCCGATGGATTGATCTATGTATCGCTCTCAGATCTCAGTTTGCAGATGGACGAACAGATTTAGAGATTCGAACAGCTATTTCACAACGAAAGCAAAAGCCGAGCGAAACATTTGACAACTTCTACGAAGGTATTGTTGCTCTAGCTGATAGACTTGATCAGCCAATGTCTGAACAGTCTTTGCTGGAAGCACTACGAGCAAATTTGTTGACTGAAATACAACATGAGCTCTTGTATGTGCCAATCCACAACATCGTACAGTTACGACAATTTGTACGCAAGCGTGAGAGATTCTTGCAAAACTCTGTAAAGCCCACTTCTTCAAATAGACGATTTATTCCACGACCACACGTTAGCGAAGTTTCTGTGCAATCAGAAATAGTCACAGAGTCAGAGAGTGATGAAGTGGAAACGTTTGATGTGGAGGCAGTTTCTCTTTCCTGTTGGAATTGTGGCAAGCAAGGCCATCCCTATCAGGAATGCGAAGCAGAGCGCACAGTGTTCTGCTATGGTTGTGGCAAGCGCGACACTTACAAACCGTCGTGCCGCAGATGTGCCATGTCAAAAAACGGACAGACTCGTGCACCGTTGACGAGTGCACGCAAACTTGTATCGAAAGCCACAAACACAGAGTAACTTGTGAAAGTTCAAGTTTACTCTCAAATAACCCAGACATGACTCAAATCCCAGCTATTCCTTTACATAATCGTGAGCAGAAGCAGCCTATTTCTTGTCCAGAATTTAAATCTAAAACTCGTGATCATAAGCGCAGAGATTCATTTCGTAAATGTTGCAAGGATATTCGCAAAGCAGTCCTATCGTCAGTAGTGGATAATTGTAATGATCTGCGACCATATGCTGAAGTCACGATATTTGGCAGAAGTATCAGTGGACTAATGGACACTGGTGCCTCAATAAGCTGCATAGGAGGAAACTTTGCGCAAGAATTGGCCCAAACTCACAAAGACTTCAAACCTATGCATGCTTTTGTTCGTACTGCGGATGGAAAAGGTCAAAACATTTTAGGTAGAATTTCCACGTCAGTTTGTTTTCGCGGTGAGACAAAACGATTATGTATTTATCTTGTACCATCCTTAGCGCAAGAGTTGTATCTAGGCATTGATTTTTGGAGGAGTTTTAACTTATTGCCATTATTTTTGATGAACAAAGAAAATGCTAACAATTTGGCAGCCCTTAATTTCGAGGATCCTTTACAGATATCTTTGTCTGAGATACAGCAAAAGGAGCTAATAACAACTATAAAACTATTTCCGTCATTTGCCGAAAAAGGTTTAGGAAAGACGAACTGGCTTACACATGACATTGAGGTTACAGAATCTCGACCAATAAAACAACGTCATTACGCAGTGTCGCCTGCAGTCGAGAAACTGATGTACGATGAGCTCGATAGGATGATAGCACTTGGCGTTATTGAAGAGTCTGATAGTCCGTGGTCTTCACCTGTCGTTATTGTCCGAAAGCCAGCCAAAGTTCGCCTTTGTCTTGATAGCCGCAAAGTCAATGATATAACTATCAAAAATGCATATCCGATGCCGCTCATTGACGGTATATTGAGCAGACTTCCAAAAGCCCAATTCATTTCGAGCATTGACTTGAAAGATGCTTATTGGCAAATTCCGCTTACTCCCAGAGCTCGTGAGAAAACTGCCTTTACAGTGCCAGGAAGACCGCTGTATCAGTTTACAGTCATGCCATTTGGATTATCTAATGCTCCCCAGACAATGTCAAAACTAATGGACAAAGTTATCCCGCCAAGTCTGAGAAATGAAATATTCATTTATCTTGATGATTTGTTGGTGATTTCGGAGTCATTTGAGAAACACATTTTGGTTTTGAAGGCGTTAGCAGATAGATTATCCCAAGCAGGTCTCACAATTAATGTGGAGAAAAGTAAATTTTGCCTCAAGGAGGTAAAGTACTTAGGACACGTCATTGGACATGGAACAATTCAGACTGATCCCGACAAAGTTGCAGCCATTCGAGAGTTTCCAGTGCCCCGATCGGTCAAGCAAGTGCGTAGATTTCTAGGAACCACCGGGTGGTATCATAAATTTATTAGAAATTATGCCGAGATTGCTGCCCCTATTTCCGACACTCTCAAGCAGCGTCGCACCTTTGGTTGGTCTGACGAAGCACAGAAGGCGATCGAACACTTAAAGGAACAGCTTTGTACGGCTCCTGTGTTACATAGCCCTGATTTTTCTCTCCCATTTGAAATTCACTGCGATGCCAGCCATACAGGAGTTGGAGGCGTGTTAATGCAAAAGAATAGCGATGGAAATGACGTTCCAATCGCATTCATGTCTCGCAAGTTGAATCATTGTCAGAGGAATTATTCTGTTACGGAAAAAGAATGTTTAGCAGCCATTATGTGCGTGAAAAAGTTTCGAGCATATGTTGAAGGCCACGAATTTTCCATACATACAGATCATGCCTCCTTAAAATGGCTTATGTCCCAATCGGACTTAAGTTCTAGGTTGGCTCGATGGGCTCTTAAACTGCAAGGGTTTTCTTTTAAGATTTTTCACCGCAAAGGCAGCCAAAATATTGTCCCGGACGCTCTATCTCGTGTTCACACTGAGGACTTGTCAGAAATTAGTGTAGATACGTTGATAGACCTACAGTCTGAGCAATTCAAGTCAGCAGAGTATCAGGATCTGAAGGACAAAATTATAGCAAATCAAACACAGCTACCAGACGTTAAAGTCATCGATAATTTCATTTATCGTCGCGCAGAACACGCAACTGGTGATCAAATTGCAGACGACCTGTGTTGGAAGCTGTGGGTTCCAAAAGATCTTGTTGTAGAAGTGCTCAAACAAAATCACGAACATCCGTTAGCATCCCATAGTGGCATTAATAAAACGCTCGAGAAAATTCGACGCTATTATTATTGGCCAAATCTTGTTAACGACGTTAAGGCATTTGTAAACGGCTGTGCTATTTGCAAATGTACTAAACACCCTAATCGTCCGTTACGACCGCCACTAGGACCAGTGAAAGAAACGCAGCGAGTGTTTCAGAAGCTTTTTGTTGATTTTTTGGGTCCATATCCTCGAAGCAAATCAGGAAATATTGGAATCTTTGTTGTATTAGATCATCTCTCAAAGTATCCGTTTCTTAAGCCCGTAAAGAAATTTACAACGGATGCCATAATTCGTTTCATGGAAGAAGAGATATTCCATTGCTTTGGTGTACCCGAGATAATCGTGTCCGACAACGGAGTACAATTTAAGTCTCACCAATTTAATACCTTGTTGCAGAACTATAATGTTCAACACTTTTATACAGCCGTGCACGCACCTCAGGCAAATGCGTCTGAGCGTGTGAACCGATCTGTTATTGCTGCCATCAAAGCTTATATTAGACCAGACCAAACTAATTGGGATGAGCAGCTTAGCCACATAAGCTGTGCATTACGATCAAGTATGCATTCAGCCATCAACAACAGTCCCTATCGTGTTGCATTTGGACAGCACATGATAACGAATGGTAACACGTATCCACTCTTGCGAAACCTACAGCTATTAGAAGACCGTACAATTAGTTTTGATCGTGAAGACTCATTTGATTTAATTAGGAAAACTGCTCAGAATGTTATTCAACAGCAGCATCAACGAAACGAAAAACTGTATAATCTTAGGAGTCGTGAAGTTGATTTTAAAGTTGGTCAAGAGGTCTATAGACGAAATTTTCAGCAAAGCAACTTTGCAAAAGGCTTTAACGCAAAATTAGCACCAACATTCGTAAAATCCCGAATCAAACGTAAGCTCGGTAATAGCTATTATGAGCTAGAGGATGCCCAAGGTAGATTTATCGGAAAGTATCATGCGAAGGACATAAAGCAATAAATCCGTCCATATATAGCATGTCCTCCAAGCGAGTAACACCCTTTGGTATTTCAACACCAAAGTGTGATTTTGGCAGGGGGGATTGTAGAGGTCGATTGTCGTTGAAATTTTCAGAACAGCCTGAAAGTAGGCAATAGTTTTTTTTGTATCTGTATCGCGGGTATGCAGTACTTTTGCACCGACCAAAGCGGTAGATACGTCACAAAATAGCATAACCTAAATGTATTATATTTATTAACTTCTATATTTATTATTATTAAATTTTTGTAGTTTATTCTATGTATTTAGCATGCCGTTCTTATATGTATTTTAATGTTAAATGTACTTTGTTTGTTAAGTAGAATTGTTAGCGCCATCTAGGGGTGAGGTTCATATTGGGCACAAAACAAACAAAAGATAAATGTACCCAACAATGGATTTCAAAGATTTGACAGACCCTTGTGAATGTCAAGGATAGGAGAAAAGAGATTTCCGGAAAATTAGATTTCTTCTAGGCCCAATCATTTCTTCTCCTCGTGGTCGTCAATGAGTCAAGTTGTGCGTGATTAAGCTCCGCTTATTAATTAATTTTAATATAAAATTTAATAAAGATAAAGTGCTAAATAGTTAAAGTCATAAAGTGATTGCAGATTGCAAAAGCCTTTCTTTGCACATTAATGGCCATATTGGCAGCTAAACAACAACAACGACGACCAGGAGAAACCAAAAGTAATAAAATTCTCAACACAGTGCCTATTCCAATAAGGAGTCGGCACTTAGGCTTGAATATAAAGCCCTTTTTCTTGGCTTAATGCAGCCACATACATAAAAGCTTTTACATGAGCTTTTAAACTCAGCAACGAACAGCTGATCGTCATTGTGGAGTGTTCTTGCGAAGCGATGCAAGCCCACAATTAGGAGTGGAATAATTTGTGGAAATCTGCCCAGATGCGGCCAATTGAGTGCTAAATATTTAAGACCGCTCGTTGTGCTTGGTGATCTGGCCAGGATTGTGTGTGCTGCTGTGCCTTATTTCTGGGAACAACCAACCTCAACATAACCCTATGGATGACGTCGCCTGTCCAATATGTTTTTGTTTGTGAATGTCTTTTAGTGTAAAGTGTTTGTTTCTTTTTGTCTAATTTTTGGGCCTTCAGCCACTACATGTTGCAACGCAAGATTTGTTAATTGTAAATTCATGTATGTTTGAGCCAAAATATTGTATTGAAGTTGAGTGTATTAATTTTCAAGGTGGTGTTATGTAAAATCAAAGAGAATCAAATAATACAAATACCCCTGAAATTAATGTGATCAATTCAATGGAATCAATTGGCATGAAGATGCATAATTTGCGAGTACCATAATCAGGGTTCAGCATTAATGTTAAATAAATAAAATTTTGTTGTTTATATTTATATTTTCTATATTAAGCATAAAAGCTTAAAGCTTATATGCGCTGTAGCAGTGAGCTTTTTGTCAGGCCACGCAAGCTCAGCTTAAATTCCACAGCTTTGCAGCAACACACACACACCCACACATATACCAGCTGAGAAAGATCTTTCTACGCGGGAAACATGCTGTAAGTGAGCTTTTGTTCTCTTTATTAATATAATGCTGCTGTTGTAAACATTGAGCGCAAAGCCTCTCTTTGACGCGAGCATTTTTATTGCTGACCTTGCCGTCTCTCTTAAAGCTGCTTCACAGCTGGTTAATGCTTTTGTTTTTCAAACTTAAAGATAAATAATTTCAATCTCAAGCATTGCCAAAGACTTGAAGTAGATTTTTGTTTATATTGCCATATATTAAAATATTTTCAAGGAATGGAAAATAATACAATATATATAGCAGTATAATTAAATATTATGTATATTTAACTATTTATATTTATAGTAATTTTCGTATATTTATATATAATTAAACTTATTATATTTATATATACGTATATTCATATATAATCATAAATTAGTACTACCTGAATTTATACATATTTATACCCAAAAATTATTGCCATCATTCGTCACAAATTTGCGAAGTGAAAGTCGAATATGAATTTGTTTTGTTTTTAATAATTATTTCTCTCGTTATGAATATCGTCCCATATATTGTTAATTACTATTAAAATGTTTATAATGTTATTTATTTGCTAATTTGTCGTTATTTTGGAACCATGCAGCATTTAGATGAGATAGGCTAGTTGACTCAGGACTTCTTTTAGGGATCCGTATATTTTTTTTTGGCTCTTTAGGATCATGGTTGGGAGGGCGATTGCACAAGTTAAGTGCTAATGTAAAGAAGAAGTCCGTTTTCGATTTTAGATCCCATTACTGTCCCTTTTGTTTCCTCTCAGATATTCATGGCATCCTTCCTATCCTATTGATCCCCTTCCTTTTCTCTTTCCCCCTTCTCTAAAAATAGTACGCGAAATTAATAAGATGTTATAATAAGGAGCGAAGCAGCATAACGTGAAGGTTAAGCTAGTCTACCCACACCCATCCGACCAGAAAGTAGCCGATTGCAAGCGCGTACTCCTTCGGTCCGTTATACGAACACCAGCTTCATTGCCCGAAGATTTTCCTTCGTTACTCGTTACACATTCAACATCAAGCAACACCACTAATTAAGCAAGCAAATAATATTCCACTTAACAAAATAAAACCTATTACAAATAAGTTTATAAATAATACAGAAGAAATCAATAACATAAAGAAATTATTAGAAAATCAAAAACTTGATAACTTTAGGTTAAGAAAAATTGAATTTCACCATTTATCAGGACACACCTCCATAATACTAATAATTATTACAATGATAGCTGTAGGTACGATGTTTATACTAAATGTAAGACAGATAAACATAGAATTAATATAGAGTTCGGATCACCACCAACAACAGCCACTTAAGCATGGCCCCCCGCAAAATGTTCATAAATGAACATACTTTTCAATCAGCCCTCGGAATGCGCCACCACATGTGCAACACTCAAGTGACGCACTCCCGGTTCTCAGCAATAAAAAGATCAAATAAACATAAGCGAGCCTGCATGTATGTGGGAGCAGATAAGATCATAGAGAGCAAGGAGTAAAATATATGTAGAGCAGATAAGAGCATAGAGCACAAGGGTAAGAAGGAGTAAAAGATATGTGTCAAATAGTTGCTACATAAGATAAGATCAGACTAAACAATGAGTAAAAGAGAACCAAACATAATACAAGACAACTGTCGACTCGATCTAAATAAATAGATAAGACAATATAATAAGTAAGAAGAAGTAAGGAATATATTAACACTATATCTAACTCTGTTTATTAGTACATAAGAATCCTTTAAAACCGCATACAATTCAATAAATGATGTCAGCTCATAATCATAACTCGAGAGGGTTTTACTTAGGGATTGGCCTGCGTACAATAATATTGAGATCTAAAACAGCAACTAACATTGTGGAAAGACTTAATATTTTGTATTCATTGTGTGTGCAATACCGTTGAGATCTATAACAGCAATTAATATTGCGGAAAGACTCAATAGCTTTGCATACAGATTTATAAAATTTTTTTTTGTAAATACTAATTTTGTTATTTAAGTTTATAATTGAACCTTTTCAATAGTTTCAATAATTTATCATCAATCAATAATTGATAGTTTCTTTTTATGTTATGCTATTTTATTATTAATTAAATATTGTTTTAATCATTTGCAACTAATTATTGTCTGCTTGGAATAAGACCAAAAAAAGATGGCAATGAACCACCCCGAAGAATAAACTGAATTTTTAAATGTTTTGGAAATTAATTAACATGAAGTGCTAAGATTATTTATTCCTGGTGACCTGGTAGGATAAGGATGTAGGTGTGATTTTGTATTGGGATCTTCAGAGACATTTAACTGAAGATCATGGTAGGGAGGGTATAGAAGCGATTGTCGACTTCCATCTCAGACTTCGCCTTCAACGCAGCTGAATATTTCTAATGAGAGCCATTTCATTTTTATACCCGTTACTTATTAAAAATAAGTAAAAGGGGATATTGTATTCGTTGCAATGTATGTAACAGGGAGAAGGAAGCATCTCCGACCCTATAAAGTATATATATTCTTGATCAGCATCAACAGCCGAGTCGATATAGCCATGTCCGTCTGTCCGTCCGTCCGTCTGTCCGTCTGTCCGTCTGTGTGAGCGCCTAGATCTCAGAGACTATAAGAGCTAGAGCAACCAAATTTGGCACACAGATTTCTATAAACCCCACGCAGGTCAAGTTTGTTTCAAAATTTTGCCACGCCCCTTTCCGCCTCCGTAAATCGCGAAAATCCACCACACGCACAGTTTTCAAGATATTATGTTTTTTTAAACGGTGAACGTTAGCTACTGTTATTACCTATCATCCTATTAAATCCCAAAAAGATCGGACAAACAGAAAGGTGGTACTGGCTGATTAAAGCTTTTAAGCAATTAAAATGCCTAAAAGCATGCAATAAAAAAATTTTAATTTGTTTATGTAAGTAACGGGTATCCTATAGTCGGGAGCTCGACTTTAGCCTTTCCCACTTGTATTTTTTGTGTTTAATATCGCCTGGTCCATTTTTTTTTTTTTTTGGATTTTGAAGTCTGTTTCCCTCAATTAGTATCCGTCGGGATCCTATAAATTAAATTGTGTACGCTGGTCGAGACATAGCAACGAACCCCCCCCACACCCGAAAGAGCTACGGAACCAGAGGATCCCATCTCGCTGTGTTAACTCGACTATCAGGGATTGCAGCATTGGCCTGCTTCGTTTTGTGGAAGTTGTGCAGATGCATGCTCATCGCTGCTGTTGATTCTTCGGGAAACTGAATAGATTTTAATCCCCCCCGCTTTACGCTACACAATTGTGCTGTTGCCTTCTCCCACAAATTGTTATTTAGACAAGATAGAACATCTATTATTTCTTCGTCTTTAACAGTCTCTGTTGTTATCTCAGATATGGAAAGCGATGTGGGAACAGTAGATGCGACTATGTGAAAGATGTTCTTCTCGCCGTCCCAGTCGTAGCTGTTTGTATTATTTGTCAGGCACAATCTAGAGAGGGAGTCAGCAATGTTTTTCTCACTTTGAACATGTAAGCTTGTTGTCTCAGTAGCCACCTCTCGATTCTAGCCGGATGGTTTCAAGTAGGCTTGAAAATAGTTTCGAATGTATCGAAGTAGGATAAGTGTAATACTCTTGCTAATTGTGATTTAAGGTCATTGAATGCGTGTCTTTGTTCATCCTCCCATATGAACTTATGATTTTTTTTTTTTAGTAGTTTCCGTAGGTTATCCGTGCGGGTGGCCAAATCCGGTATGAGCTTCCCCACGTAAGTAACGAGTCCGAGATAACTACGTAGTTCCTCTTTGTTGGCTGGGTCACGATACGTGGATATCACCAGCGCCTTCTTCAGGTCGACTTCTATGCCGGCATCTGATAGGACGTGTCCTAGGAACTTAAGACTCTAGGCTTTTAGAGTACATTTCTTACCTTTCAAAAACACGTTATTTTCTTGAAATATGGCTTTTACCGTCTTAAGAATTTTGTCGTGTTCGTGTTTACTGTGTTCCAAATATTATGTCATCATCAATGAAATTTAAGCAATTCTGGCAAGGGGATAATATTTTTTCTACGTTCCTCTGAAAAATTTCTGGGGCAGAACATACACCAAACATAAGCCGTTTGTACCTGAATAGTCACCTTTTGGTAATACAAGTGGTAATGGCTCGGCTAGATTCGTCGAGTTCCAGCTGGTGGTATGCGTTCTTCAAATAGAAAATTTTTGCAGCTCGAAGTCTTGTCATAAACGTTTCGAATGTGGGCAGTGGGTAGTTTTCCCTGAGAATGGCCTTGTTAGCCCCTCTCATATCGACACACAACCTGATGTCGTCGTTTGGTTTAAACCCTATTACAATGGGTGAGATCCAGGTACTCGGACCTGTCACTGCTTCGATAATGCCTAGTTTAATGTTTTCATTCAATCTTTCCTTTATTTTATCCTCCAGAGCGACTGTAATCCTTCTAAAAGGTTGTTGAACGGTATTGACGTTTGGGTCTATGGACAGTTTGACGCAGACATCTTTCCATTTTGGAAATGGGGTACTGGTTCCGATTTGGTTTACTTCTAATCCAAGTTTTAGGACTCTTAGTTGGATAGCCGTTTCTCTCCAAAGTAACCATTGTCGTCAATTTTCTATGACGTAAAACGTGGCAATCTCTTCTTGTTTTGTGCTCACTGATTTTTTGGCTTCACTTTTTAAGCACTTTTCCGAAGCATAGGCTTGGAACTGTTTGGTAGGCTGGGAACGCACATTGAACATTGGAGTTCCTTTGTACATAAGTCTTGTCCAATCGCTTCCGCTTATAAGATTGTACAAGGATTCAGAGTCTATAATCATTGTAATTGGGTTACCACCCACGTGACAACGTATTGCCACCACCGCGTTATCGTTGTTAAATATTTTGAAACAGTCGGAATGGTAGACTTTATTCAGGTTTGTCCATTTTCACTCATTAATTATTTACAAATTAATTTAATTGATTTATTTTGTTGTGCACAGTTTACTTGATGTGCACACCTGACCCTGACAGTGTGACCACTCAACTTTTCAGATATTTTTGATGAAATGCTGTCACACTGAAGTTCGGAAGCCAGACATCAAAATATTAAACATTTTCAGCGCCCAAAATGTTTTCGGCAACTGGAAACTATGCTTAAAATAAAAATTTAAATAAAATGTAGAAAAATGTTGAAATTGTTTTTCTGATCTTTTATATTTGTTTGATATACTTGTTTGATAGGGGAGCCTTCACTGTGACCCTTTTGGATCTATTGTGTCGGCATCCATTCATTCATCATCCCGATCTTTTGCTTGAAGTCGAGGAATTCCTCAATTGGTAGCACATATTTCCCTAGAAGACTTTATCTGCGTCGAGAGCAGTGCATTTTGCTAGTATATGCATTGAGGATTCCTCCTCATAGCTGCAGAAACGACAGGTTCCACTACTTACAATACCCAATTTAAATAGGTGACTTCTCAGTTTACAGTGCCTTGTCAGTAGACCGGTGAGTAATTTGAGTCTGATCTTTCCTATTGAAATTGCCTGATTGAACAGTTTAGGGTCGAAGCTACCTAGGAGTTGTTTAACTTATCTGATACCTGTGGTATCAGTCCAATGCTCGACTGCTGAGGTCGTCTCTCTTCCAATTCCACAAAACGGTTCAGGACCTATTAGGGGCCTGCAAGCCCCATTCTGGCTAGTTTGTCAAGCATTTCATTCCCTGCTATATCCATGTGACCTGGGATCCATCTTGGGGTTAGCCAATTTTGCAATCCCAGCTCTTTTCGTACCTCGTGCACTACCTTAAACGTTAATTTCGTCTTACTGAGAGCATTTATAGCTGCTTGGCTATCGGATAGAATGGCAATATCTATATTCCGATAGTTGCGCTTGAGATTAAGATTAGCATACATCCCTATTGCACACACTTCATCTTGTAAGATACTGGTATATGTTCCTAGGGATTCATGGCATGAAATCCGAGGGCCCACAAACTTAGTCATTTTTAGGACTCTGTGGCTATTATAGGAAATTTATACCAAACTTTGCACAAATTGTCAAACCAATGACCTTAAAACTTAAGAAAAATGCAACAATCGACATAAGTAACATAGAGTACGTCTCAGCATTTGTAAAATTAATAATATTTATTACATCTGATCCGATACTAATTTATCCAAACTTTGAAAAACCTTTTTCGTTAACTACAGATGCAAGCAATATTGCTTTAAGTGCCGTGCTATCGCAAAACCATAAGCCAATGTGCTATGCAAGTCGAACATTAAATAAACACGAAATAAATTATTCCGCAATAGAACAAGAACTTTTAGCTATTGTTTGGGCCACTAAATACTTCAGGTCCTATCTTTTTGGCAGGAAATTCGAAATCCTCAGTGATCACAAACCCCTAGTTTGGTTAAACAATGTCAAAGAGCAAAACATGAAACTTCAAAGATGGAAGATCAAATTAAATAAATTTGACTATCACATAAAATATGTCCCTGGCAAAGAAAATTATGTTGCCGATGGTTTGTCAAAATTTATTAGGAGAATCTCCTAACAGTACAGCAGCAACTGCACACAGTGCACAAGAAGATAATCAAAATTATATCTCGATTACAGAAAGACCAATCAACTATTACAATATGCAGATCGAATTTGTTAAACATAATGCAAACAAAGTAAACGCAATAAATTATTTTCATAAAACTAAAATTCAAATTATGTATAAAGAAATGACATAGTGTATCGATATACATGCATGCATTGGTAATATTTTCAACACTCTTCCTCAATGCAAACATGTTTACAAAAACTTATTCAAATTTAACAAATTTGTAAACTGCATATGTTTCTTCTTCAGCAAATTCTTCGTTAGTAGATCTGCGATCATGTCATTTGTCGAAGCATATTCTAAAACGATTTGACCATTGTTGACCACCTCTCGTGCAAAATGATATCTTATATCAATATGCTTGGTCCTTGAATGATGCACCGGATTCCTCTCAAGTTGTTGCGCGCTCAAATTGTCGCTATGAACGACTGTGGGAGTATCTTCAGCGCCGCAACCAATCTCGATGATAAGTCTTCGCATGACAATTGCTTCCTTACATGCTGCCGACAAGGCCATGTACTCAGCCTCGGTGCTGCTGAGTGCCACGCTGCGTTGTTTCTCCGACTTCCAGGATATCGGGCCACCAGCTAGAATGAATAAATAGCCAGTATAGGATTTGCGGTCGACTTTGTCACCGCCCCAATCAGCATCAACAAAGCCTTCGAATGGCTTTCCACACTGTCTGTAGTGTAACTTCAGCTCCGTTGTTGACGCCAAATACCGCAGAACGTGTTTTACGCCTACAAGATGTTCTGCATGCGGATCCTTGTTCCGCTGAGCCAATTTTGCCACTGAATGCAAAATATCCGGTCTGGTCGTAAGAGCTAGCCACATTAACTCTCCAATTGTTGACTGGTATGATTTCACGTCAACCTTCTGACATTGGTCACTTCCGCACGTTACCTGATGCCCTGCATCTAATGGCGTCGCGGACGCTCTGCAGTGCTCCATTCCATGGCGCCGCAAAATATCTTTGGTGTATTGCCTTCTTGAGCAATAAAACTTTGCCTGTCTGATTCTGTTGTTCATACCCTTGGGGTTCTTTCATATAAACCGTGTCCGTGAGATCGCTGTTTAAGTATGCCGTAAATACGTCCATCTGATGCTAATAAAGTTGCAGCTTTGATGCCAGTGCCAAGATCAGCCTCATACTCTCCAGTCGGCATTCTGGGGAAAACGTTTCGCCGTAGTTCACACCGAACTGCTGTGAGCATTCTTTCGCCACTAACCATGCCTTGAAACGCTGAATCTGCCCGCACGCATCTCGCTTCAGACTGAAGACCCACTTGCAGCCAATTGCCCGCTGGTTTTTTGGCAATTCTGCAAGCTGCCAGGTTTGGTTTGTCATCAGCGCCTCGTGCTCCTTTCGCATAGCATCTCGCCAATGCGCATCCTGTACACTGTTCATCGCCTCCTCATAGGATGATGGAATAATTACCTCGTCTGTAATCATAGAATCTTTACAGACGTAGAATCTTTGGTCTGCCAGGCTTGATTCGCATGGCTGGCTCTCCTTGTACATGCTCGTTCTCTTCTGCACTTGCAAAAGATTCAGTGTTACTACTCTCATCAGTAGCTCCAGATTCGGACTCATTGCTGGCATAGTCGTTACTTAATTTCAGGTCTCCATCGCCACTGTCGTCTGTGCTTGAAGACTGCATTTGATTATCTGGTTGCAAATCAAATTCTACGACATCGTCATTTGCCCGCACTAGGCCGCTGTGCTCATCAAAAACGACATCTCGTTTCTCCAGCACCTGTCTCGACTCCGCATCGTAAAGTCGATAACCTTTAGCCTGCATAGAATATCCGACCATACGATATTCTTTGCCTTTTGCTGAAAACTTGCTCTTGTGGTGTCCCTTATCAAGTGCAACTGAAATGGAACCAAAAACTTTTAAATGAGTGATCTTTGGCTTCCTACCAGTCCACGCTTCCATAGGCGTCATGTCGGTCAACGATCTAGTCAGCGCGATTACACAGCCGTATTTACTGCCTCTGCCCATAGCATCTGGGGAAGTCCTGACTGCACCAACAAGCATCTGGCCATCTCCACCAAAGTTCGATTGGCCCTCTCCGCAACACCATTTTGTTGTGGAGTGTATGCCTTTGTTAGCTGCCGCGCAATACCATGGCTCTGCAGGTAATGGTCGAACTTGTTGTTGATATACTCGCGCCCGTTGTCACTGCGAATACATTTAAGCTTCCGTCCAGTTTGCCGCTCTACCAGATTCGTGTACTCCACGAACTTGTCAAAAACCTCGTCTTTGCCTTTCAGAAAATACACAAAAATGCGCCGCAAACAGTCGTCAATAATGGTCATAAAGTAGCGGGATCCTCCAAGTGACTTCGTTTCAAATGGCCCGCATACGTCAGTATGGACCAGTTCCAGTAACTGTTCTGCACGACTTCACTTGCGCTCGGAAAGGGCTGCACATGAACTTTGCTCACCATGCACGTCTTGCATGAAGCAATTGGCGATATGTCAATCTTCTCCTGACATTTCCAGCAAACTTGCGTAGTTAACATGCCCGTATCTGTTATGCCACAGCGCCGCTTCGGCCTTAACAGCAGCATAGCATCTGTTACCTTCAGGCTCAAACATGTAAAGACTTCCAGCTCTATTAACCTCCAGAATTATTTCACCACTCTGCATAATTCTTGCGTTCTTCGGTCCAAAGCTAACAACACATTTGTTGGCTACTGCTTGGCTCACAGACACAAAATTGCTTGTCAGTTTTGGCACGTAAAGCACATTCACCAGAGTCACTGTATACTTCTCAGTTTTTAGCACAACTTCACCTTTGCCTCGGCTTGCAAGAAAGCTGCATCTGCTAATACGATCATCTCGCTGTGCTTCTCAAGCTTTGTAAACATCTGCCTGTCACAGCACATATGACTCGTTGCTCCACTGTCCAAGCACCATTTCGATCTGTTAAAACTGCTTGTATCCAATGCATTCAATAAGCTGAACTGCTTGTTCTCGCCCCTTGCTGTGCCTTCTTTTGTGTCTTGCTTAATGTTTGCTTTGCAATTCGCCTTAAAATGCCCTTTTTCGCCGCACTTGAAACAGACTTGTTTGTTTCTTCTTTCTGGCGCCATTCGTGCGACCTTGATTTTGCATTGCCGAAAATGCGCGTGCACTATCGCTGTGTTTCTCGGTATTTTGTCTTCGCTCTCCTTCTTCCTTTAGTTTTATACACAGAATTTCGACCTTGGGCAAAAAATCGCGCGTCTCAATGGCGACAACGAAATTCTCAAACTCTTCTGGAAGACTCGAAAGCAATATTATGGCCTGTAGCTCATCATTTATCTCAATATCCACAGATAACTAGTCATAATTTGGCCTTCCGACATGCGCAAATTAAGCAACTTCTTGTAAAGCGAAACTTTACGCACAGGTCCACTGGGCTGATGGATGTCTCTTAGCTTCATCCATGCTTCATGTGAGGACATGCAACTCTTGAGAAAACCCAACTCCAAGGTTTTTACGCTCAACGTGATCATGGCCAATGCCTTCCGATCCAGGGCACTCCAATCACCGCCTTCAGCCGCATCTTCTTCAGTTAAATCGCCCGACGTTACATACCACAAATCCGCGTGTATCAACACGCTTTTCATTTGGACGCTCCAAGAATCATAATTCTTCTCCTCCAATTTATCGATTTGATATAGCGAAGCCATTTTGTAATTAGCGCGTCGCTTGTTACAATTCACTGCGAATTACTGAATTAACTGTCTCTGAGTTCGTAACTCACACTTCTCGCACCAAGCCGTTTCCTGGGCCCATAACCTATTGAGCGGAATTGCTCACAGGGAAGATCTTGGTACAAAAAGAAAAATAAAGAGACGCAGGGAACACGTCCGTTTATATTCAATGTTTATTTGCGACTGTTGTACAATGTTAGTTATGGCATTTTTCAATGTGTGTGGCTGTTATGTTAATATGCCACACTGTTAAACCTAACATAGTGTATCGATATACATGCATGCATTGGTAATATTTTCAACATTTTCAAACCGCTTTCTTGGAAATAATCAGTCTCAACAATTTAACCAAGGTAATGAGATCTACTAAAAAATTAAAAGATATTCAAACATACGCAGAATTTAAAGACTTCGTTATTAAAACACATAAAGAATTACTACACGCAGGTATACAGAAACTAACGTCATTATTTAAAGAAAAGTATTATTACCCAGATTACCAAAACCTAATTCAAAATATTATTATTGAATGCCAAGTCTGTAACATTGCGAAAACAGAACATAGAGACACAAAGATATCTTTCGAGTTAACGCCAGAAACTTTGAATCCCAGAGAAAAATACGTTATAGATTTGTATATGGTAGATAATAAACAATTCCTTTCTTGCATAGACATTTATTCAAAACTCGCGTCCCTAATCGAAGTAAACGATAGAGATTGGTTAGAAGCTAAGAGAACGTTACTTAAAATTTTCAATAGTATGGGAAATCCGAAAGAAATTAAAGCAGATAAAGATACAGCATTCATGTGCTCAGCTTTACAAATATGGCTAAAAGCTGAAGAAGTAGATATAAATATAACAACAAGTATATATCTGACGTATATATCGCTTGCCTTTAGCCACCACATCGGTGACCCCGACGTGATATTTGTTGTTCAGAATAGTTTTCGTTTCGGATAATATATCGTTAATATTTATCACCCACGCTTTGTGCTCATTTCGGTCACAAAGCTGTATACATACCATATACACATACACATACGAGTGTTCGCATACATTGTGCCGGTGCATTGTATATCAGTTTGTTCTTGCACTGTGGGCATTAACACTTACTTTTCAGTACTTAAAAACAGTTGCTCTGGTGCAGTGCTTACATATACATTCGGTATACACATTTGGTATATACTTACCTCATTGCATTGACCAATCAAAGTATATACATAAGCTGCAACTGCTTCTATACGGTACAGTTCGGTACAGTAAATTCAAAATCGACTAAAATGCCAAATAATAGCGGGATCTGACAATGCTGCCGCGGGTTCAAATGACATTGACTTCAGACTCGCCTTCCAGTGCAGCTGGCTCGTTCGAACACCATTTGCGTATTGGGAAATGACCTCTGCACAGAAGTTCCTTTACTTGCATTCGAATTTCCATGAGTTCCGGCGCTTGTTTCAACGGCTCCGACTACAGCTCCGCCTGAAGCCCAAAATCAGTCCGAATACGTGCTGCTAGCTACTGCTGTTGTTTATATAAGAATTTGTTCTGGTGTGCTTGTGCCCTGCCGAGCCATACTTGACTCGGCAGCTCAGCTGAATTTGGTTACATCTCGGTTCGCACATCTTCTTCAGCTTAAACCTCATCGTTCCGGCATCTTGATATCAGGTCTTGGAGAATCCACAGTCTCATCTGTTAACGCTATTGATATTCAGTTGCAATCTCGAAACGCATCTTATCAAACTTCGTTCACTGCGGTAATAACAAACACTATTACTGGATATCACCCTCATTTCGACATAAAATCTTCACAATGGAACATACCAAACAACATTCACATCGCCGATCCGCTTTTCCACAAAAGTCAATGAATTGACCTACTCATTGCTGCAGGTCTATTCTACGGTCTTCTCTGTTTTGGGCAGATTAAATAAGCGAAAAATCTACCATTTTTGCAGAAGACACGACTCGGTTGGATTGTAGCAGGAAATCTATCTGCTGCAAAATCAAAATTGTCAATTTTAACTGCATCTCGCATGGAGTCGGCTCAGCACTCGGAGAGTGAAGCGTTGCCCGACTTCGTCAAGCGATTTTGGGAAGTGGATCATTGCTGTGGCTCGGCGGCGTCTATATCAGATGATGACTTGCTCTGCTAGCAGCTATTCCAAAAGGGCAATATTCAGTTCGTTTACCAGCCAAAACTAGCTTCGATTCTCTCGGAGACTCTTATGAGCGTGCCTTGCAGCGTTTTAAGTCACTTCAGAAGAAACTTGAAAAGAATTCTGCTCTTAAGTCGCAATATTCTGCCTTTCTTAAGGAATATCTCGAATTGGATCACATGTCATTGGCCAACAAGCAGTCTATCTTTCCTCAATATTATCTGCCACATCATTGCGTTCATAAAATGGATAGCACAACAACCAAGCTGCGTGTTGTCTTTGACGGGTCAGCTAAATCTACCTCTGGCTATTCACTAAATGATCTTCTTCTAGCCAGACCTTCAATACAACAAAAATTGTTCACAACGCTCCTTCGCTTTCGCTTCTTTCGCATTGCTTTGTGTGGCGATATTTGTAAAATGTACCGCGGTGTACGCATAACGCATCCTGATGAATATCTTCAGTGTATTCTGTGGCGCGAAAATCCTGATGATGAGGTCAAAGTTTACACACTAGAGACGGTCACATACGGCACAAAGTCTGCTGCCTTTTTAGCCATACGATCAATGCAGCAGTTGTCGCAGGATGAAGAGGCAAATTTTCCGTTTGCTGCTAAGATCATTCGACGACTTGATATCTGGAGGCGATTCTGTCGAAGAAGTCATGGAAATTCGAATGCAAGTAAAGGAACTTCTGCGCAGAGGTCACTGCACTGGAAGGCGAGTCTGAAGACGACAGAGAAAAGTTGTTGAAGTTCCACGATGGAACGGATATTGCGAAGATTTTGGGCTTGGTTTGGGATCCAAGCTCCGACGACTTGATCTTTCACTTTTCGGAAGAGTTGCCTGTGAGGACAGCAACTAAAAGAGCAATTTTATCAAACATATCTAAATTCTATGATCCCCTCGGACTTATAGCACCAATCATTACGAAGCTGAAAATCTTCCTGAAGGAGCTATGGAAATATAAGCTTGACTGGGATGAAAGCTTGCCTTTAGCCCAGCACTCATCTTGGTTGGAGCACAAATCGAGGATTCAAGCTGCCACTTCTTTTAAGCTTCCTCGATTTGTATTGCTGCCTTATGCTTCGTGGGAGATACATGGCTTTTGCGAAGCTAGCATGTCTGCCTACGGCGCCTGCATTTACATTCGATCAGAAGGAGAACTAACCTCTCGTCTGCTTTGCTCCAAGTCAAGGGTTGCTCCTCTGAAGACACTCACAATTCCCAAGTTGGAGCTGGCAGCAGCGCATTTATTGTCTGAACTCATCTCTAACATCGCAGAGATAGTTCCATTTTTTTGTAGCTTTTATTGTTGGTCGGATTCCACTATAGCTCTCTCCTGGATTCGTGAAGCTCCTTCTAATTTCAATGTCTTCGTCTCCAACAGGATAGCTCAAATTCAGGAATGAACCAAAGGAATGACGTGGCGTCATGTACCGTCCGAAATGAATCCCGCAGATGTACTTTCTCGTGGATGCACAACGCTCGAGTTGCTTGGATCAAGCCTGTGGTGCGAGGGACCTGCCTTTCTGCGTTCGAAAGCATCCGATTGGCCAGCAACTGCGCCGTCTGTTGGAGATTTACCTGAACGCCGGCGGCAAGCATTAGTTCTGGTTCATCAGCTGGACATCACGTTCACCTTGAAATACCAAAATTTGTTTGGCAAACTTCAGCGTGTTTTCGCTTATGTTCATCGATTTTTGCAACTTAAGCGCAAGGATCTGCCCCGCGAAAGAGGTGGCCTAACAGTTGATGACATCAGGAGTGGCACGCACTTGCTGGTTAAAGCCATGCAATTGGTATGTTTTGCGGACGAGCACAAGGCCCTGAGCGCAAAGAAGCCAATCTCATCCAAAAGTAGGCTGATTTCATTGAATCCGCTGATTGATCACACTGGACTGATACGAGTTGGTGGGCGTTTGCAGAACTCGCTCCTGGACATCCAATGCTGCTACCGAAACGGCATCCGGTAACAAATGCCATTATCCTGTTTTATCACCACAAGTTCTTGCACGCTGGTTCACAAAGTCATCTCGCAGCTCTGCGCCAGAGATTCTGGCCAATTGGTGGTCGGAAAACTGTTGCAGCTGTGATCAACAAGTACATTTTTTGCTTTCGTTTAAGGCCCAAACTCTGCGAGCATATCATGGCCCCGCTGCCAGCATATCGTGCTCAGCCGAATCGCCCGTTTCTCACCACTGGAATCAACTTCTGTGGTCCCTTCCTTTGCAAATCGGAAGTAAGGAACAGGCCACCAACTAAATGTTACATTTCCGTTTTCGTTTGCTACGCCTGGCCATTTTTTTAATGGATCAGCCTTTGCATCGTTTGATGAGCCTGATGTCAAGCATCTTGACATCAATCGCCTTGGAAGGTGGCAACGCATCTGCCAGATGCAACAAATTTTGTGGAGAAAGTGGAGCTCCAATTATCTCTCGCTACTTCAAGAACGTGGCAAATGGTGCAAATCATCGAAAAATTTGGAAAGGAACAGCATCGTCGTTCTTAAAGAGGACAATCTTCCCCCACTTCAATGGCGCTTGGGAAGGATTGAGAAGACGATCGCTGGAGAAGATAGCACTGTTTGTGTTGCCATAATCCGCACTGCATCTGGATTGGTCAAGAGAGCTGTGAGCAAGATAGCCGTTCTGCCCGTCGAAACCACTTCGGTTGAAAGGATACCTCTTCCAACGGGGGGATCATGTCGGGAGCAGAACTAAAATTATCTATTGCACTTGCTTTAATTATGCTATTATTTGCTAAAATATGTTAACGTACTTAAAATCTGTAAAACTCAAAGCTGTACTTATACATAAGCATTTGGTCTGTAAACCAACTCTCTTAAATGTAATTTGCGAGCTTGTGCAGGATCTTGTAATGTTAATATCAGTCAGTCGATCTCTGTAATTAAAATCCAATACACGCACCCACGCATCGCTACTAAATCGAACGCACACGTCTTATTTAATTTCGCATATTTCATTTTATAATTCGCTAAAAGGGTTTCACAAAATAGTGAACCCTCTAAACATTGGTGACCCCGACGTGGATTTTTTGTTGTTCGCAATAGTTTTCGTTTCGGATAATATTATATCGTTAATATTTATCACCCACACTTTGTGCACAATTCGGTCACAAAGCTGTATACATACCATATACACATACACATATGAGTGTTCGCATACATTGTGCCGGTGCATTGTATAACAGTTTGTTTTTGCACTGTGGGCATTAACACTTACTTTTCAGCACATAAAAGCAGTTGCTCTGGTGCAGTGCTTACATATACATTCAGTATACACATTTGGTATATACTTACCGCTCTTTTTACGGTTAAAGTGCATTGACCAATCAAAGTATATACATAAGCTGCAACTGCTTCTATACGGTACAGTGAATTCAAAATCGACTAAAATGCCAAATAACACAGCGGGATCTGACAATGCTGCCGCGGGTTCAAATGACATTGACTTTTATAAAGCAAAATCAGATTCCGTATTGCGGCAAGTTGTGGCATTAAATGATTTTTTGAAATCGCTTATGTTCATCGCTTTTTGCAACTTAAGCGCAAGGATCAGGAGTGACATCAGGAGTGACATCAGGAGTGGCACGCACTTGCTGGTTAAAGCCATGAAATTGGTACATTTTGCGGAAGAGCACAAGGCTCTGAGCGCAAAAAAGCCAATCTCATCCAAAAGTAGGCTGATTTCCTTGAATCCGCTGCTTGATCACACTGCACTAATACGAGTTGGTGGGCGTTTGCAGAACTCGCTCCTGGACTTCGATGCTAGACATCCAATACTGCTTCCGAAACGGCATCCGGTAACAAATGCCATTATCCTGTTTTATCGCCACAAGTTCTTGCACGCTGGTTCACAAAGTCTTCTCGCATTTCTGCGCCAGAGATTCTGGCCAATTGGTGGTCGGAAAACTGTTGCAGCTGTGATCAGCAAGTGCATTCGATGCTTTCGTTTAAGGCCCAAACTTGTAGTGTTCAACTAGGGGAATACCAATGGATTTCTGCCTATCATATAGAAGATCCGGAGGTGTGCACTTCTAGCATTGCTCTGTTACTATGCTCGTCGGATTGTCGTGGGTTCTCTTCCTCTTCCTTCTATATTAAAACACCGTTGATAAGTAAAGATTAAGTGCACTTACTGTTAACTACTAAAACAGGCCAAAAATGTATGAAACTGGGCTATACCCACGAAGATTATGGAAACGATCGCGAGAAGAAACCATTGCAAGGGTGACTTGGGTGTTATTTGTCCCCTATTCTTTACCCTCCCGACCTTGGTAACTCAGGAATATTAATTTGTTTTGCGGTTACCCCTTAACAAAGTTTATTATTGCATTACTTCAATTTGTATGACATTCAGATTAAGTTCAGCGATGGACCTTATATTATAAATTTACTCAAACATGATTAATTTAATTCACAATATTTCAAATGAAAGATGAAACATGATCCGAAGGGGAAATCATGACGCTTCAGCGATTTCGATTATCAAGAATTACAATAATGAAAACTCAACGAACAGGGAGCGATTTCCGTTTATAAATCTTAACACATTTAATGTCTTGCCAATGCAAGTCGTACTCACGATTGAATATGTTTATTTAAGTTACTCACAAATGTATCCATCGGTGCATATTCGTTGGGCCCATCGAAGAAGCAGATGATGTATGATGTATGTTGCTGTTGATGTCTGTATGTGTGCTGGTGAATATATGTGTAAGGTTATATAAACGATGTATCGCTGCTGCTTCTTACATGGGCAATGAATTTAAATCTAAGGAACCATTTAAGATCGGATTAGTTATTTATTAACAAAAGTATTTTTAATTTAAATTTAAATTCTATATTTCTTTTTACAAACGCTTTCAAACTTCAGGCAGTTGCCGACCAAACAGCTGATCGCGCTCGCAGCACGCCTCTTTGCTGTGTTGGCAATGCCGCGCTCTCGCAGATGAAATCTGCCTGTCTCGCCTTTTGCTGCTGCAGTCCAACGCATATGGGTATACGCGCTGGTATGATGATTAAATGTTTGCCGAAATGTATGCCTGCTTCCCTTTCCTTGCCGTTAGCGCCTCGACTCTGTGCCGCAAAAGTATAGCACTCCACGTCGCGCTATGTCTGGCAGGCGCAGAAAATCTGCGGAGTTGCAGGTGCTGACGCAGGTTATGAAACATAATAATATATGTGAAGATGACCGCGCGAAGGCGCAGGGGCGCAGATCGGCCGGCTATAGCGAGGTTATATTCCACTTGATTTTTCTGCTGTCAACCACAAAAAGAGAAAAGAAAATTAACACCACTCACGCACACACTCACTCTAACCAAAAAATATCACCTTTGCTTCTTATTGTCGCTGACAGTTTTCTGGGGGTTCGTCTGAATCAAAACTTATAACTTTTATCCCTCGTTGCACACGAGGTTATTTTAACCTCAACTTGTGTGTTAGATTATCTTATAAAAAAACCTCTTTACGAGGTAAAAGTCTAGTGCCGAAAACATTTTCATGCCCCAAAATTTCTGATATCCAATTTTGTGACGAAAAATATTAAATTTTACACATGAATTATTAAAAAATAAAATTTTTGTCACTGGCACTTCGCAAAAAAGTACTATTCAATAGGTTTGAATAATTTAGCGCAATGTGCCCAGTGACAAAAATTTTATTTTTTAATAATTCATGTGTAAAATTTAATATTTTTCGTCACAAAATTGGATATCAGAAATTTTGGGGCATGAAAATGTTTTCGGCACTAGACTTTTACCTCGTAAAGAGGTTTTTTTATAAGATATCAGAAATTTTTTAATAAGACATCGGAAATTTTGACAATTGCAATATTTTTTTTAACAATTCAATAATTATATAATTAAGAGAATTAAAAACACATTCAATCAGAGACGTTTCAATATTATATATATTTATAAATATATTTCGATCTTGCTGTAATTGGAATTACAAAATGTTTCATCTGCCGCAAAAAGAATTCACCACTTGCAAGCAGTATCTTTCCACATGCACTGCAAGCAGTGCAAGTAGTGTACATGCAGTAGTATACATGCAGTAGTGTAAAGGTAAAAGGTATATTCAATTAACAAGTAATATCTTGCCCAAACGAATTTTGAGAGATAGGTGTTATATGTCAAAAGACGCGGAATTGAATTGACTACAACATACTACATATTTAAAAGTGATTTCTTTTGTAGATTTTTCTTAAATGGAAAAATAAAAATTATTTCACCTGTAGCTGTTTACCTTTTTTCTTAAAAAAAAAACTTTGAAGGTATGCCTAAAAGCCCTTCAAAATACCTTTTAATCGATATATAGATCATATCTGTAGCTTCTATAGTATGGATGCTATGAGGGTTTTAACTTTAGCGGTTTTTAGCGATTTCCCGCTAAATTAGCTATTTTTCGAAAAAGTCGTAGAACAAACGTTTCTATATTTTTGAGCGGGAACAAGTCCTCATTCAAACATTTTAGCTAAATCATCGCTTTGATACTAACAAACAAACAGACATACTGACTTTTCATCTCATTTTCGAAAGGCGACTAAAAATTTCAAAATTAATTTTTTTTTTGAACCAGTAATTGGATTTCGATGATCGAGGTGTCATTCGACGCGTATTTTTGATTAGAATAGTAAAAAATTAAAAAAAAAATCAAAAAGGCCCCAACGGCCCCATTTGCCCCAATCATTTAAATTTTTTTCTTCCCACTTACACCTGTTTATCTCACGAACCAGGTGAGTTTCCAAAAGTCTTAGTATGCACATTTGTAAGTTAAATTGATACCTTTCGATCGGTATATAACTCGACCCGATCGGACAGTCATAGCAAATTTTTCATTCTTCCTGTGTATATATGCTAGTCGCCTTCGCACCCTTCGTGCTGCTTTCGTCACTAGCGCGGACTGCCGTCCGCAGTGATTTTACTAAATTAATCGCAGCAAGTGCGTGTGATTAGTTAGAGATATGCAGCAAAAGTGAACGAGCGTTGCTGACTCAAATGCATACGTGCCGAAAAACTTCCACTAATTTGCAAAGCGACAACAAGAAATAACGGATCTATTCCTGCTGGAGAGTTGGAAGCGTGAGTTTGAGTGTGAGCGAGATAGCTGACTCGCTTTTGCAAGCGCGAGTGAAACAGCTGTCGCTCGCTGAGAGCGACGGAGTGTTGCCACATTGTACGATAAAAATAGTAAAGGTACTCCCTCAAAACTGGACCCTACACCACAGTTAATACAAGGAGAGTCTCCTCGAGGAGCTATTAACTGAAAAGAAAATAAGGGACAGTTAAACTACCTACTTCTCTAACTATATGTATTAAATCTGGATGTCCTTCAGGTGATAAACGCCTATATTTTTGTTGTTATCATCTAATAGTTCGTAATAAGTTGGACTGATTTTCTTTTTGACCTTCGCATTGATAAAGACAGGAGCAAGTTTGCTGCTGAATTTCTTGCTTGCATTACTTTGCGCAAAACTGCGGGCATGAACTACATCGCTTACTTTCAGCTGCACGGATCGACTACGTAAATTATACGTCCTGGCATTATCATTGTTGCATGAGCAAGTTCTTAGCTTTGCTACGAGCTATCTGTAGTAAGTCTGGTGTCTTTAATGGTACATCATCGGTTACAGAATTTAATTTCCTCAGTAATTCATAATCTTATAAAAAACCTCTTAACGAGGTAAAAGTCTAGTGACGAAAACATTTTCATGCCCCAAAATTTCTGATATCCAATTTTGTGACGAAAAATATTACATTTTACACATGAATTATTAAAAAAAAAATTTTGTCACTGGACACATTGCGCTAAATTTTTTATAGCTAATAAATACCAGTATATACTAGTAGTACTTTTTTGCGCAGAGCCAGTGACAAAATTTTTTTTTTAATAATTCATGTGTAAAATGTAATATTTTTCGTCACAAAATTGGATATCAGAAATTTTGGGGCATGAAAATGTTTTCGTCACTAGACTTTTACCTCGTTAAGAGGTTTTTTATAAGATATCAGAAATTTTTTAATAAGACATAGGAAGTTTTGACAATTGAAATATTTTTTTACAGTGTAACTTTGTCAATCGGTGTTTATTGTTTGTACAAGCAAAAAGAAACTGTCTGGCAACACTGTTTCTCTTTACTAACACACATGCCAACATGCCAAGCGCAAAATTTATCAGCACTCTCAAACTCTGGCTGCTATGACACTTTGTTGCTGCTGTCCTTTTCCAATTCAAAGTAAAAAGTATATATTCAGTTAATAGGTTATATCTTCCAAACCAATCAACAAAAATTTATGCATGATGTATCAAAAAACGCGAAATATTAAAAGCTCAAACATATTCAAAATTAAAAAAAATCGCTAGCGGCGTTTTCTCGAAAACCGCCAAAATGTGGAAAAAATTACCTTTTTTCACCTGTAGCTTTTTACCTGTGTACTTTAGAAAAAAAGTTTGAACATATGCTTAAGAGCCCTTCAAAGTACCTTTCCAACGACATATAGATCATATCTGTAGCTTTCATAGTATGGACACAATGGGGGTTTTTAGTTTTAGCGGTTTTTAGCGATTTCCCGCTAAACTAGCGATTTTTCGAAAAAGTCGTAGAACAAACGTTTCTAGATTTTTGAGCGGGAACAAGTCCTCATTCAAACTTTTAATCTAAATCATCGCTTTGATACAAACAAACAAACAAACAAACAAACAAACAAACAAACAAACATACTGACTTTTCATCTCATTTTCGGAAGGCGACTCAAAATTTCAAAATTAATTATCTTTTGAACCAGTTGTCCGATTTTGATGATCGAGGTGTCATTCGACGCGTATTTTTGATGAGAATTGTAAAAAATTCAACGAAAATTCAAAAAGGCTCCAACGGCCCCATTAGCTCCAATAATGTAAATTTTGCCCCTCCCACTTACACCTGTTTATCTCACGAACCAGGTGAGTTTTCAAAAGTCTTAGTATGCACACTTGTAAGTTTAATTAATACCTTTCGATCGGTATATAACTCGACCTGATCGGACAGTCATAGCAAATCTTCCATTCTTCCTGTGTATATATGCTAGTCGCCTTCGCACCCTTCGTGCTGCTTTCGTCACTAGCGCGGACTGCCGTCCGCAGTGATCTTGTCCGTTTGATACCATGCTCTGTCCAAAGCATAAATAATACGGAGAATATCCTGTACTAAGATGTAGACTCGACCTTAGTGATCCGCTAATCTCATTCAGGATCGCATCCCAGTTCGTGTGGTCTGTGCCGATGTACGCACGTATTGCGGCCAATACCGAACGGTTTAATCTTTCGCTTGCGTTCGCTTGAGGCGAATAAATGGCTGTACAAATATGCGACACACCAAAACGAATCAGAAAAGCTTTGAAATAGCCGGACTTAAGCTGAGAGCCAATATCAGTTAAAATAGCTTCAGGTACTCCGAAAGTGTAAAATACATGATTTTCTAAAAAGTCACAGATACGATTTGACGTGAACTTTTTCAATGGGTGTAAGAAATGGAATTTTGTGCAGTGATCCACTATGATCAGAAGACCGATGTTGCCATTCTTCGACCTTGGATATGGTCCTAAGAGATCCATATACAGTTTCTGAAATGGTCTTTCTGATGTCATTGGCTTCCCCATTGGAGGTCTAAGAACTTTATTAGGTCCTTTCGTCGACTTACATACCGAGCAATCGGATACGTAGCTTCGAATTTGGGTGACCATGCCTGGCCAAAATAAGTAACGTTTCAGTTTTTCTACCATTTTTCCCATGCCAAGGTGAGCTGAATCTGGAGGATTATGAGCGCGGTACAAAACCTCTGCTCTCAAGTTAACTGGTACCCAGAGCTTCCAAGACTCCGATTCTTGCGTGATGTCACCTGTTGCATGTTCAGTTCTTCTATACACAAAGTTATCGACTACTTTAAGATCAGGTAGTCTTGCCTGATTCTTATGAATTCGATTAATTAATTCAACATACTCTTCGGAACAAAATTCTTTCGATGCTAAATCTATGATTGCACATTGGGCCAGCGAGCCGATTTTTCGACGAAAATTCAAATTTTATATAGATAGTAAACGTATTTTGATAATAACATTTGAATAGTATATACTTTGACTAAAATGAATCAAAAGATTTTAATTGTTTTGATGCATCCCTGGAATTTTGGCAGCCCTTCAAAGTCAGCTGTTTGATTGCATGCGTGCGAAACTAAAAAGCGCGAGAAAGTTTTTGTTTACTTGCGAGCGTCAAAAAATTATTGTGGTTTAACCATTTTTTACTAAAATTATGGAAAAGAAACACCAAGGTATGTAGAATATATGTATTAAAAGAGATTTTGTTCATGTTTGTTAATGTGTTTTTTGTGTGCGTTTATTTGTGTCGTCCAAAAGTAGAAAAAAGCTCACCTGCTAACCCGTCTTTCGTGGATTATAACTAATTTTGTGCCAAGTTGTGCCAAAAAGTAATTATGTGTCATTAAAGTGCAAAGTGTATATAAACTAATTTTAAAAATCGTTTTTGTTCCTTTTTGTTCCGTTGTGTATAAATCCATAATATTGTAGCTGTGGTTGAGTTCGCCCATGAGCAACTGCTTGATATCTACACACAAAACAATCGTAGCGCATCTGCCGTTTCGAGTTGGATTTATGATGAACTGAACGAAATCGACTTAAGCACGGAGAAAAAGGATGAAATCAACACCAAAGTGAGAAGCTTTCACCTTTACATACAAAAAAACTTGGCAAAATGTAACAAAAATATGGCCAGATTTAAGACAAAGCATACAGAATGGCTTTCGTGCAATATGGCTATAACGTTGTCTTCAAATCCAAAGCCGTCAACATCAAGACCAGTTGGACGCCCACACATTGAATATGTAAACGCCGCTCCCCGTCAGAAGAGAAAATTGGCATCGGATTTAGCTGTAAATCAGGGTTACAACACATCTCTTCTTGTGCATGCCGCCGCAGTTTCGGCCGAAAAATCGAACTAGAAAGATACAGCCCTTCTGTTAAAAAATACAGTTCTTACTCCGAGTGACCCCAATAAGGCTAGAAAAAATCTTTTTGCTCAGAAAAATGACTCGGTTCGACTAACGGAGGATGAAGCTTTAGCATATCTGCTTGAAAATTCATTGACTAAAAGTCAATACAACAACTTTCGCGAGCTCAGCATTTCCCGATCTTGTGAACTTTTTCCTTCTTACAACAAAGTGAGAGAAGCTAAGTCAAAATGTAGACCTTTTGATATTAATGTAACCGAGTCAGTTGCAAGAAGATTTATTTGAGCAGCTTGGCAATACTTTAAGTGTGACCCTTATTGCAGGCTATGGATTTGACGGAACAACCGGACAAAGCAGCTATAAGCAACACTATTTTGGATGTGATTCATTGCTTTCTGACGACTCGCTTTTTGCGACAACAATAATCCCCCTTAAATTAATGGACCATATTGGAAATGTATTTTGGATGAATCGTACTCCTCAGTCGATTAGATTTTGTAGACCAGTCAAGCTTGAGTTTGTTAAAGAGACAAAAGACCAGGGTTCGCAAAAACTACTCCGTAGCAGCAAAAGTTATAAAAATGTTGCTACGCTCTCGCTACCGCTCTCGCTTTGAACAGAGCCGTAGCAGAGCCATAGTCGATCAAAAAAAAAGGATTTGCTCTGCTCTGCTCGGAGTTTTGTCACGTCAAAAACTATAGCATAGCAATAGCAAAAAAATTGAATTATATGAGCTACGGCTACGGAGCGGGAGCTAAAAAAACTGAGAGCGAGATGAGAGCAGAGCAAATGAAATTTTTTTTTTTTACTACGGCTCTCGTGTGATTTTGTTTTTCCTACAATTCTGTTATCTCAATTTTATGCATGTGTAGTGTATTCAGTCACAATATTTAAATTAAATCAAAGTTTTTAATAAGTAAATCGGATTAACAACTTTTACGAATAGAAACTTATGAATTAATCCTCGTCTTCAAATAAACTTAAATTGTCGATTGCACTATCTAAGTGTGTCGAATTAAGCTTGACAAGAAGTATATTTTCCAAAGTTTCGTGATTTAATCGATTACGGTTATCTGACAACACCAGTTTCAAAGAAGAAAACGCCCGCTCTATTGTTACCTATATGAATTAAGAAATTGAAGTTATTGTTTATTTATAGTTTTTTTTTTAGATTAGGTAGCTATATTTACTTGAGTTGGCGGTATAGCAAAACATACTTTGCTTAGGGTATACAGCTCTGGATCGCTTGACTTCCTATCTCTCCAGAAATTCAAAACATTTAAATTAGCTTTCATATACGGCAATTTTAACGTTTCAATCTTTGTATGGACATCTATTGACTCATTTGGAAGTACCCTGCTAGCATTTAAAAAGTTGTCCAACAGCTCGAAATTATTTTCTTTGATATGTTCAGAGTCCGTATCATTTGAATTAGTTGAATCTCTTAAATTGGGAATGGGACTGTGCATTTTGATTTGTTCCCACAATGTCTTTAAAAAATTGATAGCCTTTTCTTTTTGTGAGTCTTCAAGAATATGATGGAATCTAGGGTCCAAGTAAAGACAAGCGTCGAAGCCCACATTTGATACTAATTTTTTGGTTCGTGCTTCCATACTTTCAATGAGCGTCTTTCCAATTATATAAATAATTGAATCGTTATTAGACGAGTTTCTCGCTAAAATTTGATTAGTGGCTAGTTTGCAGGTCAGCCATATAGCATAGAAATTACCATAATGTAATTGTTCTTCTTGGAACTGTACTATAGTCTTTTGGAGTGGAGCCATAATAGTAATGTACGAATCAATAAAGTCCCATAAAAAATCGTTCGCTTCGAAACTTTCGTCATCTGTATTATTATCCACATTTTCAACAAGGCTTAATATATTTTTTGCTTTGTTAAGTTGTTCAATCATGTTGAATGTTGATCCCCATCTTGTAGGACTATCCAATTGAGGTAATGTAAACTTTCTTAATTCAAATAAATCACGGTAACCGTTTGAAGTCTTCCGAATGTATTTAGTAAGATTGCGGCATTGAAATAAATACTTTCTTATAATTGTAAGCTTCGTTACGTCAAGTGCGCAAAGCTGTGCAGTGTCTGCTGCACATCGACATATTTGTATATCACCCACATGAATATTATCCGTTTTTTCGAAGTAGTCGATTTGTTTCGTGTAGTCACTGTTCTTTTGTTCAATACAGGCTTCATCGAAATCGTCATCGCTTTTGTACATTTGTGATAAAATTTTTGAAGTTTTTATCATATTGGCCCCGTTATCCGATGTTATTGATACAATTTGGCTCAGTTTTATGTCGTAATTATCTAAAACAAATATTATTTCTTTAGCGAGATTTTTGGATGTACTTGAATCAGCTCCTTTTAGTTCCACCATTCCAAGAATTCGCGATCTTATTTCATTTTTGCTGATGAATTGAGCACTGATGCCAAAAATATTTCGACCCAGCCGCGTTGCACTATCAATTTTTAAAGATAACATGCGATTTTTACTTTCTTGTTGTATTTCAAGTCTAATATTCGCTGCTACGTGTTTTAGAACAGATTTGCATTTGTTGCCATTCAACTTAAAGTTTATTCCACATTTGTCGGAAATACCTTTACATATGGGGTCAATTATGTTTCGCATATTGATTGAGTTGAGCACGTTGAATGGAACGCTTTCTTAAGTGACGAGACCAATGTATGACCGAATTAAAATTTTTCTGTTGATTTTAACCTTAGTTATTTGATGTTTTAAATTTTTGGAAGTGTCAAGGCTCACAGAATAATCATCTTGTCCATCAACTTTGATGTCGTGCAATTTTAAATGCTTCTTTAAATTAAAAACACGACCTTTTTTCAATAATCGAAAACATTTTTTGCATTTAACGTAGTCGTCATGACTCTCATCGAAATATTTAAATATGTTGAAAGTTTTCTTCTTTGGTGCCATATTTACGTATTTAATCAATTAGTCGAATTCACGGTGATATTTTTTTATATTATTATTATTAAATTTTAATTTTTTTAGTTTTGACTGTGTCGTACGCGTTTACACTCATAGACTGCTCAACCGGAAAAGGATGACTTCTCATTTGTTATCTTACTCGTCAATTTCTTCTTTCATACTTGACGCTGTCTTTCAGACCTGTCAGTGCATACTTTCAACACTAAACAATAAACAACACTTTTGGGCCATAATCGGCAGAGGCAATCCTTATCTCGCACCTTGCTTTCAGTGGTAATCCTGGTAAAACTGCATAAGACAACTCTGTTACATAACTGTCTTTATTTGTAATTAACGGTTAAAATAACGGTGCATTACAAAACAGCGAAGAAAAAAAACGATAACAGAATTGTAGGAAAAACAAAATCACACGAGAGCCGTAGTAAAAATAAAAAATTTCATTTGCTCTGCTCTCATCTCGCTCTCAGTTTTTTTAGCTCCCGCTCCGTAGCCGTAGCTCATATAATTCAATTTTTTTGCTATTGCTATGCTATAGTTTTTGACGTGACAAAACTCCGAGCAGAGCAGAGCAAATCCTTTTTTTTTGATCGACTATGGCTCTGCTACGGCTCTGTTCAAATCGAGAGCGGTAGCGAGAGCAAATCGAAATACTACGGAGTAGCGTAGCATTTTCAAACCCTGCAAAAGACCATATTCTTGCTGAGAAAAAAAATTTGGATAATCAAATAAAAGATTTGTCTTCATATGTCTGCACCGTTGTAAATGGAAAATCAATTTCAGTTAAATATGATCTTCAAATGACACTTTTAGACGGAAAAGTTTTAAACATTTTGACTGAAACCAAATCTTGCCAATTATGTCCGATATGTGGAGCGAGTCCAAAAGACTTCATGGAAAATGCTAAAATGGACTCACCAAAATTTAAGCCAAGGCATGAAGCATTAAAATATGGCATAAGTCCTCTACATGGTTGGATTCGATTTTTTGAATTCGTTCTTAAAATTGCATACAGACTGAAACTTAAAAAATGGCAAGTGAGAGATGAAAATGGAAAAAAAGAAATGGCGAAACAAAAAAAGTTGATTCAGAAGCAGATGTGGAATGCTATGGCATGTGGATAAGCCTAAGCAGAATGGCAGTGGAAATACCAACGACGGGAATACAGCAAGGAGGGCGTTTGCACAACCTAAGCTACTAGCTGAAATCTTAGGTCTTGATGAATTTCTCATTGCATATTTTAACAATATTTTAATTGCTATTTCTTGCCACCTACCAATTGATCCAACACAATTTAAAAAATATTGTCAGAAAATCATAACACTATATATGTCCTTGTATCCATGGTTTCCAATGTCGGCAACAGTCCATAAAGTGTTAAGGCACGGCTACCAAATAATAGAAGCATCAATCCTTCCATTAGGTGTTCTTGGCGAGAACACCTCAGAGGCTCGTAACAAATATTATAAGAGTGACAGGAGGTTACATGCTCGAAAGAGTAAACGGCAGAACAACATGGCAGACGTTTTCCACAGAGCAATGGATTCTTCAGATCCTCTTGTGTCGAGCATCTATTTAACAAAAAGATTGGGTCAGCAAAATAAACTACCCCTACCAACAGACGTAATCGAGCTTTTGGAATCACCGAACTTGATATATTTTTCTAACATGAACAATAATAACAATATTCCCGATTTTGTTAGTAACAATAGTGATAGTGATTCAGATTCTGACTCTGAAAGTCCGTTTTCAATTGAAATCGATGTAGAAGACGACTTTTAGGAACAATGTAAGATACTTATTTATAGTCATTTTGAATGAATTGTTATTTTTTACTTATTAATATTAAGGTTAAGTGTTAAAAAAATGAATTAAAAACATTTGTTGAATTAAACGAGTGCTAGCATTATTAATTACCGTACAAGTATCAATAAGAGGAAACCTATCTCATATGGGCGGCTAGGGAAGGCGTGGTCAGATCGGTCTGAAACTTAGATATATTTTTATGGGCATCGAAACTATCGTATGTACCAAATTTCAAGAACCTAGCTTTAAAACTTTAATTTTCGTCGAAAAATCGGCTCGCTGGCCCAATGTGGATTGGTCCAAAATCAGCAATCTCACAAACGTCTATCTCATCTCGCAGCGATAATGCATCGGCAACGACGTTTTGTGATCCGCTTCGATGTTTAATTGCAAAAGAAAAGCCTTGCAGCCTGATTGACCATCTCGCTGAGCGCCCTGACAAATCCTTCTGCTTCATGAGCCACTGTAGAGATGCATGATCCGTGACTACGATAAATTCTTGCCCCTCAATGTAGGCTCTGAACTTATTTATGCCCTTGATTACAGCCAAGCACTCAAGTTCAGTAACTGAATAATTGCGCTGTGCCTTGGATAACTTCTCAGACATGTAAGCTATTGGCAGCTCGTTGCCGTTTGCATCTTCTTGCGCTAAAACGCACCCAAGTCCATACAGACTTGCATCACAAAGCAGAATAAATGGTCTATTAAAATCTGGTGTACGCAGGATTGGTGAAGACGTTAGCTTAGATTTTAATAAATTGAAAGCTTCCTCAGCCTCTGGATTCCAATTGAGTGGTCTGTTCTTCTTCAAAAGTTCGGTTAATGGAAATGTGATGGTGGCGTAACTATCAACGAAACGTCGATACCATCCGCATAGCCCCAGGAATCTCCTCAACTGCTTAACTGTAATCGGGACCGGGAAATCATTGATGGCGTTAACTTTGTCTGGATCGACTTTTAGTTGCCCTTCGCCTATTATATATCCTAAATAACGTACTTCTCTCATGCAAAATTTCGACTTAGCAACATTTATTGTCAATTAGCTTTGCGAAGATACATAGCGATCTCCTCGAGCAGCTTCATATGCGACTCGAAGTCATCAGAGAGCACTAGTAGGTCATCCAAGTATACAAATACTCGCGTGCGCAAACCTGGAGGTATCACTCGATCCATCAAGAGAACCAAAGTCTGTGCAGCGTTACACAAGCCGAACGGCATGACCTTGTACTGGTACAACGGTTTATTTGGTATCGTAAATGCTGTACATTGCCTCGATTTCTCTTCCATCGAGAAATACGGCTGAAATTAGTTTTCTGCGGCTCTTTCGCACTTTTCTCCAAAACTTTCGCATACGCGAAGTTGAACGTCTGGTATTTTTAAGTTTTACACAGCAGCTTAAGTCTCCAAAAATACGCTTTCTAGCTTCTGCGTACTGTGCAACTCGAATATGAAACGGCAAGTGAATATTTGTACTAGCTGGTGGGTTACTGTCAATGAGGCTCTCTTGATTATCCAAACTTGAGTCTGGAGTAAGATCAGCCTGGGTACCCCGATCTGTCATTAATGTTTTGGGTGCGCCTGAGGGGCTCTGACTGACGCATCCCCTGTGCGGTTTTCCGTCGGGTTACACGTCTGACATTTGGGTTTGTAGATATCCTTAGCCCCGCATCCATAACAAAATAGACTGCGAGCTTCAAATCAATTATCAAAACGATGTCCTAACTTATCGCAATTCCAGCATTTCAATGGCTTGCGCTGAATTTCTGACACTTCCTCTTGTTCATCTATGTTCATCTCTTCTTCGAGCTGAGAAATGAATGAACGTTGAGGATAACTACTCTTAGGAGCTTGTGACTTAGCTTGTTTACAAAACTGTTCGTGTGTACGAACCTCTTCTCTCAAACGTGACAAGTTGTGTATGCTTGAATGCATTAATTCGTAACTCAGAGAAGGTTTCGAATGACGAATAAGGAGATGAGCTAAAGTTTCTTCAGAAATTTCAGATTTCAGACGAGCGGCAAGTTTCTCTACTTCGAATTGATAATCCTCTAAAGATTCTTTTTCTCCTTGCTTTCTGCTATTTATCAACTCCCAGATGTCCATATCTGAGTCGGCGTCTTTGAACTTTTCCTTAAACTCTTTACAGAACTCATTCCACGTGAAGCGTTGATATTGGCGGTGAAATCGCCAGTACCATTCATTCGCTTTCCCGCTAAAGAATAAATGCAGATGGTCACATAAAACCTGATAGTCTCCATTCAAATTCTGCTGAGCAAGCGAGCGGACTCTATAAAGAAATTCATCTGCTTGCATACCGTCTTTGACACCCTCGAACTTAATTTTCCAACTTTGAATTATATTTGGAACTTTTTCGGGATGAAAGAGAATGGGACTTCTCGCAGACTCGCGAAAATTCGGACCATGTGTCCGGCCTGGATTGAACTGTGTACTATCAGAATTTTGATTGACGGACGAAGATGGTTGAGCTGATGGGTTGCTATTGTTTCTTGCCAATTCTGACTGGGATCGACTGTCCACTTGCAAAGCTGACAGTTGGGTCTGAATCATAGCTGTTAAGTCTCGCATTAGTTGCTGCTGCTGATTTTGCATCGCAACTTGAATAATGCTGTTCAATTCGTCAACGTTCTGAATTCTTGACGATTCTAGGGATGATGCCTCCATACTATTATTGCTACTGTTCTGTTGTGCTCGTTGGTTACGATTCTGTGATCTTGTTGTCATGCCTCGGCGCTGAACTGTATTCCTACCCCTATTTGCTTTACCTCTACCTCGATAAGTAAACGGAGCGGAATTCGCTGCAGCGCTTGTTGTGGCGTGGGCAGTAGCTAACTCCTCGTTCGATACTTCAGCTGCCGCGGCTTGAGCTATCGCTAACGTGCAAGGTTGGTTACAAGTAGGGCAATTGCTAGATCCTCTCAAGAGGTCAGTTATACAACTCGAGTGTAATTTATGGTCACAGGCGATACGGCAATATTTTCGCCATCATTCAAGGATCTCTGACAAATGTCACAGCAAGAATTTTGAGCGTTCAAAGCATCGGACAGATTTTCATTGCTGTGGTGTAGCGGCATCTTTAAATTTATTTATAAAAGATTATTGAATATACTATATCATTAATTAAGGTCCATCGCTTTACGTTTTTAATCCTGCCATACAAATTTAAGTTGATTTCTCTCATTAATCGTTGCCTCTATTGAAAACTACTGGAACTGATAGTTGTTTAAACAAAGTCAATATGTTTAGGTCAAGTATTGAATTTGCTTCACTGACTTGCATTTCCTTGACATAAGCACAATGTTCTCCCAACCTTTATAATAGAAGTCGACAATCTAACAGTTATCTATGATCTGGATCGCTCTGGTCGACTAATCCGTATGATCTCAAATTAAAATCGCTACACCGAGTAACGAATTCCAAAACCATTTCCTACTTGTTGTCATTATAAACATCTAAAATAACTGGACTAATCATACAACTTGAATATTACGTTCGAATGCAGAGTACATTTCGGTTGATCAATCCGTAAGAAGCCGAATTGCAATCGCTTTTCCAGAAATCATGCTCCTCATGAACTTGTGTATAACTTCAAATCATAAAATTATAGAAAAGCAATAAATATTTTAACTAATATGAAAAATTTTTAAATTAATGGATGGAAATACTGAGCAATTTCGTGAGACGATGCTTTTTTAAGAATCCTACACGTTGAGCTAACGTGGTTTCAGACTCAAAGAAATTCGTTCGACACGGAGAGAATTTGTTTGGGTCCAATTCAGCTGGTTACCACGATTTTTTTCACAATTATCTTGATTCACTTCCGCGTCTATAGAAATTGCTGTCGAATCACTCGCTTGGTCGTCACTTTTATTAATTTGTGTTCACCGTGCGTGTGATACAATTTCTCATATCGTGCCCCACTTCTGGGCGCCACTTTCTTATGTGTAGTGTTCAACTAGGGGAATACCAATGGATTTCTGCCTAGCATATAGAGGATCCGGAGGTGTGCACTTCTAGCATTGCTCTGTTACTATGCTCGTCGGATTGTCGTGGGTTCTTTTCCTGCTCCTTCTATATTAAAACACCGTTGATAAGTAAAGATTAAGTGCACTTACTGTAAACTACTAAAACAGGCCAAAAATGTATGAAACTGGGCTATACCCACGAAGATTATGGAAACGATCGCGAGAAGTAACCATTGTTAGGGTGACTTGGGTGTTATTTGTCCCCTATTCTTTACCCTCCCGACCTTGGTAACTCAGGAATATTAACAAAGTATATTAATGCATTACTTCAATTTGTATGACATTCAGATTAAGTTCAGCGATGGACCTTATATTATAAATTAACTCAAACATGATTAATTTAATTCACAATATTTCAAATGAAAGATAAAACATGATCCGAAAGGGAAATCATGACGCTTCAGCGATTTCGATTATCAAGAATTACAATAATGAAAACTCAACGAACAGGGAGCAATTTCCGTTTATAAATCTTAACACACTTAATGTCTTGCCAATGCAAGTCGTACTCACGATTGAAACGCTTTCAAACTTCAGGCAGTTGCCGACCAAACAGCTGATCGCGCTCGCAGCACGCCTCTTTGCTGTGTTGGCAATGCCGCGCTCTCGCAGATGAAATCTGCCTGTCTCGCCTTTTGCTGCTGCAGTCCAGCGCCGCAATACCCTTTTGCCAACGCAATGTGGGTATACGCGCAGGTATGATGATTAAATGTTTGCCGAAATGTATGCCTCCTTCCCTTTCCTTGCCGCTAGCGCCTCGACTCTGTGCCGCAAAAGTATAGCACTCCACGTCGCGCTATGTCTGGCAGGCTCAGAAAATCTGCGGAGTTGCAGGTGCTGACGCAGGTTATGAAACAGCCGACCGATCGCAGAATTGCATAATATATATGTGAAGATGACCGCGCGAAGGCGCAGGGGCGCAGATCGGCCGGCTATAGCGAGGGTATATTCCACTTGATTTTTCTGCTGTCAACCACAAAAAGAGAAAAGAAAATTAACACCACTCACGCACACACTCACTCTAACCAAAAAATATCACCTTTGCTTCTTATTGTCGCTGACAGTTTTCTGGGAGTTCGTCTGAATCAAAACTTATAACTTTTATCCCTCGTTGCACACGAGGTTATTTTAACCTCAACTTGTGTGTTAGATTATTTTACTAAATTAATCGCAGCAAGTGCGTGTGATTAGTTAGAGATATGCAGCAAAAGTGAACGAGCGTTGCTGACTCAAATGCATACCTGCCGAAAAACTTCCACTAATTTGCAAAGCGACAACAAGAAATAACGGATCTATTCCTGCTGGAGAGTTGGAAGCGTGAGTTTGAGTGTGAGCGAGATAGCTGACTCGCTTTTGCAAGCGCGAGTGAAACAGCTGTCGCTCGCTGAGAGCGACGGAGTGTTGCCACATTGTACGATAAAAATAGTAAAGGTACTCCCTCAAAACTGGACCCTACAAACTCTGCGAGCATATCATGGCCCCGCTGCCAGCTGATCGTGTTCAGCCGAATCGCCCGTTTCTCACCACTGGAATCGACTTCTGTGGTCCCTTCCTTTGCAAATCGAAAGTAAGGAACAGGCCAGCAAATAAATTTTACATTTCCGTTTTCGTTTGCTTCGCCACAAAGGCAACGCACCTGGAAGTTGTTAAAGATTTATCTACATCGTCGTTTATTGCTGCACTAAGGAGGTTTATCAGCATTCGAGGCAAACCAAACGCTATTTGGTCGGATAATGCGACGAACTTTGTGGGTGCCAAAAGCGAGCTCAAGGAACTTCGGGATCTCTTCGGCCATCCTCAATCCAATGAGATTATCAACTCATGCTGTTCTCTCGGAATTAACTGGCGTTTTATTCCACCACGTTCTCCTCATTTTGGCGGATTGTGGGAGGCTGCAGTGAAATCGGCCAAATTTCACTTCTATAGTGTTGTTGGGAAGACGATTCTAACTTTTCACGCGCTTCGCACCATTGTTTGTGAAGTATCTGCAATGTTAAACTCACGACCACTTTGTCCAATTACAGAAAATCCTGACGACTTGGATGTTTTGACTCCTGGCCATTTTTTAATTGGATCAGCCTTTGCATCGTTTGATGAGCCTGATGTCACGCATCTTGACATCAATCGCCTTGGAAGGTGGCAACGCGTCTGCCAAATGCAACCAATTTTCTGGAGAAAGTGGAGCTCCAATTATCCCTCGCTACTTCAAGAACGTGGCAAATGGTACAAATCTGCGAAAAATTTGGAAAGGAACAGCATCGTCGTTCTTAAAGAGGACAATCTTCCCCCACTTCAATGGCGCTTGGGAAGGATTGAGGAGACGATCGCTGGAGAAGATGGCACTGTTTGTGTTGACATAATCCGCTCTGCATCTGGATTGGTCAAGAGAGCTGTGAGCAAGATAGCCGTTCTACCCGTCGAAACCACTTCGATTGAAAGGATACCTCTTCCAACGGGGGGAGCATGTCGGGAGCAGAACTAAAATTATCTATTGCACTTGCTCTAATTATGCTATTATTTGCTAAAATAAGTTAACGTACTTAAAATCTGTAAAACTCAAAGCTGTACATATACATAAGCATATGATCTGTAAACCAACACTCTTTAATGTAATTTGCGAGCTTGTGCAGCATCTTGTAATGTTAATATCAGTCAGTCGATCTCTGTAATCAAAAGGCAATACACGAACCTACGCATCGCTACTAAATCGAACGCACACGTCTTATTTTATTTCGCATATTTCATTTTATACTTCGCTAAATGGGTTTCACAAAATAGAGAACCCTCTGAACATTGTGCTTTGTATGAGATTAGTTAAAAAATTTTTTAGCCACACTTAAAAAATTCACAGATTTTAATAAAATAAATATTTTCAAGGCTCAGATTTATTATACCCGTTACTTATTATTTCTCTTATTAAGATAAGGGCATTAAAAGTAATAAAGATACATAAATAATTCAATGATTTTAGAATTTAAGTCAATTTGGATTGTTTATTTCTGGAATATTTTTTAAATAAAGATCGACAACTTGCAATATGTATTGTGCGTCTGCTTCATCAGTGTAAAAATTCTGTTGTAGTTTTTTATAAATTTTACTCCACGCTCAGCAAGTTGTCGATCTTTATTTAAAAAATATTCCAGAAATAAACAATCCAAATTGACTTAAATTCTAAAATCATTGAATTATTTATGTATCTTTATAAATTTTAATGCCCTTATCTAAATAAATATATATTTTTTGCGCAGTGCCGAGTGACAAAAAAATTTTTTTGTAGTAATTTTTAAGTAAAACTTAATATTATTCGTCACAAAATTGGATATCAGAAATTTTGGTGCATTAAAATGTTTTCGTCACTATACTTTTACCTCGTAAAGAGGTTTTTTTTATAAGATACAATATCAATGCGCGCCTCCATATCAAACTAATCAAAATGCGAAAGGTCTTCCGATTAAAAAAAATCATTTAATGCCACAACTTGCAGCAACACGGAATCTGATTTTGCTTTATAAAAGTCAATGTCATTTGAACCCGCAGCAGCATTGTCAGATCCCGCTGTGTTATTTGGCATTTTAGTCGATTTTGAATTCACTGTACCGAACTGTACCGTATAGAAGCAGTTGCAGCTTATGTGTATACTTTGATTGGTCAATGCACTTTAACTGTAAAAAAAGCGGTAAGTATATACCAAATGTGTATACCGAATGTATATGTAAGCCCTGCACCAGAGCAACTGTTTTTATGTACTGAAAAGTAAGTGTTAATGCCCACAGTGCAGAACAAACTGTTATAGAATGCACCGGCACAATGTATGAGAACACTCGTATGTGTATGTGTATATGGTATGCATACAGCTTTGTGACCGAATTATGCACAAAGCGTGGGTGATAAATATTAACGATATAATATTATCCGAAACGAAAACTATTGCGAACAACAAAAAATTCACGTCGGGGTTACCAATGTTTAGAGGGTTCACTATTTTGTGAAACCCTTTTAGCGAATTATAAAATGAAATATGCGAAATTAAATAAGACGTGTGCGTGTATTTCTTTTTGATTACAGAGATCGACTGACTGATATTAACATAACAAGATGCTGCACAAGCTCGCAAATTACATTAAAGAGAGTTGGTTTACAGATCACATGCTTATGTATATGTACAGCTTTGAGTTTTACAGATTTTAAGTATGTTAACATATTTTAGCAAATAATAGCATAGTTAGAGCAAGTGCAATATATAATTTTAGTTCTGCTCCCGACAGACTTCATAAAACTATTATTGATTAATGTTAATCTTACAAAAATCGAAAACACATTCAATAATTTAATGAAACAAGCTGAAGAATTTGAAACATTATTCCAAATTCAATATTTAAGAGAAAAATTGGAAAGAGAAATGAACGGCATAAGAATAGCAAAACGCAACAAAAGAGGCCTTATCAATTTTATGGGAACATTTTATCTTATAAAAAAACCTCTTTACGAGGTAAAAGTCTAGTGACGAAAACATTTTCATGCCCCAAAATTTCTGATATCCAATTTTTCTGGAATATTTTTTAAATAAAGATCGACAACTTGCAATATGTATTGTGCGTCTGCTTCATCAGTGTAAAAATTCTGTTGTAGTTTTTTATAAATTTTACTCCACGCTCAGCAAGTTGTCGATCTTTATTTAAAAAATATTCCAGAAATAAACAATCCAAATTGACTTAAATTCTAAAATCATTGAATTATTTATGTATCTTTATAAATTTTAATGCCCTTATCTAAATAAATATATATTTTTTGCGCAGTGCCGAGTGACAAAAAAATTTTTTTGTAGTAATTTTTAAGTAAAACTTAATATTATTCGTCACAAAATTGGATATCAGAAATTTTGGTGCATTAAAATGTTTTCGTCACTATACTTTTACCTCGTAAAGAGGTTTTTTTTATAAGATACAATATCAATGCGCGCCTCCATATCAAACTAATCAAAATGCGAAAGGTCTTCCGATTAAAAAAAATCATTTAATGCCACAACTTGCAGCAACACGGAATCTGATTTTGCTTTATAAAAGTCAATGTCATTTGAACCCGCAGCAGCATTGTCAGATCCCGCTGTGTTATTTGGCATTTTAGTCGATTTTGAATTCACTGTACCGAACTGTACCGTATAGAAGCAGTTGCAGCTTATGTGTATACTTTGATTGGTCAATGCACTTTAACTGTAAAAAAAGCGGTAAGTATATACCAAATGTGTATACCGAATGTATATGTAAGCCCTGCACCAGAGCAACTGTTTTTATGTACTGAAAAGTAAGTGTTAATGCCCACAGTGCAGAACAAACTGTTATAGAATGCACCGGCACAATGTATGAGAACACTCGTATGTGTATGTGTATATGGTATGCATACAGCTTTGTGACCGAATTATGCACAAAGCGTGGGTGATAAATATTAACGATATAATATTATCCGAAACGAAAACTATTGCGAACAACAAAAAATTCACGTCGGGGTTACCAATGTTTAGAGGGTTCACTATTTTGTGAAACCCTTTTAGCGAATTATAAAATGAAATATGCGAAATTAAATAAGACGTGTGCGTGTATTTCTTTTTGATTACAGAGATCGACTGACTGATATTAACATAACAAGATGCTGCACAAGCTCGCAAATTACATTAAAGAGAGTTGGTTTACAGATCACATGCTTATGTATATGTACAGCTTTGAGTTTTACAGATTTTAAGTATGTTAACATATTTTAGCAAATAATAGCATAGTTAGAGCAAGTGCAATATATAATTTTAGTTCTGCTCCCGACAGACTTCATAAAACTATTATTGATTAATGTTAATCTTACAAAAATCGAAAACACATTCAATAATTTAATGAAACAAGCTGAAGAATTTGAAACATTATTCCAAATTCAATATTTAAGAGAAAAATTGGAAAGAGAAATGAACGGCATAAGAATAGCAAAACGCAACAAAAGAGGCCTTATCAATTTTATGGGAACATTTTATCTTATAAAAAAACCTCTTTACGAGGTAAAAGTCTAGTGACGAAAACATTTTCATGCCCCAAAATTTCTGATATCCAATTTTGTGACGAAAAATATTAAATTTTACACATGAATTATTAAACAAAAATGTTTGTCACTGGCACTGCGACAGTTGTGCTTGCATACCCTTCTTGGTGCTGTCAACCGTCGTGGGTGACGTAATCTTGGGCATAGATTTCCTGTGCGCCATCCGAGCCTCACTACATTGTGGACCTGTACAACTGCAGCTGACCCCAACGTGCTTGCAATCCTCCACAGGACGTCGTAACACCATCCGCGCCATCCCGGCGAGCCAGGATCCCCTTCCCGGGTGGGAAACGACGTTGGGCGGAACCATCCAGGCCCTCATCACGCACACTCAGACCGCAAGCGACGCGATCACCAAGGCCACAGCAGAGACTTCCGGTGGTGCTGGAGCGGCACGCCCCACACGAAAGAGGAATAGCGAGGGACAGGAGCGTTTCCAGCGAAGTTCACTGGGGCCACTAGTGTATGGCGAGCCATCCCTACGTCCTCTCCCCTTCGGGGGAACCACAGCCGGACCAGGCGATCTGTCCGCACCAGCACAGACGCTTCACGAAGCCCGAACCACAGCCGGACCAGGCGACCTGTCCGCACCAACACAGACGCATCACGAAGCCCGAACCACAGCCGGACCAGGCGACCTGTCCGCACCAGCAAAGCATCACGAAGACCCCTTCAGGGGAACCACAGCCGGACCAGGCGACCTGTCCGCACCAGCACAGACGCATCACGAAGCCCGAACCACAGCCGGACCAGGCGACCTGTCCGCACCAGCGCAGACGCATCACGAAGCCCGAACCACAGCCGGACCAGGAGACCTGTCCGCACCACGTGTAGCCATTGAAAAAAAAAACAAAAACTCCAGCCGCGACTGGTTGCCGTTCGAATCTCACGCGATCCAAGAATCTAGTATCCAACCACGTGCGCCTAGCTTAAAGAGGCGTTTTCTTCGTTCGTCACTTTGAGCTAAACACGTGTGAAAACCAACATGGTCGGCGTTAATTGGGTGTACTTCCGACGCAGATATCAGTTGATAGCGATAGCAACCGAATTTGGCCTCGATCATGAGGGGACCGTGGCAGACCTCCGGGCCCGTGTTGCGGAGTTCGTATCAATAAGCACCCATGCGGATCAAGTCAAGCAGCGGCTGCTAGAACTCGAACAGCAATACCGGGATGCCTCTGTCGATCCCGCAGCGTCTCACCAGTCCCAAGGGACCAAGTTGTGCCACAAGTGATCGTGACGGGGCCGGGCAATCCACCACCGGAGATTCGAACGAGCAGTCGGCTTGTCCGAGGGAATCGTAACCATTCCCCAGCCATGCAGAACACGGGCCGCACAGAGACACCATATCGTACGATAGCGGAGAAAGTGCATCGCTGGGGTATCCACTTCGATGGGCAGTCGGATCCGCTGAGTTTCATCGAACGTGTGGAGGAACGCACCGCGGCTCACCTGATCGACCTGGCACACCTTTCCAGAACTACTTACTGGGAATGCTAGTGACTGATTTCGTGTCAGTCGGTTGCAGGGAGCATCATGGGCCACCTTCAAACAGGATTTCCTAGATTTTTTCTTGCCCCCTCGATATTTTCAGCGCTTGGAAGACCAGATCCGAGCAAGGCAACAGAGGCTAGGAGAATCCTTCAAGACATACATCGTGGAGCTACACTCAGAAAAAAAACAAGCACATCTGTGCACAAATCAAAACAAACTGTGCATGAAAGTAGCGCAAGCACGATTTTTCTTACTTCATGAACGCTTGGTCATGAAATTTCATGAACACTTGGGTGTTATTTTTTGAACGACTGGGAACAATTTAATCGCTTTATGGGCTTATTTTATGAACATTTTAGTTCGTTTCAGAAACATATAGGGGTCGTTTTGGGAACAAGTCCACAATATTATATGAACAGCATGTGCACAATCCAAGAACCTTTCAGTTTGTTTCAGGCACATGTCCACAACATTATACGAACAGTAGGTGCTCAGTTCTCGAACATTTGTTTACTACTTTAGGACCGTGTTGGTTACACATTTAGATCAAACCGTTCTCAATTTATACCCATATATTCCACTTTAGGACCCGATTGGTTTTTATATAGAATATATTATTTATAACTTAAGCGTTTAACAGTAAATTAATGTTTTAGTATTTTATTAAATTGGCTACATATTTAATTTTCTTAATTTAACTTCTTAAATTCTTCTGTCCAGCTCATCAGCTGGTCGTCGAGCTCGTTGTCGCCCACGAATGAACTGTTCCTTGTTCCAAACATCTTGTGTTGTCTTCAAAGCTGCCGCCTTGGTCCGGTCTCTTCAGTATTTTTGAGATTAATGTAATATCCTTGCTTGGCAGTGGTAGAATTCAAGTCTCAAGGGTATGGGGAAAAATCCAATTGAACTGATAAATAAGGAACACCACCAGGACAACAGTTCCACTCCGCTCCAGGACTCTGTACTTCGTTGTAACGGAGCTTGAAACTACTTTAGTGGTTTTGGATGTCGATACCCGTGCCCCTCTTCTTGTCAGCGACGATCGTTCTATTTAGGCTACCTCCCACCGAGTAAAAAAAAAAATAAATTTATTTCTCAAGCAACAGGAGATCAATGATAACAAAGAAAATTGAATAAACCAATAATTGCAGAAGAGCTTACATGCTTCCAGAAAGTATGCACTGTATAATAAAGCTATTGGATTGACTGTCGCCAGATGGCGATTTCTGGGAGTGCTGTCAATTTCACTTGATTTAGTGGCGCCATCTAAGAGTTTTCGTCTCCTGTAAAATTCATTTTCCCATAAAAATGTATTGTTCTTTTTTAAAATATACTCACAGTCGAAAGAAATATCCCTTTTGACACACAGCAAAAGCAATGATATCCACACAATTGTAAAATTGAAGTCGTCGCCTGCTTTTCTTTTAAAAAAAAAGGGAAATGTTTGATTTTTCTCGTTAATTTTTTTGGTGTGCACGATTTAATACCGTGTCGTGCTTGTGTTAAGCACGAAAAAATCAGAACGATTCGGTCACATATCAAGAAAATTGTGCATGATTTTTTTCGTTTATTTTTTTCTGAGTGTGCTATACACAATTTTGTAAAGTTGTATCAAAATCGGACTACCATATCCTATAGCTTCCATTGGAGCAATAGGATGAAAATATCCTTTAGTATGAAAAACTTTTTGTTTCTGAAGATATCTCAAGCAAACTCACAGATTGTATGTTTGGGACTGTCTCTTACATTCTGACCAAATTTATTCAAAATTGGATTACTGTATCCCATAGCTTCCATAGGAACAATCGGTTAAAAAATGAGCTTGGTATAAGATTTCTTAAGACATTTTTTGGCCAAAATTAAAAAAACAAATTTAATTATATTAAATATATTTTCAGCGCTCAGATTTATTTATTTTATTTAGATAAGGACATTAGAGTAATAATTAGAGATACATAAACAATGGAATGATTTTAGAATTTAAATAAATTCGATTTTTTAATGTCTCCTCGCTCGGCAACATCATTTACCACGCAAAGGTTCTCAAAGAAACTCAAAGCACTTTGATATTCCTCATTATAGTATCATTTGGATGGATCAAGCTCGAGGAAATCAGCTTGAAGCTCGAAACTGGACATAATAACGTGTTAAGTAGCACAAGTGATTGCATGTCCCAATGTGCAAGCAGCTATAGAATTTTCTTATATCAATACAATCGTCTCTGAAACGATTTCTAATAAAATGAAATATCAATTGCGGTACTTAGCACCTGATGTAGTGGGCTTAGCATTTTTTGACCCGAAAGTATCGATACAAGAAAAATGAAATATGGTTAAAAGACTTAAATCAAGGGAACTTGCAGTGCCATTTAATAATTACACACAAATTTCAGACGTGAAAATTATTATAAAATGCAGCTTTTGTGATTTCGTGTCATACAAAACCCAAAATCTTTTGTCTCGTTTCGAGCTTCAAGCTGATTTCCTCGAGGTTGATCTTTCCGAATGGCATGATAATGATAATTATCAAAGTGCTTCTAGGTTCTTCAAGAACCTTTGCATAGTAAATGAAGTTGCTGAGCGTGGAGTAAAGTTTATGAAAGATTATAACCGATTTTTAACACGCGAAGCAGCAGAGGCACAGTTTATTTTACAAGTTGTTGATCTCTATAATCTAATCTATAAAAATCCGAATTGACTTTAATTCTAAAATCATTGCAATTTTCGGATGCCAGCTCGGAAGAACAACTCGGCTTTTGAGGCAATCCATTCATCGACCTATTTTTGGCATTCTTCATATGAAAATAACTGCTGCTGGGACAGGCCATGTGACATCGACCAGAACAAGTGGTAATCGGAAGGAGCGATGTCTGGAGAATAAGGCGGTTGGGGTAGGACTTCCCATCTTAGCGTTTGCAACATGTGTCTTGCAATAAATATGCATTGTTTTTTGTTTTACTTTTTTATGAATTTTTGAATTTTATTAACAAATCCATTTGAAAGGCACCCGGTATTACAAGTACAAAGTGGTTTTTGGTTCTTTATTTGTGACAGGTTCATTAATTGTCTTTATTCATTATATTAAACTCAGAATATTTAAATAAAAAGATAACATTAAATAATAATATTAAACGTAATATCGTTGTGCGCTCGTCCGCGCACACGTCTGTTCACTTTGACTGTTCGAACGCAACTCCCTCTCTTCTTCTTACTGTCATTCTTGACATTCGGCCTCTCCTGACACTACGTCGTCATCGTCGTATAGTTCAGAGTTTGGAATTAAGGCACACATTGGCCTCATTTGGTCGCTGGATACCACATTACAATAACGTCGCTGTGTAATGGCGTGATCTGGCAAATCTTCGATGACATAGCGATCGTTGTCTAAAACCTTTGTGACGACATATGGTCCTTTGTACACAGGATCTTGCTTGTGTGAGTCGCCTGTGGCCGCTGGTACAAAAGTAATGAGAACTAAATCATTTACTTTGTTCTTCGTTGGTTGCTTGTGCTTAGCGTCAAATCTGATTTTCCATTTCTTCTGTTCTGCCGATATGTTTACAGAAGCTTTCTGTCGTTTGCTCTCTATGTCTTCCTTTGAAATTGAGTCCATTGAAAGAGCCTGTATAAGTCGATTGTTTGTTACATCTCTTAGGTTGAAATTGAAGACCAAATCGTTGGGAGAAAATTTCGTCGTTGCATTTATATGTGTGTTTATGCCCCATTGTATCTTGTACAACTGCTGATCCCATTCCTTGGACTACTCTGTGCTGGTTTTCAAAGCTTTCAGCAACGTTTTGTTCATACCCTCTGCCTGTGGCTTGGGGTGTCCGTTCTGCCGTTTTGACGTGTTGAATTCCATGCTCTTCCATGAAGTGTTCAAACTCCTTTGATGTAAACGCTGTGCCTCGATCCGAGATTATACGCTTTGGCTGGCCAAATACTCCAAATAGCTGTCTTCGTTGCTTCCAGAAACGTATACTTCGTGAATGCGCAGACAATTACCAAAATGTGACAATTTCCGCTCTTGTTTTTTGGAAATTGTCCTAAGTAATCCATGTTGATCGTCCGAAACGGTATGGGTGTCGTCTCGTATACATGTAATTCGCCTTTCGGTTTGCCTCCTTTTACTTTGTTTATGCAGCATTCCGGGCAAGAAGCTATGTAGGACTTTACATAACTCCTCATACGTGGAAACCAAAAATAGCGTTGAATTCGTTGAACCGTCTTTTCCGTGCTATAGTGGCCTATATCGTCGTTCCCTCTGGCACAGATGCGTCCTTGATGAGAGTGTTATCGCTACCAGTGTCGATAAACGCCTCAAACTTGCATCCTCCAATAAGAACACTTTTCATAATAGGTGAATATTCCTTAGAATGTGCTTCAGCCACTTGATCCACCTTCGATGATTTACTTCTGCAGTCCTTTTCGTCATGCCCAATTTTCGCACTATTCGAGCACCGTTTCTTTCGCTGAGGCTCAGGACACTGAGCTGCGAAATGTCCAACGTTGTTGCAATTATAACATTTAATTGCCTTTGCTTTGTCGTTAGCATCGTCGTTGTTTTTCCCGTTGTTAGTTGTTGTTGCGTTGTATTGTTGCTGCAACCCTTGTGCCGATCGCATATTTTCCAGTGACTTAAACAGCTCAGAACAAGTGCGTATGTTCATCGCTAACAGAGTCTTCGATGATTCTTGTTGATTTATAGCCTTTTCACACTGAGCAACATCTAACATCTGCCATCAAAATTTTTGATGTGCCTATAGTTTTACCCGTGCCGAAATTTCCCCATCCGTTCCACCATCTCCTACTGATGTTACTATTTCAAACGTTTCTAATCGGTTTGGAGCCGATTTTTTTCGAATGCAACACTGGAAATTTGCCATTCGGTACGAAAATGTAAACAATGTCAACTTAAATGAATGGCAAAAACAAATGGAACAACGAACAAAACAATGAGAATTGGCTGAATCATGTAAGTAAAAAAGGTTTTAAATTATTTTCGCTAATATTTAATGTTTTTTTGTTTCAATTAAAGGAGCTCAAGAAAAGAATTCCTTGCAGAATATTGAAGCTATAAGAGGAGCGCTCAAGAGGTCCCACATCAATGGCGCATGAGCTTGAAAACAAGATCTGCTAGTGGTTGGACAGATGTCCGCTCAAAGATAGACTTGCCGACTTTGAACAACTGCAGTAAGTTTATGTAATTGATTATATTACGTAAATAATGTACACGTTATGTCCTTATTGCAGTTTTTCATGGAATATATGCGTCGAGTCCCAGTACCAAAACCAGCCAACTCGAAAGCAGAGAACCTGCAGCAAAGCGCACAAAGCCGACCAGCTTAATATAGTTCGGAAGAGGCGCGCGTGAAGAAAGAGCAGCGCAAATCTCGCGAGGAGCATCAAGGGCTTTACTTAAAAAAATTACCCGATATCACTTTAACCAATTAAATAAATAAATAACTTAAAAATATCTTAATTTCCTTAATTTTAAATTTATTTTTTAATTAGAAGATTTACAGTTGGCGTATGTTATTTAAATTGGCTCAATCTGCTTCTGCTCAATCTTGACCATTTCGTCAGTTGTCTCGAATGCCACCAAAGTCGACTTCTTGATTGCCGTCTGCCTTCTGCTCAATCTTGACCATTTCGTTGGTTGTCTCGAATGCCACCAAACCTAGCCAATTCCTCATCAAAACTCATTTTACATGAAGAGTAAAATTTTACAATTTTGTTTACAAAAGTTTGACGTGAAGTGACAAATTGATGTTAATGTTAGATGTTGGCTATGTGAATCGGTGTTCCACATCTACCATCATTCTCATGCGTTCCCCGTAGATGTGCTCAGTGTAATTAGCCTATTAGCCCGTTGATGATATACGAATTTATCGATGGTTCATCGATATTCGCACGCCTCCCGATAGCTAACATCGCATAAAAGTATTCGCTCGGTGTTTCGTTACCTCGCCGTTTTCGCCGCATTAATTCTCTATGCACATCTGCCGTATTTACCACACATGGAAAATCTTGCAAGAGAGCAGCTTTGAATTGCTCCCAAGTCTGGTGTACTTCTTGGTCCATAGATAAACGTTTTGAAGTTGCTCTACTTTGGCGATGAACTGATCCGACGTTATGATCCCTTTTATTGGATCGAATCCCGGTAGCACTCCAATTACTTCTTTGATGCTTGTAAAACCTTGACCTTGAACACTTGGCGTCATTCGTATGCCTTCGTTGAGCCGTGGTTGCGTTGCCTCTGATGCATTGCCTTGTGCATGTGCCGTTGCCGTTGCCGTTTCCAAGTGCTCCTGTCTCTGCGGGTCCTGCACTTGACTTTGCCGTTGCTCTTGCTGCTCACACACCGTTTGCACCACCGTCGTTAGGCTTGCCACCAGCTCCTTTAGTTCATCAATTTGCTTTTGCATACTTGAATTCGTAGTATGTTCCAGTATTTCGTACTCGATTTTATCATCTTTCAAAATTTGCATTAGCTCATTAATCTTCGCCTCCTTATTACCTTTGGCCTAAAGATTATGCGCTTTTAAAATAATGTCCAAATCACATATCCGTAGGTCTTTAAATTTCACAATCATTTTCGTTGTGAAATTTCTTTTTCCCTTGAGACCGAAAAATCTGTTTATGCCCGTCTGCACTCGTTGCCGTTTCGTTTTCGGCTCCCCTTTTGAATTACTTTCGTTACGCCGTTGCTAGTCATTGCCGTTGCGTATGCCTTCCACTTATTTTCCGTTTCGCAGAACCACTGACCGTTTTTCTATCCGTGCCGTTTTGTCGTGTGGCTGAAACTTCGACCGTTTTGCTATTCCGTGCCGTTTTGACTCCGTTTCTCCTGCTCGATTTCATTCTTCTTCCTCTCGACCGTTTTGCTATTTCGTGCCGTTTTGTCGATCTCCTTTCGTTGCCCAATGTGGGGTCGTTTCTTCAACCGTTTGCTTTTGAGCCGTTTGCTAAAGTTTTTTCGTTGCCCTTTGTGGCGTCGTTTTCTTCAGCCGTTTCAGATAAGATTAAATAATAATATAAAACGTAATATCGTTGTGCGCTCGTCCGCGCACACGTCCGTTCACTTTGACTGTTCGAACGCAACTCCCTCTCTTCTTCTTACTGTCATTCTTGACATTTGTTTCTATTCAAATGTTCCAAAACTTCAAATCTGTTTAATCATCTCGTTCTTTTAATTATATGTAGTGACATATCTGCCATAAGAATATAACAAATCTGTCATAAACACAAACGATCTTTTGCAAAGCTTCACTTTCCAAAAGCTTATCGAAGACACATCACTTTTCAAAGCTTATCAAAGACACACCCAAAGTTAATCCAATAAGTAAACAAATTCCAATAAATAAATAAATGTAAACAGACAGCCAGCAGAGCTTTGAAGGTTTGCTCTGCCGAGATCACAAATCTTGAAATCAGTTTTAAGTTGACTTTCACAAATAAAGTACACGAATAAAAAAATTAAAAATAAAATATACAGGCATGCCACAAAAAACACTAGTGAAAGTGATTTCAGAAAAAAGCAATTCCACTTCGAAAATTTCTCCGTGCCACAGAAATTCGTGTGATTTAGGTTTTTAAGCATGTTCATCAACCTTTTCGTACTAGGCTGCTAAGGGTTGGCCCCTTCTCAGATTAAATTTCCCAAGGGTTTGTTTAGCAATTTTTGTAAGTTTATTATTGCTGAAAAGTAGGTTTTTATTTTATTTCTTCTTTAATTAATATTATTTAATTTATTTATTTAATAATTGATATTGTATAGCCTAAAAAAATTTAAAAGTTATTGGCGCGACAAACAATGAAAGTTACTCAACAACTCTAATTTCCAAATTTCGGACAAAATATGTGACATTATTCTCATGGCATCGGATGCCAGTGAATTGAGCGATGATTTCGTTTCACCAAAAATTGTGCAGGTGATTGAGACTGTGGCACGGAGAAATGAAATTGACGTGAAACTCAAGTGAAAGAGATTTATGTGGCATGCCTGATATATTTTATTTGATATGAAATTGTTGAACAGTTAATTGGCGCAGCCGGTAGGATATCGAAAAGTTATAAGTAATATCCGTGATCCTATTCAATCAAGTGATAAAGAATCCTTGCACAACCAAGAAATTCTTTAAGATTGAGCACGCGAATTGCCGCGAAATAGTGATTCGGTAAACGTTACAATTTTATAACGAAACGATATCCGCATAAGAACCTGTGTGCATTAAATTAATTAAAAGACCTATTTTGTGGCCCGCTAGATAAAGTGTGACCGCCACTACAGTGAATTTTAATTAATCAACAAGTGCACAGTGCAGTTCACTTAATACATAAGTCTCATTATACTGAGCAGTACGTGAACAAAAATCAGTGGCCCGCTAGATAAAGTGTGACCGCCACCCAAATTATATTTAACTAAACACAGTAGCCCGCTTCATGAGTGTGTCCGCTACCTCACCCCCGAAAAATCAAACAAGTCAAACAAATAAACAAGAAACACCAGAAAACATGGCATTGACAAACGACAACCTAACTCAATTACTTCGACAAATCCGCCAAGTACCTCAATTTTCTGGAGATCCATGCAGCCTCAGTCCTTTCATCAGGCGAATTGAGTACCTGATGAACCTTTACCCTACCAATGACGCACGACAGATGGCCGTAATTTTTGGAGCCATTGAACTACAAATCGTGGGAGATGCCGAAAAAATATCACAGCTCGGATTTCACAACGAATGGACAACTCTAAAAGGTGCCCTTATCGATGAGTTCAAGACGCAAACACCGCTGGAAGAATTACTACAACGCCTCTACTCTACACCTTACAAAGGTAACTTACGTCTATTCTGTGAAGAATTAGAAGATAAAAGTACAATTATAATAAAAAAAGCCTTAGAAGGCAATCAAAATAATTCAATTGTTTATACCCAAGCAATGGCCACCACAATCAAAAATACAATTCAGCGCAAACTGCCAGATAGATTGTTTATGACCTTGGCAAGGTATGATATTTCGACAGTACAAAGGTTACGACAAGTTGCCCAACAAGAAGGTCTATACGAAGACCCAATCTCTGAAAAAGACAAGAAATCTGATAATCGTCCAAAGTTAGGCGTTAACTCCCTAATCCCAAATACTAACAACAAAACTAATATCGATCACAGCAAAAACACTTATCCCGGCCAAAAATTCAGTCGCCCCTTCAATCCATTCAGGTTTCCCACGCAAGCCCAAAACTTGAATGTAAACAGTAACCAAACACCTTATCAACGAGTCCCACAGAATCCCCATAGGCAACAGCAATTCGATCAGAATAGGCAATTGTATAATGAATTCAGAGAAGACTTAAATCGCGACCGACAAAATGACACCCGAAACTATAGCCAGCCCCCACAGCAGCAAAGAGTGCCAACTAAGCGTTTTAAAGAAGGGAGCGGACAGTCGCGCATGCAAATTGACGAGAGTCATCAACAATAAGAATCAGATTACGATGAAGACGCCGACCAATACAATAAACAAAACGGACAGTACCACGAAGATCAATTGCAGTATACAGAAACTGAGATGCAATTAGATCCGCTATGTCAACAAGCCGAAAATTTTCCAATAGCAGCCTGGGAACACACCAATACATAGAAATTATGTTTAACAATCACAAATACCGATGCATAGTAGACACTGGATCTTCAATAAACATGATGACGCAAAATTTTTTCAATCTTCAAGTCCATAGTAAACAAATAATTGTTCGAAGTATGACAGGGTATTCACGACTAAAAGAATTTGTTAACCTGCCAGCCAATGGATTATTTCAACAAAGCCAACAATTTTATATACATCAGTTTTCACTTTATTACGATATCCTCATAGGTAGAAAAGTTTTAATGGACAATAATGGCATAGTAGATTACACTAAAAAAAATTACTATATTTAATGACAGAAAATTCTTTCACAAAGAACTACAACTAAATGAATCAAATTCTTCAACAAACTTTGACGGAATCTTACAAGAAAATAACGGTAAAGGTCCAAAATTGGATATCAGAAATTTTGGGGCATGAAAATGTTTTCGTCACTAGACTTTTACCTCGTAAAGAGGTTTTTTTATAAGATTGAGGAGACCACACACATGATCCATACTCAAGAATCGGACGAACAAGAGACGTGTAAAGAAGTTTAGTAGTAAAGGGATCATCAAATTCCTTGGACCATCGCTTAATAAACCCGAGAACTCCCATTGCTTTATTGACAGCTATTGCAATATGCTTATCAAATTTCAGTCTATGATCTAGAACTATACCCAAGTATTTAACTGATCTTTCGGAATCATTCAAGCATTCCAATATAATGCCATTAAGTGAATACCGTAAAATAACGCGGGAAGATCTATAGAAAGTCATAACTTTACATTTCGAACTATTGAGATTTAATAAATTATCTTGGCACCAAAGATGGAAAGCATTTAAGTCTGCTTGTAAGAGACTAATAGAAGAAGGATCGCTTTACGATAAACAAAGCTTGACGTCATCCGCATACATGAAAGCATGGGAGTGAGATAGTATAGATGGAAGATCATTTATAAATAACGTGAAGAGTAGTGGACCAAGATGAATACCTTGTGGTACTCCAGAAGTAACTTTAATTGACTTTCAAAATGAGTTTTTAAAAATAACTCTTTGTGTTCTGTTACTTAAATAATTTGAAATCCAAAGAAGAAGATTGTACGGAAAACCAAGAAGATCAAGCTCATGATGAGTAGAGAGTGGTTTACAGAATCAAAAGCTTTACTAAAATCAGTGTAAATAACATCAGTGTGCATCTTTTTTTGAACCCTTTAATCACTAGGGAAGTGAACTCAAGTAGGTTAGTGGTTGTAGATCTACATCTCATAAGCCCGAGTTGAGTAGGTGAGATAATAGAGCTACATAAATGTTGAAGATGAGAGGTTATAATTTTCTCAAAAATCTTCGGAATAGTAGACAACTTGGAGATACCTCTTTAGTTCTGAACATCGGACTTAATACCCTTTTTATGAAGAGGGATAATATAAGAATCTTTCCATAGCGCTGGGAAAGAGGAAGAATCTACGGACAAAGTTAACAATTTATGTAATGGTCTACATAAAGATTCTGCACTGTACTTAAGTACAGAAGCAGGCACCCCATCGGGACCTGGTGCGTGCACTGGCTTAATCAATTTAAGATCGCAAAAAAGCGAGCTTTCTGTGATTAGAGGGCTGTAAATACAGTTAGAACAGCTTAACCTATACGGGTAATGGTGCATTTAGACTAGTTGACAATCAAGTCAATTTTGATGCCAACTTAGTCAATCCTAGTGTAAACAGGGGTCAACACGGTCAACAGCTGTGTTGACTATAAATTGACAATGCGAAAAGCGTCAGTTGACATTGTGAGTGTAAACATAGTGTAAACACTAATTGTCAACTTGAACTTGTAATTGACTCGTTGACAATGGAAATTCAAATTGACTTCATGTTCATTCTTTTGCTTTGTGTTGACAAACTTTGTGTACATAACAGAGGTGGCAAACACTTCGATTTTGCCATCAATTTTGGTTTATTAACATCTTTTTTTGCTGTGAACTTTATTAAAAACAGAATACATTTTAATAAAACCTATTTATTATTACATTATTAATTATTAAAGTATGGATGAAAACGAAGTTTTTCGGAGTAAATAGTTCAGACCGATTACAATCGGAAGCTATGGATGGATGACAATGTGGCATAATAACAAAGTGGCATAATAACAAAGTTGGTATTGATGTACATAATGGGAAAAGCCTTCGATGATTGCATTTCCCCCTAATCAGGACAAAAACTCAAAATAAATGCGGCGGCCCTATTGCGCTTTCTTGCTAATGCCATTTAAAATACAAGCACAGACGAACATATTTTGTTCTGTTTTAAATAAAGCTTTGACCAAAATTAAATGTAATTCATACCAATCAACACTCTCCATACATACACAATATTGTCAACTAAACAGCATTGGCAACGTGAACGTCAACGAATGTTAATGTTAACTAGTTTAAATAGCTGTCAACTTCATCGACAATGCGTTGCTAGCTCTTGCGTTGACCAACTGGAAAGTAGTTGACAAACATGTTTCTTGGTCAACTAAGTCAACTAATGTAAACGCTGGCTAACAAGGAGACAACTAGTAGAATATGTAGTTTGGAAAAAGTCAGCAAAAAAAATTTGATATGGAATGATCAGTATTAGCTTGAATATCGTTGAAGACAACAGAAGATGGTAATGATGAATTTGTAGAATTGCTCCGGATCTTTAGAGAATTCAAGCTTACAACGTCGCAAGTAATTATTGTAACATAGTGAGTTAAGAACTAGAAAGCTAGAGCAGGTAATTAAATATCGAGAGAAATCATAAGAATTTCCAGATTTTTTATATTTTTTAAATTGCTTGGATTTCACATTTTTTATATGTGATAATTCTCTAGAGAACCAAGGAGGTGCATAGTTAAGACCAATCAGCACATGAAATTGGACTGTTTAATTTATTAAAATCGGTTTTACTAAAACTCCGTACTCGCTCAAGTGGCTGAGAAGATAGAAGAACAGGCCACAAAGGTAAATTAATAAGTGCGTTTAGAGTTGGGTGGTAAGGGTCTTCCGGAATTACCAATGGATCAATCCTGTGTAACGAAGTTTTCCAGCCGGGGTCTGCGTCTCAGTCCGGCCAGGGTCTGTTATAGAGAAATTTATTAACATCTGGGACGGCTGAAATGAGCGGCGGAAGCGTCAGAGGGTATGCGGACGCTCCCGCTCGATGATCGGCTGAAAAGGACCATGATGCGAACCCACGAGCGACCAGGAGGACGAGGAGGAAACTCCCGAATCCCGTTACGTCGTCCTCTTCTCGCCCCCTGAGTCTCTCGGTTCGGATGCGGCCACAAAGTCGTCCCTTTCCGGCGGCGTTGGGTGTTGTACCCCGGGATGAGAAACGGAACAGACTAAAATCTCATCCCATGGATACCCCAACGACGCTCAGACCCGGCCGCCTGGTATCGAATCCACGGACAGAAAACGGAACGGACCAAAATTCTGTTCGTGGATCGTATCCAGGTGTTCTCAAACCTGGTCGCCGGAGAGAGGCTTCAGAAATAGAAAACGGAACAGACCAAGATTCTATTTCTGAGGCGTCTCCGGCGCCCCAAGTCCGGCCGGTTGGGCAGACTATGCCTCCGCATCCTAGGGCTCGCATCAGGTTACCTAAAATCCTGTAATGATACTAAACGGAAAATATTTGCCCCGAACCACAGGGAAAATAAAACTCGAGCATGCCATTTCCATTCTTCTTGTTTATTCCTTGCGCAATTGTATAAAAAAAGGAGAAAACGGAAAGAAATTTTGTGCCGCCGCACACAGTTGAAGATGTTAAGTCACTGCTCCATAGGCGGAGCCGAGAAATGAGAAGAGGCCACTGGCCAGCTTACCGGCTATACACACGGCCGAAGTAGGTGCTGCGTTTCCGCAGGTGGCTCGTTGTCCTCACACACACACACACGAGGGTGTTGCGGCTGATGGCGCTGCGCTGCGCTGTGCTACTGTTGTTGTTGCTGCTTGCGGCCAGAAAAAAAATCCCGCGCACACACTGTTGTTGTTGCTGCTTGCGGCAAAAGGAATGCCCGCGCACACACTGTTGCTGTTGCTGATGGCTATGATGCCCGCGTACACACTGTCGTTGTTGTCTTTTTACTTTGCTGCGAAAACTCGAGATGAAGGAAAACACGTCCGCCTGCTGTGAGCCCGTCAGAAAAGTGAAGAAATGCCGCGTGGCGGAAGTTCCACCATTTTTCCTTGCTAGTTCACTTCAGAGCTAAGTGAACTGATCTCGCTCCGATGCGGGGTTCACGAGAACGAAATATCGAGCAGTTCCTTGAACTGAACGTGCTCGCTCCTTATTGCGTTGCTCATGATGCCTTTTGCGTTATTGTCGTTGCCACTTGCTCTTGGCTGCGTTCCTTGCGTTGCCAATTGATCCTCGTTGTGTGTTGGGAAATAATAAAAAAATACTAACGCACAGCTGTTTGTGTTGTGAGGCCAGCAGAATGCTGCCTCACACTCCCCCTTTACTTCGGTGGTCACTGCTGGGATGGCGCATGCCTCTGTCGGCACCGCCTGTGGATCTCGGTGGTCACTGCTGGAATGGCGCGTGCTTCTGTCGGCACCGCCAGTTGTCTCGGTGGTCACTGCTGGGATGGCGCATGCCTCTTCCGGCACCGCCAGTGGTCTCGGTGGTCACTGCTGGGATGGCGCGTGCTTCTGTCGGCACCGCCAGTGGTCTCGGTGGTCACTGCTGGGATGGCGCATGCCTCTTCCGGCACCGCCAGTAGATCTCGGTGGTCACTGCTGGGATGGCGCATGCCTCTTCCGGCACCGCCAGTGGTCTCGGTGGTCACTGCTGGGATGGCGCATGCCTCTTCCGGCACCGCCAGTGGATCTCGGTGGTCACTGCTGGGATGGCGCGTGCTTCTGTCGGCACCGCCAGTGGATCTCGGTGGTCACTGCTGGGATGGCGCATGCCTCTTCCGGCACCGCCAGTGGATCTCGGTGGTCACTGCTGGGATGGCGCGTGCTTCTGTCGGCACCGCCAGTGGTCTCGGTGGTCACTGCTGGGATGGCGCGTGCTTCTGTCGGCACCGCCAGTGGTCTCGTGGAATCAACTTCAGTTGCTTTGGCCGCAGTGCAAGATGGCTGGGATGATGCTTGAAATTCTATACCCAAGAACACATCGTCGACGATGATTGGCAATACCAAGGATGGTATGTTGCTCCATTGTGACAAGTGCCTTGCAGAAGATTGCGTGACATCCGCCATGCTGACCTTGGCCCCACGTCCATAAGGCCGTTCCTCTCAGCGCTGAAATTGCAATCCGATCGCTTTGCTGGTCCTGAATCGACTCTCCCTCCACTCAGTGAAAGCTTATTGCCGGAAGCCTTGGCCGCTCTCGGTTGATGTTGGCAGAAGTCTTTTATAGCGCTGCACCACGCAGAAGCCCGCTTGTAGCCGCTGCTCGCTTTTGTGGCGCCAGCGCTAGCTTGTGGCTGCTGCTCGCACACGAGGCGCAAAATTCGCTCGATCGGAATTCTGCCCGCGCACGTGGCGACAGAGCCAGCCTGTAGCGCTGCCCGCTTTGTAGCGACAGAGCTAGCCTGGGGTTCTGCCCGGGGTGGCATTTTGTTCTCTGCTCTCGTTGTTGCTCTGCTTCTGTTGTTCTGCCGCTATTGTTACTCTGCTTCTGCTGCTGCTTTGTCCCTGCTGTTGCTTTGCCTCGGCGTTGTCGCTCTGCTTCGGCGTTGTCGCTCTGCTTCGGCGTTGTCGCTCTGCTTCGGCGTTGTCGCTCTGCTTCGGCGTTGTCGCTCTGCTTCGGCGTTGTCGCTCTGCTTCTATCGTGGCTCTGCTTGCGTCGCGGCTCTGTTTCTCTCTCCCGTTCTCTCGCGATCTGGAAAACAGCAACAATATCTCCCGCTGCGGCGGACTAGCGCTGCTAATTTTCTGGGCCCTCTGCTACTTGTCCAGGAGAGAAAGAAAGGAAGACTGAATAAAATGTCCCCTCAAAATAAAATGCCCCCTAAAAAAAATTATTTCCCGAAAATATGTATATAAAAAAATGTTTCGCTAATCGTGGAGGAAATGCCACATGGTGCGGGCAAAAAAAAATGCCGCGTGAAAAAAAATGGCGCGGGCAAAAAAATGCCGCGTGGTAAAAAAAAATGCCAAGAGGAAAAAAAATCTAGAAATGGGAAAAATGTTCTACAGGGTATTTTGGTTAGTACTGCTAGCTACGAGGGCAATAATATTTCTGAGACCGTTGTGGGAAAAAAATGTATGCTTGCGAGGATCCCGTGGTTGACTTTCCTGACGGGCTCGGAAACTTTTGTATTAGCTCGAAATAAGAAAATATGACTTCTAATGGCATGCTTCCCAATAAGACTAACTTATCTGCCGATATCTTTGCTCTAGATGTTTTGTGCCTGATGATACAGACAAGAACTGCCTTATAATCATTTATTCCAGACGTCCCTGCTCGGGCGCCATCTGTAACGAAGTTTTCCAGCCGGGGTCTGCGTCTCAGTCCGGCCAGGGTCTGTTATAGAGAAATTTATTAACATCTGGGACGGCTGAAATGAGCGGCGGAAGCGTCAGAGGGTATGCGGACGCTCCCGCTCGATGATCGGCTGAAAAGGACCATGATGCGAACCCACGAGCGACCAGGAGGACGAGGAGGAAACTCCCGAATCCCGTTACGTCGTCCTCTTCTCGCCCCCTGAGTCTCTCGGTTCGGATGCGGCCACAAAGTCGTCCCTTTCCGGCGGCGTTGGGTGTTGTACCCCGGGATGAGAAACGGAACAGACCAAAATCTCATCCCATGGATACCCCAACGACGCTCAGACCCGGCCGCCTGGTATCGGATCCACGGACAGAAAACGGAACGGACCAAAATTCTGTTCGTGGATCGTATCCAGGTGTTCTCAAACCTGGTCGCCGGAGAGAGGCTTCAGAAATAGAAAACGGAACAGACCAAGATTCTATTTCTGAGGCGTCTCCGGCGCCCCAAGTCCGGCCGGTTGGGCAGACTATGCCTCCGCATCCTAGGGCTCGCATCAGGTTACCTAAAATCCTGTAATGATACTAAACGGAAAATATTTGCCCCGAACCACAGGGAAAATAAAACTCGAGCATGCCATTTCCATTCTTCTTGTTTATTCCTTGCGCAATTGTATAAAAAAAGGAGAAAACGGAAAGAAATTTTGTGCCGCCGCACACAGTTGAAGATGTTAAGTCACTGCTCCATAGGCGGAGCCGAGAAATGAGAAGAGGCCACTGGCCAGCTTACCGGCTATACACACGGCCGAAGTGGGTGCTGCGTTTCCGCAGGTGGCTCGTTGTCCTCACACACACACACACGAGGGTGTTGCGGCTGATGGCGCTGCGCTGCGCTGTGCTACTGTTGTTGTTGCTGCTTGCGGCCAGAAAAGAAAATCCCGCGCACACACTGTTGTTGTTGCTGCTTGCGGCAAAAGGAATGCCCGCGCACACACTGTTGCTGTTGCTGATGGCTATGATGCCCGCGTACACACTGTCGTTGTTGTCTTTTTACTTTGCTGCGAAAACTCGAGATGAAGGAAAACACGTCCGCCTGCTGTCAGCCCGTCAGAAAAGTGAAGAAATGCCGCGTGGCGGAAGTTCCACCATTTTTCCTTGCTAGTTCACTTCAGAGCTAAGTGAACTGATCTCGCTCCGATGCGGGGTTCACGAGAACGAAATATCGAGCAGTTCCTTGAACTGAACGTGCTCGCTCCTTATTGCGTTGCTCATGATGCCTTTTGCGTTATTGTCGTTGCCACTTGCTCTTGGCTGCGTTCCTTGCGTTGCCAATTGATCCTCGTTGTGTGTTGGGAAATAATAAAAAAATACTAACGCACAGCTGTTTGTGTTGTGAGGCCAGCAGAATGCTGCCTCACACCTGTGTACAATGCTGTTGGTAGAGTCCAATATGAATATCAGGTCAAGTGTCCTGTTGATAGAATTGCACACAGGATTGATTTGCATCAAATAAAGCTCAGAAAGACCGTCAATAAATTCATGAGAGCTATCGGGAAAAAGTGAATGCGAGTCGTTTGAGGAAAACCATCGAAAATCTGAAAGATTAAAATCACCTAAGACAACGAGCATGTCTGTATCCGAGAGTAAAGATGATATAAATTTGATAGCAGTCATATATACCATATATATATAAAGTGATATCAGAAAGGGGTGGAATATAAGAACAAGTAAAATAAATTGAAAATTTAAGAAAAGAAACTTTCACACAAATAAACTCAATATCAGAATTTAATGTGGTTGAAATAGGTTCTGAGGACAGATTGGAATCCACAGCAAATAGTACTCCGCCACCTTTACGAGCTATACGATTACATCTATATATAGAGTATTTGGAAGAAAGAATATAAAAGTCTGATGTGGCAGGCTTGAGCCAGGTCTCAGTAAAACAAATAACATCGAAATCAAAAGAATGACTATTAAGATATAGATTAGAGAGTTTACTATTAAGGACTCGAACATTTTGATAGGCTAGAGTTAGAGAAGAAATTAGTTTTTTGATGCTTCATTTGAAGATGAAGCAGGTAGAGAGGAGCCAGCACCTGAGATCAGAGCCCGATCTCTCTTTCGAGTAGAATTTCCCTTGTATTCAGCAACAAAGATATGTTCGGGCCAGAAGTGTTGATGACAAATTTTATCAAAAACCTTCTCTGAACATGATATCTTAAATGAAGATATTTCCCTAGGATAATTAAAATTAAATTTATCCACCAATAATGTTTTGAATGTAAGCCTTAACATCATACGAGGACTGATCTTTGGCAAGCCTAGAAGCAAAGACATGCTTCATAGGCTCCGGAGGAGGAGCGCCAACAACTCTTGGTTTTTGTTTCATGATAATGCACCGTCTCACACTGCACTCGTTCTTCGTGACCATTTCGCCAAAAATTCCACTCATATCGTTCCGCAACGACCGTATTCGCCTGATTTGGCTCCGTGTGACTTCTGGCTATTCCCGAAACTCATGAGACCACTCCGGGGAACGCGTTTCGATTCGATTGAGGAGATAAAAGCTGAATCGAAGAAGGTGCTGATGGCTATTCCGGATTTGAGGATTGGAAAAAACGTTGGCATAAGTGAATTTCATCGAGAGGGGATTACTTTGAAGATGATGAAATTGATTTACAAGAATAAATAAAGATTTTTTATTTTTTATATGTTTGGTACTGTCTCTTACATTCTGACCAAATTTGGTCAAAGTGGAATGACTATATCTTATAGCTGCCATAGGAACAATCCGATGAAAAACACCTTTAGTATGAAAAACTTTTTTGTTTCTTAAGATATCTTAACCAAACTCGCAGATTCTTTGTTTGATACTGTCTCTAACATTTTAACCAAATTTGGTCAAAGTCGGATGACTATATCATATAGCTGCAATAGGAACAATCGGATTCAATCGAAGATATCCTAACAAAACTCCCAGATTAACTCTTCGTGCCAAAATTGGACTAATTCTCTTAATTTAGATTTTTCCCGCCAAATTTAGCTTTTTCCCGCCAAATCACAAAATCCGACTTTTTAGCCAGAGTCCAATTGCAAGGAAAAAAAATTAACGCAGCGGACAGCGGAAGCTAAATATTTCCGTTTTTTTTTTAAGCATAATGTCCAGTTGTTCAAAATATTTTGGGCGCTCAAAATGTTTAATATTTGATGTCTGGCTTCCAAACTTCAAAAAAAAACTAAAAAGTTGAGTGGTCACACTGTTACGTCAGCTGTGCACATAAAATAAGTAAACAACAATATAAATCAATTAAATAAAATTGCAAATAAATGAAGATCGAAAATGGAAAAAACGGTCATTAGACAATTGGTAGCAACTAATACCCTAATTATGGGATTAATGACCTCTTATATTGTCCTAAAAGAGGGGGAAGAGGCGGAAGAGGCGGAAGAAGTGCAACAACGCAAACGGCCCCAATATTGGGTGAACCCATATACTAACGCAGCAGACAATGCATTTCAATATCTCTCGATTATTCTGTAGTTTGAAAATTTGACCAAAACCCCAAGGGCATTCATTGAAAATTTTCATATGAGCGAAACCAGCTTATAATATTTGTTTAGTTTGGTGAAGCCATATTTGGTGCCGAAAAGGAATCTTCGCCCAGATGCGATTCCACTTAAAGCTAAGTTAGCCATTGTTATCGAGTGAGTACAATATTATAATTTTTATATCAAATATTAGATTCGTGTCTCATTTTATAAGATTGCTTGCGTCGGGAGGCTTGCAACGTCACGTTGCGTCATCTTACCGGATCAGCAAGCAACATTTGGGAAGGACCATAAACTTAGTTTGCGATGGCATTTGCTCTGCGCTGTGCGCAGAATTTCCGAGGTGGGATAAGCCAAATATGTTGAAATGGGCCAATGAATTTGAAAAACAGTGGATTTTTCCAAACTGTATTGGTGCCATAGATGGCAAGCATGTACCAATAAAAAAGCCTCCTAATAGTGGCAGTGCTTTTTACAATTACAAAGTAAGTTAAATTGTTTTTTATTTTATATCACTTCCTTTAATTACCTTTTGTATTCAATATTAGGGCTTCCATTCGATTGTGCTGATGGCGGTGTGCGATGCATCATATCGCTTTACTTTCATCGATGTTGGTGCTTATGGTAGCGAGGGCGACATGAATGCCTTTTCGCACAGCAAACTGAGAAAGGCATTGATGTCTAGAGATCTGGAGTTTGGGGCCATTGCTCATTTTACTTTGCAAAAATCATAACTTTTGAATCAAATGAAAATAATCGAATAATTTAAATGGCATATAATAGATAACTCTTCAAGCTATGAAATAAATGTTTAAGAAAAGTGCCACGCCCCCAAGATACTTACTTAGGGGCTTTCAAAGTTGAAATTTGTAAAATTTGTGAAAAAAATAAATTTTATGGCACCCAAAAATGTTTTTTAAAACTTTTGATTTTTTTTGGTTTATTTTTAAGGTTTTTATATTTAAAAATTACTTTCAAAAAGTTTAAATAAAAAAAATTTTTTTTTCAATAATTATTTTTTATTTTTTGGGGTGAATTATCAGAATTGCATATATCGACCTAATTGCTATGGCTATATATGATATAATTGTCCGATTTCAACCAATCTAACATATTATGAATCTGGGGTAGTCTTCTACATCCAGACCAAATTTGGTTCACATCGGACCACTATATCATATAGCTGCCATAGGAGCAATCGGACGAACTATGCAATTATGCCGCGTGTTTTTATTGTGAGGTTGCATTCGTTTTTTTGATTTAACTTAAAACGGTGGATTTAGGTGGATACAAAACCATGTATATTAGACACCGTACTTAAAAAAAGTACAGGTGTCTATTAACTTTGTCACAAAAAAAAAAGTGCGTTACAGGCAGAAGGAGGCGTGGCAGACCCCATAAAGTATATATATTCTTGATCAGCATCAACAGCCGAGTCGATATAGCCATGTCCGTCTGTCCGTCTGTCCGTCTGTGTCATCGCCTAGATCTCAGAGACTATAAGAGCTAGAGACTCCAAACTTGGTATGTAGGTCCGTTTATATTGCACGCAGATCGAGTTTGTTTTAGATTTTGGCCACGCCCCCTTAAACGCCCACAAACTTGAAAAATCTTAATTATAAGGTCATTTTTAAAGATAGACATTCCTAATTGAGCATAGACAAAGATAATATTATCCTACACATTTGCTGAAAATTTCATCGCGATCGGATAATAAACAGCGAAGATATTAAACAACTAAATTCTCGATGATTTGCCATTCCTTATCAGCAACAATAACAACAATCACAATTAGATAACAATTAAATTTGACTCACAGTCCAGTAACAACAAAATCTACAATTAGATACCTATAATTTAAGATCGCCTGTGGCGCAGTGTCTAGAACATTTGCTTTTTGCACAAGTTCTCAGTTCGGGTTGCGGGTTCGAGTTCCGGCACGGACAAAAAATTTTTTTTTTTTAATATTTTGAATTCAGTTATTTTAGTTTAGTTAGTTTTTTTTTTAAATGTTAAAAGTACATAGATTCTTGTTGTTTTATATATTCGCCACGCCCCCTTAAACGCCCACAAAATAGAATATCTTAATTATAAGCACAAATTTAAAGATAGACATTCCTAATAAAGAAGCGAAGATATTAAACAACTAAATTCTCGATGATTTGCCATTCGTTATCAGAAACAATAACAACGACAACAATCACAACTTGATAATAATTACTTTGACTTACAGTCCAGTAAAAATAAAATCTATAACAAGGTGGGTATTTCCAAAAAGAGTCTGCGGCGCAATGCGTAGAGCGTTGTCCTCCGTTATGTTTAGGAGTCACGGGTTCGAATTCACGCTCCACATTTTATTTGTTCTTAATATTTTGTTTTTTATATATAATATTTTTCTTTTATTTTGTGTTATCTTGATATTTTTTAAAAATTTGGTATTTGCATCAATTCAAAATTTTAGTATCATTTATTTGTATAGTAAAATTATTTGTTAGCAGATGATCCGCAAAGGTTTTTAGACACCGTACTTATAAAAAGTACAGGTGTCTATTCACTTTGTCACAAAAAAAAAGTGCGTAGCAGGCAGAAGGAGGCGTGGCAGACCCCATAAAGTATATATATTCTTGATCAGCATCAACAGCCGAGTTGATTTAGCCATGTCTGTCCGTCTGTAAGAGCGCCTAGATCTCAGAGACAATAAGAGCTAGAGACTCCAAACTTGGTATGTAGGTTCGTCTATATTGCAAGCAGATCGAGTTTGTTTTAGATTTTGGATCGGACCACTATATCATATAGCTCCCATAGGAACAATCAGTTGAAAATCAAGTCTTAGTATGGAAAACTTTTTTGCTGTTTGAGATATTTCAACCAAACTGACAGAATATGCATGTATAGTGGTCCCATACATCCTGACCACTATATCATATAGCTACCATAGGAACGATCAGTCAAAAATCAAGTCTTAGTATGAAAATCTTTTTTTCCATAGTAAGTACGGGGTCTCCGACAGTCGAGTATGCTCGACTGTAGCACCGTCCACTAGTTATTTAGAGAAATGATATCTGAAGCGTTTTTAAGTTAGTGTACTGCTCGACAATGCTCGACATGAAAGTTATCGACGCTTGTACGGTGTCGAGCTTTGCTCTTTTGCTGGGATTTTCCTGCTATAAATGATATATTATTGTTATGAATATGTGGTATATTTATCATATTCGTATTTGAACTTACATACGAGTACGAAGACGTGTTGTCGCACGATGCGTTGTTTTGCTCGACATCCTCTTCCGCGGCATTCGCATGACTAGTGTCAAGACTGCAGAACGATGAGTTCGAATCTGCAAGCGGCTCCCAATCAGATTCATTAGAATTCAAGCTTTGGCTTGAAGACGCGCTGTTGTATAATCCGCTGCAATACGTGCTGCAAGAATACGTCCGACACAATAATAAGATAACATAGTAGTATTATACTTTTGATTTTACTTACCGCCTTTGCGTCGAGAGGTCTGGTAAAAAAGCCATGAAAGGTGCCAAATGCCATTCTATAGTGTCATTCGCACTGGGTGGCTGTGGCCCAACTCCACCGGCACTACCGCTTTTTTTGCGCTTTCTGTCCGACGCCTTTACATGGTATTTATAGCTATCGCGTAGCGACCTCCAAGCAGTTTTGCAATCTTGTACTGAAATCAACATATTCAATTAAACAACTTTTCATAGATTTGGCAATCCAAGAAAACTTACCAGTTTTCTTCAACGCCTCTGCCACGCTTTCCCAAGCACTTTTTATAAAGATGGCATCGAAGTGCTTCTTATCGGTCAAGTCCCAAAGGATTGGCCGCTGTTGCACCTCTTCTATGAGCTTAATTCGCTCTTCATGATTGAAGAGCTCAATACGGCTTTTGTTATGTTGCTTACTTGCTGCCATTGCTGCTCAAAATGATTTCGACTAGTCGAAACACTAAACGAATCGATGTTTTGAAAGGTAAAAAAAAAAAGCTGCCAGCTGTCATTAAACAGTGTTGTAAAACAACCGAAAATTTTCTCAGCTGCCCAAATTTAGGTACTGGATACAAGGGTTTAGAAATAGCCTTTCAAAATAATTTCGAGCCAGTTTGAAACCCTTTTTTTTATATGGAGTTGACACCTTTCAAACTGAATTTTCAACAACTGGATACTATGCTTTACAAACCAATTCAACTTACTTTTTGCCACAGTAGTATATATCGTTGAAAAGGTATTTCAAAATGCTCTTAGGCATACTTTTAAGGTTTTTTTTTTAAGTAAAAAGGTAAACAGCTTCAGGTGAAATAAAATATTTTTTTCCATATTTTGGCGATTTTTGAGAAAACGCCAGAAAAGACTTTTTCCAATTTTCAATATATTGTAGTTTGTAAAATTTCGCGTTCTTTGATATATGACAAAAAAAAATTTACCGATGTTTTTGGATATGACCTGTTAACTGAATATATACGTTTTACTTAGAATTGGAATATGACAGCATCAACAAAGTGTCGTAGCAGCCAGCTTAAGATTAATAAACTCTTTTTGACAAAGGTTTCCTTATAAATTACTAAAAAAATATATGTCACTCGGAACATCACGCTAATTTCATCATACGTAATAAATATTTATTTTTTGGGCAGTGCCGAGTGACACTGGGGGTACGTATGTTTCACTCACTGAAATCTTTTTTTCACAACTTTTATTTTTACTTTCGACCAAAAAAGAGCTTGGATTCTGGCACAGGGTATCTAACAGTCGAGCAAACTTGACTGTAGCCGCCCCACTTTTTACATTTTATTATTACTGTTTGTATTAATACTCATAAAAAAACCTCTTTACGAGGTAAAAGTCTAGTGCCGAAAACATTTTCATGCCCCAAAATTTCTGATATCCAATTTTGTGACGAAAAATATTAAATTTTACACATGAATTATTAAAAAATAAAATTTTTGTCACTGGCACTTCGCAAAAAAGTACTATTTATTAGGTATGAAAAATTTAGCGCAATGTGCCCAGTGACAAAAATTTTATTTTTTAATAATTCATGTGTAAAATTTAATATTTTTCGTCACAAAATTGGATATCTGAAATTTTGGGGCATGAAAATGTTTTCGGCACTAGACTTTTACCTCGTAAAGAGGTTTTTTTTATAAGATAGCAGAAATTATTTAATAAGACATCGGAAATTTTGACAATTGCAATATTTTTTTAAACAATTCAATAATTATATAATTAAGAGAATTAAAAACACATTCAATCAGAGACGTTTCAATCTATATATATAAAACTCTTTGTCCTGACTCACTGACTGACTCACTGAGAATCAACGTGCAGCCCAAACGGTAAAAGACAGGGAGCTGAAATTTGCACACAACATAGATGAGATAATTTCATCGTGCAATAAGACGGCATTTTGCGAATCTCCACCTGTAAGGAGGTCAAAATCAAGGTCAAAGGTCACGGAATTGCTTAGTATGAAAAACTTTTTTGTTTGTTAAAATATCTCAACCATACTCACAGATTACATGGTTGGTACTGTCTCTTATATTCTAACCAAATTTGGTCAAAGTGGAATGACTATATCTTACAGCTGCCATAGGAACAATCCGATGAAAAACACATTTAGTATGAAAAACTTTTTTGTTTCTTAAGATATCTCAACCAAACTCACAGATTACATGTTTGGTACTGTCTCTTACATTCTGACCAAATTTGATCAAAGTGGAATGACTATATCTTATAGCTGCCATAGGAACAATCCGATGAAAAACACCTTTAGTATGAAAAACTTTTTTGTTTCTTATGATATCTCAACCAAACTCACAGATTACATGGTTGGTACTGTCTCTTACATTCTGACCAAATTTGATCAAAGTGGAATGACTATATCTTATAGCTGCCATAGGAACAATCCGATGAAAAACACCTTTAGTATGAAAAACTTTTTTGTTTCTTAAGATATCTCAACCAAACTCGCAGATTGTTTGTTTGGGACTGTCCTTTACATTCTGACCAAATTTGGTCAAAGTGGAATGACTATATCTTATAGCTGCCATAGGAACAATCCGATGAAAAACACCTTTAGTATGAAAAACTTTTTTGTTTCTTAAGATATCTCAACCAAACTCGCAGATTGTTTGTTTGGGACTGTCCTTTACATTCTGACCAAATTTGGTCAAAGTGGAATGACTATATCTTATAGCTGCCATAGGAACAATCCGATGAAAAACACCTTTAGTATGAAAAACTTTTTTGTTTCTTATGATATCTCAACCAAACTCACAGATTACATGGTTGCTACTGTCTCTTACATTCTGACCAAATTTGATCAAAGTGGAATGACTATATCTTATAGCTGCCATATTAACAATCCGATGAAAAACACATTTAGTATGAAAAACTTTTTTGTTTCTTAAGATATCTCAACCAAACTCACAGATTACATGTTTGGTACTGTCTCTTACATTTTGACCAAATTTGGTCAAAGTGGAATGACTATATCTTAAAGCTGCCATAGGAACAATCCGATGAAAAACACCTTTAGTATGAAAAACTTTTTTGTTTCTTATGATATCTCAACCAAACTCACAGATTACATGGTTGGTACTGTCTCTTACATTCTGACCAAATTTGATCAAAGTGGAATGACTATATCTTATAGCTGCCATAGGAACAATCCGATGAAAAACACATTTAGTATGAAAAACTTTTTTGTTTCTTAAGATATCTCAACCAAACTCACAGATTACATGTTTGGTACTGTCTCTTACATTCTGACCAAATTTGATCAAAGTGGAATGACTATATGTTATAGCTGCCATATTAACAATCCGATGAAAAACACATTTAGTATGAAAAACTTTTTTGTTTCTTAAGATATCTCAACCAAACTCACAGATTACATGTTTGGTACTGTCTCTTACATTTTGACCAAATTTGGTCAAAGTGGAATGACTATATCTTAAAGCTGCCATAGGAACAATCCGATGAAAAACACCTTTAGTATGAAAAACTTTTTTGTTTCTTATGATATCTCAACCAAACTCACAGATTACATGGTTGGTACTGTCTCTTACATTCTGACCAAATTTGATCAAAGTGGAATGACTATATCTTATAGCTGCCATAGGAACAATCCGATGAAAAACACATTTAGTATGAAAAACTTTTTTGTTTCTTAAGATATCTCAACCAAACTCACAGATTACATGTTTGGTACTGTCTCTTACATTTTGACCAAATTTGGTCAAAGTGGAATGACTATATCTTAAAGCTGCCATAGGAACAATCCGATGAAAAACACCTTTAGTATGAAAAACTTTTTTGTTTCTTATGATATCTCAACCAAACTCACAGGTTACATGGTTGGTACTGTCTCTTACATTCTGACCAAATTTGATCAAAGTGGAATGACTATATCTTATAGCTGCCATAGGAACAATCCGATGAAAAACACCTTTAGTATGAAAAACTTTTTTGTTTCTTAAGATATCTCAACCAAACTCGCAGATTGTTTGTTTGGGACTGTCCTTTACATTCTGACCAAATTTGGTCAAAGTGGAATGACTATATCTTATAGCTGCCATAGGAACAATCCGATGAAAAACACCTTTAGTATGAAAAACTTTTTTGTTTCTTAAGATATCTCATCCAAACTTGCAGATTGTTTGTTTGATACTGTCTCTAACATACTAACCAAATTTGGTCAAAGTCGGATGACTATATCATATAGCTGTAATAGGAACAATCGGATGCAATCGAAGATATCCTAACAAAACTTTTAGATTAACTCTTCTTGCCAAATTTGACTGATTCGCTTAATTTAGCTTTTTCACGCCATATTTAGCTTTTTCCCGCCAAATTTAGCTTTTTCCCGCCAAATCACCAAGTCCGACTTTTTAGCCAAAGTTCAATTGCAAGGAAAACTAGTGGACGGTGCTACAGTCGAGCATACTCGACTGTCGGAGACCCCGTACTTACTATGGAAAAAAAGTTTTTCATACTAAGACTTGATTTTTGACTGATCGTTCCTATAGTAGCTATATGATATAGTGGTCAGGATGTATGGGACCACTATACATGCATATTCTGTCAGTTTGGTTGAAATATCTCAAACAGCAAAAAAGTTTTCCATACTAAGACTTGATTTTCAACTGATTGTTCCTATGGGAGCTATATGATATAGTGGTCCGATCCAAAATCTAAAACAAACTCGATCAAGTTTGGAGTCTCTAGCTCTTATTGTCTCTGAGATCTAGGCGCTCTTACAGACGGACAGACAGACAGACAGACATGGCTAAATCAACTCGGCTGTTGATGCTGATCAAGAATATATATACTTTATGGGGTCTGCCACGCCTTCTTCTGCCTGTTACGCACTTTTTTTTTGTGACAAAGTTAATAGACACCTGTACTTTTTATAAGTACGGTGTCTAAAAACCTTTGCGGATCATCTGCTAACAAATAATTTTACTATACAAATAAATGACTCTAAAATTTTGAATTGATGCAAATACCAAATTTTTAAAAAATATCAAGATAACACAAAATAAAAGAAATATTATATATAAAAAACAAAATATTAAGAACAAATAAAATGTGGAGCGTGAATTCGAACCCGGGACTCCTAAACATAACGGAGGACAACGCTCTACGCATTGCGCCGCAGACTCTTTTTGGAAATACCCACCTTGTTATAGATTTTATTTTTACTGGACTGTAAGTCAAAGTAATTATTATCAAGTTGTGATTGTTGTCGTTGTTATTGTTTCTGATAACGAATGGCAAATCATCGAGAATTTAGTTGTTTAATATCTTCGCTTCTTTATTAGGAATGTCTATCTTTAAATTTGTGCTTATAATTAAGATTTTCTATTTTGTGGGCGTTTAAGGGGGCGTGGCGAATATATAAAACAACAAGAATATATGTACTTTTAACATTTAAAAAAAAAACTAACTAAACTAAAATAACTGAATTCAAAATATTAAAAAAAAAAAATTTTTTGTCCGTGCCGGAACTCGAACCCGCAACCCGAACTGAGAACTTGTGCAAAAAGCAAATGTTCTAGACACTGCGCCACAGGCGATCTTAAATTATAGGTATATAATTGTAGATTTTGTTGTTACTGGACTGTGAGTCAAATTTAATTGTTATCTAATTGTGATTGTTGTTATTGTTGCTGATAAGGAATGGCAAATCATCGAGAATTTAGTTGTTTAATATCTTCGCTGTTTATTATCCGATCGCGATGAAATTTTCAGCAAATGTGTAGGATAATATTATCTTTGTCTATGCTCAATTAGGAATGTCTATCTTTAAAAATGACCTTATAATTAAGATTTTTCAAGTTTGTGGGCGTTTAAGGGGGCGTGGCCAAAATCTAAAACAAACTCGATATGCGTGCAATATAAACGGACCTACATACCAAGTTTGGAGTCTCTAGCTCTTATAGTCTCTGAGATCTAGGCGATGACACAGACGGACAGACGGACAGACGGACGGACGGACAGACGGACAGACGGACATGGCTATATCGACTCGGCTGTTGATGCTGATCAAGAATATATAGTTTATGGGGTCTGCCACGCCTCCTTCTGCCTGTTACGCACTTTTTTTTTTGTGACAAAGTTAATAGACACCTGTACTTTTTTAAGTACGGTGTCTAAAAATTAAGGCAGCGGACAGCGGAAGCTAAATATTTCCGTTTTTTTTTAGAAAAAATGTTATATTATATAAATTTGTTAAAACGGGCAACTAAATACAATGCTGCGAGCGAAGCGAGCTGGGGGTTGGCGAGCGAAGCGAGCAGGGGGCGTAGCTCCCTAGTATTATATATATTTATAAATATATTTCGATCTTGCTGTAATTGGAATTACAAAATGTTTCATCTGCCGCAAAAAGAATTCACCACTTGCAAGCAGTATCTTTCCACATGCACTGCAAGCAGTGCAAGTAGTGTACATGCAGTAGTATACATGCAGTAGTGTAAAGGTAAAAGTTATACTCAATTAACAGGTAATATCTTGCCTAAACGAATTTTGAGAGATAGGTGTTATATGTCAAAAGACGCGGAATTGAATTGTCTACAACATATTTAAAAGTGAATTCATTTGTAGATTTTTCATAAATTAACAAAAAAAAAATTTTTTTCACCTCTAGCTGTTTACCTTTTTACTTTAAAAAAAAACGTTGAAGGTATGCCTAAGAGCCCTTCAAAATACCTTTTCATCGATATATAGATCATATCTGTAGCTTCTATCGTTTGGATGCTATGAGGGTTTTAATTTTAGGGGTTTTTAGCGATTTCCCGCTAAACTAGCTATTTTTCGAAAAAGTCGTAGAACAAACGTTTATATATTTTTGAGCGGGAACAAGTCCTCATTCAAACATTTAAGCTAAATCAACGCTTTGATACAAACAAACAAACAAACAAACAAACAAACAAACAAACAAACAGACATACTGACTTTTCATCTCATTTTCGAAAGGCGACTAAAAATTTCAACATTAATTATTTTTTGAACCAGTAATCGGATTTCGATGATCGAGGTGTCATTCGACGCGTATTTTTGATTAGAAGAGTAAAAAATTAAAAAATAAATCAAAAACGCCCCAACGGCCCCATTTGCTCCAATAATTTAAATTTTTCCCCTCCCACTTACACCTGCTTATCTCACGAACCAGGTGAGTTTCCAAAAGTCTTAGTATGCACATTTGTAAGTTAAATTGATACCTTTCGATCGGTATATAACTCGACCCGATCGGACGGTCATAGCAAATTTTCCATTCTTCCTGTGTATATATGCTAGTCGCTTTCGCACCCTTCGTGCTGCTTTCGTCACTAGCGCGGACTGCCGTCCGCAGTGATTATTATTAATATTATTATTATTACATTTTATTATTACTATTATTTTTTTTCAGCGCATAATTGAATCGTATGTGGAAAAGCGTCAGGGTACTACCTATGGTCCTCCGAATCAACGATCCATGACAGTATTTATTGACGATATTAATATGCCAGTAATCAATGAGTGGGGGGACCAAATTACTAATGAGATCGTACGTCAAATGATTGAACAACGTGGATTTTATTCATTAGACCGGCCAGGGGATTTTTCCATTATAATGGATATTCAAATGCTTTCGGCAATGATACATCCAGGAGGTGGTCGAAATGATATTCCAAATCGCCTAAAGCGACATTTGTCCATATTTAATTGTACTTTACCAAGTAATAACTCCATAGATCAAATTTTTAAAAGCATTGGAGTTGGTTATTTTTCCCCAAATCGATTTAATGATTCTATTGTTAAGATAATACCTCTTCTGGTCCCACTGACTCGTACTTTCTGGCAAAATGTGAAAATTAAAATGCTGCCTACACCTGCCAACTTTCACTATGTTTTTAACTTGCGTGACCTTTCGCGTATTTGGGAAGGCATCCTTAAGGTTAAAAGCGAAGAATGTAACACAGTAGAACAAGTACTTAAGTTATGGACTCACGAGTGTACCCGAGTTATAGCTGATCGCTTCACTCAAGAAAGAGATAAAGTATGGTTTTTATCTAGAATGCAAATTGATGCAGAATCCATTCTTGAGGAAGCTTTTGAGTATTATCCTGAGGATGCGACATATTGGGTAGATTTTTTACGGGACGCGCCTGAAGTAATGGACGATGACGACGAAGATATTTCTATTGAACCTCCAAAGATTTATGAAGAAATACCGAGGTACGTGATAATTTATTTGTTAATAAATTTAACAGACATTATTTCTTTATGTTTAGCTTTGATTTTGTTAAAAATAAAGTGTTATTCTTTATGGAGCAATTTAACGAATATATTCGTGGCTATAATATGGATCTTGTATTTTTTTCTGATGCTCTTAAACATTTAATGATAATTTCTCGCATACTGAGTAACCCTCGTGGTAATGCACTGCTTGTCGGAGTGGGTGGCTCTGGTAAACAAAGTTTGACCCGTTTGGCTTCATTTATTGCAGGCTATAAGTTTTTCCAAATTACGTTGACGCGGTCTTATAACACTGGAAACTTAACAGATGACCTTAAATATATGTATCGAACTTCTGGATTAGATGGCAGTGGTATGACCTTTATATTTACAGATAATGAAATTAAAGAAGAGTCATTTTTAGAATTTATAAATAACATATTGAGCTCTGGAGAAATAGCTAATCTATTTGCTAAGGATGAAATGGATGAAATTTATAATGAGCTCATTCCAATCATGAAAAAATCTCAGCCACGAAGACCTCCATCTCAAGAAAATTTATATGACTTTTTTATAACTCGTGCACGCTCAAATTTGCATATAGCCTTATGTTTTTCACCAGTAAGCTAAATATTTGCTAGCCAATAACATATTTAATAACCTTTTTTATTTTAAGGTAGGAGAAAAATTCCGTATGCGGTCACTTAAGTTTCCGGGTCTTATTTCTGGGTGTATAATTGACTGGTTTCAGAAGTGGCCTGTTGATGCATGTATAGCTGTCTCTCGCCATTATCTTGGTGAACTCGAACTGGTTTGCAGTGACAAAGTTAAAAATAACGTTGTTGATATAATGAGCTCAATCCACGAGTCGGTGCAAGACGCTTCTATAATGTATTATGATCGTTTTCGCCGTCTTACCTTTGTGACACCCAAGTCTTTGATATCATTCTTGGAAAGCTACAAAATTCTTTATAAACAAAAACAGAACCATATTGTTATTATGTCGGAACGTATGAGCTCAGGCTTAGACAAACTAGATGAGGCAGGTGCTTCAGTATCAGTACTTAAAAAAGATTTAATTGAAATGAACAAAGTGATTGCCTTAGCTACTGCGGAAGCTGAAGAAGTATTGGCTACAGTAGAGCAATCCAAAGCAGGTGCAGAAATAGTTAAAGTTGAGGTGGCACAAAAAAAGGGTTCAGCAGAAGTTCTTGTAAAAAATATTTCAGCTGTAAAGCATGTGGCTGAAGCTAAGTTGGAGAAAGCGCTTCCTGCATTAGAGGAAGCCGAAGCGGCATTAAAGACAATTAAGGCGGCAGATATTGCTACTGTTCGCAAACTTGGAAAACCGCCTTACCTCATTACATTGATAATGGATTGCGTATGTATATTATTTCGTCGCCAAATTAAACCCATTCGTCCAGATACAGAAAAAGCATTTATACAAAGCTCATGGGATGAGTCGTTAAAAGTAATGTCAGACACAAGTTTTCTTAGAAAGATCGTAGAATATCCAACGGATTTGATAAATGCTGAAATGGTTGATTTGATGATTCCCTACTTTCACTATCCGTAAGTCATTTAATTCTAAAATTATAATCTATTCATAAGTTATGACTTTAAATTTAAATTTAAATGGTAATATTGTCTGTTCTTGTCATTCGTTTTAGTGCTGGGTATGATCTCAGCGGTTTTCCGGTTGTTAGGAAAAGTGGTTGGGGCTATTGCATAATTTATTATGTGCGGTATGTGTCCTAGTGTTAGTGGAAGTAGTATTTTTACTATCTTTCGACTAATTTCGAACAATTCCAATTTCATTTCACTTAAGTTTTAAGAACATTGACTAAAACTAATCTCTGCGCCTGCTGTCCGTGCTAGTGACGGAAACAGTGACGAAGGAAGGGTACGAAAGACGACTGGAAAATTTGCTATGACTGCCAGATCAGGTCGAGTTGTATACCGATCGAAAGGTATCGATTCATCTAAAAAATGTACATACTAAGACTTTTGAAAACTCAACTAGTTCGTGAGATAAACAGGTGTTAGTGAAAGCGACAAAATTAAATCGATTGGAGCAAATTGAACCTTTTGAAATTTTTTTGGTTCAAAAGTTTATTTATTTTCAAATTTTTAGCGGCCTTCCGAAAATGAGATGAAAAGTCAGTCTGTCTGTTTGTTTGTTTGGTTCAAATCGTTGAAATATCTTAAATCGGTGAATGAGGACTTGTTCACGCTTAAATATATAGAAACGTTAGTTCTACGAATTTTTCGAAAATTCGCTAGTTTAGCGGGAAATCGCTAAAAACCGCTGAAATTGAAACCAGTGTTACCAACTTTTGTTTGAAAAAAAGCTGTTTTTGACGGGAGGAACGATGAAAAAAAGCTGAAAAATTAATTAAAAAAGCCATAAAAAAGGCTAGTTTTTAAATTCATTTATTTCTGTATTTTTTCCCGAAAAGGGAAGATTGAGCGCACAACAACAGTTGTTCATAAAGTAATTGAGCCATTTGAGCATCTGATGATCTTTTATTCATAAGATGTGAATAATTTCATCAATGCTGTCCTCATTCTCCTGATTTTCATTATCTTCTGATAATCCCGTTCCTATCATCCGCAGGAATTTATTGGGAAGCTTATGTAGCAGCACTTTTCGAGTCTGTGCAAGCCATATCAGTAAATTCATAACAAAGTAAATTATTTTTATTTTAAGTAGCAAACAATTAATCCAATTTCTCAATATTCCCAAGTGTAGTTTTTTTTCGCAGTTTTGACTAGGTTAGGTTAGGTTAGGTTAGGGCGGGTGTCTTGAAGACGCACTTAGGCCCAGATTGGCCCATTGTGATCCCGCGGATCTAGGATCCTTTCCGCCTACACGGGAACCTGCTTTGACTTAGAAAGGAGTCCAGTTTGATGACTGAACGAATTGAGCAATTTTGCGTGGTGGTATGTCGGCTAGGTCGCCTAAGCCTGCCAGGAAGGGTTTACCTAGAGTGCGGAGTCTTCTGCTCATTAGAGCTGGGCAGGAGCAGAAGAAGTGCTCCGGGGATTCTTCCTCCTCTTCATCTCTGCAACTCCTGCAGAAATCGTTGTATGGGGAGTTCATCCTTTGGGCATGAATGCCTATTAGCCAATGGCCGGTCAGGGATCGAATGACAAGAGAGCATTCTACTCTGCTCAGACTACATAAGGCGTCAGTTCGGGCCTTAACTATGTGGGGCCAGGTTTGTCGGGCCACACGCCCCACCAAACTGTTTTGCCAGCATAATGTACTTTTAAGGTTTGATTGAGTGTGGAGCATGAGTTTGCAGGTCGCTAAGGGCATACTAATATCCTCTTTGTCTGGAAGGAGGATTTCAGTAGTGCCCTGTCTAGCTAACTCGTCAGCTATGCAGTTGCCTGGGATATCCTGGTGTCCAGGTACCCAAATGAGGCAGATGTCAAAATGCTCAGCCATCTCGTGCAGAGATTTGCGGCATTTCGAGACTGAGAGCGACTTTGTGGTAGTCGCCGCTATTGACTTGATAGCCGCTTGGCTATCACTATAGATGTTTATGGTGCCTGAAGTGGCATGCGATCTTTTTAGGGTGATTAACGCTTCATTTATTGCTAGAATTTCGGCCTGGAAAACACTACAGTGGTCAGGTAACCTGAATGAGTGATTTATACCAAGTTGCTGAGAGAAAACTCCTCCTCCTACCTGATTGTTCAGCTTAGAGCCATCAGTGTAGAAAGATAGAGCGCCGGGTTTACCCGGGGGTTCAAATGCCCATTCCTCCCTGCGAGGGATGAGTGTACGGAACGGAGTTATCATATGCTCGGTCGGCATACAGTAATCCGTTTTAGGTGGGATGTCTTTGTTTAGAAGAATGGAGGAGTGACCTGTAAGATGGTCATTCCAATAGTCAAGGTCTCTGAGTCGGATAGCTGCTAAGGTGGAAAATTCTACACTTATTTGTCGGATTGGTGGTAAATTGAGAATGGCGTCGAGGGCTTCACTAGGTGTAGTTTTCATGGCACCTGTGATGCAGACTTCCGCCATTCTTTGTATTTTGTTTAGCTGTTTTGTAGTGGATGCCTTTGATAGGGCAGGCCACCAAACTAGAATCCCGTATAATAGGATAGGTCTGACTATAGCTGTGTATAGCCATCGGACAATATATGGGGACATGCCCCATTTAATGCCTATTGCTTTCCTGCAGGTGTATAGCGCGATTGTCGCTTTCCTACATCTTTCATGTATGTTGAGTTTCCAATTCAATTTCCTGTCAAGTACTAGTCCCAGGTATCTAGCACTTTCACTGAAGGTTAGAATGGAATTTTTAAGATTTGGTGGGACAAGAGTGGGAATCTTGTATCGTCTTGAAAAAAGAACAAGTTCCGTTTTATCGGGGTTTACCCCTAGGCCGCATTTGTCGGCCCAGGTGGCCAACCTATTTAGTTTGACCGTCATAAGGTCACATAAGGTCTGGGGATATTTTCCAGTGAAGATAACTGCAACGTCGTCCGCGTAGGCTACTATCTGACAGCCACCTCCTTCTATGTCACAGAGTAGTTGGTTTACTACGATGTTCCACAGGAGTGGAGAGAGCACTCCCCCTTGGGGGGTTCCTCTGCTAACGTACCTGGTTAGAGTCGAAGAGCCAAGTGTAGATGTCACAGCCCTGCTTGTCAGCAACTGGTTGATCAGTCTCACTAGCCGGCTTTCGATCCCCAGGTCCGTCAGTGCTTCAGTAATTGCTTGCGGGAAAACGTTGTTAAAAGCTCCCTCAATGTCGAGGAAGGCAATGAGTGTGAATTCTTTGAGAGAGAGAGATTTCTCAATAGTGGCAATAACGGAGTGAAGAGCTGTTTCTGTAGATCTTCCCTTCCTGTAAGCATGCTGTGAGTTTGAGATGAGGCCGCTGGGGATGGAGGCCCTTAAGTGAAGGGAGAGGATACGCTCGAAGGTTTTGAGCAGAAAAGATGTCAGACTTATAGGTCTGAAATCCTTGGGCGTGATATGAGAAGCTTTTCCGGCCTTGGGAATGAAGACCACTTTCGAATATCTCCAGGGTTCTGGAATCTGGCCAGTCCCGAGGATTTCAAGGAAGATTGCTTGTAGCCAGTTAATGGCAATATTACCAGCGTATTGAAGATGCGCAGGTGCTATACCATCTGGTCCTGGTGATTTAAACGGTTTGAAACTGTTTATCGCCCAGTTGATGTTATTTGCACTGAAAAGTGAGGTGTTCAGAGGCACCTTAGTCAAACATTGCTGATTGTGAGTGGCCTGTTGGGAGCATCCGGGAAAGTGCTTTGTCAAAAGAGCTTCCAGTGATTCTTCACTAGAAGTTGTCCATGTGCCATTTTCTCTCTTTAGGTAACCTAGAGACGGGGTTGATTTAGAAAGAATCTTCCGAAGTCTGGCTGCTTCAGATGTTGATTCAATTTCGGAACAAAAGGAGTGCCAGGAGGATCTCTTGGCTCGTCTGATTTCTTTTTTATAAGTGGCTAGTTGCGTTTTATAGTTCAGCCATGCTTCCTCCAGGTTTGAAGCTTTGGCTTGATGAAAAAGGGTTCTACTGCTCTTACGAAGATCGTTGAGGTTATGGGTCCACCAAGGTGGCTTTTTCCTGCCTTTTGGTCTACTGACGGGACAGGATGCTTTGCACGCTGATTTGCATGCAGCGGTGAAGGTTTGAATTAAGTTATAAAGGCGCGCCTTTGAGTGTGGCCCCTCCGGTGCTGCCTCTGGAATGGCCTTTCTGAGAAGGGTTTGATATTTGGTCCAATTTGTTTTCCTTAGATTTGTGAACTGAGATGGTTTTGGGGGCTTGAGATCGAGTACGAACTCAATATACCTATGATCTGAGAAGGAATGCTCGTCTGAGACTTTCCACTCTTTGGTTAAGTCGTATAAGGAATGGGACGCGAGTGTCAGGTCAATGACCTCTTTTCTGTCCTTGATAATGAATGTTGGTTCATTTCCCCGGTTTAGTATTTCCAGGTTAGTATTAAGGATGTAGTCTAGAAGTAACTCACCCCGTGCGTTGATGTTTGAGCTCCCCCATTGCGTGTGGTGGGCATTTGCATCGCATCCTACTATGAGGCCGATTTTGTTCCTCACGCAGTCGCTTATCAGGCTTTGCGTAATGTTTTCGGGAAAGGGACCCTCCTGGTCATACGCCATGTAACTAGCCAGTAGCCTGATTGGAGCAGGCTGGAGCTCCAGGCTTATTGCTGTATTATCTTCATTACTGAAATTGTGGAGCATGAATACACTTAAGTGCTTTCGAGCAAGAATGCAAGTTCTAATGTTACCTTGTACGTTAGCTACAAACAACTTGTAGTCAGCTGAGCCCAGTCCAGAAACCTTGCCACCCACCATCCAAGGTTCCTGGATCAGGGCTATATCGGCTCCGCCTCCAGCCAGGCGAAGCAGAAGGGCCGCAGAGGCCGCCTTACAGTGGTGGAGGTTTATCTGCAGAATCTTTAGAGACATCTGTAGACATACCATCCACCACTGTAACATTGGCATCCTCGTCATCGGATGCGATGTCTGAAGTGACCTCCAGGTCACCTGTCTGCCACAACTTTCTGAGGTCCCTTGTTAGGGAGGACGCGTCAGATGTGTAACCGTCCACATCTGGACGCTCCGGGGCTTCAAGCTCTGCGGCGATGTCCTCCACGACTGGCTTGTCGGAGGGAGCACCGCTTACCGCTGCGTCTGATTTGTAGACGCGGATGAAGACGGAGCTAAAACCAAAGTTAAGCTCCCCTCCAGCCGCGTCAATTGGAGCCAACGATTCTTTGTTAAGAGTGATGACTGCTTGATGGGTAGGCCCCGGCGATTCTTCAATTTTGACCACTCGCCAGTCGTGAGTGGGCAAACTGGGGTTGCATCTTTGCAACATTTTGAGCAACTGTTCGGGCTCCTTGATTGTGGACGGGATCCACATCCTCGCCCGTGGTCGGACTGGGATCTCCTCCCAGTCAACGGCTGCCAACTTGGCACCTTGATAGACCTCGCCTACGGAGGCTACGGCTGCTTTGTATAGCTCTGCCGACCTGTTGTCGTCACAGGCTATCACCTTGACATTCCCCTGATACCACCCTACGTCTTTACATACGGGGGGTGGCCCAGGCTCCTTCTCCAGCAACTGGAAACATTGGGTAGCTAGCGCAGACTCAACCCACTTCCACTGACTTCTGGGGATTCTCCCGTCCGGATTGCCTCGGTCGAGGACCCCAATAAGGATCCTTTCCTTAGCAATCTGGGCGAAGGATCTGCCCGGTTGGACTCGTGGTTTCTTGGCGCTCTGTGTGGGAACTTCTTGAGAGCGCTGCCTCTTGGCCGCTGCAAGCGCTCTTGATGACTGTTGCCAGTTGGGTATGACGCTGTTGGCCCACTCTACCTTTCTCAGCCAGTCGGCTGACAGGTTGGATCCTGCGTTGTTATAGTGGCGCTGGAGAATGTCTCCAGCGCTTCGCCTCTCCGTAAAGGAGAACTTCTTTTTGGTACCGGCTGTGGAAGCTTCTCCCGCCGTCCCTGCACCAGCTGGAGTCTCGGCTGCGCTTTTAGCGCTCTGCTTTGACTCCGAGGTGATTGGGGGCGTTAGGATGACTCCCTCTACCCCAAGGCCCGGGTGAAAAACGGGTTTACTTGGACCGGCACCATTTGCTTGATCGGTTGGCATGGTGACCATCTCCGATGTAGCGTTTTTAGTAAGATCGGCTGGCATGGTGACCATCTCCGATGCTACAGTTGCGCTTTGGCCCGACTTGGAAGTCGATGCCGCCGCTAGTGTTGGCTTTTTAAGAGAGCCACTCTTGACATTTGGAATGCCTTTTTGTTTTTTAGGATAAGTATTAGTGTTTAAGTTTGACATGTTAAGGTCCCACGAGTTGCGGAGAAAGGGTGGTCCGCCTGCACAGAGATCCGCTATGTGCAGGTAAGGCTGGTTAGTTCGGAGGGCGCCAGGTATCCGAACGCTCCGTTTGAGACTGAGCTATTTTTGGGGAGGGCCCCCAGCCAGGTTGACTCTCGGCACGGGTCGCTTTACACCTTAGTCCGGCCCTCTTTACCTCAGACCATGACAAGTGTCACCAAGCACATAGTAAGGCTATTTAGGAGCCATACTAAGTGCAGGAAAACAGAAGTCTTGGCTAACACCAGTTCTGAGTGAACCATTGGAGTGTTATTTCCAGTCGGCACCCTCGTGGAGGGTTCAGTCGAGGATTTTGCCGATTAGCAAACAATTAATCCAATTTCTCAATATTCCCAAGTGTAGTTTTTTTTCGCAGTTTTGACTATACAAGATTGACTTTGCTAAATATGCGCTCCACTTCGGTGTTGGACCAAAGCAACGATAACATATCAATGGCTACCTTAGCCAGGTCTGCAAGAGTATTGTTGCTCACAGAATCCTTATAGAAATTGACTTCCATCCATATTTTTGTAGTGCTGTCATTATTTTGCCATTTCACGAAGTGAATTTGTTGTATTGCCTTTTAATTTGCCCTATATTTGGGCTTTTACCAAAAAAATCTGGAAAAAAGCCATTTCCAAAAAAAAAAAAAGCCAGAATTCCCGCTGCCCGCAGTTTGCATATTTTTCTAGCAAATGGCCTTTGAAAACAGCCAGATTTGACGGGAAAAAAGCGACTCTGGCAACACTGATTGAAACCCCCATAGCATCCAAACGATAAAAGCTACAGATGTGATCTACGACTGTTTGCAAAAAGTGTTTTTTTCATGAGTTGGCAGCACTGTTAATAACATCTGGCCCAAATTTCATGTGAATTTCATTATCAGTAATATATTAACGCTTGTGTTTACCAAACGACCAAGAGTGTATTTTTCGATTTTGGTGCAAAAAACGCTCAATTTCATGGAAAAAGCCCCTCGTGGAAGTGTTTGAAACAATGTTTTCTGACTCTCAGGATAAGATGAAAAGCATTATTCCGGGCGATGAGACTTGGATCTACTCTAACGATATGGATATTACCGATCAATCGAGCGAATATCGACTAAAGGTGAGCCAAGACCGAAAAATCGCGTCAAATTCGCTCAAAAATCAAGGTCATGATGACAGTTTTTTTCGATTTTCGTAGTGTGGTGCACTATGAATTAGAGGTGGAAAACTATCGATAGCACTATTGACACTATCGATGGTTGGGTGCTATCGAGCTACCATCACCACCCACTTTCAATAGTTCCCGAATTACTATCGATAGTTTGAAAATTGCTAAAAATTAGTATTTTAACCCCTTTTTCCTCATTTTCATACAAAAAGTGGCTTGCTAGCAATTTTCCAAAATCATAAAAAATACTAGCGAAGAGATTTTTGAAAATTTCCTTTTACAGTCACTCTTAAAAATGTTTTAAGAATCTTTTTGCATCAAAACAAAGTTCAAAAAGGACTAGTTTACAATAATTCAAAATTTTTAATAGGTACTTAATGGGTTAAGGAAAGTTTTCCAAATGCATATAAAAAGTGTTTCTTGACAAACTGTATGTATTTTTTGTGTCCGGGATTCCATCTATCTGCTGTAGCAAAGCGATCAGGTGTCGCGCTGAAAAATCTTTTGCATGCCCTTTGCAAGCTTTTAATAGTGTCTGCAATAGTGTCGCGGTATTATAATTTCGAGATAGTTATTTTTTTTTCATGAGTTGGCAGCACTGTTAATAACATCTGGGCCAAATTTCATGTGAATGTCATTATCAGTAATATATTTACGATTAGTTTTGTACGACGCCAACTGTGCATTTTTCGATTTTGGTGCAAAAAACGCTCAATTTCATGGAAAAAAGCCCCGCGTGGAAGTGTTTGAAACAATGTTTTCTGACTCTCAGGATAAGATGAAACGCATTATTCCGGGCGATGAGACTTGGATCTACGCTAACGATATGGATACTACCGATCAATCGAGCGAATATCGACTAAAGGTGAGCCAAGACCGAAAAATCGCGTCAAATTTGCTCAAAATCAAGGTCTGATGACAGTTTTTTCGATTTTCGTGGTGTGGTGCACTATGAATTCCTTCCACCTCGCCAAATTGTTAAAAAGGAATATTATTTGATCGTTATGCGTCGTTTACGTGAAGCAATTCGTCTAAAAAGACCAGGACTCATTTTCGGAAGGCGACTAAAAATTTCAAAATATATTTTTTTTGGACCAGTGGGTGGATTTTGATAATCAAGGTGTCATTCGACGCGAATTTTTGATATAAATTGTAAAAAATGAACCGAAAATTCAAAAAGGCTCCATCGGCCCCATTTCCTCCAATCATTTAAATTTTGCTCCTCCCACTTACACCTGTTTTTCTCACGAACTAGATGAGTTTCTTAAAGTCTTATGCACATTTGTAAGTTAAATTGATACCTTTCGATCGGTATATAACTCGACCCGATCGGACGGTCATAGCAAATTTTCCATTCTTCCTGCTTCTATATGCTAGTCACCCTTCGTGCTGCTTTCGTCACTAGCGCGGACTGCCGTCCGCAATGATGATACAAAAAATTTTACCGATGGGCTTGGAAGATATTACCTGTTAACAGAATATATACGTGTTACTTAGAATTAGAATAGGACAGCAGCAACAAAGGGTAGTATCTATACACATATCTTATAAAAAGACCTCTTTAAGAGGTAAAAGTCTAGTGACGAAAATATTTTCATGCCCCAAAATTTCTCATATTCAATTTTGTGACGAAAAATATTAAATTTTACACATGATTTATTAAAAAAAATGTTTGTCACTGGCACTGTTTATTGTTTGTACCAGCCAAAACAAACTGTCTGGCAACACTGGTTCCCTTTACTAACACACATGCAAACACGCCATGCGCAAAGTCTATCAGCACTCTCAAACTCTGGCTGCTTTGACACTTTTTTACTGCTGTCCTTTTCCAATTCAAAGTAAAACGTATCTTATAAAAAAAACCTCTTAACGAGGTAGAAGTCTAGTGACGAAAACATTTTCATGCCCCAAAATTTGAGATATCCAATTTTTTGACGAATAATATTAAGCTTTACATATAAATTTAAAAAAAAATAATTTTTTTCGCTTGGCACTCCGCAAAAAAGTAATATTTAATAGGTATGAAGAATTTAGAGCAATGTGCCGAGCTACAACAATTTTTTTTTAATAATCAGGGACCGTAATCATTATAAGATGTATTATAAAAATTACATTTTATTGATTATATTTTAATTTTTAATTTTTTTTCTTAATGATGATCATTATTTTTGAGTAATTTTATAAAACTCATTTTTTTTTATCGGAGTACGATAACCCATTCAAACTTGCATCAAAACATGAAAAAACAGTGTTAAATTATTAAATAGATATTAATAATGATATTTATTCCGCTTAAAAAAAACTTAATGTTTATTTTTATTATTGATGTAAATATATATATTTTTATTGATTGAATCGACGAGTCGTTGAACCAAATAACAGCTTCCGATCGGTAATTGCTGTTTTGTATTAATAACAAATATAAGATTAGAAAGGTACTCATAAAAGGAACTGACGTTGTCCAACACTGTCATTCAACTCGTTGACAGCCAAAATTATCAAGCAATATACGCCGTTAAAAATATATTAATCATCCGAACTAAGCTTGATCGCTTTATAAGATGGGTCGCAAACGTAATTATCTTGTGCGTAATTTTTTACATTCAACGTAGAAAACAATGTTTCGAAGTGTAAGATATGCAAAGGGACTTTCAGTGGCAACTACTTATGTAATTTAAAGCGGCATTTATAAGAGACGCATTAAACTGAAAACAGTAAAGTGGCTGAAGCAAATGAAACTAAAGTGCCTGAAAAGAAAAAGAAGTTTTCGGTGGTAATGCGGCAAGTGGAAGTAAAGAATGCTTGTATAGACCTGGTGACCGCAGCAAAACTTCCGTTGGCTATACTGGACTCCAAAGGCTTTAAGACGTTAACAGCTAAAATATTTAGTGCCTAGCTCAAGTAACGCATCAACATCGGTTGATTCAGAAAATATCTTGCTTTCGCAAACCTCCAACACCACCTCTCTGCTAAACGAATTCTTGCAGACCATTGAAGTATCTCCTGATGATGAAGCTGAAGATGGTGGACCAACTGCAGAAATCAAGAAGGCGAATGCTGAAATTGACTGCTATATCCCATAGCCAATTTGCTTGACCTCCAATATTATGAAGTATTGGGAGGAAAAGAAATTCATGTATCCAGCTTTATACCAGCTGGCTAATGTGGTACACTCAGTTCCAGCAACACAAGTTAGTGTTGAACGATTTTTTTCGGCCTTAAAAATGATGCTCACCGATCAGAGATGTAACCTCGGTGACGAGTCTTTGGCCAAATTGTTATTTGTAAAATTAAATATTCATTAAAAAAATAATAAAATCTAAAGCTAGTAGTATATAAATGCGGCTTCCAGCACAAATTGGGGGTGGGGGTGATTAATGGGTCATAAAATTTAATTGCTTTTTTAATTAAAAAGGGTCAAAAGTCATAAAAAGATCATTAAAAAAGGGTCAAAAGTCATAAAAAGATCATTAAAAAAGGGTCAAATGTCATAAAAGATCATTAAGAAAGGGTCAAAAGTCATTAATTTTTATTGATTTTGTCATTAATTTTTATTGATTTGTCTGATTGATCGATAAAAAAGGTCAAAAGCGTGGGAAAAGGGTTAGAATGTGTAGTGGGTGGGGGAGTGAGGGGGTTCAACTGATCTCTAATTGGTCATAATGACCCCCTACTCCCTAATTAAGCGGTTATATTGACCCCCTACACCCTAATTATCCGATCATAATGACCCCCACTCCCCCAATTAAGCGATCATAAATGTCCCCCTACTCCCTAATTAAGTGATCATAAATGATGACCCTAATGAAGCGGTCATAAATATCCCTAATAAAGTGGTCATAAGAGAAAAGGTCAGAATGTGTGGACTGTTGTGACAGATACATTGATTGTTCGATCAACTAATTAACCAATTGAGTTTGGCTGAGGCAGGCACGGGGCAGGCACGGGACAGGCACGGGACAGACACGGGACAGACATGGGGTAGGCACAGGTACAGTGTAGGCAGTTCAGGTAAGAACTGATAGAGCTGTTGATGATGTGATTAGGCACGAGCTGTAGGAAAATTTTCTATCAATGACAACAAAAAGAAAATTGATAATTGTTTTTGAATAAAGTGATTTAACTTGTCTTGTCCTTAAGAAAATGCACCTTAGAATGTATGATACCGAAGGTATAAATGTGGGAGCTTTATTCTTAGACTTTTCAGTTAGAACATATCAGTGAAGTGAAAAGTGTAAAGAACCGACCGTCAACACCAACTTCAGAAAATATCAAGGACAGCTCGAGGATCAACAGATTTCATCAGCCCAAGACAGCTCAACAACAGCTAAAAAACAGCTCAACAACAGCTAAAAACAGCTCAACAACAGCTAAACACAGCTCAACAACAGCTAAAAACAGCTCAACAACAGCTTTAAACAGCTCAACAACAGCTAAAAACAGCTCAACAACAGTAGCAGATACATAACACCATCAACAGATCAACACCATCCGATGAACAAGGAAAAACTCACCACCAACAACAATGAATACTCAAAGAACAAATTATTGCCCCTCGTGCCAGAACTACCTGCCATTAAGTGTTCAATGGAAACACCATGTTCGCACCGAAAGGCATAAGATGAATGCGATTGAGCCGGTAGATAGTCGGATCAAAAAGATTTCACAGGGATTCAAGGGGCGAATCCTTCATTATATGTATTTGAATGATGGAGCGGAACTTAGAATCCCTAAAGAATTTTTAAATGAAGCAGGTAATGCATTTATTCCTCACTTGATACGTGTACTACAGAGCTATGATTCAGTGAAAGTAAATTTCGAACTTTTCGCTGAATACGTGCTTTTAAAAGAAAATGAGTCATTGATTGAAATAAAGTCATTCCAAAGCCGAATGGAAATCGCCTACACCAGTAGTGATTTATATCAATTATTTGAAGAGCACTCAAAACAAATAATTGCTAAAATGGAAGAGTTCCAGGAAAAGGATAGTGGATGGGCTCTGTTTGGTATAAAGCATTTGGAAATAAATGTAAACCAGTATAGACCCATACGTGGTTCTTCATTCATCGCATTACCAAAGAAACTGAGTAACAAAGGAGCAATAATAAATGTTCAGAACAATGACCAATACTGTTTCAAATGGACATTACTCTCGGCATTGAAGATTATAAAAAATCCTCAAAGATGTACTAGCTACAATGTGAGGATCACAGATGATAAAATCAAAGTGTCAAATGATTTGACATTAGATTTTACTGGATTACAATTCCCCCTAAAGATAAAGGATATTCGGATATTCATCAATCATAACCCACAAGTGAGCATCAACGTTTTCGGATATGATGAAGAGAGTGGGAATATAATTGGACCCCTATTCCACTCACAATTTGAGCAACAGTTACATGTAAATATGTTATTCCTAGAAGAGGGGGTAAATGCTCATTACACGTGGATTAAAAATATCTCTCGGTAAGTATTTTACTTCATTTAATAGTGATTTATTACATACTATTTACTTGTGAATGACTTTTTACACCCGTTACTTATTAAAAATAAGTAAAAGGGGATATTGTATTCGTTGCAATGTATGTAACAGGGAGAAGGAAGCATCTCCGACCCTATAAAGTATATATATTCTTGATCAGCATCAACAGCCGAGTCGATATAGCCATGTCCGTCTGTCCGTCCGTCCGTCTGTCCGTCTGTGTGAGCGCCTAGATCTCAGAGACTATAAGAGCTAGAGCAACCAAATTTTGCACACAGATTTCTATAAACCCCACGCAGGTCAAGTTTGTTTCAAAATTTTGCCACGCCCCTTTCCGCCTCCGTAAATCGCGAAAATCCACCACACGCACAGTTTTCAAAATATTAGGTTTTTTTAAACGGTGAACGTTAGCTATTATTATTACCTATCATCCTACTAAATGCCAACAAGATCGGACAAAGATAAAGGTGGTACTGGCTGATTAAAGCTTTTAAGCAATAAAAGTGCCTAAAAGCATGCAATAAAAACAAAAGTTTAATTTATTTAGGTAAGTAACGGGTATCCTATAGTCGGGAGCTCGACTATAGCCTTTCCCACTTGTTTTTTTTAGACACCGTACTTATAAAAAGTACAGGTGTCTATTAACTTTGTCACAAAAAAAAAGTGCGTAACAGGCAGAAGGAGGCGTGGCAGACCCCATAAAGTATATATATTCTTGATCAGCATCAACAGCCGAGTTGATTTAGCCATGTCTGTCTGTCTGTCTGTCCGTCTGTAAGAGCGCCTAGATCTCAGAGACAATAAGAGCTAGAGACTCCAAACTTGGTATGTAGGTTCGTCTATATTGCAAGCAGATCGAGTTTGTTTTAGATTTTGGATCGGACCACTATATCATATAGCTCCCATAGGAACAATCAGTTGAAAATCAAGTCTTAGTATGGAAAACTTTTTTGCTGTTTGAGATATTTCAACCAAACTGACAGAATATGCATGTATAGTGGTCCCATACATCCTGACCACTATATCATATAGCTACCGTAGGAACGATCAGTCAAAAATCAAGTCTTAGTATGAAAAACTTTTTTTCCATAGTAAGTACGGGGTCTCCGACAGTCGAGTATGCTCGACTGTAGCACCGTCCACTAGTTTAAGATTAATATCATCACAAATTGGGAATCCGAAGAGGAAGCAATGGTTCTGCAATATATGTCTCAACTTTCGTCCATTCGTGCATTGAGACATAAGGAACTGTGTAATGGGAAAGTTTCTACACTACCCATTACAAATGAAGCAACAATAAAATTCACTCAACACCATCACCAACTACAGGTCCCGTTTGTAGTGTATGCAGATTTTGAATGTATTCTTCAACCGAAGAATAAAGAAGTGAGTTCTACATTAGTTAATATTAATTAACATATATTAATAGCATATGCATATTACATAAAGTGTGCATTTGATAGTAGATTAGATCTTATAAAAAAACCTCTTATGAGGTAAAAGTCTAGTGACGAAAACATTTTCATGCCCCAAAATTTCAGATACCCAATTTTGTGACGAAAAATATTAAATTTTACACATGAATTCTTAAACAAAAATGTATGTCACTGACACTGCGCTAAAAAATACTATTTATTAGATATGAAAAATTAAGCGCAATGTGCCCAGTGACAAAAATTTTTGTTTAATAAGGCATGGTTGGGCAATGTCACAAGCCCTACCATATAATGGGTTTAAGTGGTTGTCTTTTACAGACATAGAACGTCTCAATGTTGCTAATATACCTATTGATGCTGAGTATGGATATATTTTAGAAGTAGACTTAGATTATCCATACAATATTCATGATCATCATAATGATCTTCCTTTTTGTCCGACTATCAAATTACCAACAAAGACGGCAAAAGTAGAAAAACTAGTTGCTGACCTTGGTAATAAAAGAAATTATGTTATCCATTACAGAACATTACAACAATGTTTGAATAATGGATTACAGTTGAAGAAAATTCATAGGGGACTATGTTTGAAACAAAAAGCTTGGCTTAAGACTTACATCGATTTGAATGTGTTGCATAGAACGAATGCAAAAAATTCATTCGAGAAAGATTTCTTCAAATTGTTGAATAATGCAGTCTATGGTAAAACCATGGAAAATGTAGAGAAAAGGGTGGACGTAAGATTAGTCACTGAGTGGGATCCACCACAAACGTTAACGACAGGTCGCAAAAGACTCTGTGCTAGAGCATTAATTGCTAAAACCAACTTTCACAGCTCAACAAAAATAAATGATAATTTTTATGCAATACAAATGAAAAGATTAAAAAATCTTTTAAATAAACCCATGTATTTAGGTTTCAGTGTTCTAGATATATCAAAGTGGAAAATGTATGATTTTCATTATAGCTACATGAAACCAAAGTTTAAAGAAAATATAACGTTATATTATATGGATACAGACTCTTTTATTTATACAATAAAAACTGAGGATTTTTATGGTGATATTCGAGCTGATGTTGATGAAAAATTTGATACATCTGATTATTCTGATGAAGCTGCTATTTTGTATAATTTTAAAAAAGTTAATAAAAAGAAATTGGGTTTCTTTATAGATGAGCTTAACGGCAAACCCATGTCGGAGTTTGTTGGACTTCGTCCAAAAATGTATTGCTATAAAATTGATAGTGTTGAGAAAACATATAAAAAAATAAAAGGTGTGAAAAGGACGGCTTTAGAAAAGATAGACCTTGAAAATTATAAAAATTGTTAAACAACTGGTGAATCAGAATATGGAAAAATGACATTGTTTCGATCCATAGGTCATACAATAAATACTGAAAATTCTAATAATTTTTAGATTTAAATAACTTGCAACAATTAAAAAACGAGACGCGGCTTTCGTGTAATATATCGAGTTTATAATGTGTTAGCTTCAGTGCACAAACGACGATTGATTTTAGCTTAGCCTAAGCAAGAGCGTGGACCACAGTTCGGCCGCACGCAATGTGAATTCGCCGTCGGCAAAGTGCCGATCGGCTAATGAGGTGAATTGCAACGTACAAGCTAAGAGCAACTTCAACTTAAATCTATACAAATTCAAATTTCTCTCTTAACTTAACTTAGGCTACAAAATTCATAATTTGACAATAAACTAAATTAATCTACTCCAACATTCCGGCCCCGTTGACGAGCTCCGGTCTTCAACAATTGGGATGCGCGCCAACTTATGGATTGGCCTTTTAATGACGCCGGCCGCCGTTTTGATTTCGGCCACCCGCACCTTGCCGTCCTCTCCAGCTATTGCGCGTGTTACGCGACCTGTGATCCACCTCTGTGGAGGGCTGTTGTCGTCGTGCACCAGCACGACCGCTCCTTCGACCAGGTTGGCCTCGCCTTTGCTCCACTGAACTCGCTGCTGCAGGCTGAGCAGGTAGTCCCTGGACCACTTGCGCCAGAAGAGCAGTTTGAGCTCCGACAACTGTCGCCACCGCTTCAAGTACGCGGGTACGGGCTTGCTGCTGCACTCTCCTTGCGTGGATCCGTGCGGCAGCTCCAGCAAAGGCTGCCCGATGAGCAAGTGCCCTGGAGTGATGACCTCCCCGTCGTTCGGATCGCTGGTGTCCGCCACGAGAGGCCTGGAATTGAGCAACGCCTCGACGTCCACCAGATGCGTGCTCAACTCGTCCGGCGTTAGATTGGCGTTGCCTGCCCCTCGCAGAAGCCTGTGTTTGGCAGCCTTTACTGCTGCTTCCCACAGCCCGCCGAAGTGCGGTGCCCTCGGAGGAATAAACTTCCATTGCACCGCTCTCTCCGCTGCGTACTCCATCAGCCTCGCCTTGCTCTCCAGAAACGCCTCCTGCAGCTCCTTCAGCACGTTGCTCGCTCCCACGAAGTTCGTGGCGTTGTCGCTGAACATCGTCTCCGGCAGTCCTCGTCTTCCAATGAACCTTTTAAAAACGTTAAGAAAGGCGTCAGTGGACAAATCGGTCACCAATTCTAAATGAACCGCCTTTGAGGCAAAACAAACAAAAACGGCAACGTACGTTTTAACTGGTGGTCTACCTCTAATCCTGTAGCTGACGTAGAACGGTCCACAGAAATCTACACCACAAACTCTAAAGGGCCGACCTTCTCGAAGGCGGTCTGCTGGCAAATTTCCCATTATTTGCCCCAACAATTTTGGTTTGTATCGAAAACAGTGTACGCAATTTCGAACAACTTCAGTGCAAATGCTTCGAGCATTGACCACCCAAACTTGCTGCCTCAACAGTCCAACAAGTACTTTTGCACCAGCATGATAGTGCCTCAGGTGCAATTGCCTAACGAATTGTCTGACGAATTCAGACTTCTTGGGCAATAACAAGGGAAACTTAGCGTCGTACGAAATAGGCCCATGTAGCAAACGCACACCTACTCGAATCAATTCAAATTTTACGCCATTTTCCTCACACTCGTGGATGAATGGATTCAATGACTGCAGTATTGGTGCTAGTACTGCCGACTTTTTCAACAATTTGAACTCACTGCTATATGTTGTGCTCTGTACAACTGCGACCAGCTTTAAAAACGCAATTTGTCTTTCTGATGCAGATACAATGTGAGATTCCTGTCTAAGCTGCTTGAAACAAAATCGAAGTACATACGCCATTATACGGATCAGCTTAGAAAACCTAGACTGTTGATTAATTAATTGCACAATACAATTAGACTCCGATTCAGCCAATCCTAGTGTTAAAACGAGCGCACTTTTCTTATCTTCTGACGCTTTAACTTCTGATGCAATTTCGAACTGGTGGAGCTGAGGCCATCGATCTTCTGATTCCATCAAAAAACTTGGCCCGTTGAACCACAAGGAACTTACAATTTCATTAATATCGGTTCCCCTTGAAACCAAGTCTGCGGGATTAGAGTCTGTAGGAACGTGACGCCACACTACTCCATTGGACAATTCCTGAGCCTCGGCAACTCGATTTGCCACGAAAGTACCCAATGTACACGAGTCACGCTCCAACCAATACAAAGTGACCTGCGAGTCTGACCAAAAATGCACACTGTCTATTGTGAACTTCGTCATTGTACTCGACACTTGTTGCCACAGCTTGGCCAGCAACAGTGCTGCACAAAGCTCTAGCCGGGGTATTGTTTTCACATTGAGCGGAGCTACCCCAGACTTAGCTGTGAGCAAAGAGACGCCAACATCTTTGTTGTTACATGTTCGGATGTAGATGCAACAACCATAGGCATGACTGGAGGCGTCAGCAAAGCCATGGACTTGGACCTGCTGGTAAAAATTCAAACACACATACCGAGGGATCGAGATTTTATGCAAGTCCCGCAGGGTAGTGATAAACTTGTTCCATGCAGTGTGAAGACTCATAGGAATAGCTTCATCCCAATCTACCTTCAGCCTCCATAATTCCTGTAACAAAATTTTTGCCTTAGTGACAATGGGACATAATAAGCCAAGAGGATCAAACAAACGAGAGGCTATGGACAAGATGTTACGCATTGTTGGTTTTAAGGAGGCAAAACTAACACGTCAAGATGATATTTGAACACATCCTCTTGAGGTGCCCAACGCATTCCAAGCGTTTTAACAGAGCTTTGCTCATCAATTTTTATCGAGATTTCCTCACTGGCGTCACTTTCACCAGACTGATTGTGACGATTAGAAGCCCACTTGGCCAGTGGAAATCCTCCTGAGTGCAGTATCTCAGTTACTTGGCTGCAGATGGTGTCCAGTTCTGTTAAACTGTCTGCACCTGCCAGCATGTCGTCGACATAGAAGCACGTTTTAATCACTTCCGAGCCAATGGGATGTGATTGTGAGTGAATATTTGCCAATTCAAACAAACAACGAACAGCCAAAAAGGGTGCTGACGCTGTACCATATGTAACAGTATTCAACCTGTATGCCTGTATATTTTGCGAAGTATTTTCTCTCCACAGCACAAGTTGAAAGTCTCTGTCTTCCTCAGAAACATTTATCTGCCTATACATTTTTGAAATGTCGGCAGTTACGGCATACTTGTTCAACCGAAAGTTGACCAGCGTTGAATACAACTCCCTCTGAATAGTAGGCCCCACCATTAGTGTTTCATTGAGTGAAACTGCTGTTGACGACTTGCTTGATGCGTCAAAAACAACACGAAGTTTGGTTGAGGTACTCTCAGGTCTCAGAACGCATTGATGAGGAATATAGTAATGCTGTTCGAGAGGAGCAGACTTCAGAATGGACATATGTCCCAAATCCAAATATTCTTTCAAACTTTATAAATAAATACGCTGAAAAAAATAAAAATCAAAGAAAATAAAAAAATATATGTTTGTACATAAAACAGGGTATCGAGTGATCGAACCCGCGCTGATGTTTTTGTTTACATTCACGCACACTAAGAAGCGCGCGCATGTTCACACATATAAACGAGAATGAGAGAGAGCGCGACACAGCGCGTGCTCATCGTTCTGGTGTCTATCCAAGACTGAACATTTTTTGTCGCTGCTTGTGCGCGCTCTCTCTCAGCTGCGCTTTGCGCTCTGCGCTCTGGGGTGCTACTACTTCGGCTTTTGCCGAACGCTCTGGGGTCGCACGCTATACAAAATTTATGATACCACAAAAATGCTTGTTTGACGCCTCTATGTATTGTTTGCTTAGTGGCCTCACCTTGTACAGGTGCATTATACCTGTGGAGCAAGGAATGGTGAGGCTTCGAACAGACTCGACACTTCGACGCCTTGCAATTCGAAACTATGTGTCCCACGGTCAAACAATTAAGACACAACTTTTGAGTTTTGACATACTCAAACCGTTGCATGACGGAAATGGCACTAAACGACGGACAAGAATATATATTGTGGTCAGCAGACTTGCAATAAGTACATGCAGACGACGACTTATGACCTCCAGTAGCACAAGCAAAAGAAGATTTCTGTTCCGGCTTTCTAACGTCATTACGTGACTTTGTCTTATCGCGAGTGGACTCTTCTGCTGACAAATATTGGTACCTTCTATTTAATTGCTTAGCGCAATCTTCCCAGGATGGCAGCTTGTCATAATCAAGCTGCTCCTCAAATTTAGATTTGGTCACATGGTCCACCTTTGCCATGACCATATGAATGATCATTGCATTAGAAATATCCTTTTCATCACCCAACGACGACAACGAGGCATATATAGCAGACACTGTATCTATCATTGATCTCAAACTCGACGCCGATGGTTTGGTCATGCTTGGTATATCGAACAATTGGGCAACCGTATCAAAAAATATAAGGCATTTATTGTCGTTTACAGACTTGAGACTGGCGAGAGCCTTAGGGTAATTACAATCTGTTAGCTGATACGGCTTCACTACACCTAACGCTTCATCTGACAAACAAGACACTAAATGATTGAATTTTTCAACATTTGTCAATGAGGCATCATCATCCACTAGACTTTCGAAGAGGAACATAAAATTCCTGAACTCCGAATGTTTACCACTGAATTTAGGTAAACGCATTTTCGGCAGCTGCGATCGCTGGCTCAAGTTCATTGAGCAGTCGTGTTGTGCCTGTGGAACAGGTTGCGGTTTAGCTGCATTCATATACAAGGCCTTTGTTAGCACACACAAATCCTCTAACGGCCCTCTACTTTCATTAGCTGGATTTAAACTGTCCAGCTCAGCCTGTAAATTCATAGCTTTTTCGATATATCCTTCTAATAGCTCTAAGCGACAAGCTAACTCAGTTTTGTCAGATGAAATAGTTTTTAACTTAACTGCTGTTTGCATTCGAGCAATATCAGCACTGACTTTATCGAATTTCTGTAAACACACTGTTAACTTTGCACTATATTTAGATCCTGTTGGCTTTTCGCCTAATTGATTATCTGGATCTACCATAATTAAGCGGAGGAAAAAGCTAATAAAACAAAAATAAAAATAAAAAACTTTTTTAAAACGCACAAACTTTTCGACAAACTTTTTAAGCTACCCTCGCACAAACACTGCAAGTATGTAACAAAAACGACAAGCTCGCCTACTGAACACACATACGCACGTAATGCGTTATCTTATAAAAAAAACCTCTTTACGAGGTAAAAGTCTAGTGACGAAAACATTTTAATGCACCAAAATTTCTGATATCCAATTTGGTGACGAATAATATTAAGTTTTACTTAAAAATTACTACAAAAAAATTTGTTTGTCACTCGGCACTGCGCAAAAAATATATATTTATTAGGTATGAAGAAATTAGCGCAATGTGCCGAGTGACAAAAAAATTTTTTTGTAGTAATTTTTAAGTAAAACTTAATATTATTCGTCACCAAATTGGATATCAGAAATTTTGGTGCATTAAAATGTTTTCGTCACTAGACTTTTACCTCGTAAAGAGGTTTTTTTTATAAGATATCAGAAATTTTGGAGTAAGATATCAAAAGTTTTGAAAATTGCAATATATTTTGACGGTACAATTTTGTCAAAATCTAACAGAACTCTCAAGCTCTGGCTGCTAATACACGTTGTTGCTGCTGTCCTATTCCAATTCTAAGCAAAACGTATATATTCTATTAACAGGTAATATCTTCCAAACACATCGAAATTTTACAAACTACAATATATTGAAAATTAGAAAAAATCATTACTGGCGTTTTCACAAAAATCGCCTTAATGTGGGAAAAATTACCTTATTTCACCTGTTGCTGTTTACCTTTTATCTTAAAAAAACACTAAAGGTATTCCTAAGAGCCCTTTAAAATACCTTTTCAACGATATATATATATCACATCTGTAGCTTTTATCGTTTGGATGATATGGGGGAAAAGTCGAAAAACAAAAGTTTCTATATTTTTGATTATAAAATGATTTATCTGCCGCAAAAAGAATTGACCACTTGCAAGCAGTATCTTTCCACATGCACTGCAAGCAGTGTACATACTGCATATGTACATGCAGTAGTGTAAAGGTGTAAGGTATATTCAGTTAATAGGTAATATCTTGCCCAAACGAATTTTGACAGATATGTGTTATATGTCAAAAGACGCGGAATTAAATTGTCTACAACATACTACATATTTAAAAGTGATTTGATGTGTAGATTTTTCTTAAATCGCCAAAATGTGGAGAAAAATACCTTATTTCACCTGTGGCTGTTTACCTATTTTCTTAAAAAAAAAACTTTGAAGGTATGTCTAATAGCCCTTAGAAATACCTTTTAAATAATATAGAGATCACATCTGTAGCTTCTATCGTTTGGATGCTATGGGGGTTTCAATTTTAGCGGTTTTTAGCGATTTCCCGCTAAACTAGCTATTTTTCGAAAAAGTCGTAGAACAAACGTTTCTAGATTTTTTATCGGGAACAAGTCCTCATTCAAACTTTTAAGCTAAATCAACGCTTTGATCTATACAAACAAACAAACAAACAAACAGACTGACTTTTCATCTCGTTTTGAAAAGGGCACCAAAAATTTCGAAATTAATTATCTTCTGAACCAGTGGTCGGATTTTGATGATCAAGGTGTCATTCGACGCGTATTTTTGATAAGTATAGTGAAAAATTATAAAAAAAATCTTAAAGGCTCCAACGGCCCCATTTGCTCCAATCATTTAAATTTTGTCGCTCCCACTTACACCTGTTTATCTCACGAACCATGTAAGTCTTCAAAAGTCTTAGTATGCACATTTTTAAGTTAGATTGATACCTTTCGATCGGTATATAACTCGACCCGATCGGACAGTCATAGCAAATTTTCCATTCTTCCTGTGTATATATGCTAGTCGCCTTTCGCACCCTTCGTGCTGCTTTCGTCACTAGCGCGGACTGCCGTCCGCAGTGATGTGTACAAGCAAACGAAAAAGATCCAAGCGACCGAAAGTAAGCAAGCCAAACGTTTACTGCAGCCACTTGTGGGCAGCAGCGTTAGAATATGCGCGGTGCGGGGGAAAGAGAGCAAGTGAGAGAATTTGGCGCGAGCGCACACACAAGCAAGCGAATGTAATTACAGCTGCTCAAGCCAAGCTTGAACTGCATGCAGAACGAAATGAAAAGAACAAACGAAATTGGCGCGAGCGCACGCACAAACAAACCAATGTATTGGACCGAAGCAAGCAAAGAGCGAAGTTAGGTGAACGAACGCCCAAACGAACAGATGTTGATGCCCAAAACTGTGAACAAGCGTTGTGTGTATGTGCAATTGCAAATATATGTCTGTATGTATTTACATATATTTGTACGTAGCCTTTAAACAAAGAGAAACCGCGACACTTTGCATTTGCACAAACACACAAACAACCAAATATGAAATATGCAATAGATAGACCACTTTTTTGTTTGTTTATATTAAAAGGTAAATGTTGCCGTTTTGTTTATTGTATTTGTAATAAGGTTATGTGCAAAATTATATTATGTTGTGTTTTCAACAATTATGATGACACACATATACATATATGATTTAAATTAATAAATATTGAACACAACTTTATTATTTAATGCGAAATAAGTATATTACAAACAAGGGGGGTGAGTGCCAAAGTTTGAGCTGTTTTATACATGTAATGAACGTACGTACATATAATATGTATGCATGTATGTATATCAAATAATTTAATTTTGGTCGACTTTAGCGACACCACAAATGACACAAGCTCAATGTTTGGCACAGAATACCTGAAGGCTTTCAAGAGAATCCATGGAAACCGATCGGCTCATATTTTCTCCAACGGCGACAATCGAAGGTACAAAAAAATGCTGCGGCAAGCGTCCAAAAAGATGTTGAGTTGTTTTTGTTGAATTAAAACACTCGCGAAGCACAAAGCCAACACCGCGAATCAAACAAATCACGAAAAACCGAAGTACCTGCTCGGGCGCCAATGAAAATTCTAATAATTTTTAGATTTAAATAACTTGCAACAATTAAAAAACGAGACGCGGCTTTCGTGTAATATATCGAGTTTATAATGTGTTAGCTTCAGTGCACAAACGACGATTGATTTTAGCTTAGCCTAAGCAAGAGCGTCGACCACAGTTCGGCCGCACGCAATGTGAATTCGCCGTCGGCAAAGTGCCGATCGGCTAATGAGGTGAATTGCAACGTACAAGCTAAGAGCAACTTCAACTTAAATCTATACAAATTCAAATTTCTCTCTTAACTTAACTTAGGCTACAAAATTCATAATTTGACAATAAACTAAATTAATCTACTCCAACAAATACTTATCAAATTACTAATAAAATTCTTGATAATAAAGATGATAAGAGGCAGAATCATTTACCTGGGGAAGACAGAAAGGTGAGTTGGAAAGCAATTTTACGCACTCTATACAAGAGAACACCTTGCTCAAGTCATTGAAAGCTAAAATTGAAAATGCTGAAAAAACTTTATTTTATGCAACCCTTGAACTTGATGTTCTATAACGAACAATGTCAACAATGAAATAACAAGATTTTTTAAATTAGTTTTATTGAACAAAATGTATTTATTTTTAATATAAAATGTGTTTAAAAGTTGTATATAAGGCATATATAAAAATGTTAAGAATAGTTTGTTAATTTTATACAAATTGTTTATAAAGTTGTTATAAGTTGAATATAAAATGTTTATAAAAGTTGTTATAAGTTTAATATAAAATGTTTATAAAAGTTGTATTTTAAATTGAAATAAAAGAACATATTTAATAAAGTTGTAAACAATTTTAAATGGAATACAAAACTTTGTATGTGTTTTTGTATGGAGGTCTTCACTAAAATTTAATTGTTTATATGAACTATAAAATATCTTTTACATTGGCCGTGTTCACCAGAACAAATCGACAACAGAAAATCGATGAAATTTGCATGATTATTCTGGTGAAATGCAGTGATTAGCAATCATGATTTCAAATTTTGTGATGTATGATGACTGAAAATTCATCACCAAAATAGTACGCTGAAATTCTGTGATTGTGATGCTTTGTTATCGAACAAACAAAATACATGATTACTGATTGATTAGTTCTGGTGAACGCTGCCATCGATCCAGCTATCTTCACTCTTTGGAAATCCCAGCCAACGTACCAAAGCTCTTTTTCCGTCTCGTTTTAACACTTTTTCTACTAGATATGCATCGGGGTATTGAGTCTTTTTGAGTCTTTGGATTGCCCTTCAAGTCTTCTAGTAATTAAGTTGTTGGATATGTATATTTCACTGTTCTAATCTTAAAAATTTCTGTTGTCCAATTTGGTGTGTAGCCCTTTTCGAATATATGCTTGTATTTACTTATACGCACATTGTCTCCCTTACGCAACTTGCTTCCAGTGAATATCTTCAAGAAATTGTATGTTGTCTTTAAAATTTGGGTAAAGGTCCAGTCTATGCGGCACACCTCAAAAAAAAAAAAAAAAAAATCCAAAATTAGAGCCTGATTTATGATGAATTTTGGTGTAAAAATTATTTCCGGGTCTCTTATAGTTTTTTTTTAAAAAAATTTTGAAATTTTTATAAAAATGAACTATTTTTTTGTTCTCTTGTGCATGTTGAATAAATTTAAACGTTTACCAACACTATTTTTTCATATTAATTTTTAATAAAAAAATGTAACTTATTGAAAATAAGCAAATCATTTTGGATAAAATTTGGTGGTCCTGTAAAGGACCGATTTGATGCAAAGGCTTCATCAATAATATTCGTGGAATATTAAAGCGCCGCAGGCGAAAAATTTTGAAAAAAAAAAAATCGCGCGATTTTTTTTTTTTCAAAATTTTTCGCCTGCGGCGCTTTAATCACATTTTATTTACCAAGATTGCATGAGTATATTCATTGATCTTAATCTACCAATTGCCATAAAGAGCTCATGAACCCTTTCTGTGTGGCTCGTAAATTTCTTTTGAAATTGAAATTTGGCCAAATATCCAATATAATGCTCTGGTTTACTTCCAAAATGTGGAATGTGGTCCCGCATATCCCTCTTACATGAGGATGAAAGTAGTGTTGGTAAACCTTACATATAATCGAAAAAAAAAGAACCATGCAAAGCTCAAATCAACCCTGTAAAACTCAAAAGAACATTCAAATAGTTCATTTTGCATAAAAAGAACAAAAAAAAAGTTCATTTTTATTAAAATTTCAAAAAATTTTTTAAAAAAAACTATAAAAAGCCCGGAAATAATTTTTACACCAAAATTCATCATAAATCAAGCTCTAATTTTAGATTTTTTTTTTTTTTTTTTGGAGGTGTGCCGCATAGACTGGACCTTTACCAAAATTTGTTTTTCATTGGACGAATTAACGCTAATTGGTTTCATTTTTATTTTTCTATGTACACGATTGTTGTAACCATCAATTAAACTTTTGTACATATCAATCCATTTATATTTTTTATTGAAACTGAACTCGCGCCACATAAGCTCTTTCAGGGTTCTATTAAATCGTTCAACAATTGATGCTTTCAGTACACTGAATGTCGAATAATGATTTATTTTAAACTGGTTTGTTAATACCTTAAATTGTTTTTTGAAAATCTCGGTTCCATCATCTGTTTGTAGGTTCTTGGGAACACCACGTGCCGATTTAAATATTTTCTCCAACCTGAGCAACTTCTTTGGCAGTTTTTGATTTTAATGCTTCACCCCAAGCGAATTCAGAAAACGTATCTATTACTGTCAACAAATAACGATAACCATTATTTGATGAAGCATACGCCCCCATTTCAACCAAATCTGCCTGCCATAAGTCATTAATCCCCTTTGTGACTACTCTACGTCGACGAAAATTCTTGTAAGACGGTGCATGCAATTCATTAACTATCACTCGTTTACTCATATTGTTATTTTATTATATTCAATGGGTATCTCTTCTGTTGTTACTGTTACACTATTAAAATTAAATTTGGATTTGTCAATGGATACATATTTAAAAACATAATCTTCAATTTTATTTAATTTGGAATACATTTCATTTTGAATTATTTTTTCAAAATTATCTATTCGCTTTTTAAGATTATTAATAGTTTTAAATAGTGTATGTACTTTTAGATTACGTTCTCGAACACTGTTGACTATTTCTTTTTCCAAGACAACTAGTTTATTATCTAAATATTCTTTTGTTGTCAACACATATGCCCGCTTTGGAATTATACAATTTTTAAATCTTTTTTTCTGAGCATTTAGATTACCATTCACATCAATGTATAAACCTGTTATACGTTCACTATCTCTCTTAAAGTAGTCTAAATACTCTTTATCATTTGAGTAATGTCCAAACTTATCAAGTGACATGATGATTATAAGTTTAATTTACATATGTCTTAGTTTTTTTCTCGATGTGCAAATGGACTTTTCTTATAGGAAACCACATCTGCTTCAAAATGTTGTAATTTTGGAATCTTACAATTTTCGGCAAGAAAACTATTGAGATTATTAACCTTTTTAATAACATCATTGATAATGATATCAACATGTTCTATCAATTTAATAAGATTATTTACTTCTTTTTCCAAGTTATTTACTTTATTATTTCTACGTTCGAATAATTGTGAAATTGTAGTAGCTTGATTTGTTTTCAAATTTGTTATTTTATCATCAACATATACTTTTACAACCAAGTCATCATTATTTAGCGGTAGTGAAGAGTTTACAATTCGTTTTTTCTGAACATTAAGATTCCCATATAAATCAATGAATAGTCCTGTTACGTTTTTAATTTCCCTTTTTAAGTACTCTGAACGCTCTTTATCATCAGAAAATCAACCAAACTTGTCAACAGACATTATGATATTAAATATAATTATCAATTGTAATGTATATTTATATGGATTAGTATATTATCCGTGCCTCACGCAACTCTTCTATGATTGACATAATCTCATTATTATGATTGGTATTACCAGCTGTTTCTGAGGCTATTAAGAGTTGTAATCGTTCAACTAATTCATTTGCATTGTCCCAATACACATAGTTTAGTTTTGATAATTGTAGGGTCATATACCCTGAACCTGTTTTCGAGCGATTTGGTGTAGACATCGCTGATGGTATTGGCATATTACTTAAAAGAGGTTGGATAATTTCACTATATTTATATGCTCGAGTTCCTTTTACTTGACTTTGTGGGTTATAATTTCTTCTATGTACACTAGTCTCAATTAAAATCTTTTTAGAGATCTCCAATTCATTCTTGTTATAGTCTGTCGGTTTTTTATGGAAAATTAATGAGTATAGACCAGGGGTAAGTGACCAACTACACTCGACAGTTGAATTTTTTTATTATTTATATTTAATATACTGTTTCCCAACATTAGAGAACGAGAATCTGATGTGCTTTTTCTAGGTCCATAGGCGTTATCTAAAAGATTCTCTCTCTGTAGCTGACTGATATTAAGGTTTACGTCATAATCTTCTACCTCTGATTCAATCTCCGATTCAGGTTCTGACTCTGTTTCAATCTCCGGTTCTGGTTCTGACTCTGCTTCAATACTCGAATGTGAAAAGTAATTTGTTTCATCATTGTCTGCTTCACTTTCTTCACTTTCATTATGTTTTAAATTTGAATTATCATTTCTAAAGAAGTTATCTTCCCATTTGGAACTATTATTATCATCAACCTTTTTACTAATGGACTTAGGTTTTATCGATTTTATAGTCTCCTGTAATTTATACTTTTTATCATTATCATCGTCTTTGACTTTCACAAACTTAATTTTTTTATTTTCGCTAACAAGTTCCTGTAAAGGTTCTAGCGACTAGCATATATACACAGGAAGAATGGAAAATTTGCTATGACCGTCCGATCGGGTCGAGTTATATACCGATCGAAAGGTATCAATTTAACTTACAAATGTGCATACTAAGACTTTTGGAAACTCACCTGGTTCGTGAGATAAGCAGGTGTAAGTGGGAGGGGAAAAATTTAAATTATTGGAGCAAATGGGGCCGTTGGGGCCTTTTTGATTTATTTTTTAATTTTTTACTCTTCTAATCAAAAATACGCGTCGAATGACACCTCGATCATCGAAATCCGATTACTGGTTCAAAAAATAATTAATGTTGAAATTTTTAGTCGCCTTTCGAAAATGAGATGAAAAGTCAGTATGTCTGTTTGTTTGTTTGTTTGTTTGTATCAAAGCGTTGATTTAGCTTAAATGTTTGAATGAGGACTTGTTCCCGCTCAAAAATATAGAAACGTTTGTTCTACGACTTTTTCGAAAAATAGCTAGTTTAGCGGGAAATCGCTAAAAACCGCTAAAATTAAAACCCTCATAGCATCCAAACTGGGCACATTGCGCTTAATTTTTCATACCTAATAAATAGTACTTTTTTGCGAAGTGCCAGTGACAAAAATTTTATTTTTTAATAATTCATGTGTAAAATTTAATATTTTTCGTCACAAAATTGGATATCAGAAATTTTGGGGCATGAAAATGTTTTCGGCACTAGACTTTTACCTCGTAAAGAGGTTTTTTTATAAGATATGAGTAAACGAGAGATAGTAAATGAATTGCATGCACCGTCTTACAAGAATTTTCGTCGACGTAGAGTAGTCACAAAGGGAATTAATGACTTATGGCAGGCGGATTTGGTTGAAATGGGGGCGTATGCTTCATCAAATAATGGTTATCGTTATTTGTTGACAGTAATAGATACGTTTTCTAAATTCGCTTGGGCTGAAGCATTAAAATCAAAAACTGCTAAAGAAGTTGCTCAGGCAATGGAGAAAATATTTAAATCGGGACGTGGTGCTCCCAAGAACTTACAAACAGATGATGGAACCGAGTTTTTCAATAAACAATTTAAGGTATTAACAAACCAGTTTAAAATAAATCATTATTCAACATTCAGTGTACTGAAAGCATCAATTGTTGAACGATTTAATAGAACCCTGAAAGAGCTTATGTGGCGTGAGTTCAGTTTCAATGGAAAATATAAATGGATTGATGTGATTTGCATTCCAGGAATGTCTTCAATTACGTAGCGGTCGTTGCCCAGGGTCTTCGTTACTTGATAGGGCCCACGGTATAGAGGCTCTAGTTTTCGTGATTCGCCAGTGGCTGCTGGCTCATTATCTACTACGACGAGGTCACCTGTGGAGTAAATAACGGGGTTAGAGTGTTTACTATCGAATCGCTTCTTCCATTTGGCACTTTCGGAATTGATATTGACTGCAGCTTTGTCATGTTTGATAGCAGTGTATTCTATCTTTTCTGCGTCATCTAAATCGTCATGTATGGCAGCTGTCAAGTGATTGTGGATGACATCTAGGGGCTTGAATTCAAATACCAAGTCGTTTGGGCTGAATCCCGACGTTTCGTTCCGTTGTGAATTAATGGCCCATTGCAGATTACGTAAAGTTAAGTCCCAGTCTTTAGGTGCTTCATGCGTGCTTCGTATAAAGTTGAGGATCGTCTGGTTCGCGCGCTCAACCTGTCCGTTGGCACGCGGAGTTCTTACAGCATTCTTGATGTGTTGGATTCCATTCTCAGTGCAGTAGTCTTCAAACTGTTTGGAGGTAAACGCGGTACCTCGGTCGGATACAATACATTTCGGTAGACCAAAGTAGCTGGATATGTCGTTAAGTACGTTTAGGACTGGTTGCGTTTTCGAGCTCTTTACGGCTTTAACGATCAGGAACTTGCTGAATGAATCTGAGACTGCGAAGATATGAGTGTTTCCACGCTTACTCTTGACAAATGGACCCAAATGATCCATATGGACTTTTCTGAACGGTACAGCCTCAATGTTGTCGTAATGCAAACTTCCTTCTGGTTTCCCACCTTTGGATTTGTAATAACAGCACTTCAAACAGGACGAAATGTATTCTTTGACGTACTTCCTAATTTTCGGGAACCAAAATCTCTCTTGGATTCGTGAAATTGTTTTGTCGAGTCCAAAATGTCCGACGTCATCATGACACAGTTTTACAATTCGCCATCGTACAGCTCTGGGAACCACAAATCGCATAGCCTCATTTACTTTACGATATAAACGATGATTGTTAATGACAAAATCCAGTCGTATCTGTTTTGCTTGATCACCTTGACGTGTGCCTTGCAAAACACCAATTATTTCCACGAGGTTCGTATCTTGTAGTTGCATAGTCAAAAGCCAGTCATCTACATTGTTGGTTATTTGTCGAATGGTTTCTTCCAAAGCTCCCTGTTGCGTAAAATCTGGAGCTCGGCTCATTGCATCAACGTGAGCCATTTTAGTACCTTCTCGATGAACGATTTCACAGTTATAGTCCAGTATGGTAAACCACCAACGAGCTATTTTTGGAATGAGTTCCTTATTCGATTTAGCTTTAGCGATGGCAGCACAATCGGTGACTAAACGAAACGGTTTTCCCAATACGTAGACACGAAATCTCTTCAGCGTTTCAACTACGGCTAAAATCTCCAGCTCGTAGCTGTGATATCGACTCTCAGTATCATTGCAATTACGACTGAAATACGAAACGGGCTTCCAGTCGATTTTATCATGGGACTGCAAAAGAACTCCAGCTAGTCCAATCGCAGAGGCGTCAGTATGAACTTCATGATGCGCTGAAAAGTCATACAATGCTAGCACAGGCACGCAACATAGTTTGTCGATGAGTTCTCTAAATGCCTGTCGATGCACATCAGTCATTGCAAATTGATTCTCTTCAGATTTACGTAGTAGTCGTGTTAACGGTCTTGAAATCAGCGAGTAATTTTCGACGAACTTCCGAAAAAATCCGGTCAGTCCCAGGAAGCGTCTAACTTCGGTTACGTTCGTGGGCATCTTTAAATTTTTAATGGCGCTGACTTTGTCATCTCCAGGAGCTATTCCATTTTCGTTTACGATATGCCCTAAAAAGGTGACTTCTGTTTGTAAAAACTTGCATTTGTCATACCTCAATTTCAAGCCGTTTTCGTTGAGGATACGAAACATTTTCTCCAGACGTCCGATTCCTTCGTCAAATGTTTTGCTTGGAATTATGGCGTCATCCAAGTAAGCAAGAACCTCTCCACGGTTCATTTGACTAATTATTTTGTTCATTGCGCATTGAAAAACAGCAGGAGCGTTGATCAGTCCGAAGGGCATCCTATTGAACTCATAGTGACCATCAGAGCTGACAAAAGATGTATACTTCTTGGAGGACTCGTTTAATTCGATTTGATGATATCCCATACGCAGGTCCAATTTCGTGAAGTATTTGTTACCGGATAATTGTGCAAACTGTTCTTCAAGATTCGGCATAGGGAACGGTATCTTTGTCGTAATGGCGTTTAGTCGTCGATAATCGATACACATTCGATACTCCCCATTTTTCTTGTTGACGAGAACGATTCCGGATGCATATGGAGACTCGGACGGACGAATGATATCGCACTCGAGTAGCTCTGATATCATGTTTGCTACAATTGGTCGTTGGGCGAAAGGAATTCGATATGGTTTGGTGTAAATGGGCACGTTTGAAGTTAGTGTTATATCCATTTTAGTCAACGAGCATTTTCCTAATTCCATGTTATTTCTTGCAAAGCATGTATCATTTTGAGTAATCAGTTTCTCGGTTATTTCCTTTTCTGCCGCTGGAAGATTATCGTTTATTTTGCGTATGTTCTCGACAGTACAGTCGTTGCCTTGAATTACGAGTTTATTATCGTAACGACACAATACATCTTTGCCCAAGAGTACGTTTTCGGAAATTAAGTCGTCATTCACTAATAGCGTTTCAGTGTCGTACGTATGTCCATCAATAGCTATCTTCGCGATTAGCTTTCGTGTGCAAAAAAATTTTCCTTCGTCAAACCCATTCAAAGTTACAGCACAGCTGTGAGTTACGCCTATTCGATCGGCGAATGATTTTCGTATAAGCGTTCTAGTACTACCTGGATCTACAAATGCGTTCGTTTCATTGCCATTTACAGAAATCATTTTACAAATATTTGTTTCAGGGTTTTCTTCGATTTTATTGACTTTGGGATACGCCTTTTGCTTATCGGGACAATTTGCGTCGTCATGCGTAGTACGATTGCATATTGAGCATCGAGGCTTACGTTGCGGCTCAGGACATTTGGCAGCATAGTGTCCAGTTTTATGACAATTAAAACATTTCACGTTGTTTCCGTTTTTGTCGTCGCTTTGGCTCTTTATCGCTGTCGTGTCGATACGTTTTTGGCTGGACGTGGTCGATTCTCTCTTGTTACCCAGAGACGAAGTATGCTTGATTTCGTTGTGAGCGCTGTACATTAATATATCGTGTAACAGATTATTACAGGATTCGTAGTGGTTGGATATCTTTCTCTTCAGGTCATAATCATTGATTCCGTTGATGATATGTGTCGCGATTGCTGAATCTGGTAACTCACCCTTTTTACCAAGTGAGAGCATCTTGTAGAAATATTCTTGTGGCGTTTCGTTGGCTGCTCTACGTGTTTTTGACATCTTGACGTGAATATCGGCCGAATTCTCAATGCATGGAAAATCACTTAGAAACTTTGCGACAAACTCTCTCCATGACTGATAAACTTCATCAATCGTGTCGACCCAATATTTTGCGGCACCTTGCATCTTCTGTTGTACGCCAAATATCAAAGCTCGATCATTCCATTGATATGCGTTACGAAGGGACTCGACGCGCTTGATGAACTGACGTGAATCTAAAGATTTCTCAGAAGACGGATTAAATTCTGGCAATAATGCCACCATCACCAGGTATTAATTAAACTTACAAGTGTGCATACTAAGACTTTTGAAAACTCACCTGGTTCGTGAGATAAACAGGTGTAAGTGGGAGGGGCAAAATTTACATTATTGGAGCTAATGGGGCCGTTGGAGCCTTTTTGAATTTTCGTTGAATTTTTTACAATTCTCATCAAAAATACGCGTCGAATGACACCTCGATCATCAAAATCGGACAACTGGTTCAAAAAATAATTAATTTTGAAATTTTGAGTCGCCTTCCGAAAATGAGATGAAAAGTCAGTATGTTTGTTTGTTTGTTTGTTTGTTTGTATCAAAGCGATGATTTAGCTTAAAAGTTTGAATGAGGACTTGTTCCCGCTCAAAAATCTAGAAACGTTTGTTCTACGACTTTTTCGAAAAATCGCTAGTTTAGCGGGAAATCGCTAAAAACCGCTAAAACTAAAAACCCCCATAGTGTCCAAACTATGAAAGCTACAGATATGATCTATATGTCGTTGGAAAGGTACTTTGAAGGGCTCTTAAGCATATGTTCAAACTTTTTTTCTAAAGTACACAGGTAAAAAGCTACAGGTGAAAAAAGGTAATTTTTTCCACATTTTGGCGGTTTTCGAGAAAACGCCGCTAGCAATTTTTTTTAATTTTGAACATGTTTGAGCTTTTAATATTTCGCGTTTTTTGATACATCATGCATAAATTTTTGTTGATTGGTTTGGAAGATATAACCTATTAACTGAATATATACGTTTTACTTTGAATTGGAAAAGGACAGCAGCAACAAGGTGTCATAGCAGCCAGAGTTTGAGAGTGCTGATAAATTTTGCGCTTGGCATGTTGGCATGTGTGTTAGTAAAGAGAAACAGTGTTGCCAGACAGTTTCTTTTTGCTTGTACAAACAATAAACACCGATTGACAAAGTTACACTGTAAAAAAATATTTCAATTGTCAAAACTTCCTATGTCTTATTAAAAAATTTCTGATATCTTATAAAAAAACCTCTTTACGAGGTAAAAGTCTAGTGACGAAAACATTTTCATGCCCCAAAATTTCTGATATCCAATTTTGTGACGAAAAATATTACATTTTACACATGAATTATTAAAAAAAAAATTTTGTCACAATTTTGTCGCAAAAAAGTACTACTAGTATATACTGGTATTTATTAGTTATGAAAAATTTAGCGCAATGTGTCCAGTGACAAAATTTTTTTTTTAATAATTCATGTGTAAAATGTAATATTTTTCGTCACAAAATTGGATATCAGAAATTTTGGGGCATGAAAATGTTTTCGTCACTAGACTTTTACCTCGTAAAGAGGTTTTTTTATAAGATTTCTTTTACGCTTGCAAACGGGTTAAAATGGTTTGTATGACTCGGCTCATACATTGGACGATCGTTGTTGTATACATTACTGGGATAAGAATTGTACGGGTACGTGTTTACCTTTGGCGTAAATATGCTCGGATACTCGTGAGCGTTTGGGAATATGTTTACGTTTGGTATATTTATTTTTGGAATTTGCATGTTGTTAATATACGATTGTTGCTGAGACGTTGCAACATTTTGAAAACGTTGATCGTGCGACTGTAACGTAGCCACATTGTTAATATTCACATACGTTTGCGGTTCAGCGATATGTTGCGAATTCGTTGCAACATTTGCCCACTCGATTTGCCCATGTAGCTTGTTCGTTGCCACATTTCCGTTAGGCATGTACGTTCGTGCATCAGCAAAATGCTGCTGAGACGCTGCAACACTTGCCGACTTCATTTGCCTATGTAGCTGATGCGTAGCCACATTGTCGATAGGCGCGTACATTTGTGAATTAGCAAAATGCTGCCGAGACGTTGCAACATGTGCCAATTTCATTTGCCCATGCAGCTGATGCGAAGCTACATTTTCGTTGGGCGCATACATTTCGGGACATTTGATCGAACTTGGACGCGGCATGATCGAACCTATGTGTTGAGCGTTGGTCGTTGGAGTTGGCTGACATTGAATTTCAGACGATGGTAAAATAGCTGAGTTTACCGTTACTTGTGCTGGCATTGTGGCAAGCGATATCGATGCGCGACAGACAGGCGCCGTTGCTTGCATACGCGAAGAACTCAACGAGGGGTGAAATGACTTTTCTTGCAACTCGTGTACCGTATTTTCGAGCTCAATAACTTTCTCTTGCAATGTTTTGTTCAGCATTTCAGCACTAACATAATCGTCATCACTACCTTGTTCTTGTAAACGTTGCATTAAAGTTTCTCGTGTGCCTGACGTAGACAATCCAGCATTTCTACACTTTATTTGCAATTGCTTCTTCGTTTGATAGCTTTTGCCCGCCATTGCTAAAACTTTTGTCGCGACTCTCGTTGTTCGTTTTATACAGAAAATATCGTTTTCTTATGAAATGCGCACTTTGTTCGTTTTTCGTTTGCGTTTTTGTTTAATTCACCAATTTTGCACTAATAATCCCACTTCTGACTTGTCATGAGGATGCTAAATTTGTAGGCGTGGTGGGCATTCGGCAGCGGCTTACAATGGCAAATTAAAACACGTAACGACTTCACTAACAAAATGATATAATTATAATGTTTATTGATTATTCCGTTTAATATTATTCAAAGTTAAGATTAAAATATAAGTTTATCAATAGTTCAATATTAATTCCGATTAATATGCAAACTTAATACGTAGACGCGAGCGTTGCGCCTTTTCCGTTCGATCGCCAAAAACCAACTCCGCTGCTCGCAGACGAACACCGTTTCGCCAAGCAGCTTGCAACTTCAGCATGTTTGCAACAATTATATGTTGCGGAATAAAAATCAAATGTTGTCGGATGACACAATCATCTGGTTATTTTAACTTTTCCGTTCCCCTAAAATATTTGTTGGGATTTGCTGAAGACTATACAAAGGTTATGTTAAACTGTAAACATGAACTTGTGTTATTACTAACCAAAAATCTGGATGACGTGTATTACAAAACTAGGGGTAACCAAACGCATCAATTAGAAATGACAAATATATCTTGGAAAATTCCGCATGTAACTCCCAGTGATGTTGCAAAAATAAAAATGTACGATATTATAAAAAGTGGAGTTAATCTGTCGCTTGGATTCCGCAGGTGGGACTCATATGTCAATCCCAAACTAGTTCAGGGAACACATCATGCCCTTTTCAAAACGAGATGAAAAGTCAGTCTGTTTGTTTGTCTGTTTGTTTGTTTGTTTGTTTGTTTGTTTGTTTGTTTGTATAAATCAAAGCGTTGATTTAGCTTAAAAGTTTGAATGAGGACTTGTTCCTGATAAAAAATCTAGAAACGTTTGTTCTACGACTTTTTCGAAAAATCGCTAGTTTAGCGGGAAATCGCTAAAAACAGCTAAAATTGAAACCCCCATAGCATCCAAACGATAGGAGCTACAGATCTGTTCTATATGTCGTTGGAAAGGTGTTTTGAAGGGCTTTTAGGCATACCTTCAAAGTTTTTAAGTAAAAAGGTAAACAGCTACAGGTGAAATAAGGTATTTATTTCCACATTTTGGCGATTTAAGAAAAATCTACACATCAAATCACTTTTAAATATACTGCATGTTGTAGAGAATTCAATTACGCGTTTTTTGACATATAACACATATCTGTCATACCTTTACACTACTGCATGTACATATGCAGTATGTACCCTGCTTGCAGTGCATGTGGAAAGTTACTGCTTGCAAGTGGTCAATTCTTTTTGCGGCAGATAAATCATTTTATAATCAAAAATATAGGCCGTGTTCACCAGATCAAATCGACAACAGAAAATCGATGAAATTTGCATGATTATTCTGGTGAAATGCAGTGATTAGCAATCATGATTTCAAATTTTGTGATGTATGATGACTGAAAATTCATCACCAAAATAGTACGCTGAAATTCTGTGATGTGATGCTTTGTTATCGAACAAACAAAATACATGATTACTGATTGATTAGTTCTGGTGAACACGGCCATAGAAACTTTTGTTTTTCGACTTTTTCGAAAAATAGCTAGTTTAGCGGGAAATCACTAAAAACCGCTAAAATTCGAACCCCCATATCATCCAAACGATAAAAGCTACAGATGTGATATATATATCGTTGAAAAGGTATTTTAAAGGGCTCTTAGGAATACCTTTAGTGTTCTTTTAAGATAAAAGGTAAACAGCAACAGGTGAAATAAAGTATTTTTTCCCACATTAAGGCGATTTTTGTGAAAACGCAAGTAATGATTTTTTCTAATTTTCAATATATTGTAGTTTGTAAAATTTTTATGTGTTTGGAAGATATTACCTGTTAACAGAATATATACGTTTTGCTTAGAATTGGAATAGGACAGCAGCAACAACGTGTCGTAGCAGCCAGAGCTTGAGAGTTCTGTTAGATTTTTACAAAATTGTACCGTCAAAATATATTGCAATTTTCAAAACTTTTGATATCTTACTCCAAAATTTCTGATATCTTATAAAAAAAACCTCTTTACGAGGTAAAGCATAGTATCCAGTTGTTGAAAATTCAGTTTGAAAGGTGTCAACTCCATATAAAAAAATGGGTTGCAAACTGGCTCGAAATTATTTTGTAAGGCTATTTCTAAACCCTTGTATCCAGTACCTAAATTTGGGCAGCTCAGAAAATTTTCGGGTGTTTTACAACACTGTTTAATGACAGCTGGCAGCTTTTTTTTTTGACCTTTCAAAACATCGATTCGTTTAGTGTTTCGACTAGTCGAAATCATTTTGAGCAGCAATGTCCGCAAGTAAGCAACAGAACAAAAGCCGTATTGAGCTCTTCAATCATGAAGAGCGAATTAAGCTTATAGAAGAGGTGCAACAGCGGCCGATCCTTTGGGACTTGACCGATAAGAAGCACTTCGATGCCATCTTTATAAAAAGTGCTTGGGAAAGCGTGGCAGAGGCGTTGAAGAAACCTGGTAAGTTTTCTTGGATTGCCAAATCTATGAAAAGTTGTTTAATTGAATATCTTGATTTCAGTACAAGATTGCAAAACTGCTTGGAGCTACAAATACCATGTAAAGGCTCCAGTTCTGGGGTAATTTCCGCCGCTGTGTACTGGAGCGACATAATAAAAGGGTTCCAGCCGGAGAAGGCTCGAGAGCTACACAAGCAGTAACAAAACTGCTTTGGGAATTCGAGAACGAGCCCGATAATTGAAGAAGAAGACGATGACGGTATGACCGCAACTGAAGCTACTTTTATATAAATAAATAAAAAGGATCACAAAAATTTAATTTTAATTGGTTTTTATTTCATTGGTTCACCCAATATTGGGGCCGTTTGCGTTGTTGCACTTCTTCCGCCTCTTCCCCCTCTTTTAGGACAATATAAGAGGTCATTAATCCCATAATTAGGGTATTAGTTGCTACCAATTGTCTAATGACCGTTTTGTCCATTTTCGATCTTCATTTATTTGCAATTTTATTTAATTGATTTATATTGTTGTTTACTTATTTTATGTGCACAGCTGACGTAACAGTGTGACCACTCAACTTTTTAGAGATTTTTGATGAAATGCTGTCGCACTGAAGTTTGGAAGCCAGACATCAAATTAAAACCCTCATAGCTTCCAAACGATAGAAGCTACAGATATGATCTATATATCGATGAAAAGGTATTTTGAAGGGCACTTATGCATGCCTTCAATGTTTTTTTTTTAAGTAAAAAGGTAAACAGCTACAGGTGAAATAATTTTTTTTTTTCCATTTAAGAAAAATCTATAAATGAAATCACTTTTAAATATGTAGTATGTTGTAGACAATTCAATTCCGCGTCTTTTGACATATAACACCTACTCTCAAAATTCGTTTAGGCAAGATATTACCTGTTAATTGAATATATCTTTTACCTTTACACTACTGCATGTACACTACTTACACTGCTTCCAGTGCATGTGGAAAGATACTCGCTTGCAAGTGGTGAATTCTTTTTGCGGCAGATGAAACATTTTGTAATTCCAATTACAGCAAGATCGAAATATATTTATAAATATATATAATATCGCAACGTCTCTAATTGAATGTGTTTTTAATTCTCTTAATTATATAATTATTGAATTGTTTAAAAAAATATTGCAATTGTCAAAATTTCCGATGTCTTATTAAAAAATTTCTGATATCTTATAAAAAAACCTCTTTACGAGGTAAAAGTCTAGTGACGAAATCATTTTCATGCCCAAAATTTCTGATATCCAATTTTGTGACGAATAATATTAAGGTTTACTTTTAAATTACAAAAAAAAAATTTTGTCACTCGGCACATTGCGCTAATTTCTTCATACCTAATAAATATATATTTTTTGCGCAGTGCCGAGAGACAAAAAAATTTTTTTGTAGTAATTTTTAAGTAAAACTTAATATTATTCGTCACAAAATTGGATATCAGAAATTTTGGTGCATTAAAATGTTTTCGTCAAGCAGCTTCAAATAATACAGCCTGGCCGTTGGCTTCTGCGATTTACTCATATAATTACATACATGTGTATACGTTTCTATGTGCAGACTTACCTCAAAATTGGTATGCGATCGAACATAATCGAGCATATTCTTTGCTTCAATGTCGCTCCAGCGTTTGATGCCACCTTCTCTGAGCCTAGTCTTTTTTATTGCTTCTGCCACTGTAAATAACTCAATTTAATCAATTAAATTAAAAATTTGACAGGACAAATTACTTACTTTTGCAATAACGGCTCAGTATGACCTCATTTCGTTAGATCAAAAATCTCGAAAAAACCCGATGCCTACCGATACTTTCCGATACTTGAAAACGGTCTGGCAACCTTTCTCCTTTTGAAATTTTGTCTCAATACGACGAATTTTGTATACATACCACAGGGCATGTTTGCTGTGATATACTATTTTCGGTGTGTTTGTTGTCATTACAACATATAGCACTTTGCCACATAACACAAATACTAGAGTTTCTGAATACCCTAAATGATATTACATTATTATTACATTATATTATTAATATTAAAATTTGTTTTATTAACATTATTATTTTTACAGTTTCATTATTGTTATTGTTCTTATTATAATTATTATTTTTATTATATTTATTTGTAGGGCTGGAAAAGGATTTGATTTTGGGAAAGGGGTTGGGGTTGTTGTTGTGGTTGGGGTGGGGGTTGCGGTTGGAGCAAAGGATAAGAAGATAACAGCTTTTTTCCATATTATTAATTTTTTTGTTTAAATAATTTATGCTGCTTTGCATTTTTTTAATATTATTATGAACAGCTTGCAAGCTTTTTGAAACTTCACTTGCTGTTTTTGGATGCAGCTGTAGCGACTGCCGTTTGTTGTCTATAGTCTGCTTCTTCTTATTATTATTATATTTGACATCCTTTTGCTGCTGCTGATGTTGCTGTAGTTGTTGTTGTTGTTGTTGCTGCAGCTCTGATTGCTGGATTTGTTTTTTGTTAACCTGCTGTTGTTGTTGTAATTGTTGTTTTTGTTGATGCTGTTGTTGTGTGTGCTGTTGTTGTTGTTGCTGCTGCACCTCTGGGTGCTGGATTTGATGTTGAGCCTGGTAGTTCTGCAGAATTTGTCGATCTGCATTTAGTTGTTGTTGTTGGGCCCAAAAGTAATAATTCAAACAATCAACAGCAGTGGCCGATGCCATATCAACAACAGCAGCCACAACAACAACCGTGTCCTCCGATGGCAGTGTGGGCTCCGAATAGTGGAATTTCGCAACACACACACACATAACAAAATATGTGCGCTGCACGATCGAATCATCCATGGTCCATCTCAAAACATAAAAGCCAAAACCCAAATAAAACAACCATGAATTCGCTATCATAAATATTTTATTATTATTATATTATCTTATTATTACATTATAATAACATTAATATTACAATGATATTGTAACGATCCTTTTTGCTCAGGCCGGGCTAACTCGGTCGGCTCTGTGGGAACGTGCAACAAATTTATAAAGTTGCAGTTTTGCGAATAAATAAGAAGACAGAATAAATTCAATTTCAATAGTTTATTGGCGGCTCCTGGCCGACTCTAACGATTTCAGTGTTGATTCTATATAATAACGATGTTTGTTGATGCCGGGGTCGTCTCGTGTTGTCGTCCTCCTGGATTCGTTGGGATCCGATAGGGACCCTCACTGGAGTCGTGGCCGCTGCGCCTGCTGGGCTCGTCTGCCCGTCGTGCTGGTGTGCGTATGTGTGTGTGTGTGTGATGGCTACAGCCAAGACACCTGGAACAGATCCTGCGTCCGCGAGGATTGCCGAGATGAATCCTGCGACCGCAAGGACGTTTTCCCCCTGGACTCGCTGTCGCGGAGACCACTAAAACTAATCCTCGCTACCGCAAGGAGGATACGTAGGTCCTGCGTCCGCAGGAGTTATGTTCCCGGCCCTGGTTTCACCCCTAGGACGCACTAAAGGTTTCGGCCGCGACCGCGGAGCTATATTTTAAGCCCTGCGTTTTCGCAGAACTGTTTAAAACTAAGGATCCTGGCGACCACCGGGATTGCTGGTGGGATCCTTGCTGCCGCAAGGATTGATGCTGGATCCTTGCTACGGCAGGGACTGGTGTGTTGAATCCTTGTTACCACAAGGATTGATGCTAGGTACCTTATTACCACAAGGATTTGATGCTAGATCCTTGCTACTGCAGAGACTGGTGTATTGAATCCTTGTTACCACAAAGATTGAAGACGTGATCCTGGCTACTGCGAGGATTGCTGGGAATGTTCTTGTTACCGCAAGAACTGAGGGCTTGGTCCTGGCTACTGCAGAAATGGCTGGGAATGTCCTTGGTTACCACAAGGACTGCTGAGAATGTCCTTGTTACTACCAGGACTGTTGGTTTGATCTTGGTTACTACTCGGAGCGTTGAGCGTATCCTTGTTACCACAAGGATTTGATGCTTGATCCTTGTTACCACTAGGATAGCTGAGCGTGTCCTTGTTACCACAAGGATTGAGGACTTGATCCTTGTGACTACCAGGATAGCTGGGGAAATCCTTGTTACTATAAGGACTGTAGACTTGATCCTGGTTACTACTAGGATAGCTGAGAGAGAGTCCTTGTTACCATAAGGACTGTTGACTTGATCCTTGGGACACCAAGAATTGTTGCTTGCTCCTGTGAACACTAGGAGGGCTCATTTGCATAGGCTCTCGAGTCAGCAGTTGCATGCGCTTTTATAGCTGCCAGCTGCGCAGCTGCTCTGCCGACGTCGCTGCTTAGCACATTCAAACGACGTTTTACGCAGTGGCCGGTGCTCTCTTGTTAGCAACGTTCGCTCAATATGCGCTGTTCGCTCACGACGCTCGCTCAATTGCTGTTGAGTTAGCGGTGCCCGCGCTCGCAACAATGTTTTGCCAGATTTCTCTATTGCTATGCCGATTTTCGCAATTAACGGCGCGGCCCAGGGGCGTCGTCGGTATGAAGTGTTGTGGGGAACAATAATGTTCCTCACACTTCCCCCTTATTTTAGGAAACGAAAGAGACTTGCTATGTATATGTTTGTATTTATTTATTTATTACATTGTTCTCGGTATCGCCTCATAAAACACCTTCACTCGCCCTTGGCCCGTCTTCACCTTATAGCGCCTGCCCTCACACCACACCAAATGCGTCCTGCGTTTCGCTGGGTTCATCCGCCTCGCTTCCTGGGACACCTCGTGCGGCCAGGCGATTCCCACCATTTCCACGAAGGGCACGATCTGGCGGATCACGGGGTCAAACCGCACCACCAGTGGCTCCTCCGGCTGCTCGGCCTCCTCCTCTGTGTCATCATCGATGGTGATGATGGTGGGCGTGAGGGCCCGAACCGGCGGCTTTGCCAGTTCCGCCGGCTTGGCCTCCTCCGGCCACGCTCGTCGTGCCTGGTGATGCAGTGGGCGGCGGCGTGAGCCCAGCTTCCACTGCCCCGTTGTCCAGGGGTGACGCCGCCAGCTCCAGCACATCTGGGAGGCTGGTAGTCAGCTCCAGTTGTGGCGGCGCCCTCCTTGCCCGCTTCTGCGGGTGAAACGGAAGCCGAACGGGCTGCCTTTTGACCGCTCGTCTGCCGGTGCGACTGATGCTGCTGCTGCTACTCATGATGTTGTTGCCTTGAAACGATTTAATACTTTTTGGATAACTAGCTGTGAGCGGACGCACTTTTTATAGGCCGCCGCCCGGGCCTGCGATCCTCGGCTGTTCTCGTGAGATTCCGTTATCCTGGGCATAGAGCATAATTTGCGAACTCACTTTTGATTAGTGTTGTTTCTTACGCATTTTGTTCTGTTGCTAAGCAGACGACGAACTTGTAGTGTCCCTTAATATAGACGAGTTTTCTTTATTTGTTTTGGTTATTGATTTCAAATTTAAACAGTAGATCATGTGAGTTGCTATAAAAGAACTAGGCAAATATCGGAACTAGCAGCTAACAGAACAGTATGGCAACCTTAGCTCTGTTAAAGCAACAGAGCAAAGTTAACATTAGGAACAGCATATTGTCCTTCGATTTTTCCGATCTGGTAGCTCTGTTTTTATGCTATAAAAGCAGCGAAAAAAAGCGCGTCATTCTCTTTGCGAAAATTTTCTGGCCGACACACGATCGTGCATATTTTAATATATATAAAGATTGAGAAGCAGTTTTAACCTGCAAAAGTTTTGGAAGTCTTTGTGGATTAGTGGATTAGTGACGAATCGACGCGCATTAAGGTAAATAACGAATTCAGCAGTTGGCAGAATTTATATTGTTCTTTTTGCCACCAGGTCTTTTCAACCCCCAAAGGTTAGCTGCATTGGGCTACCTCTGGGCAAGATCGCTTGCTAACATCAACACATCTTCCTTGGCTCTAGCGGCTTCAACGCCAGCAGCCAATTGCGAAGTTGCGAGTGGCCAAAAGTGCCAATTGGATGCACCGGCGAAGAAGCGCTAGACGCGCAGCCGCCATCTTTTTTCCTAACCTCAGAAGAGGTACATTGACCCCAAGTGACTGCAGCAGGCTTGCTGAGTCACTCAAGAGTCGTCACCAAGGGATCAGTGGCAGCATCAGGAGTAGCAGCATTTTATTTTGGAGCAACAGCGCTGAAAGCGCAGATCAGCTGTTTTAGCAGCCGCAGCTGCTCAACGAGGGAGATTGCAGTCAGCAGTGTGTGTGTGTAGTGATTAAAAAAAAAAGGTGTTGGATCAGCAAGTGGGCTTAGGCAATTTCAAATTGAAAAGTTGTGTAAAATTAAAAAAAATTATAAAACAAAGAGTACATGCCAATCAAAGAGAATTATAAAAAGTGCATGAAAAATTAAAAATTGTAAAGTAAAAGAGGAAACAAAAGGTTAAACTTTTCTAAGTATTTTATATATTTACATATCGATTGTATTTGTTTAATTTTCAATTGCCATTTCTGCTGCTAACACTTAGAGAAAATACTAACTAACCACACACAACACAACATCATCTGGAGACCTATGGAGCGCTTCATCAGGATTTCTAGGGGTGAGTGAACACACCGGAAGGGTGTTGAAAAAAAAAAGAAAAGTAAAGTAAAGTTCAACGGATTCTGGACAACCAGAGAAGTGAAGTGCCAACTTATGTGACAAAGTGAAAATATAAAATGAAAACGTGAAAAAAAGAAATTCAAGTAAATTGTATTGTAAATAAAATCACCTGTCCATAAGTGCGCGCGCAGCTTTTCTTTTTGGTCAGTTTTCAATTGAAAGCAGAGTAATTTAAATTGAAAAATATTTATAAATGTAATCGAATGAATCTCAGCTAACAGCTGATTAAAGAAAAAATACCTTTTTGTTCCCTCTTACACTGAAAGAAAATTTTGAAGAAAATGAGATAAAAAAAAAAATAATAATAATAAATAAAAAGAAATTAAAATTGTAAAATTCAATCAATGCACATGCACATTTTAAGCAAATGCTTGTGTTTTTCCAAATAATGAAAGGCATATACCCAATTTAAAATAAATTCAAAAACAGATTTTATTTATTGTATAAAATTTTATTTAAATTCAAATGAAGAAAAATTTGTAAAATTAAAAAAGAAGCAATTTAAAAATTTATAAAGAAAGCAACAAAACAAAGAAACATTTGTGCATTGAAATAAAACAAGTCAAAATTGTAAAGATAATTTAAAAACGACTTGAATGAAAATTTAAAAAAAAAACAAAAGTTGCTGAAAAAGAGAGAATAAAATGAATATTGTAAAACATTAATTTTAAGTTCCATTATGTAAAACTTTATTTGATTTCCCACATATTTGTCCATTTGTTAGGGCACATATTTTTGGCGGAGTTTAGGATTAAAGAAAGATAATGGATTGATTCAGATAAGAAGTATGATTAGGAATAAATGTCTTATATTGGAATTTGTCTGATGTGTCGTCTATTTATGAACATGGAGTGATTTGTTAGTTTTTCGTAAGGCAAGGATGAGGTAAAAAGGAACTTTAGGGAGTCTGATGAAATTATATCGCGCAAAAGGACTCATAGGCAGGGTGGGTTGTGACGCGACATGCTATTACTTTCACCTTAATAGCATGGACCCAATATTATTTTCGTGACTACACTTGGTGTTGTTCTGTCCCTCCATCTCTTTTCGTTCGTTTTCTTCTTTAACTTCGGTGTTTATGAATTGTGGCAAGGATTTCCCAGATTACTTATAAATGTAATTGTAATGAGGAGAGTGTGGAAGAGTATGTCAAAAGAACCCCCCCACAGGCTGTTTTGCTAGCCAAAGCCAGGGAATCCACCCGTCGACCTCTATTCTGTCCAGAAAACCCTCTCACGCAGATTTAGTTTTTTTGTTCGAGCTAACCTGTGACATTACATATTTGGCGCCCAGACGTGGGGCAATGAAAACCAAGTGTTAGCTGAAGTTTTTTGCCTCGCAAGATTAATTTGGAGATGCAACAATTTCAATTCTCTTTTTTCCCTTTTAAATTTATATTTTCTATTACTTAATAATTACTGTTGCAGAGACCTGTTGAATGATTGAAGGAAGTTTGAATTTGTGGCTTGACCAAAATATCGACCTCAGTCTTCGATAGGAAATCAACAATTTTGTAACAATAATAGTAGGTAAATTCTCGTTGAAGATTTCGAGCAGTTTATGGCTAACTAACTTGTTATTACTTTTTGGAACTCATTTGATTGGCAAGACTATCATAATGACCGAAAGATATAATTTCAAGGATAGAGTTATAGCGAGTTTGAATTTCTCAAGAAGGACGCGTTAGTTGGCTTAGGAGTTGTTTTGATAAAGTTTGGAATTTCGTGGCTAATGGCAAAAGCTATGCCAATGACCACTTTTAGAAAGAACAATTTTATTAAATCATCGATCGTGGACTTTAAATTCTTTTTTCTGTTTTCTATTTTCGATTTGTTATTCTTTTATTTCCCTTTCAAAAATTCAAGTGTACAGAACGTTAATAATATTAGGCATATTATTACCTCTGAATTGACCTTACAGAAAATATTTATGAATATAAACAAAAACTGAAAAATTTAATTAAAATTATAAAAACAAAATGGCTACTATAAGAAGCAATGAAAACTTAGTCAATCTTTTCGCCGACACGGCATTGCAAGAGGCTAGGTGCAAAATTTGTCAGAAACCTTTATTTGACGCACATAATCGCGTTCTCTCAACGAAATGTCAACATCATTTTCATGAAGTGTGTATTTCGGATTGGGTTTCTGAATTTAAAGAATGTCAATTATGTCACAAGGTGGCACAGGTCAGCGACCTATACCCAGTAAAACAGCCTTCTGGTTCGCTTGAAAATAAAGAGCAGGAGCAAGGAGCTGTAGGAGGTCCTCCAGTATCTAGCATAGAGAAGATAACTCAAGTTGCAAGCAAAACGATCCAAAAAGATCAGAGTATTGGCAAAGCTACAGGAGCTGTGTCGAAAGAGCATAATACAAGGTACAAGAAGAGGACACAGAAAGCAAATAATGGTGGCAGTAGTGATGTAGGTTTGCAAAGGACCGAAGTAGACCTACAGGCTAGTGCTAGGAAGTCCAAGAAGCAACAGAACAAGGACCCTCTAAGGAGATCGGGTATTGAGTCTAGACAGAGTCCAGAATCCAATACTCCTGGGGTCGACTATGGGTTTATTTTTGATCAACTTGAACGAATAGTTGCTAGGCAGTTGGGGTCACTGCAGTTGCAAGATGAACCTCCTGTACAGGAGCCAATCAGGGCACCTTCTGGGAATCATTCAGCCGCAACAGGGTCTCAGCAGCTAAGTGAGCGAAGTAATGTTAATTTAATAAATAACGCGCTCACGGGAAACCAAATCAGGCCAGAAAGAATATCCCAGATAATTAATAGCTGGAATGTTAAGTTCGATGGCTCATTTAAAGGAGTCACAGTAGGAGAATTCGTCTACAGGATCCAGACTTTGACAGAGGATTGCTTAAATAATGATTTCGAGTCCTTGTGCAAAAATTTGCATATACTGTTAGTAGGCAAAGCTCGAGAATGGTATTGGAGGTACCGAAAGGCTTCGCAACAAATTATTTGGCAAGAATTTTGCAGCGCTCTAGAGTACCAATATACTGACTATCGAACAGATTCAGAGATCTTGGAAGATATTCGAGAGCGAAAGCAAAAAGTAGGCGAGTCTTTTGAAAACTTTTATGATGAGATAATGACTCTCTCCTCAAGAATGTCGGCAGGTATAGAAGAGAAGCAGCTCATCGAGATTCTCGTACGAAACTTGCTACCCGACATTAGACACGAGTTACTATATGTTCAGGTCGGTTCAATAGCTCAACTGCGTAAAGTCGTGCAGATGCGAGAAAATTTAATGGCAGACTTAGCAGTTAAGCGTAGTAGCAAAGCTTTCAATGTTCATGGTAGTGGCAGGAGAAATATATCTGCTTTAGAAGAAGAAGTTCCTCAGTGTCATGGTGATCAGCAAAGTACCATCGAGGCTATTCAAGCCCCTATTAAGGTGTATAAATGCTGGAATTGTGACATAGAAGGCCATGGATGGGATATGTGCTAGCAGGAGAGGAAAGTTTTTTGTTATGGTTGCGGAGCTAAGAATGTGTATAAGCCACAGTGTGTAATTTGTTTGGCGCGGAAAGCGGAAAACCAGCAGAAGGGACCAGTCGGCAACAAAAGTCGAGTGGCCCCGAAATCGCACTAGAAATTATTAAGAGTATACCGGCTAGCTCAGATTCAATTTGCTCAGCTAGTAAACAACCAGATTATGTCCATAAACAACCAGATTATGTCATTAAACAACCAGAATGTAGTTTTATAAATCCAGATCGTAGCACAACAACGGATGTTCATTTATTCCCAATAAGACCGTATCACGAAAGGCTTGCAGAATATTATAAAATTCGTGCAAGAATTTTTGAAAACGAAGCTGCTCCGAAGCGAAGTAAACCGAAGCGTTCGACTAGGAGAATACGAGAATTTTGGAAGACAGTAAGACAGACGAAACGATTGTTATTATCATCTCTCGTCAACCAGGAATCTGATGGTCGTTTTTATGCCGAAGTGTCCTTTCTAGAATTTCGCGAAAAAGGTTTGCTTGATTCCGGGGCCAATATAAGTTGCGTGGGTTCGGATCTGGCTAAACAGGATTGGGCTCAATGTCCATCTTTTCGCCGTATATCATCGCAAGTCAGAACAGCAGATGGGCGTGCTCATTCGGTCATAGGATTTTTGTCCATAGAAATTATATATAAAACTTGCAATAGGAAAATTAAGCTATATGTTATTCCATCTATTAGTCAGAGAGTTATTTTAGGAGTCGACTTCTGGAAAGCTTTTAATTTAGCACCAGGGTTAATTTCATCCGTGGAAAGTCAGGACTTTGTAGACTCATCTTCTATCGAGGAAGACAGGCTGTATCCTTTAAACGCGACACAGCAGAGTCAATTAAATGCAATTGTTTCTCTTTTTCCATCGTATGAAAAGCAAGGGCTTGGAAAAACTTCATTGATTACACATCATATCGATATAGGCGAGTCGAAGCCTATTAAACAGCGTTTTTACCCAGTTTCTCCAGCAGTGGAAAAACTAATGTATGGAGAGATCGATCGCATGCTAGAATTAGGAGTGATTGAGACTTCAAATAGTCCTTGGAGCTCTCCAATGAGACTAGTTGTGAAACCAGGGAAAGTTAGATTGTGCTTGGATGCGAGGAAAATAAATAGTTGTACCACAAAGGACGCTTATCCCTTACCAAGTATAGACGGCATTTTTTCGCGGCTTCCGAAAGCTAATCTGATTTCCAAAATAGATCTAAAAGATGCATATTGGCAAATTGCATTATCTGAGTCTTCACGTGGCGTCACTGCATTCACCGTCCCAGGGCGTCCCTTATACCAATTCAAGGTCATGCCTTTTGGGCTGTGTAACGCAGCACAGACAATGTGCCGACTTATGGATGAAGTCATACCGCCAGAATTAAAATATTGCTGTTTTGGGTATTTGGACGATTTGTGTGTAGTGTCCGAAGACTTTGATGATCACCTTAGGGTATTATTGCGGCTAGCAGAGCGGTTTCGTAGCGCTAATCTGACTCTCAATGTGAATAAAAGTCAGTTCTGTGTGACTGAGGTGAGGTACTTGGGTTTTGTTATTGGTAGAGGAGGCATCGCTACAGATCCGAGCAAGATAGAATCTATTCTTAATTGGCCGACACCCAAATCCATAAAACAGACCCGTAGCTTCTTAGGATTAGCTGGTTGGTATCGACGCTTTATAGCTAATTTCTCAGAGCTTACGTCTCCCATCACCGATTTGTTATCGACTAAAGCAAAATTTATCTGGACAGACAAAGCACAGGCGGCGTTTGATAAGCTCAAACTTGCTTTAACTTCTGCGCCGGTTCTTCAGAATCCCGACTTTAAAAACAAATTTTTTCTCCATTGTGATGCAAGCGATCATGGTGTAGGGGCAGTTCTCGTGCAGTTGAATGCAGATGGGGATGAAAAGCCAGTGGCCTATATGTCTAAGAAATTAAATTCGGCACAGCGCAATTACAGCGTAACGGAAAGAGAGTGTCTGGCAGTCTTGCTAGGTATTGAAAGATTTAGGTGCTATTTAGAATTGCAAAGTTTTGAAGTGATAACTGATCATGCTAGTCTTTCGTGGCTGATGAAGCAAACAAACCTAAAAGGACGCTTGGCAAGATGGGCGATGCAGTTGCAAGGCTATGCGTTCACTTTCAGCCATCGAAAAGGTAGTGACAATGTGGTCCCAGACGCTCTTTCGAGAATGTTTGCTGATGACATAGCCGTATTAGAGTCATACGAACCCGAAATTGATTTAGATTCCGCATGTTTTTTAGACGATGACTACATTAAATTGAAAGAGAAAATTGAATACAATAAAGAATCATATCCGGATATTAAAATTGTTGATAAATACGTTTATATACGCACGGAACATTATGATGGGTCAGGAGAAGGCCAGCAACAATGTTGGAAACTGTGGGTGCCACAAGGAATGACCAAATCAGTAATAGAGCGTGCGCATAAGGCAGTGGTATCAGCTCATGGTGGAATGGCTAAAACGCTTGATATCATTCGCAGGCATTTCTTTTGGCCAGGCATGGTGACACAGATTCGCGCGTATATTCGCGACTGTGAAATTTGCAAGACGACAAAGGCTCCGAATTTTAATCTAAAACCTCCCATGGGACAAATGGCAGAGTCTGCTCGGCCGTTTCAGCGATTGTATATCGATATACTTGGTCCTTATCCCAGAAGTAAGCAAGGCAATATAGGCATTTTAATTGTATTGGATCACTTTTCTAAATTCCATTGGCTGTATTTATTAAAAAAGTTTACATCAAAAGCGATACAAGAGTTCCTACAAGACCAGATTTTCTTTGTGTACGGCGTTCCTGAAATACTGATCAGTGACAACGGATCACAGTTTAAGGCAAATGATTTTAATGCTTTTCTTACCACATTTGGCATACGTCATACGTATACGGCACTGTATTCGCCACAATCGAATGCGTCAGAACGCGTTAACAGATCCATTGTCTCAGCTATAAGGTCATATTTATCATCCGACCAGCAGGACTGGGATTTGCATATTCCAGCCATTAGTTGTGCGTTACGTAGTTCACATCATCAGAGCATAGGATGTTCACCATATCATGCGTTATATGGATTTAATATGATCACGCATGGCTCATGCTATCAGCTTCTTAAAAATCTTAACAGCCTGGATGAACCACGAATCGAATTGCAGAGGGAAGATCAATTAAAAATTTTAAGGAAGAAGTTGCGTGAAAATGTGAAAGAGGCATATAACAAGCAAGCGAATACGTACAATCTGCGAACTCGTGAAGTAGAGTACAAAGTGGGCCAAGAAGTATTACGGCGCAACTTTGTGCAAAGCAATTTTCAGAAGGGAATTAATGCTAAATTATGTCCAACCTTTTTAAAGTCACGCGTACGAGAAAAATTAGGAAATGTTTATTATGTTCTTGAGGATCTACAAGGGAAATTAGTTGGAACTTTTCACGCGAAAGACATCAGGCAATAAGAATAAATGGTATAGGATTTTTCTGTCAAATTTGTCGCGTAAAGTACTACTAATTTGACAGTGGTTGTAGTGTCCCTTAATATAGACGAGTTTTCTTTATTTGTTTTGGTTATTGATTTCAAATTTAAACAGTAGATCATGTGAGTTGCTATAAAAGAACTAGGCAAATATCGGAACTAGCAGCTAACAGAACAGTATGGCAACCTTAGCTCTGTTAAAGCAACAGAGCAAAGTTAACATTAGGAACAGCATATTGTCCTTCGATTTTTCCGATCTGGTAGCTCTGTTTTTATGCTATAAAAGCAGCGAAAAAAAGCGCGTCATTCTCTTTGCGAAAATTTTCTGGCCGACACACGATCGTGCATATTTTAATATATATAAAGATTGAGAAGCAGTTTTAACCTGCAAAAGTTTTGGAAGTCTTTGTGGATTAGTGGATTAGTGACGAATCGACGCGCATTAAGGTAAATAACGAATTCAGCAGTTGGCAGAATTTATATTGTTCTTTTTGCCACCAGGTCTTTTCAACCCCCAAAGGTTAGCTGCATTGGGCTACCTCTGGGCAAGATCGCTTGCTAACATCAACACATCTTCCTTGGCTCTAGCGGCTTCAACGCCAGCAGCCAATTGCGAAGTTGCGAGTGGCCAAAAGTGCCAATTGGATGCACCGGCGAAGAAGCGCTAGACGCGCAGCCGCCATCTTTTTTCCTAACCTCAGAAGAGGTACATTGACCCCAAGTGACTGCAGCAGGCTTGCTGAGTCACTCAAGAGTCGTCACCAAGGGATCAGTGGCAGCATCAGGAGTAGCAGCATTTTATTTTGGAGCAACAGCGCTGAAAGCGCAGATCAGCTGTTTTAGCAGCCGCAGCTGCTCAACGAGGGAGATTGCAGTCAGCAGTGTGTGTGTGTAGTGATTAAAAAAAAAAGGTGTTGGATCAGCAAGTGGGCTTAGGCAATTTCAAATTGAAAAGTTGTGTAAAATTAAAAAAAATTATAAAACAAAGAGTACATGCCAATCAAAGAGAATTATAAAAAGTGCATGAAAAATTAAAAATTGTAAAGTAAAAGAGGAAACAAAAGGTTAAACTTTTCTAAGTATTTTATATATTTACATATCGATTGTATTTGTTTAATTTTCAATTGCCATTTCTGCTGCTAACACTTAGAGAAAATACTAACTAACCACACACAACACAACATCATCTGGAGACCTATGGAGCGCTTCATCAGGATTTCTAGGGGTGAGTGAACACACCGGAAGGGTGTTGAAAAAAAAAAGAAAAGTAAAGTAAAGTTCAACGGATTCTGGACAACCAGAGAAGTGAAGTGCCAACTTATGTGACAAAGTGAAAATATAAAATGAAAACGTGAAAAAAGGAAATTCAAGTAAATTGTATTGTAAATAAAATCACCTGTCCATAAGTGCGCGCGCAGCTTTTCTTTTTGGTCAGTTTTCAATTGAAAGCAGAGTAATTTAAATTGAAAAATATTTATAAATGTAATCGAATGAATCTCAGCTAACAGCTGATTAAAGAAAAAATACCTTTTTGTTCCCTCTTACACTGAAAGAAAATTTTGAAGAAAATGAGATAAAAAAAAAAATAATAATAATAAATAAAAAGAAATTAAAATTGTAAAATTCAATCAATGCACATGCACATTTTAAGCAAATGCTTGTGTTTTTCCAAATAATGAAAGGCATATACCCAATTTAAAATAAATTCAAAAACAGATTTTATTTATTGTATAAAATTTTATTTAAATTCAAATGAAGAAAAATTTGTAAAATTAAAAAAGAAGCAATTTAAAAATTTATAAAGAAAGCAACAAAACAAAGAAACATTTGTGCATTGAAATAAAACAAGTCAAAATTGTAAAGATAATTTAAAAACGACTTGAATGAAAATTTAAAAAAAAAACAAAAGTTGCTGAAAAAGAGAGAAAAAAATGAATATTGTAAAACATTAATTTTAAGTTCCATTATGTAAAACTTTATTTGATTTCCCACATATTTGTCCATTTGTTAGGGCACATATTTTTGGCGGAGTTTAGGATTAAAGAAAGATAATGGATTGATTCAGATAAGAAGTATGATTAGGAATAAATGTCTTATATTGGAATTTGTCTGATGTGTCGTCTATTTATGAACATGGAGTGATTTGTTAGTTTTTCGTAAGGCAAGGATGAGGTAAAAAGGAACTTTAGGGAGTCTGATGAAATTATATCGCGCAAAAGGACTCATAGGCAGGGTGGGTTGTGACGCGACATGCTATTACTTTCACCTTAATAGCATGGACCCAATATTATTTTCGTGACTACACTTGGTGTTGTTCTGTCCCTCCATCTCTTTTCGTTCGTTTTCTTCTTTAACTTCGGTGTTTATGAATTGTGGCAAGGATTTCCCAGATTACTTATAAATGTAATTGTAATGAGGAGAGTGTGGAAGAGTATGTCAAAAGAACCCCCCCACAGGCTGTTTTGCTAGCCAAAGCCAGGGAATCCACCCGTCGACCTCTATTCTGTCCAGAAAACCCTCTCACGCAGATTTAGTTTTTTTGTTCGAGCTAACCTGTGACAAATCGCTTCGCTTCGCTTTAGCCAACGGACGTGTTTTTTTATTGCGCTTCGCATTTGTTTATTTTTCCCTGTTTAAATCTGTTTTTTATTCGTAAATTTTGTAAACAAAGATTCAGTGGCTTTTTTGTTACATCGGTTGTGTTTCAAGAAAGTTTTAACTTAATATAAAATTATAATTTCATTACATTGTGTTCAAATACAACAACAAATTGCAGCCCAAACAATCTGTTTGTGCATTTTACATTGCCGCCTGCTGATATTTTTGTTTTTGTATTTACACTTTGTGCTTGTGCATCGCGTTCTTTCGCATTTTAACGGCGCTCTCACCGTGCTCTCTTTATTCTTTTCCTCTCAGCGTGCTCTCTAAGCTCTGTTGTTGGTGTTGGTCGCGGTGTTCCGTTTTCCGTTCGCTCTTTTTGGTTTAATTCCGTTGTGCTTCGGTTCGCGCTCGCGCTCGCGCTCGCGCTCTCGCTCTCTTGTTCACTGTCTATTGTTGTGTGTGTTTGTAAGTACAAACTCAGCATCTGTAGTTATTAACCCTAGTGTGCCTAATATTATAATTTTATTTTTTCTTCTTTAATATTTTCACTTACTTTTTTTTTTTTTCTGTATTCTTTTATATTATTTTCTATTATAATGGATGTCTGTTATAATAAAAATTGTCAAGTACGAGCAAACGTTAAAATGGGTTTTGTTTGTTGCTGGCTGTGTGATAATATTTCACATGAAAAATGTGCTGGCCTTAACGGCCGAATTGTTGATTTGATTCAAGCCAAATCTGGCTTAAAATGGACTTGTGAATCATGTAGGGATGTCGAAAGGGACATGATGGGGTTCATGAGGCAGACTAAGAGAGGCTTTGGGAGTCTTTTCAGCCAGTTTAAAACGCTGTTTGATAGCTTCTCAGCTTTGGATGCCAATTATAAGGGCATGACACTCTTGAATGAGTCTCCAAAGCGAAAAAAGGCCAATTTTAGACTGTCCATTGGTCCAAATGAACTTTCAGTTCCTACACTTTCAGTTCCTACAGTTTCACCGGTTGTGTCTGCTCCTGCTCTTATTAATCTTTCGTCCCCATCTCCTCAAACGACTGTCAGTACGGATAACATTGCGTTGTCTATGGATGTGGTTCCTCCTGACACCGTAGAAATTTTCGATTCGGTTAATGTCAGCGCGATTGTTGCCGAGCAACATGCAAGAGCTGATATTACAACTGATCCAAACGGTCATTCAACAAGCGCCGAAACCGCTAATGTTGTTAAAAAGACCCTTGTAGGTGTTCCACCAAAAAAACAAATTTTTGTTTCTAGGCTTTCCCCTGATACTACATCTGATGATGTTATGGCTTTTATTCAGGCCAAATCTAATGCCAAAATTTCGGTGGAAAAATTCAAATTTTCATATCTACGGGAGATATCGTCGTTTAAAATAAGTGTTCCGGTCAATCACTTCAACGAAATTTGTTGTAAAGAATTCTGGCCTGATCACCTAATAGTAAAGGAATACAGTGTGAAAAAGAAAAATCGGACTCCGATTGTATTGCCTCCATCTTCTTCTATATCTACTAGATCTGTTCAACCTCAGGTACTTTCTAATAGCTCAAAAAACTAACATCCTCCCTCTCCTTGGGCTATCAGAATGTAAGAGGGCTTCGTAGTAAACTTAGTAATCTTTATCTAAATAGCCTGTCCTTTAATTTTAATGTCGTTGCCTTTTCAGAAACTTGGTTAAGGCCCGACATTCATAATTCTGAAATTCTTTCTAATAAATTCTCCATTTATAGAAAAGATCGTACCCCACGAATTGGTGGTGGTGTGCTTATTGCTATTGATGCTGATTTATCTTCGGAAGTAGTAATAACCGATAGTTCTACCGATATTGAATTTGTTGCTGTCAAAATGAGTATATGTGGCATTAATGTTTACATTACATGTTCTTATATCCCTCCTTCTTCAGACAACTCAGTCTATACTTTGCATGCTTCTGCTATACATTCTGTCTTATCTATGCTCTCAGATCGTGATTTTCTTGTTGTTCTTGGTGATTTCAATATTGCCGGAACACAATGGATTTTGTGTTCTGACTCCAGCGTTTTGACTTCCACGACGCAAAATGATTTTCTTGATAATCTTTTTGGGATGTCATTGTGTCAGATCAATGATATCCCAAATTCTCTGAATAAGATGCTTGATCTTATTTTTGTTTTGGATCCCTCTTTCTTATCTGTTTCTCGTACTAATCCCATATCCTTTCCTGAAGACCCTTATCATCCGACTTTGGAGGTGTTGATGGACTTACCTGTCCGGGCTCCTAATTTGTGTAATGAGCATAAAAAGAGAGCTCGTCAATTTCGGAAAACCGATTTTTCAAAGCTTTCTCAACTCTTATTACAGACTGACTGGTCCCGGCTATATGGGTGCAGGGATTTGGATAGTGCAGTCTCGATTTTTTATTCGATTTTAAACTCCTTACTTGATTTATGTGTTCCCCTATGTGTTCCATGCAGGTCTAATAAACCTGTTTGGTTTACGAGGGAGTTAACTAGCTTGAAAAATAGAAAATCAAGAATGTATAAAAAGTTCAAGAAAACTGGCTCTTTCTTGGATCTTTCTCGATATCTGATTGCACGATCCAATTTCTCTGTTCTTAATGCCCAATGCTATAAAGATTATCTTGAAAGATGCAAACTGCAGTTTCGAAGTGATCCTAAAAAGTTTTATACGTTTGTTAATTCCAAGCGTAGATCATCAACACATCCATCAACCGTGTTTTTTGAAAAAAAGACCGCGGATTCTGATCAGGCTATTGCCGATCTATTTGCCGAATTTTTTCAAACAACTTATAGCATTCAAAATGATCAATTAAGATTGCCTTATCCATATCGTGTAAATGCTTCTAATTGCATTTTTGGACCTTTAATTACGGAAAGCTCGCTTTTAAGTGAACTAAAGGCTGTAAAACCGGTATATTCACCGGGACCTGATGGAGTACCAGGATGTGTTCTTCGGTACTGCGCTGAAGGTCTTTTGAAACCCCTGTATAACTTATTTGAACTGTCTGCTGAGTTATGTTCTTTCCCAAAAATTTGGAAAGAATCATTTATTATTCCTCTCCTTAAGAAAGGAAACAAGTCTAATGTCTGTAACTATAGAGGTATTTCTAAGTTGTCCGCTATTCCTAAGGCGTTTGAGAAAATGATAACTTCTCAGCTGCAATATCTTTGTAGATCTATTATTTCACCCTACCAGCATGGGTTTGTGAAATATAGATCTACTACCACTAACTTAATGGAATTCACAACGTTTGTTATACATGGTTTTCAAAATAAAATGCAAACTGATGTCATTTACACTGATTTTAGCAAAGCTTTTGATTCCGTTAATCACAATCTTTTATTGCGTAAACTCCATCTTTTAGGTTTTCCCAATAACCTAATTCTGTGGATTTCAAGCTACCTAAATTTTAGAACCCAAAAAGTCTTTTTTAATGGTTTAATTTCTAAACCTGTTCAAGTTTATTCTGGAGTTCCACAAGGAAGTCATTTGGGCCCCTTGCTTTTTACGCTTTTTATAAATGACTTGCCTTCCGTTATAAATCACTCTCGGGTTCTCATGTACGCTGATGACGTGAAGCTTTGTATGTCGGCCACTGACAATCTTCTTGGTGTCAGGCTGCAAACTGATCTTGACAGTTTTCAGACATGGTGTAAAGTAAATTTTTTAAATCTTAATTGTAGTAAATGTAAAGTTATGTCTTTTAGCAGGCGAACTCCGCTTGTGTTTAATTACGTTCTTAATTGTAAACCGCTTGAACGTATTATGTCGGTTACTGATTTGGGTATTCTTCTTGATCCTAAGCTGAAGTTTGACAAGCACATTGCATCTATTGCTAATCGAGCATTTGGCGTCTTGGGTTTCATAAAGCGTTGGTCGAAAGAATTTGACGATCCCTACATTACTAAACTACTTTATACTTCACTTGTCAGACCTATTCTGGAATATGGGTCTTGTATATGGAGTCCCCAATATAAGATTCATCAGGACAGAATAGAATCTGTACAAAAACAGTTTCTACTCTTTGCCCTACGGGGTCTGAATTGGAATACTAACATTCGCTTGCCTCCTTATCGTAGTAGACTTTTACTAATTAATCTTCCATCTCTTTCTGACCGGAGAACAATGCTTGGTGTAGTCTTTCTACACAAACTAATTATTGGTGAAATTGATTCATCTGAATTAATTAGCCAGATTAGTTTTGCTGTTCCTATCAGAAGTTCTAGAAATTTCTTACCTCTTTCTCTTCAATCCTGTGTTGCTAACTATGCTATTCATAACCCTTTCCGAGTTCTTTGTTGTAATTATAACAATCTTTCTCAATTTATTACTAATTCTTCTTCTGTACAATTTCTTAACACTTCAATTATTTCTTATTTATCTAGCTTATAGTTAATGTATGTTTTAGTTTATTGTTGTTTAATACAATGTTTGTCCGTCTTTGTCCGCGCGTCAACAAGCCCGTGCTTGGTGTCGTTTGGGCCACTTGAATGTACTGCTCGTTTAGTACATCAACGTCCAAATAAATAAATTACAAACTTGGGTTCTGTGTACATTTTGTATATGTATATGTATGTATATACGAAAGGCAATGCATATTTCCAATTTTGTTTTGGCGGCAGTTGTGAGCAAGCAAGCGCCATCATTTGCTGGAGAGGCAAACATTTGAAAGAGACTTTGTGCATTTTATATATATATCTGAAAGGCGATGCACATTTCAAATTATGCTTTAGAGGCAGTTGTGAACTTTTGCTGGGAGGCATTGATCTCTGTTTCAACTTTGGACTCTGTGCATTGTATATATATATATACGAAAGGCGATGCACATTTCAAATTTTGCTTTGGCGGCAGTTGTGCCCTTTTGCTGGGAGGCATTGAAGAGAACAGAGGTTCTGGACTTGAACCAAACGGCTTGGTTATAGATCTACATCAGCTATCGGCACGGCCCTATCTCGTGCGCATAGGAAATTTTCGTGGCGACTGCGCTGCCGCTCACGTACGCTCACGTACGACACACTTCTACGATTTGCTTCTGTTAACGTTCCTGCTATTCCGCTGTTAGGCGAACAAAAATGCACACTAACGCAATGCAAACATATGAATGTGTTGGTGCCGACCACTGATCTACATATATATGACGTATATGTATGTCTCTCCCCTCTCTTTTTTTGTTTGTTTGAAAGAGTAAACAACCGTTAGCTTGAGAGCCGAAAACGAAAAATGAAAAATTAACAATTGTAAATATTTTTTAAAATTCATTTACGGTGGCTGAACACCACAGAAAAATTTCTTGACTTTGGCCCGGGGCCGACTCGAACCCCGGCCTCCGGTTTTGCAGCGGCCGACTGCACTCAGTGCGCCACGCCAAGCTGCCGCTTAAGAGCAGCTTAATGCATACAAGTGCACATAATGTGTACACCACTGTTGCCAACTACTGTCAGCGTTGCCAACTACTGTTCGCGTTGCCAGCTACATGGAAATTGTTCTAAAAATAGCTTTGTATGCTGCAACGCTTTATATCTTAGCGCGATCGATTCCCGAAAATACAAAAAAAAATTTTGTTTAAAAAAAAATTTTTTAAAATTTCCTTGCGTTTTTTAATGTTGTTTTATAGCGCCTTTTTATTTTCTTTGGTAGGCGTGGTCGTCGTAGGGTGCTCCACAAAAAAAAAAAAAATACTCAAAAAAAATTTTGTTTAAAAAAAAAATTTTTTTTTAATTTCCTTGCGTTTTTTAATGTTGTTTTATAGCGCCTTTTTATTTTCTTTAGTAGGCGTGGTCGTCGTATGGTGCTCCACAAAAAAAAAAATACTCCTCGTTTGTTTCTCCTCTTTCTCCAGTGTGTGTTTTTTTTTTTTTTAAACTGGGCGTGGTCATATTAGGGTGGTTCAAAACTCAAAAAAAAAAATAAATTTTTTTTTGTTTTTCTTTAGACTCCTCGTTTGTTTCTCCTCTTTCTCCAGTGTTTTTTTTTTTTGAAAACTGGGCGTGGTCATATTAGGGTGGTTCAACAACTGTTTTCCTCAGCCGTCACATGTGGTTTTAAATCACTAATGTGCGCTCGTTTTGTTTTGTTGTCCATCGGCGACTGCAGCTTGCAAATTACCGGTGACACGAAGTCCACAACCCGATATGGTCCTCCAAACCTTGGTGCCAGTTTTGCCGCGAATCCGTCGGCCGCTTTTGACAAGTGATGTTCCTTTAGCCAGACTTGATCGCCCACACTGGGTTTCCATGATCTCCTGCGCAGGTTATAATGTCTCGCTTGATCCTGTGCTGCCTTTTCCAAACTCCTGCGTACAATTTCGAAAATCTCTTTGAGTTTTCCTGCGTTTTCCCTCGGCTCTTGGGCAACCTGTCCTGTGCCGATAGTCACCTCATCGAATAGTGCTTGTGGAAGCCGAGGCTCTCGACCCTGCGTCACGAACGCTGGGGAATATCCCGTTGACTCAGTCAAGCTTGTATTGACGGCCAACGTGATCTCCGGTAGAGCCTCATCCCAGCATCTTTGATTTGCTCCTGCAAATTGGGCTATCATCGTCTTCACGGTTCGATTCGCTCGTTCAGTGGGATTCTCTTGTGGTGTGTATGGAGCTGTGTACTGGTGCTTTACACCCATGTCCTGAAGAAAATTTTTGAACGTCCTGCTGGTGAATTGGGCTCCGTTATCGGTGATGAGCACTTTCGGTACACCAAATCGGGCCAAAATCCTCTCCCTGAACGCCTTCTGAAGAGCCGCGGCTGTTGCGCTTCGTAGAGGCACCAATTCGGTCCATTTTGAGAATCGATCGACAAACACGAGGAGCGTTGTGTTCCCGTGCTTCGAGCGTGGTAATGGGCCCACGAAATCTGCCCATACTGTTGCCCATGGTTCCTCCGGAATTTGTGTGAGCATTTGTCCGGCAGCTTGCAGTTGATTCGGCTTGTATTGTTGGCAGATTTCGCAATGCTGCACATATGTTCGCACGTCTCGGTGTAATCCTGGCCAATAATATCGTGCTGCCACCCTGGCTATTGTTTTCCTTGTTCCTGTGTGTCCTGCTGCCGCCGCATCGTGGTTTTCACGTAGCACTCGCTGCCTCTTCTCTTTTGGTACACACAACTTCCACGATGGCACATCTTCGTGACCGGCGCGATGTGGAATGTGTCGGTACAAATTACCCGCGTCCTCCATGTAATCCGGGTATTTCCTGGGTTCTTTGTGGATCTTTTCCAGCATTTTCTGTATCCACTTGCAGTCAGTGCCACCAACTTCTGTGACTTTATCCTGCACGTCGACTCTGCCGCACCGTTCCTCGTCCAATGGTTGCCGGGACAGTGCGTCTGCTACCACGTTTAGTTTCCCCTTGCGATATGCCACCTCGAAGTCGTATTGTTGTAATTCCAACGCCCATCTCGCTATGCGACCGGAAGGACTCTCGATAGAATTCAACCATTTTAGTGCCATATGATCTGTTATGACAGCGAAATGATATCCTTCGAGATATGGCCTCAACTTCCGAATCGCCCAGACGATCGCCAAGCATTCCTTTTCCGTGGCCGAGTAATTGTTTTCCGCACCGTTGAGTGTCCTGCTGGCGTACGCAATTACTCGTTCGTCCTTGTCGGATCCTTGTGTGAGGATAGCTCCCAATCCGTAGTTGCTTGCGTCTGTTTGTAGAGTGAACTGCTTACTGAAGTCAGGGCACGCCAGGACAGGCGCTTTGGTCAACTTCTCTTTCACGTTCTCGAAGGCTTGCTGATACTCCTCTGACCATGACCATTTAACTCCTTTCTTTAGTAACTCGTTAAGTGGGTGTACTGTATTTGAGAAGTCTGGAACAAATCACCTATACCACGATGCCACTCCGAGGTACTGTCGTAGCTCCTTTGCATTAGTCGGTGGCTTCAATTTGGAAATCGCGTCCACTTTCTCTGGGTCAGTGCAGATGCCGTGTTCCGTCACCTTGTGACCCAAATATTTCAGCTCCTGTTTGAAGAAGTCGCACTTGTCGACGTTGATCCTCAAATTTGCCGCTCGTAGTCGTCGAAACACTTCCTTCAGGTTGGCCATGTATTCCTCCAGCGTTTTCCCAATGACGATGATGTCGTCCAGATACGCGAAAGCATGTGGCAGCATTTCGGGTCCAATTACCCGATCCAGAGCTCGTTGGAATGTTGCTGGCGCCGCGTGGAGTCCGAAGGGCATCACCTTCCATTGAAAAAGTCCTCTGCCTGGCACGGTAAACGCCGTCAGTGGTCTGCTCGCCTTCTCCATTGGTATCTGCCAATATCCATCTTTCAGGTCGAGGCTCGTTATAAAGTGCGCCTCCCTTAGCTGGTCTAAGATGTGGTGCACCCTGGGAAGAGGGTATGCGTCCTTGACTGACCGGCTGTTTAATTGCCGGAAGTCAACGCATAGTCTCCATTTGCCCGTCTTCTTTTTGACCATGACAATCGGGGCACTGTGTGGGCTATTTGAGGGTTCAATACATCCCTTTGCCAGGAGTTCGTCCACCTGCTTGTTTATTTCTTCCTGCATCTTCGGATTCTTCGGAAAATAACGCTGTTATCGGCCGGTCGTCGTGCATCACAATTCGGTGCTCGGTGATCGGTGAAGTGCCTGTCATGGTCGCGAAAGCAGCTATTTCCTGTCGCAGGAATGTATCTATATCCGCATCCGCATGCAAGGGCTCACAACTTATTCCGTCATTCATCGTATGTCCTGGTTCATCTGCCTTGGTTTGTTCCTGCGCTGTTGCGTGATCTCGTTTTTCTGGGTTTTGTAATACTTGTTGCAGTGTCCCTTGTTCCTGCGTTGCTTGCTCTTGTGTTGATTGATTATCCCGTGTTCCTTGTTCCTGATTTTCTTGTTCTCCTGTTGTTTGATCCTGTGTGTTGACTACCGAGAGTCTCTCTTCTCGTCCTTTGTTGTGTCGACGTCGAGCCGGAATTCGGACTTGTATGCCGGCACATTCGATAATTTCTCCCATGTGAGATAGGAAATCCCATCCCAGCACCAATTCGTCGATGACTCCCGGTAGTACAAGTAATGGCAGATCTACTTGTCTGTCTCCTAGCTGGATCTGCACCTCCACATGCTCCGACACTTCGCTGGACCGTCCATCAGCCAACCGTACCTGCCTTTGTGTTGCTCCCAGTTCAAATCCTTCCTCACACAACGTCACAGCTAGTTCCTCGCTCACGAAACTGCTTGTTGCTCCCGTGTCTATAGTAGCGTTGTAGGAATTGTTGCCGATCTGAACTGTTGCGGTCAGGCAGTGGCCTTCGGCCCTCAAAGCGCCGACTAGTCCCTTGGAGCTGCTTCTGTTGGCATCCGCTCGCTCCTGGGAGCCGGACGCCGTCTGTCGTTTCCCGACCGGCAGCATTGAACTGTGCGAACTCCGATTCGCCCACAAATCCAGCAAAATAACACGTTCTCGTTTTGGCATTCTCTTGCCCAGTGGCCTTCACGCCCACATCTCCTGCACGCCTGTGTTGGATTTGGCACGTGTGTTGGGGGTCCTGAGAATGCCCTCGGAGTTGGCTGCGGCTGCGTACTGGCGTGGTCGGCACATCGAGTGCATGGAGCGTTTTTCTCCCGTGATCTGGAGTCTTCAATTGCCATGAGCCGTGTCCGGTTTTGTCGAGTGTGCTGCCGGAGTCTCTCCCTGTCACGCTCCAGTTCCTCAAACTCCTCGGCCAACTGCATCAACTCGATCAGACTGCCATTCTGATACGGGCGTGCAAACGCTCGGAAATCAGGGAGACTGCAGCTGTAGATTTGATGTCGTTCGCGTTCCTTAGAGAATCGCAGTGGCCGCATCAACGTTTGCATTTCTACCATGTATCTCTTGAAGGGTTCGTCGACGCCCTGTTTCCGTCGAGTGACTTCCTCCAGCAGCTTTGTGAAGTAGTCCCGTGGTAGTAAAAACTCCTGGAAGCTGGTTGCGAATGATGTCCAGGTCCTCCAGTGCTCATTGTTGGCGATGTACCACTTCAGAGCTGTGCCTTTTAGCAACTCTGGCATTGCTCTTGGGACAAGATCCAAGTCCAGTCCATATGTTTCCGCAGACCATTCAACCTGCTCCAGAAACTCCAACGGCTTTGAGGTTCCGTCGAACTTAAAGCTCCACTCTCGGACTTGCTTGGCGACCGCTGCATAATCCCGAACTGGATTCCTCTCTGTGGGTGTCCGGTATTCCGTGTTTGTCTGATTGTGCTGCATAGTTGATGATCTTCCCCACGGGGATCTCAGTTGTGAGGCAGCATCCAGCTGCATCACAATTTAGTTTATTTTTGCACCGTGAACGAGCCAGTGGATCGCGCTCGTTCACTTGAGTTTTTTTTGTTGTTCATACGAACGTCGCATGGAGCGAAAACGTTCGGTTCCTCACAAAGAACCGCGCATGGAATAAGTCGCGGCTCTTTTGTTCAGTTCCTAGTTCCCGTGAACCCCGCACTGGAGCGTGATCGTTCACCTAGTTCGCGTGAACGAACACGAGAAAAATGGTGGAATTTCCGTCAAGCCGGCGAGCGTCACTTCTCTGACGGGCTCGAGTTGTCAAGATCGCAGCGGACAAAGCTATCACGCAAGTGAACAAAACCTTGAAGAAAACCCAACCAAGTGAACAATAACAGCAACAACAACAATTATAACAAGTGCCGGCCACATTGTGCGCGAAAACTGCACCACAGCAGTGCGAACAACAACCGCAACAACAACAGTGAAACAAAAACCAGGGAAAGCAACAACAAAACAACACAGCGCAGCGCAGCGCCACTAGCCGCAACACTTTGTGTGTGTGTGTGAGCGGACTCTCCAGCCGCCCTATTGTGGGTGTGTGTGCGCGGGCTTTTCAGCCGCCAGCCAGCAACACCAGCAGCAACACAGCGCCGCAACACACGTGTGTGTGTGTGCGAGCACGTTTTTCTGCAAGCCAGCCAGCAACACCAGCAGCAACAAAACCACAGCGCAGCGCAGCGTCACCAGTTGCGACGCTTTTGAGTGCGTGTTCCACCGTCGAGCAGGGTTCGCCCGCCGAATACATTCACGGCAGACATGCCGGCAGCGTGAAGACCACACGCGAAGTGTGAGTTGCAGGGAGCCACTTGCGGAAATCACAGCAAGGAGGAGCAAATCTCCACCACGAAACTCGACACGCAGCGGGTAAGCCGGTCAACAGTTTTGTATCTTTCTCCTTTTCTTGGCTCCGCCTTTTGGAGCAGCAACCAGTTTTCTTCTGACCGTGCGGCAAAATATCTCTTTTATAAATCCAGAATGTAAACCCAATAAAGAAAAGGGTAAATCTTTGTAACGATAGTGGCACGTGTTTTTTTTTTTCATTCAATTTCTTTTTTTTTTTTTCTGAAATATTTTCTGGCTATTCCTTTCAGGTAAATTTCAGGAATCCTGAGGCGGGTCCCGGGAGGCGGGCGCATGGTCGAACCGACCGGCCGGACCTGGTGCTCCGGAGGTGATTCAGGGATAGAATTTCGGTCCGTTCCGTTTTCTATTCCTGAATCCTCTTCGGGGACCAGGCCTGGAAACACCTGGATCCGGTTCGTGGAAGGAATTTCGGTCTGTTCCGTTTTCCGTCCACGGATCGGACCAGGCGGCCGGGTCTGGACGATGTTGGGAGGCCTTCCTGGAATGAGATCTCGGTCAGTTCCGTTTCTCATTCCTGAGAGGGACCACCCAACGTCGCCGGAAAGGGGCGACTCTGTGGCTGACTCTCGGACCCGCGTCATGGTCGACGAGCCCTAGGAGGCGGACCCAGGATTACCGACCGGTCGGACCTGGTGCTGCGGGGGCGATCCGGGAATAGAATTTCGGTCCGTTCCGTTTTCTATTCTTGGATCCCCTCCGGAGACCAGGCCTGGAAACACCTGGATCCGATTCGTGGACTGAATTTCGGTCTGTTCCGTCTTCTGTCCACGGATCTGACCAGGCGGCCGGGTCTGGGCGACGTTGGGGCCTCTCTCGAATGAGATCTCGGTCAGTTCCGGTTTTCATTCCGGAGAGTCACCATCCAACGTCGACGGACAGGGGCATCTTGTGTCCAACTCTGAACCGAGGGGCTCCGGAGGTACGATGAGGAGGACGCAACGGGTCTCGGGAGTCCCTTCCTCGTCCTCCTGGGCCGCTCTTGGGCTCGCGAAGGGGGCAATTTGGGCCGATTTTCGAGCGTGAACGTCAGCCTATTCGCTGACGCTCCCGCCGCTCTGTCCAGTCGTCCCAGATGATTTACAAATTTTCTGTAAACAGACCCTGGCCGGACTGAGACGCAGACCCCGGCTGGAAAAGCTTCGTTACAGATGGCGCCCGAGCAGGGACGTCTGGAACAAAATTCTTATTGGACATTTTGTCCCTTTAATTAACATCTCGAGCATCGATATCGGCCAGCCATTTTTGTTGTCTACTTTTTCTTATTGGAAGGCGTGCCACTCATCATACAAAGTGCAGGGTATTATAGGGCCATTATATTTCCTCATTGTAACAAGTTAATACGAAAATTTGCGAGCCCGTCAGAAAAGTCAACCACGGGATTCGTACCAGCACAGAATTTTCCAGCAGTCTCAGATTTTTTTTCCCCCCTGTATTCATGACTACTAACAAAATACCCTGTAGAGCATTGCAAATTTCTATTTTTTTCCATACGAAATTTTTTTTCCCGTGCGATATTTTGGCACGTGGCATTTTTTTGCCACGAAAGGCAAAAAGATTTTTTTTTCCTCCTGCCTGGAATATTCTTTTCTCCCTCACATTTGGGCAAGCATGTGATCGCAGCAAGCTATAAATCTTTTTTGGAATTTTTTTTTGTTGTCCGTTATGAGGTCCGCAATTTTGCTGCGATCTACGTGAGCATACTTGAAAAGCGAAAGGTCAAATTCTCGGAAGAGGCGATAGAGCCGTTCTTCAGCGAGGATTTGGACGAGGAGCAGGAGGAGCAACGTCGTTGCCGCCAGAAAAAAAGCATGCGAAACAAACAGAGAAATTCGACCAAGGCGCCACGCCATTTTTTTTAGGGCCACATTTTTTTTGAAGGGTCAATTATTTGAGGGGCATTTTGCTTAGAGCTCTCCTTTTTCCTCTCTTCATAACCAGTAGCAGCGTGCCCAGAAAGTAGCAGCACTAGTTCGCCGCACAGAGGGAGATTTTTGTTGCTATTTCCAGGTCGCGGGAGAACCGGAGAGGGAGGCAAGGCCGTGACGCCGGCGCAGCCGCAGCATACATCGTGAGATGCGTCATTGCGAGATGCGCTATTACGGCGCACCTGCTTTGGACATATCCATGGTCCCTAGCAGCCGTTCAGGTGTTGAGCCGCCACCAAACAGCCCCAGGTGCTCTGCGGATAGCCGGTCTACCGAGCCCAATCCTGTCGACCCGGGCGTCATGCCGACCTGGAGCCAGGCAGACACGGCCGCCAGAGAAGCCGCGCAGGAGCTGGAGGCCGCCAGGGCAGCCGTAGGCTGGGGGCAAGTCGACTGGGTAGCCGCCCCAGCATCGTGGCAACTACATGGGCTGTACGGATTAGTTCCGGCTTCTCTCCTGAACGCCGTCTTTAGAGCCCGGGGTCACGCCTGTGGCCGGGACATCCGGGTCCGCATCCAAACCAGCGGCAGGATGTTCCAAGTCCAGATCCGGCAAAATGGAGCAGTCACAGTCACTTACGTCCCCCAGGAGTAACCTTTTTACAGGCCCATTGACCGCAGTTGGGATCCCATTTTTCCCGGAAAAAAAAATTCGTTCGCAAAACCACACCAGCAGAGCTGTCTCAGCAGCAGAAAACCACGCAAGCAGAGCTGCAGCGCAGGCAGAAACACAGCACAAGCAGAGCTACAGCGCAGGCAACAGCGAAACACAAGCAGAGACAACGCGTGCGACTACAAAACTACAAACTAGCTCTGCCGCTACAAGGGCGGGCAGCGCTACAAACTGGCTCTGTCGCCACGAGCGCGGGCAGAATTCCAACCGAGCGAATTCTGCGCCTCGTGCGCGAGCAGCAGCCACAGGCTGGCTCTGGCGCCACAAGGGCGAGCAGAGGGCTAGGCAACATTTTTGTTGCGACGCATCCGCAAGCATCACAGCCTCTGCCGACGTCGACTGCGATCGCTACAGGCCTCATGGCTTGAGCCGACGCAGCGAGGAGACAGTCAATCAAGAACCTTCACCGCGAGCAGTCGTCTTTTCTAAACAAAGAAACAGTTAGTTGAGAACCATCACCGCGAGCAGTCGACCTCAAGTTTAAAACAAAAGCAAAGCAAAACAGACACTACAGAACCATCACAGCAAGCAGTTAACTTTCCAAAAACACGCGGAAAATATAAAGCAACAAAAATAAATCAACACGATTTAACATAAAGAAAATTAATCAACGCAGGCAAACGCAATTAATAAAAATAAAGCAACGCAACTAGACCCAAAGCAAAGAAAATAAATCAACGCGTTCGAAAACCTTGAGAAGCAAACGAGAGCTCTTGCAACCACGTGCGCAGATCTTTCTCGAAAAGCGACACCACGGCCACGCGCTAACATTTTCAATTAGCCAATTAAATTATTAGCCGCGACTGGTTGCTTTTGGGAAAATAAAAAACCGCGAGCGAAACATTGAACATTCAACCACGTGCGCCTACCATAAAGAAGTGCCTTTCATTCCTCACCGCTGACCAACACACGTGCACCAGTCGACATGGTCAGTGTCAGTTGGGTATATTTCCGACGCCGGGAACAATTGATCGCGATAGCAGCGGAATTTCGCCTCGATCCTGAGGGAACCGTGGCGGACCTCCGTGCCCGTGTTGCTGAATTCGTCTCAATAAGCACCCAAGCCGAGCACGTCAACCAGCGATTGATGGAGCTATAGCAGCAGTATCGGGATGCCTCAGGATCTGACCACAGCGATACCAAGAGTCGGTCCCGCAGCGTTTCCCCTGTCCCAAGGGATCAAGTGGTGCCGCAAGTGATCGTGACTGCGCCGAGCAGTCAACCACCGGAGGCTCGAACAAGCAGTCGTCTCCTTCGAGGGAATCGCAACCATTCCCCTGCCACGCAGAGCACGAGCCGCACAGACACACCATATCGCACGATAGCGGAGAAAGTGCATCGCTGGGGTATCCACTTCGATGGGCAGTCGGATCCGCTGAGTTTCATCGAACTTGTGGAGGAACGCGCCGCGGCTCACCTAATCGACCTGGTACACCTTTCACAAGCCATTCCAGAACTACTTACTGGGAATGCTAGTGACTGGTTTCGTGTTAGTCGGTTGCAGGGAGCATCATGGGCCACCTTCAAGCAGGATTTCCTAGATTTTTTCTTGCCCCCTCGATATTTTCAGCGCTTGGAAGACCAGATCCGAGCAAGGCAACAGAGGCTAGGAGAATCCTTCAAGACATATATCGTGGAGCTAAGGTTGCTCATGAAGCGAGCAAGCTACTCAGGAATGCAGAAACTGGATCGGGCCTATGAGAACTTGCTGCCCGAATACCAACTGTACATACGGCGGCATGAGGCACTCTCGCTCGCGCAACTCACGCAATTGGCCACCGATTTTGAATTTGTGCGCGATCGTGAGCGGCAAAGCAGTGGACCTACACAACTGGGCCTAGCCATAGCCCACGACCGGGAAGAGCCAGCCGTCTCGACCAGGCATCGGAATCCTTTCCGAGACAACCAGCCGAGTCATCAACCTCCAGGAGGGGAACCTCACGTCAGCAGGATGTTGCAGGAGTCCGGACCAGCCATCGACGTACAGCGAGCCTGTAGACGTTGCGGTGAAATCGGTCACCAGGCGCGGGACTGCCGCAACCGGCAGCTTTACTACTGCTGGCGCTGTGGCAAACGAGGAATCAAGACAACGGAGTGCTGCGGCTTGGCTTCGGGAAACGGACAGCGGCCTTACCTGCCCCAGGACCAGGTGAGGGCGGCCGTCAACCCGTCCCGGGAATAGATCCAATCATGCGAGTGGAGAAGGCGCGCATCGTGGCTCAAGTCAAGATCGAGGGTCTGGTGAGGCAAGCCACCATAGACACCGGAGCTACGAGAAGCTTCATAAGCGAGGATGCAGCTGGTAAACTCGACCATAGCCAGCTACGAGATGTACGGGCCAAGGTCAGCATGGCAGATGGGAGTCGTGCCATCGTATGCAAAGCCCTCGTCGCGACAGTGCAACTCGGCGACAGTTGTGCTTGCATACCCTTCTTGGTGCTGTCAACCGTCGTGGATGACGTAATCTTGGGCATAGATTTCCTGTGCGCCATCCGAGCCTCACTGCATTGTGGACCTATACAACTGCAGCTGACTCCAACGTGCTTGCAATCCTCCACAGGACGTCGTAACACCATCCGCGCCATCCCGGCGAGCCAGGATCCCCTTCCCGGGTGGGAAATGACGTTGGGCGGAACCATCGAGGCCCTCATCACGCACACTCAGACCGCAAGCGACGCGATCACCAAGGCCATAGCAGAGACTCCCGGTGGTGCTGGAGCGGCACGCCCCACACGACAGAGGAACAGCGAGGAACAGGAGCGTTTCCAACGAAGCGGATCCGCACGTCAACGAGGCGGACGACGATGACCCCAGCGAGGCAAAACCAGGCCAAGAAGAGGAACCCGACCTAGAGCCATGGGTGCGAGATTTCCTGGAACGAGAGCTGGCGCAGTTTGAGACACTGACTGGAGTCACACACATCGCAGAGCACGTGATCACTATGAGGGATGATCGCCCGATCAAACAGCGATACTACCCGAAGAACCCAGCAATGCAGCGCATCATCGACGAGCAAGTCGACGAACTGTTGAAGAACAACTGCAGCGAGCCGTCCAAGAGCCCTCATAGCGCGCCCATCGTGCTCGTGGGGAAGAAGACTGGTGACGTCCGGATGTGCATCGATTACCGACAGCTGAACGCCAACTCTATCCCGGATGCGTATCCGCTGCCAAGGATCCACCACATCCTGGAGCGTCTGCGCAACGCGAAATACATCTCGACCCTGGATCTGAAAAGCGGCTACTGGCAAATTCCTATGGCACGCGGCAGCCGGGAATACACTGCATTCACCGTACCTGGACGCGGCCTTTTCCATTGGAAGGTGATGCAGTTCGGCCTACACTCAGCGCCTGCCACTTTTCAGAGAGCCCTGGACAGCGTCATCGGCCCCGACATGGAGCCATTCGCTTTCGCGTATCTCGATGACATCATCGTGAGCGGAGCATCACTGGAGGAGCACGTGCGCAACCTAGGAGAGGTGCTCAGAAGGCTAAGGCAAGCCAACTTGCGGCTTAACCGGGCCAAATGCAAGTTCTTCCGACGCAGTCTAGTGTACCTTGGTCACGTCATCAGTGGAGAGGGAATCCACTCGGACCCCGACAAGATCACAGCAGTCCGCGAGCTACAACCACCAGCGACCTGCCGTGAGCTAAGACGCTGCCTGGGGATAGCGTCCTGGTATCGACGTTTGGTCCCGAACTTTGCCGACATCGTCCAGCCCATGTCGCTCTTGCTCAAGAAGGGTCAGAAGTGGGACTGGAAACCGGAACAGCAGGCTGCATTCGAGGAGCTCAAAGCTCGGCTGACGGAAGCCCCAGTCCTCGCTTGCCCAGACTTTAGCGAGAAGTTTGTACTCCAAACCGACGCGAGCGACTGCGGGCTCGGAGCCGTACTGACCCAACAGCACCAGGGAGCCGAACGGGTGATCGCTTATGTCAGCCGTCGACTGGTCAAGGCGGAGGAAAACTATTCGGCCACTGAGAAGGAGTGCTTGGCCATAGTCTGGGCCATCCGGAAACTGAGATGCTACCTGGAAGGCTACCGGTTCGACGTGGTCACCGACCACCTCGCACTCAAGTGGCTCAACAGTATCGACAACCCGACCGGACGGATCGCACGATGGGCCCTGGAGCTGCAACAATACCAGTTCGACATACACTATCGCCGAGGCAAGCAGAACGTCGTAGCCGACGCCTTGTCTCGCCAACCACTAGAAGTAGCCCTGCAGGGGCACGAGAGGAAGAACCAAACTGCAAATGGATAACACGGCTCACCAAACGCATATTGGAGGCTCCGGACCGGTTTCCGGATTTTACAATTGAAGGAAGCCAAGTATACCGTCATCTCGGCCACCGGCCAGAAGAGGAGGACTACGTGCCCTGGAAGCTGTGCGTCGGGTTCGACCACCGAGCCAGAGTGCTAGCCGAGTGCCACGATCATCCCACCGCTGGACACTTGGGCATCCGGAAGACAATCGCTCGGATCAGTCAACGCTACTACTGGCCCGGTTTGTTCCTGGACGTAGCCCGTTACGTAAAGCAGTGCGAGAAGTGCCAAAAGTTCAAGGTGAGCCAACTCAAGCCTGCAGGCCGGATGCTGACACGCCAGGTGGAGGAGCCTTTCGGAACACTTTGCGCAGCGCAGCGCAGCGCCACTAGCCGCAACACTTTGTGTGTGTGTGTGAGCGGACTCTCCAGCCGCCCTATTGTGGGTGTGTGTGCGCGGGCTTTTCAGCCGCCAGCCAGCAACACCAGCAGCAACACAGCGCCGCAACACGTGTGTGTGTGTGTGCGAGCACGTTTTTCTGCAGCCGGCAGCGTGAAGACCACACGCGAAGTGTGAGTTGCAGGGAGCCACTTGCGGAAATCACAGCAAGGAGGAGCAAATCTCCACCACGAAACTCGACACGCAGCGGGTAAGCCGGTCAACAGTTTTGTATCTTTCTCCTTTTCTTGGCTCCGCCTTTTGGAGCAGTAACCAGTTTTCTTCTGACCGTGCGGCAAAATATCTCTTTTATAAATCCAGAATGTAAACCCAATAAAGAAAAGGGTAAATCTTTGTAACGATAGTGGCACGTGTTTTTTTTTTCATTCAATTTCTTTTTTTTTTTCTGAAATATTTTCTGGCTATTCCTTTCAGGTAAATTTCAGGAATCCTGAGGCGGGTCCCGGGAGGCGGGCGCATGGTCGAACCGACCGGCCGGACCTGGTGCTCCGGAGGTGATTCAGGGATAGAATTTCTGTCCGTTCCGTTTTCTATTCCTGAATCCTCTTCGGGGACCAGGCCTGGAAACACCTGGATCCGGTTCGTGGAAGGAATTTCGGTCTGTTCCGTTTTCCGTCCACGGATCGGACCAGGCGGCCGGGTCTGGACGATGTTGGGAGGCCTTCCTGGAATGAGATCTCGGTCAGTTCCGTTTCTCATTCCTGAGAGGGACCACCCAACGTCGCCGGAAAGGGGCGACTCTGTGGCTGACTCTCGGACCCGCGTCATGGTCGACGAGCCCTAGGAGGCGGACCCAGGATTACCGACCGGTCGGACCTGGTGCTGCGGGGGCGATCCGGGAATAGAATTTCGGTCCGTTCCGTTTTCTATTCTTGGATCCCCTCCGGAGACCAGGCCTGAAAACACCTGGATCCGATTCGTGGACTGAATTTCGGTCTGTTCCGTCTTCTGTCCACGGATCTGACCAGGCGGCCGGGTCTGGGCGACGTTGGGGCCTCTCTCGAATGAGATCTCGGTCAGTTCCGGTTCTCATTCCGGAGAGTCACCATCCAACGTCGACGGACAGGGGCATCTTGTGTCCAACTCTGAACCGAGGGGCTCCGGAGGTACGATGAGGAGGACGCAACGGGTCTCGGGAGTCCCTTCCTCGTCCTCCTGGGCCGCTCTTGGGCTCGCGAAGGGGGCAATTTGGGCCGATTTTCGAGCGTGAACGTCAGCCTATTCGCTGACGCTCCCGCCGCTCTGTCCAGTCGTCCCAGATGATTTACAAATTTTCTGTAAACATACCCTGGCCGGACTGAGACGCAGACCCCGGCTGGAAAAGCTTCGTTACACAGTTCTTCTTGTTTCTGTTGATCTGATCGACGCCTCCCCGCTGGTGGACGCGAAATCCAGTTTTCCCAATGCATCTGCTATGGCGTTCCTGTCCATTTCCTTGTCCTCGTTTCTTGTAATGGTTATGGGATCCTTGAATGGCGAACTTCTTCCGTGCTTCCTGGAGAGTGCGTCTAGTCGTTCGGCATGGGGAGCGCGCCCTTCGTTGGCCTCGACCCACTCGCCAAACTCCTTCCGCATGGTGTCCACTGTGCCCGTGAGTGCAATTTTGAACTCGCTGCCATACTGCATCAGTTCCTCCTTCTTTAGGTTATATATCCATGATCGTACCATTATGAAATTTATCTGGTCTTATTATTCGCAAAACCGTGCAAGCTGGGCGCCAGTTGTAACGATCCTTTTTGCTCAGGCCGGGCTAACTCGGTCGGCTCTGTGGGAACGTGCAACAAATTTATAAAGTTGCAGTTTTGCGAATAAATAAGAAGACAGAATAAATTCAATTTCAATAGATTATTGGCGGCTCCTGGCCGACTCTAACGATTTCAGTGTTGATTCTATATAATAACGATGTTTGTTGATGCCGGGGTCGTCTCGTGTTGTCGTCCTCCTGGATTCGTTGGGATCCGATAGGGACCCTCACTGGAGTCGTGGCCGCTGCGCCTGCTGGGCTCGTCTGCCCGTCGTGCTGGTGTGCGTATGTGTGTGTGTGATGGCTACAGCCAAGACACCTGGAACAGATCCTGCGTCCGCGAGGATTGCCGAGATGAATCCTGCGACCGCAAGGACGTTTTCCCCCTGGACTCGCTGTCGCGGAGACCACTAAAACTAATCCTCGCTACCGCAAGGAGGATACGTAGGTCCTGCGTCCGCAGGAGTTATGTTCCCTGCCCTGGTTTCACCCCTAGGACGCACTAAAGGTTTCGGCCGCGACCGCGGAGCTATATTTTAAGCACTGCGTATTCGCAGAACTGTTTAAAACTAAGGATCCTGGCGACCTCCGGGATTGCTGGTGGGATCCTTGCTGCCGCAAGGATTGATGCTGGATCCTTGCTACGGCAGGGACTGGTGTGTTGAATCCTTGTTACCACAAGGATTGATGATAGGTTCCTTATTACCACAAGGATTTGATGCTAGATCCTTGCTACTGCAGAGACTGGTGTATTGAATCCTTGTTACCACAAAGATTGAAGACGTGATCCTGGCTACTGCGAGGATTGCTGGGAATGTTCTTGTTACCACAAGAACTGAGGGCTTGGTCCTGACTACTGCAGAAATGGCTGGGAATGTCCTTGGTTACCACAAGGACTGCTGAGAATGTCCTTGTTACTACCAGGACTGTTGGTTTGATCTTGGTTACTACTCGGAGCGTTGAGCGTATCCTTGTTACCACAAGGATTGAGGACTTGATCCTTGTGACTACCAGGATAGCTGGGGAAATCCTTGTTACTATAAGGACTGTAGACTTGATCCTGGTTACTACTAGGATAGCTGAGAGAGAGTCCTTGTTACCATAAGGACTGTTGACTTGATCCTTGGGACACCAAGAATTGTTGCTTGCTCCTGTGAACACTAGGAGGGCTCATTTGCATAGGCTCTCGAGTCAGCAGTTGCATGCGCTTTTATAGCTGCCAGCTGCGCAGCTGCTCTGCCGACGTCGCTGCTTAGCACATTCAAACGGCGTTTTACGCAGTGGCCGGTGCTCTCTTGTTAGCAACGTTCGCTCAATATGCGCTGTTCGCTCACGACGCTCGCTCAATTGCTGTTGAGTTAGCGGTGCCCGCGCTCGCAACAATGTTTTGCCAGAATTCTCTATTGCTATGCCGATTTTCGCAATTAACGGCGCGGCCCAGGGGCGTCGTCGGTATGAAGTGTTGTGGGGAACAATAATGTTCTCTTAATATTACATTATTATTACATTATATTATTAATATTATAATTTGTTTTATTAACATTATTATTTTTACAGTTTCATTATGGTTATTGTTCTTATTATAATAATTATTATTATTATATTTATTTGTAGGGCTGGAAAAGGATTTGATTTTGGGAAAGGGGTTGGGGTTGTTGTTGTGGTTGGGGTGGGGGTTGCGGTTGGAGCAAAGGATAAGAAGATAACAGCTTTTTTTCCATATTATTAATTTTTTTGTTTAAATAATTTATGCTGCTTTGCATTTTTTTAATATTATTATGAACAGCTTGCAAGCTTTTTGAAACTTCACTTGCTGTTTTTGGATGCAGCTGTAGCGACTGCCGTTTGTTGTCTATAGTCTGCTTCTTCTTATTATTATTATATTTGACATCCTTTTGCTGCTGCTGATGTTGCAGTAGTTGTTGTTTGACTTATTAAAAATCAAAAAAAACATGGATTCAAACAATCAACAGCAGTGGCCGATGCCATATCAACAACAGCAGCCACAACAACAACTGTGTCCTCCGATGGCAGTGTGGGCTCCGAATAGTTATTACTTTTGGGCCCAACAACAACAACAAAATGCAGATCGACAAATGCTGCAGTACTACCAGGCTCAACAACAAATCCAGCACCCAGAGCTGCAGCAGCAACAACAACAACAGCACACACAACAACAGCATCAACAAAAACAACAATTACAACAACAACAGCTCACACAATTACAGCATCAACATAAACAACACTTACAACAACAACAACAAAAGGTTAACAATCAACAAATCCAGCACCCAGAGCTGCAGCAACAACAGCAGAAAAAACAGCCGCAGCAAAAGGAGTCAAAATATAATAATAAGAAAAAGCAGTCTATAGGCAAGAAACAGCAACGTCTACAGCTGCATCCAAAAAAAGAATTTGAAATTTCAAAAAACTTCAAAGTTATTAATAATAGTATTAAAAAAATGCAAAGCAGCATAAATAATTTATGTAATAAAATAAATGATATGGAAAAAAAACTGTTATCTTCTTATCCTTTGCTCCAACCACAACCCACCCCAACAACAACCCCAACCTCATTCCCAAAATCAAATCCTTTTCCAGCCCTACAAACAAATATAATAATAGTTATTATTATAATTAGAACAATAACAATAATGAAACTGTAAAAGTAATAATATTAACACAACTAATTATAATATTAATAATGTAATGTAATAATATGATAATATAATAATAATATTAATGATAATAGTTGTTTTATTTGGGTTATGGTTTTTATGTTTTGAGATGGACCATGGATCATCGATCATGCAGCACACATATTTTGTTTTATGTGTGTGTGTTGCGACATTCCACTTGTAAACTTACTAAACTAAACTTACAGATTATATGTTTGGGACTGTCTACTACATTCTAACCAAACTGAATTTTGGTATTTTATTTTTTTTCATGCTAAATGTTAAATTGAAAAAATAATTTCATACTAAATGTTATTTCGCATCCTATTGTTCCTATGGTAGCTATATGATATAGTCATCCAACTTTGACCAAATTTGATCAGTATGTTAGAGAGAGCCCCAAACATATAATCTGTGAGTTTGGTTGAGATATCTTAAGAAACAAAAAAGATTTTCATACTAAAGGTTATTTTGCATCCGATTGTTCCTATGGCAGCTATATGATATAGTCATCCGACTTTGACCAAATTTTGTCAGAATGTAAGAGACAGTACCAAACATATAATCTGTGAGTTTGGTTGAGATATCTTAAGAAACAAAAAAGTTTTTCATACTAAGCAATTTCGTGACCTTTGACCCCGATTTGACCCCTTTAGACGTCGTATTTCCCAAAATGCCGTCTTATTGCACGATGAAATTATCTCATCTATGTTGTGTGCAAATTTCAGCTCTCTATCTTTTACCGTTTGGGCTGCACGTTGATTCTCAGTGAGTCAGTCAGTCAGTCAGTGAGTCAGTCAGGACAAAGAGTTTTATATATATATAGATAGCATTTTTTCTAAAAAAAAAACGGAAATATTTAGCTTCCGCTGTCCGCTGCCTTAATTTTTTAGAATTTCGGTCCGTTCCGTTTTCTATTCCTGAATCCTCTTCGGGGACCAGGCCTGGAAACACCTGGATCCGGTTCGTGGAAGGAATTTCGGTCTGTTCCGTTTTCCGTCCACGGATCGGACCAGGCGGCCGGGTCTGGACGATGTTGGGAGGCCTTCCTGGAATGAGATCTCGGTCAGTTCCGTTTCTCATTCCTGAGAGGGACCACCCAACGTCGCCGGAAAGGGGCGACTCTGTGGCTGACTCTCGGACCCGCGTCATGGTCGACGAGCCCTAGGAGGCGGACCCAGGATTACCGACCGGTCGGACCTGGTGCTGCGGGGGCGATCCGGGAATAGAATTTCGGTCCGTTCCATTTTCTATTCTTGGATCCCCTCCGGAGACCAGGCCTGGAAATACCTGGATCCGATTCGTGGACTGAATTTCGGTCTGTTCCGTCTTCTGTCCACGGATCTGACCAGGCGGCCGGGTCTGGGCGACGTTGGTGCCTCTCTCGAATGAGATCTCGGTCAGTTCCGGTTCTCATTCCGGAGAGTCACCATCCAACGTCGACGGACAGGGGCATCTTGTGTCCAACTCTGAACCGAGGGGCTCCGGAGGTACGATGAGGAGGACGCAACGGGTCTCGGGAGTCCCTTCCTCGTCCTCCTGGGCCGCTCTTGGGCTCGCGAAGGGGGCAATTTGGGCCGATTTTCGAGCGTGAACGTCAGCCTATTCGCTGACGCTCCCGCCGCTCTGTCCAGTCGTCCCAGATGATTTACAAATTTTCTGTAAACAGACCCTGGCCGGACTGAGACGCCGACCCCGGCTGCAAAAGCTTCGTTACAGATGGCGCCCGAGCAGGGACGTCTGGAACAAAATTCTTATTGGACATTTTGTCCCTTTGATTAACATCTCGAGCATCGATATCGGCCAGCCATTTTTGTTGTCTACTTTTTCTTATTGGAAGGCGTGCCACTCATCATACAAAGTGCAGGGTATCATAGGGCCATTATATTTCCTCATTGTAACAAGTTAATACTAAAATTTGCGAGCCCGTCAGAAAAGTCAACCACGGGATTCGTACCAGCACAGAATTTTCCAGCAGTCTCAGATTTTTTTTCCCCCCTGTATTCATGACTACTAACAAAATACCCTGTAGAGCATTGCAAATTTCTATTTTTTTCCATACGAAAATTTTTTTTCTCGTGCGATATTTTGGCACGTGGCATTTTTTTGCCACAAAAGGCAAAAAGATTTTTTTCCTCCTGCCTGGAATATTCTTTTCTCCCTCACATTTGGGCAAGCATGTGATCGCAGCAAGCTATAAATCTTTTTTGGAATTTTTTTTGTTGTCCGTTATGAGGTCCGCAATTTTGCTGCGATCTACGTGAGCATACTTGAAAAGCGAAAGGTCAAATTCTCGGAAGAGGCGATAGAGCCGTTCTTCAGCGAGGATTTGGACGAGGAGCAGGAGGAGCAACGTCGTTGCCGCCAGAAAAAAAGCATGCGAAACAAACAGAGAAATTCGACCAAGGCGCCACGCCATTTTTTTTAGGGGCACATTTTTTTTGAAGGGTCAATTATTTGAGGGGCATTTTGCTTAGAGCTCTCCTTTTTCCTCTCTTCATAACCAGTAGCAGCGTGCCCAGAAAGTAGCAGCACTAGTTCGCCGCACAGAGGGAGATTTTTGTTGCTGTTTCCAGGTCGCGGGAGAACCGGAGAGGGAGGCAAGGCCGTGACGCCGGCGCAGCCGCAGCATGCATCGTGAGATGCGTGATTGCGAGATGCACTATTACGGCGCACCTGCTTTGGACATATCCATGGTCCCTAGCAGCCGTTCAGGTGTGGAGCCGCCACCAAACAGCCCCAGGTGCTCTGCGGATAGCTGGTCTACCGAGCCTAATCCTGTCGACCCGGGCGTCATGCCGACCTGGAGCCAGGCAGACACGGCCGCCAGAGAAGCCGCGCAGGAGCTGGAGGCCGCCAGGGCAGCCGTAGGCTGGGGGCAAGTCGACTGGGTAGCCGCCCCAGCATCGTGGCAACTACATGGGCTGTACGGATTAGTTCCGCTTTCTCTCCTGAACGCCGTCTTTAGAGCCCGGGGTCACGCCTGTGGCCGGGACATCCGGGTCCGCATCCAAACCAGCGGCAGGATGTTCCGCGTCCAGATCCAGCAAAATGGAGCAGTCACAGTCACTTACGTCCCCCAGGAGTAACCTTTTTACAGGCCCATTGACCGCAGTTGGGAACCCATTTTTCCCGGAAAAAAAAATTCGTTCGCAAAACCACACCAGCAGAGCTGTCTCAGCAGCAGAAAACCACGCAAGCAGAGCGGCAGCGCATGCAGAAAACCACGCAAGCAGAGCTGCAGCGCAGGCAGAAACACAGCACAAGCAGAGCTACAGCGCAGGCAACAGCGAAACGCAAGCAGAGACAACGCGTGCGACTACAAAACTACAAACTAGCTCTGCCGCTACAAGGGCGGGCAGCGCTACAAACTGGCTCTGTCGCCACGAGCGCGGGCAGAATTCCAACCGAGCGAATTCTGCGCCTCGTGCGCGAGCAACAGCCACAGGCTGGCTCTGGCGCCACAAGGGCGAGCAGAGGGCTAGGCAACATTTTTGTTGCGACGCATCCGCAAGCATCACAGCCTCTGCCGACGTCGACTGCGATCGCTACAGGCCTCATGGCTTGAGCCGACGCAGCGAGGAGACAGTCAATCAAGAACCTTCACCGCGAGCAGTCGTCTTTTCTAAACAAAGAAACAGTTAGTTGAGAACCATCACCGCGAGCAGTCGACCTCAAGTTTAAAACAAAAGCAAAGCAAAACAGACACTACAGAACCATCACAGCAAGCAGTTAACTTTCCAAAAACACGCGGAAAATATAAAGCAACAAAAATAAATCAACACGATTTAACATAAAGAAAATTAATCAACGCAGGCAAACGCAATTAATAAAAATAAAGCAACGCAACTAGACCCAAAGCAAAGAAAATAAATCAACGCGTTCGAAAACCTTGAGAAGCAAACGAGAGCTCTTGCAACCACGTGCGCAGATCTTTCTCGAAAAGCGACACCATGGCCACGCGCTAACATTTTCAATTAGCCAATTAAATTATTAGCCGCGACTGGTTGCTTTTGGGAAAATAAAATAACGCGAGCGAAACATTGAACATTCAACCACGTGCGCCTACCATAAAGAAGTGCCTTTCATTCCTCACCGCTGACCAACACACGTGCACCAGTCGACATGGTCAGTGTCAGTTGGGTATATTTCCGACGCCGGGAACAATTGATCGCGATAGCAGCGGAATTTTGCCTCGATCCTGAGGGAACCGTGGCGGACCTCCGTGCCCGTGTTGCTGAATTCGTCTCAATAAGCACCCATGCCGAGCACGTCAACCAGCGATTGATGGAGCTATAGCAGCAGTATCGGGATGCCTCAGGATCTGACCACAGCGATACCAAGAGTCGGTCCCGCAGCGTTTCCCCTGTCCCAAGGGATCAAGTGGTGCCGCAAGTGATCGTGACTGCGCCGAGCAGTCAACCACCGGAGGCTCGAACGAGCAGTCGTCTCCTTCGAGGGAATCGCAACCATTCCCCTGCCACGCAGAGCACGAGTCGCACAGACACACCATATCGCACGATAGCGGAGAAAGTGCATCGCTGAGGTATCCACTTCGATGGGCAGTCGGATCCGCTGAGTTTCATCGAACGTGTGGAGGAACGCGCCGCGGCTCACCTAATCGACCTGGCACACCTTTCACAAGCCATTCCAGAACTACTTACTGGGAATGCTAGTGACTGGCTTCGTGTTAGTCGGTTGCAGGGAGCATCATGGGCCACCTTCAAGCAGGATTTCCTAGATTTTTTCTTGCCCCCTCGATATTTTCAGCGCTTGGAAGACCAGATCCGAGCAAGGCAACAGAGGCTAGGAGAATCCTTCAAGACATATATCGTGGAGCTAAGGTTGCTCATGAAGCGAGCAAGCTACTCAGGAATGCAGGAACTGGATCGGGCCTATGAGAACTTGCTGCCCGAATACCAACTGTACATACGGCGGCATGAGGCACTCTCGCTCGCGCAACTCACGCAATTGGCCACCGATTTTGAATTTGTGCGCGATCGTGAGCGGCAAAGCAGTGGACCTACACAACTGGGCCTAGCCATAGCCCACGACCGGGAAGAGCCAGCCGTCGCGACCAGGCATCGGAATCCTTTCCGAGACAACCAGCCGAGTCATCAACCTCCAGGAGGGGAACCTCACGTCAGCAGGATGTTGCAGGAGTCCGGACCAGCCATCGACGTACAGCGAGCCTGTAGACGTTGCGGTGAAATCGGTCACCAGGCGCGGGACTGCCGCAACCGGCAGCTTTACTACTGCTGGCGCTGTGGCAAACGAAGAATCAAGACAACGGAGTGCTGCGGCTTGGCTTCGGGAAACGGACAGCGGCCTTACCTGCCCCAGGACCAGGTGAGGGCGGCCGTCAACCCGTCCCGGGAATAGATCCAATCATGCGAGTGGAGAAGGCGCGCATCGTGGCTCAAGTCAAGATCGAGGGTCAGGTGAGGCAAGCCACCATAGACACCGGAGCTACGAGAAGCTTCATAAGCGAGGATGCAGCTGGTAAACTCGACCATAGCCAGCTACGAGATGTACGGGCCAAGGTCAGCATGGCAGATGGGAGTCGCGCCATCGTATGCAAAGCCCTCGTCGCTACAGTGCAACTCGGCGACAGTTGTGCTTGCATACCCTTCTTGGTGCTGTCAACCGTCGTGGATGACGTAATCTTGGGCATAGATTTCCTGTGCGCCATCCGAGCCTCACTGCATTGTGGACCTATACAACTGCAGCTGACCCCAACGTGCTTGCAATCCTCCACAGGACGTCGTAACACCATCCGCGCCATCCCGGCGAGCCAGGATCCCCTTCCCGGGTGGGAAACGACGTTGGGCGGAACCATCGAGGCCCTCATCACGCACACTCAGACCGCAAGCGACGCGATCACCAAGGCCATAGCAGAGACTCCCGGTGGTGCTGGAGTGGCACGCCCCACACGACAGAGGAACAGCGAGGAACAGGAGCGTTTCCAACGAAGTTCTGGGGGGCCACTAGTGGATGGCGAGCCATCCCTACGTCCTCTCCCCTTCGGGGGAACCACAGCCGGACCAGGCGACCTGTCCGCATCAACGCCAGTACATCACGAAGACCCCTTCGGGGGAACCACAGCCGGACCAGGCGACCTGTCCGCATCAACGCCAGTACATCACGAAGACCCCTTCGGGGGAACCACAGCCGGACCAGGCGACCTGTCCGCACCAGCACAGACGCATCACGAAGCCCGAACCACAGCCGGACCAGGCGACCTGTCCGCACCAGCAAAGCATCACGAAGACCCCATCGGGGGAACCACAGCCGGACCAGGCGACCTGTCCGCACCAGCACAGACGCATCACGAAGCCCGAACCACAGCCGGACCAGGCGACCTGTCCGCACCAGCACAGACGCATCACGAAGCCCGAACCACAGCCGGACCAGGCGACCTGTCCGCACCAGCACAGACGCGTCACGAAGCCCGAACCACAGCAGGGAAACGCTGCCCTGGCCTGGCAAGCCAAAAGCTAGTACACCAAGACCCAAAGGCGGGCACACCACGTAATGTTTATCAAGACCCCTCCGGGGACAATCCCATGCAAGCCCAAGAAGACCTGAAGGCGGGCACACCGAGCAGCAAAGATGACACACCGACGACTCCAGCCCACGAAGACGAGCAGCATCATGAGACGAAGACGACTGAGGAGACCTGTTCCACCGGGCCAAGTTCTTGGGGACCACTTGAAGATGGCGAGCCATCTCAACGTCCCTACCCCTTTGGGGAAACAACGGCCGAGGTTTGCGCCATAGCAATACCCCCGGAACCGGATCCGCACGTCAACGAGGAGGACGACGATGACCCCAGCGAGGCAAAACCAGGCCAAGAAGAGGAACCCGACCTAGAGCCATGGGTGCGAGATTTCCTGGAACGAGAGCTGGCGCAGTTTGAGACACTGACTGGAGTCACACACATCGCAGAGCACGTGATCACTATGAGGGATGATCGCCCGATCAAACAGCGATACTACCCGAAGAACCCAGCAATGCAGCGCATCATCGACGAGCAAGTCGACGAACTTTTGAAGAACAACTGCATCGAGCCGTCCAAGAGCCCTCATAGCGCGCCCATCGTGCTCGTGGGGAAGAAGACTGGTGACGTCCGGATGTGCATCGATTACCGATAGCTGAACGCCAACTCTATCCCGGATGCGTATCCGCTGCCAAGGATCCACCACATCCTGGAGCGTCTGCGCAACGCGAAATACATCTCGACCCTGGATCTGAAAAGCGGCTACTGGCAAATTCCTATGGCACGCGGCAGCCGGGAATACACTGCATTTACCGTACCTGGACGCGGCCTTTTCCATTGAAAGGTGATGCCGTTCGGCCTACACTCAGCGCCTGCCACTTTTCAGAGAGCCCTGGACAGCGTCATCGGCCCCGACATGGAGCCATTCGCTTTCGCGTATCTCGATGACATCATCGTGAGCGGAGCATCACTGGAGGAGCACGTGCGCAACCTAGGAGAGGTGCTCAGAAGGCTAAGGCAAGCCAACTTGCGGCTTAACCGGGCCAAATGCAAGTTCTTCCGACGCAGTCTAGTGTACCTTGGTCACGTCATCAGTGGAGAGGGAATCCACTCGGACCCCGACAAGATCACAGCAGTCCGCGAGCTACAACCACCAGCGACCTGCCGTGAGCTAAGACGCTGCCTGGGGATAGCGTCCTGGTATCGACGTTTGGTCCCGAACTTTGCCGACATCGTCCAGCCCATGTCGCTCTTGCTCAAGAAGGGTCAGAAGTGGGACTGGAAACCGGAACAGCAGGCTGCATTCGAGGAGCTCAAAGCTCGGCTGACGGAAGCCCCAGTCCTCGCTTGCCCAGACTTTAGCGAGAAGTTTGTACTCCAAACCGACGCGAGCGACTGCGGGCTCGGAGCCGTACTGACCCAACAGCACCAGGGAGCCGAACGGGTGATCGCTTATGTCAGCCGTCGACTGGTCAAGGCGGAGGAAAACTATTCGGCCACTGAGAAGGAGTGCTTGGCCATAGTCTGGGCCATCCGGAAACTGAGATGCTACCTGGAAGGCTACCGGTTCGACGTGGTCACCGACCACCTCGCACTCAAGTGGCTCAACAGTATCGACAACCCGACCGGACGGATCGCACGATGGGCCCTGGAGCTGCAACAATACCAGTTCGACATACACTATCGCCGAGGCAAGCAGAACGTCGTAGCCGACGCCTTGTCTCGCCAACCACTAGAAGTAGCCCTGCAGGGGCACGAGAGGAAGAACCAAACTGCAAATGGATAACACGGCTCACCAAACGCATATTGGAGGCTCCGGACCGGTTTCCGGATTTTACAATTGAAGGAAGCCAAGTATACCGTCATCTCGGCCACCGGCCAGAAGAGGAGGACTACGTGCCCTGGAAGCTGTGCGTCGGGTTCGACCACCGAGCCAGAGTGCTAGCCGAGTGCCACGATCATCCCACCGCTGGACACTTGGGCATCCGGAAGACAATCGCTCGGATCAGTCAACGCTACTACTGGCCCGGTTTGTTCCTGGACGTGGCCCGCTACGTAAAGCAGTGCGAGAAGTGCCAAAAGTTCAAGGTGAGCCAACTCAAGCCTGCAGGCCGGATGCTGACACGCCAGGTGGAGGAGCCTTTCGGAACACTTTGCGCCGATTTCGTTGGTCATACTCAGCAGGTTTGGAGTACCGCAACGCTTCGTGTGCGACAATGGCACGCAGTTCACAAGTCGATCTTTTCGAGCTTTTTGTCAAACCGCCGGCATTGAACTGCAGCACACCGCCCCGTACAGCCCACACCAGAATCCAACCGAGCGCGCGAATCGGACAATCAAGACGATGATCGCGCAAAACATCTGTGGAGACCAGAAGACGTGGGACGATCTCTTGCCAGAAATCATGCTGGCAATCAACACCAGCGTCTCGGACACGATCGGATTCAGCCCAGCGTTCCTAGTCCAAGGGCGGGAGCCCCGACTTCCGGGAGCACTCTACGACGAAGTCACCCACAGCAACGGACGGGAACCAGAAGCACCAGAGGACAAGGCCAGACGACTTCAGGAGATCTTCAGGATAGTGAAGGACAACGCGCAACGAGCCAACATCGACCAAGCTCGACATTACAACTTGCGACGTCGCGAGTGGCGCCCCGAGATACACAGCCTCGTCCTGGTTAAACACCACGTGCTATCTAACGCCGCTGAGGGTTTCGCGGCCAAGTTAGCACCAAAATACGAGGGCCCTTACTACGTCCGGAAATTTATTTCACCAAACGTAGTGCGCTTGCAGCAAGTGGGCACATCACGACGCCGGGTGGCCAACCTGGCCGACCTCAAAGCATACCACACTGAGCGCGAAAACTATGCCCAACCCGAGACGGGCCTCGTTCCCTTGTCGCCTGAGATCACCTCGGGCTCAAGCTCGAACTAACCCCACAGATTCCACTCCACGCCTCGGCCAAGCCAGACGTCTCTATTTTTAACTCTCCGAAATTCTACGCCTCTACCAAATCCTTCGAAACGCTACGTATTAAAACACTAACTACGCCTCTACGTCTCGAACTAACCCAGGACTAGTACGGAAACCTGTGGCTAATTATTTCTATTCTTTCCCTCAGCACATGGCCGATCGATTCGACGACTCCGCAGAGGCCGAGGGGATCGTCCTCGGCGAGCGCGCGGGCCACAACGGGCAGTACCCTCGCCGGCCCCACGACGCGGAGTACCTCGTCCACAGTCCGTACGACTCGGACCAGAGTCGGGCAACTTCCCCAAACCCGGAAGGCGAGGGCATGGGGGCGGTCAACGAGGCGGATGCCGATTGGGGGTCCGATGAGGAGCATCTCCCTCCGCGGTTGCCGGACACTTCGGCCATAGGCGAAATCTTCGCCGCTGAGGTAAACCGCCAGGGCGCGGAGTACGTAGAGCCCCCCATCCTTGACGACGACGAATATTTCGAAGTCCTGGCCACGGTCGGAGACGTGGAGGTCGCGCAGGACCTGCCATGGGAGCAGCTCGACTGGAGCCCAATACCGGCCGACTGGCGCGTTTTTGGCTTGGGAGCCCATCTCCCTTCCATGGTGCTGGACGCGGTGGAGGTATCTCGCCCTAAAGCCATGCTGCAAGGGCAGAAGAAATTCGTGGTGGAGGCGGACGGACGTCGTTTTCAAGTTCGCATTACGCGCGGAGGTCAGGTGACCGTCTTTCTTCGACCCCCGAAGTAAAGGGGGGGTGTGAGGCAGCATCCAGCTGCATCACAATTTAGTTTATTTTTACACCGTGAACGAGCCAGTGGATCGCGCTCGTTCACTTGAGTTTTTTTTGTTGTTCATACGAACGTCGCATGGAGCGAAAACGTTCGGTTCCTCACAAAGAACCGCGCATGGAATAAATCGCGGCTCTTTTGTTCAGTTCCTAGTTCCCGTGAACCCCACACTGGAGCGTGATCGTTCACCTAGTTTGCGTGAACGAACACGAGAAAAATGGTGGAATTTCCGTCAAGCCGGCGAGCGTCCCTTTTCTGACGGGCTCGAGTTGTCAAGATCGCTGCGGACAAAGTTACCACGCAAGTGAACAAAACCTTGAAGAAAACCCAACCAAGTGAACAATAACAGCAACAACAACAATTATAACAAGTGCCGGCTACATTGTGCGCGAAAACTGCACCACAGCAGTGCGAACAACAACCGCAACAACAACAGTGCAACAAAAACCAGTGAAAGCAACAACAAAACAACACAGCGCAGCGCAGCGCCACTAGCCGCAACACTTTGTGTGTTTGTGTGTGAGCGGACTTTCAGCCGCCCTATTGTGTGTGTGTGTGCGCGGGCTTTTCAGCCACCATTCAACAGCAAAAAAACCAGTGAAAGCAACAACAAAACAACACAGCGCAGCGCAGCGCCACTAGCCGCAACACTTTGTGTGTGTGTGTGAGCGGACTCTCCAGCCGCCCTATTGTGGGTGTGTGTGCGCGGGCTTTTCAGCCGCCAGCCAGCAACACCAGCAGCAACACAGCGCCGCAACACGTGTGTGTGTGTGTGTGTGCACGTTTTTTTCTGCAAGCCAGCCAGCAACACCAGCAGCAACACAGCGCCGCAACACGTGTGTGTGTGTGTGCGTGCACGTTTTTCTGCAAGCCAGCCAGCAACACCAGCAGCAACAAAACCACAGCGCAGCGCAGCGTCACCAGTTGCGACGCTTTAGAGTGCGTGTTCCACCGTCGAGCAGGGTTCGCCCGCCGAATACATTTAGGGCAGACAGCCGGCAGCGTGAAGACCACACGCGAAGTGTGAGTTGCAGGGAGCCACTTGCGGAAATCACAGCAAGGAGGAGCAAATCTCCACCACGAAACTCGACACGCAGCGGGTAAGCCGGTCAACAGTTTTGTATCTTTCTCCTTTTCTTGGCTCCGCCTTTTGGAGCAGTAACCAGTTTTCTTCTGACCGTGCGGCAAAATATCTCTTTTTTAAATCCAGAATGTAAACCCAATAAAGAAAAGGGTAAATCTTTGTAACGATAGTGGCACGTGTTTTTTTTTATTCATTCAATTTCTTTTTTTTTTTCTGAAATATTTTCTGGCTATTCCTTTCAGGTAAATTTCAGGAATCCTGAGGCGGGTCCCGGGAGGCGGGCGCATGGTCGAACCGACCGGCCGGACCTGGTGCTCCGGAGGTGATTCAGGGATAGAATTTCTGTCCGTTCCGTTTTCTATTCCTGAATCCTCTTCGGGGACCAGGCCTGGAAACACCTGGATCCGGTTCGTGGAAGGAATTTCGGTCTGTTCCGTTTTCCGTCCACGGATCGGACCAGGCGGCCGTGTCTGGACGATGTTGGGAGGCCTTCCTGGATTGAGATCTCGGTCAGTTCCGTTTCTCATTCCTGAGAGGGACCACCCAACGTCGCCGGAAAGGGGCGACTCTGTGGCTGACTCTCGGACCCGCGTCATGGTCGACGAGCCCTAGGAGGCGGACACAGGATTACCGACCGGTCGGACCTGGTGCTGCGGGGGCGATCCGGGAAAAGAATTTCGGTCCGTTCCGTTTTCTATTCTTGGATCCCCTCCGGAGACCAGGCCTGGAAACACCTGGATCCGATTCGTGGACTGAATTTCGGTCTGTTCCGTCTTCTGTCCACGGATCTGACCAGGCGGCCGGGTCTGGGCGACGTTGGGGCCTCTCTCGAATGAGATCTCGGTCAGTTCCGGTTCTCATTCCGGAGAGTCACCATCCAACGTCGACGGACAGGGGCATCTTGTGTCCAACTCTGAACCGAGGGGCTCCGGAGGTACGATGAGGAGGACGCAACGGGTCTCGGAAGTCCCTTCCTCGTACTCCTGGGCCGCTCTTGGGCTCGCGAATGGGGCAATTTGGGCCGATTTTCGAGCGTGAACGTCAGCTTATTCGCTGACGCTCCCGCCGCTCTGTCCAGTCGTCCCAGATGATTTACAAATTTTCTGTAAACAGACCCTGGCCGGACTGAGACGTCGACCCTGGCTGGAAAAGCTTCGTTACAATGTAATCTGTGAGTTTGGTTGAGATATCTTAAGAAACAAAAAAGTTTTTCATACTAAATGTGTTTTTCATCGGATTGTTCTTATGGCAGCTGTAAGATATAGTCATTCCACTTTGACCAAATTTGGTCAGAATGTAAGAGACACTACCAAACATGTAATCTGTGAGTTTGGTTGAGATATCTTAAGAAACAAAATAGTTTTTCATACTAAAGGTTATTTTGCAGCCGATTTTTCCTATGGCAGCTATATGATATAGTCATCCGACTTTGACCAAATTTAATCAGTACGTTAGAGACAGTATCAAACAAACAATCGGCGAGTTTGGTTGAGATATCTTAAAAAACAAAAAAGTTTTTCATACTAAAGGTGTTTTTCATCGGATTGTTCCTATGGCAGCTGTAAGATATAGTCATTCCACTTTGACCAAATTGAGTCAGAATGTAAGAGACAGTACCAAACATATAATCTGTGAGTTTGGTTGTGATATCTTAAGAAACATAAAAGTTTTTCATACTAAAGGTGTTTTTCATCGGATTGTTCCTATGGCAGCTATAAGATATAGTCATTCAACTTTGACCAAATTTGGTCAGAATTTAAGAGACAGTACCAAACATATGAAATCTGAGTTTGGTTGAGATATTTTAAGAAACAAAAAAGTTTTTCATACTAAGCAGTTTCGTGACCTTTAACCCCGATTTGACCCACTTAGACGTCGAAATTCCCAAAACGCCGTCTTATTGCACGATGAAATTATCTCATCTATGTTGTGTGCGAATTTCAGCTCTCTATCTTTTACCGTTTGGGCTGCACGTTGATTCTCAGTCAGTCAGTCAGTCAGTGAGTCAGTCAGTCAGGACAAAGAGTTTTATATATATAGATAGAATTTTTTCTAAAAAAAAAAACGGAAATATTTAGCTTCCGCTGTCCGCTGCCTTAATTTTTTTCACTGCAATTGAACTTTAGCTAAAAAGTCGGAATTGGTGATTTGGCGGGAAAAAGCTAAATTTGGCGGGAAAAAGCTAAATTTGGCGGGAAAAAGCTAAATTAAGCGAATTAGTCAAAATTTGGCAAGAAGAGTTATCTTAAAGTTTTGTTAGGATATCTCCGATTGCATCCGATTGTTCCTATGACAGCTATATGATATAGTCATACGACTTTGACCAAATTTGGTCAGAATGTAAGAGACAGTACCAAACATGTAATCTGTGAGTTTGGTTGAGGTATCTTAAGAACCAAAAAAGTTTTTCATACTAAATGTGTTTTTCATCGGATTGTTCCTATGGCAGCTATAAGATATAGTCATTCCACTTTGACCAAATTTGGTCAGAATGTAAGAGACAGTACCAAACATGTAATCTGTGAGTTTGGTTGAGGTATCTTAAGAACCAAAAAAGTTTTTCATACTAAAGGTTATTTTGCAGCCGATTTTTCCTATGGCAGCTATATGATATAGTCATCCAACTTTGACCAAACTTAATCAGTACGTTAGAGACAGTATCAAACAAACAATCGGCGAGTTTGATTGAGATATCTTAAGAAACAAAAAAGTTGTTCATACTAAAGGTGTTTTTCATCGGATTGTTCCTATGGCAGCTATAAGATATAGTCATTCAACTTTGACCAAATTTGATCAGAATGTAAAAGACAGTACCAAACATATAAAATCTGAGTTTGGTTGAGATATCTTAAGAAACAAAAAAGTTTTTCATACTAAGCAATTTCGTGACCTTTAACCCCGATTTGACCCACTTAGACGTCGAATTTCCCAAAACGCCGTCTGATTGCACGATGAAATTATCTCATCTATGTTGTGTGCAAATTTCAGCTCTCTATCTTTTACCGTTTGGGCTGCACGTTGATTCTCAGTCAGTCAGTCAGTCAGTGAGTCAGTCAGTCAGGACAAAGAGTTTTATATATGTCGTGTCGCTGTCTAATTGTTAGCAGCCTTAGTAGGCTTTGTTGGCCTACTATTTTTGCTTCGTCATGACGACTTGTCAGTTACTGCAGTGTTGGAAAAGAGTGCAGTAAGTAGGGTCGCTCAGAAAGGTCCAATCGAGTGAGATGGACTGAGCTGCTGCTGGACGTAGTCCCTAGAGTGTGAGTGAGAGGGCAACGAGTGCCTTCAGAATGTGCAGGGTCATTACGTTTTGACAATCGGAATTAACAAGTTTGACCGCAAAGGGACAGCACTCACTTTTTTCTCTCGGGAATTCGTACAACGCGCACAGCTCGTGACTAAAAACCTAACAAAACTAAATCGTTAATTAAAATAAACATTTTGATTATGGAAAACCTTTCGGAAGCCAGTGAATACCCGACATATATATAGATAGAATTTTTTCTAAAAAAAAAAAACGGAAATATTTAGCTTCCGCTGTCCGCTGCCTTAATTTTTTTCACTGCAATTGAACTTTAGCTAAAAAGTCGGAATTGGTGATTTGGCGGGAAAAAGCTAAATTTGGCGGGAAAAAGCTAAATTTGGCGGGAAAAAGCTAAATTAAGCGAATTAGTCAAAATTTGGCAAGAAGAGTTATCTAAAAGTTTTGTTAGGTTCCTATGGCAGCTATATGATATAGTCATACGACTTTGACCAAATTTGGTCAGAATGTAAGAGACAGTACCAAACATGTAATCTGTGAGTTTGGTTGAGGTATCTTAAGAAACAAAATAGTTTTTCATACTAAAGGTTATTTTGCAGCCGATTTTTCCTATGGCAGCTATATGATATAGTCATCCGACTTTGACCAAATTTAATCAGTACTTTAGAGACAGTATCAAACAAACAATCGGCGAGTTTGGTTGAGATATCTTAAAAAACAAAAAAGTTTTTCATACTAAAGGTGTTTTTCATCGGATTGTTCCTATGGCAGCTATAAGATATAGTCATTCTACTTAGACCAAATTGAGTCAGAATGTAAGAGACAGTACCAAACATATAATCTGTGAGTTTGGTTGTGATATCTTAAGAAACATAAAAGTTTTTCATACTAAAGGTGTTTTTCATCGGATTGTTCCTATGGCAGCTATAAGATATAGTCTTTCAACTTTGACCAAATTTGGTCAGAATGTAAGAGACAGTACCAAACATATAAAATCTGAGTTTGGTTGAGATATTTTAAGAAACAAAAAAGTTTTTCATACTAAGCAATTTCGTGACCTTTAACCCCGATTTGACCCACTTAGACGTCGAATTTCCCAAAACGCCATCTTATTGCACGATGAAATTATCTCATCTATGTTGTGTGCAAATTTCAGCTCTCTATCTTTTACCGTTTGGGCTGCACGTTGATTCTCAGTCTGTCAGTCAGTCAGTGAGTCAGTCAGTCAGGACAAAGAGTTTTATATATATAGTAACATATGTAATGCACATAGCCACCTAAATATTCTCGCACATATTCCCCCTATCAAGTAATAAGATATCAATAACAATAACAGGCTGGTGAAAATAACAATTCAAGCGCTCCCACGATCGAAACAGTTAATATAAACATCCGCTAGAATTGTCATTCCCACCAAGGGTCAAATCTGCCGACGCGGCACAAATCCAGGCTGTTGCTTAGCACCCAAATATTCGTCTTCTCAAAAGAGCGATCCCTAAGATCTCTGTGTTTATAGTAGAGCGCAAAGCTCAATCCCCAAAAGCTCAAAGCCGAGGTTTGCTATGCGACGTCAAAACATTTAACAGTTAGTCTTGAATTATTCTCAAACTCCGATGTTCAACTCGCTTTAAGTTTTCTATTTAAATAAAGTTATATTTTTTTAAATAAACTAAAGTTGGAACTCGTTATTGGCGCAGCCGGTAGGATATGTAAAGTGTTTGTAATCAACTAAACTAAAAAGACTACTAAGGATCCGCATATCCAAAGTCAAGAGTAAAGTTGAACTTTATTAAACCAAAATACATATCCGCTAAAGAACATACGTGCGTGTTTAAGTTACAACAAAAGTGTTAACCACTAAGGGACAACTGAAGTCCTAGGTTAAATAAAACCAAGTTTTGTGCTTAAAAAAAAAAAACGTGACAAACTTTGTCAATTTTGCTTTGTGACCACTAAAGGATAATTGTAATCCTAGGCCACAACAAGACAAAGAAAACCGAACATTAAAAAGAAAAAAATAAATACACTGTCAACATCAATCATGACACCCCCAGCATCTCCATCAACCCCACCAATGGTTTTGTCACATTACAACTTGCGACGTCGCGAGTGGCGCCCCGAGATACACAGCCTCGTCCTGGTTAAACACCACGTGCTATCTAACGCCGCTGAGGGTTTCGCGGCCAAGTTAGCACCAAAATACGAGGGCCCTTACTACGTCCGGAAATTTATTTCACCAAACGTAGTGCGCTTGCAGCAAGTGGGCACATCACGACGCCGGGTGGCCAACCTGGCCGACCTCAAAGCATACCACACTGAGCGCGAAAACTATGCCCAACCCGAGACGGGCCTCGTTCCCTTGTCGCCTGAGATCACCTCGGGCTCAAGCTCGAACTAACCCCACAGATTCCACTCCACGCCTCGGCCAAGCCAGACGTCTCTATTTTTAACTCTCCGAAATTCTACGCCTCTACCAAATCCTTCGAAACGCTACGTATTAAAACACTAACTACGCCTCTACGTCTCGAACTAACCCAGGACTAGTACGGAAACCTGTGGCTAATTATTTCTATTCTTTCCCTCAGCACATGGCCGATCGATTCGACGACTCCGCAGAGGCCGAGGGGATCGTCCTCGGCGAGCGCGCGGGCCACAACTGGCAGTACCCTCGCCGGCCCCACGACGCGGAGTACCTCGTCCACAGTCCGTACGACTCGGACCAGAGTCGGGCAACTTCCCCAAACCCGGAAGGCGAGGGCATATGGGCGGTCAACGAGGCGGATGCCGATTGGGGGTCCGATGAGGAGCATCTCCCTCCGCGGTTGCCGGACACTTCGGCCATAGGCGAAATCTTCGCCGCTGAGGTAAACCGCCAGGGCGCGGAGGACGTAGAGCCGCCCATCCTTGACGACGACGAATATTTCGAAGTCCTGGCCGCGGTCGGAGACGTGGAGGTCGCGCAGGACCTGCCATGGGAGCAGCTCGACTGGAGCCCAATACCGGCCGACTGGCGCGTTTTTGGCTTGGGAGCCCATCTCCCTTCCATGGTGCTGGACGCGGTGGAGGTATCTCGCCCTAAAGCCATGCTGCAAGGGCAGAAGAAATTCGTGGTGGAGGCGGACGGACGTCGTTTTCAAGTTCGCATTACGCGCGGAGGTCAGGTGACCCCCGAAGTAAAGGGGGGGTGTGAGGCAGCATACAGCTGCATCACAATTTAGTTTATTTTTACACCGTGAACGAGCCAGTGGATCGCGCTCGTTCACTTGAGTTTTTTTTGTTGTTCATACGAACGTCGCATGGAGCGAAAACGTTCGGTTCCTCACAAAGAACCGCGCATGGAATAAATCGCGGCTCTTTTGTTCAGTTCCTAGTTCCCGTGAACCCCGCACTGGAGCGTGATCGTTCACCTAGTTTGCGTGAACGAACACGAGAAAAATGGTGGAATTTCCGTCAAGCCGGCGAGCGTCCCTTTTCTGACGGGCTCGAGTTGTCAAGATCGCTGCGGACAAAGTTACCACGCAAGTGAACAAAACCTTGAAGAAAACCCAACCAAGTGAACAATAACAGCAACAACAACAATTATAACAAGTGCCGGCTACATTGTGCGCGAAAACTGCACCACAGCAGTGCGAACAACAACCGCAACAACAACAGTGCAACAAAAACCAGTGAAAGCAACAACAAAACAACACAGCGCAGCGCAGCGCCACTAGCCGCAACACTTTGTGTGTTTGTGTGTGAGCGGACTTTCAGCCGCCCTATTGTGTGTGTGTGTGCGCGGGCTTTTCAGCCACCATTCAACAGCAAAAAAACCAGTGAAAGCAACAACAAAACAACACAGCGCAGCGCAGCGCCACTAGCCGCAACACTTTGTGTGTGTGTGTGAGCGGACTCTCCAGCCGCCCTATTGTGGGTGTGTGTGCGCGGGCTTTTCAGCCGCCAGCCAGCAACACCAGCAGCAACACAGCGCCGCAACACGTGTGTGTGTGTGTGTGTGCACGTTTTTTTCTGCAAGCCAGCCAACAACACTAGCAGCAACACAGCGCCGCAACACGTGTGTGTGTGTGTGCGTGCACGTTTTTCTGCAAGCCAGCCAGCAACACCAGCAGCAACAAAACCACAGCGCAGCGCAGCGTCACCAGTTGCGACGCTTTAGAGTGCGTGTTCCACCGTCGAGCAGGGTTCGCCCGCCGAATACATTTACGGCAGACAGCCGGCAGCGTGAAGACCACACGCGAAGTGTGAGTTGCAGGGAGCCACTTGCGGAAATCACAGCAAGGAGGAGCAAATCTCCACCACGAAACTCGACACGCAGCGGGTAAGCCGGTCAACAGTTTTGTATCTTTCTCCTTTTCTTGGCTCCGCCTTTTGGAGCAGTAACCAGTTTTCTTCTGACCGTGCGGCAAAATATGTCTTTTATAAATCCAGAATGTAAACCCAATAAAGAAAAGGGTAAATCTTTGTAACGATAGTGGCACGTGTTTTTTTTTATTCATTCAATTTCTTTTTTTTCTTCTGAAATATTTTCTGGCTATTCCTTTCAGGTAAATTTCAGGAATCCTGAGGCGGGTCCCGGGAGGCGGGCGCATGGTCGAACCGACCGGCCGGACCTGGTGCTCCGGAGGTGATTCAGGGATAGAATTTCGGTCCGTTCCGTTTTCTATTCCTGAATCCTCTTCGGGGACCAGGCCTGGAAACACCTGGATCCGGTTCGTGGAAGGAATTTCGGTCTGTTCCGTTTTCCGTCCACGGATCGGACCACGCGGCCGTGTCTGGACGATGTTGGGAGGCCTTCCTGGATTGAGATCTCGGTCAGTTCCGTTTCTCATTCCTGAGAGGGACCACCCAACGTCGCCGGAAAGGGGCGACTCTGTGGCTGACTCTCGGACCCGCGTCATGGTCGACGAGCCCTAGGAGGCGGACACAGGATTACCGACCGGTCGGACCTGGTGCTGCGGGGGCGATCCGGGAATAGAATTTCGGTCCGTTCCGTTTTCTATTCTTGGATCCCCTCCGGAGACCAGGCCTGGAAACACCTGGATCCGATTCGTGGACTGAATTTCGGTCTGTTCCGTCTTCTGTCCACGGATCTGACCAGGCGGCCGGGTCTGGGCGACGTTGGGGCCTCTCTCGAATGAGATCTCGGTCAGTTCCGGTTCTCATTCCGGAGAGTCACCATCCAACGTCGACGGACAGGGGCATCTTGTGTCCAACTCTGAACCGAGGGGCTCCGGAGGTACGATAAGGAGGACGCAACGGGTCTCGGGAGTCCCTTCCTCGTCCTCCTGGGCCGCTCTTGGGCTCGCGAATGGGGCAATTTGGGCCGATTTTCGAGCGTGAACGTCAGCCTATTCGCTGACGCTCCCGCCGCTCTGTCCAGTCGTCCCAGATGATTTACAAATTTTCTGTAAACAGACCCTGGCCGGACTGAGACGTCGACCCTGGCTGGAAAAGCTTCGTTACAATGTAATCTGTGAGTTTGGTTGAGATATCTTAAGAAACAAAAAAGTTTTTCATACTAAATGTGTTTTTCATCGGATTGTTCCTATGGCAGCTGTAAGATATAGTCATTCCACTTTGACCAAATTTAGTCAGAATGTAAGAGACAGTACCAAACATGTAATCTGTGAGTTTGGTTGAGATATCTTAAGAAACAAAATAGTTTTTCACACTAAAGGTTATTTTGCAGCCGATTTTTCCTATGGCAGCTATATGATATAGTCATCCGACTTTGACCAAATTTAATCAGTACGTTAGAGACAGTATCAAACAAACAATCGGCGAGTTTGGTTGAGATATCTTAAAAAACAAAAAAGGTTTTCATACTAAAGGTGTTTTTCATCGGATTGTTCCTATGGCAGCTATAAGATATAGTCATTCTACTTAGACCAAATTGAGTCAGAATGAAAGAGACAGTACCAAACATATAATCTGTGAGTTTGGTTGTGATATCTTAAGAAACATAAAAGTTTTTCATACTAAAGGTGTTTTTCATCGGATTGTTCCTATGGCAGCTATAAGATATAGTCATTCAACTTTGACCAAATTTGGTCAGAATTTAAGAGACAGTACCAAACATATGAAATCTGAGTTTGGTTGAGATATTTTAAGAAACAAAAAAGTTTTTCATACTAAGCAGTTTCGTGACCTTTAACCCCGATTTGACCCACTTAGACGTCGAATTTCCCAAAACGCCGTCTTATTGCACGATGAAGTTATCTCATCTATGTTGTGTGCGAATTTCAGCTCTCTATCTTTTACCGTTTGGGCTGCACGTTGATTCTCAGTCAGTCAGTCAGTCAGTGAGTCAGTCAGTCAGGACAAAGAGTTTTATATATATAGATAGAATTTTTTCTAAAAAAAAAAAACGGAAATATTTAGCTTCCGCTGTCCGCTGCCTTAATTTTTTTCACTGCAATTGAACTTTAGCTAAAAAGTCGGAATTGGTGATTTGGCGGGAAAAAGCTAAATTTGGCGGGAAAAAGCTAAATTTGGCGGGAAAAAGCTAAATTAAGCGAATTAGTCAAAATTTGGCAAGAAGAGTTATCTAAAAGTTTTGTTAGGATATCTCCGATTGCATCCGATTGTTCCTATGGCAGCTATATGATATAGTCATACGACTTTGACCAAATTTGGTCAGAATGTAAGAGACAGTACCAAACATGTAATCTGTGAGTTTGGTTGAGGTATCTTAAGAACCAAAAAAGTTTTTCATACTAAATGTGTTTTTCATCGGATTGTTCCTATGGCAGCTATAAGATATAGTCATTCCACTTTGACCAAATTTGGTCAGAATGTAAGAGACAGTACCAAACATGTAATCTGTGAGTTTGGTTGAGGTATCTTAAGAACCAAAAAAGTTTTTCATACTAAAGGTTATTTTGCAGACGATTTTTCCTATGGCAGCTATATGATATAGTCATCCAACTTTGACCAAACTTAATCAGTACGTTAGAGACAGTATCAAACAAACAATCGGCGAGTTTGATTGAGATATCTTAAGAAACAAAAAAGTTGTTCATACTAAAGGTGTTTTTCATCGGATTGTTCCTATGGCAGCTATAAGATATAGTCATTCAACTTTGACCAAATTTGATCAGAATGTAAAAGACAGTACCAAACATATAAAATCTGAGTTTGGTTGAGATATCTTAAGAAACAAAAAAGTTTTTCATACTAAGCAATTTCGTGACCTTTAACCCCGATTTGACCCACTTAGACGTCGAATTTCCCAAAACGCCGTCTGATTGCACGATGAAATTATCTCATCTATGTTGTGTGCAAATTTCAGCTCTCTATCTTTTACTGTTTGGGCTGCACGTTGATTCTCAGTCAGTCAGTCAGTGAGTCAGTCAGTCAGGACAAAGAGTTTTATATATATAGATAGAATTTTTTCTAAAAAAAAAAACGGAAATATTTAGCTTCCGCTGTCCGCTGCCTTAATTTTTTTCACTGCAATTGAACTTTAGCTAAAAAGTCGGAATTGGTGATTTGGCGGGAAAAAGCTAAATTTGGCGGGAAAAAGCTAAATTTGGCGGGAAAAAGCTAAATTAAGCGAATTAGTCAAAATTTGGCAAGAAGAGTTATCTAAAAGTTTTGTTAGGTTCCTATGGCAGCTATATGATATAGTCATACGACTTTGATCAAATTTGGTCAGAATGTAAGAGACAGTACCAAACATGTAATCTGTGAGTTTGGTTGAGATATCTTAAGAAACAAAAAAGTTGTTCATACTAAATGTGTTTTTCATCGGATTGTTCCTATGGCAGCTATAAGATATAGTCATTCCACTTTGACCAAATTTGGTCAGAATGTAAGAGACACTACCAAACATGTAATCTGTGAGTTTGGTTGAGATATCTTAAGAAACAAAATAGTTTTTCATACTAAAGGTTATTTTGCAGCCGATTTTTCCTATGGCAGCTATATGATATAGTCATCCGACTTTGACCAAATTTAATCAGTACGTTAGAGACAGTATCAAACAAACAATCGGCGAGTTTGGTTGAGATATCTTAAAAAACAAAAAAGTTTTTCATACTAAAGGTGTTTTTCATCGGATTGTTCCTATGGCAGCTGTAAGATATAGTCATTCCACTTTGACCAAATTGAGTCAGAATGTAAGAGACAGTACCAAACATATAATCTGTGAGTTTGGTTGTGATATCTTAAGAAACATAAAAGTTTTTCATACTAAAGGTGTTTTTCATCGGATTGTTCCTATGGCAGCTATAAGATATAGTCATTCAACTTTGACCAAATTTGGTCAGAATTTAAGAGACAGTACCAAACATATGAAATCTGAGTTTGGTTGAGATATTTTAAGAAACAAAAAAGTTTTTCATACTAAGCAGTTTCGTGACCTTTAACCCCGATTTGACCCACTTAGACGTCGAAATTCCCAAAACGCCGTCTTATTGCACGATGAAATTATCTCATCTATGTTGTGTGCGAATTTCAGCTCTCTATCTTTTACCGTTTGGGCTGCACGTTGATTCTCAGTCAGTCAGTCAGTCAGTGAGTCAGTCAGTCAGGACAAAGAGTTTTATATATATAGATAGAATTTTTTCTAAAAAAAAAAACGGAAATATTTAGCTTCCGCTGTCCGCTGCCTTAATTTTTTTCACTGCAATTGAACTTTAGCTAAAAAGTCGGAATTGGTGATTTGGCGGGAAAAAGCTAAATTTGGCGGGAAAAAGCTAAATTTGGCGGGAAAAAGCTAAATTAAGCGAATTAGTCAAAATTTGGCAAGAAGAGTTATCTTAAAGTTTTGTTAGGATATCTCCGATTGCATCCGATTGTTCCTATGACAGCTATATGATATAGTCATACGACTTTGACCAAATTTGGTCAGAATGTAAGAGACAGTACCAAACATGTAATCTGTGAGTTTGGTTGAGGTATCTTAAGAACCAAAAAAGTTTTTCATACTAAATGTGTTTTTCATCGGATTGTTCCTATGGCAGCTATAAGATATAGTCATTCCACTTTGACCAAATTTGGTCAGAATGTAAGAGACAGTACCAAACATGTAATCTGTGAGTTTGGTTGAGGTATCTTAAGAACCAAAAAAGTTTTTCATACTAAAGGTTATTTTGCAGCCGATTTTTCCTATGGCAGCTATATGATATAGTCATCCAACTTTGACCAAACTTAATCAGTACGTTAGAGACAGTATCAAACAAACAATCGGCGAGTTTGATTGAGATATCTTAAGAAACAAAAAAGTTGTTCATACTAAAGGTGTTTTTCATCGGATTGTTCCTATGGCAGCTATAAGATATAGTCATTCAACTTTGACCAAATTTGATCAGAATGTAAAAGACAGTACCAAACATATAAAATCTGAGTTTGGTTGAGATATCTTAAGAAACAAAAAAGTTTTTCATACTAAGCAATTTCGTGACCTTTAACCCCGATTTGACCCACTTAGACGTCGAATTTCCCAAAACGCCGTCTGATTGCACGATGAAATTATCTCATCTATGTTGTGTGCAAATTTCAGCTCTCTATCTTTTACCGTTTGGGCTGCACGTTGATTCTCAGTCAGTCAGTCAGTCAGTGAGTCAGTCAGTCAGGACAAAGAGTTTTATATATGTCGTGTCGCTGTCTAATTGTTAGCAGCCTTAGTAGGCTTTGTTGGCCTACTATTTTTGCTTCGTCATGACGACTTGTCAGTTACTGCAGTGTTGGAAAAGAGTGCAGTAAGTAGGGTCGCTCAGAAAGGTCCAATCGAGTGAGATGGACTGAGCTGCTGCTGGACGTAGTCCCTAGAGTGTGAGTGAGAGGGCAACGAGTGCCTTCAGAATGTGCAGGGTCATTACGTTTTGACAATCGGAATTAACAAGTTTGACCGCAAAGGGACAGCACTCACTTTTTTCTCTCGGGAATTCGTACAACGCGCACAGCTCGTGACTAAAAACCTAACAAAACTAAATCGTTAATTAAAATAAACATTTTGATTATGGAAAACCTTTCGGAAGCCAGTGAATACCCGACATATATATAGATAGAATTTTTTCTAAAAAAAAAAAACGGAAATATTTAGCTTCCGCTGTCCGCTGCCTTAATTTTTTTCACTGCAATTGAACTTTAGCTAAAAAGTCGGAATTGGTGATTTGGCGGGAAAAAGCTAAATTTGGCGGGAAAAAGCTAAATTTGGCGGGAAAAAGCTAAATTAAGCGAATTAGTCAAAATTTGGCAAGAAGAGTTATCTAAAAGTTTTGTTAGGTTCCTATGGCAGCTATATGATATAGTCATACGACTTTGACCAAATTTGGTCAGAATGTAAGAGACAGTACCAAACATGTAATCTGTGAGTTTGGTTGAGGTATCTTAAGAAACAAAATAGTTTTTCATACTAAAGGTTATTTTGCAGCCGATTTTTCCTATGGCAGCTATATGATATAGTCATCCGACTTTGACCAAATTTAATCAGTACTTTAGAGACAGTATCAAACAAACAATCGGCGAGTTTGGTTGAGATATCTTAAAAAACAAAAAAGTTTTTCATACTAAAGGTGTTTTTCATCGGATTGTTCCTATGGCAGCTATAAGATATAGTCATTCTACTTAGACCAAATTGAGTCAGAATGTAAGAGACAGTACCAAACATGTAATCTGTGAGTTTGGTTGTGATATCTTAAGAAACATAAAAGTTTTTCATACTAAAGGTGTTTTTCATCGGATTGTTCCTATGGCAGCTATAAGATATAGTCTTTCAACTTTGACCAAATTTGGTCAGAATGTAAGAGACAGTACCAAACATATAAAATCTGAGTTTGGTTGAGATATTTTAAGAAACAAAAAAGTTTTTCATACTAAGCAATTTCGTGACCTTTAACCCCGATTTGACCCACTTAGACGTCGAATTTCCCAAAACGCCATCTTATTGCACGATGAAATTATCTCATCTATGTTGTGTGCAAATTTCAGCTCTCTATCTTTTACCGTTTGGGCTGCACGTTGATTCTCAGTCTGTCAGTCAGTCAGTGAGTCAGTCAGTCAGGACAAAGAGTTTTATATATATAGTAACATATGTAATGCACATAGCCACCTAAATATTCTCGCACATATTCCCCCTATCAAGTAATAAGATATCAATAACAATAACAGGCTGGTGAAAATAACAATTCAAGCGCTCCCACGATCGAAACAGTTAATATAAACATCCGCTAGAATTGTCATTCCCACCAAGGGTCAAATCTGCCGACGCGGCACAAATCCAGGCTGTTGCTTAGCACCCAAATATTCGTCTTCTCAAAAGAGCGATCCCTAAGATCTCTGTGTTTATAGTAGAGCGCAAAGCTCAATCCCCAAAAGCTCAAAGCCGAGGTTTGCTATGCGACGTCAAAACATTTAACAGTTAGTCTTGAATTATTCTCAAACTCCGATGTTCAACTCGCTTTAAGTTTTCTATTTAAATAAAGTTATATTTTTTTAAATAAACTAAAGTTGGAACTCGTTATTGGCGCAGCCGGTAGGATATGTAAAGTGTTTGTAATCAACTAAACTAAAAAGACTACTAAGGATCCGCATATCCAAAGTCAAGAGTAAAGTTGAACTTTATTAAACCAAAATACATATCCGCTAAAGAACATACGTGCGTGTTTAAGTTACAACAAAAGTGTTAACCACTAAGGGACAACTGAAGTCCTAGGTTAAATAAAACCAAGTTTTGTGCTTAAAAAAAAAAAACGTGACAAACTTTGTCAATTTTGCTTTGTGACCACTAAAGGATAATTGTAATCCTAGGCCACAACAAGACAAAGAAAACCGAACATTAAAAAGAAAAAAATAAATACACTGTCAACATCAATCATGACACCCCCAGCATCTCCATCAACCCCACCAATGGTTTTGTCACATTACAACTTGCGACGTCGCGAGTGGCGCCCCGAGATACACAGCCTCGTCCTGGTTAAACACCACGTGCTATCTAACGCCGCTGAGGGTTTCGCGGCCAAGTTAGCACCAAAATACGAGGGCCCAGCAAGTGGGCACATCACGACGCCGGGTGGCCAACCTGGCCGACCTCAAAGCATACCACACTGAGCGCGAAAACTATGCCCAACCCGAGACGGGCCTCGTTCCCTTGTCGCCTGAGATCACCTCGGGCTCAAGCTCGAACTAACCCCACAGATTCCACTCCACGCCTCGGCCAAGCCAGACGTCTCTATTTTTAACTCTCCGAAATTCTACGCCTCTACCAAATCCTTCGAAACGCTACGTATTAAAACACTAACTACGCCTCTACGTCTCGAACTAACCCAGGACTAGTACGGAAACCTGTGGCTAATTATTTCTATTCTTTCCCTCAGCACATGGCCGATCGATTCGACGACTCCGCAGAGGCCGAGGGGATCGTCCTCGGCGAGCGCGCGGGCCACAACTGGCAGTACCCTCGCCGGCCCCACGACGCGGAGTACCTCGTCCACAGTCCGTACGACTCGGACCAGAGTCGGGCAACTTCCCCAAACCCGGAAGGCGAGGGCATATGGGCGGTCAACGAGGCGGATGCCGATTGGGGGTCCGATGAGGAGCATCTCCCTCCGCGGTTGCCGGACACTTCGGCCATAGGCGAAATCTTCGCCGCTGAGGTAAACCGCCAGGGCGCGGAGGACGTAGAGCCGCCCATCCTTGACGACGACGAATATTTCGAAGTCCTGGCCGCGGTCGGAGACGTGGAGGTCGCGCAGGACCTGCCATGGGAGCAGCTCGACTGGAGCCCAATACCGGCCGACTGGCGCGTTTTTGGCTTGGGAGCCCATCTCCCTTCCATGGTGCTGGACGCGGTGGAGGTATCTCGCCCTAAAGCCATGCTGCAAGGGCAGAAGAAATTCGTGGTGGAGGCGGACGGACGTCGTTTTCAAGTTCGCATTACGCGCGGAGGTCAGGTGACCGTCTTTCTTCGTCCCCCGAAGTAAAGGGGGGGTGTGAGGCAGCATCCAGCTGCATCACAATTTAGTTTATTTTTACACCGTGAACGAGCCAGTGGATCGCGCTCGTTCACTTGAGTTTTTTTTGTTGTTCATACGAACGTCGCATGGAGCGAAAACGTTCGGTTCCTCACAAAGAACCGCGCATGGAATAAATCGCGGCTCTTTTGTTCAGTTCCTAGTTCCCGTGAACCCCGCACTGGAGCGTGATCGTTCACCTAGTTTGCGTGAACGAACACGAGAAAAATGGTGGAATTTCCGTCAAGCCGGCGAGCGTCCCTTTTCTGACGGGCTCGAGTTGTCAAGATCGCTGCGGACAAAGTTACCACGCAAGTGAACAAAACCTTGAAGAAAACCCAACCAAGTGAACAATAACAGCAACAACAACAATTATAACAAGTGCCGGCTACATTGTGCGCGAAAACTGCACCACAGCAGTGCGAACAACAACCGCAACAACAACAGTGCAACAAAAACCAGTGAAAGCAACAACAAAACAACACAGCGCAGCGCAGCGCCACTAGCCGCAACACTTTGTGTGTTTGTGTGTGAGCGGACTTTCAGCCGCCCTATTGTGTGTGTGTGTGCGCGGGCTTTTCAGCCACCATTCAACAGCAAAAAAACCAGTGAAAGCAACAACAAAACAACACAGCGCAGCGCAGCGCCACTAGCCGCAACACTTTGTGTGTGTGTGTGAGCGGACTCTCCAGCCGCCCTATTGTGGGTGTGTGTGCGCGGGCTTTTCAGCCGCCAGCCAGCAACACCAGCAGCAACACAGCGCCGCAACACGTGTGTGTGTGTGTGTGTGCACGTTTTTTTCTGCAAGCCAGCCAACAACACTAGCAGCAACACAGCGCCGCAACACGTGTGTGTGTGTGTGCGTGCACGTTTTTCTGCAAGCCAGCCAGCAACACCAGCAGCAACAAAACCACAGCGCAGCGCAGCGTCACCAGTTGCGACGCTTTAGAGTGCGTGTTCCACCGTCGAGCAGGGTTCGCCCGCCGAATACATTTACGGCAGACAGCCGGCAGCGTGAAGACCACACGCGAAGTGTGAGTTGCAGGGAGCCACTTGCGGAAATCACAGCAAGGAGGAGCAAATCTCCACCACGAAACTCGACACGCAGCGGGTAAGCCGGTCAACAGTTTTGTATCTTTCTCCTTTTCTTGGCTCCGCCTTTTGGAGCAGTAACCAGTTTTCTTCTGACCGTGCGGCAAAATATGTCTTTTATAAATCCAGAATGTAAACCCAATAAAGAAAAGGGTAAATCTTTGTAACGATAGTGGCACGTGTTTTTTTTTATTCATTCAATTTCTTTTTTTTCTTCTGAAATATTTTCTGGCTATTCCTTTCAGGTAAATTTCAGGAATCCTGAGGCGGGTCCCGGGAGGCGGGCGCATGGTCGAACCGACCGGCCGGACCTGGTGCTCCGGAGGTGATTCAGGGATAGAATTTCGGTCCGTTCCGTTTTCTATTCCTGAATCCTCTTCGGGGACCAGGCCTGGAAACACCTGGATCCGGTTCGTGGAAGGAATTTCGGTCTGTTCCGTTTTCCGTCCACGGATCGGACCACGCGGCCGTGTCTGGACGATGTTGGGAGGCCTTCCTGGATTGAGATCTCGGTCAGTTCCGTTTCTCATTCCTGAGAGGGACCACCCAACGTCGCCGGAAAGGGGCGACTCTGTGGCTGACTCTCGGACCCGCGTCATGGTCGACGAGCCCTAGGAGGCGGACACAGGATTACCGACCGGTCGGACCTGGTGCTGCGGGGGCGATCCGGGAATAGAATTTCGGTCCGTTCCGTTTTCTATTCTTGGATCCCCTCCGGAGACCAGGCCTGGAAACACCTGGATCCGATTCGTGGACTGAATTTCGGTCTGTTCCGTCTTCTGTCCACGGATCTGACCAGGCGGCCGGGTCTGGGCGACGTTGGGGCCTCTCTCGAATGAGATCTCGGTCAGTTCCGGTTCTCATTCCGGAGAGTCACCATCCAACGTCGACGGACAGGGGCATCTTGTGTCCAACTCTGAACCGAGGGGCTCCGGAGGTACGATAAGGAGGACGCAACGGGTCTCGGGAGTCCCTTCCTCGTCCTCCTGGGCCGCTCTTGGGCTCGCGAATGGGGCAATTTGGGCCGATTTTCGAGCGTGAACGTCAGCCTATTCGCTGACGCTCCCGCCGCTCTGTCCAGTCGTCCCAGATGATTTACAAATTTTCTGTAAACAGACCCTGGCCGGACTGAGACGTCGACCCTGGCTGGAAAAGCTTCGTTACAATGTAATCTGTGAGTTTGGTTGAGATATCTTAAGAAACAAAAAAGTTTTTCATACTAAATGTGTTTTTCATCGGATTGTTCCTATGGCAGCTGTAAGATATAGTCATTCCACTTTGACCAAATTTAGTCAGAATGTAAGAGACAGTACCAAACATGTAATCTGTGAGTTTGGTTGAGATATCTTAAGAAACAAAATAGTTTTTCACACTAAAGGTTATTTTGCAGCCGATTTTTCCTATGGCAGCTATATGATATAGTCATCCGACTTTGACCAAATTTAATCAGTACGTTAGAGACAGTATCAAACAAACAATCGGCGAGTTTGGTTGAGATATCTTAAAAAACAAAAAAGGTTTTCATACTAAAGGTGTTTTTCATCGGATTGTTCCTATGGCAGCTATAAGATATAGTCATTCTACTTAGACCAAATTGAGTCAGAATGAAAGAGACAGTACCAAACATATAATCTGTGAGTTTGGTTGTGATATCTTAAGAAACATAAAAGTTTTTCATACTAAAGGTGTTTTTCATCGGATTGTTCCTATGGCAGCTATAAGATATAGTCATTCAACTTTGACCAAATTTGGTCAGAATTTAAGAGACAGTACCAAACATATGAAATCTGAGTTTGGTTGAGATATTTTAAGAAACAAAAAAGTTTTTCATACTAAGCAGTTTCGTGACCTTTAACCCCGATTTGACCCACTTAGACGTCGAATTTCCCAAAACGCCGTCTTATTGCACGATGAAGTTATCTCATCTATGTTGTGTGCGAATTTCAGCTCTCTATCTTTTACCGTTTGGGCTGCACGTTGATTCTCAGTCAGTCAGTCAGTCAGTGAGTCAGTCAGTCAGGACAAAGAGTTTTATATATATAGATAGAATTTTTTCTAAAAAAAAAAAACGGAAATATTTAGCTTCCGCTGTCCGCTGCCTTAATTTTTTTCACTGCAATTGAACTTTAGCTAAAAAGTCGGAATTGGTGATTTGGCGGGAAAAAGCTAAATTTGGCGGGAAAAAGCTAAATTTGGCGGGAAAAAGCTAAATTAAGCGAATTAGTCAAAATTTGGCAAGAAGAGTTATCTAAAAGTTTTGTTAGGATATCTCCGATTGCATCCGATTGTTCCTATGGCAGCTATATGATATAGTCATACGACTTTGACCAAATTTGGTCAGAATGTAAGAGACAGTACCAAACATGTAATCTGTGAGTTTGGTTGAGGTATCTTAAGAACCAAAAAAGTTTTTCATACTAAATGTGTTTTTCATCGGATTGTTCCTATGGCAGCTATAAGATATAGTCATTCCACTTTGACCAAATTTGGTCAGAATGTAAGAGACAGTACCAAACATGTAATCTGTGAGTTTGGTTGAGGTATCTTAAGAACCAAAAAAGTTTTTCATACTAAAGGTTATTTTGCAGACGATTTTTCCTATGGCAGCTATATGATATAGTCATCCAACTTTGACCAAACTTAATCAGTACGTTAGAGACAGTATCAAACAAACAATCGGCGAGTTTGATTGAGATATCTTAAGAAACAAAAAAGTTGTTCATACTAAAGGTGTTTTTCATCGGATTGTTCCTATGGCAGCTATAAGATATAGTCATTCAACTTTGACCAAATTTGATCAGAATGTAAAAGACAGTACCAAACATATAAAATCTGAGTTTGGTTGAGATATCTTAAGAAACAAAAAAGTTTTTCATACTAAGCAATTTCGTGACCTTTAACCCCGATTTGACCCACTTAGACGTCGAATTTCCCAAAACGCCGTCTGATTGCACGATGAAATTATCTCATCTATGTTGTGTGCAAATTTCAGCTCTCTATCTTTTACTGTTTGGGCTGCACGTTGATTCTCAGTCAGTCAGTCAGTGAGTCAGTCAGTCAGGACAAAGAGTTTTATATATATAGATAGAATTTTTTCTAAAAAAAAAAACGGAAATATTTAGCTTCCGCTGTCCGCTGCCTTAATTTTTTTCACTGCACTTGAACTTTAGCTAAAAAGTCGGAATTGGTGATTTGGCGGGAAAAAGCTAAATTTGGCGGGAAAAAGCTAAATTTGGCGGGAAAAAGCTAAATTAAGCGAATTAGTCAAAATTTGGCAAGAAGAGTTATCTAAAAGTTTTGTTAGGTTCCTATGGCAGCTATATGATATAGTCATACGACTTTGATCAAATTTGGTCAGAATGTAAGAGACAGTACCAAACATGTAATCTGTGAGTTTGGTTGAGATATCTTAAGAAACAAAAAAGTTGTTCATACTAAATGTGTTTTTCATCGGATTGTTCCTATGGCAGCTATAAGATATAGTCATTCCACTTTGACCAAATTTGGTCAGAATGTAAGAGACACTACCAAACATGTAATCTGTGAGTTTGGTTGAGATATCTTAAGAAACAAAATAGTTTTTCATACTAAAGGTTATTTTGCAGCCGATTTTTCCTATGGCAGCTATATGATATAGTCATCCGACTTTGACCAAATTTAATCAGTACTTTAGAGACAGTATCAAACAAACAATCGGCGAGTTTGGTTGAGATATCTTAAAAAACAAAAAAGTTTTTCATACTAAAGGTGTTTTTCATCGGATTGTTCCTATGGCAGCTATAAGATATAGTCATTCTACTTAGACCAAATTGAGTCAGAATGTAAGAGACAGTACCAAACATATAATCTGTGAGTTTGGTTGTGATATCTTAAGAAACATAAAAGTTTTTCATACTAAAGGTGTTTTTCATCGGATTGTTCCTATGGCAGCTATAAGATATAGTCTTTCAACTTTGACCAAATTTGGTCAATATGTAAGAGACTGTACCAAACATATAAAATCTGAGTTTGGTTGAGATATTTTAAGAAACAAAAAAGTTTTTCATACTAAGCAATTTCGTGACCTTTAACCCCGATTTGACCCACTTAGACGTCGAATTTCCCAAAACGCCATCTTATTGCACGATGAAATTATCTCATCTATGTTGTGTGCAAATTTCAGCTCTCTATCTTTTACCGTTTGGGCTGCACGTTGATTCTCAGTCTGTCAGTCAGTCAGTGAGTCAGTCAGTCAGGACAAAGAGTTTTATATATATAGTAACATATGTAATGCACATAGCCACCTAAATATTCTCGCACATATTCCCCCTATCAAGTAATAAGATATCAATAACAATAACAGGCTGGTGAAAATAACAATTCAAGCGCTCCCACGATCGAAACAGTTAATATAAACATCCGCTAGAATTGTCATTCCCACCAAGGGTCAAATCTGCCGACGCGGCACAAATCCAGGCTGTTGCTTAGCACCCAAATATTCGTCTTCTCAAAAGAGCGATCCCTAAGATCTCTGTGTTTATAGTAGAGCGCAAAGCTCAATCCCCAAAAGCTCAAAGCCGAGGTTTGCTATGCGACGTCAAAACATTTAACAGTTAGTCTTGAATTATTCTCAAACTCCGATGTTCAACTCGCTTTAAGTTTTCTATTTAAATAAAGTTATATTTTTTTAAATAAACTAAAGTTGGAACTCGTTATTGGCGCAGCCGGTAGGATATGTAAAGTGTTTGTAATCAACTAAACTAAAAAGACTACTAAGGATCCGCATATCCAAAGTCAAGAGTAAAGTTGAACTTTATTAAACCAAAATACATATCCGCTAAAGAACATACGTGCGTGTTTAAGTTACAACAAAAGTGTTAACCACTAAGGGACAACTGAAGTCCTAGGTTAAATAAAACCAAGTTTTGTGCTTAAAAAAAAAAAACGTGACAAACTTCGTCAATTTTGCTTTGTGACCACTAAAGGATAATTGTAATCCTAGGCCACAACAAGACAAAGAAAACCGAACATTAAAAAGAAAAAAATAAATACACTGTCAACATCAATCATGACACCCCCAGCATCTCCATCAACCCCACCAATGGTTTTGTCAGAGCTTCTCCTGAAGCAAGCTCTTGGACAAATAAAACAAGTGCCCACCTATGATGGACAAACGGAAGAGCTCACGGCGTTCGTGAGAAGAGTGGACTATATAATGCAGCTATACCCCACCCAAGATCTGAGACAACACAACGTTCTATTTGGAGCCATCGAACTACAGACTTCTGGAACAGCACAGCGAGTCGCACAGCTATCAGGAGCTACAAACTGGATACAACTGAGGAACGCGCTCATCGACGAATTCAAAACACAGACGCCCTATGAAGAACTGCTTCGTCGACTCTACAACACTAATTATAACGGAAGTATCCGTAAGTTTGTTGAAGACCTTCAGTATAAATCATTTGTAATTTCAAACAAATTAATGTTAGAAGGCATAGACTCACAAACAATTCTGTACACCAATGCTATGAATAACACAATCAAAGACGTTATAACAAGAAAATTACCCGACCGAATTTTTATGACTCTGGCTAGGTACGATATTACGACAATAACTAAATTAAAACAAGTAGCTCAAAGAGAGGGACTATACGAAAACAACTTTTCTGACCGTTCAAAAACCAACTGTTATAAGTAATGTTATCAATTGTTTCATATATTAAATGCACGTCTTGTTGTATGATTGGTTTTGAAGAGACTGATCGTTCTCCTTTATTCAAATATGTTCAGAGGCTTATTACATAGAATATTATAAGATAGCTCTGCCGCTAAGAACGTCGGCAGAGAGAGAGTTGCAGTATGTATGTATGTATGTGGCTATGTATAGACATGTATATATGTACAGACGGCACATACTTGAAAAGTGTTTACGTTAGCGATCCCACGCTGCGGCCAGTCCGCATAAGTGACGGATCCTATTACTGCACTTATAAACATAGCAACAAAGTGTCGTTATGTTATGAGTTATTACTCTTACTTTTAAGTTGGGCATATGACCACTTGTTATACTGTATACTCTACAATACTGTGGGCATATGCTCGTTTGGCATACAACATACTACACCTCCCTTTTTAAAGAAATAACGTAATATATGTAGTTATTTAATATAAAAATTATGTATAGGTATTATTTTTATTTTTATATCTTTATATAATATGTTGTATTAAAAAAAATTTTTTTTTTTTTAAATTTAAAAATTTTTTTTTTTTTTATTTTAGATTTTGAAATATATATATATATATACATATTCTTTTTTTTTGTTTTTATTTATTAATCTTTTTTAGCCTATCCTTATGAACTTTTTGTTCCTTATTTTTCTTATTCTTAATAATTATATTATTATTTTTTTCTATACTAATGACCTCGAATGGTCCTATATAAGAAGATTCTAATTTATGACCTGTTTCATTCTTTAAGTAAACTTGGTCTCCTATTTCTATTTTAAAATCTAATACTTTCTTATCATTTATTTCTTTTTGCTTAATTTTATTTTTTTCTAAAAGTATTCGAGCTCTCTTATACGCGTTTTCTAGTCTAAACTTAACTTCTTTAGAATAATCTTCTATATTATATATAGGTTCTATCGTATTTACGCTATTTAATTGTATTGGTAAGTTATTTTGTCTACCAAATACTAGTTCATATGGACAATAATTATGGGTTACTGATGGTGTTGTGTTAAAACAATACACGAAATACTGTAACCATACGTCCCAGTCAGTTTTATCTACTGATATATATGAACGAACGTACTCATTGAATGTCCTATGACTTCTTTCAACGGTACCTAATGTCTGGTGGTGGTGTGCTGTAGATGTTATGTTATCTATTTTTAGATATTTGCACAAGTCAGTTATAATGGAATTTTTATATTCTGTTCCCATGTCCGTAATGAACGTCTTCATTGGACCGTACTTCAGAATAAAAGATTCGAATATGGCTTTTGCGACAGTTGTTGCACTTTTGTTTGCAACAGGAATTGCTACTAAATACTTTGTCAAATCACATATTAAAGTGATTGCGTATTCATTCCCATTTTCCGAACGTGGTAGTGGACCAATTGTGTCTACTATCACTCTGTCAAAAGCATATTGTGGGGTTTCGGTTAAAATCATAGGTGATCTTGTGTGTCTCGTCGTTTTCGACGTCAGGCATTTTGGACATTTATTTATGTACTCTTTTACATGTTTAGTCATGTTTTTCCAATAATATTGTCTCTTTATTTTTGATATTGTTTTATTTATGCCTGTATGACCTCCTTGAATTGGATCGTCATGGAATGTAGACAATATAGCTTCTTTTTCTTTTATTGTTTCTATTTGGGTCACCGGGTTGAGTAGCGCTACTCTCAATGAAATTAATATTTTATTGCCCATATTTTTGAAATTATCGATTGAAACGTGTTCAAAGATATTTTCCCACGGTGCCACTTTGAGTTGGCTGATTTTATTTATACCGGCTTGCGTTTCAAGCCTTTGGAAAAATTGACCTAAGTCAAGAGTTCCATTAGTATATAAATCGCTAACATCATATCTTGCAGTAATTTTCTTACCATGTTTAAAAAAACATAGCATATTTTTTACATGCAAGGTCACTACTTTACGTACTTCGTCATTGTTAATGACTTTATATACGTTGGGCTTTGAAGCTTTTTCTATAGATTGCCGTGGCAATTCTATTTTATCTTTTCCTGCGCAGGAATTTTGTCTACTTTGATATCTTGTAGTGACTTTTAGGACTTTTCTGTTCATATCAACTAAGTCGGATATTGTTATCCTTGACAGGGCGTCTGCCACGAAATTATCTTTCCCTCTCAGATACTCTACCGTAAAATTATATTCTTCTAATTCGAGTCGCATGCGTGTTAATTTTGAACTTGGGTTTATCATAGAGAATAAGTATGTTAAAGGTCTGTGATCAGTTTTCACTGTAAAATGTTTGCCATATATATATGGTCGAAAATGCGTTATTGCCCAATGTATTGCTGCTAGTTCTTGTTCCGTTGTACTCTTATTGCTTTCACCTTTAGTGAATGCTCTTGATGCATATGCAACTGGGAGTTGGAGTCCATTATAGTTTTGAGTTAAAACTGCTCCACATGCTTGCTTGCTTGCATCTGTGATTATGCAAAATTCTTTGCTAAAATCTGGGTACTGTAATAAATTTGGTTGAACAAGTTGATTTTTTAGGTACTGGAATGCTTTTTCACATTCTGTTGTCCATTCAAATGGGACATTCTTTTTACATAATCTTGTTATGTGCCGTGAATATTCGGCGAAGTTTTTTATAAAACGTCTATAATAATTGCAAAATGCAACGAATCTTCTAGCGCTGTCTGCGTCCGTAGGGACTGGATAGTTATTGATAACATCGAATTTTTTATCGTCTGGTAAGATTCCTTTATCTGTGCATCTGTGACCTAAAAACGTCACCTCGTGCATAAAAAATGAACATTTTTCTGGATGTAATTTCAGATTGTGTTTTCTACAAAGTTTGAAAACATCTGTTAAGTTTTTAATCATATGTTGTTCAGAACAACCAATAACGATTAAATCATCCATGTAAAGGAAAGCTTGTGAAGGCTCAAGGCCTGAGAATGCTATTGTCATCATTCTCTGAAATGAATTAGGCGCTATTTTTAATCCAAATGGTAATCGCGTGAAGCGATATGAACCATTGCTTGTTGAAAAAGACGTTATATTTCTTGAGTTTTCCTCAAGCTCAATTTGATGGAAACCTGACATAAGATCAAGGCAGGAAAAATATTTAGCTCGACCCAATTGATCAAGAATATCGTCAATTCTGGGGAGCGGAAATTTATCGGACAGCAATTTTTTGTTTATTTGGCGATAGTCAATTACTAATCGCCATTTTTTTTCTGAAGAACCCGGAAGGGATTTCTTTGGAACTAATAATAATGGGCTGTTATAGGGTGAAACAGACGGTTCAACAATATTTTGTTCAATTAACTTTCCAACTTGATGCTGGATTTCTTCTGTTTGGCTATGCGGACATCGATAATTTTTCACGTATACTGGTTCGTCATCCTTAAGTCTCAATTTTTGCTTATAAAAATTGTTCGTTGTGATCGGTTCGGTTTCAAGTCCGAACACGTCACTATACTGGGTGCATATTTCTTCAAGTTGTTTTTTAAACAATGTTGGGAAATTTTTCTTTAATTTATTAAGAACAGACTCTTTTCTATTGTCTTTGATATTTTGAACTACTTCGTAGTTCGAAAGTGATTCAGATTTTAAATTATTGATGCTTACAATTTGGCATGTATCTGTTGTGTTTAAAAATCGGACAAAAGCATTCTGGGCTGTTGCAATCGTGTTTGCAACGTAAACACCCGGTTTAATTTCCTGATTGGGAATTAAAATATTTTCTTCTGCTGAGGACAACTCTATTTTGCGTATCACTTGGGATCTTGCTGGTAGAAGTGTTGAATTAGTACCAGAACTAAATGTTATTGGAACATAAATAGGATACTTTAGGTTGTGCGGTCTAATTATAAACCAATCCTCAGAACTATTGTAATCTAATTGGCAATTAAATTTTTTTATGAAGTCTAATCCTATTATTCCATCGCAAGGGATTGCGAAATCTGAATGAAGCAGATGAAATTTATATGGAATAATGTATTTGTCTGTCTGTAGTTCGATTGAGACTAGACCTTTGGAGTTTATTACTCCTTCTCCTATGCCTCTAATGTCTATAGTTTTATTAATTTGGATGTCATGAAAGACATCAGAATTTTCTTTAATTATTGAAATATCTGCACCTGTATCAATCAAAAATGTTATCTTTTTATTCGTTGCAACATTTTTGAATGATACGAAATTATTGAGACTTAAGTTGACAGTATATATTTTACTATTTAACCCTGAGTATCTGGAGGTGTCTGCGAGTTTCCCGAAGTATCTTGGGCAACCCGGACATTGTTGTTATTGTTATAGTTGTTTCCATTTTGGTTATTGCCTCGGTTGGAATTATACCTACCTCGGTTATAACCTCGTCCACCTCTATTGTTGTTTCTGTTATTGTTGTTGTTATAGGAATTGTAGTTACCGCGGCCATTGCCTCTACCTCTTTGCGGTGGGTAACTACCTCCTCTATTATTGCGGCCTCGCTGAAATAATACTGTACTTGCACTTCCTGTCATTTCTGTGCTGCAATGGATATATTTACCCATTACATCATTGAAAGTAACGAAGTTACCAGCTTCCAGTATTACTTTCAGTTTCTCATGCTCACAATTTTTAATCATTGCAGAAATAGACTCGTTTGTTGAGAATTTCTCCGCATTGTTTGGGTCTAGGCCGTCATCAATAAAGGCTGCCTCCAATTGCTTTCGCAAATTATCCATTTCGGTTGCATACTGGGAAGCAGTTTTGCCTTTTTGTTTTATGTTCAGTAATTTAGCTTTTAATACGTCGGGAGATTCTCCTTTTACGTTATCTTTAAGCTTGTTTATTATTCCGGATATAGTAGATTCATTTTGTACTTTGTACAGAATTGTGCCGGTTATCTTTGATTTAATAACCTCAACTGCTATATCCTCCTGTTCGCCTTTAGTTCTTTCCACAATGCGTAAAGCAGTTAGGAATCTGTTTAGAGATAGCTTTTTGCCATCAAATTCAGGTACTGAAGAGGAAACCTGTTTCACGTATTCCCTATCTAGGGCTACTTGACTTGCCATTGTTATATCTGTATTTTCCTGGAGCGTTTCAATATCACTATCACTATCTGAATTGATTATTGGTTTAGACTCGTCTAAATCTTGTAACTGATTCTCGTCGAATTCAGCTAGCTGATTTGTATTTTCTGAGATTGTTATTACAATACTCCGTCTAATACAAATATTATGCAATCTTGTTTTTAAAGTTTTTATAATTTTCTGACATTGATTTTCATGCTCCTGCGTCAATTTAGCATTGACTTTGTTTATTGTTTTTACTATGTTATTATATTGAGCTGTTAATATTTGCGCGTGATGTATCAACGTATCTGATTTTATTGTTTTGTCAGAATTGATACATTTGTATGATTTTTCGAATTTGTCTTTATATTCATTTATTTTCTTCGCTAATGCATTCCATTCCATTTTTTTTTTATAGAAAATGGAGTTTTTAGCGGTGTATGCGCAGCATCAATATAGTTTCCGTGCCTAGTATTGCATGTGTTTCGCTGATAGTTTTTACCATTACATAGGGTAATGTACTTAACACCATGCCCTTTTCAGTTTTGGAACAACCGATTAATGGGCTTGCAAAACTTTGAAAAGTTTCTATGTATTCATTTTCGAATTCAGTTATTTTAATGAATTCGCGATGTTTTTGCAATATTTGTAATGCATTTATTGTAAAATGTGGTTCTTTATTATAGATTTCGTTTATTATGCTTGTCATATTATATCATTTCTAAATTGCCTGCTCTACTTGCGTATCTTTTCTTTATGCACTTATTGTGCAACTTATATAATTTAGTCAGAACATTTGCTAACAAAAGAATAACAATTATTATAAGCATGACCGTTATTACTTTTAAATCTACTGAGACAGTTTCGACATTATTAATAACATTTGCGGTTGAATCCGCTACTTTCGATTCGTGGTCTAACATATTTTCTACCTCTAATATATTATCGTCTTTTGAAATTGCATTCGAAAGCATTAAATTTGAATTTCGGATTTTTGTTTTTTTTTTTTTAAAAGAATATATGTATATATATATATTATATTGTATTAAATGTATTTATATATTTTTTTTTTTAAAAAAAAAAATTTTTTTTTTATATAATTTTTCAAAGTATTTCTATTTCATAGTAGTGTATTCCTATTCGATCAACACAGTGATCTCCTGTCTAATGTGTCGTATGGCTTCACAGGCCACACTCTACTACGAGCAACGCAATTATCGCTCAGTATTACAAATAGTTCATAACATTTCATTTAGTTTACATTACAACTATAATACAATTTTTTTTTTTTTTTAGATTATCAAAAATATATTTTTTTTTTTAAAATTAAGCTGCGCGCTCTCTGAAGCGCTGTCGGTCCCTGAAGATCCCGTTGGCTTAACTTGGTACGTTAAACGGTGCCGGCGCTGGTCATCGCACAGGCTGGTGGGGCGCCGGTGCTGGTCCGTTCACAGGCTGGTGGGGCGCCGGTGCTGGTCCGTTCACAGGCTGGTGGGGCGCCGGTGCTGGTCTTCTTGAAGCAGGTGTAACTGCAGTGCTGGGACTCAAATGGTCCAGGGCAGTCCGCAGGGCATTTCTTCTCTGGTTTGGTGTTGAGGTCTTTCTTTTCTGGCACTGGTTGAAGTATTTTAGATTTTATTATTGGTATATTTTTTAAATTGATTTCATTCGTAGAGGTTGAGCTTTTGTATCTTTGCTGAATCGACTCGATATTGTCGATTTCAGCCTGTATTTTATTGCCTGTTTCCCAACTAATTGTTGTGTTGGGGGCAAATAGCAGTTTTAAGAGTGTGGCTTTTCTTTCTTTAAGCCGTTTTTGCACTCCACTGCGCCTATTTTTAGGCATTGCTCTTCACCTCTACTTACTCAGTATTTCCAGTCATTTTTTTGTAGATGATGTTCTTAATCCGTGGTAGTGTTTTTTATTATTTTTTTTTTTGTATATGTTTGTTGTTGCCGCTGCTGCTGTTGCTGCTGTTGCTGATGCTGTTGCTTTTTCTGTTGTTGCCGCTGCCGCTGCTTCACCTCCAGTTGTTGATTAATTTTTTTTTTCTTGAAGCATTTATTTATTTGTTTTCTTTTTCACATGTTATTTAACTTTTTTTTTTTCACATGTTATTTAACATGTTCGTGACACTTGTCACGGTCGCCATGTTATAAGTAATGTTATCAATTGTTTCATATATTAAATGCACGTCTTGTTGTATGATTGGTTTTGAAGAGACTGATCGTTCTCCTTTATTCAAATATGTTCAGAGGCTTATTACATAGAATATTATAAGATAGCTCTGCCGCTAAGAACGTCGGCAGAGAGAGAGTTGCAGTATGTATGTATGTATGTGGCTATGTATAGACATGTATATATGTACAGACGGCACATACTTGAAAAGTGTTTACGTTAGCGATCCCACGCTGCGGCCAGTCCGCATAAGTGACGGATCCTATTACTGCACTTATAAACATAGCAACAAAGTGTCGTTATGTTATGAGTTATTACTCTTACTTTTAAGTTGGGCATATGACCACTTGTTATACTGTATACTCTACAATACTGTGGGCATATGCTCGTTTGGCATACAACATACTACACAACACCTCAACTACGTCAAACAGTAGTGATGCTCGCAGGAATAGGGGAAACTCTCATAATTTCTATCCAATGGCAAGCCCACCAAACACAAGTAATGCCACTCAAAACTTTCAAGCCCCAAATCAAAGCAACCCACAGTTGCATAATGAGTTTCAACAAAAACTAAATCAAGGTAGATTCCAAAACCCAATGAACTACCAACAAAACAGAACTTCAACGAACACTTCAAATCCGCCTGTCAAAAGACAACGCGAAAGTTCTAGTGGTCAATCCAAAATGGATACTGCCGAAAATTTTCATCACGCAGCCTCGGACCAAGAACTAGAAGAAACCCCTTCATTCGACTAATAATGAACAACATTCACCTCAAATGCGTAATCGATACAGGTTCCTCTATAAATCTAATGAAAAAGAACTTTTTGAATTTCCCAATTAAATCTTGTCATTTAGAAGTCCAGACGATAAAAGGAAATATTTGTTTAAACCAATGTATTTCCTTAGCCCCCAGTAAACTCTGTCCACAACACCAAAGATTTTTTATACACGAATTTTCAGAAAATTACGATGTATTATTAGGCAGGGAATATCTCGAGGCTTGTGAAGCAAACATAAATTATAAAGAGGAAACTGTCACCTTAAGCGATTACCCATTTATCATGAGATATAATCATGAAGAATTCTTAAAGGACAAGACCGCAGTCAATCCTGTTGATCAACCTTACGTGAAAGATACCGAATTTGATTGCCTTGATCCGCCTTTTACAACGGACCAACCGTTTAATTTTGCAATCGAAAATGAGTTAATAGAAAGTAACCAGTTCAGATTAGAACACCTCAATGAGGAAGAAAAATTAAAATTAACAAAAATCCTTCATGAGATCAGAGACATACAGTACAAAGAAAGTGAAAATTTGACTTTCACCAGTACAATCAAGCATGTCATTCAAACTAAACATGAAGATGCAATTTACAAACGACCTTATAAGTATCCCCAAGCTTATGACGAAGAAGTCGAAAACCAAATGAAGGAAATGATAAAACAAGGAATTATCCGAAAATCAAATTCTCCTTATTGCTCACCAATTTGGATTGTACCAAAGAAGAATGATGCATCAGGAAAACAAAAGTTCCGAATAGTAATTGACTATCGAAACTTAAATGAAATTACAGTTGACGATAAATACCCAATACCAGTTATGGATGATATATTAGACAAACTTGGAAAATGTCAATATTTCACTACCATTGACCTGGCAAAAGGCTTTCATCAGATCCAAATGGATGCTGATTCAATTCCAAAGACTGCTTTTTCGACGAAAAATGGCCATTACGAGTACACTCGCATGCCTTTTGGACTCAAAAACGCCCCTGCAACTTTTCAACGTTGCATGAACAACCTTTTAGAAGATTTAATCTATAAAGATTGTTTAGTCTACATGGATGACATAATAGTGTATTCCACTTCATTGGAAGAACACATATTATCATTGAAAAGAGTTTTTATGAAACTTAGGGAAGCCAATCTAAAATTTCAGTTGGACAAATGTGAATTTTTGAAAAAGGAAACTGAGTTCCTTGGTCACATTCTCACAACTGAAGGTATAAAACCAAACCCAATAAAAGTCAACGCAATTACAAATTTCCCAATACCCAGAACAACGAAAGAAATCAAGTCATTTCTAGGACTCTGTGGCTATTATAGGAAATTTATACCAAACTTTGCACAAATCGTGAAACCAATGACCTTAAAACTTAAGAAAAATGCAACAATCGATATAAGTAACAAAGAGTACGTCTCAGCATTTGAAAAATTAAAAATACTTATTACATCTGATCCGATACTAATTTATCCAAACTTTGAAAAACCTTTTTCGCTAACTACAGATGCAAGCAATATTGCTTTAGGTGCCGTGCTATCGCAAAACCATAAGCCAATATGCTATGCAAGTCGAACATTAAATGAACACGAAATAAATTATTCCGCAATAGAAAAAGAACTTTTAGCTATTGTTTGGGCCACTAAATACTTCAGATCCTATCTTTTTGGCAGGAAATTCGAAATCCTCAGTGATCACAAACCCCTAGTTTGGTTAAACAATGTTAAAGAGCCAAACATGAAACTTCAAAGATGGAAGATCAAATTAAATGAATTTGACTATCACATCAAATATGTCCCTGGCAAAGAAAATTATGTTGCCGATGCTTTGTCAAGAATTAAACTTGAAGAAAATTTATTAGGAGAATCTCCTAACAGTACAGCAGCAACTGTACACAGTGCACAAGAAGATAATCAAAATTATATCTCGATTACAGAAAGACCAATCAACTATTACAATAGGCAGATCGAATTTGTTAAACATAATACAAACGAAGTAAATGTAATAAATTATTTTCATAAAACTAAAATTCAAATTATGTATAAAGAAATGACCAACACCCATGCCAAAGAACTAATCAAAGAATATTTATGTACAAAGAAAAGCGTAATCTATTTTCATTGTGAAACAGATTTCTTAACTTTTCAAACCGCTTTCTTGGAAATAATAAGTCTCAACAATTTAACCAAAGTAATGAGATCTACTAAAAAATTAAAAGATATTCAAACATACGCAGAATTTAAAGACTTCGTTATTAACACACATAAAGAACTACTACACCCAGGTATACAGAAACTAACGTCATTATTTAAAGAAAAGTATTATTACCCAGATTACCAAAACCTAATTCAAAATATTATTAATGAATGCCAAGTCTGTAACATTGCGAAAACAGTACATAGAGACACAAAGCTAGCTTTCGAGTTAACGCCAGAAACTTTGAATCCCAGAGAAAAATACGTTATAGATTTTTATATGGTAGATAATAAACAATTTCTTTCTTGCATAGACATTTATTCAAAATTCGCGTCCCTAATCGAAGTGAACGGTAGAGATTGGTTAGAAGCTAAAAGAGCGTTACTTAAAATTTTCAATAGTATGGGAAAACCGAAAGAAATTAAAGCAGATAAAGATTCAGCATTCATGTGCTCAGCATTACAAATATGGCTAAACGCTGAAGGAGTAGATATAAATATAACAACAAGTAAAAATGGCATATCTGACGTAGAAAGATTTCATAAAACTATTAATGAAAAATTAAGAATAATAAACAGCGAATCAGATCCAGAAAATAAGCTTACTAGATTCGAAATAATACTTTACACATATAATCACAAAACCACTCATAATACAACAGGTAGAACACCAGCAGACATTTTTATATACGCGGGAGCCCCAGAGTATAACACTCAACTTAACAAAACAACTCAAATAGATAAACTAAATGAAAACCGTACAGATTTTGAAATTGATACTAATTATAGACAATCACCCTTGGTACGTTCAAAATCAACTAATCCATTTAAAAAGACCGGTAATTTGAGACAAGTAGACGAAAAACATTTCGAAGAGACAAACAGAGGGAGAAAGATAATACACTACAAATCTAAATTTAAAAAGAAAAAGAAAATTAACAAGAGCAAATATGATAATTCCAGATCATCGCCTAATGACAACTCAGATCAGGAAGCTACAACATAAAATAATTATTTTTATAATACAATTCTTACTAATGTATTTCATCCAACAAACTAATGGTCAAAGCTTAGAAGTAAACCCAATCCAATCGAAAAACGGTTACCTTATATTTAAAACAGGAACTATTAACTTACCAATAAATTACGAATACCACTATTTAACTGTTAATCTCACAAAAATCGAAAACACATTCAATAATTTAATGAAACAAGCTGAAGAATTTAAAACATTATCCCAAATTCAATATTTAACAGAAAAATTGGAAAGAGAAATGAACGGCATAAGAATAGCAAAACGCAACAAAAGAGGCCTTATCAATTTTATGGGAACATTTTATAAATACTTATTTGGTACATTAGATCAGGAAGATAAAGCAGAACTGGAATCCAAAATAAATAATTTATCAGAAAACAGCGTTCAAGCAAACGAACTAAATCAAGTAATAGAAGTAGTAAATAGAGGAATAGAAGTTAGAAATACTTTAACATTTATTAATGAAGGAGACAAAAAATTAGCAATAATTACATTTAATCTACAAGAATTTACAGAATATATCGAAGACATAGAGCTAGGAATGCAGTTAACAAGATTAGGTATATTTAACCCTAAATTACTAAAACATAGTCCATTATCACACGTAAACTCTGAAAAGATTCTAAATATTAAGACTTCTACATGGTTGAAAACAACTACAAACGAAATTTTGATAATTTCCCATATTCCTCAATACACCAATTTTTGAAATTGTTCCATACCCAGACGAAAACAGAAACATTTTAACTGAAATTATACATGACAAATATTTCATTCAAAATAATAAAGCATATACCGAAAATACCAAAGATCTAGTAATGAACAAATGTATAACAGGAATTTTAAATCAAGACACAACCGAATGTAGATATGCAAAAACACATAAATCTTTTGAAACAAAATATGTAGAGCCTAATATAATGTTAACTTGGAACTTACCTAAAACAATTCTAAATCAAAATTGTATTAACAGAGATATAACAATAGAAAGTAATAATATTATAAAAGCATTTAATTGTTCCATTCAATTAGAAGAAATATTGATCAAAAGTACTATGTTAGATTACACACAAACTATTTATGTAAACAATAATGTAACTAAACTAGAACCACTCTCTTATATACAGGCAAAAGAAATTGTAAATCAACAAACAAAACATTACAATACACTTCAAATTATTACTTTAACAACTCTTATAATTATTGTAATAATACTAGTACTATATTTTAGCTATAAGTATAAAAGCATACCACGCAAAATAATTGTTAACTATAAGAAACAATCAGAAATAACCCCACAATCAAATAATGTACAAATTAATCCAATATCAAATGAAACAGCAAATATTGTAATCGAATCCGAACCAACACTATATCCAAATATTACCGCCTGAGGACAGGCTAATTTTTTATGGATGGGGAAGTAACATATGTAATGCACATAGCCACCTAAATATTCTCGCACATATTCCCCCTATCAAGTAATAAGATATCAATAACAATAACAGGCTGGTGAAAATAACAATTCAAGCGCTCCCACGATCGAAACAGTTAATATAAACATCCGCTAGAATTGTCATTCCCACCAAGGGTCAAATCTGCCGACGCGGCACAAATCCAGGCTGTTGCTTAGCACCCTAATATTCGTCTTCTCAAAAGAGCGATCCCTAAGATCTCTCTGTTTATAGTAGAGCGCAAAGCTCAATCCCCAAAAGCTCACAGCCGAGGTTTGCTATGCGACGTCAAAACATATAACAGTTAGTCTTGAATTATTCTCAAACTCCGATGTTCAACTCGCTTTAAGTTTTCTATTTAAATAAAGTTATATTTTTTTAAATAAACTAAAGTTGGAACTCGTTATTATATAGATAGAATTTTTTCTAAAAAAAAAAACGGAAATATTTAGCTTCCGCTGTCCGCTGCCTTAATTTTTTTTCACTGCAATTGAACTTTAGCTAAATAGTCGGAATTGGTGATTTGGCGGGAAAAAGCTAAATTTGGCGGGAAAAAGCTAAATTTGGCGGGAAAAAGCTAAATTAAGCGAATTAGTCAAAATTTGGCAAGAAGAGTTATCTAAAAGTTTTGTTAGGATATCTCCGATTGCCTCCGATTGTTCCTATGGCAGCTATATGATATAGTCATACGACTTTGACCAAATTTGGTCAAAATGTAAGAGATAGTACCAAACATGTAATCTGTGAGTTTGGTTAAGATATCTTAAGAAACAAAAAGTTTTTCATACTAAATGTGTTTTTCATCGGATTGTTCCTATGGCAGCTATAAGATATAGTCATTCCACTTTGACCAAATTTGGTCAGAATGTAAGAGACAGTACCAAACATGTAATCTGTGAGTTTGGTTGAGATATCTTAAGAAACAAAAAAGTTTTTCATACTAAAGGTTATTTTGCAGCCGATTTTTCCTATGGCAGCTATAAGATATAGTCATTCCACTTTGACCAAATTTGGTCAGAATGTAAGAGACAGTACCAAACATGTAATCTGTGAGTTTGGTTGAGATATCTTAAGAAACAAAAAAGTTTTTCATACTAAAGGTTATTTTGCAGCCGATTTTTCCTATGGCAGCTATATGATATAGTCATTCTACTTAGACCAAATTGAAAACATTTTAATGCACCAAAATTTCTGATATCCAATTTTGTGACGAATAATATTAAGTTTTACTTAAAAATTACTACAAAAAAATTTTTTTGTCACTCGGCACTGCGCAAAAAATATATATTTATTAGGTATGAAGAAATTAGCGCAATGTGCCGAGTGCCAAAAAATTTTTTTGTAGTAATTTTTAAGTAAAACTTAATATTATTCGTCACAAAATTGGATATCAGAAATTTTGGTGCATTAAAATGTTTTCGTCACTAGACTTTTACCTCGTAAAGAGGTTTTTTTTATAAGATATCAGAAATTTTGGAGTAAGATATCAAAAGTTTTGAAAATTGCAATATATTTTGACGGTACAATTTTGTCAAAATCTAACAGAACTCTCAAGCTCTGGCTGCTACGACACGTTGTTGCTGCTGTCCTATTCCAATTCTAAGCAAAACGTATATATTCTGTTAACAGGTAATATCTTCCAAACACATCGAAATTTTACAAACTACAATATATTGAAAATTAGAAAAAATCATTACTTGCATTTTTTCACAAAAATCGCCTTAATGTGGGAAAAAATACCTTATTTCACCTGTTGCTGTTTACCTTTTATCTTAAAAAAACACTAAAGGTATTCCTAAGAGCCCTTTAAAATACCTTTTCAACGATATATATATCACATCTGTAGCTTTTATCGTTTGGATGATATGGGGGTCCAATTTTAGCGGTTTTTAGTGATTTTCCGCTAAACTAGCTATTTTTCGAAAAAGTCGAAAAACAAAAGTTTCTATATTTTTGATTATAAAATGATTTATCTGCCGCAAAAAGAATTGACCACTTGCAAGCAGTATCTTTCCACATGCACTGCAAGCAGTGTACATACTGCATATGTACATGCAGTAGTGTAAAGGTGTAAGGTATATTCAGTTAATAGGTAATATCTTGCCCAAACGAATTTTGACAGATATGTGTTATATGTCAAAAAACGCGTAATTGAATTCTCTACAACATGCAGTATATTTAAAAGTGATTTGATGTGTAGATTTTTCTTAAATCGCCAAAATGTGGAAATAAATACCTTATTTCACCTGTAGCTGTTTACCTTTTTACTCAAAAAAAAACTTTGAAGGTATGCCTAAAAGCCCTTCAAAACACCTTTCCAACGACATATAGAACAGATCTGTGGCTCCTATCGTTTGGATGCTATGGGGGTTTCAATTTTAGCGGTTTTTAGCGATTTCCCGCTAAACTAGCGATTTTTCGAAAAAGTCGTAGAACAAACGTTTCTAGATTTTTTATCAGGAACAAGTCCTCATTCAAACTTTTAAGCTAAATCAACGCTTTGATCTATACAAACAAACAGACAAACAGACAGACTGACTTTTAATCTCGTTTTGAAAAGGGCACCAAAAATTTCGAAATTAATTATCTTCTGAACCAGTGGTCGGATTTTGATGATCAAGGTGTAATTCGACGCGTATTTTTGATAAGTATAGTGAAAAATTATAAAAAAAATCTAAAAGGCTCCAACGGCCCCATTTGCTCCAATCATTTAAATTTTGTCCCTCCCACTTACACCTGTTTATCTCACGAACCATGTAAGTTTTCAAAAGTCTTAGTATGCACATTTTTAAGTTAGATTGATACCTTTCGATCGGTATATAATTTGACCCGATCGGACAGTCATAGCAAATTTTCCATTCTTCCTGTGTATATATGCTAGTCGCCTTCGCACCCTTCGTGCTGCTTTCGTCACTAGCGCGGACTGCCGTCCGCAGTGATAGTCATACGACTTTGACCAAATTTGGTCAGAATGTAAGAGACAGTACCAAACATGTAATCTGTGAGATTGGTTGAGGTATCTTAAGAACCAAAAAAGTTTTTCATACTAAATGTGTTTTTCATCGGATTGTTCCTATGGCAGCTATAAGATATAGTCATTCCACTTTGACCAAATTTGGTCAGAATGTAAGAGGCAGTACCAAACATGTAATCTGTGAGTTTGGTTGAGGTATCTTAAGAACCAAAAAAGTTTTTCATACTAAAGGTTATTTTGCAGCCGATTTTTCCTATGGCAGCTATATGATATAGTCATCCAACTTTGACCAAACTTAATCAGTACGTTAGAGACAGTATCGAACAAACAATCGGCGAGTTTGGTTGAGATATCTTAAGAAACAAAAAAGTTGTTCATACTAAAGGTGTTTTTCATCGGATTGTTCCTATGGCAGCTATAAGATATAGTCATTCAACTTTGACCAAATTTGATCAGAATGTAAAAGACAGTACCAAACATATAAAATCTGAGTTTGGTTGAGATATCTTAAGAAACAAAAAAGTTTTTCATACTAAGCAATTTCGTGACCTTTAACCCCGATTTGACCCACTTAGACGTCGAATTTCCCAAAACGCCGTCTGATTGCACGATGAAATTATGTCATCTATGTTGTGTGCAAATTTCAGCTCTCTATCTTTTACCGTTTGGGCTGCACGTTGATTCTCAGTCAGTCAGACTCAGTGAGTCAGTCAGTCAGGACAAAGAGTTTTATATATATAGATAGAATTTTTTCTAAAAAAAAAAACGGAAATATTTAGCTTCCGCTGTCCGCTGCCTTAATTTTTTTCACTGCAATTGAACTTTAGCTAAAAAGTCGGAATTGGTGATTTGGCGGGAAAAAGCTAAATTTGGCGGGAAAAAGCTAAATTAAGCGAATTAGTCAAAATTTGGCAAGAAGAGTTATCTAAAAGTTTTGTTAGGTTCCTATGGCAGCTATATGATATAGTCATACGACTTTGACCAAATTTGGTCAGAATGTAAGAGACAGTACCAAACATGTAATCTGTGAGTTTGGTTGAGATATCTTAAGAAACAAAAAAGTTTTTCATACTAAATGTGTTTTTCATCGGATTGTTCCTATGGCAGCTATAAGATATAGTCATTCCACTTTGACCAAATTTGGTCAGAATGTAAGAGACAGTACCAAACATATAATCTGTGAGTTTGGTTGAGATATCTTAAGAAACAAAAAAGTTTTTCATACTAAAGGTTATTTTGCAGCCGATTTTTCCTATGGCAGCTATATGATATAGTCATCCGCTTTGTCCAAATTTAATCAGTACGTTAGAGACAGTATCAAACAAACAATCGGCGAGTTTGGTTGAAATATCTTAAGAAACAAAAAAGTTTTTCATACTAAAGGTGTTTTTCATCGGATTGTTCCTATGGCAGCTATAAGATATAGTCATTCTACTGAGACCAAATTGAGTCAGAATGTAAGAGACAGTACCAAACATATAATCTGTGAGTTTGGTTGTGATATCTTAAGAAACATAAAAGTTTTTCACACTAAAGGTGTTTTTCATCGGATTGTTCCTATAGCAGCTATAAGATATAGTCATTCAACTTTGACCAAATTTGGTTAGAATGTAAGAGACAGTACCAAACATATAAAATCTCTCAAACTCTGGCTGCTATGACACTTTGTTGCTGCTGTCCCATTCCAATTCAAAGTAAAACGTATATACTATATTCAGTTAATAGGTTATATCTTCCAAACCCATCGGTAAAATTTTTTATGTCATATATCAAAAAACGCAAAATTTTACAAGCTCAAACATATTGAAAATTAAAAAAAATCGTTAGCGGCATTTTCTCGAAAACCGCCAAAATGTGGGAAAAATTACCTTATTTCACCTGTAGCTTTTTAGCTATGTACTTAAGAAAAAAAGTTTGAAGGTATGCTTAAGAGCCCTTCTATTGTTTGGATACTATGGGGGGTTAGCGGTTTTTAGCGATTTCCCGCTAAACTAGCGATTTTTCGAAAAAGTCGTAGAACAAACGTTTCTAGATTTTTGAGCAGGAACAAGTCCTCATTCAAACTTTTAAGCTAAATCAACGATTTGATCCAAACAAACAGACAGTCTGACTTTTCATCTCATTTTCGGAAGGCCCCTAAAAATTTCAAAAGTAATTTTTTTTCGAACCAGTAGTCCGATTTCGATGATCGCGGTGTCATTCGACGCGTATTTTTGATGAGAATTGTAAAAAATTCAACGAAATTTCAATAAGGCTCCAACGGCCCCATTACCAGGTGAGTTTCCAAAAGTCTTAGTATGCACATTTGTAAGTTAAATTGATACCTTTTGATCGGTATATAACTCGACCTAATAGGACAGTCATAGCAAATTTTCCATTCTTCGTGTGTATATATGCTAGTCGCCTTCGCACACTTCGTGCTGCTTTCGTCACTAGCGCGGACTGCCGTCCGCAGTGATATATATAAAACTCTTCGTCCTGACTCACTGACTGACTCACTGACTAACTCACTAACTGACTAAGAATCAACGTGCAGCCCAAACGGTAAAAGATAGAGAGCTGAAATTTGTACACAACATAGATGAGATAATTTCAGCGGAAGCTAAATATTTCCGTTTTTTTTAAAAAAAAGTTATATTATATTAATTTGTTAAAACGGGCAACTAAATACAATGTTGCGAGCGAAGTGAGCTGCGGGTTGGCGAGCGAAGCGAGCAGGGGGCGAATATTATGTAAATTTGTTAAGCCGGACAACTAAAGACAATGTTGCGAGCGGAGCAAGCTGGGGGTGGGCGAGCGACGCAAGCAGGGGGCGGAGCCCCCCAGTATTATATAAATTTCTAAACCGGACAAATAAAGACAATGTTGCGAGCGAAGCGATCTGGGGGTTGGCGAGCGAAGCGGAAGGAGGCGTGGCAAACCCCATTAAGTGTATATATTCTTGATCTGCAACAACAGCCGAGTCAGGTGAACGAAATACAGAAACAAGTCGGAAAATTGATCACCGACGGGATTGTTGAACCATCTGTATCTGAATACAATAGCCCATTATTACTTGTCCCTAAAAAAATTTTGTCACTGGCTCTGCGCAAAAAAGTACTACTAGTATATACTAATATTTATTAGTTATGAAAAATTTAGCGCAATGTGTCCAGTGACAAAATTTTTTTTTTAATAATTCATGTGTAAAATGTAATATTTTTCGTCACAAAATTGGATATCAGAAATTTTGGGGCATGAAAATGTTTTCGTCACTAGACTTTTACCTCGTAAAGAGGTTTTTTTATAAGATTTTTATTATCATTGAACAGCTCCCGTATTTCATTATAAATACGCACTAAATTTGTAGTGTGCTTATTTACGGTGATTGCTTGAATTTGTCGGTTTTGATTGATACATTTGTACGATTTGTCGAACTCAGTTCTTAGTTCTTTAACTTTCGTACGAATATCGTTCCAATCCATATAGTATGGAAGTGTGGACTTTTCTTCTTACCGACAGTTGTGACTATTAATTGAGTGATAATTTAACCTTAATTATCAAAACTCTTCCAAGTATGTCATTCTCGTCTATGTAAGAAATTGCTTGGATGCCAGGTATGGTCGATAAAACGATACCTTTTTGTGTGGCGTCACAATGTATTAACGGCGAAATCTCGGTGTCGAATTCGCTCATATAGGCTACTTCGAATTCGTAGATGCTTATTGGATCTTGGAATAATGTAAGTAAGTGTTTCGCCCTGTTTGCAAATTCAGGGTCATTGTTATATGCTGATCTTATTGCAGCATGTGTTCTTTTCGACATTGTTACTTTAATTATTTATTTATTCCATTATTTTATTCCATGATCCATTAATATCTTTACCACTCGATTGATTTTAAGTCAGTAATCAGTTTCTGACCTTCGGCTATTACGAAGTGCATTAAAAAAATTAAGGCAATAAATGCCGTTAATGATAAAGCCGTTAAGTATAAGATTTTATATTCTGTCATTTTTGAAAATATATTTTTTTTTAATTTTATTTTTGGTATTTCTTAGACCTTGTCAAGATCATTACCTCGGCTAATGATCTCTTTAATGATCTCTTGTGTAACAAATACATTTTTAATGCGAGATTAATCGCAGAAATGGTTGTCAAGACTATCATAACGTAATAGAGTGAATCTATTTGAGATGTATGGTCAACTATCTCAACGTTATTAATGACATTAGCTGGGCTGTCTGCCACTTTCGATTTCTGGCCGCCCATTTTTTTTTTATTTTGTTCCCAATGCTCGATCTACTTAGAATTTGTCTTTAAAATTTGAAAATTTTTATGAAACTTTTTTTTTTTTTTTTTAAATATTTTTGATAAATTGAAAATTTTTATGAAACTATTTTTTTTTTTTAAATATTTTTTTTTTGGTAAAGCATAATATCCAGTTGTTCAAAATATTTTGGGCGTTCAAAATGTTTAATATTTTGATGTCTGGCTTCCAAACTTCAGTGTGACAGCATTTCATCAAAAATCTCTAAAAAGTTGAGTGGTCACACTGTTACGTCAGCTGTGCACATAAAATAAGTAAACAACAATATAAATCAATAAAATTAAATTGCAAAAATTTGAAGAACGAAAATGGACAAAACGGTCATTAGACAATTGGTAGCAACTAATACCCTAATTATGGGATTAATGACCTCTTATATTGTCCTAAAAGAGGGGGAAGAGGCGGAAGAAGTGCAACAACGCAAACGGCCCCAATATTGGGTGAACCCATATTTAAAAGAACGAAAAATCAAGGGGCGATATACTAACGCAGTAAGTATTAATATATAGATAAATACATGGACAATGCATTTCAATATCTCTCGATTATTTTGTAGTTTGAAAATTTGACCAAAACCCCAAGGGCATTCATTGAAAATTTTCATATGAGCGAAACCAGCTTTGAATACTTGTTTAGTTTGGTGGAGCCATATTTGGTGCCGAACAGGAATCTTCGCCCAGATGCGATTCCACTTAAAGCTAAGTTAGCCATTGTTGTCGAGTGAGTACAATATTATAATTTTTATATCAAATATTAGATTCGTGTCTCATTTTATAAGATTGCTTGCGTCGGGAGGCTTGCAACGTCACGTTGCGTCATCTTACCGGATCAGCAACCAACATTTGGGAAGGACCATAAACTTAGTTTGCGATGGCATTTGCTCTGCGCTGTGCGCAGAATTTCCGAGGTGGGATAAGCCAAATATGTTGAAATGGGCCAATGAATTTGAAAAACATTGGAACTTTCCAAACTGTATTGGTGCCATAGATGGCAAGCATGTACCAATAAAAAAGCCTCCTAATAGTGGCAGTGCTTTTTACAGTTACAAAGTAAGTTAAATAGTTTTTTATTTTATATCACTTCCTTTAATAACCTTTTGTATTCAATATTAGGGCTTCCATTCGATTGTGTTGATGGCGGTGTGCGATGCATCATATCGCTTTACTTTCATCGATGTTGGTGCTTATGGTAGCGAGGGCGACAGGAATGCTTTTTCGCACAGCAAGCTGGGAAAGGCATTGATGTCTAGAGATCTGGAGTTTCCAGAAAACTCAATGATAAACGGCGTTCCAACTCCATATTTCATGGTAGGAGATGATGCGTTTCCATTAGATACCCGAATAATGAAGCCATTTGGAGCCAGAACCCTAACGAAAGACGAGCGAATTTTCAACTATCGATTGAGTCGAGCCCGGCGTTGCATCGAGAATGCATTTGGAATTCTCTGCGCTAAGTGGATTGCCGTACAACGCACTTTATTATGCAGACCGGATCGTGCGCAGAAAATTGTTGCGGCTTGCTGTTATTTGCACAACTTTCTGTTGCGAACGACTACTCGGGATTACATTCCGAAGAATATGGAAACTCTTACCCACACAACTCTTGCAGAGCTTCCGTCGTTCCGTGGTCGCCACAACGACTACCCAAAATATATTAGGAATAACCTGAAAGAGTTTGTAAACTCCCCAGACGGTTCTGTTTATTGGCAGGACGAAGCAGCTGGGTTTTAAAATAAATACAAAGAAATAAAAACCAATTAAAATTAAATTTTTGTGATCCTTTTTATTTATTTATATAAAAGAAGCTTCAGTTGCGGTCATACCGTCATCATCTTCTTCAGTTATCGGGCTCGTTCTGGAATTCCCAAAGCAGTTTTGTGACTGCTTGTGTAGCTCTCTGAGCCTTCTCCGGCTGGAATCCTTTTATTATATCGCTCCAGTACACAGCGGCGGAAATTACCCCAGAACTGGAGCCAGAAAGCATGTTGACCTGCTTTTCTATTACTTTCTCCAGCTTGCCGATCACCTCCTTCGACGCTTGTATGTTGTCGTGCTTTGCTCTTTTGCTGGGATTTTCCTGCTATAAATGATATATTATTGTTATGAATATGTAGTATATTTATCATATTCGTATTTGAACTTACATACGAGTACGAAGACGTGTTGTCGCACGATGCGTTGTTTTGCTCGACATCCTCTTCCGCGGCATTCGCATGACTAGTGTCAAGACTGCAGAACGATGAGTTCGAATCTGCAAGCGGCTCCCAATCAGATTCATTAGAATTTAAGCCTTGGCTTGAAGACGCGCTGTTGTCTACTCCGCTGCAATACGTGCTGCAAGAATACGTCCAACACAATAATAAGATAACATAGTAGTATTATACTTTTGATTTTACTTACCGCCTTTGCGTCGAGAGGTCTGGTAAAAAAGCCATGTAAGGTGCCAAATGCCATTCTATAGTGTCATTCGCACTGGGTGGCTGTGGCCCAACTCCACCGGCACTACCGCTTTTTTTGCGCTTTCTGTCCGACGCCTTTACATGGTATTTATAGCTATCGCGTAGCGACCTCCAAGCAGTTTTGCAATCTTGTACTGAAATCAACATATTCAATTAAACAACTTTTCATAGATTTGGCAATCCAAGAAAACTTACCAGGTTTCTTCAACGCCTCTGCCACGCTTTCCCAAGCACTTTTTATAAAAATGGCATCGAAGTGCTTCTTATCGGTCAAGTCCCAAAGGATTGGCCGCTGTTGCACCTCTTCTATTAGCTTAATTCGCTCTTCATGATTGAAGAGCTCAATTCGGCTTTTGTTATGTTGTTTACTTGCTGCCATTGCTGCTCAAAATGATTTCGACTAGTCGAAACACTGAACGAATCGATGTTTTGAAAGGTCAAAAAAAAAAGCTGCCAGCTGTCATTAAACAGTGTTGTAAAACACCCGAAAATTTTCTGAGCTGCCCAAATTTAGGTACTGGATACAAGGGCTTAAAAATAGCCTTACAAAATAATTTCGAGCCAGTTTGCAACCCTTTTTTTTATATGGAGTTGACACCTTTCAAACTGAATTTTCAACAACTGGATACTATGCTTAAAAGCTGAATTTATTTTTTCAATTCATATATTTTATTATTTTTTATACTAATTTTTTCACAAGTGTTTTATATGTTTTAATATAAAATTTCGTTTTTAGCTTTGTAATTATTATTATTATTGCCCTATTATTATTATTGTCTAAACACACGAGCCTAATACACCCCGTGGGTGGATTGAATGATTTTACCGTTCATGACGGTGTACATTTACTACCTAATATTTTGTACGGCTTTATGGGCCGTACGCTACTGGGCTAGTTAGAGCTCAGTTTAACAATTTATTTTACAATGTTCTTAATTTACATATTTTATAATTTTATATTTAACTATATAAAAACTAGTGGACGGTGCTACAGTCGAGCATACTCGACTGTCGGAGACCCCGTACTTACTATGGAAAAAAAGTTTTTCATACTAAGACTTGATTTTTGACTGATCGTTCCTATGGTAGCTATATGATATAGTGGTCAGGATGTATGGGACCACTATACATGCATATTCTGTCAGTTTGGTTGAAATATCTCAAACAGCAAAAAAGTTTTTCATACTAAGACTTGATTTTCAACTGATTGTTCCTATGGGAGCTATATGATATAGTGGTCCGATCCAAAATCTAAAACAAACTCGATCTGCTTGCAATATAGACGAACCTACATACCAAGTTTGGAGTCTCTAGCTCTTATTGTCTCTGAGATCTAGGCGCTCTTACAGACGGACAGACAGACAGACAGACATGGCTAAATCAACTCGGCTGTTGATGCTGATCAAGAATATATATACTTTATGGGGTCTGCCACGCCTCCTTCTGCCTGTTACGCACTTTTTTTTTGTGACAAAGTTAATAGACACATGTACTTTTTATAAGTACGGTGTCTAAAAACCTTTGCGGATCATCTGCTAACAAATAATTTTACTATACAAATAAATGATACTAAAATTTTGAATTGATGCAAATACCAAATTTTTAAAAAATATCAAGATAACACAAAATAAAAGAAAAATATTATATATAAAAAACAAAATATTAAGAACAAATAAAATGTGGAGCGTGAATTCGAACCCGTGACTCCTAAACATAACGGAGGACAACGCTCTACGCATTGCGCCGCAGACTCTTTTTGGAAATACCCACCTTGTTATAGATTTTATTTTTACTGGACTGTAAGTCAAAGTAATTATTATCAAGTTGTGATTGTTGTCGTTGTTATTGTTTCTGATAACGAATGGCAAATCATCGAGAATTTAGTTGTTTAATATCTTCGCTTCTTTATTAGGAATGTCTATCTTTAAATTTGTGCTTATAATTAAGATTTTCTATTTTGTGGGCGTTTAAGGGGGCGTGGCGAATATATAAAACAACAAGAATATATGTACTTTTAACATTTAAAAAAAAAACTAACTAAACTAAAATAACTGAATTCAAAATATTAAAAAAAAAAAATTTTTTGTCCGTGCCGGAACTCGAACCCGCAACCCGAACTGAGAACTTGTGCAAAAAGCAAATGTTCTAGACACTGCGCCACAGGCGATTTTTCAAGTTTGTGGGCGTTTAAGGGGGCGTGGCCAAAATCTAAAACAAACTCGATCTGCGTGCAATATAAACGGACCTACATACCAAGTTTGGAGTCTCTAGCTCTTATAGTCTCTGAGATCTAGGCGATGACACAGACGGACAGACGGACAGACGGACATGGCTATATCGACTCGGCTGTTGATGCTGATCAAGAATATATATACTTTATGGGGTCTGCCACGCCTCCTTCTGCCTGTTACGCACTTTTTTTTTTGTGACAAAGTTAATAGACACCTGTACTTTTTTTAAGTACGGTGTCTAAAAAAAATTATGTTAAATATAAAATTATAAAATATGTAAATATATATATATATAGATAAAGTTATGTTGCGCGTTCTCTGAAACGCTGTCGGTCCTCCTTGGGCTGCCTTGGAACGGCTAGCGGGACCGGTGCTGGTCCTCGCACAGGCTGATGTTTTTGTTCTTTCCGATGTTGTTGTTGTTGCTTCAGCTGTTGTTTCTTTTGTTGCTGTTGTCGCTGCTGCTGATGTCCGGGGCCTATGAGCTCAGGCGGTGCCGGTGCTGGTCATCGCACAGGCTGTTTTCGTTGTCTTGTTGGATTTTTGTTGTTTTCCTTGAGGCTCTGGCCTATCCACAGGTGTAGTTGCAGTGGATGCTATCCAGAGGACCGGCGCAGTCCGGCGGGCAGGTCTTCTTTAGCTGGGGGATTTGAATTTTTTTTAATAATTCCGTTTTTTTACCAATTACTGGTATACAAGATGGTGAGTGTGTGTGTTGCTGTTGTTTCTTGTTCTCTATGGTTTTTTGTACAAACGACTCTAAAAAGTCGATTTTGCTCTGAATTTTTGTAGCAGTGTCCCAACTCGGGGGATTTTCTGCATTTAGTAGTTCTTTAAGTTGAGCTATTTCTTTTTTTGCTCTGTTTATGACGCCACTGCGTCTTGTTTTAGGCATTGTGCCATAGAGAACTCTTAGCAACTTATCTACACACTACTCACCAGTCTTATAAGAGGGTATTAATTCCGCTTAATTCCATCGGCGGCGGAGTGAGCGGATTGCCAACCCCGCGTTAAATTTTCGTTGTCCAGCGGCGGAGAGGTGGGCGGCTTGCACTACTTCACAGTAGTCTTCTTTCACTGTAGTCTTCATTTTTTTTGATGGTAGTCGCACTTAACATTTGGAGATCATTGTATCAGTATTGTTGTATCATTATATCAATGTATTTGCACTTTGCACTTTATTTTGTCTTTAACATGTTTTCAACATGTTCGTGACACTTGTCACGGTCGCCATGTAAAAAGTTATTTAAGATTCCAATGGAAAACACGTCTGCTGCGTTTAGGTATCTTTTATTCAATGTCTTTTCATAATTCTTAAAAGTAAACTTAGCCTAAAGCTGCGCCGCTCTTTTACAGAGAGCGGTAGAGCAGCCAAATCTATATATGCTTATGTGTGCTGCAGAGAGAGTGAGTTATGCACATATATATCAAGAGCGGTCAAAGCGTGAGAACGCTGACGCGGCTCTAATTGTGCCCGCTGCATTCAAGTGCGATCAAATTACATTTGGCCTTGGAATGTGTTGGGTGCTTTGCTTAACGACAAAGTGCCGTTGTTTTGATTACATATATATTGCAACTTATGTGTTGCTATTTGCGATAATTGTCAGTCTATATATATATATACGCATACTACACCATAAAGTGTATATATTCTCGATCAGCATCAACAGCCGAGTCGACATAGCCATGTCCGTCTGTCCGTTTGTGTCACCGCCTAGATCTCCGAGTCTATAAGAGCTAGAGACTCCAAACTTGGAAACAAGTTTCGTCTATATTGCACGCAGATCGAGTTTGTTTTAGATTTTGGCCACGCCCCCTTTAAGGCCCACAAATTAGAAAATACAAATTTTAAAGATAGACATTCCTAATTGAGCATAGACAAAGATAATACTATCTTCCAAAATTGCTGAAAATTTCATCGCGATCGGATAATAAACAGCGAAGATATTAAACAACTAAATTCTCGATTATTCCTTATCAGAAACAATAACAACAACAACAATCTCAACTAGATAACAATTACATCTGACTTACAGTCCAATAAAAATTAAATCTATAATTAGGCCGCTGCTCTTCAACATAGGAAGACATATTAAAGTTTTCCTGACATTTCTTATGAATGCTGTATTTATACCCGTTACTTATAAAAATAAGTAAAAGGGGATATTGTATTCGTTGCAATGTATGTAACAGGGAGAAGGAAGCATCTCCGACCCTATAAAGTATATATATTCATGATCAGCATCAACAGCCGAGTCGATATAGTCATGTCCGTCTGTCCGTCTGTGTGAGCGCCTAGATCTCAGAGACTATAAGAGCTAGAGCAACCAAATTTGGCACACAGATTTCTATAAACCCACGCAGGTCAAGTTTATTTCCGTAAATCGCGAAAATCGACCACTCGCACAGTTTTCAAGATATAAAATTTTTTAAACGGTGAACGTTAGCTACTTTTATTACCTATCATCCTACTAAATCCCAACAAGATCGGACAAATAGAAAGGTGGTACTGGCTAATTAAAGCAATAAAAAAAGTTTAATTTATTTAGGTAAGTAACGGGTATCCTATAGTCGGGAGCTCGACTATAGCCTTTCCCACTTGTTTTTTATTGCATGCTTTTAGGCACTTTTATTGCTTAAAAGCTTTAATCAGCCAGTACCACCTTTCTGTTTGTCCGGATTTGTTGGGATTTAGTAGAATGATAGGTAAAAACAATAGCTAACGTTCACCGTTTAAAAAAACCTAATATCTTAAAAACTGTGCGTGTGGTGGATTTTCGCGATTTACGGAGGCGGAAAGGGGCTTGGCAAAATTTTGAAACAAACTTGACCTGCGTGGGGTTTATAGAAATCTGTGTGCCAAATCACTGCGGACGGCAGTCCGCGCTAGTGACAAAAGCAGCACGAAGGGTGCGAAGGCGACTAGCATATATACACAGGAAGAATGGAAGATTTGCTATGACTGTCCGATCAGGTCGAGTTATATACCGATCGAAAGGTATTAATTAAACTTACAAGTGTGCATACTAAGACTTTTGAAAACTCACCTGGTTCGTGAGATAAACAGGTGTAAGTGGGAGGGGCAAAATTTACATTATTGGAGCTAATGGGGCCGTTGGAGCCTTTTTGAATTTTCGTTGAATTTTTTACTATTCTAATTAAAAATACGCGTCGAATGACACCTCGATCATCGGAATCCAACCATTGGTTCAAAAGAAAATTAATTTTGAAATTTTGAGTCGCCTTCCAAAAATGAGATGAAAAGTCAGTTTGTCTGTTTGTCTGTTTGTCTGTTTGTTTGTTTGGATCAAATCGTTGATTTAGCTTAAAAGTTTGAATGAGGACTTGTTCCCGCTCAAAAATCTAGAAACGTTTGTTCTACGACTTTTTCGAAAAATAGCTAGTTTAGCGGGAAGTCGCTAAAACCCGCTAAAACTAAAAACCCCTATAGGGTCCAAACCATAGAAGCTACAGATATGATCTATACGTCGTTGGAAAGGTACTTTGAAGGGCTTTTTAGCATATGTTCAAACTTTTTTTCTAAAGTACACAGGTAAAAAGCTACAGGTGAAAAAAGGTAATTTTTTCCACATTTTGGCGGTTTTCGAGAAAACGCCGCTAGCGATTTTTTTTAATTTTGAATATGTTTGAGCTTTTAATATTTCGCGTTTTTTGATACATATACGTTTTACTTTGAATTGAAATAGATCAGCAGCGGCAATTACATTTGACTAACAGTCCAGTAACAATGAAATCTATAATTAGACAGTCGTAATTAAAGATCGCCAGTGGCGCAAAGTGTAAAGCGCCCGATTTTTGCATGAATTCTCAGCTCGGGTTCCGGGTTCGAATTCAGGCACGGACGAAACTTTTTTATTTTTTTAATTTTAAATGCAATTAATTTGTTAGTAGATGATTATCATGCATAAATTTTTATTGATTGGTTTGGAAGATATAACCTATTAACTGAATATATACTTTTTACTTTGAATTAAAATAGAACAGCAGCGGCAATTACATTTGACTAACAGTCCAGTAACAATGAAATCTATTATTAGACAGTCGTTCTTAAAGATCGCCAGTGGCGCAAAGTGTAGAGCGCCCGATTTTTGCATGAATTCTCAGCTCGGGTTCCGGGTTCGAATTCAGGCACGGACGAAACTTTTTTATGTTTTTATTTTTAAATGCAATTAATTTGTTAGTATATGATCCACTAATGTTTTTTTTATTGTTTTTCAATTTAAAAAAGGCGTTGGCAGAAATCTTAGCTGCAAAATAAAGAATCGCTGTAGTCGATCTGTCTGTGTGCATCTTGAAAATCTTCTAGCAAAGTAACAATGCCAGAAGCGTATGTAAATAAAATATTTATGTGAAGCGATAATAACCAGTGCTGCCAGACAGTTCAGTTTTGTCTTACAACAATGTGGGCTTTAATTTATTCATATGAATTAAACTATGAAGGAAACCAGTGTTGCCAGACAGTTTGCTTTTGCTTGTACAAACAATAAACACCGATTGACAAAGTTACACTGTCAAAAAGATATCAATTGTCAAAATTTCCAATGTCTTATTAAAAAACTTCTGATATCTTATAAAAAAACCTCTTTACGTGGTAAAAGTCTAGTGACCAAAACATTTTCATGCCCCAAAATTTGTGATCTCCAATTTTGTGACGAAAAATATTAAATTTTACACATGAATTATTAAACAAAAATTTGTAAGGGAAAGTTCTTAGAACTAAAAGCTAAAGATATGTTTGACGATACAATCTTATTAAGTAATATACAACCAGAAAATGAGTTATGTGAAGCTTGTGTTAAGGGGAAGCAGGCAAGATTAAGTTTTGAAAAGTTTAAAAATAAAGACCATATAAAGCGACCATTATTTGTTGTACATTCGGATGTGTGTGGTCCAATTACACCATCTACTGTTGATCATAAGAATCTTATAAAAAACCTCTTTACGAGGTAAAAGTCTAGTGCCGAAAACATTTTCATGCCCCAAAATTTCTGATATCCAATTTTGTGACGAAAAATATTAAATTTTACACATGAATTATTAAAAAATAAAATTTTTGTCACTGGCACTGCGCAAAAAAGTACTATTTATTAGGTATGAAAAATTTAGCGCAATGTGCCCAGTGACAAAAATTTTATTTTTTAATAATTCATGTGTAAAATTTAATATTTTTCGTCACAAAATTGGATATCAGAAATTTTGGGGCATGAAAATGTTTTCGGCACTAGACTTTTACCTCGTAAAGAGGTTTTTTATAAGATATCAGAAATTTTTTAATAAGACATCGGAAATTTTGACAATTGCAATATTTTTTTAAACAATTCAATAATTATATAATTAAGAGAATTAAAAACACATTCAATCAGAGACGTTTCAACATTGCTGTAATTGGAATTACAAAATGATTCATCTGCCGCAAAAAGAATTCACCTTTTGCAAGCAGTATCTTTCCACATGCACTGCAAGCAGTGCAAGTAGTGTACATGCAGTAGTATACATGCAGTAGTGTAAAGGTAAAAGGTATATTCAATTAACAGGTAATATCTTGCCTAAACGAATTTTGAGAGATAGGTGTTATATGTCAAAAGACGCGGAATTGAATTGTCTACAACATACTGCATATTTAAAAGTGAATTCATTTGTAGATTTTTCAAAAATTAAAAAAAAAAAATTATTTCACCTGTTACTGTTTACCTTTTTACTTTAAAAAAAAACTTTGAAGGTATGCCTAAGAGCCCTTCAAAATACCTTTTCATCGATATATAGATCATATCTGTAGCTTCTATCGTTTGGATGCTATGAGGGTTTTAATTTTAGCAGTTTTTAGCGATTTCCCGCTAAACTAGCTATTTTTCGAAAAAGTCGTAGAACAAACGTTTCTATATTTTTGAGCGGGAACAAGTCCTCATTCAAACATGTAAGCTAAATCAACGCTTTGATACAAACAAACAAACAAACAAACAGACATACTGACTTTTCATCTTATTTTCGAAAGGCGACTAAAAATTTCAACATTAATTATTTTTTGAACCAGTAATCGGATTTCGATGATCGAGGTGTAATTCGACGCGTATTTTTGATTAGAAGAGTAAAAAATTAAAAAATAAATCAAAAAGGCCCCAACGGCCCCATTTGCTCCAATAATTTAAATTTTTCCCCTCCCACTTACACCTGTTTATCTCACGAACCAGGAAAGTTTCCAAAAGTCTTAGTATGCACATTTGTAAGTTAAATTGATACCTTTCGATCGGTATATAACTCGACCCGATCGGACGGTCCATTCTTCCTGTGTATATATGCTAGTCGCTTTCGCACCCTTCGTGCTGCTTTCGTCACTAGCGCAGACTGCCGTCCGCAGTGATTATTATGTTGTTTTTATTGACGAATATACGCATTATTGCGTAACATATCTGTTGAGTTTCAAGTCTGATGTTTTTGCTGTATTTCAAGACTATATAGCAAAAAGTGAAACACTGTTTAACGTAAAAATGGTTAGCTTATATATTGACAATGGCAGGGACTATCTATCGAATGAAATGAAAGAGTTTTGTGTTCAAAAAGGCATAAGTTACCATTTAACTGTTCCACATACTCCACAACAGAATGGTGTATCCGAAAGGATGATTAGATCTATAACGGAAAAAGCTCGTGCTTTTGTTATAGGGGGTAAGATCCAGAAATCGTTCTGGGGTGAAGCTGTGCTAACAGCCACATATTTGATAAATAGAAGCCCAACTAATGCATTACGTGAATGCAGGAAGACACCATATGAAATGTGGCATGGTAAAAAGCCATGTCTGAAGTACTTAAGAGTTTTTGGTTCGACAGTATACATTCTCAATAAAGTGAGAAAGAGAAAGTTTCATGACAAATCATGGAAAGGTATACTTGTCGGGTATGAACCAAATGGATACAAAGTATGGGATGTGGAGAATAACAAATTTGTTATTGCAAGAGATGTTGTGTTTGATGAATCAAACAAGGAAAATTCTAGTGCTGTGGTTGTAGATTACAACATAGATTTCCACAATCAGGTGGAAAATATTGAACCGGCTTTTCAAGACTCTGGTCTGATGGAAAGTGAAAAGGTTCGGAAAGAGTCTGATATTGTAGTATCAGAAGTACAGCCTAGTGATGTGGAAAATGAAATGGAAAATTCCGATCCAGAAATATCTGGTGTTATATCTGAAGATATAGAGGAACCAAGAAAAAGCGATAGATTAAAAGAAATGCCAAAATTGTCATATAGAGATATGATTAAAAATTTATTTTACGATTACGATGAGACATTTGCTCCTGTGGCTAGAATTTCAAGTTTCAGGCTTATAATGTTTTTTTCAAACCAATACAGCCTGAGAATGCATCACATGGATGTGAAAACTGCCTTTTTAAATGGCAATCTAAAGGAGGAAATATATATGAGAGTTCCTCAAGGGCTGACTTGTAATAGCAGCCAAATATGTAAATTGAATAAAGCAATTTACGGTCTTAAGCAGGCAGCTAGGTGTTGATTTGATGTTTTTGAGAAAGTTTTAAAAGATATTGGGTTTACAAATTCACCTGTTGATAGATGCATATATATTCTTGATAAAGGGGATATTCTAAAAAACATATATGTTTTGTTATATGTAGATGACTTGGTTATATGTACACTAGGGTGTCCCTTATTTGGTCAAAGTCAATATTTTAAAACGCATACGGGCTAGTTCTGTTCATTAGGTCCTAAAGCACTCAGAAATAAATTTTTACCTCAATCGGAGTATGATAACCCGTGCCGACTTGGATCGGAAAATTTAAAGATTATATGGGACAAAAAAAATTTTTTTTTTTTTTTTAATTTTTTATTTTTTTATTTTGTTTATTAGGTCCTAAAGAACTCAAAACCAAGTTTTCACCTTAATCGGAGTACGATAACCCATTCAAATTTGCATCGAAACATGAAAATACATCGAAAAATGTATAATCAGTGTTAAAATACTGTTTTTTCATGTTTCGATGCAAATTTGAATGGGTTATCGTACTCCGATTAAGGTGAAAACTTGGTTTTGAGTTCTTTAGGACCTAATAAACAAAAAAAAAAAATAAAAAATTAAAAAAAAAATAAAAAATTTTTTTTTGTCCCATATAATCTTTAAATTTTCCGATCCAAGTCGGCACGGGTTATCATACTCCGATTGAGGTAAAAATTTATTTCTGAGTGCTTTAGGACCTAATGAACAGAACTAGCCCGTATGCGTTTTAAAATATTGACTTTGACCAAATAAGGGACACCCTAATGTACACAGAACATCCAGAAAATTAATAAATTTAAGTCATATTTAATGAGCAAGTTTCAAATGACTGATTTAATGGAAATCAAATATTTCATTGGAATCAAGATAGTCAGAAAAGATAATCAATTGGAATTGAGTCAATCAGCATACATAAAAAATGTTTTATTAAAGTTTAATATGAATGAGTGTAACCCTGTTAATTCATCACTTCCAACAAAACTAAATTTCGAGTTATTAAACTCAGATGAAAGAGACGATGCTCCTTGTCAGAGTTTAATTGGATGTCTTATGTATGTAATGCTATGTACGAGACCAGATCTGAGTCTATCTGTGAATCTGTTAAGTCGATATAGTCAAAAGAATAATAAAGAACTTTGGCTATGTTTAAAAAGAGTTTTAAGGTATCTTAAGGGTACTATCGACTTTAAATTAAGATTTACTAAAACTGAGAAGTATGACGACTTCTTTGTTGGATTTGTAGACTCAGATTGGGGTGGAAGTCAAGTGGACAGGAAAAGTACAACAGGATTTTTATTTAAAATGTTCGAAACAAACCTAATTAGCTGGAGTACTAGAAAGCAGAATTTAGTTGCAGCCTCATCAACAGAAGCCGAATACATGGCATTGTTTGAAGCTGTGAGGGAAGCTTTATGGCTGAAGTCTTTATTAGAAAGTTTAAATATAAAGTTGGAGCAACCTATTAAAATCTTTGAAGATAATCAGGGCTGTATTAGTATCGCCAATAACCCCTCTTGCCACAAACGTTCTAAACATATAGACATAAAATATCATTTCTCTCGTGAACAAGTTGAAAATAAACTAATAAAACTTGAATATATTTCTACAGATTATAAGCTTGCGGATATGCTTACAAAGCCACTACCAGCTCCGCGCTTTGTGCAACTAAGACAGCATCTTGGTTTAACCGATTGATGGGCTGATGAATGCAGATGATTATGTCATGATTTTTATAATTTTAATATTTAAACTTGAAGTATTAATTTAATTTGACATTTAGAATTTAATTTTGAATTTAAATTTAATGCCTGAAATAATTTCTATTTGAAAAGAATGTTAATTGAAGATAACTTTCTGTTAATTATACCCGTTACTTATTAAAAATAAGTAAAAGGGGATATTGTATTCGTTGCAATGTATGTAACAGGGAGAAGGAAGCATCTCCGACCCTATAAAGTATATATATTCTTGATCAGCATCAACAGCCGAGTCGATATAGCCATGTCCGTCTTTCCGTCCGTCCGTCTGTCCGTCTGTCCGTCCGTCCGTCTGTCCGTCTGTCCGTCTGTGTGAGCGCCTAGATCTCAGAGACTATAAGAGCTAGAGCAACCAAATTTGGCACACAGATTTCTATAAACCCCACGCAGGTCAAGTTTGTTTCAAAATTTTGCCACGCCCCTTTCCGCCTCCGTAAATCGCGAAAATCCACCACACGCACAGTTTTCAAGATATTATGTTTTTTTAAACGGTGAACGTTAGCTACTGTTATTACCTATCATCCTATTAAATCCCAAAAAGATCGGACAAACAGAAAGGTGGTACTGGCTGATTAAAGCTTTTAAGCAATTAAAATGCCTAAAAGCATGCAATAAAAAAATTTTAATTTGTTTATGTAAGTAACGGGTATTCTATAGTCGGGAGCTCGACTATAGCCTTTCCCACTTGTTTTATATTGTTACTTTTGAATTTGTCATTTAAAATTTTGTTATTCTTTATGTATAACTTTTGAGATTGATCTAATTGGGTTTTACTGGGTTTCCCCAATTCATGCAACAAATGTTGGATCAATGTGCACTCCCAGAGAAAACTAGACTTGTTACTTCAATTATGAAAATTATGTATAATTTTAAAATGTAATTTATGAGCATAGCACTTTTGAGGAGGTGTGTTGGAAAAAGCAGTTCTAACAATTTATATCGATAGTTATATTTATCGTGAAGCAAAAGCGCTCTGCTCATATATGATCTGGCCACACTGGTTCAGTGGAACTACTCGTTCTGATCTTTCTCTTTGTGTATGGAAATTGAAGTGACAAGACGTGTTTTGCAAAAGAGAAAATATAAAATATAAAATTGAAGTTTAAAGTATATTACATTGTGTTATTAATTGGATACGTTATTGGAGGCTCTACAGACGGTGCATTTGGATTCCGATTGCTGGAGAGATATACAAAGGCTGCTGCTAAGTAATCTGGTGGTTCTGGTGAAATAGTGTCGCTTGCCGGTCACACACACATACACAGATGCGTGTATTTTCTAATATGAATATATATCGCTAGGACACATGACGCCTATTTCATCAATAGATCAAAGTCTTCCTCACTTTTTCATACCACACCACTGTGTGCTGAGACCCCAAAGTTTAACAACAAAGCTGCGAGTCGTGTTCGATGGCTCAGCTAAGTCATCTTCAGGAAAGTCATTAAACGATATTCTAATGACTGGTCCGACTATTCAGCAGGATTTGATTACAACATTACTAGCCTTTCGATTACACAAATTCGTTCTTACAGGTGACATTGTCAAAATGTATCGCCAATTTATGATTGATCCCCGCGATAGACAATTCCAACTCATCTTATGGAGAGAGAACCAAACAGATGCTGTTCAAACATATGAGCTAAATACGGTAACATATGGCCTGTCGTCAGCACCGTTCCTAGCAATTCGCTGTCTTTATTATATTGCTAGCTTGTACGAGTCTGAGTTTCCTGTCGGCGCTTCGGTTCTTCGAACTGATTTCTACGTAGATGATCTTCTCACTGGAGCGGATTCCATTGAAGACTTGAAAGAAAAAAGGGATCAGATCATTGGGCTAGTAAAAAAGGCGAATTTACGAATGACAAAGTTTCAAAGCAACTCGACAGAACTCATTGCATCGTCGGATTGTGAAGTACCCATTAAACTGAAAGAAGAAGGTGCAACGAAAGCACTTGGTCTATCGTGGATACCTAGGCAAGATCAGCTGGCGTATCAATTTCACATTAAACAATCAGACCCAGTCACAAAGCGGTTTGTATTGTCAACAATCGCAAGGATGTATGACGATCTAGGACTCATGAGTCCAATCATTATTCGATGCAAAATCCTCTTGCAGGACTTGCATCTACTGAAACTTAGCTGGGACGAACCGTTGCCAGAAAAACTATCACAAGTTTGGAGAACTCTTGCAAATGATCTCCAAAAGACTTCATTGTTAAAGATTCCACGTTTTGTAAACACTTCCCTCGCAGTCAAGGGAGAAATACATGGATTCGCAGACGCCTCAGAGCGAGCATATGGTTGCTGTGTATACGTTCGTGTACAAGTCAATTCAACAATTAAAACAAGCCTCTTAGTAGCGAAATCCAAAGTAGCACCTGTTAAGGTCATATCGCTGCCTAAGCTCGAATTATGCGCAGCAGTTTTACTCAATAAAACTTTTCGCAAATTTCAGAAGAAACTTACTCCATACTACAGTACCATCAACTTTTGGACCGATTCGAAAATAGTCCTTCAATGGATAGGGATGCACACTTCTAGGCTCAACTGCTTTGTAGCGAATCGTATAGCTGAACTTCAAGAGCATTGTAACGACGTACAATGGCGCCACGTTCCATCTTCACAGAACCCAGCGGACATAGTCTCAAGAGGTTGCAACACATCTGATCTCCAAACCAGCATGTGGTTTTCAGGGCCGGAGTTTCTGAAAAAGTCATCCGAAGATTGGCCACGTTTGACTGAACCGCTGCCATCCCCAATCGAAGTTCGCAAACGACCAACGATGATCTGCACCAAAACAACCAGCAGGAAACTCTGAAGTGCTCGTGGTTTGCAGAGACTCCTCAAATCTCAGTGCAGGATCTAAGTGCGACAAAGCATCAACAGTCGAATCACAAAAGGATGCAATAATCGATAACTCAATGTCGATAATCAACCAAATAATCGAAAAGTCATCATCACATATAAAAACGCTACGAATTCTTTCATACGTGTATCGGATGTATAACCATGTTATGCCAAATCGTCTGCTCAAGGTTCACGACGTTGTACATATACAGGCAGCAGAGCTAAATGTGACGTTCTGGCGAATAGTAGGGCACATACAGCAGTCAGCGTTCACTGAAGAAATTATGCTGCTAGCCAATAACAAATCTCTTAAGCCCGGCATGCAAAATCTTGCACCATTTATGCATGAAATGCAGCTTGAGGATCGTGTTAGTGTGAAGGTTATTAGAGTAGGTGGAAGGCTAGCCAGATCAAAGCTGCCTTTTGATGCCAAGTTTCCAGCTATTGTACCAATATCACATCGCTTTACATATATTTATCTCGAATTTCTACATCGGCAACACTTGCACGCCAACTCGAAGGTTTTAATATCCTTATTGAGAGAAAGACTATGGGTCATAAACGCCAGACGTTTGACCAGAAAAGTCGTCCGCAACTGCGTCATGTGTTTTCGCCATAAACCTCGTTTAATGCAGCAGTTGATGGGAGATCTTCCCCCAGATCGGCTGCGTGGTGAGCGACCTTTTCTAGTGACCGGTGTAGACTTTTGCGGTCCGTTAATGACCACCTACAGGATCCGAAGAAAATCACCCTACAGATCTACTGCGACAACGGAAAGAACTTTGTAGGCGCAGCAGCTCGATTGGCAGAACTCATACGAGAAGCATTAAACTCACAGGCCATCGAGATCATTAAGGCTTACTGCGCACACAAGGGACTCGAGTTCTCATTCATATCTCCTAGAGCGCCACATTTCGGTGGTCTCTGGGAAGCGGCAGTGAAGTCTGCGAAAACACTGTTGTTGAAAAATATGGCCGAAGCGAATCTCACCTACGAAGAGCTTCAGACGATTCTCACTGAAGTTGAAGCAATCCTAAACTCAAGGCCGATCGCTCCACAGTCGGATGATCCCAACGATGGCTCTGCTCTGACTCCTGCTCACTTGCTGATTGGGTCTTCTTTACTTTCGGCTCCAGAGGAATCTTTGTACAAAGCAGATGCATCGTCGCAACTGCGCTATTTGGATCGTTGGCAGAAGGTGACGTTTTTGAAGCAGTAATTTTGGGATTTGTGGCACCGCGACTATATTCACACGCTTCAACGAAGATCAAAGTGGACTGCAGCTCAGCCTAATATTCAAGCAGGCCAACTCGTTATCATTCATGAAGATAACACACCACCGCAACAATGGAACCTGGCTCGTGTAACATCAGCGATCCCAGGAAAGGATGGAAAGGTCAGAGTGGTTGACCTGAGAACCACTAAAGGCAACCTGCGACGCCCCATTCATAAGATCGCACCTCTTCCAGTCGATCAACTTGAAAGGACCGTGGATTCTTTCAACAGGGGGAGGATGTCTGAGCAACGCAGTATTTCTACAAGAATAATATCAGTATTTATATTTCAATTAAACATCAATTATGTTGTTAGTATTTTGAAGCCTATCTGGCAACATTGAATTGTAATATTTTATTTATATGCTTCTCTGGTCACTCTGTACTGACCAAGATGGCGCGTTTTTACATACGAAGAGAGAACTTAAGCTACGAAAGCAAGAAATAAATCAACTTGGAAAAAAACTGAAAAGAGGTGAAATTGTCAAGGCGGGTCAATTCCAAAATCCAGAGCAGGGTCTGGAACATATGGTTTAAAGCTCATAAAAAGTGTTTTCGACATTTATTGCCAGGCGTTGGCGTCGTTAAGTTAGCTGCAGGGACTTTTTTCTTGAAACAAAATTTTCCCCGGAAAAAACTATAGAAAATTTCTGTAAGAATTTCAGAGGTCTCGCCCTGATGCCTCAGTAGACTTTGGCTTGTAGTTTTACCCCTAAATTTTTCCGGGTGAAAGTTGTGTGTATTTTGTTCACCACATGCCATCAGGTTCTATTGGGTTGTCCTCCTTGTTGCTGTGTGTCCTGCCGCCGCCGCATCGTGGTTTTCGGGTAGCAGTCGCTGCCTTTCGGTACGCACAGTTTCCATGATGGCACATCCTCGTGTCCGGCACGATAGGGAATGTGTCGATACAAATTTCCAGCATTATCCATATAGTCCAAGTATTTCCTGGGCTCCTTGTGGATCTTTTCCAGCATCTTTTATATCCACCTGCAGTCAGTACCACCAAAGTCTATGGCTGAGCGTAGACCCTCGCGTACACCTCATCGTCCAGTGGTTGTCTGTACAGTGCGTCTGCCACCACGTTTAGTTTACCCTTGCGACATGCTACCTCGAAGTCGTATTGCTGCAGCTCCAACGCCAATCTCGCGATGCGGCTGGAAGGACTCTCGATGGAATTTAACCATTTTAGTGCCATACGGTCTGTTATGACTGCGAAATAGTATCCTTCGAGATATGGCCTCAACTTCCGAATCGCCCAGACGATCGCCAAAAACTACTTCTCCGTGGCCGAGTAGTTCTTTTCCGCACCGTTGAGTGTCTTGCTGGCGTACGCAATTACTCGTTCCTGATCTGTAGTGTGAACTGCATCTTGAAGTCAGGCCATGCTAGGACGGGTGCTTTGGTTAACTTCTCCTTCACGTTCTCGAAAGCTTGCTAGTGTTCCTCTGACCATACCCGTTTTATTCCGTTCTTCAATAGCTCGTTTTTTAAATAAATCAGGGACTGCAAAAAATGGTGTACGTTGAATTCCAACGAGTCGCTACATCTAGTACTGGCTGTGGCAATGACTCTTCCGTTATCAAATATATACACTATATATACAAAAAATAGCATGATATAATATGTATTAAACAAAAATAAACAAATTACCTGTACGCCGGCGTTCTCAAAAGCTTCACAATGCTTTTTCGATAAAATCGAATCCTTAACAACAAGTTGAAGGGTGTGTGCTGCACATTTTATCGAACTTATTGAATGAATTTTTGAATTCTTAAGTAGCTTTTCGTCATCGATATACTCAGTGCCTTCTTTTTCTTCTTCGTCATCAAAATCATCTTCTCCACTGCTTAGCAGTTCCACTGCCTTGACCATGTTTCGACCATTATCTGTAGTGATTGAATAAATTTGCTGAAATTAGTTAATATGGTCTTTATTTCATGGCAAAGATTTTGGGATGTGTGCGATGTTTTCAGCTCTATCAGCTCCAAAGTTTTTATGCATATTTCTCCGTGATCAATAAATTGCACATTTACAGCAAGGGTTCCACGATTGCATCTTGTGGCCGTGTCCATTTTTAAGCAGAGGATTCTGTTTTTTAAGCTTTCCACAATTTCTCATTTTATTTGGCTGTATTTTTCGTCGAGTAAACTCATAATATTTCTGGCCGTTACAGCGGGCAAATCCAAGCCACTAAATATTTGAGCTGTTAACGTCTTAAAGCCTTTGGAGTCCAGTAAAGCCAACGGAAGTTTTGCTGCGGTCACCAGGTCTATGCAAGCATTCTTTACTTCCTCTTGCTCCATTACCACCAAAAACTTCTTTTTCTTTTCAGGCACTTCGGTTTCATTTGTTTCAGCCACTTTACTGTATTCAGTTTTGTGTGTCTCTTTTAAATGCCGCTTTTAGTTGCCACTGAAAGTCCCTTTGCATATCTTACACTTCGAAACATTGTATTCTACGTTGAATGTAAAAAAATTACTCACAAGATAAAAAATAAACATTAAGTATTTTTTAAGTGGAATAAATATCTTTTTAATATCTATTTAATAATTTAACACTGTTTTTTCATGTTTTGATGCAAGTTTGAATGGGTTATCGTACTCCGATAAAAAAAAAATGATGCTGGGAGGTAACTATGGTATCTTTTTATATGGATATAAAGTAATATTGGTAAAAACTTAACACAGAAGCCGTAATTTACTTTTGAGTTTTATTTTAAGCGAAAAAAATAAAACTCATTTATAATGATTATTTTTGAGTTTCATAAAATTACTCAAAAATAATGATCATCATTAAGAAAAAAAATTAAAAATTATAAATATAATCATTAAAATGTAATTTTTATAATATAACTTATAGTGATTACGGTCCCTTAAATAAATAAGTTCTTTATTACGATTCCTAGTACTACAAGCTAACGCTTCTTATTTAACACACTCACTCACTATCACAATCATTGATTTTAAAATAATATTAAGATTTAACAATTTCAAAAATAATACAATAATTGATTTTACAATAATAATATTATTATTAAACAATTTACAATTATTATAAAGATGGAAATAGTAACAAATTTTAATAATTTAAGCTTTAGTTTCCAGTTGTAAGATCAATTTTCATTTTGCTTAACAATTTTAATTTTCTATAATCTTTTAAGATGCATGAATTATTGCTATTATTATTATTATTATTATTATTATTATTTTTTTTTTTTTATTTAAATTTTAATTTATTTTATTTATGTTTAAATTTTATTTATTTTATTTTCATATTTATATTTATCTTATTTTAGTTTTATTTTATGTATCTGTCAAAAATATTTTTAGCTTGTCCCTAAAAGTTCTTGCGCTACTTATTGTTTTGAGTTGAGACGGCAAACGGTTCCACATGCGAATAGTATGCACAAAGAAATGTCTTTCTGAACTTGATAATTTGTGTCGAATATTATTTTTATTATTTGTTCTTGCAGACGTGCTAAAGTTTAGTTTACTATATTAATATCATGGTTCCTTCGTCTGTACAATTTTATGTAACATAATAAGATTTCTATAATCTGTCCAAGTTTTAAAGTTCATATCAGTTAATTGTCGGGCGAAATTTGAGATGTGGTCTCTTCTACTTACATTAAAAACGTATCTCGCAATGCCATTGTGCGCAACATTTAGCTTTCGCTGGAATGCAGCATCGCAGTGTCCAAACACTTCGACTCCATAGCAAAGCACAGGCATAATATAAGCTTTTGCAATAAGTAATCTAGCATTTGTCGGTAAAAATTTCTGAGTCATATAGAGCTGGGTTTTTCCAGTTGCCCTTGCAATATGATCGCTCCACGCTAAGGTTTTATTAAAAGTTAACTCAAAATTTTCGGCTTTATCAACTTAGTCTATGGGAGAGTCTTCTATTCTTAGATTTGGCAGTTGTTCTGTACAAAGAGTTCTTTTATAAATAACAATACATTTACATTTGGACGGATTAAGCGCAAGACCATTGTTACATATATCAACACACTCCCGTACTTTATCACGATGACAGCTAACATATAATTGGACATCATCAGCATACAAATGAACATTGAAATACGACAGCACAGCAGGAAAATTATTAACATATAGCGAAAATAAAAGCGGACCAAGAACTGACCCTTGCTGCTCAAATGCAAGAGTGAAGATAATTCATTATTAATAAATACAGCTTGACTTCTGCCCTTTAAATATGAAAAAATCAGCTTAGTGGCGGTATTTGAAAATTTAAAAAACTTTTCCAGCTCTGGCATAGAACTTCGTGGTTTACCGTGTCAAACGCTTTACTAAAAAGCATCTCCGACCCCATAAAGTATTTATATTCTGGATCAGCATTAACAGCCGAGACGATTGAGCCATGTCCGTCTGTCTTTCCGTCCGTCTGTTTAAGACAGCCGATCTCAGAAACTATAATAGCAAGAGACTTATAATTTGGTATGTAGGTTGCTGGATACCGGACGCAGATCAAGTTTGTTTTTAAATTTGGATCGAACCACTATATCATATAGCCGCCTTAGGAACGATCAGTCGAAAATCAAGTCTCGGTATGAAAAACTTGTTTATTGTTTGTACAAGCAAAAGCAAACTGTCTGGCAACACTGGTTTCCTTTATAGTTTAATTCATATGAATAAATTAAAGCCCACATTGTTGTAAGACAAAACTGAACTGTCTGGCAGCACTGGTTATTATCGCTTCACATAAATATTTTATTTACATACGCTTCTGGCATTGTTACTTTGCTAGAAGATTTTCAATATGCACACAGACAGATCAACTACAGCGATTCTTTATTTTGCAGCTAAGATTTCTGCCAACACCTTTTTTAAATTGAAAAACAATTAAAAAAAACATTAGTGGATCATATACTAACAAATTAATTGCATTAAAAATTAAAAAAATAAAAAAGGTTCGTCCGTGCCTGAATTCGAACCCGTAACCCGAGCTGAGAATTCATGCAAAAATCGGGCGCTCTACACTTTGCGCCACTGGCGATCTTTAAGAACGACTGTCTAATAATAGATTTCATTGTTACTGGACTGTTAGTCAAATGTAATTGCCGCTGCTGTTCTATTTTAATTCAAAGTAAAACGTATATATTCAGTTAATAGGTTATATCTTCCAAACCAATCAATAAAAATTTATGCATGATTATCATCTACTAACAAATTAATTGCATTTAAAATTAAAAAAATAAAAAAGTTTCGTCCGTGAATGAATTCGAACCCGGAACCCGAGCTGAGAATTCATGCAAAAATCGGGCGCTCTACACTTTGCGCCACTGGCGATCTTTAATAACGACTGTCTAATTATAGATTTCATTGTTACTGGACTGTTAGTCAAATGTAATTGCCGTTGCTGTTCTATTTCAATTCAAAGTAAAACGTATATATTCAGTTAATAGGTTATATCTTCCAAACCAATCAACAAAAATTTATGCATGATGTATCAAAAAACGCGAAATATTAAAAGCTCAAACATATTCAAAATTAAAAAAAATCGTTAGCGGCGTTTTCTCGAAAACGGCCAAAATGTGGAAAAAATTACCTTGTTTCACCTGTAGCTTTTTACCTGTGTACTTTAGAAAAAAGTTTGAACATATGCTAAAAAGCCCTTCAAAGTACCTTTCCAACGACGTATAGATCATATCTGTAGCTTCTATGGTTTGGACCCTATAGGGGTTTTTAGTTTTAGCGGGTTTTAGCGATTTCCCGCTAAACTAGCTATTTTTCGAAAAAGTCGTAGAACAAACGTTTCTAGATTTTTGAGCGGGAACAAGTCCTCATTCAAACTTTTAAGCTAAATCAACGATTTGATCCAAACAAACAGACAGACTGACTTTTCATCTCATTTTCGGAAGGCCCCTAAAAATTTCAAATGTAATTTTTTTTCGAACCAGTTGTCCGATTTCGATGATCGCGGTGTCATTCGACGCGTATTTTTGATGAGAATTGTAAAAAATTCAACGAAATTTCAACGGCCCCATTACCAGGTGAGTTTCCAAAAGTCTTAGTATGCACATTTGTAAGTTAAATTGATACCTTTCGATCGGTATATAACTCGACCTAATCGGACAGTCATAGCAAATTTTCCATTCTTCGTGTGTATATATGCTAGTCGCCTTCGCACACTTCGTGCTGCTTTCGTCAATAGCGCGGACTGCCGTCCGCAGTGATTAGCTTTAGCTAATTAAGCTTATTTTATTTATATATTCATATATTTATTTATAATCATAAATTAATACTACCTGAATTTATACATTGTTCACGCCAGTTCCCGCAAATTATGTATATAGATCTCTAGTATTAATAACTTAGTATTTGTGCTATCTAATACGTATGCTGTTAATCACATGATGGTAAAATTTATATCGATAAGGTCTGTTAAGAGGCTTTTATCATCGCTAGCTATGCCTAGCTCATTACTTTTTGAATTAAAGCGTTCATTGGAGAAGACGTGCTTTCGTTTCTGTTCTGGAGAGATTACATTTTTAGTGGAACGGATTTGGATTTAATATTTTGGAGCCCGAGCAGGGACTTATTGCCAATTAAAAACTCAACTTGGAGTTCATCGTGGCTCAGCACTTGGAGGCTCATATTGGAGCACATCGTGGGATAAATACTTAGAGGTTTGCTAGCAGAATATTGCCGCCGCAGTTCCAGAAACAAACGGATTTCCTCTTTGGAGCTCGCGTACTACTGGAGTCTGGCTAACTGGCATATTCCATTGCAGCGCTCATATATAGTAAGATTGTAAGTCCTAATTGCTTAATAACTTAATATTTCTCGCAAGGCATGTGAGTGGATTTATGTGAGTAAATGGCATTAAACTACACAAAAAAAAAGTTGTGAAAATTCGGAATTCGGCAATCGCAGTTTTATGTATGCACAGTCAGTGCAACGGTAAAAAGCAAATTCATACATACAGTTTAGCGAGCATATGCAGACCGGCCTACGTGGTCGCGTGTTCTTCTATTCTCTTTTGCTCTTCTTCGGCAACAGCATAGTTAGCTACATACATACATTGCACAGTTGATTGGCTTATGAGTAAAGCATTTGTTTTTGAGCTGACCTTGATCTTGGAAATTTCGCAATGCGGCTGCACCGGTAAATTCTAAAAGCATATGTGTACTCGTAAATTGAGACATACATACAAGCAAATGTAACTGCATTGAAAACATACCTGTTATAAAATGATTAGTAATCATAATCATTAGCAATTAGATTATTTTTGTTTAAAAGTCGAACCAATGATTAAATTACGATTATTTTCGGTTTTGCCCAATTATTTAATGATTACGTTTAGAAAAAATAAAAAAAAAATCTAAATTATTACAATTATCCAAAAATAATCCGAAAAAATCAAAAATAATCGTTTTTTCAGATTATTTCTGATGTTTAGGATTTTTTTAGATTATTTAGTAAAAATACAATTAGCCAAAGCTTTTGATTACAGTTGCTTTTTGTGCTGTCTAAAGCAGTTCAATTCAGAAGAAAGAAGGAGGCAGCTAGAATATTTCCGTAGCTCACTAGTTAGAGTTGCTGACCTGTCAGTTCCAGATTAAAACTAGTGGACGGTGCTACAGTCGAGCATACTCGACTGTCGGAGACCCCGTACTTACTATGGAAAAAAAGTTTTTCATACTAAGACTTGATTTTTGACTGATCGTTCCTATGGTAGCTATATGATATAGTGGTCAGGATGTATGGGACCACTATACATGCATATTCTGTCAGTTTGGTTGAAATATCTCAAACAGCAAAAAAGTTTTCCATACTAAGACTTGATTTTCAACTGATTGTTCCTATGGGAGCTATATGATATAGTGGTCCGATCCAAAATCTAAAACAAACTCGATCTGCTTGCAATATAGACGAACCTACATACCAAGTTTGGAGTCTCTAGCTCTTATTGTCTCTGAGATCTAGGCGCTCTTACAGACGGACAGACAGACAGACAGACATGGCTAAATCAACTCGGCTGTTGATGCTGATCAAGAATATATATACTTTATGAGGTCTGCCACGCCTCCTTCTGCCTGTTACGCACTTTTTTTTTGTGACAAAGTTAATAGACACCTGTACTTTTTATAAGTACGGTGTCTAAAAACCTTTGCGGATCATCTGCTAACAAATAATTTTACTATACAAATAAATGATACTAAAATTTTGAATTGATGCAAATACCAAATTTTTAAAAAATATCAAGATAACACAAAATAAAAGAAAAATATTATATATAAAAAACAAAATATTAAGAACAAATAAAATGTGGAGCGTGAATTCGAACCCGGGACTCCTAAACATAACGGAGGACAACGCTCTACGCATTGCGCCGCAGACTCTTTTTGGAAATACCCACCTTGTTATAGATTTTATTTTTACTGGACTGTAAGTCAAAGTAATTATTATCAAGTTGTGATTGTTGTCGTTGTTATTGTTTCTGATAACGAATGGCAAATCATCGAGAATTTAGTTGTTTAATATCTTCGCTTCTTTATTAGGAATGTCTATCTTTAAATTTGTGCTTATAATTAAGATTTTCTATTTTGTGGGCGTTTAAGGGGGCGTGGCGAATATATAAAACAATAAGAATATATGTACTTTTAACATTTAAAAAAAAAACTAACTAAACTAAAATAACTGAATTCAAAATATTAAACAAAAAAAATTTTTTGTCCGTGCCGGAACTCGAACCCGCAACCCGAACTGAGAACTTGTGCAAAAAGCAAATGTTCTACACACTGCGCCACAGGCGATCTTAAATTATAGGTATCTAATTGTAGATTTTGTTGTTACTGGACTGTGAGTCAAATTTAATTGTTATCTAATTGTGATTGTTGTTATTGTTGCTGATAAGGAATGGCAAATCATCGAGAATTTAGTTGTTTAATATCTTCGCTGTTTATTATCCGATCGCGATGAAATTTTCAGCAAATGTGTAGGATAATATTATCTTTGTCTATGCTCAATTAGGAATGTCTATCTTTAAAAATGACCTTATAATTAAGATTTTTCAAGTTTGTGGGCGTTTAAGGGGGCGTGGCCAAAACCTAAAACAAACTCGATCTGCGTGCAATATAAACGGACCTACATACCAAGTTTGGAGTCTCTAGCTCTTATAGTCTCTGAGATCTAGGCGATGACACAGACGGACAGACGGACAGACGGACATGGCTATATCGACTCGGCTGTTGATGCTGATCAAGAATATATATACTTTATGGGGTCTGCCACGCCTCCTTCTGCCTGTTACGCACTTTTTTTTTGTGACAAAGTTAATAGACACCTGTTCTTTTTTTAAGTACGGTGTCTAAAAAAACTGGGTTCGATTCCCCCCGTCAATTGTAGTCAACCGTGTGTTTATGAATGACAGAAATTTTTAAACTGCGTCGTACAGCGAATTCCAACGCGTAACTACGGGCAAGGGCAATGATGATCCCAAGCACTCTACAATAATTTTTGAAGACCTAGGCCATTTGCACATTTTCCAAATACTGTTACATTTCTCTAATGCCTAAAAAATTAACAAGAAGTAAATATTAAAATTAAGTTAAGAGTTAATACAATCCCATATTACAATCTTATGCTGTATATACAGCGGCTGTTTCTTTTTTAAGATTTTTGCAAAGTCAGTTAACGCCAGCAAATTTAAAGTATGGCTGCAGCACCTCTGGTGTTTGGGCAACCACTTTTCATTTGGAAAAATTGGAAGATCGTCATCATCATCATTTTCAAGTGCTTGAATGTCAATTTCTAGCCCGTAATCCTTGAAAGCCTTTACAAAATTTGAGCCGTTGTCTGTAACAGTCATAATTATGTTGGAGCTTTTTAACTCGAAAGTTTTGTTTATCTCTGAAATAAGCTGCGGAACTTTTTCAGAGTAATGTACTCCAAACATTCTTCTGCATGCTAAAGCCATAGATTTTCGTTCAAAATTTTCTGTTAGCCAATGGCACGTATGTTCCAAGAAGCTTCTGCGGTTTCCGGACCAGATATCAGCCGTTGTACTTTTTAGAGTAAATATATGATTTAATTTCGTTTAGCATATTGGAATACTTATCAGACAATTTGAGTACAGCTGTTTGCCTGCTTATCACATTCAAGCCGTTATACTCGAAAAGATCAGTAAATGATTTTTTTTTCAGGATCGAAACAGGCAAAGCACAGTCAACTTTTGCGTGCAATAGCTTTTCGCTAAATATCGATTGCGCTTGGCTGAGTTAGGCTAGTTGACAAAGGACTTCTTTTAGGGATTGTAGATCCAGTTTCTGTGCCTCTTATTTCTTCTCTAGAATCCATTGCAACCTTTCTATCATTCTAATTCCCTTCCTTTTTCTTTCCATTTCGAAAATCAGTACGTAAAATATATTTATTTTATTATTATTTTCAATGGAATATAAAATTTTTTATTTTTATTAATTTAATTTGTTTTGCGACTTTATACAGTCAGTTTACTTCTGGACAAAATATTTAGTCTCAAGTGTGAGCAGTCCTGTCGTTTCTATTATTTAAGAAAATAATAGGTTATTATATATGTCGGCGCGTCGGTAGCATTCATGACTTTCCACTTTCTACACAGCAAGTCCCGAGATTAGCTTTTAGTATTTTCTGTTGCACGGATTTTAGAACTCGACTGCACTCTTTGACTCGTACCGGAAGAAGGCTAACTTTTCAGTTGTCATCTCATACGTCAACTTCTTCTGTACTTGTCACTGTCATTTTGACCTGTCAGTGCACTATCAACACTAAATACTGAATTCTAAACAACACTTTCGGGCCATGCTCGGCAGAGGCAATCCTTGCTTCATACCTTGCATTCAGTGGTAACTCTTGTATCAGAATATTAAAGGTTACATTCAAAATAATGATAACGGTTACTGGAATCTACGACACGGCTATCCTGACGCTTCACACGTCCTCGTGTGTTGACTTCAAACACTTGTGTCTTATCCATAAGATTAAATTTTTTTTTCTATTCTGTATGACCAATAATTTTATCATAAAAAAAATCATAAAAATCACAAATAATCAGAAAAAAACAAAAATAATCCGAAATACTCAAAACGATTATTTTGATTTTTTCTGATTATTTTGAATAATCGTAATAATTTTAGATTTTTTTTTTTATTTTTTCTAATCGTAATCATTAAATTATCACACATTTTTCAACAGTGAATTATATAATCACTACGATTCTCTCTAATAAATAATCTAATTGATTAGTAATTCTAATCGAAATTTAACAGGTATGATTGAAAATAAGTAAAATCAACTCAAGATCAAACGCAAGTGCTTGAGAGTGTAAGTACAATCAAATCAAAAGTGCGATTTGGTTGTGTATGTAACTAACGCTGACAAAACAGAATTACTCTCATTCAACTTTAGTAATAAATTTTTCTACTTAAAGTAATTAATTTTTTTGTCGACATGGCTACAGGTCTTTAGTCGAAACAGAAGTTATATTGTAGAGCAAGCAGATGAAATGAGACTTTCAGAATTGGAGGCAAGATTAAGCCTCATCGAAACCAATTTTGCTAAGCTAGGAGGAACGCAGACAGATTCTGAAAGAGAACAAATTGAAAAGTTGTTCTGCAAAATAAAGGGCAAGTTATTGGAGTGTTTAAAAGGAACAGGTCGTCGAGCAGAAGGAGCGGATGAATTGAGCAGCACGATTATACACCGTTCTTTGAAGCTTCCCAAACTAAAGGTGCCTGAATTTTCGGGAAAGATCACGCAGTGGACTAGTTGGTTCAACACTTTTCTAACAGTCGTTGGTTCAGATTCGGAGCTGGATGACTTGTCCAAATTTATTTATTTGAAATCGGCCCTGGGTCCAAGCCCTCTAGCTACAATTGAGTGCTTAGAGTTGACCGCCACCAATTATCATCGTGCCTTAGCGTTGCTGAAGGATCGTTTCGAGAATAGGGTGGCTATTTTTCAATCTCATGTCACCGAATTATTCAGTTTAAAGCGTCTGAAACAAGCAGACTCCGTGCAGCTGAGACCGCTGGTGGAAAGCGTTAATGCTCAATTAGCTTCGCTCAAGTTAATGGGCACACAGCCAGAGATTTTAGAAGCTGTCATTTCGCATTTGGTACGCAGCAAGCTCGATGACGAAACCATCGAGAAATGGGAAGACGATCCAGATAGCTTAGAAATTCCTTCGTGGGCAACTTTAATAAAAAGATTATTAGGTTTGGCCAATAGAGAAGTTCGACAGCCTAGTATCGGAAAAGGAATTAAGGGTGACTCCAAGAAGGCAAGTCTAGCTGCAGCAGAAGGCAACACTATTAACTTTTTATGTTACTGTTGCTCCGGGGCTCATGGCTATGGCTATGGCTATGGAGCGATACCAAGAAGCCAAAAAGCTAGTGTTATGCTTAGTCTGTTTTAGTAGTAAGGGATTTGCCACAAGTCTCATCACGAGTTGCTGCATCGAAACGCATCCAATGATTCTGTGGACTCAACTGTACAGACAAAACAAGAATCTAGCGCATTACATAGTTCTCTCCTCTCCAGATCAAGCACCAGTTTTCTAGCAACTGATTAGTTCTGGTTCGGAGCATCAGGGGAGGCTATCACAAGTGCCGATGTGTTCTAGACTCGGGTAGTCAATTGAACTTCGTGACGTCAAGACTGGTCGCAGCTCTTAAGCTAGAAATGAAAGACACTTGCGTGAAGCTGAGTGGTATCGAAAATGCACATTTGCAAATTATGGGCGAAGTGCGGGCAACCTTTAAATTCAGGGACACAAAGTTTTCGGCTGCTGAAAGCTTTTGTGTGCTACCAGAAATAACGCAGTATAACCCGACGAATTCTATGCTAGGTGACAATTGGAGGCCTCAAAAAGGTGTTGTGCTGGCTAATCCTTTTTTCAACTCCGCAGAAAGTAAAAACGGTTACGTACGGAACGAGTGCGGCACCATTAGGTTGCTGGATACCGGAAGCAGATCAAGTTTGTTTTTAAATTTGGATCGAACCACTATATCATATAGCCGCCATAGGAACGATGATGACGATGCAACAGATACATGGTCGGATTTCGAATGGTGTACCTCTAGCTATGCTCTAACTAGCTCGCCGGATTGTCGGGGTTCTTCTCTACTCTCCTGTTGTTAAAACCATGAGCACACATTAGCATAAATTTTAGGTACACTTTAAATTTGAAAGAAAATTAGATCTAAAGCTATGAAGGAACATAAAGAAATACGCTAATAATGGGGATGAAATAAAAAAATCATGTTGTGATCCCGACGGACAGATAGTTACATTTCTTATCGGAAATAGGGAAATCTGATGTTTTTGATTCCCAATCTTCTATACCCTCCCTACCTTATGTCAATATTGACCCTTTTTATAGACTACATGATACACCTTATCAAGGCTGCCATCGCGCTCTACTCAGGACGAACAATCAAAGTAATTTAGGACATATTTTTTTTCTTAAACAAGATAGATGCAGTAATATGTATATATAGAATTATAAATTATTCAAAATACATTACTAGGTCAAAAATCGAATGACGGTTCGCTTTCACATTAATTACTTTCAATTAAATTATATAAATATATATATATTTTAACATTGGGGATATATGTGCATAATATATGAAGTATATTGATGTTTTATATAAACTTACGATTTTTGCTTTTGTTTTTCTTTGTTATGTTTGTGTATTTACTTGCATGATTACTTCGCGATCGTTGAGCTCAAGGATGACGAGAGGTGTATTTTCCTTTTCCCTGTAGAAAATAATGTTAAATGAATATACATATCTATGCACATATTAATAAAAAAAAAATCAATCGTTAAATACGGTTACACATGAGATTCTTGATCATTGCCACATTTGTAGTAATTTGTAGATATTATAACTGATTTAAGTTAATACAAAGATGAATTAAGAAACTAGAATAAGGTATACATCTGAATCTTTGTGATTCTTTTCCAATACCATTAATTAATTTATCATCGAATCGAAGATATATTGGGATTCGCTGCGGCGAAGAAGTCCCATTTGAGAATTTTCGCAAAATTTACAACGGCTGTAGGTTAAATTTCATATGACGAAACAGACTTGGCCATTTCTTTCAACGAAGTAAAAAAAAATAAAACGGATTTGCAGGCAGCGCTCCCCATAATTTGAAAACTGATTTGTAGGTTTTCTTATACAAACTCCGCAGCACTTATTTTTGGACACTGCCGCTCATGATCTGTCTTTATATATAACAACTACTTTTAGCACAAATGTGACCTATTGTGGCATGGAGAGTCTGGTTTGGTCCAGCGGTGTGGGATTAGGGCGGCAGTGGCAGGGGTGTTTGAGAGGCACTGGGAAAAGGCCCGAGATCCTTCTCCTTTTCCTTGTACACCAGATGTGACTCCACGAAGTTGAATATCCCGCTCCCTGGTCGTCCGAAACACCCGTGATAAATTGATAATGATTTACAGCAGGGACTACAGGTTGGCTCTGTGTGGCCACGGCCAACATCCACCGTCCACTAATAGGTTTGGTGAGTACAGACAGACTGCTCTTCGATGTATTATTCCTCGGTAATCTCAGTAATCAGAGGTTCACTAACACTTTGCTGATCCAGCTTGTGCTCGATGTCTTTTTAATTTAAATATTAATCTTTAGTTTTAACTTCACTTTGAGTTTTCACACAGACACTTCTTATCAGTTCCTGCTCTTCTCTAGCAATGACCGATGTGATTTCAATGACAAATCTATTCGCCTAGCAACAAGCTGCATTTTGGTTGAAACTAGAGACTGAAGATTATGACTTAAATTATCCGTCTCGCTTGCGCCAATATGCAGACATAGCGAAAACCGAGGTTACGGCGGAATGAGGTGATCTTGAGTGTTACAATCACATGTAATTGAGTGAAAGCTGCCGAATCTACCAATTGAGCTTATCTTTTACTTCAAAGTGCGCTTCGTGTTCTTACCGTATGTCGGCTCACCACTCGAAGCTTATCATAGACAAAAGCTATTGCTGATAAGAGTATAATTTTAAGAGACGTGCGTAGCTACCAATGTTTAAATTTGCAAAAGCTGTCATGCTCTCTTAAACTGACCATCACAAGCTTCGTAACACAATAGGAAAAATATCGGGCTGAACTGAAACAAATAAATAAATGTGCTATTCCTCGTTCCGTGATCCCATTAAATGGCAGCATAGATTGTCTAGAACTAGTTGGGTTCTCAGATGCGTCTAACAGAGCATATGGAGCAGCCATTTATGATCGTGTATTTGAAAAATCTGGAAAAATAGTCACACAATTAGTGACTGCGAAATCTAAAGTATCTCCCGTTAGAGTGATCTCCTTACCTTAGTTAGAGCTGCAGGGTGCACTCTTAATGACCAAATTAATGGCTAAGGTGCGTGAATGCGTTCACTTGCAAGTAGACAGAGTTGCATACTTCACGGACTCAACGATTGTGCTTAATTGGTTATCCGGTCATACCCGACGATGAACGACCTTTGTTGCCAATAGGGTGGCACACATTCAGGACTTAACGAACATTCAGGATTGGCATAAATTCGAATCCAAATCAAATCCAGCGGATATTGTATCCAGAGGATTATATGCTGCGGATATGAATAAATCAAAAGAATGGTGGCATGGGCCAGACTTTTTAATGAGAAAGGAGGACCAATGGTCCAAGTGCCAGAGAAAAGGAAAGGGCAGTTTGCCTTAGCAGTTGGTCAAGCTGAACCCGGTGAAAGGTTTGATGTCATTGGAGAATGTAAGTTCGTAAATGACTTCCTAAAGCTACAACGGGTATTCAGCCATATCTTTCCTTGGCGTAGGGTCGCAAATGGAGTAGGGCTAGAATTGCAGGGTTCTCTATTAGCTGCTGAATTGGCAGGAGGCTTAAGGTACATCATCTACAATCTGCAAAGCTTGAGTTTCCATAAGAAATTTGTTGAACTTAAAACCGGAAAAATTGTTAAATCAGTAAAAATACAATGCTTAAATCCATTTATCAGCCAAAAAAGTGGCTTATCGATAATACATGTAGGTGGGCGATTAGCGAGATCCGATCTTCCATATGAAACAAAACACCCTATTTTAATGCCAAGTAACAACGCCGCAATAAAGGCGTTAGCCATTTACACTCATCGAAAATACTTGCATGTTGGGGCACAGACACTTTGTGCTTTTCTGCGACAGAAATATTGGGTTATTAATTGCAGGAAGGTAGCTCGCAAAACGATTAGAGACTGCGTGGTATGCTTTCGGTTACGACCCGTCTTGGGCGAGCAAATCATGGAACCGCTACCAGCCAGCCGAGTGAAAGGAAGCATACACCCATTCGATCGAGCTTTGCTAGATTTTGCCGGGCCGATATGGATGCATTTCAACACTAAAGGAAAACAATAAGGTCTGTTAAAAGGCTTTTATCATCGCTAGCTATGCCTCATTACTTTTTGAATTAAAGCGTTCATTGGAGAAGACGTGCTTTCGTTTCTGGAGAGATTACATTTTCAGTGGAACGGCTTTGGATTCAACTTACATATTTATACCCAAGAATTATTGCCATCATTCGCCACAAATTTGCGAAGTGAATGTCGAATATGAAATTTGTTTTATTGTTAATAATTCTTTCTCACGACATGAATATCGTTCCATATATTGTTAAATATTATTTAAATATTAATAATGGTGTCTATTTGCTAATTTGTCGTTATTTTGGAACCATGCAGCGCTTGGCTGAGTTAGGCTAGTTGACAAAGAACTTCTTTTAGGGATTGTAGATCCAGTTTCTGTGCCTCTTGTTTCTTCTCTAGAATCCATTGCAACCTTTTTATCATTCTAATTCCCTTCCTTTTTCTTTCCATTTCGAAAATCAGTACGTAAAATATATTTATTTTATTATTATTTTCAATGGAATATAAAATTTTTTATTTTTATTAATTTAATTTGTTTTGCGACTTTATACAGTCAGTTTACTTCTGGACAAAATATTTAGTCTCAAGTGTGAGCAGTCCTGTCGTTTCTATTATTTAAGAAAATAATAGGTTATTATATATGTCGGCGCGTCGGTAGCATTCATGACTTTCCACTTTCTACACAGCAAGTCCCGAGATTAGCTTTTAGTATTTTCTGTTGCACGGATTTTAGAACTCGACTGCACTCTTTGACTCGTACCGGAAGAAGGCTAACTTTTCAGTTGTTATCTCATACGTCAACTTCTTCTGTACTTGTCACTGTCATTTTGACCTGTCAGTGCACTATCAACACTAAATACTGAATTCTAAACAACACTTTCGGGCCATGCTCGGCAGAGGCAATCCTTGCTTCATACCTTGCATTCAGTGGTAACTCTTGTATCAGAATATTAAAGGTTACATTCAAAATAATGATAACGGTTACTGGAATCTACGACACGGCTATCCTGACGCTTCACACGTCCTCGTGTGTTGACTTCAAACACTTGTGTCTTATCCATAAGATTAAATTTTTTTTTCTATTCTGTATGACCAATAATTTTATCATAAAAAAAATCATAAAAATCACAAATAATCAGAAAAAAACAAAAATAATCCGAAATACTCAAAACGATTATTTTGATTTTTTCTGATTATTTTGAATAATCGTAATAATTTTAGATTTTTTTTTTTATTTTTTCTAATCGTAATCATTAAATTATCACACATTTTTCAACAGTGAATTATATAATCACTACGATTCTCTCTAATAAATAATCTAATTGATTAGTAATTCTAATCGAAATTTAACAGGTATGATTGAAAATAAGTAAAATCAACTCAAGATCAAACGCAAGTGCTTGAGAGTGTAAGTACAATCAAATCAAAAGTGCGATTTGGTTGTGTATGTAACTAACGCTGACAAAACAGAATTACTCTCATTCAACTTTAGTAATAAATTTTTCTACTTAAAGTAATTAATTTTTTTGTCGACATGGCTACAGGTCTTTAGTCGAAACAGAAGTTATATTGTAGAGCAAGCAGATGAAATGAGACTTTCAGAATTGGAGGCAAGATTAAGCCTCATCGAAACCAATTTTGCTAAGCTAGGAGGAACGCAGACAGATTCTGAAAGAGAACAAATTGAAAAGTTGTTCTGCAAAATAAAGGGCAAGTTATTGGAGTGTTTAAAAGGAACAGGTCGTCGAGCAGAAGGAGCGGATGAATTGAGCAGCACGATTATACACCGTTCTTTGAAGCTTCCCAAACTAAAGGTGCCTGAATTTTCGGGAAAGATCACGCAGTGGACTAGTTGGTTCAACACTTTTCTAACAGTCGTTGGTTCAGATTCGGAGCTGGATGACTTGTCCAAATTTATTTATTTGAAATCGGCCCTGGGTCCAAGCCCTCTAGCTACAATTGAGTGCTTAGAGTTGACCGCCACCAATTATCATCGTGCCTTAGCGTTGCTGAAGGATCGTTTCGAGAATAGGGTGGCTATTTTTCAATCTCATGTCACCGAGTTATTCAGTTTAAAGCGTCTGAAACAAGCAGACTCCGTGCAGCTGAGACCGCTGGTGGAAAGCGTTAATGCTCAATTAGCTTCGCTCAAGTTAATGGGCACACAGCCAGAGATTTTAGAAGCTGTCATTTCGCATTTGGTACGCAGCAAGCTCGATGACGAAACCATCGAGAAATGGGAAGACGATCCAGATAGCTTAGAAATTCCTTCGTGGGCAACTTTAATAAAAAGATTATTAGGTTTGGCCAATAGAGAAGTTCGACAGCCTAGTATCGGAAAAGGAATTAAGGGTGACTCCAAGAAGGCAAGTCTAGCTGCAGCAGAAGGCAACACTATTAACTTTTTATGTTACTGTTGCTCCGGGGCTCATGGCTATGGCTATGGCTATGGAGCGATACCAAGAAGCCAAAAAGCTAGTGTTATGCTTAGTCTGTTTTAGTAGTAAGGGATTTGCCACAAGTCTCATCACGAGTTGCTGCATCGAAACGCATCCAATGATTCTGTGGACTCAACTGTACAGACAAAACAAGAATCTAGCGCATTACATAGTTCTCTCCTCTCCAGATCAAGCACCAGTTTTCTAGCAACTGATTAGTTCTGGTTCGGAGCATCAGGGGAGGCTATCACAAGTGCCGATGTGTTCTAGACTCGGGTAGTCAATTGAACTTCGTGACGTCAAGACTGGTCGCAGCTCTTAAGCTAGAAATGAAAGACACTTGCGTGAAGCTGAGTGGTATCGAAAATGCACATTTGCAAATTATGGGCGAAGTGCGGGCAACCTTTAAATTCAGGGACACAAAGTTTTCGGCTGCTGAAAGCTTTTGTGTGCTACCAGAAATAACGCAGTATAACCCGACGAATTCTATGCTAGGTGACAATTGGAGGCCTCAAAAAGGTGTTGTGCTGGCTAATCCTTTTTTCAACTCCGCAGAAAGTAAAAACGGTTACGTACGGAACGAGTGCGGCACCATTAGGTTGCTGGATACCGGAAGCAGATCAAGTTTGTTTTTAAATTTGGATCGAACCACTATATCATATAGCCGCCATAGGAACGATGATGACGATGCAACAGATACATGGTCGGATTTCGAATGGTGTACCTCTAGCTATGCTCTAACTAGCTCGCCGGATTGTCGGGGTTCTTCTCTACTCTCCTGTTGTTAAAACCATGAGCACACATTAGCATAAATTTTAGGTACACTTTAAATTTGAAAGAAAATTAGATCTAAAGCTATGAAGGAACATAAAGAAATACGCTAATAATGGGGATGAAATAAAAAAATCATGTTGTGATCCCGACGGACAGATAGTTACATTTCTTATCGGAAATAGGGAAATCTGATGTTTTTGATTCCCAATCTTCTATACCCTCCCTACCTTATGTCAATATTGACCCTTTTTATAGACTACATGATACACCTTATCAAGGCTGCCATCGCGCTCTACTCAGGACGAACAATCAAAGTAATTTAGGACATATTTTTTTTCTTAAACAAGATAGATGCAGTAATATGTATATATAGAATTATAAATTATTCAAAATACATTACTAGGTCAAAAATCGAATGACGGTTCGCTTTCACATTAATTACTTTCAATTAAATTATATAAATATATATATATTTTAACATTGGGGATATATGTGCATAATATATGAAGTATATTGATGTTTTATATAAACTTACGATTTTTGCTTTTGTTTTTCTTTGTTATGTTTGTGTATTTACTTGCATGATTACTTCGCGATCGTTGAGCTCAAGGATGACGAGAGGTGTATTTTCCTTTTCCCTGTAGAAAATAATGTTAAATGAATATACATATCTATGCACATATTAATAAAAAAAAAATCAATCGTTAAATACGGTTACACATGAGATTCTTGATCATTGCCACATTTGTAGTAATTTGTAGATATTATAACTGATTTAAGTTAATACAAAGATGAATTAAGAAACTAGAATAAGGTATACATCTGAATCTTTGTGATTCTTTTCCAATACCATTAATTAATTTATCATCGAATCGAAGATATATTGGGATTCGCTGCGGCGAAGAAGTCCCATTTGAGAATTTTCGCAAAATTTACAACGGCTGTAGGTTAAATCTTATAAAAAAACCTCTTTACGAGGTAAAAGTCTAGTGACGAAAACATTTTCATGCCCCAAAATTTCTGATATCCAATTTTGTGACGAAAAATATTACATTTTACACATGAATTATTAAAAAAAAAATTTTGTCACTGGACACATTGTGCTAAATTTTTCATAACTAATAAATACCAGTATATACTAGTAGTACTTTTTTGCGCAGAGCCAGTGACAAAATTTTTTTTTTAATAATTCATGTGTAAAATGTAATATTTTTCGTCACAAAATTGGATATCAGAAATTTTGGGGCATGAAAATGTTTTCGTCACTAGACTTTTACCTCGTAAAGAGGTTTTTTTATAAGATATCAGAAATTTTTTAATAAGACATAGGAAGTTTTGACAATTGAAATATTTTTTTACAGTGTAACTTTGTCAATCGGTGTTTATTGTTTGTACAAGCAAAAAGAAACTGTCTGGCAACACTGTTTCTCTTTACTAACACACATGCCAACATGCCAAGCGCAAAATTTATCAGCACTCTCAAACTCTGGCTGCTATGACACTTTGTTGCTGCTGTCCTTTTCCAATTCAAAGTAAAACGTATATATTCAGTTAATAGGTTATATCTTCCAAACCAATCAACAAAAATTTATGCATGATGTATCAAAAAACGCGAAATATTAAAAGCTCAAACATATTCAAAATTAAAAAAAATCGCTAGCTGCGTTTTCTCGAAAACCGCCAAAATGTGGAAAAAATTACCTTTTTTCACCTGTAGCTTTTTACCTGTGTACTTTAGAAAAAAAGTTTGAACATATGCTTAAGAGCCCTTCAAAGTACCTTTCCAACGACATATAGATCATATCTGTAGCTTTCATAGTTTGGACACTATGGGGGTTTTTAGTTTTAGCGGTTTTTAGCGATTTCCCGCTAAACTAGCGATTTTTCGAAAAAGTCGTAGAACAAACGTTTCTAGATTTTTGAGCGGGAACAAGTCCTCATTCAAACTTTTAAGCTAAATCATCGCTTTGATACAAACAAACAAACAAACAAACATACTGACTTTTCATCTCATTTTCGGAAGGCGACTCAAAATTTCAAAATTAATTATTTTTTGAACCAGTTGTCCGATTTTGATGATCGAGGTGTCATTCGACGCGTATTTTTGATGAGAATTGTAAAAAATTCAACGAAAATTCAAAAAGGCTCCAACGGCCCCATTAGCTCCAATAATGTAAATTTTGCCCCTCCCACTTACACCTGTTTATCTCACGAACCAGGTGAGTTTTCAAAAGTCTTAGTATGCACACTTGTAAGTTTAATTAATACCTTTCGATCGGTATATAACTCGACCTGATCGGACAGTCATAGCAAATCTTCCATTCTTCCTGTGTATATATGCTAGTCGCCTTCGCACCCTTCGTGCTGCTTTCGTCACTAGCGCGGACTGCCGTCCGCAGTGATTTCATATGACGAAACAGACTTGGCCATTTCTTTCAACGAAGTAAAAAAAAATAAAACGGATTTGCAGGCAGCGCTCCCCATAATTTGAAAACTGATTTGTAGGTTTTCTTATACAAACTCCGCAGCACTTATTTTTGGACACTGCCGCTCATGATCTGTCTTTATATATAACAACTACTTTTAGCACAAATGTGACCTATTGTGGCATGGAGAGGCTGGTTTGGTCCAGCGGTGTGGGATTAGGGCGGCAGTGGCAGGGGTGTTTGAGAGGCACTGGGAAAAGGCCCGAGATCCTTCTCCTTTTCCTTGTACACCAGATGTGACTCCACGAAGTTGAATATCCCGCTCCCTGGTCGTCCGAAACACCCGTGATAAATTGATAATGATTTACAGCAGGGACTACAGGTTGGCTCTGTGTGGCCACGGCCAACATCCACCGTCCACTAATAGGTTTGGTGAGTACAGACAGACTGCTCTTCGATGTATTATTCCTCGGTAATCTCAGTAATCAGAGGTTCACTAACACTTTGCTGATCCAGCTTGTGCTCGATGCCTTTTTAATTTAAATATTAATCTTTAGTTTTAACTTCACTTTGAGTTTTCACACAGACACTTCTTATCAGTTCCTGCTCTTCTCTAGCAATGACCGATGTGATTTCAATGACAAATCTATTCGCCTAGCAACAAGCTGCATTTTGGTTGAAACTAGAGACTGAAGATTATGACTTAAATTATCCGTCTCGCTTGCGCCAATATGCAGACATAGCGAAAACCGAGGTTACGGCGGAATGAGGTGATCTTGAGTGTTACAATCACATGTAATTGAGTGAAAGCTGCCGAATCTACCAATTGAGCTTATCTTTTACTTCAAAGTGCGCTTCGTGTTCTTACCGTATGTCGGCTCACCACTCGAAGCTTATCATAGACAAAAGCTATTGCTGATAAGAGTATAATTTTAAGAGACGTGCGGAGCTACCAATGTTTAAATTTGCAAAAGCTGTCATGCTCTCTTAAACTGACCATCACAAGCTTCGTAACACAATAGGAAAAATATCGGGCTGAACTGAAACAAATAAATAAATGTGCTATTCCTCGTTCCGTGATCCCATTAAATGGCAGCATAGATTGTCTAGAACTAGTTGGGTTCTCAGATGCGTCTAACAGAGCATATGGAGCAGCCATTTATGATCGTGTATTTGAAAAATCTGGAAAAATAGTCACACAATTAGTGACTGCGAAATCTAAAGTATCTCCCGTTAGAGTGATCTCCTTACCTTAGTTAGAGCTGCAGGGTGCACTCTTAATGACCAAATTAATGGCTAAGGTGCGTGAATGCGTTCACTTGCAAGTTGACAGAGTTGCATACTTCACGGACTCAACGATTGTGCTTAATTGGTTATCCGGTCATACCCGACGATGAACGACCTTTGTTGCCAATAGGGTGGCACACATTCAGGACTTAACGAACATTCAGGATTGGCATAAATTCGAATCCAAATCAAATCCAGCGGATATTGTATCCAGAGGATTATATGCTGCGGATTTGAATAAATCAAAAGAATGGTGGCATGGGCCAGACTTTTTAATGAGAAAGGAGGACCAATGGTCCAAGTGCCAGAGAAAAGGAAAGGGCAGTTTGCCTTAGCAGTTGGTCAAGCTGAACCCGGTGAAAGGTTTGATGTCATTGGAGAATGTAAGTTCGTAAATGACTTCCTAAAGCTACAACGGGTATTCAGCCATATCTTTCGTTGGCGTAGGGTCGCAAATGGAGAAGGGCTAGAATTGCAGGGTTCTCTATTAGCTGCTGAATTGGCAGGAGGCTTAAGGTACATCATCTACAATCTGCAAAGCTTGAGTTTCCATAAGAAATTTGTTGAACTTAAAACCGGAAAAATTGTTAAATCAGTAAAAATACAATGCTTAAATCCATTTATCAGCCAAAAAAGTGGCTTATCGATAATACATGTAGGTGGGCGATTAGCGAGATCCGATCTTCCATATGAAACAAAACACCCTATTTTAATGCCAAGTAACAACGCCGCAATAAAGGCGTTAGCCATTTACACTCATCGAAAAAACTTGCATGTTGGGGCACAGACACATTGTGCTTTTCTGCGACAGAAATATTGGGTTATTAATTGCAGGAAGGTAGCTCGCAAAACGATTAGAGACTGCGTGGTATGCTTTCGGTTACGACCCGTCTTGGGCGAGCAAATCATGGAACCGCTACCAGCCAGCCGAGTGAAAGGAAGCATACACCCATTCGATCGAGCTTTGCTAGATTTTGCCGGGCCGATATGGATGCATTTCAACACTAAAGGAAAACAATAAGGTCTGTTAAAAGGCTTTTATCATCGCTAGCTATGCCTCATTACTTTTTGAATTAAAGCGTTCATTGGAGAAGACGTGCTTTCGTTTCTGGAGAGATTACATTTTCAGTGGAACGGCTTTGGATTCAACTTACATATTTATACCCAAGAATTATTGCCATCATTCGCCACAAATTTGCGAAGTGAATGTCGAATATGAAATTTGTTTTATTGTTAATAATTCTTTCTCACGACATGAATATCGTTCCATATATTGTTAAATATTATTTAAATATTAATAATGGTGTCTATTTGCTAATTTGTCGTTATTTTGGAACCATGCAGCGCTTGGCTGAGTTAGGCTAGTTGACAAAGGACTTCTTTTAGGGATTGTAGATCCAGTTTCTGTGCCTCTTGTTTCTTCTCTAGAATCCATTGCAACCTTTCTATCATTCTAATTCCCTTCCTTTTTCTTTCCATTTCGAAAATCAGTACGTAAAATATATTTATTTTATTATTATTTTCAATGGAATATAAAATTTTTTATTTTTATTAATTTAATTTGTTTTGCGACTTTATACAGTCAGTTTACTTCTGGACAAAATATTTAGTCTCAAGTGTGAGCAGTCCTGTCGTTTCTATTATTTAAGAAAATAATAGGTTATTATATATGTCGGCGCGTCGGTAGCATTCATGACTTTCCACTTTCTACACAGCAAGTCCCGAGATTAGCTTTTAGTATTTTCTGTTGCACGGATTTTAGAACTCGACTGCACTCTTTGACTCGTACCGGAAGAAGGCTAACTTTTCAGTTGTCATCTCATACGTCAACTTTTTCTGTACTTGTCACTGTCATTTTGACCTGTCAGTGCACTATCAACACTAAATACTGAATTCTAAACAACACTTTCGGGCCATGCTCGGCAGAGGCAATCCTTGCTTCATACCTTGCATTCAGTGGTAACTCTTGTATCAGAATATTAAAGGTTACATTCAAAATAATGATAACGGTTACTGGAATCTACGACACGGCTATCCTGACGCTTCACACGTCCTCGTGTGTTGACTTCAAACACTTGTGTCTTATCCATAAGATTAAATTTTTTTTTCTATTCTGTATGACCAATAATTTTATTTAATTATTTTCTTCATAATTTACAAATTTAGAATCGCTTAACTAATAACAGATTTAATTATTTTCATAACAATAGTCCATCTTAAGCAATTTAACGTTTTTCTTTGTAAACATCTTACATCATCTCTTTCAATTTCATTACAATTTTTATACCCGTTACTTATTAAAAATAAGTAAAAGGGGATATTGTATTCGTTGCAATGTATGTAACAGGGAGAAGGAAGCATCTCCGACCCTATAAAGTATATATATTCTTGATCAGCATCAACAGCCGAGTCGATATAGCCATGTCCGTCTGTCCGTCCGTCCGTCTGTCCGTCTGTGTGAGCGCATAGATCTCAGAGACTATAAGAGCTAGAGCAACCAAATTTGGTACACAGATTTCTATAAACCCCACGCAGGTCAAGTTTGTTTCAAAATTTTGCCACGCCCCTTTCCGCCTCCGTAAAAAGCGAAAATCCACCACACGCACAGTTTTCAAGATATTATGTTTTTTTAAACGGTGAACGTTAGCTACTGTTATTATTACATCCTACTAAATCCCAAAAAGATCGGACAAACAGAAAGGTGGTACTGGCTGATTAAAGCTTTTAAGCAATTAAAATGCCTAAAAGCATGCAATAAAAAAATTTTAATTTGTTTATGTAAGTAACGGGTATCCTATAGTCGGGAGCTCGACTATAGCCTTTCCCACTTGTTTTTTTTCAAATTTCGTAGGACTTAATATCATAAGTGTATTTCCTTCTACACATCAGAATATCTTTTAAACCTTAAAGCCATTTGTGTATTTCCTTTCACACGTTATCAACTCGATCCCCGCCATAACAATTCTCTTCTGTTATGGTGCGGTCTTCATTTCCCCTCTCGGGAATCTAACTCGTCTCTTGTGCCACACTAAGCTTTAGTTCCCTCTTGGTCATCAGTCGCATCTTCCATCGTGTTGTCTGTATCTTCATACAATTCTTCATTTATCTGATTATTTGGTAACGATCTTAAATATTCGTGTGAGTATTTAAACGTGCGTTTACTTGATAGCGATTTTAATAAATATCTATCGCCGTCTAAAACTTCAACAACCTCAAGCGGACCTTTAAATTTCGTGTCAAGTTTAGTTTGATGACGCTCTTCATTCTTTAACTTGTTTTCTTAAATTTTCTCTATCTACCACATCATCTCCTTCTTCATTTATTGGCAGTAAACCAAAAGGTCTAGCTTCCTTACCAATGAGTAATTCTTATGGGCTAACCTTCGTTACTCGATTAGCCGTGCAATTCATTGCCAGTTGAACTTCAGCCAACGCATCCTGCCACGATCTCTGACTGGTTTCTACAGCGGTCAACATACTCTTGAGTGTACTCATCGCTCGTTCAACCTGGCCATTTGCCCTGCTTGCATCTGTAGCAATCAAATGAAGACGAATTTTTTGAGAAGAACAGAATTCACGAAAAGCTATACTTGCAAAACATCGTCCTTGATCCGCTATTATCCGAGTTGGCAAACCAAATAAAGACACGACTGCTTTTAGGGCCTTAATACAACTTTCGGTATCTATGTTCAATGTATGGTAAAAATAAACAAACTTCGAGAAGGCATCTATTAGCACAATGACGTACTCCTTGAGGTCATTTTTACCGCTCATTTTACCTGTTATATCTATGTGTACTTTGTGCCACGGAATATCTATCTTGGGAATCGGATGCAGTTCTGCTTGCACTTTTCCAATAGGTGGCTTTGATAATTTGTACCTGATGCAGTTTTCCACAAAACTACGCACATATTTAGCCATATGCTCGAACCAGTAATATCCATAAACTTTATCCAATGTCTTTTCACATCCAAGATGCTTAATAGATTCGTGGACGTGATTTATCACTGCCCATCTAAAAGCTCTTGGGATTACCGATAAACATTTAGTTTTACCGTTTCGTTGTATTTTCCTATGCAATATTCCCTTTCTTAACTCGTATGTTTTATCTGAATTTCCTGGTAATTCATGATTTCGTAACTTTGTTGTTATATCTTGTATTTCTGAATCGCGCTGCTGTTCAGAAACCAACCAGTTGTTAGTTACCTCAGTCAAAAGAATTCGTTTTTCAAGTGTTTTATTCAGACTTTTATTTTTCTCTGGCAATGGATTCCGAGAAAGAAAATCAACGTGCGCCATTCTCTCGCCTTTTCTATACTCAAGCTCAAAATCAAATGACTGTAAAAACGCCCACCACCTATGTACTCTCGGAGTTATGTCAATTTTAGTACGAGTAGCCTTCAGAGAATTGCAGTCCGTGTATACAACAAATTTACGTCCTTGCAGATAATGACGGAAATGTTTAATAGCATTAACAACTGCTAGTGTCTCTAGCTCGTAAGAATGGTATTTTGATTCGGAAGGTGACGTGCATTTACTATAATATTCTACAACATGGGGCTTAATTTCAATTTTATGCAGTAACATCGCTCCATAGCCAACCGAGCTAGCATCAGTGTGTACTTCAATTGAATATTGTGGATCAAATATGATTAGTACTGGTGCTTGAGTCAATATAGTTATTATTTTTAATCGTATTCGCTCATGCTCTGGTTGTTTTTCTGGTCGTTTTTCTTTGAAGTTAGCTGATACAAAGGCTTTAGCGTCTCCGCAAACTTTGGAACAAACTGCCGAAAGTAAGAAGCTTAACCTATAAATTGTCTTAATTGCGACACCGTTTGTGGAGGGGGCAACCCTGTTAATGCCTGAAATTTACGTGCATTGGGCCTGATCTCTCCGTTGCTTATTTCAAACCCGAGGTACTCAATACTAGTTTTAAGAAATGAGCATTTAGTAACATTCAATGAAAACCCAGCTTTACTTAATGTTTCTAGCACAGTCTGCAATCGATCTAAGGCTTCTTCTTTGGTTTCGGCTATAATCAATACATCATCAATATAAACGATTGCATAAGCGTATGCTAAATCCCCTAATGCTTTACTTATAGCCCGCTGAAACACAGAAGGTGCATTTTTCAGACCAAAGGGCATGGTCAGAAACTCAAACTGCCCCTCTGGTGTTACAAAAGCGGTTCTCTCGATTGAATCACTGCGGACGGCAGTCCGCGCTAGTGACGAAAGCAGCACGAAGGGTGCGAAGGCGACTAGCATATATACACAGGAAGAATGGAAAATTTGCTATGACTGTCCGATCAGGTCGATTTATATACCGATCGAAAGGTATCAATTTATCTTACAAATGTGCATACTAAGACTTTTGAAAACTCACCTGGTTCGTGAAATAAACAGGTGAAAGTGGGAGGGGAAAAATTTAAATTATTGGAGCAAATGGGGCCGTTGGGGCCTTTTTGATTACTGTAAGGGAGTTTCCAGCCAGGGTGCAGACTCAGTCTGCCAGGGCCAGAACTTACAAGAAATTTGTAAGTTTCGCTGGACGCGGGGATAAAGAGGAGGGAAATGTTCGCTAGGAAAGAGAAAACAACTACGTACGTACGTACAACTATGATGTGAAGCAACGCGGCCGGGGAGCGGCACAGGGTATACGCCCCGGTGTTCCACCGGCCCCACGTGCAGCACAATACAACTACTTGGGGTCTGGCCGGGATTCTTCCCACGGCCGACGGGATCGATCCCTCGTCCGACCACCACGGTTAGTGAGTACAACCAGTAACAGCGGGATTCTTGCCGGGATTATCACCCACGGCAGACAGGATTGCCCTTGTCTAGAATGCGACCGCTTGTCAATGGTGATATCTAACTACAAGGGAAAAGAACGTAGTAGCGGGATTCTTGCCGGGATTATCACCCACGGCGGACAGGATTACCCTCGTCCAAGAATACGACCACTTGCTACTGTTAGTATCTAACTACAGAGAAAACGTGAGATTTCTTCGGTAAAGTTACAGTTTATTCACGTGTTAAGTTATTTAAGGTTAGGTTAAACTACGCGTACCCTGCTGCACTTGTCTACTCTTTTCTACACTTACGATTTAGTTTTCCTGCAGGCGCGCCAGCTCGCGACGTCGGTTACTTTTCGCTCTCGATCACAAAGTAACTCAGCCGCTCATTGCTAAGCCATGCGCTAGTGTCGGCAGCACAACTCACCACAGCTTTTGCTCTCTTCACCTCGGAGCTTTCGCTCTTTCACAACGAGGTGAAGAGGCGCTGCGTTCGGCAGTGTTGTGCAACCGATCACTAACGCATGCATGCCTGCGATGGCGACCGTTGCATTCAAATTCAAATTCAAAGCCTAACCGCTAGCTTAAGAAACATAATGACTAACTTAGTTTAGGGCGCTCCATGCGCATTTTAATGATCTTTTCCACATTGATTCCTTAAATCTATCTTACATTAAACAAAGCGCTCCAATGCGCGACATAATTAAATAAATGGTAACAAAGCGCTCCAATGCGCGGTATTATTAAATAAATGCTAACAACGATAGCTGTGGGACGGCGTGTCCCTAACGCCGCCTCACACCCCCCCCCTTTCTCGCCAAGGGTCACCGTCACTACTCCAGCGGCGTTGATGGTGACCGTATAAAACGCCTCTCCGTCCACGACGCGGAATCTGCTCCGGCGGTATTCTCCTCCCAACCGGTTCACCTCGGCCTGGAGCGGCTGAATGGTTGGCGCAGTCAGGATTGTTCCGCGCGGGAAAACCCTCCAGCCCCGGGGAATCAGCGGCTCCAAAGTGGCGACTACCTCGCCCAGCATCTCGTCTAGTTCGGGTTCCCACCCCTCCAGCAAGTCATCCATCTCCCGCAGAAGTTCGCTCTCCGTTGGGGACGCAGTAGCAGCTTCCTGTGGCTCGGCCGGTGCTGAAGACGGGGACATCCAAGGTTGTTTCTCCTCCGCCGCCTGCGCTTCGCGCACCGGTCCCGGCTTCACCGCAAGGTGATCTGCCTCGTCGGCGACGATTCGACCCGCTGCCACGGGCGGGGCAGCGTTCTCGAGGGGAGCACCCTTCGCTCTCTTGCGACGGCTCCCGCTGCGTCGCGCTCGTCCGCGATTGCGATGCCGCTTGCGCAGGAGTGATGGTGGTTCAGCGGGCTTAGCGTTCCCGGGCCTAGCGGGGCGGGCGTTGGTGACCACCCCCGGCTTAAACCGGATACCAACGTGCGGGAAGACACTAGTCGGGTCCACTTCCAACTCGCCGTGGCTTGATAGTTGCCAGAGACGGGGGGTCCCTCCTTCATTGCCCGAGCGTAGTCTCGCGCACCTGGCTTCTCTGGTGGTCGCCGAGGGATCCGGATGATCCACTCGGCGCCTCTGGGTGTGATTGGAGGGCGCCTTGGGGGATCGTGTTCTCTCGACCCACGGCACCGGCTCGCCTTCCTCCGTCACGCTCCTGGCTGGTGAGGGGATCGGGTGCTCTAGCCACCAGGCCTCATCGGCGGGCGGGCGTTCCAATCGTACGCTCTCGTCGCCGACCGTGGAATGCGGCTCGTCCGGCATTTCCTCATATGCCGGCATCCACTCCTCCTCCTCCGCGCGCTCCGCGGGCGAAGGAACCATGCGTTCTCCTCGCCAGGCCTCCTCGGGCCAGGGAACCGTGTGCTCCACTCGCGAGGCCTCCGGCTCTGAGTGTGAGCCGGCGTCGGGCAGCGCGGGGAATGATGGGGGTGACGGGGGCTCCTCCACGTAGCTAGGTGGGTTCCGAGCATGTGGGACCTCGACGTACAGCGTCCTGTACTTGAGGGTTGTGTACACGACGAGCCCATCGTACGTGTCGACGGTGTTTACCGCGCCCCGGTAAAATGTGTGTCGGTACTGCCGGGGCTGCTCCTCCCGCCTCCGCTCGCCGTAATGGGGTCTTCTCCGGCGGGGATCCCTCTCCTCGTGGTCGCCACGCGACCCTGGACGAGGCTCCATGGCGTCGCTGTCCGCACCCTCCTGCTCTGCTGCGCTGCTCTCGCAGTCCTCTACGTACGCCTCCGGTGGCGGCTCCGCTGCTTCCTCATCACTGATTACGATGATTTCCTCCTCCATGATTTGATCTGATTTCTGTGAACTTAGATTATTTAATTATATCTTATCAACCTGCTTATGAACTACTATTCTACCAGTGCAGCTAACATACTACGGAACGTTATTTTGAGTTAAATTACTACAGATTACGATAGAAGAAAATTATAATAAAGGAACGACGGGGAACAGGGCCCCAGGATTACGGGTCGGCGACATTCTTACTCCCTACTGGTCTCGTCTCACCAGCCCCATCCGCAAGGTCTCTCTCGTCGTCAACGTCTCCTTCTTGGTAAAACGGCTTTAGTTGCATGACATTGGCCACCCTTCTCCTGCGCTCGCCCTCGCGTGCGAGACGCACGATATTGGGGGAAATAAACTTGATGACCTTGTAAGGCCCGTCAAACTTTGGCGCTAGCTTTGCGGCGAAGCCCTCGGCGGCGTTGGAGAGTTGATGTTGCCGCAGCAGCACCATGGATCCCAATGACGGCCGCCATTCTCGTCTGCGCAGGTTATAGTGCCGGCCCTGGTCCTTCGAAGCCCGCTGTAGGTTGCTGCGAACGATATCAAAAATTTCTTTTAGCCTACCTTCCTTCTCCTTCGGGTCTAAAGCGCTAGTCGCCGACCCAGGAGTAACCTCGTCGTACAAAGCGGCGGGAAGACGCGGCTCTCACCCCTGCATTAAGAACGCCGGACTAAACCCCGTAGAATCCGCCACACTAGAGTTGACCGCCAGCGATATCTCGGGCAGTAGCTCGTCCCACGAACTCTGATGGCCCTCAATAAACTGTGCTATCATCGTCTTTACCGTGCGATTTGTCCTTTCCGTCGGGTTCTCTTGGGGACAGTAAGGAGCAGTGTGTTGAATCTCGATGCCCAGGGAATTCATGAATACCTGGAAGTTCCGACTCGTGAGCTGCACTCCGTTATCGCAGACGAACTTCCTAGGAACTCCAAACCTACTCAGAATCCGCTCTCGAAAAGCCGTTTGTAGGTGGGCCGCGGTTGCTCTTTTGAGGGGTACCAGTTCCACCCACTTCGAAAACGCATCGTGGAACACTAGCATCATAGTGATTCCGCGCTTTGAGCGGGGGAGGGGGCCCACAAAATCGGCACACAACACAGCCATTGGCTCAGATACTTGCCTCGTCAGCATTTGACCAGCCGGTTTCCGCTGCTCACACTTGTACTTCTGGCAAACCTCGCAGCATTTTACATATCGGGCGGCATCCCGAAACATACCTGGCCAGTAATACCGTTGCGACAGGCGGGACACCGTCTTCCTCACGCCTTGTTGTCCGGCCGTGGGAGCATCATGACACTCCTGCAGGACTCTCTTCCTCTGACCACTAGGAACGCAAAGTTTCCAGGGAATGAAATCTTCATCATCGGCCCGGTGCCCCAAGTTTCGATAGAGCTGTCCATTTTCCTCGATGTAGTCCGGGAATTTTGCTGGTTCTTCGGCGATCCTCGCTCGCATGTTTTCCGTCCATTTGCACATGGCCTCCGCCTCCACGGCTTGCTGACAGACTCCCAGGGGATTCCGCGAAAGGGCATCCGCTACCACGTTGAGTTTACCTCGCCGGTAATGAACGTCGAATTGGAACTGCTGCAGTTCTAAAGCCCAGCGAGCGATTCGACCCGTGGGACTCTCTATTGAGTTTAACCACTTGAGGGCCAGGTGATCTGTCACCACGTCGAAATGATACCCTTCGAGGTAGCACTGCAGCTTCCTAATGGACCAGACAATCGCCAGGCACTCCTTTTCGGTGGCGGAATAATTCATCTCTGCTTTGAGTAGCTTTCGGCTGGCGTACGCGATCACTCGCTCCTGCCCGTCGACCGTCTGGGTCAGCACAGCGCCGAGCCCATAATCGCTGGCGTCAGTTTGTAGAACGAATCGGGCGGAGAAATCCGGGCATGCTAGTACTGGAGCCGTAGTTAACTTCTCCTTTAGCTGACAGAGCGCTTTCTCTTGTTCCTCGCCCCAGGACCATTTTCGACCCTTCTTGAGCAGTTCCGTCATCGGTTGTACCAGGGTCGCGAAGTTAGGTACGAATCGTCGGTACCACGAGGCCATTCCCAGGCACTGTCGTAACTCCTTGCAGTTGGCCGGCGCTTTTAGATTTTGGATAGCTTCCACCTTTTCCGGATCCGTGCAGATTCCTTCTCCACTAATCACGTGGCCGAGGTACACCAACCGTTTTCGGAAGAAGCTGCACTTTTTCCGGTTCAGTTTGAGGTTAGCCGCTCTCAGTCGGCGGAATACCTCCCTTAAGTTGGCTATATGTTGTTCCTTGGTGGCTCCTATAACAACGATGTCGTCCAGGTAGGTAAACGCGTGAGGCTCCATCTCCGGCCCGATCACCGTGTCGAGCGCCCGCTGGAATGTAGCGCAGGCAGAATGCAAGCCGAATGGCATCACCCGCCACTGATATAGTCCTCGACCAGGCACTGTAAATGCCGTACATTCCCTACTATCGGCGGCCATCGGGATTTGCCAGTACCCCTGCTTCAGATCCAAAGTGGATATGAAGCGAGCATGTCGCAACCTCTCGAGAATGTGATTAATCCGAGGGACAGGATAAGCATCCGGAATAGAGTGCGCATTGAGCTGTCGGTAATCTATACACATGCGCCAGTCCCCAGTCTTCTTCTTGACTAGAACTATAGGGGCGCTATGCGGACTACGCGACGGCTCAATTGCACCTGCCTGGATCAGCTCGTTTACCTGTTCGTCGATCACCCTCTGCATTGCCGGGTTTTTAGGATAGTACCTCTGTTTCAAAGGCTTGTCATCCTTCAACCGGATTGAATGCTCAGCAATGTGGGACACACCATGTAATCCCTCGAAGAGGGCCAGCTCTGCTTCCAGGAATCCCTTCAGTTCGGGTTCCAAATCCTCTGGCCACTCCGCCTCCTCGGCTGGGGATTCATCTTCCCCGTTCTCCATGTCTTCCAGCATCGCCCGCCCCGATGGGGATGCTGATCTAACGAAACGTGGCTGACCTCCTACCTGTGGCAACGTTTCTAGCGGTGCCACTTCTCTATATTTCGCTTGAAAACTCCCGGAGGCATTCGCCTCGTTTTCGGCTATCGTAGCCGCGAGGTTAGAGTCTAGCCGTGCTGTTTCCGTCCTTGACTCCTCGTTTGTTCCGTCCTGTATCGAAGTCGGCCGACGACTGGATACTGACGTCTTTCGGGCACGCCTCCTCTTCCGACGCCGTGGGGGCCTTCTCTCTCCACCCGGCGGGATTCCTTTCGGCGGCTCTCCGGCTCTTCCGGCTGGCCCCGCAGGCTCGGCGGCCGTTCCCGACACTAATTCTGCGTTCCCACAACGCACAGTCGCTCCCATCGCGCATAGAAAATCCATGCCGAGGAGGATATGGTCCATTAAGGAAGGCATTATCAACATGGGCATGTTTACCACCTTCCCTGCCATGCCCACGTCAACCCGCAATAGCCTCCCCACCTCCAACGTGGAACCATCGGCCAGTCGAATCCGGGTCTGCACAATCTGCGTTTCCCCCTGAATCGCCCACCGGCGCACGCAGTCTTCGCTTATAAAACTGCGAGTCGCCCCCGTGTCGAGGGTAGCCGTCATGGCCTTCCCATCGACTTCTACGGTGGCGACGATTCGACCGCCTTCCACGACGAGGGGACACCTTACTGCCGGGTCGCGGGAGTATCGTACAATCGTACATTCGTACAATCTCTCGCAAAATGGCCCTCCTGTGCGCACCGATGACATGCGCGGCGTGAATTAAACCCAGACCCAGCGCTCTGAGTTATCATCTGGTTGGCCGCATCGCCCGGGGCTGGTAAGGCGGGAATGCCCCCAACTGGAGCCCTGGCGACCTCTGGTGAGGCCCGGAATGGATTGTGGGGCCTTCCGCCAAGTGCCGGACTGGAATTCTGTAATCTCCCGGCGGATGCCGCCTTCTGCCCCTTCACACTCTCATATTCGGCGGCCATCTGAGTCAGTTGGTTCAAGGTTGAGAAATCTTGCCGACGTACATATAACTTGTACTCCGGGGCAGCATTCTCGTAAACTCGACGCAATATTTGGGTAGCACTGTACCCCGCGTAGTGCTTTAGCGCTCGAATGTCGATGAGGTAATCTTTGAATCCCTCACCCTCGCGCTGCCGGCGGGATCTGATCTGATCCTCGAGGCGCTCGAAATATTGTGGAGGCAAAAAGAACTCCAAAAATCCGCTCCTGAACTCCGCCCAGGTCACATCTCTCAACCCGCTAGTCAGGAACCAGCGAGCTGCTCTGTCTACTAATATTTCGCTGACGGCACGAGGCATGCGGTCGAGGACGATGCCATAAGTTATTGCCCGTTCCTCCAACAGTTCCAAGAACTCTAAAGGATCCGAGTGCCCGTCATACTTCATACCCCACTTGCGCACCTGTTCAGCCACCCCCCGAGGCGGCCTGGCCTCCACCGACGACCCGGCAGTGGACTGGTCGTGGGGATTCTCGGAACCCCGGAACATCTCGTCGCCTGTTTCCCCAGTCTTGACCCCCCGATCCAACCCAATCGCGGGTGCCGCCGCAGCCTCTGGCTTGCCCGCTGCGCATTTCCAAGATCCGGCTCGGATCTATGGGGGCTCTGCCCCCCTAAGCTCGTTTCCCCGACTTCGGCTGGGAGTTCCAACATTTTAGGGCGCTGCGCCTCGAGAGCGGCTAGCCGAGCCCGCGTCTCGGGAGAGTGGTTGCCCGCTTGGATGAAGGCGCAGAGCCGTTTCCGTAAGTCCTCCACAAGGCCCTCACTACTCAAGCCGAACTCAAGGGCTATGGCCACCAACTCCTCTTTACGCCGTTGGTGAACCCAACGGACGCCCACTCCCGGATTCTTTGACTCACCTGTATCGACCATGGTCACAGTTGATTCTGTATTTTACTCCGTTCACAAAAAAAAAATAAAAAAAACATCCACTGCACTAACTTTGTTTATTTTGTTTTATTAATCACAGCTTTTTCTTTTAGTTTTTTTTTTTTTTTTAGTTTTCGGCTTAATCTTCGTTTTGATTTGGTCCACGGCAACAACCAACAAAAAAAAAGATAGAAATTGCAGAAAACAAAAAAAAGGTTAGTCCGCGACTGCGATGCCGCTTGCGCAGGAGTGATGGTGGTTCAGCGGGCTTAGCGTTCCCGGGCCTAGCGGGGCGGGCGTTGGTGACCACCCCCGGCTTAAACCGGATACTAACGTGCGGGTCCACTTCCAACTCGCCGTGGCTTGATAGTTGCCAGAGACGGGGGGTCACTCCTTCATTGCCCGAGCGTAGTCCCGCGCACCTGGCTTCTCTGGTGGTCGCCGAGGGATCCGGATGATCCACTCGGCGCCTCTGGGTGTGATTGGAGGGCGCCTTGGGGGATCGTGTTCTCTCGACCCACGGCACCGGCTCGCCTTCCTCCGTCACGCTCCTGGCTGGTGAGGGGATCGGGTGCTCTAGCCACCAGGCCTCATCGGCGGGCGGGCGTTCCAATCGTACGCTCTCGTCGCCGACCGTGGAATGCGGCTCGTCCGGCATTTCCTCATATGCCGGCATCCACTCCTCCTCCTCCGCGCGCTCCGCGGGCGAAGGAACCATGCGTTCTCCTCGCCAGGCCTCCTCGGGCCAGGGAACCGTGTGCTCCACTCGCGAGGCCTCCGGCTCTGAGTGTGAGCCGGCGTTGGGCAGCGCGGGGAATGATGGGGGTGACGGGGGCTCCTCCACGTAGCTAGGTGGGTTCCGAGCATGTGGGACCTGCTGCCGTTACCGAATGCGCGGCGCACTTTTCGGTTTCGCTTGGCGTGTTTGTGTGTATGTGAGTGTCCCGTTGGTTTTCGGGCCCTTCTGCGTTTTACTTTTCACATGCGACTATTTCGCAATGCAGAAAAGTAAAATGCAGAGTATGTCAGGGTATACGCGACTATGACCACTACTTCGGTTAATACATACTCTATTCCTGCGAACATTTATTTGGGCATAATCGTGGGGCTTTATGCCACTTTTATGCCACGCCCCTTTTGAACCTCCAGCGTCCCTGCTCGGGCGCCACTTGTAAGGGAGTTTCCAGCCAGGGTGCAGACTCAGTCTGCCAGGGCCAGAACTTACAAGAAATTTGTAAGTTTCGCTGTACGCGGGGATAAAGAGGAGGGAAATGTTCGCTAGGAAAGAGAAAACAACTACGTACGTACGTACAACTATGATGTGAAGCAACGCGGCCGGGGAGCGGCACAGGGTATACGCCCCGGTGTTCCACCGGCCCCACGTGCAGCACAATACAACTACTTGGGGTCTGGCCGGGATTCTTCCCACGGCCGACGGGATCGATCCCTCGTCCGACCACCACGGTTAGTGAGTACAACCAGTAACAGCGGGATTCTTGCCGGGATTATCACCCACGGCAGACAGGATTGCCCTTGTCTAGAATGCGACCGCTTGTCAATGGTGATATCTAACTACAAGGGAAAAGAACGTAGTAGCGGGATTCTTGCCGGGATTATCACCCACGGCGGACAGGATTACCCTCGTCCAAGAATACGACCACTTGCTACTGTTAGTATCTAACTACAGAGAAAACGTGAGATTTCTTCGGTAAAGTTACAGTTTATTCACGTGTTAAGTTATTTAAGGTTAGGTTAAACTACGCGTACCCTGCTGCACTTGTCTACTCTTTTCTACACTTACGATTTAGTTTTCCTGCAGGCGCGCCAGCTCGCGACGTCGGTTACTTTTCGCTCTCGATCACAAAGTAACTCAGCCGCTCATTGCTAAGCCATGCGCTAGTGTCGGCAGCACAACTCACCACATCTTTTGCTCTCTTCACCTCGGAGCTTTCGCTCTTTCACAACGAGGTGAAGAGGCGCTGCGTTCGGCAGTGTTGTGCAACCGATCACTAACGCATGCATGCCTGCGATGGCGACCGTTGCATTCAAATTCAAATTCAAAGCCTAACCGCTAGCTTAAGAAACATAATGACTAACTTAGTTTAGGGCGCTCCATGCGCATTTTAATGATCTTTTCCACATTGATTCCTTAAATCTATCTTACATTAAACAAAGCGCTCCAATGCGCGACATAATTAAATAAATGGTAACAAAGCGCTCCAATGCGCGGTATTATTAAATAAATGTTAACAACGATAGCTGTGGGGCAGGGTGTCCCTAACGCCGCCTCACATTACTTTTATTATTTTTAAATATTCTAATCAAAAATACGCGTCGAATAAAAATTTTATAATTTTATTTAATTGTAATTAAAGTTTATTTATTGAGGGGAACGTCTAGAGACGTTGGTAGTTTTTATTCGACTGTGTGTCGTTCAATTGTTTCATTATACTTAAGTCTAACATTAGGGTTTTACATATATGTCTCTGTCGCTGAGTACAGCGGCAGAGCTGGAGCATGTAGTGATCGTATGCATATATGTATACACTTATGGCATATACATTGAGTATATACATAACGCAAGACAAAGGAATGGTATGCGGCTAAATATGCAGACGTTGCATATTCTGCGTCGCGATCAGGCCACTTATGAGTGGACGATCATATTTCAAATGTACTTTGGCTTGTGTTATGTTTAGCAACAAAGTGTCGCTAAATGGGTTATTGTATATTTGATTTGATATACCCTTACATTAGTTGGGTATGTTGAATATTAGTGTTGATCACGCTACACCTCCCTTTTTGAAAGAATAACGTAATATTCTATATGTAGTTATTTTAAAAATTATTAGTATATGTAAGATAAGTTTATAAATTAAAGAGTAAATTATTGTTATTGATTAATAAAGATAAAAATTAGGATTTTTTTTTTGTTTTATAAAAAAAATAAAAATTTTTTTTTTTGTTGTGTTTTTAAGTTACAATTGAAAAGTTTGTTGAATATGATAATATATAATGAATATAAAATATGAATAAATGAATATTTTTTTTTTTTTTTTTTTTGTTTATGGTGGCCAACCATTATTTTTGTTCTATTCGTTAAACAATATTAACCTATCCTTATGTACTGTTTGTTTTTTATTCTTATTATTCTTTATAACTATGTTATCGTTAGGTTCTATTCCTATGACCTTAAATGGTCCTATATATACCTGATCTAGCTTATGCCCTGTTTCATTTCTTAATAGTACGTTATTTCCTATGTTTAATTCTATATTTTTTACTTTTCTATCATATATTAATTTATTCTTTTGCTTGTTCTGTTCAAGCATTATTCTAGCTCTTTTATATGCTATTTCTAATCTATATTTTGATTCTTTTGCATAATCTTCTTCATTGTATAAAGGTTCAATGTGTTCATTAACACTATTAAATGCCTTATTAATGTTTGGATTTTTGCTAAAAATAAGTTCGTATGGGCAGTAGTTGTGCGTTGTGGATGGTGTTGTATTGAAACAATAAACAAAATATTGTAGCCAAGTATCCCAATCAGTTTTATCAACTGATATATAGGAACGAATGAATTCGTTGAATGTTCTATGGCTTCGCTCTACTGTACCCAAGGTCTGGTGGTGGTGTGCTGTTGAAGTCATGTTTTTGATACCGAGGTATTTACATAAATCTTCTATAACTGAGTTTTTATATTCTGTTCCCATGTCCGTAATGAACGTTTTCATTGGACCGTACTTCAGAATAAAATTTTCAAAAATAGCTTTTGCTACAGTTTTTGCACTTTTGTTAGGTATAGGTATGGCAACAAGGTATTTTGTTAAATCGCATATCAGTGTAACTGCGTATTCATTACCTTGCTCTGATTTTGGTAGTGGACCGATCGTGTCTACTATTACTCTGTCAAAGGCCATTAGTGGTGTCTCTGTTAGTGTTAAAGGAGTTCTAGTGTGCGTTGACACTTTTGATTTTTGGCATTTTGGGCATTTTTTCACATAATTTGTGATATCACGCGTCATATTTTTCCAATAATAATAGCGTTTTATTTTTGCAATAGTTTTTGATGTTCCCGTATGCCCTCCTTGGATTGGATTATCATGGAATGTAGACAGTATTTCTTCGATTTCTTTATTATTTCTTATCGTGGTCACCGGCTGGAGTAGCGCTACTCTTAGATTCTTTAATATTTTATTGCCCATTTCTTTGAAGCAATCTATTGAAACGTATTCAAAGATTTCTTCGCACGGTGCCATTTTGAGTTGTTTGATACTATGTATACCGGCTACTTTTTCAAGCCTTTGGAAAAATTGATCTAAATCAAAGACTCCATTGGTATAAAGATCAACAACATCAATTCTTGCAATAATCTTTTTCCCATGTTTTAAGAAACATTTGGCCAAGTTTATATGCAAGGTCACTACTTTTTTAACATCTTCATTACGAATGACGTTATATATATTGGGCATCGAAGTGTCCGGTTGCTTTTGCAATTCGGATTCTGTTCCTGCGCAGGATTTTTTCTGTCTACTTGAACTTCTTGTAGTGACTTTTAATATATTAGCTGTGATATTTTTTAATTCTTTTATTGTGATGCGTGATAATGCATCAGCAACGAAATTGTCTTTTCCCTTGAGATATTCTACAGTAAAATCATACTCTTCTAAATCTAATCTCATTCTCGTTAATTTTGAACTTGGGTTAACCATTGAAAATAAATATGTCAATGGTCTATGATCTGTTTTGATCTTGAAATGTTGGCCATATATATATGGTCGAAAATGTGTTATTGCCCAGTGTATTGCTGCCAACTCCTGTTCGGTTGTATTTTTATTGCTTTCTCCTTTTGTAAATGATCGAGAAGCATATGCCACGGGCAATTGTTTATCTCCATATGTTTGAGTTAAAACTGCTCCGCAAGCTAATTTACTGGCATCCGTTATGATGCAAAATTCTTTGCTAAAATCTGGGTATTTTAGTAAAGTTGGTTTTATTAGAGCTTTTTTTAGATAATCGAATGCGTTTTGGCATTCAATTGTCCATTCGAAAGGAACATTCTTTTTACATAATCTAGTTATGTGCCGAGAATAGTCGGCGAAGTTTTTAATAAATCGTCTGTAGTAGTTGCAGAAGGCAACGAATCTTCTAGCGCTATCAGCGTCCGTAGGGACTGGGTATTTTTCAATAACATCGTATTTTTTGTCATCTGGTAAAATACCTTGATCAGTACATTTGTGACCTAGAAAAGTCACTTCATGCATAAAGAATGTGCATTTTTCAGGATGTAGTTTGAGGTTGTGCTTTCTACACAAATCAAAAACGTTTGTTAAATTTTTGATCATGTGATTTTCGGAACAACCGATGACGATTAAGTCATCCATGTACAAGAATGCTTGTGAAGGATCTAAACCTGAAAATGCTATTGTCATCATTCTTTGAAAAGAATTTGGCGCTATTTTTAATCCATATGGTAATCGTGTGAAACGATAAGAGCCATTGCTCGTTGAAAAAGACGTAATATTTCTAGACTCTTCTTTTAGTTGTATTTGATGAAAACCGGACATTAAGTCTTGGTATCGGATCCTGGTAATCCCTTTTTGGGGACGAGAAGTATTGGGCTATTATATTCCGATACAGAGGGCTCTACAATTTTATCCGAGATGAGTTTTTCGACTTGTTTGTTAACTTCTTCTTTGTGAGTATGAGGAATTCTGTAATTTTTAATGTACACTGGCTCAGTATCTTTAACTCTCAATTCTTGTTTATAAAAGTTGTTAGTAGTTATCGATTCGGTTTCAAGTCCGAATATGTCAGTATACTTGGTGCAGAGATCTTTGAGTTGTTTTTTAAATAATTGGGGAAAGTTCTTTTCTAATTTTTTCATCACCATTTCCTGGCGATATTTGCTAATTTCTTTGACTGCTTCGTAGTCACTTAGCTTTTCTATTTTAATGTTTTTTAGGTTTACTATTTTAATGGAATTAGTAGTGTTTAGAATTCGGACAAATGTTTGTTGGTTATTGGAAATAGTATTTCCAATGAATATTCCTTTATCAATTTCTTGATTTGGAATGAAGATATTGTTTTCTGGTGAAACAATATTGATTTGACGGACTACTTCAGAACGAGCTGGAAGTATTGTGGCATTATTATCACAAGTGTGAATTATTGGTAATTGTATTGGATAATTTAAATTATTTGGCCGAAGTATTAGAGAATCACATGCTTGTGTGAAATCTAATTGGCAATTATATTTTTTAAAGAAATCTATACCAATAATGCCGTCGCTAGGTATTGGAAAATCTTGTCCGACTATATGAAAGTCGTGTGGAATTACATACTTTCCTGTAGATAATTCAACGAATACTAAACCTTTAGAAAGAACTGAACCTTCACCAATTCCAGATATTTGGGTTGATATATTTGAATTTATATTATCAAATATATCAACATTTTCTTTTAATAGTGATATATCTGCACCAGTATCTAGCAATAGCGTAAATGCTTTGCCTGTTTTTTCGTTTTTGACTTTAATAAAGATACTGAGGTTTAAATTTACTGTGTGTACTTTTTTATGTATATTCGAATATCTTAAGGGGCCTGCTGGTTTTCCGAGTTAGTCTGTGTAACTCGAACATTGTTATTATTTTGGTTGTTGCCGTTGTTGTGGTTATTGCCTCGGTTGGAATTATTCCGTCCTCGGTTATTACCACGGGCATTACCTCTATAAGGTCCTCTGTTGTTGTTGTTATACTGCTGGTAGTTTTGGTTATAGTTACCACGACCATTTGGTCTACCTCTTTGGGTGTAATGGTAATTATTACCTCTACCTCTGCCTCTGTGATACAACACAGTACTGGCACTTCCAGTCATTTCAGTGCTGCAATGGATATATTTACCCATGACGTCATTGAAAGTGACGAAGTTTCCTGCTTCCAAGATAATACGAAGTTTATCATGTTCGCAATTTTTAGTCATAGCAGATATAGATTCTTTTGTCGAGAATTTTTCTGCATTGTCAGGGTCTAGGCCGTCATCAATATATGCTGCTTCGAGTTGCTTTCGCAAGTTGTCGATTTCAACAGTATATTGTGAAGCTGTTTTACCTTTTTGTTTAATATTGTACAGCTTTGCCTTTAGTACATCGGGTGATTCACCTTTGACGTTACCCTTCAGTTTTGTTATTATTGCCGATATTGTAGTTTCGTCTTGTACTTTGTACAAGATTGGGCCAGTTATCTTTGACTTGATAACTTCGACAGCCAAGCTTTCTTGATCGCCTTTTGTGCGTTCAACTATGCGTAGTGCTGTTATGAACCGGTTGAGTGACAGTTTTTTACCGTCGAATTCAGGGATAGATGATGAAACTTGTTTCACATATTCCCTATCCAAGGCTACTTGTTGTGCCATGTTGCTGAATTCTTCAAGTGTATCTGTTTCACTGTTGATATCTGTGTCTATTTGTGGCTTAGACTCGTCTAAGTCGCTGAGCTGAGTTTCATTAAAGATTGTATGAACTTTAGACACTGTTTGGAATGCTCTTGTGTGAGCTTGTCTTGATATTCGTTTACTGCCTGTACTATATTATTGTATTGCTTTATTAATATATGGATGTGATATATTAGTGTTTCGACTTTAATAGGCGTGTCTTTATTAACTCATTTATATGACTTATCAAACTGATCTTTGAAGTCATTTATTGTCTTTACTAATATATTCCATTCCATAATACTTTAGCCATGTAAGCTAAGAAGAAATACATTCGGATAAGCAAATCAAAATTCACAAAAATATTACCCTGTTTACAATAATTAGTGAGCCTGTCGCATCAAAATTATGATTAATTAGAGGTAATCTATCGTTCCTACTATATTCTGTCTAGGTTGCGGGCCCTACTCATATATCGTTTTTTGATTAATTTATTGTGTTTGACGTAAATGGTCAATAAAAATTGACAAACTGACACAATTGTTAGTATGAGTAGTAGGATCCACAAAGATTTTAAGTCTTCTGTGTGATCTATGATTTTGACATTATTGACCACGTTGGCCGTATTGTCTTTTGTCTGACTTTCGTCACTGCCGAACCAACCCATATTGGAAAATTTTCTGACAAAACAGGAAATGAAAAATATTGTATTGTTTATCTCTGAGAACAAGTGGAAATTGTTTAAATGAAATCTATCAATGGCCTTTCAAAAAATTTTCATTTTAATTTTATAATTCTTGTCATTTCTACAATTTTTAATTTTTCAAACTGTTCAATGTTTCCGAAAAAAAAAAAAAATTTTTTTTTTTATTTTTTAATTTTGTAAAAGGGACGAAAATTGTGTTAAGGGGCGCATACGGTTGGCTGACAATTTTTATGTATACAATTAATGGTCCAACCGTATGTATTAGTATAAAGCCTAACAGGTTTTAGTATTTTTCAAGCAGCGGTTTCCCGCATGAACTTGAGGTTAAGACTTAATATTATGGCAAATTGGGGCATTCGCAATTATGCAGCCCGTTTGCGTTGTTTCGCACCAGTGCGAAGCTGCTCATGTATGTGATCCAGACGCTCTGTGTAGCGTTGTCGGTCTGTGTCGTCTTTGGCCAACCTGATCATTTCCTTGACCAGTCGCCGTTGCTGCAATAGTTTGATTCTTCTGCCGCTCCTTTTGTGTTTTTGAATTGTCTTTTTCTCCTGTCGAGCCCGGTACTCAGCTATTGTGAGTGGGCGTGGTCCATCGGCTGGATTTGCTTGCAAGGCCTCTTGCAACGTCGGCAAATCCCTTTGCTCAATAGGAGCAGCTGTCACAAAATTCGGCTCCTCTGCCATCCATTATTGGCTTAGAAGTTCCACCGACGGCGGAGTGGGCGGCCTGCCTACCCCGCATTAAGTATTTCTTTCCAGCGGCGGTGAAGTGGGCGGCCTGCGCACCTCACTTTTCACGTATTGTAGTTTGTTGTAATTATGTTGTTGTTTTTTTTTTTTTCATTTCAAATTGCTTGCATGTACATATTAAATTTGCATTAACTATTTGTTGATTGATTAATTATTTTTGGTTGGTTGGTTGATTTGTGTTTTGTTATAACGATTCTTCTCCTTCTTTTTTTTTAACCAGCTTCAGCTTTTGTTCTTATTTCTTGTCGCTTGCACACAAAACACAAAGATTCAATTTTTTCTTTTAATTTTTATTGTTGCGGCACGCAAAACATTTGCCGAACTAGAAAACAGCTTACATACCGCAGACCTTTGTCACGGTCGCCATGTAATTAAAGTTTATTTATTGAGGGGAACGTCTAGAGACGTTGGTAGTTTTTATTCGACTGTGTGTCGTTCAATTGTTTCATTATACTTAAGTCTAACATTAGGGTTTTACATATATGTCTCTGTCGCTGAGTACAGCGGCAGAGCTGGAGCATGTAGTGATCGTATGCATATATGTATACACTTATGGCATATACATTGAGTATATACATAACGCAAGACAAAGGAATGGTATGCGGCTGAATATGCAGACGTTGCATATTCTGCGTCGCGATCAGGCCACTTATGAGTGGACGATCATATTTCAAATGTACTTTGGCTTGTGTTATGTTTAGCAACAAAGTGTCGCTAAATGGGTTATTGTATATTTGATTTGATATACCCTTACATTAGTTGGGTATGTTGAATATTAGTGTTGATCACGCTACATAATTATTTTCTTCATAATTTACAAATTTAGAATCGCTTAACTAATAACAGATTTAATTATTTTCATAACAATAGTCCATCTTAAGCAATTTAACGTTTTTCTTTGTAAACATCTTACATCATCTCTTTCAATTTCATTACAATTTTTTTTTCAAATTTCGTAGGACTTAATATCATAAGTGTATTTCCTTCTACACATCAACATATCTTTTAAACCTTAAATCCATTTGTGTATTTCCTTTCACACGTTATCAACTCGACCCCCGCCATAACAATTCTCTTCTGTTATGGTGCGGTCTTCATTTCCCCTCTCGGGAATCTAACTCGTCTCTTGTGCCACACTAAGCTTTAGTTCCCTCTTGGGCATCAGTCGCATCTTCCATCGTGCTGTCTGTATCTTCATACAATTCTTTAATTATCTGATTATTTGGTAACGATCTTAAATATTCGTGTGAGTATTTAAACGTGCGTTTACTTGATAGCGATTTTAATAAATATCTATCGCCGTCTAAAACTTCAACAACCTCAAACGGACCTTTAAATTTCGTGTCAAGTTTAGTTTGATGACGCTCTTCATTCTTTAACAATACGTGATCACATACATTATGTTTTATAATTTTGGCTTTAGTTTTATCAAATCTCTGTTTCTCATATCGTGAACTATCTTCAATATTTGGTTTAGCTTGTTTTCTTAAATTTTCTCTATCTACCACATCATCTCCTTCTTCATTTATTGGCAGTAAACCAAAAGGTCTAGCTTCCTTACCAATGAGTAATTCTTATGGGCTAACCTTCGTTACTCGATTAGCCGTGCAATTCATTGCCAGTTGAACTTCAGCCAACGCATCCTGCCACGATCTCTGACTGGTTTCTACAGCGGTCAACATACTCTTGAGTGTACTCATCACTCGTTCAACCTGGCCATTTGCCCTGCTTGCATCTGTAGCAATCAAATGAAGACGAATTTTTTGAGAAGAACAGAATTCACGAAAAGCTATACTTGCAAAACATCGTCCTTGATCCGCTATTATCCGAGTTGGCAAACCAAATAAAGACACGACTGCTTTTAGGGCCTTAATACAACTTTCGGTATATATGTTCAATGTGTGGTAAAAATAAACAAACTTCGAGAAGGCATCTATTAGCACAATGACGTACTCCTTGAGGTCATTTTTACCGCTCATTTTACCTGTTATATCTATGTGTACTTTGTGCCACGGAATATCTATCTTGGGAATCGGATGCAGTTCTGCTTGCACTTTTCCAACAGGTGGCTTTGATAATTTGCACGCACTACGCACATATTTAGCCATATGCTCGAACCAGTAATATCCATAAACTTTATCCAATGTCTTTTCACATCCAAGATGCTTAATAGATTCGTGGACGTGATTTATCACTGCCCATCTAAAAGCTCTTGGGATTACCGATAAACATTTAGTTTTACCGTTTCGTTGTATTTTCCTATGCAATATTCCCTTTCTTAACTCGTATGTTTTATCTGAATTTCCTGGTAATTCATGATTTCGTAACTTTGTTGTTATATATTGTATTTCTGAATCGCGCTGCTGTTCAGAAACCAACCAGTTGTCAGTTACCTCAGTCAAAAGAATTCGTTTTTCAAGTGTTTTATTCAGACTTTTATTTTTCTCTGGCAATGGATTCCGAGAAAGAAAATCAACGTGCGCCATTCTCTCGCCTTTTCTATACTCAAGCTCAAAATCAAATGACTGTAAAAACGCCCACCACCTATGTACTCTCGGAGTTATGTCAATTTTAGTACGAGTAGCCTTCAGAGAATTGCAGTCCGTGTATACAACAAATTTACGTCCTTGCAGATAATGACGGAAATGTTTAATAGCATTAACAACTGCTAGTGTCTCTAGCTCGTAAGAATGGTATTTTGATTCGGAAGGTGACGTGCATTTACTATAATATTCTACAACATGGGGCTTATTTTCAATTTTATGCAGTAACATCGCTCCATAGCCAACCGAGCTAGCATCAGTGTGTACTTCAATTGAATATTGTGGATCAAATATGATTAGTACTGGTGCTTGAGTCAATATAGTTATTATTTTTAATCGTATTCGCTCATGCTCTGGTTGTTTTTCTGGTCGTTTTTCTTTGAAGTTAGCTGATACAAAGGCTTTAGCGTCTCCGCAAACTTTGGAACAAACTGCCGAAAGTAAGAAGCTAAACCTATAAATTGTCTTAATTGCGACACCGTTTGTGGAGGAGGCAACCCTGTTAATGCCTGAAATTTACGTGCATTGGGCCTGATCTCTCCGTTGCTTATTTCAAACCCGAGGTACTCAATACTAGTTTTAAGAAATGAGCATTTAGTAACATTCAATGAAAACCCAGCTTTACTTAATGTTTCTAGCACAGTCTGCAATCGATCTAAGGCTTCTTCTTTGGTTTCGGCTATAATCAATACATCATCAATATAAACGATTGCATAAGCGTATGCTAAATCCCCTAATGCTTTACTTATAGCCCGCTGAAACACAGAAGGTGCATTTTTCAGACCAAAGGGCATGGTCAGAAACTCAAACTGCCCCTCTGGTGTTACAAAAGCGGTTCTCTCGATTGAATCACTGCGGACGGCAGTCCGCGCTAGTGACGAAAGCAGCACGAAGGGTGCGAAGGCGACTAGCATATATACACAGGAAGAATGGAAAATTTGCTATGACTGTCCGATCAGGTCGATTTATATACCGATCGAAAGGTATCAATTTATCTTACAAATGTGCATAATAAGACTTTTGAAAACTCACCTGGTTCGTGAAATAAACAGGTGAAAGTGGGAGGGGAAAAATTTAAATTATTGGAGCAAATGGGGCCGTTGGGGCCTTTTTGATTACTTTTATTATTTTTAAATATTCTAATCAAAAATACGCGTCGAATAACTGATCAATAATCAAAATCCGACTACTCGTTCAAAAGACAATTAATTTTGAAATTTTTGGTGGCCTTCCGAAAATTATATGAAAAGTCAGTTTGTCTGTTTGTTTGTTTGGATCAAATCGTTAATTTATCTTAAAAGTTTGAATGAGGACTTGTTCGCGTTCAAAAATACAGAAACGTTTGCTATACGACTTTTTCGAAAAATTGCTATTTTAGCGGGAAATCGCTAAAAAACCGCTTAAATTGAAGCATAGCATCCAAACGATAGAAGCTACAGATGCGATATATATATCGTTGAAAAGCTATTTCAAAAGGCTCTGAGGCATACCTTTAACATTTTTTTTTTAGTAAAAAGGTAAACAGCTACAGGTGAAATAAGGTATTTTTTCCACATTTAGGCGATTTTTGAGAACATGCTAGTAATGTTTTTTTTAAATTTTCAATTATTGTAGTTTGTAAAATTTCAATGTGTTTGGAAGATATTACCTGTTCACAGAATATAATAGTTTTACTTAAGATTGGAATAGGAAATCAGCAACAAAGTGTCGTAGCAGCCAGAGCTTGAGAGTGCTGTTAGCTTTTGTGCCTTGCATGTATATTTGTAAAAGGAACTAGTGTGCCAGACAGTTTGTTTTTGCTTGTACACACAATAAACACCTTTTGACAAAGTTGTACCGTCAAAATATATTGCAATTTTCAAAATTTCTGATATCTTACTCCAAAATTTTTTCTATCTTATAAAAAAGCCTCTTTACGAGGTAAAAGTCTAGTGACGAAAACATTTTCATGCGCCAAAATTTCTGATATCCATTTTTGAGACGAATAATGTTAAGGTTTACTTATAAATTACTAAAAAAAATTTTGTCACTCGGCACATTACGCTTATTTCTTCATACTGTAACGAAGCTTTTCCAGCCGGGGTCTGCGTCTCAGTCCGGCCAGGGTCTGTTTACAGAAAAATTTGTAAAAACATCTGGGACGACTGGACAGAGCGGCGGGAGCGTCCGTGAGTAGGCGGACGTTCCCGCTCGAAAATCGGCTAAAACGACCTTGCTGTGGGCCCAAGATTTGATCCAGGAGGGCGAGTAGGGACTCCCGAAGCCCGTTGCGTCATCCTCCTCACACCTCCTGAACCACTCGGTTCGGATTTGAGACGCAAGTTCTTCCCTTCCAGCGGCGTTAGGGGACACCTCCAGGATGAAGAAACGGTAAGACCGTATTTTTTCTCCCTAACGTTGCGCAGATCCGGCCGCCTGGTCAGGTTCGCGGTCAGACAGCGGTAAAACCGAACTTCTGCCCACGAAACGGATCCAGGTGTTTCCAGACCTGATCTCCGGCAAGGACCTCAGAATAGGAATGGTAAGACCGTATTCCCATTCCTGGGCCAACTCCGAAGAACCAAGCCCGGCCGGTTGTTCCGAACATGCGCCTCCTCCTAGAGCTCACAGCAGGGTACCTGGGGAAAAGAAAGAAAAAGGGGAATTTACCCGAACCAACAAAAGAAAAAGAAAAGAAAGGACAACATCGCCATTAACGTTACAGTCTTGTCGTGCCACGTGGTTTATTTTTTTCCTTGAATTTTACAAATTGGGATTCTTGGTTGCACAGAAAGGGAAGAGATGTGTTACTGCCAAGAAGGTAGGGAGAACAAAGGCCTCTGGCCAGCTTACCCGCTGCTACTAACGCGGACACAAAATTCAATTTCCTGCTTCCGCAGGTGGCTCGGTGCTGCTGTTCATGCTCCCGCAAATGGCTCGTTGCTGTTCCTGCTCCCGCAGGTCGCTCGTTTGTTGCGTCCTGCTCCCGCAGGTGGCTCGTTTGCTGCGTCCTGCTCCCGCAGGTGGCTCGTTGCTCCTCGCACTTCGCGTGCGATCTTCGCCGCTGCCGGCCGGTGGCCGTGGATTCCTCGGAGGGCTTGCCCTTCACGAGGGTGTCGCTGGATGCTGCGCAGCGGTGCTGTTGCTGCCGGCCAGTGGCCGTGGATGTTGGACGCACCAACGCACACTAAAACACGTGCGAAAAAAAGGTGGTCGCAGTTGCTGGTGTGGCTGCACTGACACACACACGCCCAGAAATTCGGCGGCGGCCTTCTGCACTGCACTATTGTTGTTTTTGTTGCGGCTTTGGTTTTGGCGGCAAGCTTACACACACACGCACAGGTAGTTTGGCGGCGGCCTGTTGCCCTGCACTATTGTTGTTGTTGTTGCGGCAGATTGTGGCGGCAAGCTTACACACACACGCACAGGTAGTTTGGCGGCGGCCTGTTACACTGCACTATTGGTGTTGTTGCGGCAGATTGTGGCGGCAAGTTGGCGCGTACAAAGTTGGCGGCGGCCTGCTGCACCGAATTGTTGTTGATTTTTGCTTCACGTACAAAATTGGCGGCGCCCGGCTGCACTGAATGGTTGTTGTTGTTGCTTGTTGAAAAATGGTCACGCTTACTCGTTGTTTGCTACTGGTTTTCTTCCGCACTTGAAAAAGTCGACTGATCACTTCGAGCCCGTCAGAAAAGTGAAAAAGTGACGCGTGGCGGAAGTTACACCATTTTCCGATGCTGGGTTCTTCGTGTGAACTGAACGTTGTTCGCTCGTTCAAAAGAACAAAAGAGGCCAAATGAGCGAGCGCGATCCAATGGCTCGCTCATAAAAAAAAATGAATTTTCAAAGTTATTGTGGGGCACCAGAATGCTGCCTCCCCCTTTACTTTGGGGGGCGGAACGAAAAACGGTCACCTGACCTCCGCGCGTAATGCGAACTTGGAAACGTTGTCCGTCCGCCGCCACCACGAATTTCTTCTGCCCTTGCAGCATGGCTTTAGGGCGAGATACCTCCACCGCGTCCAGCACCACGGAAGGGAGATGGGCCCCCAAGCCAAAAACGCGCCAGTCGGCCGGTATTGGGCTCCAATCGAGCTGCTCCCATGGCAGGTCCTGCGCGACCTCCACGTCTCCGACCGCGGCCAAGACTTCGAAATATTCGTCGTCGTCTAGGATGGGCGGCTCTACGTTCTCCGCGCCCTGGCGATTTACCTCGGCGACAAAGATTTCGCGTTTCGAAGGATTTGGTAGAGGCGTAGAATTTCGGAGAGTTAAAATAGAGACGTCTGGCTTGGCCGAGGCGTGGAGTGGAATCTGTGGGGTTAGTTCGAGCTTGGGCCCGAGGTGATCTCAGGCGACAAGGGAACGAGCCCGTCTCGGGTTGGGCATAGTTTTCGCGCTCAGTGTGGTATGCTTTGAGGTCGGCCAGGTTTGCCACCCGGCGTCGTGATGTGCCCACTTGCTGCAATCGCACTACGTTTGGTGAAATAAATTTCTGGACGTAGTAAGGGCCCTCGTATTTTGGTGCTAACTTGGCCGCGAAACCCTCAGCGGCGTTAGATAGCACGTGGTGTTTAACCAGGACGAGGCTGTGCAACTCGGGGCGCCACTCGCGACGTCGCAAGTTGTAATGTCGAGCTTGGTCGATGTTGGCTCGTTGCGCGTTTTCCTTCACTATCCTGAAGATCTCCTGAAGTCGTCTGGCCTTGTCTTCTGGTGCTTCTGGTTCCCGTCCGTTGCCGTGGGTGACTTCGTCGTAGAGTGCTCTGTAGTATGCACATATGAGTTACATATAGAGAAGGCATACTGTACATAACATTTTATGTAAGCATGCGCACATTGTTGCAATTAAGACAAACAAACAAACCAACCCAAGTGAGCGCGTAATATGATCGCCCTCTTATGAGTTAGGCCCAAAACGCTTGGTCAGCATTCCCACGCTGCCCACTTATGACAAACACATATATACACATGTGCATAAGACTCTCTCTCGCTAAGTAATACATAAAGATATAAGCAGCCGCTCCGCTGCTGGCGTAACCGGCAGCGCAGCTATGCGGCTTTATATATAAGAACATATATGTACATTAGGCTAAGAGCGAACTTTATGCTGTGTTATAAGTAATGTTATCAATTGTTTCATATATTAAATGCACGTCTTGTTATATGATTGGTTTTGAAGAGACTGATCGTTCTCCTTTATTCAAATATGTTCAGAGGCTTATTACATAGAATATTATAAGATAGCTCTGCCGCTAAGAACGTCGGCAGAGAGAGAGTTGCAGTATGTATGTATGTATGTGGCTATGTATAGACATGTATATATGTACAGACGGCACATACTTGAAAAGTGTTTACGTTAGCGATCCCACGCTGCGGCCAGTCCGCATAAGTGACGGATCCTATTACTGCACTTATAAACATAGCAACAAAGTGTCGTTATGTTATGAGTTATTACTCTTACTTTTAAGTTGGGCATATGACCACTTGTTATACTGTATACTCTACAATACTGTGGGCATATGCTCGTTTGGCATACAACATACTACACCTCCCTTTTTAAAGAAATAACGTAATATATGTAGTTATTTAATATAAAAATTATGTATAGGTATTATTTTTATTTTTATATCTTTATATAATATGTTGTATTAAAAAAAATTTTTTTTTTAAATTTAAAAATTTTTTTTTTTTTTTTATTTTAGATTTTGAAATATATATATATATATACATATTCTTTTTTTTTGTTTTTATTTATTAATCTTTTTTAGCCTATCCTTATGAACTTTTTGTTCCTTATTTTTCTTATTCTTAATAATTATATTATTATTTTTTTCTATACTAATGACCTCGAATGGTCCTATATAAGAAGATTCTAATTTATGACCTGTTTCATTCTTTAAGTAAACTTGGTCTCCTATTTCTATTTTAAAATCTAATACTTTCTTATCATTTATTTCTTTTTGCTTAATTTTATTTTTTTCTAAAAGTATTCGAGCTCTCTTATACGCGTTTTCTAGTCTAAACTTAACTTCTTTAGAATAATCTTCTATATTATATATAGGTTCTATCGTATTTACGCTATTTAATTGTATTGGTAAGTTATTTTGTCTACCAAATACTAGTTCATATGGACAATAATTATGGGTTACTGATGGTGTTGTGTTAAAACAATACACGAAATACTGTAACCATACGTCCCAGTCAGTTTTATCTACTGATATATATGAACGAACGTACTCATTGAATGTCCTATGACTTCTTTCAACGGTACCTAATGTCTGGTGGTGGTGTGCTGTAGATGTTATGTTATCTATTTTTAGATATTTGCACAAGTCAGTTATAATGGAATTTTTATATTCTGTTCCCATGTCCGTAATGAACGTCTTCATTGGACCGTACTTCAGAATAAAAGATTCGAATATGGCTTTTGCGACAGTTGTTGCACTTTTGTTTGCAACAGGAATTGCTACTAAATACTTTGTCAAATCACATATTAAAGTGATTGCGTATTCATTCCCATTTTCCGAACGTGGTAGTGGACCAATTGTGTCTACTATCACTCTGTCAAAAGCATATTGTGGGGTTTCGGTTAAAATCATAGGTGATCTTGTGTGTCTCGTCGTTTTCGACGTCAGGCATTTTGGACATTTATTTATGTACTCTTTTACATGTTTAGTCATGTTTTTCCAATAATATTGTCTCTTTATTTTTGATATTGTTTTATTTATGCCTGTATGACCTCCTTGAATTGGATCGTCATGGAATGTAGACAATATAGCTTCTTTTTCTTTTATTGTTTCTATTTGGGTCACCGGGTTGAGTAGCGCTACTCTCAATGAAATTAATATTTTATTGCCCATATTTTTGAAATTATCGATTGAAACGTGTTCAAAGATATTTTCCCACGGTGCCACTTTGAGTTGGCTGATTTTATTTATACCGGCTTGCGTTTCAAGCCTTTGGAAAAATTGACCTAAGTCAAGAGTTCCATTAGTATATAAATCGCTAACATCATATCTTGCAGTAATTTTCTTACCATGTTTAAAAAAACATAGCATATTTTTTACATGCAAGGTCACTACTTTACGTACTTCGTCATTGTTAATGACTTTATATACGTTGGGCTTTGAAGCTTTTTCTATAGATTGCCGTGGCAATTCTATTTTATCTTTTCCTGCGCAGGAATTTTGTCTACTTTGATATCTTGTAGTGACTTTTAGGACTTTTCTGTTCATATCAACTAAGTCGGATATTGTTATCCTTGACAGGGCGTCTGCCACGAAATTATCTTTCCCTCTCAGATACTCTACCGTAAAATTATATTCTTCTAATTCGAGTCGCATGCGTGTTAATTTTGAACTTGGGTTTATCATAGAGAATAAGTATGTTAAAGGTCTGTGATCAGTTCTTACTGTGAAATGTTTGCCATATATATATGGTCGAAAATGCGTTATTGCCCAATGTATTGCTGCTAGTTCTTGTTCTGTAGTACTCTTATTGCTTTCACCTTTAGTGAATGCTCTTGATGCATATGCAACTGGGAGTTGGAGTCCATTATAGTTTTGAGTTAAAACTGCTCCACATGCTTGCTTGCTTGCATCTGTGATTATGCAAAATTCTTTGCTAAAATCTGGGTACTGTAATAAATTTGGTTGAACAAGTTGATTTTTTAGGTACTGGAATGCTTTTTCACATTCTGTTGTCCATTCAAATGGGACATTCTTTTTACATAATCTTGTTATGTGCCGTGAATATTCGGCGAAGTTTTTTATAAAACGTCTATAATAATTGCAAAATGCAACGAATCTTCTAGCGCTGTCTGCGTCCGTAGGGACTGGATAGTTATTGATAACATCGAATTTTTTATCGTCTGGTAAGATTCCTTTATCTGTGCATCTGTGACCTAAAAACGTCACCTCGTGCATAAAAAATGAACATTTTTCTGGATGTAATTTCAGATTGTGTTTTCTTCAAAGTTTGAAAACATCTGTTAAGTTTTTAATCATATGTTGTTCAGAACAACCAATAACGATTAAATCATCCATGTAAAGGAAAGCTTGTGAAGGCTCAAGGCCTGAGAATGCTATTGTCATCATTCTCTGAAATGAATTAGGCGCTATTTTTAATCCAAATGGTAATCGCGTGAAGCGATATGAACCATTGCTTGTTGAAAAAGACGTTATATTTCTTGAGTTTTCCTCAAGCTCAATTTGATGGAAACCTGACATAAGATCAAGGCAGGAAAAATATTTAGCTCGACCCAATTGATCAAGAATATCGTCAATTCTGGGGAGCGGAAATTTATCGGACAGCAATTTTTTGTTTATTTGGCGATAGTCAATTACTAATCGCCATTTTTTTTCTGAAGAACCCGGAAGGGATTTCTTTGGAACTAATAATAATGGGCTGTTATAGGGTGAAACAGACGGTTCAACAATATTTTGTTCAATTAACTTTCCAACTTGATGCTGGATTTCTTCTGTTTGGCTATGCGGACATCGATAATTTTTCACGTATACTGGTTCGTCATCCTTAAGTCTCAATTTTTGCTTATAAAAATTGTTCGTTGTGATCGGTTCGGTTTCAAGTCCGAACACGTCACTATACTGGGTGCATATTTCTTCAAGTTGTTTTTTAAACAATGTTGGGAAATTTTTCTTTAGTTTATTAAGAACAGACTCTTTTCTATTGTCTTTGATATTTTGAACTACTTCGTAGTTCGAAAGTGATTCAGATTTTAAATTATTGATGCTTACAATTTGGCATGTATCTGTTGTGTTTAAAAATCGGACAAAAGCATTCTGGGCTGTTGCAATCGTGTTTGCAACGTAAACACCCGGTTTAATTTCCTGATTGGGAATTAAAATATTTTCTTCTGCTGAGGACAACTCTATTTTGCGTATCACTTGGGATCTTGCTGGTAGAAGTGTTGAATTAGTACCAGAACTAAATGTTATTGGAACATAAATAGGATACTTTAGGTTGTGCGGTCTAATTATAAACCAATCCTCAGAACTATTGTAATCTAATTGGCAATTAAATTTTTTTATGAAGTCTAATCCTATTATTCCATCGCAAGGGATTGCGAAATCTGAATGAAGCAGATGAAATTTATATGGAATAATGTATTTGTCTGTCTGTAGTTCGATTGAGACTAGACCTTTGGAGTTTATTACTCCTTCTCCTATGACTCTAATGTCTATAGTTTTATTAATTTGGATGTCATGAAAGACATCAGAATTTTCTTTAATTATTGAAATATCTGCACCTGTATCAATCAAAAATGTTATCTTTTTATTCGTTGCAACATTTTTGAATGATACGAAATTATTGAGACTTAAGTTGACAGTATATATTTTACTATTTAACCCTGAGTATCTGGAGGTGTCTGCGAGGTTCCCGTAGTATCTTGGGCAACCCGGACATTGTTGTTATTGTTATAGTTGTTTCTATTTTGGTTATTGCCTCGGTTGGAATTATACCTACCTCGGTTATAACCTCGTCCACCTCTATTGTTGTTTCTGTTATTGTTGTTGTTATAGGAATTGTAGTTACCGCGGCCATTGCCTCTACCTCTTTGCGGTGGGTAACTACCTCCTCTATTATTGCGGCCTCGCTGAAATAATACTGTACTTGCACTTCCAGTCATTTCTGTGCTGCAATGGATATATTTACCCATTACATCATTGAAAGTAACGAAGTTACCAGCTTCCAGTATTACTTTCAGTTTCTCATGCTCACAATTTTTAATCATTGCAGAAATAGACTCGTTTGTTGAGAATTTTTCCGCATTGTTTGGGTCTAGGCCGTCATCAATAAAGGCTGCTTCCAATTGCTTTCGCAAATTATCCATTTCGGTTGCATACTGGGAAGCAGTTTTGCCTTTTTGTTTTATGTTCAGTAATTTAGCTTTTAATACGTCGGGAGATTCTCCTTTTACGTTATCTTTAAGCTTGTTTATTATTCCGGATATAGTTGATTCATTTTGTACTTTGTACAGAATTGTGCCGGTTATCTTTGATTTAATAACCTCAACTGCTATATCCTCCTGTTCGCCTTTAGTTCTTTCCACAATGCGTAAAGCAGTTAGGAATCTGTTTAGAGATAGCTTTTTGCCATCAAATTCAGGTACTGAAGAGGAAACCTGTTTCACGTATTCCCTATCTAGGGCTACTTGACTTGCCATTGTTATATCTGTATTTTCCTGGAGCGTTTCAATATCACTATCACTATCTGAATTGATTATTGGTTTAGACTCGTCTAAATCTTGTAACTGATTCTCGTCGAATTCAGCTAGCTGATTTGTATTTTCTGAGATTGTTATTACAATACTCCGTCTAATACAAATATTATGCAATCTTGTTTTTAAAGTTTTTATAATTTTCTGACATTGATTTTCATGCTCCTGCGTCAATTTAGCATTGACTTTGTTTATTGTTTTTACTATGTTATTATATTGAGCTGTTAATATTTGCGCGTGATGTATCAACGTATCTGATTTTATTGTTTTGTCAGAATTGATACATTTGTATGATTTTTCGAATTTGTCTTTATATTCATTTATTTTCTTCGCTAATGCATTCCATTCCATTTTTTTTTTATAGAAAATGGAGTTTTTAGCGGTGTATGCGCAGCATCAATATTATAGATTTCGTTTATTATGCTTGTCATATTATATCATTTCTAAATTGCCTGCTCTACTTGCGTATCTTTTCTTTATGCACTTATTGTGCAACTTATATAACTTCGTTAATGAATTTGCTAATAAAAGAACAACAATTATTATGAGCATAATCGTTATTACTTTCAAATCTACTGAGGCAGTTTCGACATTGTTAATAACATTTGCGGTTGAATCCGCTACTTTCGATGCATGGTCTAACATAATTCCTGCTTCTAATATACTATCGTCTTTTGAGATTGAATTCGAAAGCATGAAATTTGAATTTCGGATTTTTTTTTAAAAGAATATATGTATATATATATATTATATTGTATTAAATGTATTTATATATTTTTTTTAAAAAAAAAAATTTTTTTTTTTTTATATAATTTTTCAAAGTATTTCTATTTCATAGTAGTGTATTCCTATTCGATCAACACAGTGATCTCCTGTCTAATGTGTCGTATGGCTTCACAGGCCACACTCTACTACGAGCAACGCAATTATCGCTCAGTATTACAAATAGTTCATAACATTTCATTTAGTTTACATTACAACTATAATACAATTTTTTTTTTTTGATTATCAAAAATATATTTTTTTTTAAAATTAAGCTGCGCGCTCTCTGAAGCGCTGTCGGTCCCTGAAGATCCCGTTGGCTTAACTTGGTACGTTAAACGGTGCCGGCGCTGGTCATCGCACAGGCTGGTGGGGCGCCGGTGCTGGTCCGTTCACAGGCTGGTGGGGCGCCGGTGCTGGTCTTCTTGAAGCAGGTGTAACTGCAGTGCTGGGACTCAAATGGTCCAGGGTAGTCCGCAGGGCATTTCTTCTCTGGTTTGGTGTTGAGGTCTTTCTTTTCTGGCACTGGTTGAAGTATTTTAGATTTTATTATTGGTATATTTTTTAAATTGATTTCATTCGTAGAGGTTGAGCTTTTGTATCTTTGCTGAATCGACTCGATATTGTCGATTTCAGCCTGTATTTTATTGCCTGTTTCCCAACTAATTGTTGTGTTGGGGGCAAATAGCAGTTTTAAGAGTGTGGCTTTTCTTTCTTTAAGCCGTTTTTGCACTCCACTGCGCCTATTTTTAGGCATTGCTCTTCACCTCTACTTACTCAGTATTTCCAGTCATTTTTTTTGTAGATGATGTTCTTAATCCGTGGTAGTGTTTTTTATTATTTTTTTTTTTAGTATATGTTTGTTGTTGCCGCTGCTGCTGTTGCTGCTGTTGCTGATGTTGCTGATGTTGCTGATGCTGTTGCTTTTTCTGTTGTTGCCGCTGCCGCTGCTTCACCTCCAGTTGTTGATTAATTTTTTTTCTTGAAGCATTTATTTATTTGTTTTCTTTTTCACATGTTATTTAACTTTTTTTTTCACATGTTATTTAACATGTTCGTGACACTTGTCACGGTCGCCATGTTATAAGTAATGTTATCAATTGTTTCATATATTAAATGCACGTCTTGTTATATGATTGGTTTTGAAGAGACTGATCGTTCTCCTTTATTCAAATATGTTCAGAGGCTTATTACATAGAATATTATAAGATAGCTCTGCCGCTAAGAACGTCGGCAGAGAGAGAGTTGCAGTATGTATGTATGTATGTGGCTATGTATAGACATGTATATATGTACAGACGGCACATACTTGAAAAGTGTTTACGTTAGCGATCCCACGCTGCGGCCAGTCCGCATAAGTGACGGATCCTATTACTGCACTTATAAACATAGCAACAAAGTGTCGTTATGTTATGAGTTATTACTCTTACTTTTAAGTTGGGCATATGACCACTTGTTATACTGTATACTCTACAATACTGTGGGCATATGCTCGTTTGGCATACAACATACTACAGCTGAAAGAATAAATCAGAATCAATCATGAACTCAAACTGCACTGACGTGCATGTCTATTTATTTTTAAACTAAACTTCGCACATTACATGGCGACCGTGACAAGTGTCACGCAACGTAACTTAAAACGTAATTAAATTAATGAGCAAATGGAAAAAAGACGCAGTGGCATTAAAGAGCGGATCAGACAAAGAAAGTCTGAGATCGTAAGACTCTTATATAAGTCCCAAAACCCACTACCTTGGGAAACTGCAGTCAAGCTACATGACGAACTCAAACATCTTGAGTCGTTAAACAAAGTAAAGAGCCCCCCCTGTCCCTCAGAGGAAAAACTTATTAATCCAGACACATATCGACCACGGCCACAACCGATCCCGAGAAGGCAACGCGAATGCCCAGCAGACTGCGAGGGACCGCTATACAGCCAACATTGCCTGGGCACATGTCAGCGGCCATCAACGAGTAAAAACTAGTACGAGAAGCAAACCGCCCCTTGTACCAACGCTGGAACAAGAAGAAGTACGAGAGGCAAACCGCCCCTTGTACCAACGCTGGAACAAGAAGAAGTACGAGAGGCAGACCGCCGCTTGTACCAACGCTGGAAAACACCAAGGGCGAACTGACCGACAGCGCCACAGAGGGCGCACAGCAAAAAAAAAATTATAATTATAATTATTATTAAAATATTTGTAAAACTATTGTAATGTCCGACGACAATTGAGTCGACCGGCAAGACGTTTGGCCCGTAAAGCCATTCGAAATACTAGGCAGGACAAAATGTACATTCAGTAAAAACCGAATTAATATTAAATTTCTCTCCGCTCACGGGCGTAAATACAAAAAAAAAAAAAAAAATTAAAATATAAACTCAAAATACAAACCTTATCAAGTTAATGAATAGCATTAACAAAACTATAAGTTCATATATAAATCAAGGACCCAAGTATATATTAAGAATACGAACCCCAAATATGGGTTTGGTAGACGTTAAGACTGTTGACTCGACGGCTAACGTAATAAATAAAGTTCAGGGCAGCAATACAGATGTAAAATTGATAACAATTTTTGTCGTTATGATATTTGTCATATTAGTAGGACATCTATTGTATAAATTATATAAGTATCATAATAAATGCATAAAAAAGAGATACCAGAGTCACGCAAATGACCTGGATAAAATCTAAATTTTTTTTTCTTGAACAATGATAAGCGACAAAATAAAATAAATAAATAAATAAAATGAAATTTCGAGAAATATATAGTAACATATGTAATGTACATAGCCACCTAAATATTCTCGCACATATTCCCCCTATCAAGTAATAAGATATCAATAACAATAACATTCTGGTGAAAATAACAATTCAAGCGCTCCCACGATCGAAACAGTTAATATAAACATCCGCTAGAATTGTCATTCCCACCAAGGGTCAAATCTGCCGACGCGGCGCAAATCCAGGCTGTTGCTTAGCACCCAAATATTCGTCTTCTCAAAAGAGCGATCCCTAAGATCTCTCTGTTTATATTAGAGCGCAAAGCTCAATCCCCAAAAGCTCACAGCCGAGGTTTGCTATGCGACGTCAAAACATTTAACAGTTAGTCTTGAATTATTCTCAAACTCCGATGTTCAACTCGCTTTAAGTTTTCTATTTAAATAAAGTTATATTTTTTTAAATAAACTAAAGTTGGAACTCGTTATTGGCGCAGCCGGTAGGATATGTAAAGTGTTTGTAATCAACTAAACTAAAAAGACTACTAAGGATCCGCATATCCAAAGTCAAGAGTAAAGTTGAACTTTATTAAACCAAAATACATATCCGCTAAAGAACATACGTGCGTGTTTAAGTTACAACAAAAGTGTTAACCACTAAGGGACAACTGAAGTCCTAGGTTAAATAAAACCAAGTTTTGTGCTTAAAAAAAAAACGTGACAAACTTTGTCAATTTTGCTTTGTGACCACTAAAGGATAATTGTAATCCTAGGCCACAACAAGACAAAGAAAACCGAACATTTAAAGGAAAAAATAAATACACTGTCAACATCAATCATGACACCCCCAGCATCTCCATCAACCCCACCAATGGTTTTGTCAGAGCTTCTCCTGAAGCAAGCTCTTGGACAAATAAAACAAGTGCCCACCTATGATGGACAAACGGAAGAGCTCACGGCGTTCGTGAGAAGAGTGGACTATATAATGCAGCTATACCCCACCCAAGATCTGAGACAACACAACGTTCTATTTGGAGCCATCGAACTACAGACTTCTGGAACAGCACAGCGAGTCGCACAGCTATCAGGAGCTACAAACTGGATACAACTGAGGAACGCGCTCATCGATGAATTCAAAACACAGACGCCCTATGAAGAACTGCTTCTTCGACTCTACAACACTAATTATAACGGAAGTATCCGTAAGTTTGTTGAAGACCTTGAGTATAAATCATTTGTAATTTCAAACAAATTAATGTTAGAAGGCGTAGACTCACAAACAATTCTGTACACCAATGCTATGAACAACACAATCAAAGACGTTATAACAAGAAAATTACCCGACCGAATTTTTATGACTCTGGCTAGGTACGATATTACGACAATAACTAAATTAAAACAAGTAGCTCAAAGAGAGGGACTATACGAAAACAACTGTTCTGACCGCTCAAAAACCAACACCTCAACTACGTCAAACAGTAGTGATGCTCGCAGGAATAGGGGAAACTCTCACAATTTCTATCCAATGGCAAGCCCACCAAACACAAGCAATGCCACTCAAAACTTTCAAGCCCCAAATCAAAGCAACCCACAGTTGCATAATGAATTTCAACAAAAACTAAATCAAGGTAGATTCCAAAACCCAATGAACTACCAACAAAACAGAACTTCAACGAACACTTCAAATCCGCCTGTCAAAAGACAACGCGAAAGTTCTAGTGGTCAATCCAAAATGGATACTGCCGAAAATTTTCATCACGCAGCCTCGGACCAAGAACTAGAAGAAACCCCTTCATTCGACTAATAATGAACAACATTCACCTCAAATGCGTAATCGATACAGGTTCCTCTATAAATCTAATGAAAAAGAACTTTTTGAATTTCCCAATTAATTTTTGTCATTTGGAAGTCCAGACGATAAAAGGAAATAGTTGTTTAAACCAATGTATTTCCTTAGCCCCCAGTAAACTCTGTCCACAACACCAAAGATTTTTTATACACGAATTTTCAGAAAATTACGATGTATTATTAGGCAGGGAATATCTCGAGGCTTGTGAAGCAAACATAAATTATAAAAAGGAAACTGTCACCTTAAGCGATTACCCATTTATCATGAGATATAATCATGAGGAATTCTTAAAGGACAAGACCGCAGTCAATCGTGTTGATCCACCTTATGTGAAAGATACCGAATTTGATTGCCTTGATCCGCCTTTTACAACGGACCAACCGTTTAATTTCGCAATCGAAAATGAGTTAATAGAAAGTAACCAGTTCAGATTAGAACACCTCAATGAGGAAGAAAAATTAAAATTAACAAAAATCCTTCATGAGTTCAGAGACATACAGTACAAAGAAAGTGAAAATTTGACTTTCACCAGTACAATCAAGCATGTCAAGCATGAAGATGCAATTTACAAACCACCTTATAAGTATCCCCAAGCTTATGACGAAGAATTCGAAAACCAAATGAAGGAAATAATAAAACAAGGAATAATCCGAAAATCAAATTCTCCTTATTGCTCACCAATTTGGATTGTACCAAAGAAGAGTGATGCATCAGGAAAACAAAAGTTCCGAATAGTAATTGACTATCGAAACTTAAATGAAATTACAGTTGCCGATAAATACCCAATACCAGTTATGGATGATATATTAGACAAACTTGGAAAATGTCAATATTTCACTACCATTGACCTGGCAAAAGGCTTTCATCAGATCCAAATGGATGCTGATTCAATTCCAAAGACTGCTTTTTCGACGAAAAATGGCCATTACGAGTACACTCGCATGCCTTTTGGACTCAAAAACGCCCCTGCAACTTTTCAACGTTGCATGAACAACCTTTTAGAAGATTTAATCTATAAAGATTGTTTAGTCTACATGGATGACATAATAGTGTATTCCACTTCATTGGAAGAACACATATTATCATTGAAAAGAGTTTTTATGAAACTTAGGGAAGCCAATCTAAAATTTCAGTTGGACAAATGTGAATTTTTGAAAAAGGAAACTGAGTTCCTTGGTCACATTCTCACAACTGAAGGTATAAAACCAAACCCAATAAAAGTCAACGCAATTACAAATTTCCCAATACCCAAAACAATGAAAGAAATCAAGTCATTTCTAGGACTCTGTGGCTATTATAGGAAATTTTTACCAAACTTTGCACAAATCGTGAAACCAATGACCTTAAAACTTAAGAAAAATGCAACAATCGACATAAATAACAAAGAGTACGTCTCAGTATTTGAAAAATTAAAAATACTTATTACATCTGATCCGATACTAATTTATCCAAATTTTGAAAAACCTTTTTCGTTAACTACAGATGCAAGCAATATTGCTTTAGGTGCCGTGTTATCGCAAAACCATAAGCCAATATGCTATGCAAGTCGAACATTAAATGAACACGAAATAAATTATTCCGCAATAGAAAAAGAACTTTTAGCTATTGTTTGGGCCACTAAATACTTCAGGTCCTATCTTTTTGGTAGGAAATTCGAAATCCTCAGTGATCACAAACCCCTAGTTTGGTTAAACAATGTTAAAGAGCCAAACATGAAACTTCAAAGATGGAAGATCAAATTAAATGAATTTGACTATCACATAAAATATGTCCCTGGCAAAGAAAATTATGTTGCCGATGCCTTGTCAAGAATTAAACTCGAAGAAAATTTATTAGGAGAATCTCCTAACAGTACAGCAGCAACTGTACACAGTGCACAAGAAGATAATCAAAATTATATCTCGATTACAGAAAGACCAATCAACTATTACAATAGGCAGATCGAATTTGTTAAGCATAATACAAACGAAGTAAACGTAATAAATTATTTTCATAAAACTAAAATTCAAATTATGTATAAAGAAATGACCAACACCCATGCCAAAGAATTAATCAAAGAATATTTATGTACAAAGAAAAGCGTAATCTATTTTCATTGTGAAACAGATTTCTTAACTTTTCAAACCGCTTTCTTGGAAATTATCAGTCTCAACAATTTAACCAAAGTAATGAGATCTACTAAAAAATTAAAAGATATTTAAACATACGCAGAATTTAAAGACTTCGTTATTAAAACACATAAAGAATTACTACACCCAGGTATACAGAAACTAACGTAATTATTTAAAGAAAAGTATTATTACCCAGATTACCAAAACCTAATTCAAAATATTATTAATGAATGCCAAGTCTGTAACATTGCGAAAACTGAACATAGAGACACAAAGCTAGCTTTCGAGTTAGCGCCAGAAACTTTGAATCCCCGAGAAAAATACGTTATAGATTTTTATATGGTAGATAATAAACAATTCCTTTCTTGCATAGACATTTATTCAAAATTCGCGTCCCTAATCGAAGTAAACGGTAGAGATTGGTTAGAAGCTAAAAGAGCGTTACTTAAAATTTTCAATAGTATGGGAAAACCGAAAGAAATTAAAGCAGATAAAGATTCAGCATTCATGTGCTCAGCATTACAAATATGGCTAAAAGCTGAAGGAGTAGATATAAATATAACAACAAGTAAAAATGGCATATCTGACGTAGAAAGATTTCATAAAACTATTAATGAAAAATTAAGAATAATAAACAGCGAATCAGATCCAGAAAATAAGCTTACTAGATTCGAAATAATACTTTACACATATAATCACAAAACCACTCATAATACAACAGGTAGAGCACCAGCAGACATTTTTATATACGCGGGAACCCCAGAGTATAACACTCAACTTAACAAAACAACTCAAATAGATAAACTAAATGAAAACCGTAAAGATTTTGAAATTGATACTAATTATAGACAATCACCTTTGGTACGTTCAAAATCAACTAATCCATTCAAAAAGACCGGTAATTTGAGACAAGTAGACGAAAAACATTTCGAAGAGACAAACAGAGGGAGAAAGATAATACACTACAAATCTAAATTTAAAAAGAAAAAGAAAATTAACAAGAGCAAATATGATAATTCCAGATCATCGCCTAATGACAACTCAAATCAGGAAGCTACATCATAAAATAATTATTTTTATAATACAATTCTTACTAATGTATTTCATCCAACAAACTAATGGTCAAAGCTTAGAAGTAGTAAATAGAGGAATAGAAGTTACAAATACTTAAACATTTATTAACGAAGGAGACAAAAAATTAGCAATAATTACATTTAATTTACAAGAATTTACAGAATATATCAAAGACATAGAGCTAGGAATGCAGTTAACAAGATTAGGTATATTTAACCCTAAATTACTAAAACACAGTCCATTATCACACGTAAACTCTGAAAAAATTTTAAATATTAAGACTTCTACATGGTTGAAAACAACTACAAACGAAATTTTGATAATTTCCCATATTCCTCGCGATATCATCAATACACCAATTTTTGAAATTGTTCCATACCCAGACGAAAACAGAAACATTTTAACTGAAATTATACATGACAAATATTTCATTCAAAATAATAAAGCATATACCGAAAAGACCAAAGATCTAGTAATGAACAAATGTATAACAGGAATCTTAAATCAAGACACAACCGAATGTAGATATGCAAAAACACATAAATCTTTTGAAACAAAATATGTAGAGCCTAATATAATGTTAACTTGGAACTTACCTAAAACAATTCTAAATCAAAATTGTATAAACAGAGATATAAAAATAGAAAGTAATAATATTATCAGGCATGCCACAAAAAACACTAGTGAAAGTGATTTCAGAAAAAAGCAATTCCACTTCGAAAATTTCTCCGTGCCACAGAAATTCGTGTGATTTAGGTTTTTAAGCATGTTCATCAACCTTTTCGTACTAGGCTGCTAAGGGTTGGCCCCTTCTCAGAATAAATTTCCCAAGGGTTTGTTTAGCAATTTTTGTAAGTTTATTATTGCTGAAAAGTAGGTTTTTATTTTATTTCTTCTTTAATTAATATTATTTAATTTATTTATTTAATAATTGATATTGTATAGCCTAAAAAAATTTAAAAGTTATTGGCGCGACAAATAATAAAAGTTACTTGACAACTCTTAATTTTCGAATTCGGACAAAAAAATGTGACATTATTCTCATGGCATCGGACGCCAGTGAATTGAGCGATGATTTCGTTTCACCAAAAATTGTGCAGGTGATTGAGACTGTGGCACGGAGAAATGAAATTGACGTGAAACTCAAGTGAAAGAGATTTATGTGGCATGCCTGTATAAGAGCATTTAATTGTTCAATTCAATTAGAAGAAATATTGATTACAAGTACTATGTTAGATTACACACAAACTATTTATTGTGAGGCGGCGCTAGAGACGCTCCGCCCACATTATATTATTAGAATTAAGTTTTGTTATTGTTATAATTTTTGGTTATTTTGTTAGTATCTAATTCCGCAATGGAGCGGCATAATTATGTTAAGGTAGTATTAAGTTTGACTTTGAATTAAAACAGGCGCACGGAGCGCATTTAAGTTAAAGTTTAGTTTGGTCAGTATTTAAATTTAAATTCAAAGCGCAACGGCCGCCATCGCAAGGTTGCATGCGCTGGCGATCGGTTACCCAACACTGCCGAACGCAGCGCCTCTTCACCTCGTTGTGAGAGAGCGAAAGCTCCGAGGTGGAGAGAGCAAAGCTGTGGTGAGTTGCGTGGCCGACGCCAGCGCGTGGCTTAGCGATGAGTGGCTCGGAACTCGCGATCGAGAAACGAAGAGGAGCAGACGTCGCAAATTGGCGCGTCAGCAGCGAAGAAAACGTAAGTGTGAAAGAGAATAGGAAAGTGCAGCAGGGCCCGCGTAGTATAACTAGAATAACAAAAAACATAACCCTTTAATAAACGTGAGAATCAGCTATTGAAAACACGAGACTTTTCGTCGTAGTAAATGTTATAACTAACCCGTAGTATTTGGACGAGGCAAAATTCCCGTCAGCCGTGGCACAATCCCGGCAAGATCCCAACTAACCCGTAGTATTTGGACGAGGCAAAATTCCCGTCAGCCGTGGCACAATCCCGGCAACATCCTCACTAAACCGTAATATTTGGACGAGGCACGATTCCCGTCAGCCGTGGCACAATCCCGGCAAAAATCCCCGTTACCCGTAGTTGCGTTCATTGTAGTTTGGTTGGCCAGCAGAGCACCAAGGATTATACCCTGTACCGCTCACTGGCCTCATAGAGCTGTCCCACGTGCCGACGTACTCGGCCGACGTGAGGTCGTAGTTATTGTATACTTCACAGATTATCTACTCGCCGACGAACATTTCCCGCTCTTCTTCCCCTTTGAGTCTGTACCCCGGCTGGAAACTCCCTTACAAGTGGCGCCCGAGCAGGGACGCTGGAGGCTCGAAGGGGTGTGGCATAAAAGTGGCATAAAGCCCCACAATTATGCCCAAATAAATGTTCGTAGGCATAGGGTAGATAATAATCGTAGTCATTGTCGTAGTCGCATATGCCCTGCAATACCCTGCTTTTTTCTCTTTGCACATGCTAGGAAAAGAAAAACTTGCATGCGAAAAGCAGAATGCAAAAGGGCCCGAAAACCAACGGGACACACACACACGTATACATACGCCAAGCGCAGTAGTAAAGCAGGCTGCGCAGTCAGTAACGGCAGCAGAGACGCCGTCGCGAGCTGAGCACGCGCCGTCGCGAGCCTTAACGTTTATATGTACGCTCTGCCGCGAGAGCGAGAACCGCAGTCGACGTCGCGAGTGACAGCGCTGTCGCTCTGCCATAAAAACCGGCGAACGCAAGGCGCCAAGGAAAACGGTAAAAAGCGTCTGCGCAATGCGGCCACGGGTCAGTGATGCGCAATAGTGATGAGAAACAGTAGTGAACAGTGAAGAAGGAAAAAAAAAAGGCTAGAACTGGCGTGTGTTAACTGAAACTGAAAGATAAGTGAACGGCGGAAAGTGATTTTTGTTACGGTGCAGATTTTTCTGTAAGAGAGGAAAAAAAATATATATAAAAAAAAAAAAAAAAAAAAGGAAAAAAAAAGGGAAAGGGAAAATTTCCTTTTTTTTGTTAATAAACATAAACATAAAATATATACTTATATTTTTTTTGGTTTGTAAAATTTTTGTTTTTTGGAACGAAAAAATAAAAGGTAGGAAAACAGCAAGTTTTGAGAGCTCGAAGGGAAAAAAGATGTGCATTTAATAACAAGAGCAAAAACAAAGTGAACAGTGGTAAAATAAAAAAAAGGAAGAAAAACAGAAAAAAAAAAAACCGAACAAAGAGTGAAAAGATTTTTTTTTTTGTGTGGTCGAGATATCAACGAAAAAAAAAAGGAAAAGGATAAGTGCCTGTGGCCATGGGAGAAACAGGTGAGTCTCAGAGTCCTGGGGTGGGCGTGCGCTGGGTTCACCAGCGACGTAAGGAGGAGTTGGTGGCCATAGCTATGGAGTTCGGTCTGGGGAGTGAAGGCCTCGTAGAGGATCTTCGGAAACGACTCTGTGCGTTTATCCAAGCGGGCAACCATACTCCCGAGACGTGGGCTCGATTAGCCGCTCTCGAGGCACAACGCCCGAAAATATTGGAACCACCGTCCGAAGGTGGAGAGCCGGGCTTAGGGGCACGGGCTCGACGGCTATCCGAGTCAGATCCCGGAAGCGCACGGATCAGGGAGGCATCCCAGCCTAGGGCCGACGGAGTGGACGTGCCCGGAGCTATGGCCGTGCTCGCGCTTAAGTCAGATCGGAAGATCGAGGCTGGAGGAACAGGCGTCGAGGTGTTCTTGGGTTCCGGGGATCCCCGTGACCAACCCACAGTCGGTTCGTCAACGGAGGCCAAGCCGCCTCGGGTTGTGGCGGAACAGGTGCGCAAGTGGGGGATGAAATATGACGGGCAGGCGGATCCCTTAGAGTTCGTGGAACTTTTAGAGGAACGAGCTATAACTTATGGCATCGCTCTCGACCGCATGCCTCGGGCAGTCAGCGAAATATTTGTGGGTAGGGCGGCTCGTTGGTTCCTAACCAGTGGGCTGAGGGATGTGACGTGGGCGGATTTCAAAAGCGGGTTTCTGGAATTCTTTTTGCCGCCCCAGTATTTCGAGCGCCTCGAGGATCAGATCAGATCCCGCCGACAGCGCGAGGGCGAGGGGTTCAAGGATTACCTCATCGAAATCCGGGCATTGATGCACCACGCGGGGTACAGTGCTACTCGTGTACTGCATCGAGTATACGAGAATGCCGCCCCAGAGTACAAACTGTATGTACGCCGTCAAGACTTCTCGACCCTAAGCCAACTGACCCAGATGGCCGCGGAGTATGAGAGCGTAAAAGGACAGAAGGCGGCGGGCGCCAGGAGATGGCCGAGTCCTAACCCTGCACCTGGCGGAAGGCCTCGCAATCCGTTCAGCTCCTCACCGGAAGTGGCCTCGGCACCGGTTAACGGTGTTCTCGCCTTACCGGCCCCAAATGATGCGACAAATCAGATGATAACCCAGAACGGTGGGCCCAGATTCAATCCTCGTCAGGCTTGTCACCGTTGCGCGCAGGAAGGGCATTTCGCGAGGGAGTGTCCGAATGCGCGGGTGGAGTTTTGTAGGCAATGCGGGCAACGTGGGCGGAGCACTCAGAGCTGCTGCGGCATCTCCAGCTCGGGAAACGACCCGTGGCGTCCCCTAGGTCAGGGTCAGGGCGACGCCAGTGCTCCCGCGACCCGGCAATAAGGTGTCCCCTTGTCGTGGAAGGCGGCCGAATCGTCGCGACCGTGGTGATCGGTGGGAAGGCCATGCTTGCCACGATCGACACGGGAGCGACTCGCAGCTTCATGAGTGAGGACTGTGTGCGCCGATGGGCGATACAGGGGGAAGCCCAGGATGTGCCAGCGCGGATTCGGTTGGCCGACGGCTCCGCGTTAGAGGTAGCGAGGTCGTTGAGGGTTGACGTGGGCATGACTGGAAAAGTGGTGAAGATTCCCATGGTGATCATGCCGTCCTTGCTGGACCACATTCTCCTCGGCATGGACTTCCTGTGTGCGATGGGCACGACCGTGCGGTGCGGGAGTGCAGAATTAACTTTAGAAACAATAGATGACCCCATTGCTAAGCCGGAGGAACCCGCCGTTGGACTCGAAGGGTCACCAAGGGGAATCCCGCCGGTGGGAGGGGAAGGGCCTACGCGGCGTGGTAGGAGAAGACGTGCGAGAAAGACGCCGTGGTCCTACCTTCAGCCGGCATCCGCACCTGCGGGGACGAACGAGACGTCAAGGACGCAGACAGTCCAGCCCAGTTCTAGCATCGATGCTACGATGGCTGACAACGAGGCTGTTGCCGCAGTAGACTTGCAGGCGAATGGTAGAGAGACGACAGAAAGGGACATGGGGTCGCGGGTAAAAGGCGCCCCCAGATTCATAAGGTCAGGGTCCCCAGCGGAGCCAACGGTGGTGGAAGCTAGGGAGGACGGAGAGGATGAACCCCCAGAAGTGGAGGCGGAGTGGCCGGAGGATCTGGAACCGGAACTGAAAGAGTTCCTGAAGGCGGAACTGGCTCTTTTCGAGGGGCTACAGGGAGTGTCCCACATCGCCGAGCATAGGATCCGATTGAGGGATGACAAGCCTCTGAAGCAGAGGTACTACCCTAAAAACCCAGCAATGCAGAGGGTTATCGACGAGCAGGTGAACGAGCTGATCCAAGCAGGTGCGATTGAGCCGTCGCGTAGTCCGCACAGCGCTCCGATAGTTCTAGTCAAGAAGAAGACTGGTGATTGGCGCATGTGCATAGACTACCGGCAGCTCAACGCGCATTCCATTCCGGATGCCTATCCTGTCCCTCGGATTAACCACATTCTCGAGAGGTTACGCCACGCTCGCTTCATATCCACTTTGGACTTGAAGCAGGGATACTGGCAGATCCCGATGGCCGCCGATAGTAGGGAGTGTACGGCGTTTACAGTACCGGGTCGCGGTTTGTATCAATGGCGGGTGATGCCTTTTGGCTTGCACTCCGCCTGCGCCACGTTTCAGCGGGCGTTGGACACGGTGATCGGGCCGGAGATGGAGCCCCACGCGTTCGCCTACCTAGACGACATCGTCGTTATAGGAGCCACCAAGGAGCAGCATGTAGCCAACCTGAAAGAGGTGTTCCGCCGATTGAGAGCGGCCAACCTCAAGCTGAACCAGAAGAAGTGCAGCTTCTTTCGAAAACGTTTGGTGTATCTCGGCCACGTGATCAGCAGCGAAGGGATTTGCACAGATCCGGAGAAAGTGGAGGCGATCCGGAACCTCAAAGCGCCCTCTAGCTGCAAAGAGTTGCGTCAGTGCCTCGGGATGGCTTCCTGGTACCGACGGTTCGTACCCAACTTTGCTACCCTGGTTCAACCGATGACGGAGTTGCTGAAGAAAGGCCGGAAGTGGTCGTGGGGCGAGGAGCAAGAAGAAGCATTGTGTCAATTAAAGGCGAAGTTGACCACTGCTCCTGTTCTGGCGTGTCCCGATTTCTCGGCCAAGTTCGTCTTGCAAACCGACGCTAGCGATTACGGCCTCGGGGCTGTGTTGACCCAGACCGTCGACGGGCAGGAGCGGGTGATCGCATACGCTAGTCGGAAGTTGCTCAACGCCGAGATGAACTACTCCGCCTCCGAAAAGGAATGTTTAGCAATCGTCTGGTCCATCAGAAAGCTGCAGTGCTACCTCGAGGGGTATCGCTTCGACGTGGTGACGGATCACCTGGCCCTCAAGTGGTTGAATTCAATAGAGAGTCCCACAGGGCGAATCGCGCGTTGGGCGTTGGAGCTGCAGCAATTCCAGTTCGACGTTCATTACCGGAAAGGCAAGCTCAACGTGGTGGCAGACGCGCTCTCAAGGCATCCATTGGGTGTTTGCCAGCAACCAGTAGAGGCGGAGCCCGATTGCAAGTGGATCGTGGATATGCGAGCAAGGATCGCGGAGGAGCCAGCCAAGTTCCCTGACTACGTCGAAGAAAATGGACAGCTTTATCGGAACTTGGGTTACCGGGCGGATGACGAGGATTTCATTCCCTGGAAGCTTTGCGTTCCCAGTAGCCAAAGAAAGCGAGTCCTCCAGGAGTGCCACGATGCTCCCACGGCCGGGCACCAAGGCGTGAGGAAGACGGTGTCGCGCCTGGCGCAGCGATATTACTGGCCAGGTATGTTCCGGGACGCCGCCCGATACGTGAAATGCTGTGAGGTCTGTCAGAAGTTCAAGTGCGAGCAGCGGAAACCGGCCGGTCAGATGCTGACGAGACAAGTCTCGGAGCCAATGGCGGTGTTGTGTGCCGATTTCGTAGGGCCCCTCCCCCGCTCAAAGCGCGGTAACACCATGTTGTTAGTGTTCCACGATGCGTTTTCGAAGTGGGTGGAACTGGTGCCCCTCAGAAGAGCGACCACAGCTCACCTACAAACGGCTTTCCGAGAACGAATCCTGAGTAGGTTTGGGGTGCCGAAGAAATTCGTCTGCGATAACGGGGTGCAGTTCACTAGTCGGAATTTCCAGGCGTTTATGGACTCCCTGGGTGTCGAGATCCAGCATACTGCCCCCTACTGTCCCCAAGAGAACCCGACGGAGAGGACAAATCGCACCGTGAAGACTATGATAGCGCAGTTTATCGAGGGTCATCAGAGTTCGTGGGACGAACTGCTGCCCGAGATATCGCTTGCAGTCAACTCTAGTGTGGCAGATTCTACGGGGTTCAGCCCGGCATTCCTGATGCAGGGCCGAGAGCCACGTCTTCCCGCCGCTTTGTACGACGAGGTTACTCCCGGGTCGGCGACTAGCGCTCTAGATCCAAAGGAGAAGGAAGGTAGGCTAAAAGAAATTTTTTATATCGTTCGCAGCAACCTTCAGAAGGCGTCAAAGGACCAGGGCCGGCACTATAATCTGCGGAGACGGGAGTGGCGGCCATCATTGGGCTCAATGGTGTTGCTACGCCAACACCAGCTCTCCAACGCCGCCGAGGGCTTCGCCGCGAAGCTAGCGCCCAAGTTCGACGGCCCCTACCGTGTCGTCAAGTTTATCTCCCCCAACATCGTGCGTCTCGCCCGAGAGGGGGAGCGCAGGAGAAGGGTGGCCAACGTCATGCAGCTGAAGCCGTTCTTCCAGGACGGCTACGAAGAGGCGGAAGAGTCACCACTGGAGGACCCCGGGGAGGCGATACCCGGGGGGGAGTAAGAACATTGCCAACCAGAATAACCCCCTATTTTTGTAGTCGATATTTAGAATAAGCTAACATGTCGTAGTTTGTGAGCTGCACTGGTAGATTTGGTACTAATAAGCGAAGTCGATAGGGTAAAATTAAATAAGCTAAGTTTACAGATGGACCAAGACGATATAATCGTGATTAGCGACGAGGAGGAGCCGCAACCGGAGGCCTACGTCGAAGACTGCGACAGCGACGAGACACAGCCTCGCCAGAGCCCGCATCGCGGTCAGCGGCAACGGGATCCCCGTCAGGGAAGGCCGAACTATGGCGGACGGAGGCAAGATGAGCGGCCGAGACGGTACAGGCACACCATATATCATGGGACTCACCGCTCTGTCGACCGTTACGACGGGTTGGTGGTGTGCATGGCGGTCGAGTATTCGACGATGTTCATCCAGGTGCCACAGGCCCGCAACTCTCCGAGCTACGTGGAGGAGCCGCCATCACCCCCGCGTTTCCAGGCGTTGCCGGAAATCGGAGTAGCACCGGAGTCGGAGGCCTCGCGGGTGGGACACCTGGTCCCCTCGCCTAAGGAGGTCGAGCGAGAGGAGCACCCGGTTCCCTCGCCGGCCATGGAAGTCGTGGCCGCCGATGAGTGGATCATCGAGGATGACGAGATGGCAGACGGGCAGCGAGAGGAGCACCCGGTTCCCTCGCCGGGCATGGAAGTCGTGGCCGACGATGAGTGGATCATCGAGCACGACGAGATGACAGACGGGCGGCGAGTGGAGTACCCGGTTCCCTCGCCGGCCAGGGTAGTTGTGGCCGCCGATGAGTGGATCATCGAGGATGACGAGATGGCTGACGGGCGGCGAGTGGAGCACCCGGTTCCCTCGCCGGCCAGGGCAGTTGTGGCCGTCGACGAGTGGCTCATCGAGGATGACGAGATGGCAGACGGGCAGCGAGAGGAGCACCCGGTTACCTCGCTGGCCGGGGAAGTGGTTTCCGCCGACGAGCGGCTAGTCGAGGACAAGGAGGAGGCGGACGTACAGCGCACGGCGCACCCGATTCCCTCGCCAGAACCGGAAGTCGCGGCCACGGACGGATGGATTATCGAAGACGAGGAGATGGCGGCCGGGCCGCGAGGGGAACAACCGGTTCCCTCGCTGGGCATGGAAGTCACGGCAACAGACGATGGGATAGGGAAAGACGCCGACAAACCGCGATCCCCAGCCCGGGTGGATCGTCTGGATCCCCCACCGGCCCCGGAGGACTCGGGCAAGGCCGAACCAACTGCCGAGGCGAGTGCGAAAAGCAAGGAAGGAGCCCGCCAATTTTGGAAGCAGTTCGGTCGGCGAGAGTTGGAGGTAGACCCCGATAGCACGTTCCCAAGAATCAGTATCCGGTATAAGCCAGGGGTGGTAAACAACGCGCGGCTCAAGCGCAGCAAGCGCGAAGTGACCTCAGTCCTACCGTCGCAACCCCAAGAGCGGCCGAGCAGTCCCGGTAGGTCGAGACCCAAGTGGGGCCGTAAGAAGAAGGCGCGGAACACATCCCCGAAGGCCACCATGAGCCCGGCGCTGGCGTGTCGAATCACAGTCGACGAGGAGGATTTGCCAGTGACTGGGATAATGCCGCCGGAGGCCGGGCAGCTAGGTGCGGGTGATCACTTGCCATCTCTGGTACTCCCAGTGACACATGCGGGAACCGCTGTGGTTTCCCCCACTGAGAGCGAGCTCCTCAGGGACATGGAGGATATGTTGGACGGCTGGGAGCCGGACCTCGACGAGGTGCTAGGGGAGTTGACAGACACGGAAGCCACGTTGCTGCCACTAATCCCCCGCGACTGGCGCGTTTTCCCGGGTGGCACATTCCTCACCGAGCCCGTGGTCAGGATGCTGCGGGAAGAAGTAGTCAGGCGCCAGAGGCCATATCGCCGAACGCGTTTCCGTCTGGTGGAGGGCGACATGGAATTCAACGTCACCATAACTGCGGATGGCGCAGTGACGGTGACTCTGCTGAGGAAAGGGGGGGGTGTGAGGCGGCGCTAGAGACGCTCCGCCCACATTATATTATTAGAATTAAGTTTTGTTATTGTTATAATTTTTGGTTATTTTGTTAGTATCTAATTCCGCAATGGAGCGGCATAATTATGTTAAGGTAGTATTAAGTTTGACTTTGAATTAAAACAGGCGCACGGAGCGCATTTAAGTTAAAGTTTAGTTTGGTCAGTATTTAAATTTAAATTCAAAGCGCAACGGCCGCCATCGCAAGGTTGCATGCGCTGGCGATCGGTTACCCAACACTGCCGAACGCAGCGCCTCTTCACCTCGTTGTGAGAGAGCGAAAGCTCCGAGGTGGAGAGAGCAAAGCTGTGGTGAGTTGCGTGGCCGACGCCAGCGCGTGGCTTAGCGATGAGTGGCTCGAGACTTGCGATCGAGAAACGAAGAGGAGCAGACGTCGCGAATTGGCGCGTCAGCAGCGAAGACAACGTAAGTGTGAAAGAGAATAGGAAAGTGCAGCAGGGCCCGCGTAGTATAACTAGAATAACAAAAAACATAACCCTTTAATAAACGTGAGAATCAGCTATTGAAAACACGAGACTTTTCGTCGTAGTAAATGTTATAACTAACCCGTAGTATTTGGACGAGGCAAAATTCCCGTCAGCCGTGGCACAATCCCGGCAAGATCCCAACTAACCCGTAGTATTTGGACGAGGCAAAATTCCCGTCAGCCGTGGCACAATCCCGGCAACATCCTCACTAAACCGTAATATTTGGACGAGGCACGATTCCCGTCAGCCGTGGCACAATCCCGGCAAAAATCCCCGTTACCCGTAGTTGCGTTCATTGTAGTTTGGTTGGCCAGCAGAGCACCAAGGATTATACCCTGTACCGCTCACTGGCCTCATAGAGCTGTCCCCCGTGCCGACGTACTCGGCCGACGTGAGGTCGTAGTTATTGTATACTTCACAGATTATCTACTCGCCGACGAACATTTCCCGCTCTTCTCCCCCTTTGCGTCCAACGAAACTTACAAATTTCTTGTAAGTTCCAGACCCTGACAGACTGAGTCTGTACCCCGGCTGGAAACTCCCTTACAAGATCACCACACAGGCACCCAGCTTGGGACCTGACACACTGGGCCACTACAAAGTTTAGATGTTATAAGTGCATGCTATTTATTCATTTTTTGTTTTTTTATACGTTTAAGCTTCTGTCAATCAAGGCAATTTTATTTTTGTACCTAAAGTTAATCCATGTTATTTATTTCTATAAATTTAAATCAATCAAAAAGCAAGAAAAAAGATCGTAGTAATAGTAACAATTAGTTTTTGGAAAATAGATTCATGTTTTAATTGTACGTTAACTTTATCGAGGTTTCACTGTAATTTACATTGCTTTTGCATGTGTTCCACCAAGTGTGGGAGCAGCTGATCAAAACAAAGGAGAAAAAAGTTCAGAATCAGGTGGAGATCATAAAATTCACAGTAACGTTTGCAAGTGATAAAGAGACACACAACCAAATTAGATGTTGTTGTAATAGATAACAAAACGCCAGTGACAAAAACACGAGCTTGACCACTGCTTACTTTACACCTTCTTTTATGATTTCATCTGATTTGCACTTTTTCTTTTCACTTATTTGCGTGGAAACGAATAATAATGTTTTATATTGTTTTTTTTTTTTTTTTTTTTAAACTCACCCATGTCCAGAAGCGATGTTGAAGGCCTTCCCATGCTGTCTGTTGTTGTTTTAAATAATGCTTTGGGGTTAAGACTTAAAAACATATATAATTGATTTCCGATTTCGCTAATAATTTTTTTCAATTAATTTAATTATTATTTAGATATAAGACTGCGATCTAGATTATCACTTTATGAAAAGTTGATTTTGCTGAATTTGCACTGTCACTACAACTTTTATTTGCTTTTGATCTTTATGATATGTAACGGGTTATGCACTTTTCTTTTTTTTTCTTTTATATATTCTTCTTATATATTTTTCATATTCTTCTATTTATTTTTCAATTATTATTTCCCTTGCTTCTTGAGGGTTTAAACTAAGGTAAAACTGGAGGCTTAATCTGCATTTTTTGTACTATTTAGATATTTTTTTGACCACTTTAACGCCACTGAAATCTTTGCACTGTTTTTACGCCCTCTGCTGTTGCTAAATTAAAGTTGCTGCTCTTATTAAAGCTGCTGCGCTTTTTGCGGTTGCTGCGCTTGTATCAGCGTCTCTGCATGCACATTTGGGGAATTTGAGGTGCTCTTCCAATTCGGAAAGCTGCACTGCTGCTGCCTTCTATGGAGCTCAAGGAATACTCCAAGCCAGCCGGTTGGGAACGATATGTCTCATGTGAGAAGTACTTCAACCTTACAGGAATTACTAATAATGTTTTGCAGCAACTACATAAAAATTTCATAATTAGTTTGGTAAGCCTTCAATGCCTGTTTAAGAACTTACATGTGCCAATTGGTGTCTGAATAAGAATTCAGGAAAAATATGTCGCCAAATGAGAAAAATAATTATTATACCCGTTACTTATTAAAAATAAGTAAAAGGGGATATTGTATTCGTTGCAATGTATGTAACAGGGAGAAGGAAGCATCTCCGACCCTATAAAGTATATATATTCTTGATCAGCATCAACAGCCGAGTCGATATAGCCATGTCCGTCTGTCCGTCCGTCTGTCCGTCTGTCCGTCTGTGTGAGTTCATAGATCTCAGAGACTATAAGAGCTAGAGCAACCAAATTTGGCACACAGATTTCTATAAACCCCACGCAGGTCAAGTTTGTTTCAAAATTTTGCCACGCCCCTTTCCGCCTCCGTAAATCGCGAAAATCCACCAAACGCACAGTTTTCAAGATTTAAGGTTTTTTTAAACGGTGAACGTTAGCTACTGTTATTACCTATCATCCTATTAAATCCCAAAAAGATCGGACAAACAGAAAGGTGGTACTGGCTGATTGAAGCTTTTAAGCAATTAAAATGCCTAAAAGCATGCAATAAAAAAATTTTAATTTGTTTATGTAAGTAGCGGGTATCCTATAGTCGGGAGCTCGACTATAGCCTTTCCCACTTGTTTTTCTTTAGTTTCCACAAATCCACAAGTCATTTGCTATAAATTAGAATGAAATTTAAATTCCGATGTCTAATTTAAGCATGGATTAAGTATTACTTACTCTTGGTAAGGTTAACCACGTGAAAATGGAATTTTGTAAGCGCAGCTCAATGGAGAGACCTTTACAGCTCGAGTCGAAAGAGAATTGTCGAGGCCAAGGCTGGGCTTAAATAGGCCAATTAGGCGGAAATAGGTTTCTCTCAGAGAGTGACAGCTCATAAGCAGTGAGAGCGATTGCAGTGTTCAACAATGCGCTTATTATAAAATCCCAAATTCCTAATCGATAGTTACTAATTAATATACTAACTTAGTATATCACCTTTTTATACCCGTTACTTATTAAAAATAAGTAAAAGGGGATATTGTATTCGTTGCAATGTATGTAACAGGGAGAAGGAAGCATCTCCGACCCTATAAAGTATATATATTCTTGATCAGCATCAACAGCCGAGTCGATATAGCCATGTCCGTCCGTCCGTCTGTCCGTCCGTCCGTCAGTCCGTCTGTGTGAGCGCCTAGATCTCAGAGACTATAAGAGCTAGAGCAACCAAATTTTGCACACAGATTTCTCTAAACCCCACGCAGGTCAAGTTTGTTTCAAAATTTTGCCACGCCCCTTTCCGCCTCCGTAAATCGCGAAAATCCACCACACGCACATTTTTCAAAATATTAGGTTTTTTTAAACGGTGAACGTTAGCTATACTTATTACCTATCATCCTACTAAATCCCAACAAGATCGGACAAAGATAAAGGTGGTACTGGCTGATTAAAGCTTTAAGCAATAAAAGTGCCTAAAAGCATGCAATAAAAACAAAAGTTTAATTTATTTAGGTAAGTAACGGGTATCCTATAGTCGGGAGCTCGACTTAGCCTTTCCCACTAGTTTAATCTAAATTTTTATACTGTTTTCACACATGCATTATTTATTTATCTATTTTTTTATTTATATATTATTATTATTATTTGCTATGCAAAAATTTAATTTTAATTTCTATTTAAAATACCTTTACACTACACTTACTGTATAATTTGCAGTAGTTTACGTAGCAAATTATACAGAAATGTGAACTTTGTGAATTTTGTTTATAATAATTTGACTAAGGCCGAATGTCCTTCGCATGAAACGTACTCACAAGATGCCCTTGTAAATCTTCTAAAATATAATAGGAATTACCTAATTTCTCTCGCACACGCGCTTTGATGAAGGCTGGACCCAACTTAGCATTGATACCTTTTACAAAATTGCTTTGTACAAAGCTTCGCCTAAAGACTTCCTGATTTACTTTAAAGTCCACATTTCGCGTTCTCAGATTATAATTATTTGCTTGTTTCTGATACGCTTCGTTCATGTTCTTGCGTAATGTTTTCCGTAGCAAATCAAGTTGGTCGTCTCTATTAAGCTCACTCACAGGCTCAGTTAACATTTTCAAGGTCTTGAGCAATTTATAATGCGATCCATGAGTAATCATGTTAAATCTCGATGATCAGACTTTAGATAAGCTCGTATTGCAGAAACGATGGATCTATTCACACGTTCCGACGCATTGGACTGAGGCGAGTATAAAGCCGTATACATATGCCGAATACCAAAAGACGTAAGAAAAGCGTTGAACTCATTAGCTTTAAGCTGCGAGCCATTGTCACTAATAAGCAGTTCGGGGACTCCATAGACAAAAAAAATTTGGTCCTGTAAAAATTGCAGCACTGCTTTAGCAGTAAACTTTTTTAGCAAACAAAGCCAGTGAAACTTTGAAAAGTGATCTAAAACAATTAATATGCCAATATAGCCTTGCTTACTGCGTGGATATGGACCGAGAATATCCACATAAATTCGCTGAAATGGACGATGCGACTCTGCTTGTTGACCCATGGGAGGCTTAAGTGTAAAATTAGGGGCTTTTGTGGATTTGCAAACTTCACAACTCCTAATGCACGCTCGTACTTGCGTAACCATTCCTGGCCAGTAAAACTTCCTACGAATAATTTCCAGGGTTTTTGACATACCGCCATGTGCAGATATCACTACGTCGTGAGCACGTTTTATGACCGATTCCGTTAAGCCTTCGGGAACCCAGAGTTTCCAACCCGTCATCTTGGCTTCTTCCGACCCATCATCATGTTCTTTCCGAATGTACACGAAATCTTCAACAATTTTCACATCAGGATATGCATGTTCGTTTGCCGATATCTTCTCTTTGAGTGTCTGATACTCTGCATCCTTAAAACAAGGGGAACTTAGATCAATTTCAGCACCGTACGACTCTATTTCTGCGATTTCTTCTGCATACATGCGAGAAAGAGCTTCTGGAACTACGTTATCTTGCCCTCTTCGATGGCTTATAGTAAATTTATATCCCTGAAGTTGCATAGCCCATCTGGCTAATCTTCCTTTAAGATTTGCTTGTTTTATGAGCCACGCTAGGCTCGAATGATCAGAAATGACTTCAAAATCTTGCATTTCTAGATAGCAGCGAAATCGTTCAATCCCTAAAACAATTGCTAACTGCTTCCACGCCATGATCACTTGCGTCGCAGTGAAGGAAGAATTTTTTGTTAAAATCAGGATTTTGTAAACAGGTGCTGAAGTTAACAACTCTTTAAGCTGCTGAAAGGCTTCTTTTGCACTGTCTGTCCATACAAACTTAGATTTGGATGATAACATATCTGTTATAGGTGTAGTGATTTCCGAAAAATTTGCAATAAATCTTCTATACCACCCTGCCAAGCCTAAAAATCCACGTGTCTGCTTAAGCGACTTTGGAACAGGCCAGTTAAGAATTGACTCAATCTTGCGAGGATCGGTAGAAATACCGCCTCGTCCAATAACGAATCCAAGGTACTTGACTTCCGAGACACAGAATTGACTTTTTTCCAGATTAAGCGTTAAATTTTCTTTTCTAAATTGTTCCGCCAAACGCATTAATATCATCAAATGAGAGTCAAAGTCTGCCGAAACTACACACAGGTCGTCAAGGTATCCAAAACAACAATAATTCAGCTCAGGCGGAATAACTTCATCCATGAGCCTACACATAGTTTGTGGTGCATTCCCAAACCGAATGGCATCACTTTAAATTGATACAAAGGACGTCCGGGTATTGTGAATGCTGTCAAAGCTTTAGATGCTTCCGACAAAGATACTTGCCAATATGCATCCTTCAAATCGATCTTACTGATTATCTTAGTCTCGCGAAAATACCCTCGATGCTCGGGAGAGGGTAAGCATCTTTTTTGGTGCAAGTGTTAAGCTTTCGTGCATCTAAGCATAACCGAACCTTGCCAAGTTTCACAACAAGCCTCATCGGAGAGCTCCATGCACTATTGGACTTTTCTGTAACTCCTAAATCAATCATTCTATCAATTTCACCATACATCAATTTTTCCACAGCAGGGGATACTGGGTAAAATCTTTGTTTTATTGGTTTAGCATCGCCGACATCAATGTGATGCTCCATCAAAGAGGTAATTCCTAAGCCTTGCTTTTCAAATGACGGAAATAACGAAATAACTGCATTCAACTGACAACGTTGTTCTGAGGTTAATACGCACGCAACAGTATCAACTATATCGTCGCCTTCACGTACCTCTTCAGCATCTAAACAGGAAATAAGACCGGGTGCTAACTGAAACTCCTTCCAAAAATCCACACCTAGAATTAGACGCTTATCTATAGAAGGTATAACAAAAAGTTTAATCGGTCTGCTGAGATTCTTGTATTTAATTTCAACTGCAAGATAACCGATTACTGAGTGCGAACGACCATCTGCAGTTTTTACGTGTGAGGTGAAATCTTGTCCAGTCTTCTGTTGCCAACGTCGATCCCACGCAACTTATGTTAGCGCCAGTATCCAATAATCCCTGCTCATTGAAGCTTAGAAAAGACACGTATGCATAAAAACGACCATCAGTCTGCCGATTAACTATTGCTGATACCAGCAATCGTTTCGTATATCTGATTGCTTTCCAAAAGTTACGTATACGTTTGGTGGAACGCTTAGGCAATTTGCGTGATTGACCATTGTTTGTACCAAATATTCGATCTTTGGCTAACAGATAATCTCTAAGTCGTTCATGATAAGGCCTTATGGGATACAAATGAGGAGAACCCACGGTATCTTGTTTTATTTGTTTAATAGTCACGTCTGGTAGAGTTGTGGCTGGCAGAGAAATTTCTGAGCTAGCCGGTAAATGGTGAGATAATTTTACTGTTGTGATTTTGGGGCCATTCGACCATTGCTGTTGAATGGGCCCTTCTTCAAGTTTTTCGATTTCCGAGCAAGACAAACTGTACATTGCGGCTTATAAATGTTTTTGGCTCCGCAGCCATAGCAAAATATTTTCCTTTCTTGTAAACACATGTCCCAGCCGTGTCCTTCGGTGTCACAGTTCCAGCAACGATAAACTTTGATTGGTGCTTGAATCGCATCGATAGCTACTTGATTCTGATCTACTTCTGAACTGGAAACAGAGTCCTCCAAGGCAGCTATTGCGTTTAGCGAATGGCGGATTAACCTGATTTTTATTTATTCGCTTTGCTGCAACATCTCCTAACAAATTTTTACGCATTTGTACCAATTTTTGTAGATGAGCTATTGAATGTATTGGAACATACAACAGTTCATGACGAATATCTGGTAACAGGTTCCGACTAAGCATCTCTATAAGTTGCTCTTCTGGAATGGAAGCAGACATTCGAGATGATAGATTCATAATCTCATCATAAAAAGTCTCAAATGTTTCACCAGACTTTTGTTTACTCCCACGAATATCTTCCAAAATTTCTGAATCCTTTCGATAATCTTTGTATTGATATTTTAAAGCTGCGCAAAATTCTTGACACACAATGCGAGGATATTCCTTTCGGTACCTCCAATACCATTCTCTTGCCTTTCCTACCAGCAAAATGTGTAGGTTCTTGCACACCGCTTCAAAATCATTTTCTAAGCAATCTTCAGTTAGTGTTCGAATTCTATAAATAAATTCTTCTACTGTGTCTCCTTTCATAGACCCATCGAATTTAACATTCCAGCGATGGATTATCTGTGTAATCTTTTTTGAATTAATCTGAGATTTGCCACGTGCATTATCCGCAGAGCCCATACTGTTGCGAATAATATTTGCGCGATCGCTAAAATCTACAGATTGATTATGCAAACTCAAATTAGCAATTTGTCGAGAAACGATCTGTTCAATTTGAGTAAAGATTCGATTGTAGTCGACAGCTTCTTGTTCATTTCGATTATTAGATCCCACACTAAGCCTTTGCTCATTCTGTGAAATATTTCTATGTCTAGCAGGTCTTCCAATCTTGCGATTGCGATTATTCTGGGGTTGATTATCTACCTGATCTAAGTCTGCCATGTCAGCTTCAGGATGTCGTTGCGAATTAGAAGTTTGTTTAGCTTGTTGTCGAGTGTTATGTTTCTTAGGCACACTTCCTGTTTGCACAAAAGGATCTGGCGTCTCTGGTGGTATAATGACTTGTTTTAAATCACGAGGATGCACTAACTTCTTGCACTCCTGACACTCTTTAAATTGCTCCACCCAATCACTAATGCATTTTTCGTGAAAACGATGTTCACATGGAGTGGAGAAAACTCGATTAATAGAATTTGCTTCACCTAAAGGTGCTTGACAAATCTTACAAGTTGTTTCAGATAGAGCTGCATTAGCCAGCTGTACTGCTATATTTTCGACCCTGTGATGAACAGCCATTGCTATCAAAATATAATGTTAATAATTTGATCTAAAAATTTACTCACTCTATCATAAATTATTCCTTAAAGATTGAATCGGGGGTAAAGTTAAGCATTTGATTACCCTATTGGTTAAATGTTGTTGCAATAATAGAATTTTTAATAAGTTTATTATACAGATGAGTAAAAGTAACTTTATCTGTCATGATATAGGTCTTAATAAGTGGTCATTGTTTAAGCCTAACCAAAATCGTGAAATTCCAAGCTTTATCAGACCTATACATTCGTCATAAAAGATACTATATACCAGTTTGCATAAAAAGAGACAAAGTTGTTCAGTTAGCTATCTAAATCCAAATATGTTTTTGTTCACCTTGGTCATTAATTTAAGCTTGCCAAATTATTGAAAATCCAAAGATTCACGCTAACATATCCTTTGACTTAAATACACCTTAAACGAAGGAGAAGAAACAAGCTAAGCAATCAATAAGCTAAAATGCGCAAGCGGTCGATATCCGGGCCTCACCCAGAGTCGAAATTCCAGCAAGCTACTACCTCAGCTGTATGATTACTCTATTTAGGAAAGTTGTTTAAAAGTTTATTGAGAAAAAGAAATTTAGAATAAGGACCTATGATCTTACAAATGTTATTAACATTTGACATATTAATATCAATTATATTATCAGAAAGGCCTCACGTTCGGGCGCCAAATTATGTAATGTCCAGCTGCTACTTGCCCACTGACCTTTGTCCCATGAGCTCGGTACATCTAGTTTAGATCATCTGGATTTCCTAGAAGCGGCCAGCAAAATCAGCCTGTGGGTGGGTTCGATGAAGTCTTTACTAATGTCACTCATGGGTACATACATAAATAGAAGTAGGAAAACCAAGCCATATAATATAGGAAAGAGTCGATACAAAAGAGCGGAGAGTATTGCAAACACCAAAAAAAAATCCAACGGAATCTAAACAAATGCTGATGCTGCTCAGGTGTTCCAGCAGCTTATCGCGTCACAACCCTCCCTACCTACGAGTCTTCTCGCGCGAGATAAATATAGAAAGCTCCCTAAATTCATTTACCCCTTCATCTCTTTAAGGAAAGAAAATTTAATTTACTCCATAATTAATTTTAATTATATTCTTCAAATTAATTTTAGAATCATTGCAGTATTCAGTTGACAATTTTAATTTATCTAATACTAGGGGGCTACGCCCCCTGCTCGCTTCGCTCGCCAACCCCCAGCTCGCTTCGCTCGCCACATTGTCTTTAGCTGTCCAGTTTAACAAATTTACATAATATTAGCCCCTGCTCGCTTCGCTCGCCAAACCGCAGCTCGCAACATTGTATTTAGTTGCCCGTTTTAACAAATTTATATAATATAGCATTTTTTCTAAAAAAAAACCGGAAATATTTAGCTTCCGCTGTCCGCTGCGTTAATTTTTTTTCCTTGCAATTGAACTTTGCCTAAAAAGTCGGATTTGGTGATTTGGCGGGAAAAAGCTAAATTTGGCGGGATAAAGCTAAATTTGGCGGGAAAAAGCTAAATTAAGCGAATTAGTCCAAATTTGGCAAGAAAAGTTAATCTGAGAGTTTTGTTAGGATATCTCCGATTGCATCCGATTGTTCCTATGGCAGCTATATGATATAGTCATCCGACTTTGACCAAATTTGGTCAGAATGTAAGAGACAGCCCCAATCATACAATCTGTGAGTTTGGTTGAGATATCTTAAGAAACAAAAAAGTTTTTCATACTAAAGGTGTTTTTCATCGGATTGTTCCTATGGCAGCTATAAGATATAGTCATTCCACTTTGACCAAATTTGGTCAGAATGTAAGAGACAGTACCAAACATATAATCTGTGAGTTTGGTTGAGATATCTTAAGAAACAAAAAAGTTTTTCATATTAAAGGTGTTTTTCATCGGATTGTTCCTATGGCAGCTATAAGATATAGTCATTCCACTTTGACCAAATTTGATCAGAATGTAAGAGACAGTACCAAACATATAATCTGTGAGTTTGGTTGAGATATCTTAAGAAACAAAAAAGTTTTTCATACTAAAGGTGTTTTTCATCAGATTGTTCCTATGGCAGCTATAAGATTTAGTAATTCCACTTTGACCAAATTTGGTCAGAATGTAAGAGACAGTACCAAACATATAATCTGTGAGGTTGGTTGAGATATCTTAAGAAACAAAATAGTTTTTCATACTAAGCAATTCCGTGACCTTTGACCTTGGTTTTGACCCTCTTACAGGTGGAATTTCGCAAAACGCCGTCTTATTGCACGATGAAATTATCTCATCTATGTTGTGTGCAAATTTCAGCTCTCTATCTTTTACCGTTTGGGCTGCACGTTGATTCTCAGTGAGTCAGTCAGTGAGTCAGTCAGTGAGTCAGGACAAAGAGTTTTATATATATAGATAACATTTTTTCTAAAAAAAAAAAACGGAAATATTTAGCTTCCGCTGTCCGCTGTCCGCTGCCTTAATTTTTTTCCTTGCAATTGAACTTTGGCTAATAAGTCGGATTTGGTGATTTGGCGGGAAAAAGCTAAATTTGGCGGGATAAAGCTAAATTTGGCGGGAAAAAGCTAAATTAAGCGAATTAGTCCAAATTTGGCAAGAAAAGTTAATCTGAGAGTTTTGTTAGGATATCTCCGATTGCATCCGATTGTTCCTATGGCAGCTATATGATATAGTCATCCGACTTTGACCAAATTTGGTCAGAATGTAAAAGACAGCCCCAATCATACAATCTGTGAGTTTGGTTGAGATATCTTAAGAAACAAAAAAGTTTTTCATACTAAAGGTGTTTTTCATCGGATTGTTCCTATGGCAGCTATAAGATATAGTCATTCCACTTTGACCAAATTTGGTCAGAATGTAAGAGACAGTACCAAACATATAATCTGTGAGTTTGGTTGAGATATCTTAAGAAACAAATAAGTTTTTCATACTAAAGTTGTTTTTCTTCGGATTGAAACACCTTTAGATAAGATATAGTCATTCCACTTTGACCAAATTTGGTCAGAATGTAAGAGACAGTACCAAACATGTAATCTGTGAGTTTGGTTTTGATATCTTAAGAAACAAAAAAGTTTTTCATACTAAAGGTGTTTTTCATCGGATTGTTCCTATGGCAGCTATAAGATATAGTCATTCCACTTTGACCAAATTTGGTCAGAATGTAAGAGACAGTACCAAACATATAATCTGTGAGTTTGGTTGAGATATCTTAAGAAACAAAAAAGTTTTTCTTACTAAGCAATTCCGTGACCTTTGACCTTGATTTTGACCCTCTTACAGGTGGAATTTCGCAAAACGCCGTCTTATTGCACGATGAAATTATCTCATCTATGTTGTGTAAAAATTTCAGCTCTCTATCTCTTACCGTTTGGGCTGCACGTTGATTCTCAGTCAGTCAGTCAGTCAGTCAGTGAGTCAGTCAGGACAAAGAGTTTTATATATATAGATTACACGACTTCATTTTATTTTCTATTATTCAAATATTCTCTTCATAATTTTGTTTTCTTTTTAAGTTTACTGTTTGTTTATATTGTGTAATTTAAACAGATATAGTTAGGGTATTCAGAAACTCTAGTATTTGTGTTATTTGGCAAAGTGCTATATGTTGTAATGACAACAAACACACAGAAAATAGTATATCACAGCAAACATGCCCTGGGGTATGTATACAAAATTCGTCGTATTGAGACAAAATTTCAAAAGGAGAAAGGTTGCCAGACTGTTTAAAGTATCGGAAAGTATCGGTAGGCATCGGGTTTTTTCGAGATTTTTGATCTAACGAAATGAGGTCACACTGAGCCGTTATTGCAAAAGTAAGTAATTTGTCCTGTCAAATTTTTAATTTAATTGATTAAATTGATTAAATTGAGTTATTTACAGTGGCAGAAGCAATAAAAAAGACTAGGCTCAGAGAAGGTGGCATCAAACGCTGGAGCGACATTGAAGTAAAGAATATGCTCGATTATGTTCGATCGCATACCAATTTTGAGGTAAGTCTGCACATAGAAACGTATGCACATGTATGTAATTATATGAGTAAATCACAGAAGCCAACGGCCAGGCTGTATTACTTGAAGCTGCTTGAGGAGACCAAAATAGAAACCAAGTGGAATTTGGCAACATGTAAAATGCGTCACCTAAAAACTTTATTTGTAAAGGCCAATGAATTTCTAAACTCCACAGGCGCTGGAGTTGAAGATGAAGATGGCGATCTGACAATACAGGGGAAGTCGTACTGCGTTTATTTATATACATACCAATACACACATTTGATTTATTTTAGAAAAGATAAAAAAGATATGTCCATACTACGACACGCTGTCCGAAATATTCAGCCCATCAAGGGAAGCTACCGTCAGGGAATTCGATACTATGGAAGAGCTGGAAGAGCAAATGCTTGACACAAATACAAATACGAACACGGATACGGATATCGCTCCCTTTCAAGAATTTGATGACACTACTTTGGAATCCGAGCCAAAGGTTAAGAAACGGCGAGCTAACAGTTCAATGGAGAAGCTCTATGATTTGGAAGAAGACAGGATGGCTCTACGTCGTGAACAGCTTAAGCACGAACAAGAAAAGGAAGAGCGCTACTTGGAATTAGAAGAAAGAAAATTAAGTTTGGAAAAGGAAAAGCAAGAGCGCTACATGGCACTTGAAGAAAAAAAACTCAGCTTCGAGGTGGAGAAAATTAAGCTGGAGAAAGAAAAAATTCAAAACGATTTTTTATTAAAAAAATTGCAATTGGAAAAAGAGGAAAGAATGCAGAAATTGGAAATGGAACTTAAATATAAAAATGCTTCCCTGTAACTATGAATAAAAGAAAATCAATTTAAAAAAACCAACATTTTTTAATTATTCATTATTGTATTGGCAATTGCTTGTCGCTTTGATTCGGGTGTTGACCTGCATTGGAGTTATCCTCATCCTCATCCTCATCAACATCCTCATCCTCACCTATACCTGATCCCAATTTTTCTTCAAGCAGCATGTTGTGAAGTGCGCAGCAAACAAGGACCCATTTGCAAAATGTTGCGTGGCTTTTGCGGTCTCGAATGTTTATTCTCATCTCCTTCAAGTTCGCAAATTTTTCTTTCAGCAGACCAAAACAATTTTCGACTCGCACGCGATATTTGCTATGAGTCTTATTAAAAATATTTTTCGTGCTCGATTCACCTGATGTTGCATTGCATCGGTAGGGTGTGATTAAAAATTTTGACAGGGGATAGGCTGAATCTCCGGCAATCCATTCTTCGCCTGATAAGTATTTATCATGCTCCCTAAACAAAGCGCTTTTTTAAATATTTTGGCATCATGGTAGCTACCGGGACTACCAACAACAACGTTTCGTATGCGTAAATTGTGGTCGCAGACAACTTACATCTTAATAGCGTATATACGCTTTCTCGAGTAATATACCTCAGGGTCCAGTTGAGGTGTTCTAGCAAGCTTTATCTCGCTACCATCAATGTATCCAATGCAGTATGGCAACTCGTCTATGGTTTCTAGAGCAAGTTTCTTGCGTTCAGCTGCATTTGGCCAATAAATAAGTTGAGATAACTTCCGGAGAATGGCACTAAAAAACCTGTCTGTTATAGAACCTATAGTTCCACCATCTCCTACTCCAAACAAAGTTGCAATCTTCCTTATGGCAGCAGCTTCTCCGGATGATCCTAAGCGAAACAAAACAATCGCAACCTGTTGTTCAACGGACTTTTGAGGCCGAAATAGCGATGATTTGAAACCGGAATCATTGCGGACGAATTCCACTATTGTTTGAAACTGCATCTTTGTGACTCGCAGCATTTGGAGAAACCGATCCTCATTGAAGTTTGGCAATACGTGGGTTCGCCAATCGAATGACTTGGGAACAGAAAACTCAATTCCACAGCGACACGATGAAATTGTTAATATATCCTCCATTAGTTCGTCCATTACTTCATGGTCATTGTCTAAAATACTCAAAGCCTTAGTTGTATTTATGTTTTTTGCAATAACTGCATACGTACCATCAAGCAACTCCAATTCCCATAGAGCTAAATCAAGCTTCCGCTTAGTTAATTGTTTTTTTATTCCTTCTCTTGGCATTCTGATTACAAACTCAGGTCGAATGGTTTTGTTTTTTATTTTAAATTGAGTTGAACTGTCAGATGATTTATCACAAATACGACAACAGAAACTTAAAAAGGTCGCTCACTAGCTACAGTGTTATCACTTTGCCACATAACACAAATACTAGAGTTTCTGAATACCCTAAGTGTTTGTAACAAATGATCGTTATTTATTATCTTTACTCTCCAGATTTTTATTTCTAAGTTTAGATGTTATAAGTGCATGCTATTTATTCATTTTTTGTTTTTTTATACGTTTAAGCTTCTGTCAATCAAGGCAATTTTATTTTTGTACCTAAAGTTAATCCATGTTATTTATTTCTATAAATTTAAATCAATCAAAAAGCAAGAAAAAAGATCGTAGTAATAGTAACAATTAGTTTTTGGAAAATAGATTCATGTTTTAATTGTACGTTAACTTTATCGAGGTTTCACTGTAATTTACATTGCTTTTGCATGTGTTCCACCAAGTGTGGGAGCAGCTGATCAAAACAAAGGAGAAAAAAGTTCAGAATCAGGTGGAGATCATAAAATTCACAGTAACGTTTGCAAGTGATAAAGAGACACACAACCAAATTAGATGTTGTTGTAATAGATAACAAAACGCCAGTGACAAAAACACGAGCTTGACCACTGCTTACTTTACACCTTCTTTTATGATTTCATCTGATTTGCACTTTTTCTTTTCACTTATTTGCGTGGAAACGAATTATAATGTTTTATATTGTTTTTTTTTTTTTTTGTTTAAAACTCACCCATGTCCAGAAGCGATGTTGAAGGCCTTCCCATGCTGTCTGTTGTTGTTTTAAATAATGCTTTGGGGTTAAGACTTAAAAACATATATAATTGATTTCCGATTTCGCTAATAATTTTTTTTCAATTAATTTAATTATTATTTAGATATAAGACTGCGATCTAGATTATCACTTTATGAAAAGTTGATTTTGCTGAATTTGCACTGTCACTACAACTTTTATTTGCTTTTGATCTTTATGATATGTAACGGGTTATGCACTTTTCTTTTTTTTTCTTTTATATATTCTTCTTATATATTTTTCATATTCTTCTATTTATTTTTCAATTATTATTTCCCTTGCTTCTTGAGGGTTTAAACTTAGGTAAAACTGGAGGCTTAATCTGCATTTTTTGTACTATTTAGATATTTTTTTGACCACTTTAACGCCACTGAAATCTTTGCACTGTTTTTACGCCCTCTGCTGTTGCTAAATTAAAGTTGCTGCTCTTATTAAAGCTGCTGCGCTTTTTGCGGTTGCTGCGCTTGTATCAGCGTCTCTGCATGCACATTTGGGGAATTTGAGGTGCTCTTCCAATTCGGAAAGCTGCACTGCTGCTGCCTTCTATGGAGCTCAAGGAATACTCCAAGCCAGCCGGTTGGGAACGATATGTCTCATGTGAGAAGTACTTCAACCTTACAAGAATTACTAATAATGTTTTGCAGCAACTACATAAAAATTTCATAATTAGTTTGGTAAGCCTTCAATGCCTGTTTAAGAACTTACATGTGCCAATTGGTGTCTGAATAAGAATTCAGGAAAAATATGTCGCCAAATGAGAAAAATAATTATTTTTCTTTAGTTTCCACAAATCCACAAGTCATTTGCTATAAATTAGAATGAAATTTAAATTCCGATGTCTAATTTAAGCATGGATTAAGTCTTACTTACTCTTGGTAAGGTTAACCACGTGAAAATGGAATTTTGTAAGCGCAGCTCAATGGAGAGATCTTTACAGCTCGAGCCGAAAGAGAATTGTCGAGGCCAAGGCTGGGCTTAAATAGGCCAATTAGGCGGAAATAGGTTTCTCTCAGAGAGTGACAGCTCATAAGCAGTGAGAGCGATTGCAGTGTTCAACAATGCGCTTATTATAAAATCCCAAATTCCTAATCGATAGTTACTAATTAATATACTAACTTAGTATATCACCTTTTTATACCCGTTACTTATTAAAAATAAGTAAAAGGGGATATTGTATTCGTTGCAATGTATGTAACAGGGAGAAGGAAGCATCTCCGACCCTATAAAGTATATATATTCTTGATCAGCATCAACAGCCGAGTCGATATAGCCATGTCCGTCTGTCCGTCCGTCTGTCCGTCTGTCCGTCTGTGTGAGTTCATAGATCTCAGAGACTATAAGAGCTAGAGCAACCAAATTTGGCACACAGATTTCTATAAACCCCACGCAGGTCAAGTTTGTTTCATAATTTTGCCACGCCCCTTTCCGCCTCCGTAAATCGCGAAAATCCACCAAACGCACAGTTTTCAAGATTTAAGGTTTTTTTAAACGGTGAACGTTAGCTACTGTTATTACCTATCATCCTATTAAATCCCAAAAAGATCGGACAAACAGAAAGGTGGTACTGGCTGATTAAAGCTTTTAAGCAATTAAAATGCCTAAAAGCATGCAATAAAAAAATTTTAATTTGTTTATGTAAGTAGCGGGTATCCTATAGTCGGGAGCTCGACTATAGCCTTTCCCACTTGTTTTTCTTTAGTTTCCACAAATCCACAAGTCATTTGCTATAAATTAGAATGAAATTTAAATTCCGATGTCTAATTTAAGCATGGATTAAGTATTACTTACTCTTGGTAAGGTTAACCACGTGAAAATGGAATTTTGTAAGCGCAGCTCAATGGAGAGACCTTTACAGCTCGAGTCGAAAGAGAATTGTCGAGGCCAAGGCTGGGCTTAAATAGGCCAATTAGGCGGAAATAGGTTTCTCTCAGAGAGTGACAGCTCATAAGCAGTGAGAGCGATTGCAGTGTTCAACAATGCGCTTATTATAAAATCCCAAATTCCTAATCGATAGTTACTAATTAATATACTAACTTAGTATATCACCTTTTTTAATCTAAATTTTTATACTGTTTTCACACATGCATTATTTATTTATCTATTTTTTTATTTATATATTATTATTATTATTTGCTATACAAAAACTTAATTTTAATTTATATTTAAAATACCTGTACACTACAATATACAAAGAGAGCTCAAAGATTATGAGTACAACAGTGGACAACGCATGCGGACATTGTAAAACGCCAGGTCACACCGTACATGCCTGCCACAAATTTAGCAAATTGGATCCAACGGAAAGGTGGGAATTCGTGCGAGCCGAGCATATATGCTTTAGATGTTTAAATCATAGATTTGTACTTAACAACGATTGCCCAGAAAGATGTGGAACATGCAACGGGAAACATCATGATTTACTACATATGGAGTATGAAACAAGAACCACAATGTCAACTAGAACAGCAAAAACTACATTGTTGGCGACAGCTCTAGTAGAAGTACAAACACTTACTGGTGAATGGATCATCTGTCGCGCACTAGTAGACCAAGGATCACAAATTAGTGTCGTTTCCGAAGAAGCAGCGCAAAGGCTAAGATTACCAATACAAAAATAGCGAACAGAACTGTATGGACTTGGCGAGAATCTTGTTGGAGTGTCAAAATCCGTCATTAAATGAAGAATTCGACCAAGATTTCCAAGCGTTGATAAATTCGAAACCGATGCTGTAATATTAAAAAAAGTCGTGAGTCCTCAGCCTCCACAATCCTTCAAATATAATAAAGACGTTTGGACGAATGAAATTCTGGCGGATCCGACGTTTAATAAACGAAGAAGGATTGATGTCCTTATTGGAGGAGATCTGTTAGCGGCCATTCTAACGAAGGGACCAAAACAAGAAGACAAGGTCATTGGACAATGTACAAAACTTGGATGGATATTATCTGGAGCTGTAAATATATCAGGTTCAAGACGAGTTCACACAGCAATAAATTTAAAGGAAATAACCACGGACAATGATAAGTGTATGCCACTTGCAAAGGATACAAAGAAATTAAATAAGTATGGCATATTCATAGTCAACATGCCACTTGAGAAAAAGAAAACTAAACAACGAAACAACAGAAGAACAACACAATTAAAGGACAAATTCAGCAAGGAAGACAATGTGCCATATGTTCTCCATACCGCTCAAAGAAGTTCAGGAGATCAGGTGCAGCAGCAACAAGAAAAAGATGACAAGCAGGATCAGAAGATGGCCGAGCATGGAATTATCGAAGATAAGGATAGCGTCAAACCAAGAAAACCGTATGTCAAGATGAGCGAGAGAATAAGAAGCAATCCAAGGAGAAGCGAAATCAAGGACGCACCAATAAGGAACGCACGCTAGGTGAGGCAGGGCAAACCCAACTAAAAAAACTAAAAACGGTCGATCAACTTAAAGACTCCAAGCAAAATGAAAGCGTGCAACAGGAACAAGCGGAACAGGAAACGGAGGCCGAGAAGGAGCCAAGGAGTAGAGATAAATCCGCAGAGGAGCAGGCTAAGCAAACAGGCTGCCAAGAGGAAGTGGAGCAAAAGGAAAGAACTGAATGGCAGTTTATCCCGCCGGCAAGTCCTCACGTTGGAGGAATTGGAGACAGCACACTCAAGATCGAAAACACAAGTCAGACAAAATGGCCTTTCGGACGAGTAGAAGAAACTCACCCAGGAATAGATGAAAAAGTAAGAGTAGTCTCAACCAAAAATTATAAGGGACTAAATAAAATACCGATCCATAAGCTAAGTTCATTAAATACCAACAGAGAAGAAACCAAAGCAAATCGGAAGAATATGGCAACCACAGTAGTAACAATAATCGCCGCTCTGCTTTTATTCACATTAATAAACAAAGCAACAGGGCTCAATGCAACGAAAACGGATCAGGGGAAAATAACTCCCATACAAAACAATGCAATGATGTATCTTGATGTACAAGGGAAGCTTGACATAGTTTCATCGAAATGGAACCTGATTATTCATTACAATCTAGAATCATACATACTGGAACTAAACCGGATCAACCATTACATCGAAGAAGTAGCACTTAACTGCAAATACTTAGTTCAGTTCGAGGGAGCATGCGCGATGATGACACAAGCAATGTCCTTCAGATACTCCCAACTAAAAAACAACAACGAATTACTGCTAAAGGTGAAAAGAAAGAGACGTGCACCCTTTGAGTTCGTGGGATCTATACATCATATCCTATTCGGAACAATGGATGCCGATGACAGGAAAATATTAGAGTCCAACATACAGAATGTATTTGACAACCAACAGGATTTACACAAAATGTACAAAAAACAGACATCTATAATAGATTCAACAATCAACATATTAAAGAAGACAACGGAAGACGTCAACAAGCAATTCGAGGCAATGGACAATGAAATAAAGAGACTTCGAAATGATATCGGAAAAGATATACATAAACCAAATGGCGTTTGTTTTGAGGGAACAACGATATGTCCCTATTTTTCGTATTTTAAAGTTGAAACACGATCGAATTGATTTTGCTGCGTTTATTGCCGTTATGCATAATGCATTATTAACAATTTTGTTGCATACGCACAGGTGCTGCAATAATTGGTTCGAAATTGAGACAAAATAGAAATTAAGAACAGTGACAAAGCAAAAACAAATTCAATAGACAAATTTCAGAAAAGTAAGAAGTTCTGCTTCGAACATACTGCCCCCGTTGGAAAAGGAACGTTTCCAACCGAATTGGATCGCTCGAGGAGCACTGTTCTGTCGATTATGTCCCTCGCTGTGCTGATCATGGCAATTCTGGTGACGCCGTCTGCGCCTGGAGTAACTTCCTCGATTCGCTGCCAGCTTGGGGGTGGCATGTGGACCTCCTTCAGCAGCATGACGGTTCCAACGACGAACCGAAATGCGTTTGGTGCTCCACTTCCAGATGTTTTGGTTGATCTCACTGAGTTGCTGCCAGCGACTTAGAAGATTGGCCTTCAGATGTGTTACGTCCGGCTCGGGAAAATTGGTAAAACTGGAGTCCTTCAAGAAGTGCGCAGGTGCCAGCACCTCAAGATTTTCTGGACTCTCTGAAAGTGGACAAAGTTGATGAGAATTGATCACATTTAAGATTTCCCGAACGAGAGTCTTTTGTTGTAGCTGCTGCTTGTGTGCGACGAGTGATGCTGGACCAGCGGATTGGGCAGCGAAGGCAATGCTGACGATGTCAGCGTCTGGCTGGTAAATAGATCAGCACCTAGTTGAAATTTCGATCTATTTCTCGCTGAGGCATGAAGAATTTCCTCGCCAGATGCTGTCGCTGTCGGGGTTATGAATTGACCATCGGTGACGTTGTCGCACGTCTGACCGGGATTAGGATTGGGTGTGACAGTTGCTGAGAAGCTGCTACTGAGCGTGGCCTTGCAAGCACTATAGTTGCTAATGCAAAGACTGTTGCCTTCATTGCTGCTACCAGCTGCAGCATTGGAGCTCGGTCCGCCGCTGTTGACCACCTTGTAGAAGTTGCAGTCCATGTTAAAGGCCGGCGCGAAAGAATCACGCAGCTAGTCAACAATACTCGAGTTCGTATTGCTGGAACTCCTGCGAAGAACGGCCATATCGCGCAACAGATTTGCTTCGATGTCGATATATGCAATGCTAAAATTGAAGCGAGTATCAGCATGTAGCTCCATTAAATCCAATTTTTCCAGGCTTGTCTGCGCAGCGTTGAGATCTGCGTTCAAAGCATCCACATATTTCATTCGAGATTGAAGTTCCGCTTCGTCACAGCCTGCATGCGCATTCTCGCTTAAGAAAGCGGCATACGCAGCGGCTTGACGCATCAGGCTTTGCGATTTGGTTCTAAAAAAGTCTATTGCACTTGCTGCTTGAGCTGCACCAGCTGCTTGCTCTTGATTAGGCATTTTGTTTTAGAACACAGCACGCAAACGTTTCACTCAAGAAAGATCAGCACAAAAAGATCACCCTGTATGGTCACAAAAGCAAACGACAAATAGCGGCTGTCTTTGATTTGCTTTTGCGTAACTGCTTGCGTGGGTTGATGCACTTAGCGCGAACCGGCAGAATTTGGCGGGAGCGAATGAGTATATTTGTGTGTGTGTGTGCGTGTGTGTGTGTATAAAATTGCGATTTGAAATTAATATGCTGGTTTTAGGGAATGTTTGTTTGTGCGCGTGTAGCGTAAAGCGGGGGGGGGAATAAAATATATTCAGCTTCCCGAGGAATCAACAGCAGCGATGAGCATTCATCTGCACCGCTTCCACAAAAAGAAGCAGGCCAATGCGGTGATCCCTGAGAGTCGAGTTAACACAGCGAGATGGGATCCTCTGGTTCCGTAGCTCTTTCGGGTGTGGGGGGTTCGTTGCTATGTCTCGACCAGCGTACACAATTTAATTTATAGGATCCCGACGGATACTAATTGAGGGAGACAGACTCCAAAAATAAAAAAAAAAATAAAATGGACCAGGCTATATTAAACAAAAAAATTGAAATGGCTCTCATTATAAGTATTTAGCCGCGTTGAAGGCGAAGTCTGAGATGGAAGTCGACTATCGCTTCTATACCCTCCCTACCATGATCTTCATTTAAAAATGTTTCTGAAGATCCCAATAAACAATTACATCTACATCCTTATCCTTCCATGTCACCAGGAATAAATAAACTTAGCACTTCATGTTAATTAATTTCCAAAACATTATAAAAATTCAGTTTATTTCTTCCATTTCAATATGGACTTATTAAAAAAAAAAAAAAAAAAATTCCCATAATTATTTGCAAATTTGCTTAGACAAATTTTAATTAACAATAACAATCGCAGAGCATAAAAAGAAAATATGAACTATTGATTCATAAGGCAACCAATCTAATCGAAAACAAAATCAATTATGAACTTAATAATTAAAATTATGATTTACAAAAATATATAAATTATCGTTTGATTGAGAAAAAAAAAACGAGAGAATTAATTCGATCTAAAGGCTAAGAAAAACTTAGCTATTCTTATTCAATTGGTAATTATATAAATTGGCATTGGCATTTAGAATATTTTCATATTGGCAAACAAAACGATAATTAACAAGTGCTGTAATAAAAAGTAATCATAGGCAATTATATAGAAATAGTAAAAATATATATCGAGTGAATAGGATTTCAAATAAATTTTTGCTGATGGTCAAAAGGATTGTTTCTTCTTTAGGTTATGTAAAAAGCATTACAAAATATTATAATAGACCATATCGGCAATATCAGCTGTTAATAAACATGCTGCTTTAATTTACTTTACTTTTCGTTATGCTTCATTTACTTTAATCAGCATAGACAGAGCTGCAGGAATGAAAACAAAAACAAAAACTACCATGACAAATTGCAATCGGTTGATTGCTATACACTGCAGACTGATATCAGACGTTTGGGTCTATCAGCAGTCTGGCTGTACAGCAAACACCCGATGATTCATTATCACGGCAGTCACTGCTTCTGTTGTGATTCTCCAGACAATATAGCGGGGGTACGAAGAGTTATAAAAGCAGCAGACGATCGGATAACGGAGATAATTTTTTTTCGAGCCGAGTATCGACTTCGTCTGCGCTTCTTCTCAGTGCCAAAACAATATTAAAATATATTAAAGCGAGCTCACATACATTAAATCCGATGAAAGGCCTTCCAACGATGATACTTGCTGTTGTTGCTGTTGTTTTTTTTTTTTTTTTTTTAAATTAAAATATGATTATAGGTTTTAATATGTTATGTGGCACTATTAAATATTTTATTCTCTTTGTAATTTTTCCCTGTGCTATATTTTTTTTTTTTATGATTTTAATTATTTATTTGTTTCAGGTGTTCTTATGCTTTGAATTTGATTTTCTATTTTTATTTATTTCAGAAAATAAAAAAATTTTTCTGGTTGTAGGTACAGTCAACCCTCGAAGGTTGCGAAAGAATTTAATTTAAATTATTTTTTTTTCAGATTCTTAAAATTTTGTTTCTTTTTATTCGCATCAGTCTTGTACGGATTCAATTGCTTTCACTTAAAATGATTTCTTGTTTTGTTCGCATTAACGTGTGTAACGTTTCTCATACTGCTAGGTATGTATCTGAGCAGGTGTAGGGCATCACTCGTCGGATAGTACGCGCTTGCAGTCCGGCTCCGGCTCGTCGGCAAGTTGGGTGGGTGCTTATTTGGTTGACGAGTAAAATTTGCTCACAGAACGAGTATTAAAATATTAAAAAAAATTCGCGTACTGAGGGGAGAGGAGGAAATTAGGATGAAGAACTAAGGATTAGGAACAGAAGAAGGGAACAGAAGATACAATCAATCAGACACTTTCATTATGTTACACCATCAGGTGTGAACGCCCGCCCTGCCATGTTCCTTATGGGCCAGAAACACAAAAATAAGGATCCCTAGAAGGTGTCGCAAGAACCCTAACCTATGTCCCCATATTGCAGCATGGTTTCCCTAATTGTAAAAAAAAATTAGTTCATATTCGATTTCATGTTTGATTTATTACTAGACATTGTTTCTTAACTTCGTAACGTAGATAATTTTAATTAAAACAATTAATTCCTACCATTTGCTCGAGTGGGTGGCGATTATAAAAATTTAGATTAAATAGGAGAATTGGATTTTACATTCTTTCATTTTGTTTTCTATTTTTTTTCAATAACCAGGATGCAAAGCAATTTAAACTTTTAAGTTGATATTATTGTTTATGAAGATTATGTTTTTATCTTATCGCCCGAAAATATGCAATATTGTGGTTGATTTCCATTAGACAAGCAAAACCGACCGAAAAGCTTTTATATGTTTGACCAAAAGATACAAAATAATCAAAAAGTATAACACTTACGGCTTACAATCCCACGATGAAAGATCTTTCAGTGTGTGCGTGGCCGATGTTGAAAAGGTGCATGTCTGAAATAAAAGCTTTAGATCGGGTTCGGGTCTTGGCTAAGCTTTTGCAAGGCATATATTTATTATTATGAGGGGGGAAATCTGCACTGCGACCCTTTGGATCTATTGTGCCCCCTTCTGAGCCTACAGCTCATCCATCAACCCTAATTCTCGCACGAAGTCGAGAATTTATAGCGGGTTGAGGTCTACTATGTCCTCCAGCGGTAGGACATGTTTCCCTAGAAAACTACGTCTACGTCTACATAGAGCAGTGCATTCTGCTAGTATGTGCATCGAAGATTCCTCCTCGAAATTGCAGAACCGGCAGGATCCACTGCTTACAATTCCTAACTTAGATAGGTGACTTCTCAGTTTACAATGCCCAGTCAATAGACCGGTGAGTATTCTGAGTCTATTCTTTCCCAATGCGATTATTCGCTGGAACCGCTTTTTGTTGTAGCTACCTAGGAGGTGTTTGGCTTGTCTGAGACCTGTGGTCTCCGTCCAATGCGACTGTTGAAGTCGTCTCTCCTCGTTACGTAGATACTCCCGTATTGTGTGTCTTCCAATTCCACAAAACGGTTCAGAACCTATTAGGGGCCTGCATGCACCCATTTTGGCTAGTGTGTCAGCTGCTTCGTTCCCTGCTATATCCATATGGCCTGGAATCCATCTTAGGGTTAACCTATTATGCGATCCCAGTTGGTTTAGCTTCTTTCGCACCTCGTGCACTACTTTAGACGTTATTTTCGCCTTGCTGAGTGCATTGAGAGCTGCTTGACTATCGGATAGAATGGCTATGTCTCTATTCCGATAGTTGCGTTTGAGATTAAGGTCAGCACACCTCCCTATTGCACATACCTCAGCCTGGAAGATACTTGTGTATGCTCCTAGGGATTCATGGTGAGATATCCGAGGGCCTACAACTCCAAGTCCTGTGCCTTGGTCTGTAAGAGATCCATAGGTGTACCATTTTATGGTGTGTTGACTCATAGGATGGACTTCATCAAGTGTTGTCCAATCCTTCTTACTACTCAGGTTCACTTTGAAATTCTGCTCGAACGTGAGCTCGGCAGTCATTTCGTCCCTTGGCTGTCCCAGTAAGGGGAGATCACCAGATAGCAGTTCTACGTCTCTGTGGCTAAGGATGCCTCCCACCCCATCTCGTGCTATCCTTAGTAGAGTCGCTCTTTGTTGCAGTTCAATGAATACATGGAGTGGCGTGAGCTCCATTAGAACTTCTATAGCCGTTGTCGGACAGGTGCTCATAGTCCCAGTCATACATACGCAGGCCATCCGTTGCAGTCTTGACAGCTGCTTCTTGACGGTGATGAGTTGAGCTCTACCACCCCAGGCTATCGCTCCGTATGTGAGCATTGGCCTGACTACCATTAGGTATAGCCATCTAATAATCTTCGGTGATGTGCCCCATGATTTCCCGGCTATGCTGCGACTGGCATAAAGTGCTCGAGCGCACTTTGCTATCGCATTTTGTACATGGGGGCCGAAGTTAAGTTTACTGTCGAAAGTGACTCCTAGGTACTTGACCTCCTTACTTGTTTCTATTGTGCTGTTTGATAGCCTTATTTGCCTCATTCTCTGCAACTTGTACATTTTAGTGAAGGGAACGATGACTGTCTTGGCGGGGTTGAGGTTGAGGCCCACCTCTCCACACCAATCACTCGTTATCCGTAAACCTAATTGTACAATGTCGCAGAGCGTTTCCTCGAATTTACCTCGTGCTATGATGACAATGTCATCAGCGTAGCCTTGACATTGAATTCCATAGCTGGCAAGCTTCTGGAGTAGCTCATCTACTAAAAGACTCCAAAGTAGTGGAGACAAGACACCTCCTTGAGGACAACCTTTTGTGGTTGTGACAGTAACAGTGCTATCTTGAACTGTTGCCGTGGCTTGTCTAGACCCCAGCAGTGAGCAAATCCATCTGCCTGTGGTTGTGTCTAGGCCCCTCCTGGTCAGGGCAGCCTTGACAGCATCGTGCGATGTGTTGTCGAAGGCACCTTCTATGTCCAGGAAGGCGCATACTGCCACCTCCTTGTTGTCAACTACTGTGCTTAAAGAGCGGTGTAGTTGATATAGTGCCGTATCCGTGGACCAGCCTGCTCTGTATGCATGCTGCGTTGGTTGCAGCGGGGATTGCACCAGAAGAGTACTTCTTATTTTATGGTCCACCAGCTTTTCCAGCGTTTTCAGCAAAAACGAAGTCAAGCTGATGGGTCTGAAGGACTTGGGGCTGGTGATATCTTTCTTCCCTGCTTTGGGGATGAAGACCACCCTAGCTCTACGCCACGCACTTGGTATGTATCCCAGTGCAAGACTGCTTATCATTATCTTCCTGAGGATGGGAAGGAGTATATCCCGTCCCTGCTGTAGGAAGGATGGTGATATCATGTCAAGGCCTGGCGATTTAAAGGGCTGGAAAGTACCAATTGCCCATTGTAATCGTTCAGGTGTGACTGTCGACTTTGCGATTTTCCAGTCGGCAGACACTGTCCTAGACATGTTCCTTGCTTCGACTGTATCTTCGTGTACCGGGGTGCTTCCCGGGAAGTGTGTCTCAAACAAAAGCTCTAACTTCGCTATACTACTGCCAGTGAAGGTGCCATCCCTTCTTTTCAAGGCTAAGTTTGCCTCTGGCGTGCGTCTCGAAAGTGCCCTATGGAACCGGGCACCTTCGGATGTGCTTTCTATACTTTCGCAGAATTCACGATAGTTCTTCCGCTTGGCCTTTCTTATCTCCTTGTTGTAGGAGGTAAGGCTTTCACGGTAAGAGTCCCATAGTCCGTCTCTCTTCGCTCTGTTGAAGAGGTGACGGGTGGCGAGTCGTAGCCTCTCAAGGCTATCGTTCCACCAAGGGGCATCTGTTTCCTTGCGCTTCCTTCCAAGAGGACAGCTTTCTTCAAAGGCATCTGTTATGCTGCTGTTTATATAGCCTACCACTCTTTCTAGTTCCAATTGAGAACGGGGTATACCCGTCCTTTCATTGGATAGATTGAGTTGTAGGGTCGTTTTAAACCTTTCCCAGTTTGTCTTTCTGGGGTTACGGGCTGGTGTGCTACTGTCCATATTGACCTGCAGCTCAAATAGGATGACATAGATTCATCCGAAGAGACATGCCAGTTTCTTAGGTGTGGTTTAAGGCACCTACTTATCAGGGTGACGTCTAGTACTTCTTCCCTGATTCTAGTTACGAATGTCGGTGTGGCACCGACATTTCCAATTTCTAAATTATATCTAAATATAAAGTCAAGAAGGTACTCACCTCTTGTATTTGTGTCTGTGCTTCCCCAGACCACATGATGTGCGTTGGCATCACACCCGATGATTAGGGGAAGTTTCCTCCTGGCGCAATACTCCGCCAGCCCAACGACTTCCGTTGGTGGACAGGTTCCATCGCCAGCGAAATACGCCGAGGCCACCACTGTGGTACGAGCGCTTCCAGCCGTCTGCACGGCTATTGGCACGCAGTCCCTGCTTAGGAATTCTGAAAGGATGGTATAATTAATACATTTCCTCACCATTATACACGTTCTTGGTACTGGATCTCTTTGGTCCCAGATTACCTTTGAGTCCGCTGTGTACAGGCCTTTGATGCCATTGTTGACCCATGGCTCCTGTACTAGTGCTAGCCCAAGGTGTTGGTTGGTGAACATCCTGGCTAGGACGGCCGAGGCCGCCTTTGCACGGTGGATGTTCACCTGGGCTAGCTTAGTGCTGATGACTTGCGTCATCACACTACAACAGTGGCTCCATATCACATGACGAGGGAGGCCGGGAGTTCCCCTCGTCATCGCATGACGTCAGCGTGACGTCTGCTCCTTCCAGCTCGTCCAGCACCTCCTGCGACGACATGGCCAGCTGCTGATCCATCTCCTCAGCTGCAGTTGGATCCAGTGTTAGATCCGCCAGATCTTCGTCCTCAGCTAGATCCTCCAATGAATTGGAAGGATCTGCCGGACAAACACTGGATCCTCTTGCCACCGGGGACGGCTCCGTGTTCATATCCGCGGGAGGGAGATCCTCGCTCGCGGGTGCGGTCGTTCCAGATGGGGCGGGCGGGGCCCTCATACCATCCTTCTCCGCCGATTTTTTCAATCCGCTAACGGGGATTTTCCCGAAGCGGAAGAACAGCTTGTGACCTCTGGTCACTATGTCGTCCTTGGCCATCTCATCGATGCCTAGTACCAGGAGGGCTCCTCCTCCTTCTTCCTTCCTTGAGATGACCCTCCATGCGCCAGTCTCGATCCTGTTCTGGTTGCTCAGCATAACCAGCAGGTCGTCGGTTGTCCTGTCCGCACTTCTCGGCAGGTAGAGCGTGATGTTGTGGGGTGACGGGATGTCATCCCCAATCTTGCAATCAAGGGGTACGCCCTTCCAAGAGTGTAGCTTTGATGCTACCGTCAACAGCCAGTCTGCAGAGTTCTCGTCCGTGCAGTCGATCACCAGGTGGCCCACCCTGAAATGGATGCCAACGAACGAGACAGCAGTGTCCCACCCTGTCAGGATGACCTGATCCAGGATGGCCTCCTCAAGCGCGGACAAGTCCCCGCGACTGAGAATTACCTGGGGATAATCCGCAGGCAACACGGCCACTTTCACCTTTCTCGCGACAGCCGCGTAGGACGCGCGAGGCTCAGTGGGCGCTGAGGAGGTGGACTCCCTGGCTGTTTGTTCAGCTGCTGCTGCCGCTGCTGCTACTGACGTGCTGGGGCGCTCATCCAGAGCTTCCTGCCGTCCTGATGTTGGGGATCTGTGCTCTGCTCTGACAGGTGCTGCTCTTGGTCTCTGAGCAGTTGGCTCCGCCGCGCGCACCCTTTTGGGGGTGTCGGTTGGCGGTGTAAGCGCACTACTCGACCTTTTGGCAGGTGTCCTGTCTTCGGCTGCCGTCGTTCTTGGCTCTTTCGCCTTGGCCAACGCCTCCTCCTGAGACATCCCCTGCTGGAGATACCGGATGTACCATTTGACCCGTGATCCACAGAGATTACGCCTGTGGGGGTCATCCAGTCCACCCGGTTCCCCTAGACCTGGAAGGTCCTTTTTCGGCGGCGGGCGTTGTTGTCCCTGCCGTCTGTCAGCGGCTAGCGCAGGGCGCAACGGTCGGGATTGACCTACCGTGCTCCTTTGCGCGTGTTGCCGCGAAGCCTGCAGACTTGGCCGTCTGTACTGTGCCGGTGGCACTCTCCTATTTGGAGCCGGAGCTTGGCTGCGTGGAGGATGGTCTACCACGTTGGAGGGCCGCTCCCTATCAAGGTGACGGTCCTCGAAGTGTCTTGCAACACTTTCCGCAGGGAGATCCTGCGGGAGTTTCATTTTCTTGTTCTTTTTGCCCATAAAAGATCCCACGAGTAGCGCGACAAGGGTGAGGTCCATCCGAGCAGAGGTCCGCATGCCCGGATAAGGCTGATTAGAACAGGCGGTCGCCACTTGCCTGAGCCCACCGTTAGCGACTGAGCTAGTTTTTGACCCGGGCCCCCAGCCAGGCTGACTCTCAGCACGGTACGAGTGACACTCTTAGTCCGGCCCGGGGTGAGATTAGGATAGGAAGAGGTAGGTGCTTGTGAGGGAGTTGAGGGGTGTGTGAGGCTATGCTTAAAAGGCGGCAACACAAACGCCTTGTCGGTACGATGATCAGTATCATACCCGCTGTTTGTCCGGGACTGCTTATTACGAGGTGATCTCGCTATTCGCAGCTAACCTCCCCGAGGGGTGGCCGTTCGCTATCCGCAACCCGCGACCCGCCTGGTGGCCCCAGCTAAGCCCCCTCCGAACCATCTCACAAATTCTTTGGAACAGGGCAAGGCATATATAAATGATAGAGTGATAAGAAAATAAAGTTATCGTTATTATAAAATATTAAATTGATTTGCATTCTTCATGCTTAAGGCATTTGCATAATTGGCGTTGGCTAACCTGGTTTTAAAACTTTTTTATTTAGTACTGAATATTTTATCTCTTTGTGATTATAGGCACCACCATACCGCACTCGCAAATTACAAAAGCATTAGAATTTATAAATTAAATTTGTAAAGAAAAGTGGCAGAAGGCCTTAAACAAAAGGCGCGCAGCCCACTTGCAAAATTTATACCACTTGGGCAGCCAAAATTCAAAGTTCACTTTGAGGTTGGGACACACAACATTTAGGGGCTAGTTTTTCACCATGTTCGGGAGCGTTTTCAAGAAAAAATTGGAATGGCAATCAATAGCCAGCACACACAAGGGCAAATTCCTTCGATGTCAGCTCACAAAACACAGATCTGATCAAACGGCAGCGCTATCCGAATTGGGCATTATTCTCGCTGTGACGTCACGTTAGCCGAGTCACAAACCCAACATATTTATGTGATCCGCACAGGCAGAGCTTTCGCCAAGCTTATCGTCGCACAGCTGTGAATATGCACAAAGTGCCGACTCTGTCACCCGTGAGAAAATAAACAGAGACGCACACACAAACTAATTAATCAACGTTCACCTCAATCATACTGAACTGCTTACCCGTTTCAGACTCGGCACAACTAAAGGTGAATTTGAATTCAAATGCTGAATTCGTGGCGGCGGGTCAGCAAAAGGGTTTAACAATCGGCGAACTTGCACAAAATATTAAAAATTAGCGGAATTTAATTTACTTTAATTCACTGAGCATACTTACATATGCCACTGGCAAAAATTAAGCACAAGCTGACACTTTTTTCTACTGATTTTGTGGTTATGCAGAGAATATATTAGCGATAAAATCGCGCACAAGCGTTAACTTTGATGGCCACGAGGTAAAAAGATCGCTTGTGAAAATTTTAGTAGCCAAGAGGCCAACTTCTTTTGACTTCTTTTTATGCTGCATATTTGCAGTTTTGGTTGCTACCAGGGGTACAATACAAGCAACTCAAAATGGGTACTACCAACTTTTAGCTCCTAAAGTTGCCGCTAGAGGGCGAAACCTAAACATTATAAAACTTCATTTATTGTATTCCATATTATTCTTATATTAGATTTATTATTTCTATTACTATATTTCCTTTCATTAGACTTATAATTATATTTTAATATTAAATACTAACTATAGTTGACTTTGCTGTTCGTGGCGCTGTCAGCTGTTCGCTTGCAAGTTGACTGCTATGCAAGGCAGCTAAGGCGTTTTCTGTAGCCTACTTCTAGGATGGTCAAAAAAAAAAGAATATTTATGCCCAATGAAAAAATTTAACAAATATAAAAAAAATAAAATTAAATATTAACAAAACCGACAAGCGGACCTTTACACTCTCCCCGGCCAAAATCACACGTAGGGGTTGGAAACACCTAATGAGTGATCACCGCTTGGAGGCTATGTAATCCGGTTATCCAAGAGGATAATTTATGGCTTTATATCCTTGGCATGATACTTGCCCACGTAATTACCACTTAAGTCCTCAATGTCGTAATAACTATTGCCAAGTTTACGTTGTATTCTCGCTTTTACAAAAACTGGGGCTAATTTCGCACTAAATCCCTTGGCGAAGTTGCTTTGTGTAAAATTGCGTCTATAAACTTCTTGGCCATTTTTAAAATCAACATCCCGGCTTCTAAGATTGTAAGAGCGCTCATTGCGAGCGAACTGCTGCTGAATACCCTGCTGAGCTTTTTGTCTGATTAGCTCAAACGAGTCATCTCTTTCAAATCTTACTGTTCGATCTTCCAGCATGTTTGAATTTCGGAGTAGCTGATATGTTGCACCATTGGTGATCATATGCTGACCAAAAGCTACACGGTAAGGACTCGTATGAATAGCCGAGTGCTTGCTAGATCTTAAAGCGCAGCTAATTTGACTTAATTGGGAATCCCAGTTTAACTGATTTGGCTCGACATAAGTTTTGATGGCAGCAATCACTGATCTGTTTACCCTTTCTGAGGCGTTGGCCTGCGGTGAATATATCGCGGTATAAAAATGCTTAATACCGTATTTGTCTAGCAATTCGTTAAACTTATGAGACTTGAATTGTACACCATTGTCTGAAACTAAAGTTTCGGATACGCCGAAACAATGAAACAAGTCTTCCTCCAAAAATCGAGTTATGGCCTCTGTTGTGAATTTTTTAATCGGCCTCAAAAACGGAAATTTGGAAAAATGATCCAACACCACAAATATTCCAACATTACCAGATCTACTTCTGGGATATGGGCCCAGGAAATCGACATAAATCTTTTGAAAGAATCTGTTCGTTTCCGATGATTTTCCTAATGGTGGTTTCAAGCTTTGGTTGGGGTGCTTAGTAGTTTTGCAAACTGAACAATTATTTATAAAAGTTGTTACATCAGCTACCATATTGGGCCAGTAAAAATATCGACGTAATGTCTCTAACGTTTTATTTATGCCACTGTGAGCGGCTAACGAATCCTCGTGACTATGCTTTACTACCTCAGGCACCATAGACACGGGAATCCACAGTTTCCAGCACAAATCATCTGCTACAGCATCCCCAGAGGCATGCTCAGAACGGCGGTAAACATAATTATCCAGAACTTTCATGTCTGGCAACTGGGATTTGTTACGCTCCACACTAGCTTTAATTTCCTTATATTCTGGCGAAGAAAAATGATAAGATTTCAAATCTATTAGGCTGTCTAAACTGATTGCTGATAAATCTTCAGTAAATACACGAGACAATGCATCTGGCACGAGATTTTCGCTGCCCTTACGATGAAAAATCTTAAAGTTATAGCTTTGTAATTTTAAAGACCATCTGGCTAATCTGGAACTTAAGTCTGTCTGGGACATTAGCCACTTTAAGGAGGCATGGTCAGTGTGAATGGCGAATTCATGACCTTCTACGTATGCTCTAAACTTCTTGACACATAGAATGGCCGCAAGGCACTCTTTCTCGGTAACAGAATAACTCCGCTGTGCTTGGTTGAGCTTCCGGGACATGAAGGCAATAGGGACGTCGTTTCCTTGCTCATCTTTTTGCATCAATACTCCGCCCACGCCAGTGTGGCTTGCATCGCAATGTATTGCAAAAGGAGCAGAGAAATTTGGGCTATGCAGTACTGGGGCATTACACATTTTAAGTTTTAACAACTCAAAGGCCTTTTGAGCCTCGTCTGTCCAAATAAACTTTCGCCGGTTCTTTAGCGTGTCCGTGATAGGTGAAGCCACTCCTGCATAATTTTGAATGAATTTATGGTACCATCCCGTGACACCTAAGAATCTACGAACTTGACGAACTGATCGAGGAATTGGAAATTCTTTAATGGCCGAAACTTTCTCTGGATCGGTTTTGATTGTTCCATGCCCAATGACATGGCCTAAATATTTCACCTCTTGCCGACAGAATTTGCTTTTCTCTACATTGATTGTTAATCCTGCTTGAGCTAAGCGAATGGCTAATTCTTTCAAAACATTAATATGTTTGTCAAAGGTATCGGACACGACAAGCAAATCTTCTAGATATATAAAGATTTCGTTTCGCAAGGAAGCTGGTATAACTTTGTCCATAAATTTGGACATTGTTTGAGGGGCGTTGCATAAGCCGAACGGCATTACCGTAAACTGATAGAGAGGTCTTCCCGGTACAGTAAAGGCTGTTTTCTCACGAGCAGAAGTTTCAAGCGGAATTAGCCAATAAGCGTCCTTCAAATCAATGCTAGTGATGTACTGGGCTTTTGGCAATCGACTCAAGATACCATCAATTAAAGGCATGGGATATGCATTTTTAATCGTAACCCGGGCTTCTGAACAATAACTACGGGAGACGACCAAGGACTGTTGGATTCCTCGATGACTCCAAGCTGTAGCATCCTGTCTAATTCACTATACATAAGCTTCTCCACGGATGGCGATACCGCATAGTGACGTTGCTTTATAGGCTTGGCTTCGCCTACGTCTATTTCGTGGGTCAGCCAGTTAGTTCTGCCCAGTCCTTTCTCAGCGAAAGAGGGAAACGTCTTGATAGTCATTGCTAGTAAATCCTGTTGCTGAAGCGTAAGAACTGTTTGTTGGTCATTACAACCAAGTTCACTAATAACGGGGCTGTGGCATTTATTTGCTAAAAATACAGGAAGTAGATCAAACGCCTTCCAAAAATCAATGCCTAAGTACAGGTCCTGTGCTAAGCTGGGAACAATATAGAAAGATAGCGACTTGCTAATGCCGCGAAAACCAACAGGCGTTGTGACTTTGCCAACAATTGATTGTTGTTGGCCATCTGCTGTACGTACTGCAGACGAAATTGGTTTATATAGATCCTTCTTTAACAATAATTCAGTGGCAAAATTGCCACCAATGCTACTGAACGAGGCACCAGTGTCCATAAGTCCACTTAGCGTCTTGTTAAGTAATGAAACTTCAGCGTATGGACGCCAATCTGAACTGTTGCTTACTACTGAGCTTAACAGGGCCTTCTTCAGCTCTTTTTGCTTGGCTTTGTAAGTTTGCCAACGAATTTTCTTTCTATTTGTTACCGGCTTTAAATTGTGGGTCTTATGTTGGGGTTGTTGCATCTGTCGATGCAGTGGTATGGCTGGTAATAAGGACAAATCAGGTAAATTACAATCCGAGTCTGGAACCATGAAGGTTACTCGGTGTTCGTGGCTATCGACGCTACTGGTTTGCGTGCACTTGTCTGTGCACGCGCTTGGCCGTTTTTTGCTGAGCATTTACGACACGAAGGCTTGTACGTATCGGCCTTGCCGCAACCATAGCAAAAGACTCGGCGCTCTGCTACGCAATCTTGATATCTATGCCCGTTAGCGCCACAATTCCAACAGGAAAGAGCTAAAGCCGTTAAATCGCCATCGACGTCATCGATATCGATTTCCACTTCTTTAACCAATTCCGACTGCGTATAAACTTCGCTAACAAACCGTTTTGGAGGAGCACGTTGCATAGGTTTGTCCACGGTTCTCATAAATCTCTCTCGCTTGCGTACTATTTCACGAAGCTGCACTATTGAATATATTGGCACATATAAAATCTCGTACTGAGTGACTGGCAATAGATTTGCACGCAACACTTCTAACAGTGATAGTTCAGACATAGGTTGCACAAGTCGATCGGCTAATGAAACAATTGCCTCATAAAACGTATCAAAAGACTCGTTTGCCTTTTGTTTAAGTTCTGAGATGGCTGTCCGAATTTCCAAGTCCGTTCGGCCATTTTTAAACTGCGCTTGAAGAGCTTTACCTAATGCCTTCCATTCAATAGTGTCTACACTTTTGTGATAACGCCAAAACCATTCACTGGCGCTACCTTCAAAAAGATTGCTCGCATAACGAGAAAGTAAGCCGAAGTGTTCCTCGAGAGTCTGATGCGTGAGAGCTTCAACTCTATATAGAAAATCATCTACGGAAATGGCTGAGTGTCCTGAGAATCGGACCTTCCAAATTACTAGACTGCTGAGATCCAGCGTCAGGTGTATTCATATTAGGCGATCTGAACTCAACTTCTACACGATTCGGCAAATTAACAAAATCTTCAAAAGATTGGTGTCGCATCGCTGGGGAAGCTACTGGCGGTCTTTGCTCCGATACAGATCGAGCAGAATTAGCTGCAGTTTGCAGATTTAAGCTCTGAAACCCAGCTGCAATTGCTTGCGATAAAAATTGAGTTTGCTGTGTCATTACTGCAGACATAGCATTTATAATTGACTGTTGTAAGTCATTTGCCATTGCTCTATTTGCTTGTTCTTGCAAGGAATTTGAATCTTCACTACCTATTGCAATGTTGGCAATTGTGGGTCTTATGTTGGGGTTGTTGCATCTGTCGATGCAGTGGTATGGCTGGTAATAAGGACAAATCAGGTAAATTACAATCCGAGTCTGGAACCATGAAGGTTACTCGGTGTTCGTGGCTATCGACGCTACTGGTTTGCGTGCACTTGTCTGTGCACGCGCTTGGCCGTTTTTTGCTGAGCATTTACGACACGAAGGCTTGTACGTATCGGCCTTGCCGCAACCATAGCAAAAGACTCGGCGCTCTGCTACGCAATCTTGATATCTATGCCCGTTAGCGCCACAATTCCAACAGGAAAGAGCTAAAGCCGTTAAATCGCCATCGACGTCATCGATATCGATTTCCACTTCTTTAACCAATTCCGACTGCGTATAAACTTCGCTAACAAACCGTTTTGGAGGAGCACGTTGCATAGGTTTGTCCACGGTTCTCATAAATCTCTCTCGCTTGCGTACTATTTCACGAAGCTGCACTATTGAATATATTGGCACATATAAAATCTCGTACTGAGTGACTGGCAATAGATTTGCACGCAACACTTCTAACAGTGATAGTTCAGACATAGGTTGCACAAGTCGATCGGCTAATGAAACAATTGCCTCATAAAACGTATCAAAAGACTCGTTTGCCTTTTGTTTAAGTTCTGAGATGGCTGTCCGAATTTCCAAGTCCGTTCGGCCATTTTTAAACTGCGCTTGAAGAGCTTTACCTAATGCCTTCCATTCAATAGTGTCTACACTTTTGTGATAACGCCAAAACCATTCACTGGCGCTACCTTCAAAAAGATTGCTCGCATAACGAGAAAGTAAGCCGAAGTTTCCCTCGAGAGTCTGATGCGTGAGAGCTTCAACTCTATATAGAAAATCATCTACGGAAATGGCTGAGTGTCCTGAGAATCGGACCTTCCAAATTACTAGACTGCTGAGATCCAGCGTCAGGTGTATTCATATTAGGCGATCTGAACTCAACTTCTACACGATTCGGCAAATTAACAAAATCTTCAAAAGATTGGTGTCGCATCGCTGGGGAAGCTACTGGCGGTCTTTGCTCCGATACAGATCGAGCAGAATTAGCTGCAGTTTGCAGATTTAAGCTCTGAAACCCAGCTGCAATTGCTTGCGATAAAAATTGAGTTTGCTGTGTCATTACTGCAGACATAGCATTTATAATTGACTGTTGTAAGTCATTTGCCATTGCTCTATTTGCTTGTTCTTGCAAGGAATTTGAATCTTCACTACCTATTGCAATGTTGGCATCCTGTGAGGCACTTGCAACATTTGATTCTGTTTGAGGGAGTGCACTCGTACGTGAAGCAGTCTTTGACCTGGTCAAAGTACCTGAAGTTGCTGCTTGTGCAGTAGCTAACTCTTGAGCTAAAGTCAATGTTGATTTACTGAGAGCAGTACGACAAACTGGGCATACTTTTTTATTACCCGTTCGAGTATTAAAGCAGACGTGATGAAAGAAATGGTTGCATCCATTGGTTAAGAGCTGATTTGGGTGTTCGACTTCCTTAGTGCAAACACAGCAGATAGGCTCCCGATCATGAACCTGGTTTAAACTCTCTTGACTATTATGTGCCATGACTCTAACTGCTAGTTAGACTAGAGACAAACTATTACTAATATTTCCAATAGTATACTAGTTATAACCAAAATTTTCAATAGCGAAAAATAATATAATAAAAATATCAAAAAGGGAGCGAAAGATAAATCAACACAATATTTATATATTCAAAAAGAAAATATCATAAAAATAATTGGGGAAAACCATGCATACGCTTTATGGATAATAGGAAAGGTCTACATTAGAGATGGGCACGGGTCGGGCCGGGCCTCGGGACCCATGGGCCTTTCACAAAATTGTCGGGTTCGGGCCGAAAAATCTCATTTCGGGTCGGGCCGGGCCGGGCTCGGGCCTAACTTCAAAAACCCGAAAGCCCGGAACACGCCAAAATCTATTGCAAACAGCAACATAGACTTAGAAATTGAGAAGTATTTAGCATCTTCTGCTGAGCCGTGTGATTTCGTGCTAGAGTTTTAGAAAAACGCCACTGATTAAACATAGTTAAAAGAATCCTTGCTACCCTAGGAAGCTCTGCCAGTATTTAAAGGTCATTTTCCACATGTGGAAATGTTTTGTGCGAAAAAAAACTAGGTTTCAAAGTTTCAATTTGGATAAAGTTTTTTTTTTAACAAAAATTTGAAATAAATTTAAGTGTTCACTTTTTTTTTTTAATTTTTCGGGCCGGGCCGGGCGGGTTCGGGCTTCACAACCAAAATATCGGGCGGGCTTGGGCCTTTTTTCCATCGGGAATTTCGGGCTCGGGTCGGGCCGGGCCTGAAAAATGAGGCCCGAGCCCATCTCTAGTCTACATATTTGATTGTATATCACCAAGGGTATAAAGATTTCGCTTGCTGTTATTGATCAGCGGATGGTCGTAGAACATGTCCACGTTAGCACCATTTTCCAGCGAGATCTTCAGCTAAAAAGCAACACTATTAAGGGTTTTTAATACGTCGGCTATTGGATATCGTCTATATATGCGAATGCATATATATGAACTGAGTATCTAAGCCACTTGAATTCAAAAAGAATATGGCATTAGCGTTATTTTGGAAACGGCTAACTCTTCCTCATACCTATTTAAATCCAATGCATTAACGCGAGGAGCGAATCATATTAAAATTAGACATGGCATTAGCGTTATTTTTCAGGGATTCAAAACGCTTGAAATAAAATAAGATATGGCATTAGTGGTATTTTGAAACACTAACTCTTCAACATATCTATTTAATCCAAAATCTGGGAATCGGGAAAAGAATGGAGAATTAAGGGGAGAAAAGTCAATAGATGTTGTTGACAGTTATTATTTTTCCTAAGTTGGGATGCAATCCTTAAGAAACTAAGCCGCAAAACTATTTTCTAGAAAATAACTCTGCAACTCAATCGCTCAAGAATTACATGAATGGGTGCCCAATAATTAAACAAGTACTTTACAAATTTGAGCGGTTCAACCGAACGCCAAATAAATAAAATACTATCGTCCAACTATCGGCTCCACGTCTGGGCGGCAAATAAGTAATACTGTAACGTTTCTCATACTGCTAGGTATGTATCTGAGCAGGTGTAGGGCATCACTCGTCGGAAAGTACGCGCTTGCAGTCCGGCTCCGGCTCGTCGGCAAGTTGGGTGGGTGCTTATTTGGTTGACGAGTAAAATTTGCTCACAGAACGAGTATTAAAATATTAAAAAAAATTCGCGTACTGAGGGGAAAGGAGGAAATTAGGATGAAGAACTAAGGATTAGGAACAGAAGAAAGGAACAGAAGATACAATCAATCAGACACTTTCATTATGTTACACCATCAGGTGTGAACGCCCGCCCTGCCATGATCCTTATGGGCCAGAAACACAAAAATAAGGATCCCTAGAAGGTGTCGCAAGAACCCTAACCGATGTCCCCATATTGCAGCATGGTTTCCCTAATTGTAAAAAAAAATTAGTTCATATTCGATTTCATGTTTGATTTATTACTAGACATTGTTTCTTAACTTCGTAACGAAGATAATTTTAATTAAAACAATAATTTCCTACCATTTGCTCGAGTGGGTGGCGATTATAAAAATTTAGATTAAATAGGAGAATTGGATTTTACATTCTTTCATTTTGTTTTCTATTTTTTTTTCAATAACCAGGATGCAAAGCAATTTAAACTTTTAAGTTGATATCACTGCGGACGGCAGTCCGCGCTAGTGACGAAAGCAGCACGAAGGGTGCGAAGGCGACTATCACTGCGGACGGCAGTCCGCGCTAGTGACGAAAGCAGCACGAAGGGTGCGAAGGCGACTAGCATATATACACAGGAAGAATGGAAAATTTGCTATGACTGTCCGATCAGGTCGAGTTACATACCGATCGAAAGGTATCAATTTAGCTTACAAATGTGCATACTAAGACTTTTGAATACTTAATTTGTTTTTGAGATAAACAGGTGTAAGTGGGAGGTGCAAAATTTAAATGATTGGAGCTAATGGAGCCGTTGGAGTCTTTCTGAATTTTGTTTTAATTTTTTACTATTCTAATTAAAAATACGCGTCGAATGACACCTCGATCCTCAAAATCCGACCACTGGTTCAAAAGATAATTAATTTTGAAATTTTTGGTGCCCTTCTCAAAACGAGATGAAAAGTCAGTATGTCTGTTTGTTTGTCTGTTTGTTTGTCTGTTTGTTTGGATCAAATCGTTAATTTAGCTTAAAAGTTTGAATGAGGACTTGTTCCCGCTCAAAAATCTAGAAACGTTTGTTCTACGACTTTTTCGAAAAATCGCTAGTTTAGCGGGAAATCGCTAAAAACCGCTTAAATTGAAACCCCTATAGCATCCAAACGATAGAAGCTTCAGATGTGATATATACATCGTTGAAACGGTATTTTGAAGGGCTTTTAGGCATACCTTCAAAGTTTTTTTTTTAGATAAAAAGGTAAACCGCTACAGGTGAAATTAGGTATTTTTTCCCACATTTTAGCGATTTAAGAAAAATCTACACATGAAATCACCAAAAAAAATGTTATATGTTTTAGGGAATTTTTTTCCGCGTTTTTTGACATATAACACATGTCTGTCAAAATTCGTTTGGGCAAGATATTACCTATTAACTGAATATACCTTTTACCTTTACACTACTGCATGTACATATGCAGTATGTACACTGCTTGCGGAAATAAACTGCTTGCAAGTGGTGAATTCTTCTAGCGGCAGATAAATCATTTTACAATCAAAATATAGAAACGTTTGTTTTACGACTTTTTCGAAAAATCGCTAGTTTAGCGGGAAATCGCTAAAAACCGCTAAAATTGAAACCCCTATAGCATCCAAACGATAGAAGCTTCAGATGTGATATATACATCGTTGAAACGGTATTTTGAAGGGCTTTTAGGCATACCTTCAAAGTTTTTTTTTTAGATAAAAAGGTAAACCGCTACAGGTGAAATTAGGTATTTTTTCCCACATTTTAGCGATTTAAGAAAAATCTACACATGAAATCACCAAAAAAAATGTTATATGTTTTAGGGAATTTTATTCCGCGTTTTTTGACATATAACACATGTCTGTCAAAATTCGTTTGGGCAAGATATTACCTATTAACTGAATATACCTTTTACCTTTACACTACTGCATGTACATATGCAGTATGTACACTGCTTGCGGAAATAAACTGCTTGCAAGTGGTGAATTCTTTTAGCGGCAGATAAATCATTTTACAATCAAAATATAGAAACGTTTGTTTTACGACTTTTTCGAAAAATCGCTAGTTTAGCGGGAAATCACTAAAAACCGCTAAATTTGAAACCCCCATAGCATCCAAACGATAAAAGCTACAGATGTGATCATATCGTTGAAAAGGTATTTCAAAGGGCTCTTAGGCATACTTTGAACTTTTTTTTAAGTAAAAAGGTAAACAGCTACATTTTGGCGATTTTGAGAAAACGCCAGTAATGATTTTTTCTAATTTTGCATGTATGTTTGTAAAAAAAATAGTGTTGCCAGACAGTTTGTTTTTGCTTGTACAAACAATAAACACCTTTTGACAAAGTTGTACCGTCAACAAATATTGCAATTTTCAAAATTTCTGATATCTTACTTCAAAATTTCTGATATCTTATAAAAAAACCTCTTTGCGAGGTAAAAGTCTAGTGACGAAATCATTTTCATGCACCAAAATTTCTGATATCCAATTTTGTGACGAATAATATTAAGGTTTTCATATAATTTACTAAAAAAAAATTTTGTCACTCGGCACATTGCGCTAATTTCTTTATACCTAATAAATATTTATTTTTTGCGCAGTGCCGAGTGACAAAATTTTTTTTTAATTATACTGCTATATAAGTATATTGTATTATTTTCCATTCATTGAAAATATTTAAATATATATCAATATAAACAAAATCTATTTCAAGTCTTTGGCAATGCTTGACATTGAAATTATTTATCTTTAAGTTTGCAAAAGCAAAAGCATTAACCATTAAAAATTATATGCTCGCGCTAAAGAGAAGCTTTGCGCTCAAAGTTTACAGCAGCAGCGTTAGATTATTAAAGAAAACAAAAGCTCACTTACTGCATGATTCCCGCGTAGAAAGATCTTTCTCAGCTGGTATATGTGTGTGTGTGGGTGTGTACCTGTTACTGCAAAGCTGTGGAATTTAAGCTGAGCTTGCGTGGCCTGACAAAAAGCACACTGCTACAGCGCACATAAGCTTTAAGCTTTGGCTTAAAACTACACAAATTCACAATTAACAAATCATGCTTTACTACATGTAGAGGCTGAAGGCCCAAAAATTAGACAAAAGGAAACAAACACTTTACACTAAATAACATTCACAAACATAAACATATTGAGCAGGCGACGTCATCCATAGGTTAAGTTGAGGTATGTTGTTCCCCGAGAAAATGGAACAGCAGCACACACAATCCTGGCCAGATCACCAAGCACAACGAGTTTAATCCAAATGTATATACTCCGTTGGCCGCATCTGCACAGATTTCCACAAATTATTCCACTCCTAATTGTGTTCTTGCATCGCTTCGCAAAAACACTCCACAATGACGATCATGTAACGAATAACGATCGCTTCCTGTTGATAGCGGATGGGGGGTGTAATCCAGGAACGGAGTATGCGCTTGCTTCCACAGCTATTGCTCAACGACATGAGAGTGGGTTATTGTTTTAACCGTCGGATACATTGCTCCAATTCGTCATATTATACTTCATTAAAAGATCGCATACTATCACTGCGGACGGCAGTCCGCGCTAGTGACGAAAGCAGCACGTAGGGTGCGAAGGCGACTAGCATATATACACAGGAAGAATGGAAAATTTGCTATGACTGTCCGATAAGGTCGAGTTATATAACGATCGAAAGGTATCAATTTAACTTACAAATGTGCATACTAAGACTTTTGGAAACTCACCTGGTTCGTGAGATAAACAGGTGTAAGTGGGAGGGGAAAAATTTAAATTATTGGAGCAAATGGGGCCGTTGGAGCCTTTTTGATTATTTTTATAATTTTTAAATATTCTAATCAAAAATACGCGTCGAATAACACCTCAATCATCAAAATCCGACTACTCGTTCAAAAGATAATTAATTTTGAAATTTTTGGTGGCCTTCCGAAAATGAGATGAAAAGTCAGTATGTCTGTTTGTTTGTCTGTTTGCTTGGATCAAATCGTTGATTTAGCTTAAAAGTTTGAATGAGGACTTGTTCCCGCTCAAAAATCTAGAAACGTTTGTTCAACGACTTTTTCGAAAAATCGCTAGTTTAGCGGGAAATCGCTAAAAACCGCTAAAATTGAATCCCATAGCATCCAAACGATAGAAGCTACAGTTGTAATATATATATCGTTGAAAAGGTATTTCGAAGGGCTTTTAGGCATACCTTCAAAGTTTTTTTTCTAAGTCAAAAGGTAAAAAGTTACAGGTGAAATAAGGTATTTTTTCCCCCATTTTGGCGATTTATGAAAAATCTACACATCAAATCACCTAAAGATATGTTTTATATTATAGGTTATTTTATTCCGCGTTTTTTGACATATAACACATATCTGTCAAAATTCGTTTGGACAAGATATTACCTATTAACTGAATATACCTTTTACCTCTACACTACTGCATGTACATATGCAGTATGTACACTGCTTGCAGCGTAATGCGGAAATAAACTGCTTGCAAGTGGTGAATTCTTTTAGCGGCAGATAAATCATTTTATAATCAAAAATATAGAAACGTTTGTTCTACGACTTTTTCGAAAAATCGCTAGTTTAGCGGGAAATCGCTAAAAACCGCTAAAATTTTAAGTGGTGAATTCTATTTTTGGCACATAAATCATTTTATAATCAAAAATATAGAAACGTTCTAAGACTTTTTTCGAAAAATCGCTAGTTTAGCGGGTAATCGCTAAAAACAGCTATAATTGAAACCCCCATATCATCCAAACGATAGAAGCTACAAATGCGATATATATATCGTTGAAAAGGTATTTCAAAAGGCTCTAAGGCATACCTTTAACGTTTTTCTTTAAGTAAAAAGGTGAACAGCTACAGGTGAAACAACGTATTTTTTCCCACATTTGGGCGATTTTTGAGAACACGATAGTAATGATTTTTTCTAATTTTCAATATATTGTAGTTTGTAAAATTTCCATGTGTTTGGAAGATATTACCTGTTAACAGAATATAATCGTTTTACTTAGGATTGGAATAGGAAAGCAGCAACAAAGTGTCGTAGCAGCCAGAGCTTGAGAGTGCTGTTAGCTTTTGTGCTTTGCATGTATATTTGTAATATTATTCGTCACAAAATTGGATATCAGAAATTTTGGTGCATGAAAATGATTTCGTCACTAGACTTGTACCTCGTAAAGATGTTTTTTTATAAGATATCAGAAGTTTTGGAGTAAGATATCTGAAATTTTGAAAATTGCAATATTTTTTGACGGTACAACTTTGTCAAAAGGTGTTTATTGTTTGTACAAGCAAAAACAAACTGTCTGGCAACACTAGTTCCTTTTACAAACACACATGCAAAATTAGAAAAAATCGTAACTGGGGTGTTCTCAAAATCGCCAAAATGTGGGAAAAAAACCTTATTTCACCTGTAGATGTTTACCTTTTAACTTAAAAAAAAATTAAAAGTATTCCAAAGAGCCCTTTGAAATACCTTTTCAACGATATATAGATCACATCTGTAGCTTTTATCGTTTGGATGCTATAGGGGATTCAATTTTAGCCGTTTTTTAGCGATTTCCCGCTTAACTAGCGATTTTTCGAAAAAGTCGTAAAACAAACGTTTCTATATTTTTAATTATAAAATGATTTATCTGCCGCAAAAAGAATTCACGACTTGCAAGCAGTTTATTTCCGCAATACGCTGCAAGCAGTGTACATACTGCATAAGTACATGCATCAGTGTAAACGTAAAAGGTACATTCAGTTAATAGGTTATATCCTGCTCAAACGAATTTTGACAGATATGTGTTATATAAACGCGGAATAAAATTGCCTATAACATGTAACATATTTTTTAGTGATTTGATGTGTAGATTTTTCTTAAATCGCCAAAATGTGGGAAAACATACCTTATTTCACCTGTAGCTGTTTACCTTTCTACTTAAAAAAAAAACTTTGAAGGTATGCCTAAAAGCCCTTCAAAATACCTTTTCAACGATGTATATATCACATCTGTAACTTTTATCGTTTGGATAGGGGTTTCAATTTTAGCGGTTTTTAGCGATTTCCCGCTAAACTAGCGATTTTTCGAAAAAGTCGTAGAACAAACGTTTCTAGATTTTTGAGGGGGAACAAGTCCTCATTCAAACTTTTAAGCTTAATTAACGATTTGATCCAAACAAACAAACAAACAAACAAACAGACTGTCGCCACTTTTTAGGTTGGCGACACCCTGGAGCCTTAGGGCTCCCAGACAGGCTTCCTTTTCAATTAGGATTGGAAGGGGTGAAATTCCTGTAATGATGCCGAGAGCATCAGTTGGGCATGTGCTCATTGCACCAGTCATGCCCACGCACACAAGGCGTTGAAGCTTACTTAATTCAGCTGCCGCCTTTCGTTGATTTACCTTGGTCCACCAAGCAAGAGCTGCATAGGTGAGGATAGGTTTTACAATGGTAGTAAATGACCAGAAGATCATTTTGGGAGTTAGACCCTATGTGCGACCAAAAAGTCTGTTACAGGCAAAGAATGCCCTTGTAGCCTTGTTTATGGTCTTTGTAAGGTGTGAGTTCCATGTGAGTTTCGCATCTAGGGTTACCCCCAGATATACAGCCTCTTTTGAGAACTCAATCTGAGAGCCATTTACAGTTGGATTTGTAAGGTTAAGAAGCCTTTTCCTTGTGAATGGCACTAAAATGGTTTTGGCAGAGTTTATTGTAAGACCTCTGCTTTCACACCATTTTGTCGTTATGTCGAGGGCGTACTGCACTCGCTCCGAAATGGTTGGTTCATGGCAACCACTGACACATATGACTAGGTCATCGGCATATCCCTGAGTTACAAACCCTAAGCTATGTAGCTTATGCAGTAGTTCGTCAATCACCAAAGTCCACAGTAGAGGTGAGAGTACACCCCCTTGGGGACAACCTCTAGTGGCTATAATTGATGTTTTTTGCTCCCCCAGGTCAGCAGTTATGATTCTAGATTTGAGCATGACTAGAATCCAGCTTGTGATCAGCGGTGAAACGCCTTTATTGATCAGGGCTATATGTATAGCCTCATATGACGTATTGTCAAAGGCCCCGGATATGTCAATAAACGCACCGAGTACTATTTGTTGAGATGCTAGTGCCTTTTCAATCGTGGTTGTCAGGCAATGGATGGCAGTCTCAGTTGATTTGCCAGCTTGATACGCAAATTGGTATCTGTATAAGGGATGTTGCTTGAGATTTTCATCCCGAATGTGCTGATCTATAATTTTTTCCATCGTTTTTAGAAAGAAGGAGCTGAGGCTAATGGGTCTGTATGACTTAGGCAATTGGGCTGATTTCTTCCTGCCTTTGGTATAAAGACAACCTTTACTTCAGTCAATTTACTTGGGATATATCCCAGCAGGAGGCTTGCTCGAAAGATTCTGGTCAGATTGGGAGCAATTAAATGCATACCCTTTTGCAGAAAGCAAGGGTAAATCCCGTCTGGACCTGGTGATTTATACGGACTAAAGGTAGATATAGCCCATCGCACTTTGTTAAGATGGAATAGCTTGTACGGGAGGCATCTGTCCATGCCGCCTACTATGGTGGATGCCATAGGAGTCGTAGGAACATAGCCAGCACCTATACACCCTGGAAAGTGAGTATCTAGCAGGAGCTTGATAGTCTCATATGGGGTATTTGTGGAGCTTCCATCAGGCTTTTTCAATGTGCATATGCCATTCGAGTGGTCTTTTGAGAGGGCTTTTTGTAGTCGGACCGCTTCAGGAAGATTATCAATCTTCCCACAGTGGTCTCTCCACGTAGCCCTTTTAGACCTTCTCAACTCATTGTTATAGAGTGTTAGGGCAGTTTTATATTCGGACCAGTTGCCCGATATTTTCGCCCTATTGAAGAGCCTTCTTACATCCTTTCGCCTTTTCTCCAGGGCTTCGTTCCACCAGGGAACGTCCCGTCGAGATTTGCGATTTTTGTGGATGTAGCTTTTATTGAAGGCATTTTCAATGTTGTTATGAACATCAGTTGCTTCATATTCCAACTCCTCCATACTACGTATTGGGGAATTGGAGATGTTCACATTCTGCTCAAGCTCAAGTGTGAAGTGTTCCCAGTTAATTTTTCTGGGATTTTTGATAACCGGACAGTCACTGATATTGGCTCCTATGTCGAACCTGATGTGTTGATGGTCCGACATGGATACTTCATTCGAGACATGCCAGTTGGAGATGTTGGTCAACATATTATTGCTACAAATAGTGAGGTCAAGGACTTCCCCCCTAATGGCATTTATAAATGTTGGCTCATCGCCTCTATTCAGTATACTTATATTATTACTGATTAAAAATTCTAGAAGGCACTCACCTCTTTTGTTTATGTTTGTACTTCCCCAGACTGTGTGGTGGGCATTCGCATCGCAGCCAATAATCCACCGGAGATGGTTCCGTTGACAGTGCTCCACGAGGGCACTAACCTCTCTAGGTGGAGCTTCATTGGATTCCCCCGGGAAGTAAGCTGAGGCAATTACTACCTCTTGTTCGCCGCATGCTGTGGGCACCTTTGCCCAAACTGCCACCAGATCTTCAGTTGTGAACTGCGAAAGGGGTACAAATGTTAGTTTCTTGTTGAGAAGCAACGCCGCTCTTGGACGTTGTTGTTCATTGGCATATATTAGTCTGCCACTTTTGGTGTTCAGGCCTTTTATTTTACCTGAAAGGATCCATGGTTCCTGTAGGAAGGCAACGCTCAGATCCTCGGTAGCAAACCTGCAACATAGCACGTCCGAGGCTGCTTTTGCATGATGCAGGTTTGCTTGTAGGCATTTAAGATGCCTTTTGTTGTTGTGGGTGGAGGGGAGGGTGAAGTGGGCCATTAGTCCCTGCTCCGGCCACGAGCGGCCCTCTTCTTCCCACGGTTGCTGCCAAGCAGCACGGTCTCCTCTGCTGACCTTCTAGCCCCTTCCCGTGCTTATTTTGGAGCCGACCATACAGTGGCGGGCGCAGCCTGGCGACCTGTGGTGCGTTGGTCGCTGGTCGCTCCGGGGTGGCAGCATTGGCATTGGCTGTTGGTGCTGCCATTGCGCTGTCTGCGGCTTTTGAGGATTGCTCCTCACCTGAGCGTGCGGTCGGCGTGAGGCTCTTCGAGCAGGAGGGCATTTCCTGGCTATCCAATGGCGTTTGGGCAGTCTTGGCGGGCACAGGAACAGTCGCAGGGGAGGCGTCTTTCGCCTCAGCACTGTGCTTATTCCTTTGCCTCACAAGGACTTGCCCAAAGCCGTAGCATAGTCTATGCCCAGCGCTCTTGAGCTTTTCGTCCGAATTGGGATCCACAGCGAACGTGAGCTCAATCTGTTTCCCCCTGTCCACACGATTTAATATCCTCCAGTCCCCTGTGCGTAGGGCACGATTTTGCCCTTCGAGGAGCTGAAGGATATCCTCGTTCGAGTACTTCTCCGTTTTGGGGAAGTACCCGATGTACACTTGTGGCTTTGGCATGTCTGCCTCTGCCACAAGTTCAACCTTTGCGCCAGTCCACAGCTTCAGCTTAGGCATTGCTGCCTTTAGCCAGTCGGCTGTTTCTTTATTGGCGCAGGATATCAGGAGCCACCCAGCCCGTGAAGAACGGCTTTACAGCCCCTTGACGCTGCGTCCTTATCACGTCCAGAATGGCTTCCTGTACCGCTGATAGCTCCTTGGTTGAAAGGAGGGCTTTTGGATAGCCCGACGGAATCACCGCAAACTTTTCCGCACTGGCGACTTCGCTATAGGAACGGTGCTCCCTGGTTTCGGTCCTCGCGGCCGGTCCTGAGATCGGGGGCTGTTCAGCCTGTTGATCCTCAGACGCGGCTTTGATTTCCGAAACACTAGCTGGATTTGCACCAGCCCCGGGTTTTGCACCTCCACGCTTCGGCAAGCTTGACTCAGGCGTAGTGTTAGCGGATCTTCCTCGCTTTAAGGAGCTTCCAGCATTTAGGCGTTTTTGTCCTTTGGGGGCTGGCTGTTTTGCCATAGCCAGTGCCTGCTCGATCGGCATCCCCTTCGCCTTATAGTGCTTTAGGCGTTGGCGCGCAGCGCCACTTAGGCGAGCTCTAACGCCTTTAGCAGCTTTTGGTGCCACGTCCGCCTTTTGTGGTGAGTTGAGGATTTCCTCCTCTACTCTGAGGAGTTCCTCCATCTCCTCTGTGTTGGAGCTACCGACAGGGCTATACGGATCGAAATCCAGCCCGTCTTCAGCATCCATAGGTTCGACCGTAGTCGAGAGGTTAACGACCTCGGGTTTGGGAGGCTTTTCAGCCTCATTTATGTTTTTATTTATAGTCTCCATATATTTGGTCCCACGAGTAATGAGGAAGGGGATGGTCCACCGGAACAGAGCCTCATGTCCCGGTAAGGCTAATTACAACCGGAGATCGCCAGGTATCCGGAGGACACCGTTCAAAGACACAATAACGTAGTGCCATTTATCCCATAGGCACGGTTCGAATAACACCTGAGATTACGGGTTTTATCGAGTTGTCCTCTCTAGAGCCGCCATATTTTGTATGGCAGCAGAGGCACCTCGTGCAGGATGTGTCTCTTCACCACGTATGGTCGGTCTTGAGCAGGCGGGCAACGAATGCCCTATTTGCCCCTGCTTAACAACGTTGTACCATTACAATCGCTGAAAGCTTAGCCTCTTAGCTTATTTATATATAATTAAACTTATTATATTTATATAAACGTATATTCATTTATAACAGGGATTACAAACAAGAGTTATGAGGCGGAAAAAAATCAAGCCCTAAAAAAATGCCAGGGACATCGAAAAAATTCCTCATATGCTATTTTTGGAAGGTCAATCCAGCTACCGGATAAACTTTTATTTCCAATTTTTATTTTAAAAATTATTTTTAACTCTTATTTTCAATTTTTATGAAAAAAATTATAAATAAGAGTTATTTTTCAATTTTTATTTAAAAGTTGAAAAATAAGAGTTATTTTCAATTTTTAAAATAAAAATCAAAAATAAAAGTTATTTTCAACTTTTATCATAAAAATCAAAAATAAAAGTTGAATTGAAATATCTTTTGATCTGGAGGGCCCATTTCATTAAACTACACTGAATAAAGGTATGATCATTTTATGGGCCATGATAAAGTGTAGATAAAATATATAGGCAGTTTAATTAAATGGGCCCTCCCGATCAAAAGATATTTCAATTCAACTTTTATTTTTGATTTTTATGATAAAAGTTGAAAATAACTTTTATTTTTGATTTTTATTTTAAAAATTGAAAATAACTCTTATTTTTCAACTTTTAAATAAAAATTGAAAAATAATTCTTATTTCATAACTTTTATCAAAAAACTTATAAGAGTTACGATCCCTGATTTATAATCATAAATTAGTACTACCTGAATTTATTTATATTTTTACCCAAAAATTATTTCCATCATTCGCCAAAAATTTGCGAAGTGAATGTCGAATGTGAATTTGTTCTGTTGTTAGTAATTTTCCGCGTTATGAATATCGTCCCTTATGTTAAAATGTTTATAATGTTATCTATTTGCTAATTTGTCGTTATTTTGGATCCATACTGCGTTTGGCTGAGTTAGGCTAGTTGACAAAGGACTTCATTTAGGGATCCTTGTATTCGTATGGCTCTTAAGGATCATAGTTGGGAGGGCGATTGCACAAGATAAGTGCAAATGAAAAGAAGAAGTCCGTCTTCGATTGTAGATCCAATTTCTGTCCCTTTTGTTCCTTCTCTAGAATCCATTGCAATCTTTTTATCATTTTAATTCCCTTCCTTTTCCTTTCCGTTTCGAAAGACAGTACGCAAAATTAATAAGATATTATAATAAGGAGCGAAGCAGCATAACGTGAAGGTTAAGTTAGTCAGCAAACGCGTACTTCTTCGGTCCGTTATACGAACACCAGCTTCATTGCCCGAAGAATCCTTCGTTACTCGTTACAAGGCACCAGTGTCCATTAACCCGCTGATACATCTGCCAAATATCGTGATTGCAATTATCAACTACTGAAGATAGAGCTGCTTTGCGAACATCTGCACTGTTTTCGAAATAAATCTCTGCGCTTGTGATCACGAGTTTTAGGGATTAATTCTGGACAAGAAATAGGCTGATTCTGCTCACGATTATGTAAAGAAATTGCCGGGATTTGGGTCATGTCTGGGATTTTTGAGAGTAAACTTGAACTATCACAAGTAACTCTGTGTTTGTGGCTGTCGATACCAGTTTGCGTGCACTCGTCAACCGTGCATGTGTCGGCCCATTTTTTGACACGTCACATCTGCGTCACGACGGTTTATAAGTGTCGCGCTTGATAGGGATGGCCTTGCTTGCCACAATTCCAACAGGAAAGAGAAACTGCCTCCACATCAAACGTTTCCACTTCATCACTCTCTGACTCTGTGGCTATTTCTGATTGCACAGAAACTTCGCTAACGTGTGGTCGTGGAATGAATCGTCTATTCGAGGAAGTGGGCTTTACAGAATGGTGCAAGAATCTCTCACGCTTGCGTATAAATTGTCGAAACTGTACGATGTTGTGGATTGGCACATACAAGAGCTCATGCTGTATTTCAGTTAGCAAATTCGCTCGTAGTGCTTTTAGCAAAGAGTGTTCAGTCATGGGCTGATCAAGCCTATCAGCTATAGCAACAATACCTTCGTAGAAGTTGTCAAACGTTTCGTTCGGCTTTTGCTTCCGTTGCGATATAGCCGTTCGAATCTCTAAGTCTGTTCGTCCATCTGCAAACTGAGATTTAAGATCGATACATAAATCAATCCATCGGACAACTGACACACTTCTGTGATACCTCCAGTACCACTCACTAGCGCTACCCTCGAAAAGATTGCTCGCATACTTTGCTAGCAATTCAAAATTTTCATCTAACGTTTGATTGGTAAGAGCTTCGACGCGATACAAAAAATCATCTACTGCCATAGCAGAATGTCCTGAAAATCGCAATTTCCAGTTCGAATTGATCTGACTTATCTTGTCAGGGCGCAAATTATGTGATTGTTGGGACAATTGTAATGACCCAGGCTAGCAAAAAGCTAGAATGGGCGGGAGTACGTAGCCAGATCGAAGTTGGCCACACTCTTCCATGCAATCGTGAGATTTGCTTCCTTCTCGCGGCGGGAGGGGAACTGCTCGCGGCTAGCAAAAGCAATCGGCTGGGGGAGTTCTTTGCTCTGAGAAGGAAGTTCGACTGCACCATACAAAATTAAAGAAACAAGAAGAAAAAGAGAGAAAGGCGGGAGAAACAGGTGTCAACAAAACCCAGCAGACGGACTTGATTGGAGACGGGAATAAAAAAAGGAAGAGGATCTCTTTTGACTTGGATACATAGATGTTGTTGTATCTGGCCTCAAAACCCACCCAACCATGATTCCACGTTGGCCGTTATCATTTTGGGAATCCCTGGCACGGACCTGTGGGTTATTCAAACTTGCATCACCTTCGGGAAAACAAAATTAAAATTTAATCAAACATTATGTAATGTTTATTATACATGAAAAAGTTCATAACATGATTTCAAAATTTTTATTACAAACTAAAATCGCCTTCTTATTTGGCATTAACAATTTTAGGATTTTCAAAAAAAAAAGAAGGAAAAGAAAAACAAATGAAGTGTGTTGCAATCGATAAATTTATCGGAGAGATTAATAATTTAAACGTTTATACGTCAGCAATTTCAGGCAAATATAGTAGTAACTGTTTGTCATAGGCACTTACCCTGTATCCGAAGGGGCCCCGCCGAAATCAGGTGATATGCTATTGCGGAAAAATAATAATAATAAACGCACACTTCTAAATGCCCATACAACAAGAGAATAGTCGATTAAAATATTTTCTTATAGGGGACTCGAGGGTGTCCTCCTGGTTTCTTTTCCTTTTTCTTTTCTTTTGTTTAATTTTATTTATAGTTAACAATTTTTAATAGGTATTGTTAAAAAGGGTGGCAATGTCAAATCAAAAGAAAAAGAAATTAATGAAATAATAAAAAAATTATCAAATAAAATGAAAGAAATTGAATAATAATAAAATAAAAATAAAACGAAAAAGGAAAAACTTATGAAAAATAAAAATTATAAAATGAAAAAAAGAAATGAAAAGCTAGAAGTTTTTTAGCGTGTGTATGAAAGCGAGAGTGTTTATGAAAATGAATGTGTGTGTGGGGGTGTTTATAAACTTTGAATGTGTGTGTATGAAAATAAATGATTGTGTGTGTTTACAAACTTTAAATGTGTGTGTATGAAAAATGCGAGTGTGTGTCTACACTTTGAATGGGTGTGTATGAAAAATGCGAGTGTGTGTTAAATCCGATGAGTCGGTGAGAATCCTGAGTTTGAGAAAATCCGATGCGAGTTTGAAAGTCAGGTGTCTGCCACAATGGCGGCAACGAAAATTGAAGGCAACGATGTATGACGATGTGCGTGTGTGTGGGTGTGACGGTGAATGTGCGTCCAAAATTTCTGAACCCCAGAATGGATGTATGTTCCCAATGGTGGTTCGCAGATTCAACACAATGCTCCTGCTGACACGCACATCCACGTCGTTGCGTTGTTATCTACGAAGGGAACTTTGGCGATGCTAAATAACCTACATTTGGCACAATCAAGAAGCACATTAGCACGTGTGGCTATACAAACTAAAATACCACTTACGTGCGGATTTTCCCAATAAAAATTGGTTTCCTTGTTCCAGTGTACTTGTTTGCAGCGATTCTCACTAATTTTTCCCACGGATGCAATGTATTTTGTGTCTTTCAGTTCAGTTTTTCCACCTTGATACATCTATGTATGCAAATGCATGGATCGGAAATGCAATGACAGGAAGCTGAGCTTCAAATATCGATATATCGATAGTCACACAGCATAGCACAACTCCAGTTCATCATGTTTATACGGCGGTGCATAAATATCGTATGGACAGTGATACCAATGTCGGTGACAAAAAAAATTATTTGTCACATAAACTGAAAAGTGTATTTTTGCCCAGAGGTGGTCACTACACCCACAAGACATTTCTAAGCATTGCGCGGGGGAATGTCTTGGAAAGAACACCTTGAAATCATTATTGACGAATGTCTTTGGCATGAAACGTGCCCTGCTCTCGTCCTTGTAAGTCCTCCAACACATAATATGCGCTTCCCACCTTTGCCTTTACCCTGGATTTAATCCACTGGGGACAGAGCTTTGCATTGAATTGTTTTGCGAAGTTGCTCTGGGCAAAATTCCTCCGGAACACTTCTTGGCCGTCTTTAAAAGAAATATCCCTCGTTCGCAAATTATATTGCTTGGATTGTTGCTCGTGAGCGACAGCTATGTTGTCGCGCAATTGCTTACGCAGCAGTTTCAACAAATCATCTCGATGCAACACATTTTCCGATTCATTGAGCATTCCCAATTTATGGAGGAGCTCGTACTGCGTACCATGGGTCATCATGTCAAAACCATAAAGAGCATGATTCGGAGAACAACCTATACTTTGGTGAGTTGCATTGCGCAGTGCACAACTAATGGCGTGAATATGTGCATCCCACTCAGAATGGTTGCCCTCCAGGAAAGCCCGAATCCCAGCGACCAATGACCGATTAACTCTTTCAGACGCGTTCGACTGTGGAGAATAAACGGCCTTGTAAATATGACGTATTCCTAGGGACGTTAGCCACGCATTGAACTCCACCGCTTTGAATTGCGGACCGTTGTCGCTGACAATAGTCTGTGGAATTCCATACGCGAAGAAAATTTGGTGTCTGAATTATCGGAGCAGTAAATTTTTAAGAGCACATAACCAATGGAATTTGGTCAGGTGGTCTAATACAATCAAAAGCCCTATATTTCCTCTCTTACTGCGCGGGTACGGTCCTAAAATGTCTATGTATAAACGCTGCATTGCACATTGGGCCAGCTAGCCGATTTTTCGACGAAAATTAAAGTTTTAAAGCTAGGTTCTTGAAATTTGGTACATACGATAGTTTTGATGCACATAAAAATATATCTAAGTTTCAGACCGATCTGACCACGCCTTCCCTAGCCGCCCATATGAGATAGGTTTCCTCTTATTGATACTTGTACGGTAATTAATAATGCTAGCACTCGTTTAATTCCACAAATGTTTTTAATTCATTTTTTTAACACTTAACCTTAATATTAATAAGTAAAAAATAACAATTCATTCAAAATGACTATAAATAAGTATCTTACATTGTTCCTAAAAGTCGTCTTCTACATCAATTTCGATTGAAAACGGATTTTCAGAGTCAGAATCTGAATCACTATCACTATTGTTACTAACAAAATCGGGAACATTGTTATTATTGTTCATGTTAGAAAAATATATCCAGTTCGGTGATTCCAAAAGCTCGATTACGTCTGTTGGTAGGGGTAGTTTTTCTTCGGCCGAAATTGCGGCGGCATGCACAAGAAGAGATGTGTTGTAACCCTGATTTACAGCTAAATCGGATGCCAATTTTCTCTTCTGACGGCGAGCGGCGTTAACATATTCAATGGGTGGGCGTCCAACTGGTCTTGATGTTGACGGCTTTGGATTTGAAGACAACAATGAACTTACTGTTATAGCCATATTGGACAAAAGCCATTCTGTATGCTTTGTCTTAAATCTGGCCATATTTCTGTTACATTTTGCCAAGTTTTTTTGTATGTAAAGGTGAAAGCTTCTCACTTTGGTGTTGATTTCATCCTTTTTCTCCGTGCTTATGTCGAATTCGTTCAGTTCTTCATAAGTCCAACTCGAAACGGCAGATGCGCTACTATTGTTTTGTGTGTAGATATCAAGCAAACTCAACCACAGCTACAATATTATGGATTTATACACAACGGAACAAAAAGGAACAAAAAAGATTTTTAAAATTAGTTTATATACACTTTGCACTTTAATGACACATAATTACTTTTTGGCACAACTTGGCACAAAATTAGTTATAACCCACGAAAGACGGGTTAGCAGGTGAGCTTTTTTCTACTTTTGGACAACACAAATAAACGCACACAAAAAACACATTAACAAACATGAACAAAATCTTTTTTAATACATATATTCTACATACCTTGGTGTTTCTTTTCCATAATTTTAGTAAAAAATGGTTAACCACAATAATTTTGGGACGCTCGCAAGTAAACAAAAACTTTACCGCGCTTTTTAGTTTCGCACGCATGCAATCAAACAGCTGACTTTGAAGGACTGCCAAAATTCCAGGGATGCATCAAAACAATTAAAATCTTTTAATTCATTTTAGTAAAAGTATATACTATTCAAATGTTATTATTAAAATAAGTTTACTTTCTATAAAAAATTTGAATTTTCGTTGAAAAATCGGCTCGCTGGCCCAATGTGCATTGGACGAAAAGAAACAGTAGCTTTCCCCATTGGTGGCTTTAGAGAGATGTTAGGTGCTTTCGTAGTTTTGCACACCTCGCAATTGCGAACATACTCCCGCACCTGCGTCACCATGCCTGGCCAATAGAAGCTCCTACGAATTAGTTCCATCGTTTTCCCTGTGCCGCCGTGTGCCGTAACAACACTATCATGCGCGCGTTGAATGACATCTGTAGATAGGCTTTTAGGAATCCAAAGCTTCCACGCGTTTTTGCCACTCTCTTCAGTCCCGTCGCTGTGCTCAGTCCGTATGTACACATGGCTATCTATGACTTTTACGTCTGGATACTCTTCCGGAGACTGTTCTACCGCCGCGATCAACTGAACATATTCAGGGTCTTGGAAACATCGAGAATTTAAATCGACCATTGGTGCAATGTTCTCAAGGACAGCTATCTCTTCACAATAAATTCGCGACAAAGCGTCAGGAACCACGTGCTCGCTCCCTCGTCGGTGACTAACTGAAAACTAATAGCTGTAGTGTCCAGTTGCCAAGTCGATTTCAATTTTGCTCAGTGTAAGGGAAACAAAAAATACTCAAAGTTATTTGCACACAGCTGCAAGAGTTTGCGAAACAAGGATGCAAGCATGTTTAAACATTTCACGCATTCTGTCTCGCTCACACTTGGTAGTTGCGAACGAACGCACAAAAGAAGTTGAGGAAGATCACGCCATAACGCCGTTAGAAATATTCCAATGACGAAAAGCAGCGTGCATTGGAAAGCGACAGCGCGTATATGGGTAAATGGAATTTGACAGCATTTTAATATGCAGTGAGAAGTGCAAGAGCAAACAAGTGCGTGCCGAAAACTTAAAGTTAATTTGAATTAAACACCACATGGTTATTATGCAATCAATCGCCTAACCATTGTGAGTGCTAAAACATTCGAAAGAATTTAATATAAAAACTGCATTGTTTAGCAGCAGCAAAACATCCACCAAGAGCAGTAGCCGCGGTGCTAGCTAAAAAGTGAGGTTAAATTTTTTATATAATAATTTTGTTGTGTTAATTAAAGGTTCGATTGCAGTTTTCGTATCATAACCTAGTACTGACCGGTTCCACCCTCAGAATTCAGCTGAATCAGGCCGGTCAGCACCACTTCACCACCCCTCACGCAGCAAAGCGCTGCAGTTTTGCAGCCACCAGCACGCTTTGTTACAGGGCTGTGCGACGGATAGTTTGGAAGTCTTCGTTTTTATACATATATATATACCGGCCAGTTCCACCCCGCGCTTTCGCGCTGTCTCAACCATCGCGCAGATTTATGCGTCAAGGCTGGCCGGTATCCCGTTTGCGCCCACAGAGCCTACAGTTTTCAAGCATTGCATTTGCAACTGCGAACTCTGCCGCTGCGAACGCCTCTCAACGTGGGTCCCCTTTTAGGAGTATCGATTACATCAGGAGTCATTTGTTGCACCTTGGAAGCCGTACAGTTTTGCAAGCACTGCACTTACAACTTTGCTGCATCAGAGGCGGCGGATCTGACCGCGCGAGCGTCACCTAACAAACACGGCTCAATCAGCCGACAACCAGATTTGTATTGATTAATCTTTTTTTTTTTTGTATTTAATTACTTAATTTTCTATTTGTGTTAAAATCAATTAAATATCATAACTAATTAATTTGATGTTCCTTAGTTAAATCATCATGATACATTGAGTTCACCACACATCATACACCTTTTCACGACAAAAAACAGCAATAATTTAATCCACAGCAACGTCAGCAACAGCATCGATGGGCCCAACGTGCACACGGCGACGGATAATGTATCTGTGAGTAACAATTTGTGAGTACGCCTATTTGTGGCAACGAACAAACGTATTATTTTAAAATCAGTTATATCAAAAAGCATATTTATACATATATATACGTACATTTGAGAAAGGGTGTAAGACAGGCGTGACTACTCTATGTAGATAAAAATTGTTGATGATTTAATTTTTTTTTGATATCGATATGAATTGTCGAATTTGATTAATGCATAATAGACCGAATGAATCTGAATATGTTTCAATAAATGAATTGTGAATTATATACATAAATATGACTCTATAAATCTCTTGATGGTTCAATGTTAGTACCTATGTACACATGCTGCCGTAAACTCTTGCAAAGTCGAGCTAGAATTGATTTAGGGGTAGCCAATAGATTCCCAAGAGCTACCATGGTTGGGTGGGTAGAGAGAATGGGGTACGCGAACATCTAAAGTACCCTATAACACGATCTCCGATCTTAAAGCTTCCATTATTTTTCCGTGGTTGACTCGAATACATATTGATTACCCTTTTTTTTTTTTTTTTCTTTTTGTTTTCGATTAAATTCCGCAAGTGCACTTATTATTTATCAATCGTAGTGTGAGTATAGTTAGACAAGGAAAGAACCCACGCCCCATCCGACGAGCTGAAGTCCAGAGACAGCAAGAAGTGCACGAATACCGAGTCTCCTATACACAATCGTGGTTATCATTAAACACCCTAAGCCACACGCCACATAAGGATAAATTGGCGCCCAGACGTGGAGCCGAGAAGGCAAGATTTTCAAATTCCTTAGCAGCAGACACCCTCAAGCAAGAGGAAGGGCATGGTCAAAAGGCTATTCAAACAAATTTTCGCCCAGAGTTTGCTAAGGTTCTGAATCTCTAGAATATCAGACAATGGCATATGGCATACTACTCAGTAGCGCTACACAGAGTATATGACATACACAACGCCGTCTGCCCGCTTCACGATAAGCTCTGTTCAAATCCATCCATAATTAAACATTCATTTTAGTAGTTCAAAACAAAGCGTGGTTTCACAGCTTGATGCTATGGAGCACAGTCCACCGTTCATTGGAGCTGCAATCTGATTCGATAATCGGATCGGTTGACCAAGACGGCATTGTGAATCCCCGAGTAATGCTCATGTTGTGAAATTTTCATTCTTTCAGAGCAGGATGCAGTTGTTTGACAATATGATGAGGCAAATTCAAAACTTCAGTTATAGGAATCGTGAATTGTCTCGTTCCTTCGGGTGAATCGACCATAACGAGTTTGTTTTCGTTAGCAGCACTTTTGTTAAGCATAACTGCCCTTTATATAATTTTGTAGTAATTCTTCCGAAACAGTACTAGGAATAGCAAGCGACTAGATCATTTTGGAAGCTTGACCGGTACAAGTGAAGGTTGGTTATTTACGGATAAATAGAATTCAGTAGTTTACAGTAGGAACTTTAAACAAATTAAATCGGAAATTGGGTTACGAAAGCATTGTGTTTATTTCGGAAAGCATTGAACCAGATATTTATATTTTAAAACAAGCAGAAACTACAAAACAATTAAACATGGCTGTTAGGCATAGCGCAGAAGATCTTAGCAGTCTCTTAGAGCAACAAGACCCGTTTTGCGGAATCTGTCACGAAACAGTAAGCGCAAATGTACGTACTGCAACTTCACCTTGCAAACATCGTTTTCATAATCAATGCATTGTGAATGCGCTGCGTACGAGTGACATCTGCCCTGTTTGCAAGCAACCTTGCGCAGTAAGGCAATTATCAGTCTCCAATGTTAACCTAGCAACTGAACTTGCAGAAGCTGGTGACACGTCAGATATCAGATCGCAAACATCTGACCGAGCCAGAATCAAAGATCTAACCCAATCAAGCAATAAGTCTTCTAGCAAAAATCACAGAGGTGCTACTTCAAAGAGAGGGATGACAACGAGATCGCATCACCGCGATCAGAATTTAGCGAGTCAAAACCCGATAAATGTTGATTCCTCGAGAGAAAGAAGCAAAGAGGACATTAACAGAATAATAGAAACAGCAATGCAAGCGCAGCAGCAGCAGCTGATGCAGAGCTTGACAGCAATGATACAGCAGCAGTTGGCTTCTATCAGCTTGGATAGAGAGCCACAACAAGCATCAACAGAAAGAGCTAGACGACTCAATACGCAGGCAACAAATTCTAATCGCAGAGCCTCTCAGGTAGATAGAGATTATCCATCAATTCCCCGAGAGAAAGTCTCTAATGTTATCTTGAACTGGAAGCTAAGGTTTAATGGCTCCAAAGATGGCATGCCTGCAGAAGATTTTCTGTACAGAGTTCGCTCTATGACTTGTCAGAGTTTGTTCGGCGATCACACTCTCTTGTGTGACCATTTACATTTGCTCCTTGCAGACAAAGCCAATGAGTGGTTTTGGAAGTTCCACAAAACCTATCCAAGTTTTACCTGGGAGAAGTTCTGTGAAGAGTTTAGAAAGAAGTTTGAAAATGTTGACACAGATATGGATATATGGGATAGTATCAATTCCAGAAAGCAGGGCGAGAAAGAAGCATTTGAAGATTTCCAATTTGAAGTTGAAAGACTAGTAGGTCGTTTGCGTAATCCGATTTCGGAAGAGTCGTTAGTGCATCTTTTAATTCGGAATGCCAAAGTGTCTCTTCGGTATGAACTTATGCATTTGGGCATAGACACATTGTCGCGACTGCGAGAAGAAATTCGCACACACGAGCAATTTAGCAAGAACACCAGAGCACAGCCTATTAAAATACAACGTCCTTTTGTTACAGAGCTAGATGATTCGTTCGAAGTGTCTGCGATCCAACGCAAGAACCTAAAATGTTGGAACTGCGGAAAAGTAGGACATCGATATGATTATTGTTTCGAGCCGAGAACAATTTTCTGCTACGGATGCGGAGCGAAAAATACATATAAGCCCGCTTGCACTACGTGCAATCCGCCGGAAAACTACTCGAAGGATGCGCAGACAAACTCTGTACTAGCGCATCCGAGCCAATAGAACTAGACTTTTCTAATCAGACTGATTTGCAAACCACATCAGATCTGATTCCATTCCACGCTTCACTCGACCATCCTGAGGAGCGTTCCCTAGACAATACACACCGCCCATTTCATGTTCGACTAGAGCACTACTTGTCAACGCGACGCCGTATATTTGGTGAGGTTGATAGCTGTGATCTCATACACACACCCAGACGTTCCACGGTCCGCTTGCGAAACTTTTGGAAGAGAGTTCGCGCGAGCCGCAAAAGATTAGTTTCAGCCATATTTCTTAACAACGACAATCGCTTGTATACTGTGTAGTGGGCCGGTGTGTCAGGTCCCAAGCTGGGTGCCTGTGTAGTGATCTTTTAAAGGAGCACTGTAGCGAATACCCTGCAGATTTTTAAAAGAGATCTGACTCAGTCGGATTTTCTCGCTATTGCCACATAGGAGTCGAGTTCGTGCACTTCTTGCTTAGCCTAGACTCAGCTCGACGGATGGGGCGGGGTTATTTCTCCTCCTATGGTAGCGTACACACACACTACAACAAAAATATAAGTGCACTAGGAAGCAAACAACATATTAACGGAAGCGAAAAGAAGAAAAAAAAAAAAATGGAAATGGAATTATGAATCGGACAAGAAATTAACAGACGGACATTTGTGGCTTATTGCTCGGTTGTAGGGTATTTAGATGTTGTGTATACCCTATTCTTTACCCTCCCTACCTTGGCAATATCTAGTTGGAATTTTAGGATTTGCCCCTATAGTAACTCTTGTTACCTTTTTATATTTGGATTGGCATTGGCTGTAGATCGGCGACGGTTAAGACAAAAATTTAAAGTTCCATTATTTTTATGTAAATATTAAACATTATTTATTAAATTAATATAATCTGTATTCATGTTCAATCTACGGTCATTCGAAGAATTTTCAATTCCTTTAATTTTGTTTTATGTATGTATGTTTGTTGTATGTGATGATGATAACAATGTTTAAATGTCTATGTAAGTTTAATTTTTTAATTAATAAAAATTAAATTTTTTTATAATTAAGTTTCCAACTATTATTTTTGAGCAACTTTTGAATTAAAAAAAAATATTCATAGTTGCAACTAGAGCAAAACGAAAATTCATAAATTCAAAATTTTAATTTTTCAGAGCCATTATTAAATATAAGAAAAAAAATGTCGCAAGTACGTATGATGTATATGATCAATAAAAAAAAAGGAAATAAAATTTTACCATGACTTAGGACTCACCAAACACTGCCGTCGTTGAGCTCAAGATGACGATGTGGCTAACCTCTATAATAATAAGGAAAAATAATAATAAAAGAAGATCATAACCCTCATACATACGTTGACCTATGCTAGTGGGCTCTTTACATACATTTTTAATCAAAATTAATAATAATAATAATTAATACATCATTTAGCAAAATATAAAAAAAAATGTTTAAATATTCAAAATTGTTAATTAAATTTTAAGAAAATGCATTATTATCGCTTGTTCATTTTTTTTTTCGTTCGAGCACCACTTAGTGGCTTTATTTAAGTGCGCAGCACTTTATTGTTGAAAAATTAATTTTTCAATGAATATCCACTTATACATTTTGGCTACACTGTACAGGGGAGTTGTATGTATGCCTAACCAACATTTTTGGGAGCTAAAGAAAAAAAAGGCGCTCGGCAGTGATCAATCCCTCGTGGAAGAATCTCAGCAAGATTCTTTGAAAACAGCAATCCAATTCAGCAACACAATTTACAGCAGCAGGAGCGGTTCCAAAAACAGAACAACAGCTTATGTTGCTGCCGGGGCAGGGTGATGTCCGATGGACATTATATCCGAGAAAGGCCAACAGATTTTAATGTTCATCCATTAAATCAGCTTTATTCTTATTTTTTTTTCCAATTATGAAAAATGGAATTTTATCTATTTTCTTAAATTGATTTAAAATCAAATTGTAAGAAATAAATAAAAGATTAAAATAAAAGCACTGGCACGGGGCACTGTCGAAAAGAACCACATTACTATAGGTATCACTGTACTTCCACATACCTGGCTTATATGAAAAAACTGCAGAAATATGTTTTTATGTTCCCTCGATGGGAAAGAAAATTCAAGAAAAAGTCTCCAAAATATCATATGGGGAAGAACGTCCGGGAATTGTAAATCCGGGTGGAGAAAAATCCAAAAGAAAGTGTCTTTAATTTACACTGTTAAAAGTGTTATGTCACAGCACATGGAATTTTTATTAAAAACTTTGCCACAGACTGGCACTATGTTGTGCTTTGCACAAGAGTCACTCGCTCAATGTTTTAGCTAAATTCGATCGACAGCTAATTAGCTAAGCTCGCACACGAAATGTAAAACAAAGCGTGGGCGGCGAAAGATAAGAACGGTTAAGTCGTATGACTTAGTCGTACTTATCCAAGGTGACATAAGGGAGCCGATAGGGTACTCGGTGTAATGCTCACCAACACATAAACAAATGCCATAGACAAGCAAAGAGAGCTAAAAATAGCACAGCTTGATTAAAGCAGTGCGCATGCGTGCATTCTGCATGCAGTGCATCAAGAAGTGCAAATTGCAAGCAGTTAACATTGATGTTCTAAAGCAGTGCAATCTTGATCTATTTATAGAACAATGGTTTTGCACTGTTCTGTTATACTGCTTAACAGAATAACTTGCAATGTAAATGTAAATAACTAAAAATGTAAAAGAAATTATTGCTCATACGAACTGGTCACTACACCCACAGTTACTGCTACGAGAGTCTCACCCGAGAAGTCAGTAACAGAAAAAGAGAACAGTTCCAAAAAAAAAAGATACAAATTATTTACTCTGAATGTCTTTAAGATGATAGGCCCCTAGAGTTTTTCCTGACTCATCCATAAGCTCATAATAAGCTGGGCTTAATTTGCGCTTTACAATTGCCGTTATGAAAACTGGTGCAAGTTTTGCATTAAATTTCTTGGCGGCATTACTTTGGGCAAAATTACGTGCATAGACTGTATCTCCTGTTTTAAATTGAACAGTTCTACTGCGCAAGTTATATCTGCGGGCGTTGTCATCGTGTGCTGCTGATGCATTTTCCTTTGCTTTGCTTCTAGCAATTTGTAATGCATCTTGCTGTTTTAATAAAGTATCGTCCGACAAGAGATTGAGCTTACGTAAAAGCTCATAGTCTTTCCCATGCAAAATCATATTCTGTCCGAAGGTTAGAAAATATGAAGAGAACCCTGTGCTGCGATGCACACAAGCTCGTAAAGCTCCACTAATTTCGTTTAAATTCGTGTCCCAATGTATGCACGAATAGCTGCTATAACAGATCTGTTCAGACGTTCGCTAGCGTTCGCTTGCGGAGAGTAGATTGCAGTGCAAAGATGAGTTACCCCAAAACGAGTAAGAAAAGCTTCAAAACTAGCAGAGCGAAACTGGGAACCATTATCTGTTAATATTACTTCTGGAACTCCGAATGTATAAAATAAATAATTCTCTAGATAATCACATATCCGACTCGAAGTAAATTTCTTTAAGGGATGCAAAAAGTGAAACTTCGTATTATGATCTACGATGATTAGAATGCCTATATTACCGCTCTTCGATCTCGGATAAGGTCCTAGCAAATCCATATATTATTTCTGAAAAGGTCTTTCAGACACCATTGGTTTACCCATGGGTGGTCGTAATACAATATTTGGGCTTTTTGTTGACTTGCATGTCGAACAATCAGATACATATTTTCGAATTTGTGCTACCATTTTTGGCCAAAATAAATAACGTTTCAGCTTCTCCGTTAATTTAGCAGTTCCACAGTGAGCTGCATTTGGAGCGTCATGTGCTTGAAATAAAACGTCTTTGACAATTCCAGATGGAATCCAAAGTTTCCAAGAATTGTTTTCTTGAGCCGGGTCTCCAGTTGCGTGTTCGGTTCGTTTATAAACAAACCCATCAGCTACTTTTAAATCTGGTAATTTTGATTGATTCTGCTCTATACGCTGAATCAAATCAAGATATTCGACGGAGCTAAATTCCTTCGACTCAAGGTCTACCATTGGGCCTTCGTTGTCGAATTCCTCAATAGCTACCTCATCTCGTCGAGAAAGAGCATCTGCTACAACGTTTTGCGAGCCGCTGCGATGGAGAATTTGAAAAGAAAAACCTTGTAGTTTGATAGCCCAACGAGCTAATCGTCCTGAGAGGTCTTTCTGATTCATCAGCCATTTTAAAGAGGCATGATCAGTCACCACAGTGAACTCTTGTCCTTCAATATAAGCACGAAATTTGGCTATGCCTTTTATTACTGCTAAACATTCGAGCTCAGTTACCGTGTAATTCTGTTGAGCTTTTGTCAGCTTAACAGACATGTAGGCAATCGGTAGCTCTTCTCCTTCTTCATTTGTTTGTGCTAAAACGCAGCCAAGGCCGTGTAAACTAGCATCGCATAACAGAATGAAGGGTTTCGAAAAATCGGGAGAACTCAAAATAGGTGCTGTAGTTAACCTAGATTTAAGTTCCTGAAAAGCCTTATCTGCTTCTTCATTCCAAATGAGCGCTTTGTTCTTTTTGAGCAGCCCAGTAAGCGGAATAGTGAGCGAAGCATAATTTCCAACGAATCTTCGGTACCAACCTGCAAGACCTAAAAATCGTCTTAACTGTTTGACTGTGGAAGGGACTGGGAAGTTGTTAATAGCTTCTATTTTCCCTGGATCGGTTTTTAATTGACCGTCTCCTATGATGAATCCTAAATACTTGATTTCTCGCATGCAGAATTTAGATTTGGCTATATTAATAGTCAGGTTCGCTTTGCGAAAATATAGAGCGATTTCCTGCAAAAGAATCATGTGCGAGTCAAAGTCGTCTGACAAAACTAGAAGATCGTCTAAATAGACAAAAACTCTAGTGCGCAGATGAGCGGGTATCACATTATCCATAAGTCGACAAAGAGTCTGAGGCGCGTTGCAAAGGCCAAAAGGCATTACCTTATATTGATACAACGGTCTGTTAGGAATTGTGAACGCCGTATACTGCTTCGAATTACTCTCGAGTGGAATCTGCCAAAAAGCATGTTTCATGTCAAGGCCGGTTATAAATCGAGCTGGAGGCAATCTGCTTAAAATACCATCGATAATTGGAATAGGATATGCATCCTTACGAGTAAATTTGTTGACAACTCGCGAATCGAGACACAAACGCAATTTCTCACCTTTTCGAACTAAAACACAATTACTACTCCACGGACTGTTTGACTCTTCAATTATGTCCATTGCTAGCATTCTGTCCACCTCTTCGAACATTTGTTTTTCTATTGCAGGTGAAACAGGCCAATGTCGTTGCTTGACTGGAATAGCATTGCCAACGTCTATGCTATGAGTTGACAGATGGGTGCGTCCTAATCCTTCCTTCTCGTAAGATGGAAATTTAGCGACAACTGCATTCAAGCTTTGTGTTTGTGCAGCGCTCAAAATATGCATATTGGGGCTATCTTCTCTATTTTCAAATCCTGTATCAAGTTCAGATACTCTTTCAGACGGACTTAAAAAATTATTTAAAAGGCCAAATGTCTTCCAGAAATCAATACCTAAGTATATGTCTTGTTTAAGATCTGGAATTACGAAAAATTCTATTGGATTTGTCTTATCACGATACGTGACTTCAGTTGTAATTTTCCCTATTACAGAACATACTGAGTTATTGGCTGTTTTAATATTGCCTGAGCATTTCTGAAATTTTTGACTGTTTCGGAGATCAATTGCTGCTTGATTGCCCACACAACTGATAGTCGCTCCTGAGTCTAAGAGTGCCATATACTTGTTGTTCTCTAGAGTCAATTCTGTATAGAGTCGGTTGTCGGAATTACAAAATATTGCGGACACAAGTTTTCTACGCGTGACTTTAACTTTCTTCCAAAAATGTCTGAGCCTTAATGTTGATCGTCTAGGTTTTATTTTCAAAAGAATGCTATTCACATCAGCAAAGATGCGTCTTCTGGCTGCTGTGTAATTAGCCAGTCGAACGTGAAAGGGTAATAATTGATTATTTTGTTTGTCATTGCCGGGAAAAAGGTCGTAATTGGGAATTTGACTCAGATCGTCAGGCTTGTTATCAGGCTTGCCTGTATCGGTCTGAGTGTACTGATCAAAAGTTAATGTTTCGGATGCGGCAGAATGCTTTTGTTCTGCGCATCCCGTACTCGGTTTTCCGAGGGGTTACAAGATGGGCATTTTGGCTTAAAGGTGTTCTTCGCACCACAGCCATAACAAAATATACTTCGGATTTCCAAGCAGTCATCAAATCGTTGTCCTGGCTTGTCGCAATTCCAACAGATCAGCTGTTTGCGCTGAATTGCTGAAACTTCTTCTGAAATCTGCTGCGCTGTCTCACATTCCAATTCGGAAATACGAGAGCGAGGATCAAACTTAGATTTAGTAGTTTTTACCAACTTACAAAATTGTTCATGGGTACGAATCTCTTCGCGAAGTTTTGCCAAGGTAGTGATGCCCAAGTGCATCAACTCATACCGTAAGGTAGACTTCGAATTATGAATGAGGATTCGCACAAGTGAACGTTCAGAAACGTCTTTTTGCAATCGACCAATTAGCTTCTCAATTGCAAATTGAAAATCTTCAAAGGATTCCTGATCTCCCTGTCTTCGAGAATTAATCATCTCCCATACATCCATTTCGTCTTCTGTGTCCTCGAATTTCTTACGAAATTCTTCGCAAAAGGATTGCCAAGTGAATCGAGGATTTGCACGATGAACTCTCCAATACCATTCATTTGCTCTTCCAACAAAAAGAAGATGCAAATGGTCACACAAAATTTGATAATCACCGAGTAGGTTCTGCTCGGTTAGAGAGCGAACTCTGTAAAGAAAATCTTGAGCTTGCATTCCATCTCTACCGCCATCGAATTTAATATGCCAGCTTTGAATGATGCTGGACACTTTCTCTGCTCGGATAGAAGAAGAGGGTCTAGTCAAATTTGGAATGTTTTCTGCAATGCCAATACGATTTGTAGAAGACATTGGAGGTAGATCACTTACGGATCTGGGACTCGTTCGTGAACTAGGATGTTGTGAGCCTTGTTCACTTCGTCCTAATTGCAAAACTGCCAACTGAGCACTGATAGTTTTCTCTATGGTCTCAGATAAAATAGAACTCAAATTCTGAAGGATTTGATTCTGACTTGACTGCATAGCAGTCTCAACTAAATTTAAAACTTCGCCACGATCCATGTTTCTTGGATTTGGACGTTGTGAATTGTCTGCTGGAGGAACTCTCTGATTACGATTCATTGAACGGGTCTGCATGCCTCGTCGTGGAGTTGCACCTCGACCTCTGAATTTAGAAGTTGTCTGTTGCGAATTAGAATCAGTAGCTTGATCTACTGTTTGAGATAGAGTTTCAGAATTTGCTGTAGCGTCCTGAATCTCTGCAGCCAATGAATTGTTTGTATAAGTCAACTGATTGACAGAACAATCAAGTTGACAAACGGGACAAATCCGTGAGGATTGTAAGTGTCCTACAATGCACCGATTATGAAAGGTGTGCTTACAAGGTGTCGCTGCTATTAGGTCGTTTCTACTGAGAACCTCGTGACAAATGTCACAGAATTGATCACTGTCCTGAATAGCCGCAATTAAATTTTCTGTGCTATGATGAACAGCCATATTCAAATAATATTAATAATTTTAATGTGCTCGTTAAAGAAAAATAAACAGCATAAAAAGTATCCGTCGCTTCACCACAAACCAATATTAAAGCCAATCCAATAATACCAAACCATAAACCAAAATGTTTACTGAAAATTGTCTCATATACTATCATTTAATAAATTCTATTGTCGCTTTTGCACTGAGCTGAAGTTTCCCTTTGGTCAGGCTGATAAAGATGCTCCAGCAGTCTGCGATTCCAAAAAGAAATCTCAATTTCTGTGCAAAGTTGGAATAGACTTTACAAAACGTAAGCGTATGTGAACAAAGAGAACTGACTCGCTTTGGTCGACCAATCCTAAATAACGAATTGCAATCGCATTTCCTAAAGTCGAAATTCTGAGCTCCTATTCACTTCGCTTCTGATTTATAAATCTATTTATAGAGGGGAAAAACAAAACTAAATGGGTGGATTAAATCAATAGGCAAAAATTATGAAACTAACCATAAATATCTGCAATTATTGTGCAGAGCATAAAATATACTGATGTTATGTATAAATTTTTCTGAGGATATAGGTCAGCTCCACCGGTGGGCGCCATTGTGTAGTGGGCCGGTGTGTCAGGTCCCAAGCTGGGTGCCTGTGTAGTGATCTTTTAAAGGAGCACTGTAGCGAATACCCTGCAGATTTTTAAAAGAGATCTGACTCAGTCGGATTTTCTCGCTATTGCCACATAGGAGTCGAGTTCGTGCACTTCTTGCTTAGCCTAGACTCAGCTCGACGGATGGGGCGGGGTTCTTTCTCCTCCTATGGTAGCGTACACACACACTACAACAAAAATATAAGTGCACTAGGAAGCAAACAACATATTAACGGAAGCGAAAAGAAGAAAAAAAAAAAAAATGGAAATGGAATTATGAATCGGACAAGAAATTAACAGACGGACATTTGTGGCTTATTGCTCGGTTGTAGGGTATTTAGATGTTGTGTATACCCTATTCTTTACCCTCCCTACCTTGGCAATATCTAGTTGGAATTTTAGGATTTGCCCCTATAGTAACTCTTGTTACCTTTTTATATTTGGATTGGCATTGGCTGTAGATCGGCGACGGTTAAGACAAAAATTTAAAGTTCCATTATTTTTATGTAAATATTAAACATTATTTATTAAATTAATATAATCTGTATTCATGTTCAATCTACGGTCATTCGAAGAATTTTCAATTCCTTTAATTTTGTTTTATGTATGTATGTTTGTTGTATGTGATGATGATAACAATGTTTAAATGTCTATGTAAGTTTAATTTTTTAATTAATAAAAATTAAATTTTTTATAATTAAGTTTCCAACTATTATTTTTGAGCAACTTTTGAATTAAAAAAAAATATTCATAGTTGCAACTAGAGCAAAACGAAAATTCATAAATTCAAAATTTTAATTTTTCAGAGCCATTATTAAATATAAGAAAAAAAATGTCGCAAGTACGTATGATGTATATGATCAATAAAAAAAAAGGAAATAAAATTTTACCATGACTTAGGACTCACCAAACACTGCCGTCGTTGAGCTCAAGATGACGATGTGGCTAACCTCTATAATAATAAGGAAAAATAATAATAAAAGAAGATCATAACCCTCATACATACGTTGACCTATGCTAGTGGGCTCTTTACATACATTTTTAATCAAAATTAATAATAATAATAATTAATAATTAATACATCATTTAGCAAAATATAAAAAAAAATGTTTAAATATTCAAAATTGTTAATTAAATTTTAAGAAAATGCATTATTATCGCTTGTTCATTTTTTTTTTTCGTTCAAGCACCACTTAGTGGCTTTATTTAAGTGCGCAGCACTTTATTGTTGAAAAATTAATTTTTCAATGAATATCCACTTATACATTTTGGCTACACTGTACAGGGGAGTTGTATGTATGCCTAACCAACATTTTTGGGAGCTAAAGAAAAAAAAGGCGCTCGGCAGTGATCAATCCCTCGTGGAAGAATCTCAGCAAGATTCTTTGAAAACAGCAATCCACAATTTACAGCAGCAGGAGCGGTTCCAAAAACAGAACAACAGCTTATCTTGCTGCCGGGGCAGGGTGATGTCCGATGGACATTATATCCGAGAAAGGCCAACAGATTTTAATGTTCATCCATTAAATCAGCTTTATTCTTATTTTTTTTTCCAATTATGAAAAATGGAATTTTATCTATTTTCTTAAATTGATTTAAAATCAAATTGTAAGAAATAAATAAAAGATTAAAATAAAAGCACTGGCACGGGGCACTGTCGAAAAGAACCACATTACTATAGGTATCACTGTACTTCCACTCACATACCTGGCTTATATGAAAAAACTGCAGAAATATGTTTTTATGTTCCCTCGATGGGAAAGAAAATTCAAGAAAAAGTCTCCAAAATATCATATGGGGAAGAACGTCCGGGAATTGTAAATCCGGGTGGAGAAAAATCCAAAAGAAAGTGTCTTTAATTTACACTGTTAAAAGTGTTATGTCACAGCACATGGAATTTTTATTAAAAACTTTGCCACAGACTGGCACTATGTTGTGCTTTGCACAAGAGTCACTCGCTCAATGTTTTAGCTAAATTCGATCGACAGCTAATTAGCTAAGCTCGCACACGAAATGTAAAACAAAGCGTGGGCGGCGAAAGATAAGAACGGTTAAGTCGTATGACTTAGTCGTACTTATCCAAGGTGACATAAGGGAGCCGATAGGGTACTCGGTGTAATGCTCACCAACACATAAACAAATGCCATAGACAAGCAAAGAGAGCTAAAAATAGCACAGCTTGATTAAAGCAGTGCGCATGCGTGCATTCTGCATGCAGTGCATCAAGAAGTGCAAATTGCAAGCAGTTAACATTGATGTTCTAAAGCAGTGCAATCTTGATCTATTTATAGAACAATGGTTTTGCACTGTTCTGTTATACTGCTTAACAGAATAACTTGCAATGTAAATGTAAATAACTAAAAATGTAAAAGAAATTATTGCTCATACGAACTGGTCACTACAACTGACATCAAGATTGAAGGCTTCAGCTTTGTCGCTCTTCTTGATTCAGGAGTTACTGTTAGTTGCGTTGGCAATGATGCCGCTTCCCAGCTACAAGCACACCCGAAGGCTCAGAAGTGTTCTGGTCGCATAAGAACCGCTAACCACACTGAATGTGTCGTCGTTGGCAGACTTATAGCCGATATTACTTATCGAGGCATCACTAAGCCAGTTGATTTCTACATTATACCAAGCCTCAAACAAGATATTTATCTAGGCATAGACTTTTGGCAGGATTTCGGTTTGCTAAAGCAAATAATTCAGAACCCAGATGAAGTAAGTGAGCTCGATGTAGGTAGAGATGATGATGACGAAGATCCTCCTAAGGTTCATCGTTTATCAGAAGAAGAACAGAAAGAATTAGATCAAGTAATTAACAGACTTCCATCCTACGAAAAGCAAGGTTTAGGGCGCACACACTTTATCGAACACAGTATTGACGTGGGTGAGGCGAAGCCCATAAAGCAAAGGCACTGGCCTGTTTCTCCAGCGAAAGAGCAGTTGATGTTTTCTGAGATAGAACAGATGCTTGCCATGGATGTGATCGAAGAATCTAAGAGTCCATGGAGCAGCAACTGTGTACTTGTCAAGAAAGGGGTAAAGACGCGTTTATGCTTAGATTCCAGGGAAGTCAACAAACACACTCGCAAGGATGCGTATCCGCTCCCACATGTCGATGGCATTTTAAGTAGGCTGCCACCAGCACGCTTTATTACAGGGCTAGACATGAAGCACGCATTCTGGAAAATTCCTTTAGAAGAAAAGTCACGACAATACACAGCGTTCACGGTGCCCAACCGCCCATTATATCAATACAAAGTTATGCCATTCGGACTTTGTAACGCCGCCCAGACGTTATGCCGATTGATGGACCAAGTTATTCCTCCACACTTGCGCACGAGAGTCTTCGTCTATTTAGACGATTTACTGATTCTCTCGGATGATTTTGAATCGCACATGGCTCTCTTGAGTGAGATAGCAATGTACCTGCGAAAGGCTAATATAACCATTAATATCGCTAAGTCAAAGTTCTGTATGCAAGAAATTAAATATCTTATAAAAAAACCTCTTTACGAGGTAAAAGTCTAGTGCCGAAAACATTTTCATGCCCCAAAATTTCTGATATCCAATTTTGTGACGAAAAATATTAAATTTTACACATGAATTATTAAAAAATAAAATTGTTGTCACTGGCACTTCGCAAAAAAGTACTATTTATTAGGTATGAAAAATTTAGCGCAATGTGGCCAGTGACAAAAATTTTATTTTTTAATAATTCATGTGTAAAATTTAATATTTTTCGTCACAAAATTGGATATCAGAAATTTTGGGGCATGAAAATGTTTTCGGCACTAGACTTTTACCTCGTAAAGAGGTTTTTTTATAAGATATCAGAAATTTTTTAATAAGACATCGGAAATTTTGACAATTGCAATATTTTTTTAAACAATTCAATAATTATATAATTAAGAGAATTAAAAACACATTCAATAAGAGACGTTTCAATCTATATATATAAAACTCTTTGTCCTGACTCACTGACTGACTCACTGACTCACTGACTGAGAATCAACGTGCAGCCCAAACGGTAAGAGATAGAGAGCTGAAATTTTCACACAACATAGATGAGATAATTTCATCGTGCAATAAGACGGCGTTTTGCGAAATTCCACCTGTAAGAGGGTCAAAATCAAGGTCAAAGGTCACGGAATTGCTTAGTATGAAAAACTTTTTTGTTTCTTAAGATATCTCAACCAAACTCACAGATTATATGTTTGGTACTGTCTCTTACATTCTGACCAAATTTGGTGAAAGTGGAATGACTATATCTTATAGCTGCCATAGGAACAATCCGATGAAAAACACATTTAGTAAGAAAAACTTTTTTGCTTCTTAAGATATCTTAACCAAACTCACAGATTACATGTTTGGTACTGTCTCTTACATTCTTACCAAATTTGGTCAAAGTGGAATGACTATATCTTATAGCTGCTATAGGAACAATCCGATGAAAAACACATTTAGTATGAAAAACTTTTTTGTTTCTTAAGATATCTTAACCAAACTCACAGATTACATGTTTGGTACTGTCTCTTACATTCTGACCAAATTTGGTGAAAGTGGAATGACTATATCTTATAGCTGCCATAGGAACAATCCGATGAAAAAACCTTTAGTATGAAAAACTTATTTGTTTCTTAAGATATCTCAACCAAACTCACAGATTGTATGATTGGGGCTGTCTCTTACATTCTGACCAAATTTGGTCAAAGTCGGATGACTATATCATATAGCTGCCATAGGAACAATCGGATGCAATCGCAGATATCCTAACAAAACTTTTAGATTAACTCTTCTTGCCAAATTTTGACAAATTCTCTTAATTTAGCTTTTTCCCGCCAAATTTAGCTTTTTCCCGCCAAATTTAGCTTTTTCCCGCTAAATCACCAAATCCGACTTTTTAGCCAAAGTTCAATTGCAAGGAAAAAAATTAAGGCAGCGGACAGCGGAAGCTAAATATTTCCGTTTTTTTTTAAAGAAAAAATGTTATATTATATAAATTTGTTAAAACGGGCAACTAAATACAATGCTGCGAGCGTAGCGAGCTGCGGGTTGGCGAGCGAAGCGAGCAGGGGGCGAATATTATGTAAATTTGTTAAGCCGGACAACTAAAGACAATGTTGCGAGCGAAGCGAGCTGGGGGTTGGCGAGCGAAGCGAGCAGGGGGCGTAGCCCCCTAGTATTATATATATTTATAAATATATTTCGATCTTGCTGTAATTGGAATTACAAAATGTTTCATCTGCCGCAAAAAGAATTCACCACTTGCAAGCAGTATCTTTCCACATGCACTGCAAGCAGTGCAAGTAGTGTACATGCAGTAGTATACATGCAGTAGTGTAAAGGTAAAAGGTATATTCAAATAACAGGTAATATCTTGCCTAAACGAATTTTGAGAGATAGTGTTATATGTCAAAAGACGCGGAATTGAATTGTCTACAACATACTACATATTTAAAAGTGAATTCATTTGTAGATTTTTCATAAATTAAAAAAAAAAAATTATTTCACCTGTAGCTGTTTACCTTTTTACTTTAAAAAAAAACTTTGAAGGTATGCCTAAGAGCCCTTCAAAATACCTTTTCATCGATATATAGATCATATCTGTAGCTTCTATCGTTTGGATGCTATGAGGGTTTTAATTTTAGCGGTTTTTAGCGATTTCCCGCTAAACTAGCTATTTTTCGAAAAAGTCGTAGAACAAACGTTTCTATATTTTTGAGCGGGAACAAGTCCTCATTCAAACATTTTAGCTAAATCATCGCTTTGATACTAACAAACAAACAAACAAACAGACATACTGACTTTTCATCTCATTTTCGAAAGGCGACTAAAAATTTCAACATTAATTATTTTTTGAACCAGTAATCGGATTTCGATGATCGAGGTGTCATTCGACGCGTATTTTTGACTAGAAGAGTAAAAAATTAAAAAATAAATCAAAAAGGCCCCAACGGCCCCATTTGCTCCAATAATTTAAATTTTGTCCCTCCCACTTACACCTGTTTATCTCACGAACCATGTAAGTTTTCAAAAGTCTTAGTATGCACATTTTTAAGTTAGATTGATACCTTTCGATCGGTATATAACTCGACCCGATCGGACGGTCATAGCAAATTTTCCATTCTTCCTGTGTATATATGCTAGTCGCCTTTCGCACCCTTCGTGCTGCTTTCGTCACTAGCGCGGACTGCCGTCCGCAGTGATATCGGTTTCATTATAGGTTACGGAAAAATAAAGACTGACCCCGACAAGGTTGTAGCCATCAACAAGTTTCCTGTACCAGTCAGCGTTAAACAGCTGAGACGATTCTTGGGAATGTGCGGGTGGTACAGGCGTTTTGTCGATGGTTATGCTACCATAAGCCTGCCACTTACCGATCTTTTAAAGAAAAGCAAGTCTTTCATTTGGAATGACGAAGCAGAGGAAGCTTTTGGACATCTAAAAGAAAAGTTAACATCAGCTCCCATTCTCAGTACACCTGACTTCTCCAAGCCATTCATGCTTCTATGCGACGCCAGTCTTCACGGACTTGGTTGCGTGCTAGCACAACAAGCCGAGGACGGAGCCGAATTACCCATCGCGTACATGTCAGTCAAGTTGACAAAAGCGCAACGCAATTATTCGGTTACCGAACTTGAATGTCTAGCTGTCATTAAAGGAATTCAGAAGTTTCGCGCGTACATTGAGGGACAGGAATTTTCTGTGGTCACCGACCACGCTTCTCTGAAATGGTTGATGAACCAAAAGGATCTCGCCGGTCGATGGCCAGATGGGCAATAAGATTGCAAGGTTTCTCTTTCTCAATCCAGCACCGCAAAGGTTCACAAAACGTGGTGGCTGACGCATTGTCTCGGCGAGACGAAAATGAAATTTCCGAATTTTCAGAATTTGGCCCGATTGTTGATTTGTCATCTAAAGAATTCAGTTCTCCTGAATATCTCGAATTAAAGAGAAATGTTAGCGAGAACTTAGCGAAACTACCAAATTTGAAGATAGTAGATAATTTTGTTTACAAGCGCACCGAGCATGCTTGCGGCGACGAGAAGCAAGAAGCGGAGTCCTGGAAGCTTTGGATCCCAGAAAATCTCATTTCCGATGTTCTGCATCGAGCACATGATCCTCCGGACTCATCCCATTGCGGAACCGCTAAGCTAATTGCAAAGTTAAAACGCTACCTAATTTGGCCAGGCATGGTTACGCAGATTCGAAACTTTGTTTCTAATTGCTCAACATGTAAGTCCACAAAGAGTGCGAACACAATTCTAAGACCACCAATGGGAGGCCTTTCCAGAAATTGTACTTAGATATTCTAGGCCCGTATCCCAGGTCTAAGAGTGGCAATATTGGGTTATTAATCATTGTCGACCATAATACTAAGTTTCATTTCTTGCAGCCATTGAAGAAATTCACCTCAGGCAAGATTTGCGAATACTTGGAGAACTTTATTTTTTACACGTTTGGAGTTCCAGAGACAGTTCTAACCGACAACGGCTCACAGTTCAAATCTGGATACTTCAGGGCGTTTCTAACTCGGTTTGGCATATCTCAGATCTGCACGGCAATCCACTCGCCGCAGGCAAACGCTAGTGAGCGTCTAAATCGTTCAGTCCTGGCAGCGATCCGAGCATATATCGGGAAAGACCACATGAACTGGGACGCGAATCTGAGCGAGATCAGTGGTTCATTGAGAGCAAATATCCATCGCAGTACAGGCTCTTCGCCTTACTTTTTATGCTTTGGACAAAATATGATGCTCAATGGTAAAGATTACGAACTCTTGCGGAATCTGAACATGCTAACCGACGACACTCTTCTCAGTCGGCCAGATATGCTACAGATTGCGCGTGCAAAAGCCAAAACGAACATAGCCACATCTCATGATGTTAATGCTCGTAAATACAATTTGAGGAGTAGGTCAATCCAGCTCAAAGTCGGAGCATCTGTATACGCTCGCAATTTTGCTCAGAGCAACGCTGGCAAAAGATTTAATAGCAAACTAGCTCCCGTATTCCTAAAAGCAGAAGTCGTCCGTAAGCTCAGTCCATCATATTATGAATTACAAAATGAAACCGGAAAGTCCCTAGGAATTTATCACCTGAAAGATATTAAAGTTTGAAATCCACTTGACCCTTTTACTGTTTTTCTTCTAATAATGACTACTCGAGGTGAGACTCTCGCAGCATTCTCTGTGTGTAGTGTCCAGTTGCCAAGTCGATTTCAATTTTGCTCAGTGTAAGGGAAAAAAAAAATACTCAAAGTTATTTGCACACAGCTGCAAGAGTTTGCGAAACAAGGATGCAAGCATGTTTAAACATTTCACGCATTCTGTCTCGCTCACACTTGGTAGTTGCGAACGAACGCACAAAAGAAGTTGAGGAAGATCACGCCATAACGCCGTTAGAAATATTCCAATGACGAAAAGCAGCGTGCATTGGAAAGCGACAGCGCGTATATGGGTAAATGGAATTTGACAGCATTTTAATATGCAGTGAGAAGTGCAAGAGCAAACAAGTGCGTGCCGAAAACTTAAAGTTAATTTGAATTAAACACCACATGGTTATTATGCAATCAATCGCCTAACCATTGTGAGTGCTAAAACATTCGAAAGAATTTAATATAAAAACTGCATTGTTTAGCAGCAGCAAAACATCCACCAAGAGCAGTAGCCGCGGTGCTAGCTAAAAAGTGAGGTTAAATTTTTTATATAATAATTTTGTTGTGTTAATTAAAGGTTCGATTGCAGTTTTCGTATCATAACCTAGTACTGACCGGTTCCACCCTCAGAATTCAGCTGAATCAGGCCGGTCAGCACCACTTCACCACCCCGCACGCAGCAAAGCGCTGCAGTTTTGCAGCCACCAGCGCGCTTTGTTACAGGGCTGTGCGACGGATAGTTTGGAAGTCTTCGTTTTTATACATATATATATACCGGCCAGTTCCACCCCGCGCTTTCGCGCTGTCTCAACCATCGCGCAGATTTATGCGTCAAGGCTGGCCGGTATCCCGTTTGCGCCCACAGAGCCTACAGTTTTCAAGCATTGCATTTGCAACTGCGAACTCTGCCGCTGCGAACGCCTCTCAACGTGGGTCCCCTTTTAGGAGTATCGATTACATCAGGAGTCATTTGTTGCACCTTGGAAGCCGTACAGTTTTGCAAGCACTGCACTTACAACTTTGCTGCATCAGAGGCGGCGGATCTGACCGCGCGAGCGTCACCTAACAAACACGGCTCAATCAGCCGACAACCAGATTTGTATTGATTAATCTTTTTTTTTTGTATTTAATTACTTAATTTTCTATTTGTGTTAAAATCAATTAAATATCATATCTAATTAATTTGATGTTCCTTAGTTAAATCATCATGATACATTGAGTTCACCACACATCATACACCTTTTCACGGCAAAAAACAGCAATAATTTAATCCACAGCAACGTCAGCAACAGCATCGATGGGCCCAACGTGCACACGGCGACGGATAATGTATCTGTGAGTAACAATTTGTGAGTACGCCTATTTGTGGCAACGAACAAACGTATTATTTTAAAATCAGTTATATCAAAAAGCATATTTATACATATATATACGTACATTTGAGAAAGGGTGTAAGACAGGCGTGACTACTCTATGTAGATAAAAATTGTTGATGATTTAATTTTTTTTTGATATCGATTTGAATTTTTAGACATTTAATCTTTTGTGAATTAGAATTGTCGAATTTGATTAATGCATAATAGACCGAATGAATCTGAATATGTTTCAATAAATGAATTGTGAATTATATACATAAATATGACTCTATAAATCTCTTGATGGTTCAATGTTAGTACCTATGTACACATGCTGCCGTAAACTCTTGTAAAGTCGAGCTAGAATTGATTTAGGGGTAGCCAATAGATTCCCAAGAGCTACCATGGTTGGGTGGGTAGAGAGAATGGGGTACGCGAACATCTAAAGTACCCTATAACACGATCTCCGATCTTAAAGCTTCCATTATTTTTCCGTGGTTGATTCGAATACATATTGATTACCCTTTTTTTTTTTTTTTTCTTTTTGTTTTCGATTAAATTCCGCAAGTGCACTTATTATTTATCAATCGTAGTGTGAGTATAGTTAGACAAGGAAAGAACCCACGCCCCATCCGACGAGCTGAAGTCCAGAGACAGCAAGAAGTGCACGAATACCGAGTCTCCTATACACAATCGTGGTTATCATTAAACACCCTAAGCCACACGCTACATAGCCTTGCAAGCTCATCGCCCAACGAGCGAGCCTACCCTTCAAGTCGGGTCGCCGCATCAGCCACAGTAAGCTTGCATGATCCGTGATAAGCTCAAATTCCTGCAGCTCCAGGTAGCAACGAAACTTTTCAATCGCCAGAACGGCTGACAGACACTCCCTTTCCGTAACGCTATAATTTCTTTGCGCAGTGTTTAACTTTTTGGACATAAAGGCGACAGGTTTTTTAATACCTTCGTCCATCAACTGGATTAAAACTGCCCCGACTCCGAAATCACTCGCATCGCAGTGTACGAAAAATGGTTTCGAAAAATCAGGATTCTGAAGAATCGGAGCTGTCGTCAGCAAATCTTTAAGTTTGTCAAACGCTTCTTGGGCTGTGTCTGTCCACACGAACTTCTTCTTCGTTGAGAGCAGCTCGGTAATGGGAAACACTACTTCGGCAAAGTTTTGGATAAACCGCCGGTACCACCCTACTAAACAAAGAAACCTGCGTGCCTGCTTTAAAGTTTTCGGAGAAGGCCACGATCGAATTGCATCCACTTTGCTTGGATCTGTTGCTATGCCGCCCCTTCCTATCACAAATCCCAGATACTGCACTTCGGTAACGCAAAATCGGCTTTTTGCAATATTCAAAGTCAAGTTAGCCTTCCGGAACTGCTCTGAAAGTCGTAACAAAACTGACAGATGCGTATCGAAATCTTCAGAGACGACACAGACGTCATCCAGATATCCGAATACGCAGTGCTTCAGATCCGCTGGAATCAACTCATCTACCAGCCGACACATCGTATGCGGAGCATTACACAATCCGAAAGGCATCACCGTAAATTGGTAAAGCGGACGCCCTGGTACTGTGAATGCTGTGATTGCTTTCGCCTCTTCAGTTAGGGGAATCTGCCAAAAAGCATCTTTCAAATCGATCTTAGTGATCAAATTGGCTTTAGGCAGACGAGCGAAGATGCCGTCAATGCTTGGGAGAGGATAGGCATCTTTCTTCGTGCAATCATTAATTTTACGCGCATCTAGACACAAAAGGACTTTTCCGGGCTTCACGACAAGGCGCATGGGCGAACTCCATGGACTAACGGACCGTTCAATCACCCCTGCAGCTAGCATTCGGTCAATCTCTTTGTACATTAAGTTTTCTACAGCCGGAGAGACCGGATAGAATCGCTGCTTAATCGGTTTTTAGTCCCCAATGTCGATGTCGTGTCTTAGAAGTGGAGTTCGTCCAAGGCCTTGCTCCTCGTAGCTGGGAAACAGACAAATTACCCCATCCAACCGCTTCTTTTGGTTTTGGGTCAACGGAAAACTCTACTCATTGTCTGGCGGTGATTCGACTGTTGAAATGGGAGGATCAATTGCTGAAATGAGACCTGGAACTAATTGAAATGTCTTCCAGAAGTCTATGCCTAATATGACTCTCTTTTCAATGGTCGGAATAACAAAAAATGTGACTGGATGCTTGGCGTTGTTGTATTCTACTTCTACGTTCAAGGTTCCAGTCACCGCCTGACTTCCTCCATCCGCCGTGCGAACTTGAGACGAAATCTTGCGAAATTGCTTAAACGACGACCAGTCTCGAGCAGCTAAATCAGCTCCTATGCAACTAATGTTCGCTCCTGTGTCTAGTAAGCCCTGCTCTGAAAACCCCTGCGTCTGCGTTGCTATTTACGATACTGGAAATCAGAAGTCTTCGCGTGCTTTTGACATTTTGCCAAAACGCACGCATCCGAAGCGTGGAACGGCTGGGTTTATTTTCTACAACGGAAACTTCATTAAAAATCCTATTGCGAACTTCCTCGTAGTGCGCCAGTCGTTCATGGTATGGTCTAATCTGGTATAATTTTGGACATGTCTGGTTATTGGGAGCGGATGTGGCGTTTTCACGCAAGGACAACCGCTCTGGACAATCTGCTCTAGCAGATTGCTTTCCTGCAGCGCTGTTTACTGCCTGCTGTCGGCAGCTGGTCCCTTCCGGAAGTTTTCCGCGCGTTGGATACAAGTGGGACATTGCGGCTTGTAAATATTCTTGGCTCCGCAGCCATAGCAAAAAATGTGCCTATCCCTTAAGCACACGTCCCAGGTATGACCCTGTTCATCACAGTTCCAACAAGTGATGACGCGATTGGAGTGCTGGATTGCCGCAACACTATCTGAAACGACCTCCTCGACCGGTTGTTCCGTACTGTTTAGATCTACTGCAGCTACGGCGCGTTTGAAAAACGGCTTGGGAGCGTTTCCGCCCTTGAGGTAGCGCTTGAAATCGTCTTCCCCCAACAGATTCTCCCGCTGCTGTACCAACTGTCGTAGATGAGCCACAGAGTGGACTTGAATATACAACAACGCTTGCCGCAACTCTGGCACCAAGTTACGTTTTAGCTGTTGGATAAGCCGGTACTCATCCAACGGAATTGCCATTCGAGACACCAAGGTAATAACGTCGTCGTACAACGACGTGAACGAATCTCTTCGAGAATAAGGTCATCGTCCTTATTATCTTGATAATGGCTCTTTATGGCCTCACAAAACTAGCTCCACTCAAACTCGGAATGTTCCTTTCGGAGCCTCGAGTACCAGTCCCTGGCTTTTCCGACTAATAGGACATGGAGGTTCTTGCATATTATCAAAAAGTCACCCTGCAAGCAATCCTCCGTCAAGGACTTAACTCGATATAAAAACTCCTGCACCGTTTGACCTTTCGGTGCCCCATCAAACTTAACTCCCCAGTTTTGAATCATTTGGGTCACCTTTTCTGGGCTCAAATTCGAAATACTCCGAGATGATGTCCTCGGACTGGATCTTGGAAAATCCGGCGGAGGCACACCTGAACTTTGCGTTTTACGTTCGATAATATCTTCCATCTTTTGGAAGATTTTATCATAATCCAGTTCAACAGAAGGCCTTGGACCTGGATCAGACATGCGTGGCTGGCGAGAACGAACCTGCCGTGCCGGCCCTGTTCCCCCTCGCTTCTTCCCTCTTCCTGGCCCCTTGCGACCTGGGAAAGTGGCTGCCGCTTGGGTTTCCTCACGCTGCCCCTCGACTTCCTCTTGATCAGAACCTTCGCCATTCACATCGGGTCTACGCGCACCCTGATATCGGGTATTATGTTTACGTGGAATCGTACCAGTTTCTTGCGATACTGGTTCCGTCGAAGAAACAGTTCGAAAATCACGAGCGTGTAAAAGAGTTTTGCACACAGAACACTCTTTTCGCACATTCACATATTCTGAAATACACATTGCATGAATCCTAAGGTCACATTTCGTTGTAACCAGATTTTGATTGTGAAGTAAATGCTCAAAACACACTTTGCAGGTTCCTTCTGGAACATCTGCATTCGCCAATGCCTCTGGCAAATTTTTTTCACTTCTCATTAGATTCATTTTTAAATATTTGTTGACTGTTTTTTTTAAAGAATTACTTAATTTCATCAGATATATAGTTTTCCCTTCAGTGATGCAAGATGAACCCCACCAAGCGTTAAATATTAAAGTCGAGAGAATCCTCGGGATGGGAATTTGGAAAGGTATCGGAAAATATGACGAAACATAAGCGATAATAAAGCAATAGCTTTCATTGGACTGGTTTGGGGCTTCGCCCTAACCAAGCAAATCCATATAACAATCTATGCTCCTCGGCGTTCATATTTCATCCTACGAAAGAATAGGTTTAGGGTTTCCGTAATATTCGATCAGTATTGCAAATTTGTTTTTATAACGGTATCCGACAGTGTATCCTATCAGAAAATCCAATTATATTTTTTTTATATGCTGCTGACGAATTGGCTGTGATCGGACAAATTAGCTAGGTATGTGTTAAAAGAACTGCGGTTGTATTATCGACTTTCGCCAACCATACAATTCCGCGGAACCATTTGCGCATCCTGCTAAAAAATAAAGGATTCGTCGTTTTATGACTCATCTGTCAAAACGTCTGATGACGGTGCAGACTCGGATCGACCAAATTCGTAATTCCTGACAACAAGATCGCAAAGAAACAGAATTAGTCATCGACGGACGGACTACGGACCATAAATGCCTATTTATAGAAATAGAAAAGAATTTGGGTCACTCGGACTTTGACCGGACATTGCGAAATATTTTTTGTACATGCTCGGCCATACCATAATTAAAAATGGACGTCGTCGGGCCCCACGTTGGGAGCCAAATTATGTAATGACCCAGGCTAGCAAAAAGCTAGAATGGGCGGGAGTACGTAGCCAGATCGAAGTTTGCCACACTCTTTCATGCAATCGTGGGATTTGCTTCCTTCTCGCGGCGGGGAGGGGAACTGCTCGCGGCTAGCAAAAGCAATCGGCTGGGGGAGTTCTTTGCTCTGAGAAGGAAGCTCGACTGCACCATACAAAATTAAAGAAACAAGAAGAAAAAGAGAGAAAAGCGGGAGAGACAGGTGTCAACAAAACCCAGCAGACGGACTTGATTGGAGACGGGAAAAAAAAAAAGGAAGAGGATCTCTTTTGACTTGGATACATAGATTTGGGCGTTGACGTACTAAGTATGTACGTTCAAGTGGTCCAAGCGACACCAAGCCTTAGCTTGTTACGCGCGGATCAGAAGACGAGTTCGCGGGCGGACGGAAACGAGTTGAACGGCATGCAAATTTAAAGGTCGCGAAGAGAGAAAGAAGATAGACAGTTACGGACATAAAATATGAAAACGCATATAGATTTAAATTACTAAGAAATATAATAAAATAATAATAATAAAATAATGGGTTAGTAGCAAAATTTTTAGATTTGAAATGGAGTTAACTTCGGAAACAATATAAAAAGGCCTATTGTATTCCGAACACAGCATTCTATAAGGTTCATGCAATGCATAGTTAGATCTACAGATAGGAAGAGAAATAGGAATAAAATTTCCAGATACTACTAGATGTTGTTGTATCTGGCCTCAAAACCCACCCAACCATGATTCCACGTTGGCCGTTATCATTTTGGGAATCCCTGGCACGGACCTGTGGGTTATTCAAACTTGCATCACCTTCGGGAAAACAAAATTAAAATTTAAGCAAACATTATGTAATGTTTATTATACATGAAAAAGTTCATAACATGATTTCAAATCGCCTTCTTATTTGGCATCAACAATTTTAGGATTTTCAAAAAAAAAAAAAGAAGGAAAAGAAAAACAAAGGAAGTGTACGTCGTGTAAACGAAGGAGTTCGAAATACTCCGTTGCAATCGATAAATTTATCGGAGGGATTAATAATTTAAACGTTTATACGTCAGCAATTTCAGGCAAATATAGTAGTAATTGTTTGTCACAGGCACTTACCCTGTATCCGAAGGGGCCCCGCCGAAATCAGGTGATATGCTATTGCGGAAAAATAATAATAACAAACGCACACTTCTAAATGCCCATACAACAAGAGAATATTCGATTAAAATATTTTCTTATAGGGGACTCGAGGGTGTCCTCATGGTTTCTTTTCCTTTTTCTTTTCTTTTGTTTAATTTTATTTATTTATAGTTAACAATTTTTAATAGGTATTGTTAAAAAGGGTGGCAATGCCAAATCAAAAGAAAAAGAAATTAATGAAATAAAAAAAAAATTATCAAATAAAATGAAAGAAATTGAAAAATTATAAAATAAAAATAAAACGAAAAAGGAAAAACTTATGAAAAATAAAAATTATAAAATGAAAAAAGAAATGAAAAGCTAGAAGTTTTTTAGCGTATGTATGAAAATGTGTTGATGAAAATGAATGTGTGTGTGGGGGTGTTTATAAACTTTGAATGTGTGTGTATGAAAATAAATGATTGTGTGTGTTTAGAAACTTTAAATGTGTGTGTATGAAAAATGCGAGTGTGTGTCTACACTTTGAATGGGTGTGTATGAAAAATGCGAGTGTGTGTAAAATCCGATGAGTCGGTGAGAATCCTGAGTTTGAGAAAATCCGATGCGTGTTTGAAAGTCAGGTGTCTGCCACAATGTCGGCAACGAAAATTGAAGGCAACGATGTATGACGATGTGCGTGTGTGTGGGTGTGACGGTGAATGTGCGTCCAAGATTTCTGAACCCCAAGATGGATGTATGTTCCCAATGGTGGTTCGCAGATTCAACACAATGCTCCTGCTGACACGCACATCCACTTCGTTGCGTTGTTAACCACGAAGGGAACTTTGGCGATGCTAAATAACCTACATTTGGCACAATCAAGAAGCACATTAGCACGTGTGGCTATCCAAACTAAAATACCACCTACGTGCGGATTTTCCCAATAAAAATTGGTTTTTTTGTTCCAGTGTACTTGTTTGCAGCGATTCTCACTAATTTTTCCCACGGATGCAATGTTTTTTGTGTCTTTCAGTTCAGTTTTTCCACCTTGATACATCTATGTATGCAAATGCATGGATCGGAAATGCAATGACAGGAACCTGAGCTTCAAATATCGATATATCGATAGTCACACAGCATAGCACAACTCCAGTTCATCATGTTTATACGGCGGTGTATAAATATCGTATGGACAGTGATACCAATGTCGGTGACAAAAAAAATTATTTGTCACATAAACTGAAAAGTGTATTTTTGCCCAGAGGTGGTCACTACACTCTGGCGGAAAAGATTGACTATTCTGAGCATTGGCACTCTGAACAGTTGCTCAAAAGATTGATGTTGTCTAGCTGGAGAAGACTGCCTGTTAGCAAACTAGTCTCTATCAATTGCCTGGGTCAATAATTGAGTGTGCTGAGCTAGCGCGGCTGCTACTGCTTCGGCAATACTTTGTTGTAAGTTTGCAACTGGAGCTGCAGAAGTAGACGTAGCTGGATCTGTAGTCACAGCTGAGTCTTTTTGTGCATCCTGCTGACTCATTTTTGAATTATCCTGCTGACTTGCAGCCTGAACTTGCTGTTGTTGCTATGCTCGTGCCCTTGATCTGGTCACAGGTAACGATCTAGATTGTTCTTTAGCAATCTGAGCAGCAGCAAACTCTTCAGATAAACTCAAGGTTGATTTGCTAAGTGCAGATCTACACACTGGACAGACTTTTCTATTTCCAGTACGTGTGTTAAAGCACGAGTGATGGAAATAATGATATCAGCTCGTAGTCAAAAGCTGAGCAGGATATTCTACTTCCTTTTTGCTTACACAACAGAAAGTTTCATTATTCTGTCTCTGTTATGGAGTGTCACTACTTCTATTCAACGGCATAGTATAGCTGTATTATTATTTATTGCTAAACGTACGATATTCTAATAATACAAAAGACAGAAATAAATAAAATAACTCCCAAATATAAGGATTTATCATAAACAAATTTTTGAAACCAAAAGGTTTGTTGACAACTACTATTCAATGTAGATCAAGAGAAGAGAAAAATAAAGTCAATATTGAAAGTTAGTGTTAGTATCAATATAGCGGCAAATACTAGTAGCTCTAAGCCACTAACTTGTTTCCAGCGAATATTGAGACTATTACCAAAATTCGTAGAGATAAGTGGATGTGTCAAGGACCAACTTACATTCGTGCCCACGCAAAGACCACGACAATGTTTATTGGCTGCGAAAAACGAAATTAAAGGGATAGAATTTGAAATTGAAATGCAATTTCTAAACAATGCATCAATCAACACCTTAGTACAGAATTTATTGTTCCAGGAAAGAAATATAGGCAAGAGAAACGCACCAGCAAAGAGAACTATTTTCTTCCGGCAATAACCTGTAGTATTCAATTTTGGCAAAGGTGGAATTACCTTTAAAGAGTAAAGTAAGAGAGGCATATTATAGAACCCGACTCTAGTTAAGCGGCAGCTAAAAAGTAAAAATCCTTGAAGCAATTTCCAGCGACAACAGAATCAGGTGCACGATAATGTGCCTAATAGAATCCATAGCTAAGTATTGGGAATATCGTGACTATGTGTTCTTAATGTTCGGCTATACAGCTATTTTGAAGCTAGTATTGTTCCCGAACAATTCACAATAGCACATATCTTTTAAATATTAGTAAGACGGGGGCTTAAAGTTAATTTGAAACTATTAAGGCATCCAACACCTGAATATTCCAAACTAGGGCAAGGGAGGAATATATAGGAAGGATATGAGCAAAAGGATATCAAAGTCAAAAGCACATGCATGAGTATGCATAGCTTGTTGGTGTTGTTGGACTTTATCAAAATTTTCTAAGTCGAGGACAAGTCAGCCTAGTGCATCATAATACTTGTAATAAAATGTTGCTCCGATTTGTAAATCTACATGATCTACAAACACGCTACACCTGGCTCCTCGTCTGGGCGCCAAATAAAATAATTATAACTGTAACGAGTAACGAAGGATTCTTGAATGGTGCTTGAATGTGAGAGGAATTAGACATCTACGGTAGTAGTTTATGATGCCCAGGAATCGACCCAGCTGGTTGATCGTGGCAGGACGTTCATAGTTTTGAATTGCTTCGACGAGTTTGGTTGGAGGTCTGATGCCGTGCTCGTTGATGACGTAGCTGAGAAACTGAATCTCCGATTGAGCAAGCTGGCATTTACTTAGATTAATGCAAAGGCCATGTTTGCGAAGGATTTTCAGGACGTTGTTGTTTGATGTTGTTCGTGCTATTCCATTGTGGTGGACATGATCAGTATATCGTCAATGTAGCAGTATACGAAATCGATGCCACGAAAGATGTTGTCCATGAACCTCTGAAAAGTCGTTTTTCAGACCGAAAGGCATGTACAAGAATTCGATGAGACCAAACGGCGTGCATACAGCTTTGGATGTCGTCTTCTGCCATGGGAATTTTACAATTGGCTTTTACCAAATCGAGTGTTGAAAATATCTTCTTTCCGTGCAACTGGTCTGTGAAATCGTGTATGTGGGCGATTTGGTAACGATCAGGCACAGTTACCGCGTTGAGCTTTCGATAATCTCCACAAGATCTCCAGCTACCATCCCTCTTGCTAACCATGTGAAGCGGGCTTGACCACGGGCTGTTTGAGGGTCGACAGATGCCTTCCTTCATGTTGGCCGGTGGTTTTTCTTGTCGGAATTGTGACGTCCACAAACTCCTGCAAGAGGCTCTGAAATCGATCAACCATTTGTTTGTGAGGTCGATGAGCAGCTGAAATTGGGACAGGAAATCTGCACCAATAATGGGAATTTGGACATCGGCGACGATGAAGGGCAAAGTGAGAAAGCGACGTAATCCAAGATTGAGTTCCATTACTGAGTTTCCGTTGGTGGATATGGTTATTCCCTTTGCATACAAAATGAGATTGTTCTGTTTGATATTCTGTTTAGCCAGAGTGCGTGGAATGACAGATACATCTGATTCGGAGTCGATTAGGAATCTGATGTGGGATCAACACTCGTTGATATATTGGCGTTGTTCTGATATAATGGATGGTAGGACTTTGTGATCGCTGTTGTTGGTTGAGCCGTCGCCGACCAGCGTTGCCGGCGACAGTCGTATTAGTTTTCCGACAGCTAGCGTGCGCATGAAGGCTTGCACTTCTTAGCATTGTCCCCATATGTCTGGTGATAGAAACAATGTTGAACATCCGTGCCAGTTGAAGGAGCAGTCTGAAGGTGATCCACGCGACTTGCTGCGAGAACGATTGTTTGATTGAAGACGTTTCAATTCGTTCTGAAGAGTGTCGACCTTTTTCTCCAGTGAGCGTAACGCTCTGACTACGTCAGAGAGGGAATCCGATGAGGAAACAGGAGCTACTGCTGTAGAAGCTGGTTGCGCTGCATTTGAGTTGAATGGCCAAAATATTTGCGCCGACTGTCTCTTGCATCTTATCTGCAATTTTTGCGAGTTTCTCCAAATCGTTCTCCTCCCAGATTGTCAGAATTGGTCGGATATTCTGTGGCATCTCCGAAAGAAACAAGCTCCGAATTATGGGCTCGCTGCTGGACTCTTGGGCCAAACGCCGCATTTGAGCCAGGATTTCTGATGGTTTCAATCCTGTGGTCTCTCTGCCTTGTAGTAGACGGCGCAGCTTAGATTCTGGCGTCTCGGCAAATTTATCAAGTAAGCGGTTCTTGAGAGTATCATACTTGTTTGCATCCTGTGTGAGTAAATACTCGACAGCCACGGCGAACTCTGCTTCTAGACTGACGGTGGTATGATCGAATTTGTCATCATCGTTGGTGACGCCATGTAGGCGAAATGCACGCTCAATTTGAGAGAACCACAAGTTCGGATTGTTGCTCGAGAACTTTGGTAACTAATTGTGCGAGGCATTGTAGCAATGTGCGTGGTGGGCGCTGATGATGAGCCAACTTGCAAAGCATCAAGTTAGTTTTGAAGCTCACGGACTCGGTCAGCTAGTTCGGAATCCGGCATGTGGAGACGTTTTCCAAGACTTCCTCTACGAAATCCAGTCGAATTGGTATCAAAGATCGTAAATTGTAGTGATGTGTGTGGATCAACTGCTTTTGCGCATCCATTTCTCAGAATTGTGAAATTCCGCCGAAAACTTGTATGTATGTGTGAGCGTCGCGACGCGTCGTCGTTGCATGCGTGTGTGTAGGTGCGTGAATTTTGCCGGCTGGCTGCAATGTTTGCACAGCGATGTTTTCAAAATTCGACGAGAAAAAAAAGATTAAATCACGTCGGGGTCACCATTGCAACAAATGCGTTTTGTAGTTGCTAACTTATTGAATTTATTCAGTTTTAATCACTTATAATAAATTTAGGACGAAATTTGATGTTGTCGAGATCGCAGTGTGAGAGAAGTGAGTCGATTGATGTTATATTTTAATTTTGTATTTTGATTTAATTTACCTTTTAATTATTGATAGCTTGGAATTTATGGATCTCGATGTTATTTAACAGTCATTATCGATAAGTATGTATTTGTTAACATTGTCAATCGATTTAAGCTAACATATGTATCGTTACTATCGGCGTCATTCTCGAATTTGATGTCGAAACGATTGGTACTGTAACGAGTAACGAAGGAAAATCTTCGGGCAATGAAGCTGGTGTTCGTATAACGGCTACTTTCTGGTCGGATGGGTGTGGGTATACTTTTTAAACCTTCACGTTAAGTTGCTTCGCTCCTTATTATAATATCTTATTAATTTCGCGTACTATTTTTAGAGAAGGGGGGAAGAGAAAAGGAAGGGGATCAATATGATAGGAAGGATGCCATGGAGACCAGAGAGGAAACAAAAGGGACAGTAATGGGATCTAAAATCGACAACGGACTTCTTCTTTACATTTGCACTTAACTTGTGCAATCGCCCTCCCAACCAAGATCCTAAAGAGCCAAAGAAATATAAGGATCCCTAAAAGAAGTCCTGTGTCAACTAGCCTATCTCATCTAAACGCTGCATGGTTCCAAAATAACGACAAATTAGCAAATAAATAACATTATAAACATTTTAATAGTAATTAACAATATATGGGACGATATTCATAACGAGAGAAAGAATTATTTAAAACAAAACAAATTCATATTCGACTTTCACTTCGCAAATTTGTGGCGAATGATGGCAAAAATTTTTGGGTATAAATATGTATAAATTCAGGTAGTACTAATTTATGATTATATATGAATATACGTATATATAAATATAATAAGTTTAATTATATATAAATATACGAAAATTACAATAAATATAAATAGTTAAATATACATAATATTTAATTATACTGCTATATATATTGTATTATTTTCCATTCCTTGAAAATATTTTAATATATGGCAATATAAACAAAAATCTATTTCAAGTCTTTGGCAATGCTTGAGATTGAAATAATTTATCTTTAAGTTTGAAAAGCAAAAGCATTAACCAGCTGTGAAGCAGCTTTAAGAGAGACGGCAAGGTCAGCAATAAAAATGCTCGCGTCAAAGAGAGGCTTTGCGCTCAATGTTTACAACAGCAGCATTAATAAAGAGAACAAAAGCTCACTTACAGCATGTTTCCCGCGTAGAAAGATCTTCTCAGCTGGGATATGTGTGGGTGTGTGTGTGTTGCTGCAAAGCTGTGGAATTTAAACTGAGCTTGCGTGGCCTGACAAAAAGCTCACTGCTACAGCGCATATAAGCTTTAAGCTTTTATGCTTAATATAGAAAATATATAAATATAAACAACAAAATTTTATTTATTTAACATTAATGCTGAACCATTATTATGGGTCCCGCAAATTATGCATCTTCATGCCAATTGATTCCATTGAATTGATCACATTAATTTCAGGGGTATTTGTATTATTTGATTCTTTTTGATTTTACATAACACCACCTTGAAAATTAATACACTCAACTTCAATACAATATTTTGGCTCAAACATACATGAATTTACAATTAACAAAGCATGCGTTACAACACGTAGCGGCGAAGGCCCAAAAATTAGACAAAAGGAAACAAACACTTTACACTAAAAGACATTCACAAACAAAAACATATTGGATAGGCGACGTCATCCATAGGGTTATGTTGAGGTTGGTTGTTCCCAGAAATAAGGCACAGCAGCACACACAATCCTGGCCAGATCACCAAGCACAACGAGTGGTCTTAAATATTCAGCACTCAATTGGCCGCATCTGGGCAGATTTCCACAAATTCCACTCTTATTTGTGGGCTTGCATTGCCTTACAAGAGTCAATCCACAATGACGATCAGCTGTTCGTTGCTGAGTTTAAAAGCTCATGTAAAAGCTTTTATATGTGTGGCTGCATTAAGCCAACAAAAAGGGCTTTATATTCAAGCCTAAGTGCCGACTCTGATTTTGAAATTGAAATAAAACCAAAATCGAACATTAATGGAAAATTACAAAAAAAATTACCGGATTTTCAATTAAGATATTTACCCTTATTGGAATAGGCACTGTGTTGAGAATTTTATTACTTTTGGTTTCTCCTGGTCGTTGTTGTTGTTGTTTAGCTGCCAATGTGGCCATTAATGTGCACTTTAAAGGCAATGAAAAACGACAAAACAGCATTAACAAAGAAAACACAGAGGAAAAAGATATTAATACTCACAAGAAAGGCTTTTGCAATCTGCAATCACTTTATGACTTTAACTATTTAGCACTTTATCTTTATTAAATTTTATATTAAAATTAATTAATAAGCGGAGCTTTATCACGCACAACTTGACTCATTGACGACCACGAGGAGAAGAAATGATTGGGCCTAGAAGAAATCTAATTTTCCGGAAATCTCTTTTCTCCTATCCTTGGCATTCACAAGGGTCTGTCAAATCTTTGAAATCCATTGTTGGGTACATTTATCTTTTGTTTGTTTTGTGCCCAATATGAACCTGACCCCTAGATGGCGCTAACAATTCTACATAACAAACAAAGCACATTTAACATTAAAATACATATAAGAACGGCATGCTAAATACATAGAATAAACTACAAAAATTTAATAATAATAAATATAGACGTAAAGTTAATAAATATAATACACTAAGGTTATGGTATTTGTGACGTATCTAAAGCTTGGGTCGGTGCAAAAGTACTGCATACCCGCGATACAGATACCCAAAAACTGTTGCCTACTTTCAGGCTGTTCTGAAAATTCTAACCGACAAGCGACCTTTACAGTACGTATTTTAATTAGTTATGTAAAACATTGAGAGAAAACGTATTTTTTATCCTGAGCAGATAATAAAACGCATCGTAACGCATCTCACACGCTACATACATATAATTCAGCCGGGTGTTCTTATTATGTCGAATTGCACCAAGAGAATCAACAATTGATATTGTATATCGAATTGGTATTTTTCCAACAGATGGTGTGCTGCCAGACCGCCACACATAACAAACAAAGTACATTTAACATTAAAATACATATAAGAACGGCATACTAAATACATAGAATAAACTACAAAAATTTAATAATAATAAATATAGACGTAAATTTAATAAACATAATACATTAAGGATATGCTATTTGTTACGTATCTAAAGCTTGGGTCGGTGAAAAAGAACTGCATATCCGCGGTACAGATTCAAAAAAAACTATTGCCTACTTTCAGTCTGTTTTCAAAATTTGAACCGACAAGCGACCTTTACATGGTTTTGTTTAACTAAACCTTGTTTTCTGCAACTTTAAGTGTATAACTTAAATGTTATCTTAATAGTTGTCGAAGCCAGTTGTTTATTATACATACATATGTTAAGTTTCCGAAATGTAAATAACACATGTAAATAACATTAACGCTAGCATTAGCACTCCACTTACATATGTATGTTACTCTCCATATTTTACATACTCTCTTTAATTTACATAAACATATGTCACTTTTACTACAGACACATACATACTTATACGTATACCCTACAAGTCATCCGCCACAGCACACGAAGTGCAATTCAAAAGCGAAAATAAAGTTCTGTTTAAAGTTAAAAGTGCATTTATTCATTGCGACACCACCACTACAAACATTGGTCCTTCGAGCCGGATATCCTTCCTGACTCGCCCCAGCTAGTTCCTTGGCGGAAAAGGTTCGGTCGCGAGATTTCCTCGAAGCGATTCGAACTGGGGTCATATCCAAACCCTGCCATCAAAGCCTCTCCTGGCATTTTAATCCACCGAGCGCCCCACACATGGGCGGACTATGGGAAGCAGGGGTTAAAAGTTTCAAGGCCCTGTTTTACAAGTCCACATCCACTGTCAAGTATACGTTCGAAGAACTTTCAACTCTCTTGGCAAAAATCGAAGCTTGTCTGAACTCTCGACCGATTTCTCCAATGTCGGAAGACTCCACTGACCTGTTGGCTTTAACTCCAGGCCATTTCCTGACAGGAGGGCCAATTATTTCTGTATCCGAACCAGAAATCAATGAAAGGCCACTTCCATCCTAAACCGCTGGCAACGTCTTAAGGCTCTTCATCAACAATTCTGTTTCCGATGGAAAAATGAGTACCTTAAGGAGCTGCATAAGCGAACCAAATGGCAGTTACCATCCCGTAACTTGCAAGTCGAACAAATGGTTGTCGTTAAGGAGGACAACATTCCAGTGAACGAATGGCGCCTTGGTCGCATTCACCTCACATGTCCCGGAGACGACGACAACGTACGCGTGGCCGAAGACCCGTCTCAAAGTTTATCCTAATTTTAACAGAGCAACCTGCCTGTGCAGTCCTACTAACCTCAGCGTATTTTCTGTCAAGATTTTTTTCGTCCACACTTAATATGTCTTTCACTATTTTTTTAGTTTTCAAACACGCACGATGCCAGCACGCAAGTCCACGCAGTATGCCCGCCCCATCGGAACAAACTCATTCCGGTGCCGAGTTTGTCGAGGAGTGCACGCCCTGCGAAAATGCCAGCGTTTCCTGCGGCTGACGGCAGAGAAGCGCCTTCGAGCAGTGCTTGTCAACAAGTACTGCCCCAACTGCCTGGCCCACCAGCACTCCGGGCAATCCTGCCGCAGCAACGGCACCACCACACTTTGCTCCACTTCAAGGAAGTGCGTGAGGCTTGCCCCTCAAGACGAGAAACCACGCCGCGAACGTCGTCAGAGCCACGATCTCCTTCACCTCCAGCATCTCGGCGACGATCTCCCTCACCGCCAGCATCTCGGCGACGATCTCCCTCCACTCCATCATCTCGGCGTCAGTGTTCTTCGGCACCTCGCACAGACGCACTGCGGACGTCGCTCACGTCACTGCTCCAGCACAAGGCTGTAAGCATCCTGCCGACGGCACTAATTTTGCTGGACAACGGGGTAAAGACGTTCGAGGCACGAGCTCTGATCGACCCGTGCAGTCCGACCAGTCGCATGAATGCATCTCTGGCAAATGCCCTCGGGCTATCCGTCACCCGCGTTGGTGCGGAAGGCGTCTGCACTGCGGTTCTCCGATCGAGAACGTCCAACTTCGTGCGAGAAATCCTCTTGCAAGTTGATTCCCAACTATGTTGTCGCACTCCTATGAAGCAAGTTGAGCGTGACGTTCCGGAGCAATTCAAGAGCGTGGTCCTCGCTGACGATCACTGGTTTCGCCCTGCCACGGTCTCGCTGGTGCTTGGTGCCGACGTGTATCCTCGCATTATCCAACCCGGGATTCTACCGAACACCAACGGTCTGCCAATGGCCCAAAACACGGCTTTTGGATGGGTGCTATCCGGCACATGTGGCCAGTAAATCCACTTGCAATACATTGCATATGTTAAGTTTCCGAAATGTAAATAACACATGTAAATAACATTAATGCTAGCATTAGCATTCCACTTACATACACTTACATACTTATATCCTACAAGTCATCCGACACAGCACACGAAATGCAATTCAAAAGCGAAAATAAAGTTCTGTTAAAAGTGCATTTATTCATTGCGACACCACCACTACAAACAATAGTTTTATATTTTTTGCGATTTGCCATCTGTGTGGTAGCTAATGATATTTCGCGAAATTTAAGTTTAAAAGTAGACGGAAACGTAAAAGTTTTTATTAAATGTTGATGCGTTGTAAATTTGAAATATTTTTAATATTGTACCTCATACATATAAGATTTTAAGATTTCTTGGTTGATAATCAGTTTCCGTTTCTCCCCAACTTGAGACCAGTGATTTAGCACCATGATTAGGTGCTAAGGTGGCGAGTGAAATGGTTTCAGAGGAGAGCTCAACAGCAGAAATGCGACATCATTGTATATCCACTCATTATCATACAGCTTTAGTGGAAGTGGCAGAGTGGAAATCGGTGCCACCACGAACAAAAATCTGCCGGGGATGTACATCTTCATCGTGGCGCCACCACAAATATGGTCTCCATTATGGAGCAGAGACACTTGATAAGGTATTCTATCAATCGATGTATCTACTCGTTCACAGATCTGGCCATCGATGTCCAGGTCTTCATCATCCGGATCAGCGATTTCTTAGACGTAGAGTAAAGTTACCACTGAAAACAGTACAAGCAACTTGGCAAACATTCTAATTGTAATGCTAATGCTTAAGCCTCTCAGCTTTTATAGTACACATCGTTGCTTTGAAAAGGTCTTTAAATAGGTAACTTATGACTGTCTTATCGTCTATTGGGTCGCTTGAAAAAATTTGCTTTTTAATTGAAAAGTTAATTGAATACTTTAATTTCGACTTCTTCAGTTGCTCAATGACTTGCACGATAAGACAAGATATTGTTATTTGACATTGTTAAGCTCGTACGGATCGTAGGTTTGTCAAGAAAAATAAAAGTGGCAGCATCCTTTTTCTATATAAAGAAAGAATTATGTCAACCAAATTTGAATTGAAATCAACTGTTATTACCAGATGTATGCAATGCTATTGAGTCTTCCGCAATATTAATTGCTGTTATAGATCTCAACGGTATTGCACACACAATGCGTACAAAGTATTTAGTCTTTCCGCAATGTTAGTTGCTGTTTTAGATCTCAATACTATTGTACGCGGGCCAATCCCTAAGTAAAACACTCTCGAGCTATGATTATGAACTCACCTCGTTTATTGAATTGTATGCGGTTTTTAAAGGATTCATATGTACTAATAAACAGAGTTAGATATAGTGTTAATATATTCCTGACTTCTTCTTACTTATTGTATTGTCTTATGTATTTATTAAGATCGAGTCGACAGTTGTCTTGTATTATGTTTGGTTCTCTTTTACTCATTGTCTAGTCTGATCTTATCTTATGTAACAACTATTTGACACATATCTTTTACTCCTTCTTACCCTTGTGCTCTATGCTCTTATCTGCTCTACATATATTTTACTCCTTGCTCTCTATGATCTTATCTGCTCCCAAATGCATGCAGGCTCGCTTATGTTTATTTGATCTTTTTATTGCTGAGAAACGGGATTCCGTCCCGTGTGGTAATTCTATGCCGTCGTGACCCCTTGTGTCACTTGAGTGTTGCACATGTGGCTTCGCATTCCGAGGGTTGCTCAAAAAGTATGTTCATTTATGAACACCAGATAATACGTAGATAATTTAAATTGAGAAAACAAATGATGTAAGAAGCGGAAACAATAAATTTTTAATAAAAACTTTTTATTGTTGATCAGTATCAAAAGATGTTCTTATCTTTTGTAAGGATGTTTTCTACGGCTAGGGTATGTCAATGTCTAGCCAGGAACACTCACAGAAAATTTCTTGTAAGTTGCTGTAACTACTGGTAGGGAGAACGAGTGGTTCTGGTTAGTCGCAAGGCGTCACAAGACCACGTTGCTTGGATCGTTAGGAAAAAAACAGAAAGGCCAACTTTATCCTACTTGTGTTCGACCGCTATCGCTACGCCGGTCAGGACCGTGACGTGGAGAGTTTCTATGATCAACGACGGGTGGTCACCGCGGCAAGGATGCACCTAATCCTCACCTGGTCAAGACCGTGGCAAAGAGATCCTATGATCAACGCCGGGTCGGAACCGTGTCGGCGATCCACCTAATCCTCACCTGGTCGAGACCTTGGCTAAGAGTTCCCATGGTCAACGCCGGGTCGAAACCGTGACGAGGATCCACCTAATCCTTACCTAGTTGAGATCTTCGCAAAGAGTTCCTATGATCGACGCCGGGTCGGAACCGTGACGAGGATCTGCCCGCCAAGACACTGTGCTGCCAAGAAAACCCGTTGACCCGAAACACTTCTATCGCACCCGCTGAAACACTCTGAGCTACTAAGGAAAACGATGACCCGAAATCCCCAAAGCAAATGTTGCCAAGCAAAATACAAGTTGGACTCAAATATATATATAGTGACATATCTGCCATAAGAATATAACAAATCCGTCATAAACACAAACGAGTTTTTGCAAAACTTCACTTTCCAGAAGCTTATCGAAGACACATCTCTTTTCAAAGCTTATCAAATACACTCGCAAAGTTATTTAGAACTCAAACGTAAACTTTTAAAGCCCAAATGTAAACTAACAGAATCCAATAAGTAAACAAATTCCAATAAGTAAACAAATGTAAACAGACAGCCAGCAGAGCTTTGTAACGGCCGTTAAGCGCGCGTTTTGAATTTGAACGAAACTTTGTTCAGCTGCGAACTAATTCTGTCGCTGCGATAGGAGCGCTTGCTCTGCTCGCCTAAAAAAAGGCCAGTGCATTTCCGCTTAACCCTCTTTGAAAATTCTCGTGGACAGTGCATCTTGCACCTGTATAAATTTTATTAGAAAATCTTTTTTTTTTTCAATCACCACGCGGCAATTAATTGCCAAGAATTATTTTTCATCGCCAGCAGCGCTGCAAGCAAATGCGGAAATATTGAAAATCGAATTTGTTCTGACCGTTCCATTTTGTGTTTAGAAATTTTGAGGAAATCTCCACTGGTGAGCCGGCTCCAACTTTCCTCAAAAGGCCAGCCGAAGGCAGTCGACAAAACCGCCAGTTGTCGAGCCGGCCCAGTGTTTCTTTTATTGAGCATCAACTGGCCACTGGAAAAATCCCCCATTGAGGTCGAAGATCAGGCCATTCTTTTCACTCCGCCGCCAAGAGCGAGCAAGAGGAACCTCATCTTGTTGGATAACCTCAACTTGTCCCTGAACACGCACCGGCACCCGGAATCTGCCGGCAGCTGGAATTAATTTTGTCTGCTGATCCACTGGAGGCGATATAAGCGTGCCAGGCTGAGAAACTTAGTGCAGTGCAGTATATCAGTGCTCAGTGCAGATCCCCCAAAATCTGTTAAAAATTGCAGATTATAAAATTAGGAAAAATAATTAGAGAAAAAAATCCAAAGAAAGCAAAAGTGTGTGTATGAAAATTTTTTTTATTTTTCTTACTAAATTTTCTTTTGTAGTTTTTTTGTCATTGTATCGGCAATAGTTATGTGACTAAAAAAAAAAAATAATATGGAGAAAACACAAAAAAACGAACAAAGAAAATAAATAAAGAAAAAAAATAAAAGCAAGTTAACCTAGTTAAAAACTCTTATATCTACTCTGCGAAGAAAAATAACATGTGCACAATACCTATAAAAGTGAATTAATATTACAATTTTTAAAAAACACAAAAAAAAACCCAAGCAGCAAAAACACCCCGCTGAAAGGCCTTTCATCGTTGGAAAATTGCATGAAAGTTGAAAATATATTTGCTTTTATATTTTGCTGCACGATTTATTAAGCGCAGCTAAAATCCTATAATGTTATGTCAATTTAAATGGAGTTGTTTTTTTACTTGCTGATTCTAATGATCATTTTATTTATATAATATAAAATTATTTAATAAACAATTTAAATAATTTTTTGAAAATTTAAATAATTCATACGATCACCAAAGCTATGGCTTTAAATCATTCGAAAAGAACATTAAAATCAAAGAAAAAAAAAATATAGACAGATCTTAACAAAACAAGAGTTAAAACAGACCGGCCGCTTAAAGCACCGTTCTGATACAGCTAACCCGAATCAGCTGTTCCATATTGCACACTATTCCAATACAGTGACTCAAAGAAAATTATAAACTAAAAAAAAAAAATATTTGCCCCCAAACGTTTTAAAAAAATAAAAAAAAAATAAAAAAAAATCGAATTCTACTTAAATTAATTGCTAAAATTCATGCCCCACACACACAATGCTAAAAGATTATTCTTTAATTTTAATTTTTATTGGCAACTTGCTTTCGGAATTTTTGTAATCAATTAAGTTCAACATTTTTAAAAATATTTTTTTTAATTGTTAAATCTCTGGACTTAACCTTCGAATTTAAAGTATATTATCACTGCGGACGGCAGTCCGCGCTAGTGACGAAAGCAGCACGAAGGGTGCGAAGGCGACTAGCATATATACACAGGAAGAATGGAAAATTTGCTATGACAGTCCGATCGGGTCGAATTATATACCGATCGAAAGATATCAGTCTAACTTAAAAATTTGCATACTAAGACTTTTGAAAACTCACCTGGTTCGTGAGAAAAACAGGTGTTAGTGGGAATGACAAAATTTAAATGATTGGAGAAAATGGGGCCGTTGCAGCCTTATTAATTTTTTTTATAATTTTTTACTATTTTATCAAAAATACGCGTCGAATGACACCTTGATCATCAAAATCCGACCACTGGTTCAGAAGATAATTAATTTCGAAATTTTTGGTGCCCTTTTCAAAACGAGATGAAAAGTCAGTCTGTTTGTTTGTCTGTTTGTCTGTTTGTTTGAATCAAATCGTAGATTTAGCTTAAAAGTTTAGCTTAAAAACCCGCTAAAATTAAAACCCCCATAGTGTCCAAACCATAGAAGCTACAGATATAATGTATACGTCGTTGGAAAGGTATTTTGAAGGGCTCTTAAATATACCTGCAAACTTTTTTTCTAAAGTACACAGGTAAAAACATTTTGGCGGTTTTTGAGAAAACGCCGCAAACAATTTTTTTTAATTTTCAATATGTTATAGCTTATACAATTTTGCGTTTTTTGATACATCATGCATCAATTTTCGTTGATTGGTTTGGAAGATATAACCTATTAACTGAATATATGCGTATTACTTTGAATTGAAATAGAACAGCAGCGGCAATTACATTTGACTAACAGTCCAGTAACAATGAAATCTATAATTAGACAGTCGTTTTTAAAGATCGCCAGTGGCGCAAAGTGTAGAGCGCCCGATTTTTGCATGAATTCTTAGCTCGGGTTCCGGGTTCGAATTCAGGCTCGGACGAAACCTTTTTATTTTTTTAATTTTAAATGCAATTAGTTTGTTAGTATATGATCCACTAATGTTTTTTTTATTGTTTTTCAATTTAAAAAAGGTGTTGGCAGAAATCTTAGCTGCAAAATAAAGAATCGCTGTAGTCGATCTGTCTGTGTGCATATTGAAAACCTTCTAGCAAAGTAACAATGTCAGAAGCGTATGTAAATAAAATATTTATGTGATGCGATAATAACCAGTGCTGCCAGACAGTTCTGTTTTGTCTTACAACAATGTGGGCTTTAATTTATTCATTTTAATTAAACTATAAAGGAAACCAGTGTTGCCAGACAGTTTGTTTTTGCTTGTACAAACAATAAACACCGATTGACAAAGTTACACTGTCAAAAAATATATCAAATGTCAAAATTTCCAATGTCTTATTAAAAAACTTCTGATATCTTATAAAAAAACCTCTTTACGAGGTAAAAGTCTAGTGACGAAAACATTTTCATGCCCCAAAATTTCTGATATCCAATTTTGTGACGAAAAATATTAAATTTTACATATGAATTATTAAACAAAAATTTTTGTCACTGGGCACATTGCGCTTAATTTTTCATACCTAATAAATAGTATTTTTTAGCGCAGTGCCAGTGACAAACATTTTTGTTTAATAATTCATATGTAAAATTTAATATTTTTCGTCACAAAATTGGATATCAGAAATTTTGGGGCATGAAAATGTTTTCGTCACTAGACTTTTACCTCGTAAAGAGGTTTTTTTATAAGATAAAGTATACTTCTGCAGCAAATATATTTTTGATCTTCGCAAAGTGAGTGTACACTTTTGGTACCGAGTGTCAATTACTGTTTCACTAAAACGAATAGCAAAAAATAAAAAATAGTTCTGTCTACCAGATCTAAGAAATAACTGTTTGCTATTGTCTGCTGCGTTTTGTTAGTTTGCTACACTGAGGAAAATTGTCGGCCACGAAATTAAACTAAACTGAAATAACTACTTGGAAAAAAAACATGAAGTAACACTAAAATTAATTATGCTAAATTTTTTTTTTTTTATCATTTTTGTATATGCCTTGGAATAAATAGTCCTTAAAATTATAATAACTAACATTGTACATAAAAATCAAAGAAATGAATTGTTTCGGTTTCTTAATAAATTTTTGAATTATTATAATGTTTAAAATGACGTGCTAAGTTTTTCTAATTTTTCTTCTTGGTGACCTGGTAGCGTAATGATGTAGAAGATAACGTTTTTGGGGATCTTTAAAAATTAAGGAATAAAGATCTAGGTTGGGTGGGTTATGACGCGAGTGCCAGTTGTCATCTAAGTCCTCGCCAACAATGTATCTTTAAATCTTGAATGAGAACTTTCCCCCTGTTTTGCGATTTAGTTGTTGGTTCATATTTAGTTTGATTATTTTTGGAGTACAGCTCCTTTGTAGCTTCTGTACGGATCTTAATAAATTTAAAATTGTGTATGCATGATCGACTGCTTGGCAACGAACCCCCCCACCTGGAAGAGCTACGGAACAAAAGGATCCCGCGGCCATACAAATCGATCTCGAGCAGATGCAGCTAAAATTATTTTCAATTAGAAAATAATTTCTGGAAAAAAAATGCTGCTAACGCTTCCCCCCTAGCAATGCGGTTACATAATTTTGGCGCCGGAACCGTGGGGCATGCGAGGGATTTATTTTGGATTATTAAAGTCGTATATATGTGCATTAAGTCGCGCACACTGATGTTGATTAGACTAGCTTTGTTGATCTTCCGCATGCGCAGATGGAAAATAGCTTATAAATTTTTTAATCAAGCCTACGATGCTCAGGATTTTCGAATAAGATTCTGAAAATTATATATATGGGTCAAAATATATATGAGAATTTATAGAAAAAACACCTGCTATACCATCGTACCCAAACATATGCTCGTTTGCCTTCGTAGAGACATGGAAAACTGTCAAGTGAAAATGATTATTTTTATAGATACTTTTTCAAACATTTGCAGAATACTGATTATTTGAGTTACATTCTATAGATTGTTTCTTTCAGATACCAGTACTGATTGGTTTGAATATTGATATCGTTTGGATAAAAATATTGACTTGCAGGGAAACCAAGATCTTTAAATGTGGGAATAATTTTTTTGTTCTGGGTAAGCTTGGATGAGTGATCAACAGTGTTGTCTGGAACTTAGAAATATGCAGAGTTAGCATATCTTTGCCGAATACAGTTGATTAACATAGACGAGTTTATTTAGTACAGAATAATTCCCATTTTAGTTTCAATAGACCGGAAAATTAATCTTTTTTCATTTAAGGTATTTTTATTGCATTGAAAACTTCTATTTAGTTATGCTACCAGAGTTGTCACAAATCAGGAAGAATTAAAATAAATTTTTTTTATGCCATTAACACATACTCCTCCAGGATCACAGTTATCTGTGGAAGATGCTACAAGCCTTTGTGGTATATGTAGCCAAATTATGAATAATACCCAATCATGCTATTGCACCCCATGTGAGCATGTATTTCACAAGCTTTGTTTAGAAAATTGGCTAGAAAATCATGCCAAGTGTTTCAGTTGCAGCCATGTTCTTGATCGATCTTTACTAAAGATAGTGGTTGGTAATTGTTCTCCAAAATCAAAACAGCCTGCAGCCCGACGAATTTCTCCAGCTACCAAAACTGTAACGCGCCATTTGGCCAAAACACTGGAACAAAATCAGTCAGCCATCGAACCGGCTGATCCACCATTGAATATTAGTGATGTGCCCGCGTCAGGGTTAGATGCTAGCAATAGCACAAATCCTGCAAAACAAGCTACAAGACAGTCAACATTTCCTAGGAGAAGAAGAGGCAGAGGAAGACCGATGCGATCCTATACACACCTCCGAGATCAAACATTGACTATTCCGCAATCCAAGCGATGATCGAGCAAACCGTCAGTCGCGTGATGTCATCATTACAGATTCAACCTCAATCTGGATCTAGGGAATCGCCACTCCAAGCCGAGTATCGCCTGTTAGTTCGTCCTCTTTTACCCAACGAAAAATTGCAGACACCATGCAAAAGTGGAATCTCCACTTTGATGGGTCTACTGAATGTCTAGGTGTAGAAGAATTTATCTACAGAGTCAAAGCATTAACAGATGAGAATTTAGATAGCGATTTCATTGATTTATGTAAGCACTTACATGTTCTGTTTAAAGGAAAAGCCCGAGACTGGTATTGGCGATACCACAAACAAGTGGATCGCATAATTTGGTCAGAATTTTGTGCTTCACTTCGCCAACAATATAAGGATTACCGCTCAGAATTTATGAGCAAAGAGATGATTAAATCTCGAAAACAAAAGCCAGGGGAATCGTTTGTATGTTTTCAAGACGAAGTTGCTTCACTTATTGATAAGTTCGCTTTCAAAATCGAGGAAGAAGAACTGTTAGAAATCTTGAAAAAACAATTTATTGCCCGAGACTCGACATAAACTGTTGTATCAGCCAATTCATTCTGTTGGACATCTCCGTAGGCTGGTACAAATGAGTGAAAATTTAGTAGAGGAAATCAGTTGTCGTACTGAAGCTACTAACAAGAATCGTTCCGCTCCTCCTCGTCGACAAATATATGAAGTCGCAGAGACTTTCCAGGAATTAGAGAGCCAAGACTTTGAAGAGTCCGAGATAGATATTGCTGCTATTCGCAGATCGCATGCCAATATAAAATGTTGGAATTGCGAGGAGCAAGGCCATATCTGGGAGAATTGCCATGCCGGTAGGCGTATCTTCTGTTATGGATGCGGTGCTCCGAGTGTATATAAGCCTCAATGCCAAGTTTGCATTCGACAAGCCTCGGAAAACCGTCAGAAGGGTGCATCCAGCAGCAGACGGGTGCCCCCAAAAGCTTAGAAAAAATCTCACCCACAATAATTGCTGCGAATGATAGCGATAGTATCGTTCGTACTCCGATTGTATCTCAGCCTTTATTAGATAAAATTTCAAAGTCAAATAAAAATATATTAAGATTTTTACCGTATCCTGAAAGATTAGCAATTTATTTAGAATTTAAAAACAAAATATGGAACGAAACAAAACCTGGATTTTCAAAGCGTACGGATCGATTAAATAAAGCAAAACAATAAACACATAGTCGCTACTGTCTGAAGTACCAATAAAATACAAATCCATTGTCAAGTCGTTGAAATTGTACATAATTCCCTCCATAAAGCAAAATCTGATTTTAGGCCATGATTTTTGGAAAGCCTTTGAGCTGTCTCCAAATATAATAAGTTCCGTGGAATGCGAAAGAGGGGATGGACTCGAACAGAACCAAGACACTACTGATTACCCGTTGAATAGCCAGCAAATAGCACAACTAAAAGTCGTTAAGCAGCTTTTTCCGGATGCTTCGCTTGGATTAGGTAGAACAGCATTAATTAAGCACCATGTCGAAGTAGGAGACTCAAAACCTGTCAAACAAAGATTTGACCCTGCCGTCGAGAAACTGCTGTATGCAGAGATCGATCGCATGTTAGAGTTGGATGTGATTGAGCCATCAGTGAGCGCATGGAGTTCGCCCATGAGATTGGTTGTGAAACCGAATAAAGTTTGATTGCGTTTAGATGCTCGAAAGCTAAACGATGCCACGCAAAAGGATGCTTATCCGCTACCCAGCATCGAGGGTATGTTTTCCGAAAGCAAACATTATTTCAAAGCTTGACTTGAAAGATGCATATTGGCAAATTGAGCTCTCAGAAGAGTCAAAGCCTCTTACCGCATTTACGGTCCCTGGTAGGCCGTTATATCAGTTCAAGGTCATGCCATTTGGCCTTTGTAATGCGCCATCTACTATGTGTAGATTAATGGATGACATAATCCCACCAGACTTGCGTTATTGTGTCTTCGGCTACCTTGATGACCTTTGTATTGTCTCAGAAGATTTCCCCTCCCACCTGGCTGTATTAGTTCGCCTTGCTGAGCAACGATCTAACTTGCCCAATAAAGGATTTATTGTCGACGAAAAAAAAGTTTGCTTGGACTCCAGAAGCGCAGACTGCAATGGACATGCTAAAAACTGTTTTGACGTCATCGCCAGTTCAACAAAATGCGAATTTCGAAAAAAAATTCTTTTTACATTGCGATGCCTGTGATTTCGACATTGGCGCAGTTTTAGTTCAATTGTCGGAGGGGAACGAAGAAAAGCCCATTGCGTTCATGTCCGAAAAACTGAGTCGTGCACAGCGTAACTAGTGTTACTGAGCGTGAATGTCTTGCAGTTATTTTGGCCATAGAAAAATTTCGATGCTATTTGGAACTCCTAGAGTTCGAGGTGGTAACAGATCATTCCAGCCTTTTATGGCTTATGCGCCAGAAAAATGTATATGGAAGATTGGCTCGGTGGATTTTTAGGTTGCAACAATTTAAATTCACTATCTCACACCGAAAAGGAAAAGAGCATATAGGTCGCGACGCTCTCTCTAGACTGCCAGAGAATGATTTTTTAACATTAGTGTTGGGTCAAATGGCATTTATTTCGATTTAAATTGTATAAGTTGTAATTGCGTTATTGCACTTGAGTTATCTGCATATTGTATACCATTGTAAAATCAGCCTAACTCTTATCTCATTACGCATTGCATTCACTCATTGTCACTACACTCATTCTAAGCTTACACTCATTGTCATTTACACTCATTTTATGCTTATAACCGATTGCCCAAATTGGAGTAAGCTGCGCTTGCTCTTTACACTTTGTAATTTAGTATTCTGAGAACCTTGAAAATAAACGGTTGCACCTACGACGTGCTGAATTAAATATACGGCTCGTGGTTTCGTCTAACATCACGCCCAATCCCTTAGAGAATCTTATGCTGGACAGGATAACGCTCCTGATCCTTCATTTTGGCGCCCAACGTGGGGCAGTGGTGTTAAAATCCGTGCAACAATATTCTGGAATATTCACTCGTAGTTTGTCTGGTTTCGCTGTCGCTCTGTGATTCCTCGCCGTCGCATCAGCGAACCATCGTCAACATAACGGACAGGCATTCTACAGTCTCGTCGTTATTCCACAGCATAGCAACAGCTCATCTTGCAGTTATTGGTTTTGTCAATTCGTTTGTGCCCGACCCCTCCCGCGGTCGTATCACCGAATTGCCGTTGCTTTGCTTGCCATCTATTCGCACATTGCACAGTGCAGTTGTATCAAGTCGCATACATACAGACGCACAAACGCAGTTTTCGTTCCTTATCGTGTGCAAATTCTTCAGTCAACATTGGCGAAACTGAAGCTGAGCGCAATTCGTCGTGCAGTGTGCAGTTTTTTCGGTCACTACCGTTGCATTGAGTCATGACCATAGAAGGCCTCAAAACGCAACGTGCGAATATTCGTCGAAATATTAGCCGCATTCGGAGTGTAGTCGACCCTAACCAAAGAGATGGGAAATCTGCGCCATTACAAGCCGAGTTAAAGTGTCGTTTGGAAATGTTGGAAGCCTATTTTAGGCAAGCAATCTCGGTGCAAACCCAAATTGAGAAAGAATGTGAGACCGATACAGGACGCATTGATCTTGAGGATTTATACATCGACATCAAGGTGTGCATAAAGGAGCAACTCATTGACGAGATTCATGAATCAACATTCGCTACAACATTGGCTACGCGCCCGTCGCCTGGAAAGTTGCCTAAACTAGCGCTACCAACATTCGCCGGCAATTGTGCAGATTACAAGAATTTCATCACGTTGTTTAATCAATTGGTAGATCAACAAGACAGTTTATCGAATATCGAGAAATATAATCAGCTGCTCAGCTGTTTATCGGGAGCAGCATTGGAAACTGTAAAGCGGTTTCAGGTTACACCAGAAAATTATCGACTGGCACTTGATCGTTTAAGCCAGCGCTACGACAATCCAACATTGGTGTTCCTGAACAATGTTTCAGAGTTGTTTAAATTGAAAAATGTTTCAAAGTCAAATTGCCAAGAAATTCGTAGTATGGTTGACAACGCTACAGCATTGTACAACTCGTTAACATCATTAGGCAGCGAAGCGCAAATTGCGCAGGCGATGCTAATTGCCATTGTCATGGAAAAGGTAGATCCTGAAACCAAGCGCGAATGGAATAAATCATTGGATTACTCCACTTTGCCAACGTGGAAGTTGTGCATGCAGGTAGTTGAGAGACATTGTCAATATTTGGAATCGCTCGGTAAGTCGGAATCTAGCCAAACTCGAACGGAAGCTACTGGCAAACAACGCAGCCAGTCAACCTCGCGTCATGGCTCATCATTTACTTGTTCAACTCAATCTGGGCTTGCTTGAGAACGTCATCAATTAGACTCTCTGGTACCCACAGTTTCCAAACGAATTTTTCTTGTGCTGGATCACCAGTACAATGTTCAGTGCGCACATAAACAAACTTGTCAGATCTGGAAATTTTAGCTGATGCTTAACAATTTTATCTTTGAGCTGTAGATACGATTCCTCCAAAAAGGCATTAGAATCTGTATCTATTACTGGACCCATCTCTAATGTTAAAAAATCATTCTCTGGCAGTCTAGAGAGAGCGTCGGGAACTATATGCTCTTTTCCTTTTCGGTGTGAGATAGTGAATTTAAATTGTTGCAACCTAAAAATCCACAGAGCCAATCTTCCATATACATTTTTCTGGCGCATAAGCCATAAAAGGCTGGAATGATCTGTTACCACCTCGAACTCTAGGAGTTCCAAATAGCATCGAAATTTTTCTATGGCCAAAATAACTGCAAGACATTCACGCTCAGTAACACTGTAGTTACGCTGTGCACGACTCAGTTTTTTGGACATGAACGCAATGGGCTTTTCTTCGTTCCCATCCGACAAGTGAACTAAAGCTGCGCCAATGCCGAAATCACAGGCATCGCAATGTAAAAAGAATTTTTTTTTCGAAATTCGCATTATGTAGAACTGGCGATGACGTCAAAACAGTTTTTAGCTTGTCCATTGCAGTCTGCGCTTCTGGAGTCCAAGCAAACTTTTTTTCGTCGACAATACATCCTTTATTGGGCAAGTTAGATCGGCAAAGTTTCTAATAAACCTGCGATACCAACCACAGACACCCAAGAAACCTCGCACTTGTTTGAGATTTTTCGGTGGTGGCCAGTTTAGGATGCAGGTTACTTTAGCAGGATCAGTATAAATACCTCCACTTCCTATGACGTATCCGAGATAATTGACACTTGTCACGCAAAACTGACTTTTGCTGATATTTAAAGTTAAGTTGGCCTTTCTAAATTGCTCAGCAAGGCGAACTAATACAGCCAGGTGGGAGGGGAAATCTTCTGAGACAATACAAAGGTCATCAAGGTAGCCGAAGACACAATAACGCAAGTCTGGTGGGATTATGTCATCCATTAATCTACACATAGTAGATGGCGCATTACAAAGGCCAAATGGCATGACCTAGAACTGATATAACGGCCTACCAGGGACCGTAAATGCAGTAAGAGGCTTTGACTCTTCTGAGAGCTCAATTTGCCAATATGCATCTTTCAAGTCAAGCTTTGAAATAATGTTTGCTTTCGGAAAACATACCCTCGATGCTGGGTAGCGGATAAGCATCCTTTTTCGTGGCATCGTTTAGCTTTCGAGCATCTAAACACAATCGAACTTTATTCGGTTTCACAACCAATCTCATGGGCGAACTCCATGCAGCAGTTTCTCGACGGCAGGGCTCACAGGGTCAAATCTTTGTTTGACAGGTTTTGAGTCTCCTACTTCGATATGGTGCTTAATTAATGCTGTTCTACCTAATCCAAGCGAAGCATCCGGAAAAAGCTGCTTAACGACATTTAGTTGTGCTATTTGCTGGCTATTCAACGGGTAATCAGTAGTGTCTTGGTTCTGTTCGAGTCCATCCCCTCTTTCGCATTCCACGGAACTTATTATATTTGGAGACAGCTCAAAGGCTTTCCAAAAATCATGGCCTAAAATCAGATTTTGCTTTATGGAGGGAATTATGTACAATTTCAACGACTTGACAATGGATTTGTATTTTATTGGTACTTCAGACAGTAGCGACTATGTGTTTATTGTTTTGCTTTATTTAATCGATCCGTACGCTTTGAAAATCCAGGTTTTGTTTCGTTCCATATTTTGTTTTTAAATTCTAAATAAATTGCTAATCTTTCAGGATACGGTAAAAATCTTAATATATTTTTATTTGACTTTGAAATTTTATCTAATAAAGGCTGAGATACAATCGGAGTACGAACGATACTATCGCTATCATTCGCAGCAATTATTGTGGGTGAGATTTTTTCTAAGCTTTTGGGGGCACCCGTCTGCTGCTGGATGCACCCTTCTGACGGTTTTCCGAGGCTTGTCGAATGCAAACTTGGCATTGAGGCTTATATACACTCGGAGCACCGCATCCATAACAGAAGATACGCCTACCGGCATGGCAATTCTCCCAGATATGGCCTTGCTCCTCGCAATTCCAACATTTTATATTGGCATGCGATCTGCGAATAGCAGCAATATCTATCTCGGACTCTTCAAAGTCTTGGCTCTCTAATTCCTGGAAAGTCTCTGCGACTTCATATATTTGTCGACGAGGAGGAGCGGAACGATTCTTGTTAGTAGCTTCAGTACGACAACTGATTTCCTCTACTAAATTTTCACTCATTTGTACCAGCCTACGGAGATGTCCAACAGAATGAATTGGCTGATACAACAGTTTATGTCGAGTCTCGGGCAATAAATTGTTTTTTCAAGATTTCTAACAGTTCTTCTTCCTCGATTTTGAAAGCGAACTTATCAATAAGTGAAGCAACTTCGTCTTGAAAACATACAAACGATTCCCCTGGCTTTTGTTTTCGAGATTTAATCATCTCTTTGCTCATAAATTCTGAGCGGTAATCCTTATATTGTTGGCGAAGTGAAGCACAAAATTCTGACCAAATTATGCGATCCACTTGTTTGTGGTATCGCCAATACCAGTCTCGGGCTTTTCCTTTAAACAGAACATGTAAGTGCTTACATAAATCAATGAAATCTCTATCTAAAGTCTCATCTGTTAATGCTTTGACTCTATAGATAAATTCTTCTACACCTAGACATTCAGTAGACCCATCAAAGTGGAGATTCCACTTTTGCATGGTGTCTGCAATTTTTCGTTGGGTAAAAGAGGACGAACTAACAGGCGATACTCGGCTTGGAGTGGCGATTCCCTAGATCCAGATTGAGGTTGAATCTGTAATGATGACATCACGCGACTGACGGTTTGCTCGATCATCGCTTGGATTGCGGAATAGTCAATGTTTGATCTCGGAGGTGTGTATAGGATCGCATCGGTCTTCCTCTGCCTCTTCTTCTCCTAGGAAATGTTGACTGTCTTGTAGCTTGTTCTGCAGGATTTGTGCTATTGCTAGCATCTAACCCTGACGCGGGCACATCACTAATATTCAATGGTGGATCAGCCGGTTCGATGGCTGACTGATTTTGTTCCAGTGTTTTGGCCAAATGGCGCGTTACAGTTTTGGTAGCTGGAGAAATTCGTCGGGCTGCAGGCTGTTTTGATTTTGGAGAACAATTACCAACCACTATCTTTAGTAAAGATCGATCAAGAACATGGCTGCAACTGAAACACTTGGCATGATTTTCTAGCCAATTTTCTAAACAAAGCTTGTGAAATACATGCTCACATGGGGTGCAATAGCATGATTGGGTATTATTCATAATTTGGCTACATATACCACAAAGGCTTGTAGCATATTCCACAGATAACTGTGATCCTGGAGGTGTATGTGTTAATGGCATAAAAAAAAATTATTTTAATTCTTCCTGATTTGTGACAACTCTGGTAGCATAACTAAACAGAAGTTTTCAATGCAATAAAAATACCTTAAATGAAAAAAGATTAATTTTCCGGTCTATTGAAACTAAAATGGGAATTATTCTGTACTATTAAACTCGTCTATGTTAATCAACCGTGTTTGCCAAAGATATGCTAACTCTGCATATTTCTAAGTTCCAGACAACACTGTTGATCACTCATCCAAGCTTACCCAGAACACATAGCCACATTTAAAGATCTTAGTTTCCCTGCAAGTCAATATTTTTATCCAAACGATATCAATATTCAAACCAATCAGTACTGGTATCTGATAGAAACAATCTATAGAATGTAACTCAAATAATCAGTATTCTGCAAATGTTTGAAAAAGTATCTATAAAAATAATCATTTTCACTTGACAGTTTTCCATGTCTCTACGAAGGCAAACGAGCATATGTTTGGGTACGATGGTATAGCAGGTGTTTTTTCTATATATTCTCATATATATTTTGACCCATAAATATAATTTTCAGAATCTTATTCGAAAATCCTGAGCATCGTAGGCTTGATTAAAAAATTTATAAGCTATTTTCCATCTGCGCATGCGGAAGATCAACAAAGCTAGTTCAATCAACATCAGTGTGCGCGACTTAATGCACATATATACGACTTTAATAATCCAAAATAAATCCCTCGCATGCCCCACGGTTCGGGCGCCAAAAATTATTTTTTTTTTCTCTAATTATTTTTCCTAATTTTATGATCTGCAATTTTTAACAGATTTTGGGGGATCTGCACTGAGCACTGATATACTGCACTGCACTAAGTTTCTCAGCCTGGCACGCTTAAATCGCCTCCAGTGGATCAGCAGACAAAATTAATTCCAGCAGCCGACAGATTCCGGGTGCCGGTGCGTTCAGGGACAAGTTGAGGTTATCCAACAAGATGAGGTTCCTCTTGCTCGCTCTTGGCGGCGGAGTGAAAAGAATGGCCTGATCTTCGACCTCAATGGGGGTTTTTTCCAGTGGCCAGTTTGCCGTAATTGGTGTTCAATAAAAGAAACACTGGGCCGGCTCGACAACTGGCGGTTTTGCCGACTGCCTTCTGCTGGCCTTTTGAGGAAAGTTGGAGCTGGCTCACCAGTGGAGATCTCCTCAAAATTTCTACAGACAAAAATGGAACGGTCAGAACAAATTCGATTTCCAATATTTCCGCATTTTTCCATACCTTTACCTTTAGGTGCAAGATGCACTGTCCACAAGAATTTTCAAAGAGGGTTACGCGGAAATGCACTGGCCTTTTTATAGGCGAGCAGAGCTTTTAGCAAAAGAAATATGAAATGAAGATAGCTGCGCTGCCAGCGTGCGCGCAAGCGCTTCAAGCTGGCTGCTATGAACAAAGTTTCGTTCAAATTCAAAACGCGCGCTCAACGGCCGTTACACCACCCGATAATATCCCACTGTTAGACGGGATATTAGGGGGAATTAGACTTTAATATCTTTAGCGTGGAATGTGCCAACCTCTTTCCCTTGCATATCCTCAAGTATATAAAAACAATTGCCTAATTTTTTCCTGACGCGACACTCAATAAATTGCGGGGCCAATTTAGCATTATAGTTTTGTGAGAATTTGCTCAGTGAGAAATTGCGTCGAAATACTTCCTGTCCTTCACGAAAAGATACTGGATTGCTACGAAGATTATATTGAGCAACGTTTCGTTCGTAAGCTTTTTGAATATTGTTCTGCACGCCTTTTCTTAATAAGGCTAAATTATCTGATCGGGCAATAGGAGTTATAGGGTCTTCTAATAAGGACAACTCCTTAAGCAGTTTATAACCACTGCCATGAGTTGTCATATCCAGTCCAAAAAGGACTCGAAATGGTGAGCAACCTAACGATTGGTGTAATGATGACCTCAACGAACATGAAATGCCTGAAAGATGTTGATCCAAAAGAGTCTGATCAAGTTTTAAATATGACCGAATGGCTGCCAGCAAGGAACGATTCGCTCGTTCTGCTGCATTGCTCTGCGGTGAATATAAGGCAGTGTAAACATGTTTAATTCCAAGCTCAGTTAAAAAGGCATTAAACTCCCGTGCCTTGAACTGAGTTCCATTGTCGCTAACTATAGTTTCCGGCATAAAATAGAAGTTTTCAATGCAATAAAAATACCTTAAATGAAAAAAGATTAATTTTCCGGTCTATTGAAACTAAAATGAGAATTATTCTGTACTAAATAAACTCGTCTATGTTAATCAACCGTGTTCGGCAAAGATATGCTAACTCTGCATATTTCTAAGTTCCAGACAACACTGTTGATCACTCATCCAAGCTTACCCAGAACAAAAAAATTATTCCCACATTTAAAGATCTTGGTTTCCCTGCAAGTCAATATTTTTATCCAAACGATATCAATATTCAAACCAATCAGTACTGGTATCTGATAGAAACAATCTATAGAATGTAACTCAAATAATCAGTATTCTGCAAATGTTTGAAAAAGTATCTATAAAAATAATCATTTTCACTTGACAGTTTTCCATGTCTCTACGAAGGCAAACGAGCATATGTTTGGGTACGATGGTATAGCAGGTGTTTTTTCTATATATTCTCATATATATTTTGACCCATAAATATAATTTTCAGAATCTTATTCGAAAATCCTGAGCATCGTAGGCTTGATTAAAAAATTTATAAGCTATTTTCCATCTGCGCATGCGGAAGATCAACAAAGCTAGTTCAATCAACATCAGTGTGCGCGACTTAATGCACATATATACGACTTTAATAATCCAAAATAAATCCCTCGCATGCCCCACGGTTCGGGCGCCAAAAATTATGTAACCGCATTGCTAGGGGGAAGCGTTAACAGCATTTTTTTTCCAGAAATTATTTTCTAATTCAAAATAATTTTAGCTGCATCTGCTCGAGATCGATTTGCATGGCCGCGGGATCCTCTTGTTCCGTAGCTCTTCCAGGTGGGTGGGTTCGTTGCCAAGCAGTCGACCATGCATACACAATTTTAAATTTATTAAGATCCCTACAGAAGCTACAAAGGAGCTGTACTCCAAAAATAATCAAACTAAAAATAAACCAACAACTAAATCGCAAAACAGGGGGAAAGTTCTCATTCAAGATTTTAAGATACATTGTTGGAGAGGACTTAGATAACAACTGGCGATCGCGTCATAACCCACCAAACCTAGATCTTTATTCGTAAATTTTTAAAGATCCCCAACAACGACATCTTCTACATCATTACGCTACCAGGTCACCAGGAAGAAAAATTAGAAAAACTTAGCACGTCATTTTAAACATTATAATAATTCAAAAATTTATTAAGAAACCGAAACAATTCATTTCTTTGATTTTTATGTACAATGTTAGTTATTATAATTTTAAGGACTATTTATTCCAAGGCATATACAAAAATGATAAAAAAAAAAAAATTTAGCATAATTAATTTTAGTGTTACTTCATGTTTTTATTTCTAAGTAGTTATTTCAGTTTAGTTTAAATTCGTGGCCGACAATTTTTCTCAGTGTAGCAAACTAACAAAACGCAGCAGACAATAGCAAACAGTTATTTCTTAGATCTGGTAGACAGAACTATTTTTTATTTTTTTCTATTCGTTTTAGTGAAACAGTAATTGACACTCGGTACCAAAAGTGTACACTCACTTTGCGAAGATCAAAAATATATTTGCTGCAGAAGTATACTTTATAATATACTTTAAATTCGAAGGTTAAGTCCAGAGATTAACCAATTAAAAAAAATATTTTTAATAATGTTGAACTTAATTGATTACAAAAATTCCGAAAGCAAGTTGCCAATAAAAATTAATATTAAAGAGTTATCTTTTAGCATTGTGTGTGTGGGGCATGAATTTTAGCAATTAATTTAAGTAGAATTCGAATTTTTTTTTATTTTATTTTTATTTTTTTAAAACGTTTGGGGGCAAATATTTTTTTGTTTTAGTTTGTAATTTTCTTTGAGTCACTGTATTGGAATAGTGTGCAATATGGAACAGCTGATTCGGGTTAGCTGTATCAGAACGGTGCTTTAAGCGGCCGGTTGTTTTAACTCTTGTTTTGTTAAGATCCGTCTATATTTTTTTTTCTTTGATTTAAATGTTCTTTTCGAATGATTTAAAGCCATAGTTTTTGTGATCGTATGATTTATTTAAATTTACAAAAAATTATTTAAATTGTTTATTAAATAATTTTATATTATATAAATAAAAAGATCATTAGAATCAGCAAGTAAAAAAAACAACTCCATTTAAATTGACATAATATTATAAGATTTTAGCTGCGCTTAATAAATCATGCAGCAAAATATAAAAGCAAATATATTTTCAACTTACATTCAATTTTCCAACGATGAAAGGCCTTTTGCTGCTTGGGTTTTTTAAAAATTCTAATATTTATTCACTTTTATAGGTATTGTGCACATGTTATTTTTCTTTGCAGGGTAGATATAAAAGTTTTTAACTAGGTATAGTTGCTTTTAATTTTTTTCTTTTTGTTTGAAATAGCCATATATGATTTTTATTTTCTTTTTTCGTTTTTTGTGTTTTCCTTATAATATTTTTTTTTTTTAGTCACACCACTATTACCGATACAATGACAAAAAAACTACTAAAGAAAATTTAGTAAGAAAAATAAAAAAATTTTTCATACACACACTTTTGCTTTCTTTGGATTTTTTTCTCTAATTATTTTTCCTAATTTTATGATCTGCAATTTTTAACAGATTTTGGGGGATCTGCACTGAGCACTGATATACTGCACTGCACTAAGTTTCTCAGCCTGGCACGCTTAAATCGCCTCCAGTGGATCAGCAGACAAAATTAATTCCAGCAGCCGACAGATTCCGGGTGCCGGTGCGTTCAGGGACAAGTTGAGGTTATCCAACAAGATGAGGTTCCTCTTGCTCGCTCTTGGCGGCGGAGTGAAAAGAATGGCCTGATCTTCGACCTCAATGGGGGTTTTTTCCAGTGGCCAGTTTGCCGTAATTGGTGTTTAATAAAAGAAACACTGGGCCGGCTCGACAACTGGCGGTTTTGCCGACTGCCTTCTGCTGGCCTTTTGAGGAAAGTTGGAGCCGGCTCACCAGTGGAGATCTCCTCAAAATTTCTACAGACAAAAATGGAACGGTCAGAACAAATTCGATTTCCAATATTTCCGCATTTTTCCATACCTTTACCTTTAGGTGCAAGATGCACTGTCCACAAGAATTTTCAAAGAGGGTTACGCGGAAATGCACTGGCCTTTTTATAGGCGAGCAGAGCTTTTAGCAAAAGAAATATGAAATGAAGATAGCTGCGCTGCCAGCGTGCGCGCAAGCGCTTCAAGCTGGCTGCTATGAACAAAGTTTCGTTCAAATTCAAAACGCGCGCTCAACGGCCGTTACACCACCCGATAATATCCCACCGTTAGACGGGATATTAGGGGGAATTAGACTTTAATAGTAGTAGTAGTAGTTTTTTCTTTATTTTGGCAAGGCTTTGTATTAGCCGTCGGCCTACACAGAAAATATTAACATATAATTTTTAACAATTACTAGACTTGATAAAAATAACTTCTCTTGACTGTACATTTACTCTTACAATTTCTTTCCTAGCACTAAAAACATAATATACAAGTATTCACAAAAATTACAATTTATTACTTATTTAGCTTAAAATGAACCTAATAATATATTCTTTCTATATGACATCGCCTGTGACAAATATTGCGCAAGTGAGATCCAATTGGCACCATTGAGAATATCTCGAAGCTCAGATTCTGTTAGTTGCGCCTTTCCCCATGCTCGTACTCTCAGTTCCGCCAGTATCGGGCAAACTGCGCAGAAATGCAATACATCCTCACGCATCCTTAGGTTGCACAGATTACATGTCTCATCTGATATGTGAGGTCTGTAACCAAGTTGAAGTGTTTCTGTTCTAGCTTTAAAAATGTGAGAGATGTAGTTGATATTGACTTGATCGTTGAAATAATTTTTTTCGTTAAGGTTATGGTTTAGTGTTTTATAAAAGTCCCGTGATGTGCTTTGGTGTGCCTGTTCAATGTATCCATTACGCGATTTTCTGTTTATAGCCAGTAGTAGCCTAGTCTGAGCGTTTTTCCATGATCCTTGGTCGTTCAAATCAAATTCAACCTCGTAATGTGCTGCAAGTCGTTCCCAGTGCTCGAAGCATTGCGATCTTGTCCGAAGTATTTCTGAAGCCACAGAATAGGGCGCCCTATGTTCCGATAATTTGAGACATCTGTTCATAAAATTAAAATTCAATTGCAGTGTATACTCGAACATAGATGGTAGTCCGGTTTCCAAATAGATGGCGTAGTCTGGAGTATTCATAGGCAGATGGAAAATCTTCTTTACAAAGAAACGCAGAAGCTGTTCCACTTCATTGTATTGCAAATATCCCCATACTTGGGCGGCATAGCACATAATGGCTCTTGCTGTAGCTTCAAACATTTTATACTTCGTGCTAACCTTTACGCGCTTTTTACTCATCAGGTTACTCCAAGTACTATTCAAGGCTATTTTTGAATCGCAAAGTTTCTGACGTAAATGACTCACAAGTGACATGTTCGATGTTATCATGATACCTAGGTATTTGTACTCTTTGACAACTTCTAGCGGTTCTCCACCTAAATTCCATGACTCCAACCGAGATGATCGACCCCTGCCGTCTCGAATACATAAAACTTTTGATTTATCTGTATTTATTATGAGGTTCCAGATGCTGCAGTAGTTGTTTGTTGCATTTATCATATTTTGAAGCATGCTTGGAGAGCTCCCGAGTATGACCATGTCATCGGCGTACATAAGAATTTTATATGTGCGGTCTCCAAACTCTACTCCTCCGGGCAATTGATCAGCAATATCGTCTATAAAAAGGGCAAATAGAAGCGGACTCAGTAAACAGCCTTGCTTGACTCCCAGATTAATATCGAACCACTCTGATAAAGTATTTCCATCCCATACTGCCGTTCTATTATCCATGTATAATGCTTGCAAAATATTTATTATTTTTGTGGATACTCCTGCATTGCTTAGTTTTAACATAAGACTCCTCCTGTCAATTGTATCAAATGCCGCCTTAAAATCAATGAAGAATAGATACAGCTTCTTCTTTTGCTTTAGGTGTTCTCTAGCAATTGTTGTTAGTGTGAAAATGCTGTCGACTGTGGAGTAGCCCTTCCGGAAGCCACACTGATTTTCACTTAGTAGACAGTTCGATTCCACAAACGCTGTTAACCTTTGAAGTATAAGGGCCGTAAAAACTTTTAGATTTGAATTTAAAAAAGATATGCCTCTGTAGTTGCCTGCATCTCTTGGGTTTCCTTTCTTTAATAGTGGGTAAATTATACTTTTTTGAAAACTCGATGGAACAAGACCCTCTCTGTAAATATGGTTGAAAATTTCCAAAAGCTTCACTTTAAACAGAGGTGTAGCATGCTTAATGAACTCTACTGGGACTCTATCCACCCCAGGAGCTTTTCCTGATTTGCTTCGAGCTAATACGCTTTTCAGCTCATCCAAAGTAAAGTCTCTATCCAGCTCCTCAACCGATGTAAATGGAAGAGCAAAACTAAGCATGTCTTTAGGTACTGCAAAAAGCATGTTACTGAAATAGGAGGCCAGATCACTCGCAGGTACTTGGATACGTTTTCGGCCACTCGTTCCATTCAGTCGTCTAATTAAACACCAGAACGTCTTGGTATCAGAAATTGATGAGATGGACGTCTCCAGGTTTTCGTAGTATAGCTTTTGTTTGTTAACACAGAGCGCTTTGTATGTAGAACGTTGTCGCTGATACGATGCTTTACTTTCCCTAGTTTCATGATGCCTAAGATGTCTTAATAATTGCATTGTCCTTATCCTCGCCGCGTCACATTCCATATCGTACCACGGTTGCTTAAAAATCGTGCCTGATGATTTTTGCATAAATGCCGCTGCTTCGATAATGGACTTTGTTAGATGATCTATGTCCAGCAGATTGTTATCGATTGCGTGACGAGTAAGTTGCCTGTCGAGATTGGTTGCGAATCTGTCATTTAATCTACTTGTCCATCGTAACTTAGGAAGCAGTTTGGGAATTGTTGGCTGCATTGTCGTTTCCATACAAACACTCACCGCAATCGGCAAGTGATCTGAGAATATTTCTGGGATAACCTCCATGTCGACTACAGCATCATGCCATTTTCCTTCAATCAGACAATAATCAATTGTAGAGCTTGCTTGTCCACGTAGAAATGTTAAGTCACCAGAAATGTCACTAGTAGTCCTTCCATTGAGTACCGTGAGTTTGAAAGATTCACACATCTCGATAAGTTTCCGACCATTACCGTCTTGTATCTGATCCTTTGCAGCCCTGCAGAGCGTTGCATACCGGCTATTAGAATTTTCATCTTCAACGAAAACCTGCTGCAGGCCTATTCGAGCGTTTAAGTCCCCAATTACCATCAAATTTTCAGGTTGATTTTGCAGTAGATAGTCGTAGAGCACGCTGAAGTTATTTGTCCAGTTATTGCAATTTAAATATATTGGGATGATTGAAAATATGTTTTCGATAGTGTGTAATTTAATAATATCTATACTCATAGTAGATGTTACGCTATAAGATATCGAGCTACTCAGCGTCTGCTTAAAACCATACAGTAAGCCTCCACTGGCTCTGCCTCTATTCGATACCCTAGTAGCCGGCCTCCAATGCAGACTGTGATGTGGAAAGTAAGATTCATAATGCTCTGTATTTTGCTCGATAAAAGTCTCAAATAGAAAGAAAATATCATATTTACTTAAAAGACTAAAAAAATTCTTATATAATATTTTGCTTTTCAGTCCAGCTATGTTGTATGCGATTATCTTAATATTTAACGATTTGATGTTGTTAGAGCAGATAGTTTGGTTGTTTGTTTTCTCCACGTATACGTTTTCATTCCTCTGATTTAGTTTTTTGGCGGGATATTTGCGATGATTTCGCTACAATTCAGATTGATGTTAAGTTCGGGGCCATAAGTTTTTCTTAAAAAATCAGATGCACACTGTCCATCACACATAAGATTATTGGAGCCATTAAAATAGTACCATTTTCCCTCCACATGCATTCTATCATTCCTGACCATGACTTTTCTTGTGGCATTTATGTGTATTAACTCTTTTTTAAGCTGTAATAGAGCTTTTTTACGATCCGCCCTTTCCTTGCTCAGATCTTGTTCAATGTAAATAGATGTGCCGACGAGATTTCGTGTATTTTTGAGAATTTTTTGTACTTCATGCACACTACCAAACTGTACTCGGAGTACCATTTTCCCATTATTCTCATACATTTTGTGAATCCTTTCAGCGACTACAATTTCTTGTATTTTCAACAAGTTTTTACAAATGTGATTAAATTCATCATGCGGCGATTTTCTAGCATCAAGGCCTCGCATAATGATGTTTTTTTGTTTTGAGTCATCTTCTAACCGAATGAGACGCCTGTTTTCCTCAACTCTTCCTTTCTTTATATCCTCCAGTTCCTCTTTTAATGCCATATTTTCATTAGATAGTTGTGTTATTTTTTTATTCATCTGAGCCATTGATCCAGTTAAAGCTTCAAAATCACGCTTAGTAGGCAAGTTCTGCAAACGCTCATCCATAACCGATCCCATTAGATGCATTAAATCCTTAACGGACAATTGTCCTACTTGCGCGTCTCCCTGTACAATGTCGCCATCCTCTTCTGACATTTTCCTCTTTGCTGATTGAACACTGCTTCCGGATGAAGTTGCAGGGGGCGTTCTGTGCATTTTATTGATTTATAATCTTGATTTAAATTTCGCGCCAAAGCTCGGCCTAAAAGTATGCTGTGAAATTTTTGTGCTTGATACTACGTTGTCTAACACCGGTTCCGCACAAGGCAACTCTGCGATGAATCAGCTGCTATTATTGCTGTGTCAGTCTTCTCAAAAATCGAGTGATAACTACAAACTTTGTGTTTACTTGCGCTTTCTCTGTCCTTTCTGCTTCCACTCACCAAATGAGTGGTTTTATCAGCCAATTCCTGGCGAAGAAATTTCAGGATTATTTCCGATCAACGCCGATGTCTCCACCCGCATCCACGTTCAAAGTGAGTAGGATATCCAATGCGTTCAACCAAGGTAAATTTGTACTACTTTTAGTTGCCGAAAGCCTCAGAAAACACCGCCTTCAATGGAGCCACACAAAAACACGTCCACCTTTCAGCAATTCTCACTCAATGCCTTTAATATCTTTAGCGTGGAATGTGCCAACCTCTTTCCCTTGCATATCCTCAAGTATATAAAAACAATTGCCTAATTTTTTCCTGACGCGACACTCAATAAATTGCGGGGCCAATTTAGCATTATAGTTTTGTGAGAATTTGCTCAATGAGAAATTGCGTCGAAATACTTCCTGTCCTTCACGAAAAGATACTGGATTGCTACGAAGATTATATTGAGCAACGTTTCGTTCGTAAGCTTTTTGAATATTGTTCTGCACGCCTTTTCTTAATAAGGCTAAATTATCTGATCGGGCAATAGGAGTTATAGGGTCTTCTAATAAGGACAACTCCTTAAGCAGTTTATAACCACTGCCATGAGTTGTCATATCCAGTCCAAAAAGGACTCGAAATGGTGAGCAACCTAACGATTGGTGTAATGATGACCTCAACGAACATGAAATGCCTGAAAGATGTTGATCCAAAAGAGTCTGATCAAGTTTTAAATATGACCGAATGGCTGCCAGCAAGGAACGATTCGCTCGTTCTGCTGCATTGCTCTGCGGTGAATATAAGGCAGTGTAAACATGTTTAATTCCAAGCTCAGTTAAAAAGGCATTAAACTCCCGTGCCTTGAACTGAGTTCCATTGTCGCTAACTATAGTTTCCGGCATAAAATAGAAGTTTTCAATGCAATAAAAATACCTTAAATGAAAAAAGATTAATTTTCCGGTCTATTGAAACTAAAATGAGAATTATTCTGTACTAAATAAACTCGTCTATGTTAATCAACCGTGTTCGGCAAAGATATGCTAACTCTGCATATTTCTAAGTTCCAGACAACACTGTTGATCACTCATCCAAGCTTACCCAGAACAAAAAAATTATTCCCACATTTAAAGATCTTGGTTTCCCTGCAAGTCAATATTTTTATCCAAACGATATCAATATTCAAACCAATCAGTACTGGTATCTGATAGAAACAATCTATAGAATGTAACTCAAATAATCAGTATTCTGCAAATGTTTGAAAAAGTATCTATAAAAATAATCATTTTCACTTGACAGTTTTCCATGTCTCTACGAAGGCAAACGAGCATATGTTTGGGTACGATGGTATAGCAGGTGTTTTTTCTATATATTCTCATATATATTTTGACCCATAAATATAATTTTCAGAATCTTATTCGAAAATTCTGAGCATCGTAGGCTTGATTAAAAAATTTATAAGCTATTTTCCATCTGCGCATGCGGAAGATCAACAAAGCTAGTTCAATCAACATCAGTGTGCGCTACTTAATGCACATATATACGACTTTAATAATCCAAAATAAATCCCTCGCATGCCCCACGGTTCGGGCGCCAAAAATTATGTAACCGCATTGCTAGGGGGAAGCGTTAGCAGCATTTTTTTTCCAGAAATTATTTTCTAATTGAAAATAATTTTAGCTGCATCTGCTCGAGATCGATTTGCATGGCCGCGGGATCCTCTTGTTCCGTAGCTCTTCCAGGTGGGGGGGTTCGTTGCCAAGCAGTCGACCATGCATACACAATTTTAAATTTATTAAGATCCCTACAGAAGCTACAAAGGAGCTGTACTCCAAAAATAATCAAACTAAAAATAAACCAACAACTAAATCGCAAAACAGGGGGAAAGTTCTCATTCAAGATTTTAAGATACATTGTTGGAGAGGACTTAGATGACAACTGGCGCTCGCGTCATAACCCACCAAACCTAGATCTTTATTCGTAAATTTTTAAAGATCCCCAAAAACGACATCTTCTACATCATTACGCTACCAGGTCACCAGGAAGAAAAATTAGAAAAACTTAGCACGTCATTTTAAACATTATAATAATTCAAAAATTTATTAAGAAACCGAAACAATTCATTTCTTTGATTTTTATGTACAATGTTAGTTATTATAATTTTAAGGACTATTTATTCCAAGGCATATACAAAAATGATAAAAAAAAAAAAATTTAGCATAATTAATTTTAGTGTTACTTCATGTTTTTATTTCTAAGTAGTTATTTCAGTTTAGTTTAAATTCGTGGCCGACAATTTTTCTCAGTGTAGCAAACTAACAAAACGCAGCAGACAATAGCAAACAGTTATTTCTTAGATCTGGTAGACAGAACTATTTTTTATTTTTTGCTATTCGTTTTAGTGAAACAGTAATTGACACTCGGTACCAAAAGTGTACACTCACTTTGCGAAGATCAAAAATATATTTGCTGCAGAAGTATACTTTATAATATACTTTAAATTCGAAGGTTAAGTCCAGAGATTAACCAATTAAAAAAAATATTTGTAATAATGTTGAACTTAATTGATTACAAAAATTCCGAAAGCAAGTTGCCAATAAAAATTAATATTAAAGAGTTATCTTTTAGCATTGTGTGTGTGGGGCATGAATTTTAGCAATTAATTTAAGTAGAATTCGAATTTTTTTTTATTTTTTTTTTAATTTTTTTAAAACGTTTGGGGCAAATATTTTTTTGTTTTAGTTTGTAATTTTCTTTGAGTCACTGTATTGGAATAGTGTGCAATATGGAACAGCTGATTCGGGTTAGCTGTATCAGAACGGTGCTTTAAGCGGCCGGTTGTTTTAACTCTTGTTTTGTTAAGATCCGTCTATATTTTTTTTTCTTTGATTTAAATGTTCTTTTCGAATGATTTAAAGCCATAGTTTTTGTGATCGTATAATTTATTTAAATTTACAAAAAATTATTTAAATTGTTTATTAAATAATTTTATATTATATAAATAAAAAGATCATTAGAATCAGCAAGTAAAAAAAACAACTCCATTTAAATTGACATAATATTATAAGATTTTAGCTGCGCTTAATAAATCGTGCAGCAAAGGCCTTTTGCTGCTTGAGTTTTTTAAAAATTCTAATATTTATTCACTTTTATAGGTATTGTGCACATGTTATTTTTCTTTGCAGGGTAGATATAAAAGTTTTTAACTAGGTATAGTTGCTTTTAATTTTTTTCTTTTTGTTTGAAATAGCCATATATGATTTTTATTTTCTTTTTTCGTTTTTTGTGTTTTCCTTATAATATTTTTTTTTTTTAGTCACACCACTATTACCGATACAATGACAAAAAAACTACTAAAGAAAATTTCCCTTTAGTCACATTCACAAAGGAATGTCACGGGAATCCGTAGGGAATGTTTCCCTATGCTTAAGGAATCCTTAGGGATTTTGTATGAAATTCCTTAGGGACTTTAACATTGTGATGTCCTACAATCGAGGAAAAGGGAACACTCCATAGCGATTCCCTTACGTTTCCCGTTAGGGAAACCTTGGGGAACTCTGCCGAGAATTCCCCGATGATTCCCTAACGATTCTTAAGCCATTTTCGCTAGGGAATCTTCCATGAATTTTGCGGAAAATTCCTCAATGATTCCCTAACGATTTTTTTTGTAAAAATTAAAAAAATTAAGAAAAATTAAAAAAAAAATATCTTTTTAATTATGTATTTTTAGTTTTATTTTTATTAGACTTTTTTTTACATTTTTGAGTAAATTTCTCAGTATGTTTTGTAATACCGTGCGCAGCTTGTCTTGCCAAGTACATATGTACGTATATGTAGATGCAACTCCCACTATATGCCGTCGACCACTGCCTTCAGAGAAATTCCAGACGAAACTCCTTGCATGCTTCCAAGTTCAATTCATATTCTATAAAAAAAAATAAATGCATTAGTTTTATTATTTTAAAAATTAATAAATTATATTATAAAACACTTACGATTTGTCTTAGCAGTAGCAGCAGCAGCCGGCAGCGACATTGTCAAATTTTTTTCTGTTTTGTTTTCCTTTGACACGTGCGCTTGCTGCGTTTTGTTGCACAAATTTCGTCACGCTGCCGGCAGCAGCGTTCGACGTTCGTTCGACAGAGACGGAAATAACAAAAGACGAACAGAAACAGCCTCTGTCTCCGTCGTACAATTTTTGTCGACGTCAACGTCGTCCGAAAACTTGTACGCTAGAGAGGGAAAGAAACAAAGAAAAAACGAACAGAAACAGCCTCTGCCTGCGTCGCTTTAGCAGCGCACGCACGATGTGCAATTTTTTTAGACGTCGGCAAGCAGGGGAACAAGAAAAACGAATAGAAACAGACGAAAAGTAACTCTGCCTGCGTCGCTCGAGCAGCGGCCGGTCGACGCTGGCAGAATTATTAGAAAAATAACAACAAAATGTCAAAAAATAACAACAACATCAAGGGAAAGGAATTTCATGACTGCAGGGTTAGTAAGAAAAATAAAAAAAATTTTCATACACACACTTTTGCTTTCTTTGGATTTTTTTCTCTAATTATTATACCCGTTACTTATTAAAAATAAGTAAAAGGGGATATTGTATTCGTTGCAATGTATGTAACAGGGAGAAGGAAGCATCTCCGACCCTATAAAGTATATATATTCTTGATCAGCATCAACAGCCGAGTCGATATAGCCATGTCCGTCTGTCCGTCCGTCCGTCCGTCTGTCCGTCTGTCCGTCTGTCCGTCTGTGTGAGCGCCTAGATCTCAGAGACTATAAGAGCTAGAGCAACCAAATTTGGCACACAGATTTCTATAAACCCCACGCAGGTCAAGTTTGTTTCAAAATTTTGCCACGCCCCTTTCCGCCTCCGTAAATCGCGAAAATCCACCACACGCACAGTTTTCAAGATATTATGTTTTTTTAAACGGTGAACGTTAGCTACTGTTATTACCTATCATCCTATAAAATCCCAAAAAGATCGGACAAACAGAAAGGTGGTACTGGCTGATTAAAGCTTTTAAGCAATTAAAATGCCTAAAAGCATGCAATAAAAAAATTTTAATTTGTTTATGTAAGTAACGGGTATCCTATAGTCGGGAGCTCGACTATAGCCTTTCCCACTTGTTTTTCCTAATTTTATGATCTGCAATTTTTAACAGATTTTGGGGGATCTGCACTGAGCACTGATATTGCACTGCACTAAGTTTCTCAGCCTGGCACGCTTAAATCGCCTCCAGTGGATCAGCAGACAAAATTAATTCCAGCAGCCGACAGATTCCGGGTGCCGGTGCGTTCAGGGACAAGTTGAGGTTATCCAACAAGATGAGGTTCCTCTTGCTCGCTCTTGGCGGCGGAGTGAAAAGAATGGCCTGATCTTCGACCTCAATGGGGGTTTTTTCCAGTGGCCAGTTTGCCGTAATTGGTGTTCAATAAAAGAAACACTGGGCCGGCTCGACAACTGGCGGTTTTGCCGACTGCCTTCTGCTGGCCTTTTGAGGAAAGTTGGAGCCGGCTCACCAGTGGAGATCTCCTCAAAATTTCTACAGACAAAAATGGAACGGTCAGAACAAATTCGATTTCCAATATTTCCGCATTTTTCCATAAACAATTGCCTAATTTTTTCCTGACGCGACACTCAATAAATTGCGGGGCCAATTTAGCATTATAGTTTTGTGAGAATTTGCTCAGTGAGAAATTGCGTCGAAATACTTCCTGTCCTTCACGAAAAGATACTGGATTGCTACGAAGATTATATTGAGCAACGTTTCGTTCGTAAGCTTTTTGAATATTGTTCTGCACGCCTTTTCTTAATAAGGCTAAATTATCTGATCGGGCAATAGGAGTTATAGGGTCTTCTAATAAGGACAACTCCTTAAGCAGTTTATAACCACTGCCATGAGTTGTCATATCCAGTCCAAAAAGGACTCGAAATGGTGAGCAACCTAACGATTGGTGTAATGATGACCTCAACGAACATGAAATGCCTGAAAGATGTTGATCCAAAAGAGTCTGATCAAGTTTTAAATATGACCGAATGGCTGCCAGCAAGGAACGATTCGCTCGTTCTGCTGCATTGCTCTGCGGTGAATATAAGGCAGTGTAAACATGTTTAATTCCAAGCTCAGTTAAAAAGGCATTAAACTCCCGTGCCTTGAACTGAGTTCCATTGTCGCTAACTATAGTTTCCGGCATAAAATAGAAGTTTTCAATGCAATAAAAATACCTTAAATGAAAAAAGATTAATTTTCCGGTCTATTGAAACTAAAATGAGAATTATTCTGTACTAAATAAACTCGTCTATGTTAATCAACCGTGTTCGGCAAAGATATGCTAACTCTGCATATTTCTAAGTTCCAGACAACACTGTTGATCACTCATCCAAGCTTACCCAGAACAAAAAAATTATTCCCACATTTAAAGATCTTGGTTTCCCTGCAAGTCAATATTTTTATCCAAACGATATCAATATTCAAACCAATCAGTACTGGTATCTGATAGAAACAATCTATAGAATGTAACTCAAATAATCAGTATTCTGCAAATGTTTGAAAAAGTATCTATAAAAATAATCATTTTCACTTGACAGTTTTCCATGTCTCTACGAAGGCAAACGAGCATATGTTTGGGTACGATGGTATAGCAGGTGTTTTTTCTATATATTCTCATATATATTTTGACCCATAAATATAATTTTCAGAATCTTATTCGAAAATTCTGAGCATCGTAGGCTTGATTAAAAAATTTATAAGCTATTTTCCATCTGCGCATGCGGAAGATCAACAAAGCTAGTTCAATCAACATCAGTGTGCGCTACTTAATGCACATATATACGACTTTAATAATCCAAAATAAATCCCTCGCATGCCCCACGGTTCGGGCGCCAAAAATTATGTAACCGCATTGCTAGGGGGAAGCGATAGCAGCATTTTTTTCCAGAAATTATTTTCTAATTGAAAATAATTTTAGCTGCATCTGCTCGAGATCGATTTGCATGGCCGCGGGATCCTCTTGTTCCGTAGCTCTTCCAGGTGGGGGGGTTCGTTGCCAAGCAGTCGACCATGCATACACAATTTTAAATTTATTAAGATCCCTTCAGAAGCTACAAAGGAGCTGTACTCCAAAAATAATCAAACTAAAAATAAACCAACAACTAAATCGCAAAACAGGGGGAAAGTTCTCATTCAAGATTTTAAGATACATTGTTGGAGAGGACTTAGATGACAACTGGCGCTCGCGTCATAACCCACCAAACCTAGATCTTTATTCGTAAATTTTTAAAGATCCCCAAAAACGACATCTTCTACATCATTACGCTACCAGGTCACCAGGAAGAAAAATTAGAAAAACTTAGCACGTCATTTTAAACATTATAATAATTCAAAAATTTATTAAGAAACCGAAACAATTCATTTCTTTGATTTTTATGTACAATGTTAATTATTATAATTTTAAGGACTATTTATTCCAAGGCATATACAAAAATGATAAAAAAAAAAATTTAGCATAATTAATTTTACTGTTACTTCATGTTTTTATTTCTAAGTAGTTATTTCAGTTTAGTTTAAATTCGTGGCCGACAATTTTTCTCAGTGTAGCAAACTAACAAAACGCAGCAGACAATAGCAAACAGTTATTTCTTAGATCTGGTAGACAGAACTATTTTTTATTTTTTGCTATTCGTTTTAGTGAAACAGTAATTGACACTCGGTACCAAAAGTGTACACTCACTTTGCGAAGATCAAAAATATATTTGCTGCAGAAGTATACTTTATAATATACTTTAAATTCGAAGGTTAAGTCCAGAGATTAACCAATTAAAAAAAATATTTTTAATAATGTTGAACTTAATTGATTACAAAAATTCCGAAAGCAAGTTGCCAATAAAAATTAATATTAAAGAGTTATCTTTTAGCATTGTGTGTGTGGGGCATGAATTTTAGCAATTAATTTAAGTAGAATTCGAATTTTTTTTTATTTTATTTTTATTTTTTTAAAACGTTTGGGGGCAAATATTTTTTTGTTTTAGTTTGTAATTTTCTTTGAGTCACTGTATTGGAATAGTGTGCAATATGGAACAGCTGATTCGGGTTAGCTGTATCAGAACGGTGCTTTAAGCGGCCGGTTGTTTTAACTCTTGTTTTGTTAAGATCCGTCTATATTTTTTTTTTCTTTGATTTTAATGTTCTTTTCGAATGATTTAAAGCCATAGTTTTGGTGATCGTATGATTTATTTAAATTTACAAAAAATTATTTAAATTGTTTATTAAATAATTTTATATTATATAAATAAAAAGATCATTAGAATCAGCAAGTAAAAAAAACAACTCCATTTAAATTGACATAATATTATAGGATTTTAGCTGCGCTTAATAAATCGTGCAGCAAAATATAAAAGCAAATATATTTTCAACTTACATTCAATTTTCCAACGATGAAAGGCCTTTTGCTGCTTGGGTTTTTTAAAAATTCTAATATTTATTCACTTTTATAGGTATTGTGCACATGTTATTTTTCTTTGCAGGGTAGATATAAAAGTTTTTAACTAGATATAGTTGCTTTTAATTTTTTTCTTTTTGTTTGAAATAGCCATATATGATTTTTATTTTCTTTTTTCGTTTTTTGTGTTTTCTTTATAATATTTTTTTTTTTTAGTCTCACCACTATTACCGATACAATGACAAAAAAACTACTAAAGAAAATTTAGTAAGAAAAATAATTTGGATTTTTTTCTCTAATTATTTTTCCTAATTTTATAATCTGCAATTTTTAACAGATTTTGGGGGATCTGCACTGAGCACTGATATACTGCACTGCACTAAGTTTCTCAGCCTGGCACGCTTAAATCGCCTCCAGTGGATCAGCAGACAAAATTAATTCCAGCTGCCGACAGATTCCGGATGCCGGTGAGTTCAGAGACAAGTTGAGGTTATCCAACAAGATGAGGTTCCTCTTGCTCGCTCTTGGCGGCGGAGTGAAAAGAATGGCCTGATCTTCGACCTCAATGGGGGATTTTGTGGCCAGTGGCCAGTTTGCCGTAATTGGTGTTCAATAAAAGAAACACTGGGCCGGTTCGACAACTGGCGGTTTTGCCGACTGCCTTCGGCTGGCCTTTTGAGGAAAGTTGGAGCCGGCTCACCAGTGGAGATCTCCTCAAAATTTCTACAGACAAAATGGAACGGTCAGAACAAATTCGATTTCCAATATTTCCGCATTTTTCCATACCTTTACCTTTAGGTGCAAGATGCACTGTCCACAAGAATTTTCAAAGAGGGTTACGCGGAAATGCACTGGCCTTTTTATAGGCGAGCAGAGCTTTTAGCAAAAGAAATATGAAATGAAGATAGCTGCGCTGCCAGCGTGCGCGCAAGCGCTTCAAGCTGGCTGCTATGAACAAAGTTTCGTTCAAATTCAAAACGCGCGCTCAACGGCCGTTACACCACCCGATAATATCCCACCGTTAGACGGGATATTAGGGGGAATTAGACTTTAATATCTTTAGCGTGGAATGTGCCAACCTCTCTCCCTTGCATATCCTCAAGTATATAAAAACAATTGCCTAATTTTTTCCTGACGCGACACTCAATAAATTGCGGGGCCAATTTAGCATTATAGTTTTGTGAGAATTTGCTCAGTGAGAAATTGCGTCGAAATACTTCCTGTCCTTCACGAAAAGATACTGGATTGCTACGAAGATTATATTGAGCAACGTTTCGTTCGTAAGCTTTTTGAATATTGTTCTGCACGCCTTTTCTTAATAAGGCTAAATTATCTGATCGGGCAATAGGAGTTATAGGGTCTTCTAATAAGGACAACTCCTTAAGCAGTTTATAACCACTGCCATGAGTTGTCATATCCAGTCCAAAAAGGACTCGAAATGGTGAGCAACCTAACGATTGGTGTAATGATGACCTCAACGAACATGAAATGCCTGAAAGATGTTGATCCAAAAGAGTCTGATCAAGTTTTAAATATGACCGAATGGCTGCCAGCAAGGAACGATTCGCTCGTTCTGCTGCATTGCTCTGCGGTGAATATAAGGCAGTGTAAACATGTTTAATTCCAAGCTCAGTTAAAAAGGCATTAAACTCCCGTGCCTTGAACTGAGTTCCATTGTCGCTAACTATAGTTTCCGGCATAAAATAGAAGTTTTCAATGCAATAAAAATACCTTAAATGAAAAAAGATTAATTTTCCGGTCTATTGAAACTAAAATGAGAATTATTCTGTACTAAATAAACTCGTCTATGTTAATCAACCGTGTTCGGCAAAGATATGCTAACTCTGCATATTTCTAAGTTCCAGACAACACTGTTGATCACTCATCCAAGCTTACCCAGAACAAAAAAATTATTCCCACATTTAAAGATCTTGGTTTCCCTGCAAGTCAATATTTTTATCCAAACGATATCAATATTCAAACCAATCAGTACTGGTATCTGATAGAAACAATCTATAGAATGTAACTCAAATAATCAGTATTCTGCAAATGTTTGAAAAAGTATCTATAAAAATAATCATTTTCACTTGACAGTTTTCCATGTCTCTACGAAGGCAAACGAGCATATGTTTGGGTACGATGGTATAGCAGGTGTTTTTTCTATATATTCTCATATATATTTTGACCCATAAATATAATTTTCAGAATCTTATTCGAAAATTCTGAGCATCGTAGGCTTGATTAAAAAATTTATAAGCTATTTTCCATCTGCGCATGCGGAAGATCAACAAAGCTAGTTCAATCAACATCAGTGTGCGCTACTTAATGCACATATATACGACTTTAATAATCCAAAATAAATCCCTCGCATGCCCCACGGTTCGGGCGCCAAAAATTATGTAACCGCATTGCTAGGGGGAAGCGATAGCAGCATTTTTTTCCAGAAATTATTTTCTAATTGAAAATAATTTTAGCTGCATCTGCTCGAGATCGATTTGCATGGCCGCGGGATCCTCTTGTTCCGTAGCTCTTCCAGGTGGGGGGGTTCGTTGCCAAGCAGTCGACCATGCATACACAATTTTAAATTTATTAAGATCCCTTCAGAAGCTACAAAGGAGCTGTACTCCAAAAATAATCAAACTAAAAATAAACCAACAACTAAATCGCAAAACAGGGGGAAAGTTCTCATTCAAGATTTTAAGATACATTGTTGGAGAGGACTTAGATGACAACTGGCGCTCGCGTCATAACCCACCAAACCTAGATCTTTATTCGTAAATTTTTAAAGATCCCCAAAAACGACATCTTCTACATCATTACGCTACCAGGTCACCAGGAAGAAAAATTAGAAAAACTTAGCACGTCATTTTAAACATTATAATAATTCAAAAATTTATTAAGAAACCGAAACAATTCATTTCTTTGATTTTTATGTACAATGTTAATTATTATAATTTTAAGGACTATTTATTCCAAGGCATATACAAAAATGATAAAAAAAAAATTTAGCATAATTAATTTTACTGTTACTTCATGTTTTTATTTCTAAGTAGTTATTTCAGTTTAGTTTAAATTCGTGGCCGACAATTTTTCTCAGTGTAGCAAACTAACAAAACGCAGCAGACAATAGCAAACAGTTATTTCTTAGATCTGGTAGACAGAACTATTTTTTATTTTTTGCTATTCGTTTTAGTGAAACAGTAATTGACACTCGGTACCAAAAGTGTACACTCACTTTGCGAAGATCAAAAATATATTTGCTGCAGAAGTATACTTTATAATATACTTTAAATTCGAAGGTTAAGTCCAGAGATTAACCAATTAAAAAAAATATTTTTAATAATGTTGAACTTAATTGATTACAAAAATTCCGAAAGCAAGTTGCCAATAAAAATTAATATTAAAGAGTTATCTTTTAGCATTGTGTGTGTGGGGCATGAATTTTAGCAATTAATTTAAGTAGAATTCGAATTTTTTTTTATTTTATTTTTATTTTTTTAAAACGTTTGGGGGCAAATATTTTTTTGTTTTAGTTTGTAATTTTCTTTGAGTCACTGTATTGGAATAGTGTGCAATATGGAACAGCTGATTCGGGTTAGCTGTATCAGAACGGTGCTTTAAGCGGCCGGTTGTTTTAACTCTTGTTTTGTTAAGATCCGTCTATATTTTTTTTTTCTTTGATTTTAATGTTCTTTTCGAATGATTTAAAGCCATAGTTTTGGTGATCGTATGATTTATTTAAATTTACAAAAAATTATTTAAATTGTTTATTAAATAATTTTATATTATATAAATAAAAAGATCATTAGAATCAGCAAGTAAAAAAAACAACTCCATTTAAATTGACATAATATTATAGGATTTTAGCTGCGCTTAATAAATCGTGCAGCAAAATATAAAAGCAAATATATTTTCAACTTACATTCAATTTTCCAACGATGAAAGGCCTTTTGCTGCTTGGGTTTTTTAAAAATTCTAATATTTATTCACTTTTATAGGTATTGTGCACATGTTATTTTTCTTTGCAGGGTAGATATAAAAGTTTTTAACTAGGTATAGTTGCTTTTAATTTTTTTCTTTTTGTTTGAAATAGCCATATATGATTTTTATTTTCTTTTTTCGTTTTTTGTGTTTTCTTTATAATATTTTTTTTTTTTAGTCTCACCACTATTACCGATACAATGACAAAAAAACTACTAAAGAAAATTTAGTAAGAAAAATAAAAAAAAATTTCATACACACACTTTTGCTTTCTTTGGATTTTTTTCTCTAATTATTTTTCCTAATTTTATAATCTGCAATTTTTAACAGATTTTGGGGATCTGCACTGAGCACTGATATACTGCACTGCACTAAGTTTCTCAGCCTGGCACGCTTAAATCGCCTCCAGTGGATCAGCAGACAAAATTAATTCCAGCTGCCGACAGATTCCGGGTGCCGGTGAGTTCAGAGACAAGTTGAGGTTATCCAACAAGATGAGGTTCCTCTTGCTCGCTCTTGGCGGCGGAGTGAAAAGAATGGCCTGATCTTCGACCTCAATGGGGGATTTTTCCAGTGGCAGTTTGCCGTAATTGGTGTTCAATAAAAGAAACACTGGGCCGGTTCGACAACTGGCGGTTTTGCCGACTGCCTTCGGCTGGCCTTTTGAGGAAAGTTGGAGCCGGCTCACCAGTGGAGATCTCCTCAAAATTTCTACAGACAAAATGGAACGGTCAGAACAAATTCGATTTCCAATATTTCCGCATTTTTCCATACCTTTACCTTTAGGTGCAAGATGCACTGTCCACAAGAATTTTCAAAGAGGGTTACGCGGAAATGCACTGGCCTTTTTATAGGCGAGCAGAGCTTTTAGCAAAAGAAATATGAAATGAAGATAGCTGCGCTGCCAGCGTGCGCGCAAGCGCTTCAAGCTGGTTGCTATGAACAAAGTTTCGTTCAAATTCAAAACGCGCGCTCAACGGCCGTTACACCACCCGATAATATCCCACCGTTAGACGGGATATTAGGGGAAATTAGACTTTAATATCTTTAGCGTGGAATGTGCCAACCTCTCTCCCTTGCATATCCTCAAGTATATAAAAACAATTGCCTAATTTTTTCCTGACGCGACACTCAATAAATTGCGGGGCATTTAGCATTATAGTTTTGTGAGAATTTGCTCAGTGAGAAATTGCGTCGAAATACTTCCTGTCCTTCACGAAAAGATACTGGATTGCTACGAAGATTATATTGAGCAACGTTTCGTTCGTAAGCTTTTTGAATATTGTTCTGCACGCCTTTTCTTAATAAGGCTAAATTATCTGATCGGGCAATAGGAGTTATAGGGTCTTCTAATAAGGACAACTCCTTAAGCAGCTTATAACCACTGCCATGAGTTGTCATATCCAGTCCAAAAAGGACTCGAAATGGTGAGCCACCTAACGATTGGTGTAATGATGACCTCAACGAACATGAAATGCCTGAAAGATGTTGATCCAAAAGAGTCTGATCAAGTTTTAAATATGACCGAATGGCTGCCAGCAAGGAACGATTCGCTCGTTCTGCTGCATTGCTCTGCGGTGAATATAAGGCAGTGTAAACATGTTTAATTCCAAGCTCAGTTGAACTGAGTTGAACTGAGTTCCATTGAACTGAGTTCAGTTGAACTGAGTTCCATTGTCGCTAACTATAGTTTCCGGCACCCCAAACGAATGAAAAATTTGTTCCAAGAGAATTTTTTGAACAGCTGCTGAGGTGAATTTTTTTAAGGGATGTAGCCAATGGTACTTGCTGAAATGATCGAGAACTATTAGCAAGCCCACATGACCATTCTTGCTTCTAGGATATGGTCCTAACAAGTCAATGTAGAGCCGTTGAAATGGCCTACATGTTGGGCTATGATTTCCCATTTGAGGACGATATAATTTGATGCTTTATTTTCTTTGCAGGTGTCACAGTTTCGGATATATTCCCTGACATCTTTGGCTAATCCTGGCCAGAAAAGAGCTCGACGAATTTTCTCAATAGTTTTTTGTATGCCTTCGTGTGAAATGCTGACAAGGACCTCTGACCTCTACTATGCATAACAACGAGGAGCTGTTGGAGCATCAAGCTGCAATCTACGCTGGCCGTTTGCATCGTTCCCGTTTGCCGGAATTAAAGTTGCCAACATTTCAATGTTGATATACCGAGTACGCTAATTATACCCGTTACTTATTAAAAATAAGTAAAAGGGGATATTGTATTCGTTGCAATGTATGTAACAGGGAGAAGGAAGCATCTCCGACCCTATAAAGTATATATATTCTTGATCAGCATCAACAGCCGAGTCGATATAGCCATGTACGTCTGTCCGCCTGTCCGTCCGTCCGTCCGTCCGTCCGTCCGTCCGTCCGTCCGTCCGTCCGTTCGTCTGCCCGTCCGTGTGAGCGCCTAGATCTCTGAGACTATAAGAGCTAGAGCAACCAAATTTGGCACACAGATTTCTATAAACCCCACGCAGGTCAAGTTTGTTTCAAAATTTTGCCACGCCCCTTTCCGCCTCCGTAAATCGCGAAAATCCACCACACGCACAGTTTTTAAGATATTAGGTTTTTTTAAACGGTGAACGTTAGCTATTGTTTTTACCTATCATTCTACTAAATCCCAACAAGATCGGACAAACAGAAAGGTGGTACTGGCTGATTAAAGCTTTTAAGCAATAAAAGTGCCTAAAAGCATGCAATAAAAACAAGTGGGAAAGGCTATAGTCGAGCTCCCGACTATAGGATACCCGTTACTTACCTAAATAAATTAAACTTTTGTGTTTATTGCATGCTTTTAGGCACTTTTATTGCTTAAAAGCTTTAATCAGCCAGTACCACCTTTATCTTTGTCCGATCTTGTTGGGATTTAGTAGGATGATAGGTAATAATAAGAAGAAGAATTATCGTGTGGCGTTAGATACTTTGAGCAAACGTTTTAATAATAGGCGTCTTGTTTTTCAGGCACACATCGTGGAGATTCTAGGGCTCAAGAGAGTAGACACGGAATCGGCAACCAGGCTTCGAGAATTTTCGGACAAAATAAATGGTCACATGCGCGCTTTCGAATCTATTGGAGAAGCTACTGAAGTTGCTGACTGCATGATAATACAAATTTTGCTCCAGAAGCTGGACACTAAAACTCAAACCAAATGGGAGGAAAATGCATCGATGGACAAGATACCTACTGCTGTGGATTTTTTTACGTTTCTGGAAAAGCGATGCCAAAAGCTTGAGACTGTTCAACATGCAATGGCATCTCACGTGCCTAATTCACAGGTGGGAAAACAGAATCTAAATTCTAACACCAGTAGAAGAGCCTTAGTGGCTGCACAAACTAACAATCAATTATGTGCGTTTTGCAATTCTGTTGAGCATTCTATATACACGTGCAGTAAATTCGGAGAACTGACTGCCATGCTTCGTTATAAGGAAGCAAAGCGTCTAGCCCTTTGTTTAAATTGCCTTAGAAAAGGCCATCAGAGCCAGTCATGCACCAGTAGCAAATGTCGTATGTGTAACTCGAAGCATCATACATTGTTGCATTTTGACAGTTCTTCATCAGTCAGCCATCTCTATCAGTAAATTGCAGAACCGTTTTGTCAGTATCGTCTACCTCTCTTGTTGCCCCAAGTCTCCAAGCTGATGTTGTGCTTCTGGCCACCGCCCTCGTACTCGATAAAAGCAGCTCAGGCTCATGGGTGCCATGTCGGGCCCTTTGGATTCGGGCTCACAATTGCATATCGTCACATCTCGTTTAGCCCATCAGCTGCAGCTAAAGAAAACTCGATCATCCACTGCTGTAGCCGGTCTTGGTGACACCAGCGTTCGCACTGAGGGCGCTTGCCTGCAGTCTCGAAATTCTGATTATACTACAGCATTTACAGCTTTAGTTACCTATACTATAACGGATAGCCAGCCTAGTATTGCCATCGACACTAAATAATGGAATATACCTAAAAGCATTTGTCTTGCAGACCCAGAGTTCTACAGCCCTCAGCGAGTGGATTTGTTAATAGGTGCGGGCATGTTCTACGACCTGATGTGTATCGGTCAAATCAAATTGGTGCCTGGTTTACCACTGTTGCAAAAAACTCTATTTGGCTGGGTCGTTTCCGGTGGTGGGCAAGGACAGCGTGGCACTTCATTATTGGCTGCTAAATCTGAGCCACAAGTGGCTGCAACTATGACGTGCTGGTTCAGAGGTTCTGGGAACTTGAAGGCGTTGAAGAGGCAAGCCCCAAGGGCACAAAAGAGGAGCTGGATTGTGAAGAGCACTTTGTACGGAACTTCACGCGTTTGTCGTCAGGTGAATACTCAGTCCGTTTGCCTTTCAAAGCCAATGCAGATAACCTCGGGGATTCCTTCAATCAAGCATATCGTAAATTTTTAAACCTCGAACGTAAACTCGATCGTAGCTCGACTCTTAAGCAGCAATATTCAGCATTCATTCAAGAATATTTAGAGCTGAAACACATGTCGCTCGTTCAACCTAGCCAAGTCGGTAACTGTCGATACTTTCTTCCACACCATTGTGTTTTCAAGGAAGATAGTACAACCACAAAGCTTCGTGTGGTGTTTGATGGCTCTGCAGCAGCCTCCTCTGGCCAGTCGCTGAACGATGTGCTTTTGGCTGGACCGGTCATTCAGCCCAAGCTGTTTAACATTTTGATTAAATTTCGTACATATGCTGTGGCGCTTACAGGAGACATATGCAAAATGTATCGTTGTGTCAGGGTAACTGAGCCTGACAATTACTTTCAATGCATCATATGGAGGAACTCCCGGCAAGAGGACATTCAAATATATAAGCTGGATACCGTAACATATGGCACGAAGCCCGCCTCTTTTCTATCAGTTCGCGCAATTCATCAGTTGGCTATAGATGAAAAAGAATCGTTGCCTTTCGGTGCTTCTGCTGTATTGCAGGATTTTTATGTCGATGATTTTATCTCCGGTGGCGCTTCAGTTTCGGAAGCCATAAGCAAGATGCACCAGACAGGACAGATTTTGTCACGTGGAAACTTCAATCTCAGAAAATGGTGTTCCAATAGACTAGAAGTTCTCGCAGACGTCGCAGAGGAGGATAAAACGAAATTTCTGAAATTTAATGATGGCAGCGACATAAAAAAAACAGTCGGCCTTGCTTGGAATCCATCATGCGACAATTTGTTGTACACCTTATCGCCCTTGCAGTCATCAGGCAAACCCACCAAGCGATCCATCTTATCTACTATTGCTCGTTTTTATGACCCTCTTGGTCTAATTGGTCCAACTATCGCTAAATCTAAAATATTTCACCTGTGGAAGACCAAAGTAGACTGGGATGAGAGCTTGCCTGCATCTTTAATGACGGCCTGGGTGGAAATTATAGATAGTTTCTCCAGTATCAGTCGATTCTCCTTTCCAAGACTTGTGTTGGACTCTCAAGATGCTGTAGAAGTCCATGGATTTTGCGACGCAAGCGTCGACGCTTATGGCGCTTGCGTCTACATCGTATTAAGAACTGAACAACCGTTTAGTCGGCTCTTATGCTCGAAATCTCGCGTAGCGCCCTTGAAAACGCTCACAGTGCCAAAACTTGAGCTATCTGGAGCCATGCTGCTAGCACAGCTAATGCATGAGATAGAGAAGATGACCTTATTTGGAAGCCACTACTATTGCTGGTCGGATTCATCTGTGGCATTATCGTGGATTCGAAGTGAGCCTAGCAAGTTCAACGTCTTTGTTTCGAACCGTGTAGCAGCTATTCAAGAACTAACTAGAGGCATGGAATGGCGGCATGTGCCAACAAACTGCAATCCGGCTGATATCCTATCGAGAGGCTCCTTGCCTGCCCAGCTAATACAATCGGATCTGTGGTTCAATGGTCCACAGTTCCTGGCCTGCAGAAAGGATGACTGGCCTGCCTTATGCTCGGTTTCGGCACCCTCGTTAGAACTTCGAAAAACTGTACTCCACGTTAAGGCTCCATACGAAGACATCACCATCAAATGCAAATATACTAACTCATTTTCTTTCATGCAGCGTATTTTTGCCTACGTACATAAGTTCACGCGGCGTCTTCGGCATCCTGGTCTGACGGTGACTGATATTCACCACGGTACGCACACGCTGCTATGCATTGTGCAGCGGACTCAGCTGTGGGAGGAGATAAAATGCCTGCAGTCAAAGAAGATCATCAAAGGTTCCAGTTCGATCGCCTCTCTGCCGAAGACGACAGACAACAAATTGAACAACAAATTAATACCATACAAGTCAGCAATCTAAATCATATCATTGACCTTTTAATATTTAAAATTGAACATTTCACTATATATTCAGAAGAAGACATCGATATGGGTTCACAACTCACACGACTGGGAATTTTCAACCCTAAGTTACTTAAACATGACCAACTTGGCAACATTCATTATAAAAATCTCATGGACATGAGATATTCTTAATGTCTCATATTCCCACTAACACAATTGAAAAATCGACTTTCTTAATCACACCATACCCTGACAATAATGGACAAATTATCAGAGAAAATACTGCAGGAAAATTTTATTTACACAATTATTATGTTATAAACACTCTTACGAAAAATATTATTAAAGACCATTGTATTGTCAATATTATAAAACATGAGACACCAACTTGCATTTTCCAAAAGTATCGTAAGGAATATTACATTCAATATATCAAACCAAACATACTAATTACATGGAATCTGACACGAGAAAAGCTTGATCAAAACTGTAATATCCAAGAAATTTACATTGAAAATAATAAAATAAGAAAAGTATTTAATTGTTCTGCAGAACTTAAACAAGTTTCAAAATCAAATAATCTTCAACAATACACAAATTTAATATTCACTGAACACAATGTATCTAAAACTGAGCCAATGTCACATATAGAAATTAAGGAAATGATTTTGTTTAGTAATAAGAACAACACAATTTATAAAATTCTATTGATAATCATTTTTTTCACATTAGCCATAAGTTGCATATTTTATATATACAAGAGATTCAAAGCAACACCAAACAAGAATATAATTAAATACTTGAGACCAAAGGCAACCAAAATAAGCCAAACAATTGACAAAGAAATAGAAAAAGAAACCAATTTAGAAACAGTTGCAGAAGCAATCACCATTGAAACACCAACACCACAATTATATCCAAACATAAACGCTTGAGGACAAGACAAAATCTAAGGTGTGGGAGAATGATATATCTGCGGTAAGAATATAACAAATCTGTAGACTAATTGAGTACGATATTCAGACTGTCTTTATTTCACCGCCTCAACGTGGCCGGGATGTTTAGTCTTAGATTAGCTATTAGTTAGTAAAATGAAATTATATTGAAGTTTATTTTAAGTATGAAGTGTATATATTGAAGTACCCTAGTTTGTAATTATGCTATCTCTTATACGTCTACATAATAGAGTGTAAGCGCAGGCAAAGTGCATGGCCGAAGAAGAGCAGCTGACAAGCGTCAATTATTAGTCGTCGTTTGATCGCTCATAATACCGAACGCATAATTATACGCAGCAACCACCAACCTCTTTAGCGCGTTTGCCGTCTAACATCGGAAATAAATTGTAATTTTAATTTGAATCCGGTCTTTATTTAATTTGTTTTGTCTCGATTTTACATTTGGCGCCTGGGCAGAGACCTCATTCGTGCTTTGTCGGTCTTATTGCAAGACATTTTTAAAGAGTTGGTCGGCTGTTTGCGGTAATTTCGGTTAGCGTTTCTTTTCGTTGCAGTTCTTTTGGTTTGTTGCTGCTTTGTTGTTGTCGCCGTTGATGTGCTGCTGTGCTGCTGGACGTGAAGCTACCCTGGACATCGAGATGCCAAGGATTGAACCCATCGATGACTCCTCCGATGACCAGGTAACAGTGCCCAAACGAGTGCTAGCATAGTGAGACACACACACATACGTACATATATGTACACACTTAAGTACATACATACGTACATACGTACATTTGCATAATAAGTGCACAATAAGTGAAGTGACTTTTAATAAGTATTGCACTGAGTTTCGGCACTGGAAATAATGAAGTTTGTAAAACCTTGAAGCAAAAGTATAAATTAAAAAGTGAAGATTTAAAAAAAAATAAATAAATAAACATACATTTCGGTATACCTTCAACATACATTCTTTGATTTTTAATATCATTGCTGATACATACAATGTATACATTAAACAGTGTCTAGTTTCTTGCCCTTTGGTTATTACTTGTTGCGTTATTCTTGCCCTGTAATGCGCTTGCTGCTTTAATTATTGCTGCTTATTTATATTAAAGAAAAAGCCGAAAAGTATGCAACAAATTTTTAATTGTTGTTTCGGTTTCCCTTTCCACGGCCAACTTTCTGTGTGGCAAGGCTATATTATTGTCAGTACGACATTTCTTTTGGCTCTATCTTCATGTGAGAAGAAGAAGGGACATTTCCGCCAACTAGAGGTTACCTCCTTGGTTGCAAATTGCAACTCATTCTTTTCTAATCGAGACATCAACCCAAGCAGTTGTGCGCGCTAAGCTCGCATTATTAAATTGGTATTAAAAAAAAAAAAAAAGTTAAACTAATTTTTACATTACATATTACCATTTGCTAATTAACTCAAAGTTATATCGCTTGCGCGTTTGAGTTAAAATTTTTTTTTTGATTGTGAAAATCAATTGGCAAAACATCAATAAATAAAATTATTTTCTGCGCAGCCAATTCCACAGGGTAAGGAAATTTAGTAATTTCGGAAATTGCATAAGTCAATTTTCCTTTTACATTTCATGCGCATTTATGGGACAATTCTATTTCATTTGTATTTAGAATTGGCCGCTAGTAGCATCCCGCTATTAACTGCCTGTATCAAACATATGATGGAATCCCCAAAAAAAACCTCTTTACGAGGTAAAAGTCTAGTGACGAAAACATTTTCATGCCGCAAAATTTCTGATATCAAATTTTGTGACGAAATATATTAAATTTTTTATATATGTTAATTTATTATATATGCAAAGTTTTTACAAAGTAAAAAAAAACAAAGGGGCACTCCGCACTTTGCGCAAAAAGCTTCAGCTTCCTTGCACCTAAAAAATAACTTTTTGCGCAGTGCCGAATGCCCCTTTGTTTTTTTTTACTTTGTAAAAACTTTGCATATATAATAAATTAACATATATAAAAAATTTAATATATTTCGTCACAAAATTTGATATCAGAAATTTTGCGGCATGAAAATGTTTTCGTCACTAGACTTTTACCTCGTAAAGAGGTTTTTTTTGGGGATATCAGAAATTTTTGCAATTGCCTCTGCTTTTGACAAAAATGCTTTGTCAAAAGGCATTTAGTGTTTATAGAAAGATACCTCAGTACCATGACCAAAGGTCTTACCTATATAACTTGGCAATTATAAAACCAGAGCACATAGTTTCGACCCCTGATCTTTGCTGACAGCCGCCTGACTTTCGTCAGGAACACTGTGGCGCCATTTCCAGTCGGCACCCTCGAGGAGGGTTCAGTATGAGGATTTTTGCCAACCATTTAATTTACTAATTCACCAAATCTTTAAAAAATTTTAATATTATTTACTATCAAACAAATTTGTCGGTCACTTTGCTTTTTAAATATATAAACTACTTTTCAACATAAAATAACAAGTAAAGGTCTTTGCTATTGCGAGGCCACGAGCACTTAGAAATCATTGTATCATTGGCTTTGTAAAATTTTCCATCCTTACGTAAAACTGCTGTGTAATGTCCTTCATTAAATCCTGGACCATGGTGAAATACAGCACTGGACAAAGTGTATCTTTTATTTTCAAATCTTAACTCGGTTTGGGGAATGTTTGTTAAATTCAAATTTGTAATTTTCATATTCCATTGATCAACAAGGCAAAGTGAGAATATAAGTACACGGCCTGTATTTTTAATAAGAGACTGACTTTGAAGACCAGCTCCGCAATGGTTACATATGCTATTTTCAATATTTTTCCAGATACCAAAATTAAAGCTTATTAATTCATTTATTTTACACTTTCTTTCCTCGGGTATATATAACTGAGAAATCAAATTATCATACATCTGTCGATTAGGTCTATTATCACAATTAGAGCATTTTATAATTTCAACAAGCTTATGCGCAGTTAATTGTTTGATATTCTCCAAAGAATTGCAATCAAGTAAGCGTCGTAGAAAGTCTCCGCTATCTTGCTGTTCAATGTTGTTAAATATTTTTGAGCGCAAATCTGAAATGTCTATGTTTGTTCCCATCATTAATGGGTTTGTGTAATTTAAAAATGGTGCTTTTAAAATATTGCTGTTGGTGTCATTTAAAATTAATTCCTTAATACATTTTGCGTTTATTAAGCACTGAAAAGCTGAATTTGCATAGCACGCATTATTTGGGTTTTCCATACCTCTTATATTATGAATAATTGCATTATTATCATTTTTATTTGCAACTGTTAAATTTGTATCTAATATTGTTGGTTCTATGAAAGCTGTAGTTTGCTTACTCAAATATATATTTTTATCAAAAACATTTCTATTTTTTTTGTTATTTACCACAAGGTGTTGCAAATCTTTTCTATAAACACTCCTTAAGCGGTTATACTCAATAATAGCACCGTCGTTTGTTTTTATACTTTTTGGATTAAGATTTAGTATATGTAAGCCTGAGAGAGTTTTCAATCGGGATAATGCGACATATGTCTGACCATTTGCAAAAACACTGTCACCAATTTCAATAACCCCAGATGTCAATGTTAAGCCTTGGCTTTTGTGAATCGTGATTGCATACGCCAAGCTTATTGGAAATTGTTTACGCACTATAAAAACACTTTGATTTAATTGAAATTTTGATTCAATGCGTTCTATTTCGTGTTCTTTTTCTTCAAATTGAACTGTTAATTTAACAACAGTTTTTTCCGATCGGCCGTTAAAGGTACTTATCGTTTCGTGGAGCTTTTTGATTATTCCTATAGCTCCGTTTACCAAACCTGATGGTACGTCAAGATTTCTAAGTAACATAATTTTTGCACCTCTTTTTATTTCAATTGTGTCTGCTAAATTAGCTGTTGTCGAGCATTTGCCTTTTTTTCTTAGAGTTTCTAAAGATTTTGCCGCTTTGGCTTTTTGAAGAGCTGTTTTTGCTTCGATTACATCCTCAGCTTTAAGAAAAATTTTTTCTGAAGGTATGAGGTCTAACATTCCCATATTTAACTTCATACATTGTTCCCTTGTAGGAAATAGGCATATTGTATTTGTAGGCAGTTTATTGATGTATTCAATTAAATCGGAAAGACAACTTTCAATAGTATTATTATTAAGTTTAATTTGTCTTGTATATAACAGTTGGTAATCTTTTTCATCTAAGATGCCTAATCTAATATGTGATAAGGTATTGGCGAACTCTTGATCAGATTGTTGTCGGATGTTTTGTGTTAGTTCATCGTATGAAAACAGCTTTGTCCATAAATTTATACAATGTAGGCCACAGAAATGTTTCTCAAATCGATTCTTTGAAATATCAACAAAAGGAGATGGCTCATTTACCGGATCTAATTGCAATAAGTCTCCAAATAATAAAATATTTATTCTTCCAAACCAGCCATCGGAATGTTCTAACGTGTCAAATATTTCAGAAAGACGTAAATGAATGTATTGTAATGTTACATTGGAGACCATTGATATTTCATCAATTATAATTAGACAAACATTTTTCAGGTTTTCTCTCATAATCTTTAATTTAGAACTATTTAATTGTGTATACTTGGTTATACCTCCATGCTCCACTGGCAAATTTAATAATCTATGAATAGTTAAACCATTTATATTTCGAGCTGCAATTCCAGTTGGTCCGGCAACAACGACTTGTTCTCCAAGGTTTTTTGATATATATTTTCTTAACATATTTATTAAATACGACTTTCCTGTTCCTCCAACTCCAGAAACAAATTTACGTAAAACATTTTTTGGAGATAGCCGAGGATTTTTCAATGTTTTTTTTTCTAATTCTGTTTTCCATGCACTGCAATAATTAGTTAAAGTATCTATAACTTCATCAAATATTCTTTGTTGATCTGAATTAAGCTGAGCGATCTGATCCGAAATAGAAAGACTGTTTTCATTTAAAGCTAGATTGTTCATGTCATTTAGTTCATTTTCTAATAATACCTCAAATCCGACAATATTCTCACACTCTTCATCTTCATGACTTATGCTCTGGTTTTCCATTGCATTAGATACTCTTGCTAACTCGTTTTCAAATTCTTCGCTTATTTTTACCAATTCATCCAATTTTTCATGATATCGCATTGCATCAACCAACTCATCTTTACACTTTTCAAACGCATCAACATGGTTTTCTAAGCCACACTTAAGATCTTCAACATTACGCCAGGGCTTAAATAACAGTAATAGTCCGTAATAATAGTTTTCTGGTTGCATTTTTCTGTTTGTCTTATAATGGTTAATTAAATATGGTTTTTTACGTTTGCGCAAGTAACAATTTTCGTAGGGATACCAAATAACATTCTTTAAAGTAGGTTTTACTTTCACTACATCGAAAAATCTCGTAAAATCGTAAAGGTTCATTTGCTCTAAGTCTATAGGACGATTAGGATAATGCTCGTCGACCCAGCTTGGAAAAAATATATCAGTATCTTCGTCCTGCATATTTTTAAGCTCACTTCTTGGTTTTACTCTTCGACTTCTTTCTGGACGTATATCTATCATTCTTATTACTGTATTTTCATCAGTTCCAAATAAGGAAAGTTGCAGCAATGTATCAGCTGCCTCAAGGGCTCCACACTCTCGATTTGATAATGAGCGCATTGCAAATCTCCATAAATTACTAGCAACAGATCTATTTTCAAAAAAATCTCTAAAGTCATCTGTTGCAAAGGATTTTTCAGGCTTAGTTTGATATTTGCAAACATAGGTGCTTAGTGAGCCAGACTTTTCGCCTATAAATTGAATATCCATGTTTCCACACCAAGCAAGCAATACTGCTGCGTTATAATCATTTATATTCTTCTCTGTTTCATTTCTTGGCAAATCATACAATCTTGTCTTTGTCAGCTTTCGACGACCTAGAATTGATTTTGCAACGCTATGCATAACTAAACAGTCTCCAGTTTTTCTTGGGAAGCTAAATCGGCATATTTTTGATGATTTTCCTTTCTTATTTTTTGTGCTCCGCATGCAATAATTGTTGTGTATATGTGTTTGATATTTGGAAACTCGATTATAAAGAATTGGAAAATTTTCTTTTGGTGGAAGCCGACAAGTTATATATTTATTTATAAAGGCAGCAACCTCCTCCTGATTTGACTTGTCAATAATAGGCGCGTTTTTAATCCATAAAAGTGTGTGAAAATGTTGCATACCTCTTGACTGATACTCAAGACGCCAAGCATAATGATCAATTTCTCCAAGGGGTTTATCTTTGGATAATAGAAATTTTAATATAGCCTTAAATTTCATATTCATAAACAGTGATACACTGACAGGATCAGCAGCAATAAGACTGGATGTTGTTCGTGATTTTTTATTGGAAATGTTGTTTCTTATGCACAGAAAATCGTGAAGATCATCCCAATGATATTCGCTGGGGCTAAGAGTTAGGAAAAATGTTGCGGGTCCATAATTTTCAATCATACAATTTAAATCATTTTTTCTTATCCTCCAGAACTGATCTGTGTTTCGTAGCCGACCAAATATTGTTGATAAATTATTATTTATTTCTTTATTGTCTTCTATCATTCTCATAAAGTTGTTTTTGTTAAGATTTTTTGTCGACGATGTTATATTTAGCTTATGAAATATGCCCGCATTTAGTTGCCGTATATTTGTTTGATTTAGTAAATAAAATAAATACTGCTGATTCAATCGAAATCTACTATGCTTGCATTTTAAAATCCATTTTATAAATTCTCCTGGCTTTAATTGAACTTCTCTTTGCTGGCCTTGACCATTTCGTCCGCTACAGAAAATATCGGGAAAGCATTTCAGGTCCAAACTCTCATCTCGATTATCAATACAATCATCAATTACTTTTAATACTTGATACACTGTGGCAGGCTCAGCACAAGTTTTTCTTTCTATTATTGGATATATAGTCATATTTTCATAAAAATCATCTGAAGCATTTTTTTGGGTAAGCATTGCCTTATCGTTAGGATCATTTACTTGCAAATCATGTTCATTAATGTTAATATCAGAATCTGTATTTGTATTTGTATTCTCTGATATACCGTTGTCATTTGACAAATCACTTAAATTTGAATCATATATACAGTCAACATTAACACCATCTAGAAGGGCTTCTGCATTATAAGGAAGCGAAATTTCAGAATACAATGAATTATTATTTTTTAGCCATTTTAACGCTTCAAAAATTTTTTTTACATCAATTAGTGATTGCCATACATTTCTAGTTTTGTTTGGAATACCTCTTACTATAACCGTAATATCTTGATTCTTCAGAATCGCTTCTTCTGGACTCGGAAGCTTTTTCAAAGTATTTTCAAGGGGTAATGGTAAATGGAAAACTCTTCCCTTAATTTTCTTAATAACATCAGAGCTTGGTCGTTGCTTATTATGTCCACCCATAACTGTGTCCATTCGAGCAATTACTTGAAATGCTTTTGCTCGTTGAATAAATAATTTTTCAAACTCATTTAAACATGAAATGCATTCTGGGACTGAATCAAATTGTAAGTTATTAAGTACGCACGTCGGAGGTATTGACCCACTCTTAAGTTTCAAAAGGCAGAATTGACATATGCGCATATCATTGAAAAAAGATTCTTCCTCGTTTTCATAATAATGTAATAAATCTTGGAAATGACGTGATTTATCCCACAAATAGTCAGGAATTTCTTTTAAGTTTTCTGCAGAGCATAACGTTAAGCATGAAGCGCATGGATGTAATGGCCACATATTTCGGCACTCATTTTTTTTAAGCTCATTAAATGCATGTACATACTCATCCCATATTTCACCTTCATGACTAAAGGGAAAGGAGTCTACCGAATAGTTTTTGGTTTTAAAATGTATCTGATCAGCTGTATTTATAAGTTCATGAATATTCTTTGCTAACATTCCAATAGTTAAATTATCAATTTTACGCAAATCAGCTTTTATTGAGTATATTAATTTCAAAATTTGTCGAATATATGGAAAATGTGGAGAGAGTCGTCGTATAAAAAGCAAGACAGAATGACAATTGTTCTCATGCTCATAGCAATAGTCCTGGTGGCCCTCTCTTAATTTTTTCACGTAGTCATAGGTATCATATTCTTTTTCGGGCGATTTTTGTTGCAACTCTGGTTTGTCAACTTTGTTTGAGCATTTGTCAATATTTTTAAAAAATCCGAGAATTTCTTCATGTTTATAATTAATAAAAGTTGTTATAAGTGATAAATATTGGTGCGATATTGTCGTTTTATTAATATTACATATTTCTGGATTGCATTTCCATTTTTCAACGGTATGTTGTTCATTTTCAAAAATATTTTCAGCTCTTCCATCCGAGTTTAAAATAAAAGTTGTTTTTAGTTTTAAAGGGTTATACGATGCACTTGAAAAATAAGCTTCCGAGTGTCGTGTATGCAATGATGGACCAAATAATAAATAAAATTCGGGATTGGAAGCGGAATCCACGTTTATTTTAAGGGTCATAAATTTCTCTTTTAGAATGCACACATTTTTACAAAACGAATTTATAATGGTTTTTCTGTGATGAAATATTTTCGAAATATTTTTTTCAACGTCAACTCTGTTATTATTATTACATATATTCATCATGTTGTTTACCAAATCATAAATAGTTGTATTTAAATGAAACAAATTTCGAAGATTAATAAAGTCGGAATCTTTTTCTTCATTTATTCTCATACTTTCAACATCTTCTACATTTCTTTTTGATTTATTAACAAATTTTTTGGTTTGATTTGTTGGATTTTTTGAAATTTGAGAGTGGTGCATTTGATTGACTCGTTTTCTTAGAGCTTGATTTTCGAGTCTCTGAATACGTAGTTCTTCAGTCTCGGAATTCCGATTTATTTCAGCTCTTTGAGCGTCTTTTTTGAGTCTTTCAACTCTCTGATCTTCTGTTTCGTTTTCTCTGTTTGACATAGCCCTTTTCGCTTCTTTTTCCAAGCGTTTAAGTCTCTCTTCATCAGTCTCTAAGGCTCTGTTTATAATAGTTCTTTGCGCTTCTTTTTCAATTCGTTCAAATCTCTGATCTTCTGTTTCACTTTCTCTGTTTGATATAGCCCTATTAGCTTCTTTTTCCAAGCGTTTAAGTCTCTCTTCATCAGTCTCTAAGGCTCTGTTTATAATAGTTCTTTGCGCTTCTTTTTCAATTCGTTCAATTCTCTGATCTTCTGATTCATTTTCTCTTTTGGAAGTAGCCCTTTTTGCATCTTTTTCTAAGCGTTTAAGTCTCTCTTCATCAGTCTCTAAGGCTCTGTTTATAATAGTTCTTTGCGCTTCTTTTTCAATTCGTTCAATTCTCTGATCTTCTGTTTCATTTTCTCTTTTGGAAGTAGCCCTTTTTGCATCTTTTTCTAAGCGTTTAAGTCTCTCTTCATCAGTCTCTAAGGCTCTGTTTATAATAGTTCTTTGCGCTTCTTTTTCAATTCGTTCAAATCTCTGATCTTCTGTTTCATTTTCTCTGTTTGATATAGCCCTATTAGCTTCTTTTTCCAAGCGTTTAAGTCTCTCTTCTTCAGTCTCTAAGGCTCTGTTTGTGGTAGCCCTAGCTTTTTCTTTTTTGAGCCTTTTTTGTCTTTGTTCTTGCATCTCTGATTCCCTATTTAAACGAACTTTTCTTGAAACATATTTTATCCTTTGAGAAGTACGTTTAGGTGTTTCTAAATCCCTATTCATTTGCGATCTTATTTTTTTTTCTGAGAATATTTTTATGTGCTCTAACTCGTTTACAGAATCATCATTTTTTTTAACTTTTTTACTATCTATACTTTCAGTTTCGAAAATAAGCTTTCTCTTAAAATTATATACTTTCTTAATATTCTGCCCAAACATTTTGAAGAAATAATTTGTTCTTATGTTGTTTATTTTTGATTTAAAATATGGTCAAGGCTTTATTTTGTATTATTTTATAACAGTTGTAAATAAAACTAAAGAATACAAAAGACTTAATATCTTGATTTTAATTTTATATTTCTTTTTTAATTTAATTTAAATTTATTTTATTTTTCTTTGAAATTTTTGATATTGATTTTTTCAAAAAATTTAGCAAATTTCCTGTTTTTACAAAGGTTTTTCTTACTTAAATCCTTTGATTCAAAATTTTTTAATTTCTTTAATATGCCTTTTTTAATTTTTCTTTATATTTAATTTACAATCTTTTTTTTTAATATTTTCAATAAAACGTTAAGTTTTTTTTCTAATATTTTTGAAATTTAAATTTTTATGCAATTAATGTTTCGTTTATTTAAATATTCTTTCTAATTTTTTTCCTTTTTCTTTTTTTTTTGTGAAATTATATGTATATTGTTATTTCTTACTTAAATGTTTTTTATTTTCAATTTTTAGTTTCTTCAATTTAACTGCTTTTATTTTTTTTTACTATTTTTCTCAACTTCAATTTTTATACAATTATTTTTTTTAATAATTATTACTTCTTTCTCTTCTTTTTATTTTCGTTCTCCTTTTTTTTTATTTTGTCAATTATATTTTATTCTTTCTTACTTTAATGTTTTTAATTTTCAATTTTTAGTTTCTTCAATTCGGCTTTATCGACTTTTTTACTATTTTTTTTAATTTAAATTTTCATGCAAGTAGTTTTTTTTATTTAAATATTTTTTTTCCAATTTCTTTCTTTTTCTTTATCTTTTTTATTATGTAAATTTTTAAATTGTATATATTTTCTTGTTAATTTTAAGTGTTTTCAATTTTCTTTTTAATGATTTCTTTTTTTTCCCAATTTCTTTTGAATGTAAATTTCACTTTTTCTATTTAAATCTTTAAAATTAAAATTTCAATCTTATATTTCTTAAATTCTTAATATATTTTAAGATTAGTTAATATTTTTGTCTTAGCTTTATAGCATTAGCTAATGATTTAGGCTGAAAGAAAAAAAAGAAAAATAATTATTATTTTGTGAGTACAAAAAAATTAACTGATACACACAACCATTCACTCAGAAACAAATACAAAAAAAACACAATATTTTTTTTTTTATGATATACAAACAAAAAAATCCAAAAATCCATCACAATCATGAGTTTATATACAGTGGCTCACAAATTTGTAGACTACGAACTATGATTTGCTTTTATTGCTTAAATAATATAATTTATACATACATGTTAAATTTAAAATAATTTTTTTTTTGATTAAAACATTAATTAACAAATCGACGTTTAAATTTTCTTTTCCTATCATTTATTCATCTGAGTTGTGGGCGAAATAATCTGGGAGCCACTGTATGTTGCCAGATTACAAAATAAATTGATCTCTAAACTTATTACTGACACACATACACACACACACACATGTAGTTATTCATTTTCTCTTGCGTTACTTTTTCTACTTACTCGTATATATTTTTCGATCCTTGTAGATGCTTTTGCTTAATTTTAATTGCTTGAATTATTATTTTTATTTATCTTGATATATTTGTTGTTCAAAATCAATTTTTATTCAAACAAATTAAGCTAAGCTGATCTAGCAATTTCACAATGATTTGTTTTGTATATCGGTGTGAGATATCGATAGCGCTGAAAGCACGAGCACGAATAATTTATTTTCAGGCCGACGTAAAAATTTCTTTCGACAACAAAGTTTCGACGATTAATCAACTTTTATTTATAATCCAACTTATTTTGTTAAATAAGCTTTTTTCAATTTTGTTAACAAACATATCATAGAAATTGATAGGTTAGTATCGATTGCCAAAGTAAGTCTAATGACATGGGTGGCAACGCCATGGACAAGATCCACTGCGCTCTATTGCCAAATAGTCCAAATAGAAAAGGAGAACCAAATCACCCGGAGAACCTTAAATTTAAAATATTGCCTATTGTCAATGTTTTCCTCGTTTTATTAAAAACATATCTTCATATCAAACCACCGCTGACGCACCAGTGTGTCCCTTATCTATTGTTAACTTTTGGTGTAACATGGTAGCACTGGCACCAGAAAGCAAAAGTATGTGGACACACTATTGCGTCAGCTGTGACTTGTCTTCATTTATACCCTGTTAAGTTCAAAAATGCTAAAAGCGGGTATTCCGGACTGACACAAAGAGCTGAAATCAGTATTAAGAAATGTCGCTGATATATAATAAGAAATATAACTAGCAATAAAACTATTTAAATTGTATTTTATATTTATATATAATTAATTTTATTTCGTTTATACAATGAAAAATTTAAAACAGCAAAAAATTAAAAAAAAATATTGGCGAAGAAAATGATGTTTGTTTAGTTGAGTTGGCAGCACCGGAAAAGTTCCGTTTTAAAATGCAAAAAATTGGTTGCAGCGCGGGCACAAAATTCGTAGAATTTCGCGTCGCATATGCATATGTGCATACATAGATATGTATGTGTGTATGTATGTATGTATACATATAATCGTATACATTAAAAAAAAAATTATGTACAAATAAAAGGCATTTTTAATGTTTTAATATTTTATTGACCATATAATTACATTTTAAATTTGGCCGGGAGGGATATGGTCATCCTCATCCAGAAGGACCCAACGTTGGGGCATTGGTTGGGCCGCCGGTTGAGCCACCGGTTGGGCCATCGGTTGGGCCACAGGTGGAGCCATCGGTTGTGCCATCGGTTGGGCCACAGGTGGAGCCATCGGTTGGGCCATCTGTTGGGCCATCGGTTGAGCCACCGGTTGAGCCACCGGTTGAGCCACCCGTTGTGCCACCGGTTGAGCCATCGGTTGGGCCACGCGGATCCAGCCGTGTCCTGCCTGAGCCTCCTCAACGGGTATCCAACGTGCTGGCGGATAGTCGGTTGGCGGAATTGCAGCCTGCCATCCCTGGCAGCATTTGCCGCATTGCCTGTGGCAGGGGCAATCACAGCGGCTCGGTGGTGGTCCAAAGCTTCGCCATCCGCGACCAGCTCCACGGCCCCGACCTCGCCAGTTTTGGGCTGGAATCCAGTTCTAAAAAAATTTTAAAATATCTTGCATTAAACTATTAAAAGAACATATAAAAATTTTACTTACGTTGTAGCGTCCGTTCAAATGCATTTCTCAACTCTTTTAAGCGGTAAATCGCTAGAGATTGTAAGGCGAACATTTTTAAGAAATATCGATACCAATTTTATATATCAGTGTTTTCACAAGCCTGATATCGATATGTGAATTAGTATTGTATAAAATAATCTTTTGACACTTTTTTTTATTTTATTTTTATTTATTTTACTTTATTATGCATCAATTTAAATAATTATTATCAACTTATCATCAACTTTTATTTATAATCCAACTTATTTTGTTAAATAAGCTTTTTTCAATTTTGTTAACAAACATATGATAGAAATCGATAGGTTAGTATCGATTGCCAAAGTAAGTCTAATGACATGGGTGGCAACGCCATGGACAAGATCCACTGCGCTCTATTGCCAAATAGTCCAAATAGAAAAGGAGAACCAAATCACCCGAAGAACCTTAAATTTAAAATATTGCCTATTGTCAATGTTTTCCTCGTTTTATTAAAAACATATCTTCATATCAAACCACCGCTGACGCACCAGTGTGTCCCTTATCTATTGTTAACTTTTGGTGTAACATGGTAGCACTGGCACCAGAAAGCAAAAGTATGTGGACACACTATTGCGTCAGCTGTGACTTGTCTTCATTTATACCCTGTTAAGTTCAAAAATGCTAAAAGCGGGTATTCCGGACTGACACAAAGAGCTGAAATCAGTATTAAGAAATGTCGCTGATATATAATAAGAAATATAACTAGCAATAAAACTATTTAAATTGTATTTTATATTTATATATAATTAATTTTATTTCGTTTATACAATGAAAAATTTAAAACAGCAAAAAATTAAAAAAAAATATTGGCAAAGAAAATGATGTTCGTTTAGTTGAGTTGGCAGCACCGGAAAAGTTCCGTTTTAAAATGCAAAAAATTGGTTGCAGCGCGGGCACAAAATTCGTAGAATTTCGCATCGCATATGCATATGTGCATACATAGATATGTATGTGTGTATGTATGTAAAAAAAATTATGTACAAATAAAAGCCATTTTTGTTTTAATATTTTATTGACCATACAATTAAAATTTATATTTGGCCGGGAGGGATTTAATCATCCTCATCCAGAGGGACCCAACGTTGGGGCATCGGTTGGGCCACAGGTTGAGCCACCGGTTGGGCCATCGGTTGGGCCACAGGTGGAGCCATCGGTTGGTCCATCTGTTGGGCCATCGGTTGAGCCACCGGTTGAGCCATCGGTTGGGCCACGCGGATCCAGCCGTGTCCTGCCTGAGCCTCCTCAACGGGTATCCAACGTGCTGGCGGATAGTCGGTTGGCGGAATTGCAGCCTGCCATCCCTGGCAGCATTTGCCGCATTGCCTGTGGCAGGGGCAATCACAGCGGCTCGGTGGTGGTCCAAAGCTTCGCCATCCGCGACCAGCTCCACGGCCCCGACCTCGCCAGTTTTGGGCTGGAATCCAGTTCTAAAAAAATTTTAAAATATCTTGCATTAAACTATTAAAACAACATATAAAAATTTTACTTACGTTGTAGCGTCCGTTCAAATGCATTTCTCAACTCTTTTAAGCGGTAAATCGCTAGAGATTGTAAGGCGAACATTTTTAAGAAATATCGATACCAATTTTATATATCAGTGTTTTCACAAGCCTGATATCGATATGTGAATTAGTATTGTATAAAATAATCTTTTGACACTTTTTTTTATTTTATTTTTATTTATTTTACTTTATTATGCATCAATTTAAATAATTATTATCAACTTATCATCAACTTTTATTTATAATCCAACTTATTTTGTTAAATAAGCTTTTTTCAATTTTGTTAACAAACATATGATAGAAATCGATAGGTTAGTATCGATTGCCAAAGTAAGTCTAATGACATGGGTGGCAACGCCATGGACAAGATCCACTGCGCTCTATTGCCAAATAGTCCAAATAGAAAAGGAGAACCAAATCACCCGGAGAACCTTAAATTTAAAATATTGCCTATTGTCAATGTTTTCCTCGTTTTATTAAAAACATATCTTCATATCAAACCACCGCTGACGCACCAGTGTGTCCCTTATCTATTGTTAACTTTTGGTGTAACATGGTAGCACTGGCACCAGAAAGCAAAAGTATGTGGACACACTATTGCGTCAGCTGTGACTTGTCTTCATTTATACCCTGTTAAGTTCAAAAATGCTAAAAGCGGGTATTCCGGACTGACACAAAGAGCTGAAATCAGTATTAAGAAATGTCGCTGATATATAATAAGAAATATAACTAGCAATAAAACTATTTAAATTGTATTTTATATTTATATATAATTAATTTTATTTCGTTTATACAATGAAAAATTTAAAACAGCAAAAAATTAAAAAAAAATATTGGCGAAGAAAATGATGTTTGTTTAGTTGAGTTGGCAGCACCGGAAAAGTTCCGTTTTAAAATGCAAAAAATTGGTTGCAGCGCGGGCACAAAATTCGTAGAATTTCGCGTCGCATATGCATATGTGCATACATAGATATGTATGTGTGTATGTATGTATGTATACATATAATCGTATACATTAAAAAAAAAATTATGTACAAATAAAAGGCATTTTTAATGTTTTAATATTTTATTGACCATATAATTACATTTTAAATTTGGCCGGGAGGGATATGGTCATCCTCATCCAGAAGGACCCAACGTTGGGGCATTGGTTGGGCCGCCGGTTGAGCCACCGGTTGTGCCATCGGTTGGGCCACAGGTGGAGCCATCGGTTGGGCCATCTGTTGGGCCATCGGTTGAGCCACCGGTTGAGCCACCGGTTGAGCCACCCGTTGTGCCACCGGTTGAGCCATCGGTTGGGCCACGCGGATCCAGCCGTGTCCTGCCTGAGCCTCCTCAACGGGTATCCAACGTGCTGGCGGATAGTCGGTTGGCGGAATTGCAGCCTGCCATCCCTGGCAGCATTTGCCGCATTGCCTGTGGCAGGGGCAATCACAGCGGCTCGGTGGTGGTCCAAAGCTTCGCCATCCGCGACCAGCTCCACGGCCCCGACCTCGCCAGTTTTGGGCTGGAATCCAGTTCTAAAAAAATTTTAAAATATCTTTCATTAAACTATTAAAACAACATATAAAAATTTTACTTACGTTGTAGCGTCCGTTCAAATGCATTTTTCAACTCTTTAAGCGGTAAATCGCTAGAGATTGTAAGGCGAACATTTTTAAGAAATATCGATACCAATTTTAAATATCAGTGTTTTCACAACCCTGATATCGATATGTGAATTAGTATTGTATAAAATAATCTTTTGACACTTTTTTTTTATTTTATTTTTATTTATTTTACTTTATTATGCATTAATTTAAATAATTATTATTAAGTTTAAAAATTGTTTTTATTTATTTGGCACCGATCTCAACATCAACACTCTTACAATTTATCGATATTGCACCGGATAGTTACGTAAATGTATTTGTTGCATGTTTTTTTATTATTTAAAATGGAAAAAATGTTGTTCTAGTTAAGTAATGAAAATCGCATTAAATTAAAGTCAGTTGACCGTAAGAGCTTAATTCAATTAAATAAATTAAAGACAGCAATATCAGACAGCAAAACTGATTGGCAGCACTGGGTTTTTCAGGAACGCATAAAGTTGATATATGCTTCTGGCTTTATTACTTTGTTAGAAAGTTATAGATATGCATACATTAATTTTTAAAAACTAATCAAACTTAAATAAAATCAGTTTAAGCAATTAACAATTTATACATTTTGCATTGCCACAAAGCATTAACAAACTTTCGGGCACCACTAGTTATTTGTCCAACGCAAGAGCTTTCAGCTACATAGTTTCCAGCTCTGGCTGCTACGACACTTGCACAAAATGCATTGCACTCTCAAACTCTGTCAACCATGAAACTTTGTTGCTGCTGCCCTATTCCAATTCAAAGTAAAACGTATATATTCAGTTAATAGGTTATATCTTCCAAACCTATCGGTAAAATTTTTTGTGTCATATATCAAACAACGCGAAATTTTACAAACTAAAACATATTGAAATTTAAAAAAAATCGTTAGCGGCGTTTTCTCAAAAACCGCCAAAATGTGAAGGAAAATACCTTATGTCACCTGTAGCAATTTACCTATGTACTTTAGAGAAAAAGTTTAAAGGTATGCATAACAGCCCTTCAAAATACCTTTTCAACGATATATAGATCGCATCTGTAGCTTTTATCGTTTGACTGCTATAAGGGTTTTAATTTTAGCGGTTTTTAGCGATTTCCCGCTAAACTAGCTTTTTTTCGAAAAAGTCGTAGAACAAACGTTTCTAGATTTTTGATCGGGAACAAGTCCTCATTCAAACTTTTAAGCTAAATCAACGATTTGATCCTTACAAACAAACAAACAGACAAACAGACAAACAAACAAACAAACAGACTGACTTTTCATCTCGTTTTGAAAAGGGCACCAAAAATTTTAATTATCTTCTGAACCAGTGATCGGATTTTGATGATCAAGGTGTCATTCGACGCGTATTTTTGATTAGAATAGTTAAAAATTAAAAAAAAAATCAAAAAGGCTCCAACGGCCCCATTAGCTCCAATCATTTAAATTTTGCCCCTCCCACTTACACCTGTTTATCTCACGAACCAGGTGAGTTTTCAAAAGTCTTAGTATGCACATTTGTAAGTTTAATTGATACCTTTCGATCGGTATATAGCTCGACCTGATCGGGCAGTCATAGCAAATTTTCCATTCTTCCTGTGTATATATGCTAGTCGCTTTCGCACACTTCGTGCTGCTTTCGTCACTAGCGCGGACTGCCGTCCGCAGTGATCCACCACTGAGGCTTACAGTCATTGGAGCTGCAGCCCCACCACAGCATAAAAGCTCCACCACCGCAGTAAAGCTCACCACGGGCTTATAATTGCATTGGCGCATAATTGGTAGTCTGTCGAAATTAAGTTCGGAGCGCGATCACGCTGAGCAAATTGAAAGCCGTGTATTAGCAAGAAAGTGGGTGAAAATCTCAAAGTTAAAACGTGAAATGGTTTCTGCAGTAATCGAGTTCGTCGTGCATCATTTTGTTTGAGGAAATTCCGCCCAAAATCCCGGGAAAAATAGCCCCGAAAAGTCAGGCTCAGGGGATTACATAATCTCCACATGGTTCGCCGAAAATTTTTTTTTGGGAGAAGGCCATCACTTTGGCAAAATTAAATTTGTGAAAACTATTTTTTTTTTAACAAAATGCCGGCAAGAAGCCTTTGAATGGCACAAGTTTAAAAATGTGAAATTTTAAATTTTTTTTATATAATTTTTTTTTAATCTACCCGCCCCAATATTAAGTGCATGCAAGTTTTTTTTTTAAATAGTTAATAACTGAAGTGACAATAATGCTGAAAAAAAAATACAATCATAGAGGCCTTCTGTCAAAGCTCCAACATTTGTACCTGAGTAGTATTTCCTTCGAGGCTAACATTATAGCTCTATCTGAAACTTGGTTAAATTCAACTATCTCTGATAGCGAAATTTTGTCAACCAATTATGTAATGTATAGAAAAGATCGATCAAATCGACGTGGTGGTGGTGTCTTAATTGCTATTAGTTCTTCTATACAATCTGAAGTCGTAATCTTTAACTCTTCTTCTGATGTTGAAATAGTTGCTGTTAAGGTAACTTTTCCTTCATCCTCGCTTTATGTAACATGTTCTTATATTCCTCCTGCTTCTGACATACAAGTTTATATGCAACATGTAAACTGTATTAACGAAGTATTTTCCCAAGCGCGTGACAATGATGCTGTCGTTGTGTTGGGTGATTTTAACTTGCCCTCCATCGAACTAACTACCTAACTACCTTACTCCATCCTCTCAACACGACTTCTTAGATCATTTATTTGACTTTCCTCTTTTTCAAATAAATGCTGTTACTAACAGTCTAAATAGAACCCTAGATCTTGTTTTTATTAACGACTGTCTAAATGCTTCCATCTCCAGGTCGATGCCCTTATCTATGCCTGAAGATCCTTACCATCCCACATTAGAAATTTCTCTCTTTATACCTAAACCTTTTAATACACCAGCACCTATAGTCTCTGAGCCCCATCGTTGTTTTCGCAAAGGTAACTATATTTTGCTTAATCAACTGATTTCTTCAACTGATTGGTCTTTGGTTGACAATGCAGTAGACATTGATAACGCTCTAAACACCTTCTATCTAATTCTTAACTCCCTATTAGACATAACTATTCCTAATTCTTATCGATCTTCTTCTTCAGCTAAGCCTCCTTGGTTTACGCCCAGACTCTCAAACTTAAAAAACATTAAATCTAAATGTTTCAAAAAGTTTAAGATGTCTGGTTCTAGTCTTGATCTTTCTAAATATTCTATCGCTAAATCTAATTTCTTCCTTCTAAACTCTCAATGCTATTCAAATTATATTGCTCGCTGTAAAAGTCAATTTGCGTATAACCCTAAATTATTTTATTCTTTTGTTAATTCGAAACGTAAGTCCACACGTCTTCCTTCTTCTTTCTTCTTTGGCTCTGAAATGGCATGCAATGACTCAGCTGCTGCTGATTTATTTGCCAAATTTTTCCAATCCACCTATTCCCCTGTTCTTTCCACTAATTCTTCATATCCCTATAACATTAGTTCATCTTCGATTATTTTTGCTCCCCACATCTCCGAATCTTCCTTATTATCAGCTATTAGGTCTATTAAATTTTCCTACTCCCCTGGACCTGATAATATCCCAAGTTGTGTATTGAGAGAATGCAGTACTTCTTTACTTTATCCTTTACTTAAACTCTTTAATCTTTCAATTTCCACAGGGGTATTTCCATCTCTTTGGAAAGAATCTTTTATTATACCCTTGCATAAAAAAGGTGGTAAGTCTGATGTTTCTAATTACAGAGGTATTGCAAAATTGTCGGCTATTCCAAAGCTTTTTGAGAAAATCATCTCAGCAAATTTGCAACATCTCTGTAAATCTGTCATCTCACCCTTTCAACATGGATTTATCAAGTGTCGGTCTACTACGACCAACTTGCTGGAATTTTCATGCCTAATTAATGATGCATTCCAGAGGAAAATGCAAACTGATGTCATTTATACTGATTTCAGTAAAGCATTTGACTCTGTGAATCATGATCTTCTCCTTTTTAAACTTGGTTGCATTGGTTTCCCTTCTTCCTTAATTTTCTGGATATCTTCTTATTTAAAGAGTAGTACGCAGAAAGTCATTCTCAGATCTACTAAATCTAAACCTGTCTTTGTAACTTCTGGTGTTCCTCAAGGTAGCCACCTTGGGCCCTTGTTCTTTACCCTGTTTATTAATGACCTTCCGTCTATTTTATCACACTCTCGCATACTAATGTATGCGGATGATGTAAAGCTTATTCTGTCTTTTAGTGATCCTCCTCAACAAGATCTTCTTCAAAATGATCTAAACTCTATGCAACTTTGGTGCTTGGCTAATCATCTTCCTCTAAATTATTCTAAGTGTATGTTCATGTCTTTTAGTCGATTTAAACCCTTTCTTGGTACTTATACAATTGATAATGTTGAATTACAACGTATATTTACCGTAAAAGATCTGGGTGTTCTGTTTGACTCTAAACTTAGCTTTAATCTACATATTTCCTCTATCATTAATGCTGCTAAGGGTGTGCTTGGATTCATAAAGCGTTGGTCGAAGGAATTTAACGATCCTTTCACTACCAAACTCCTTTATGTATCCCTTGTACGTCCTATTTTGGAATATTGCTCATGTATATGGTCCCCTCAATATAAGAACAATGAGGTCCGTATTGAGTCAATCCAAAAGCAATTTCTTCTCTTTGCTCTACGTAGTTTAAATTGGGACCCTAATCTTCGCCTACCATCCTATTCCAGTAGACTTTTACTTATAAACCTTCCTTCTCTATCCGATCGTAGAAAAATTCTTAGTGTAGCTTTTGTACATAATCTAATTAACGGCGATATAGATTCTTCTTTTCTTTTAAGTCGTCTTAATTTCTCTGTTCCTTATAGACCTACTAGAAACTTTCTTCCATTATCTCTCCCTATTTGCACCACTGATTATGCTCTGCACAGTCCTCTTCGTGTTTTATGCACCTATTATAATTCCCTGTTCCATGTGTTCTCCTCTGAACACTGTCTGTCTTCTATAAAGCTTTCTATTCTCTCTCATCTTAGGTCTACTCCTGGCCAACTCTAACTGTTTATCCTGTACCTCAATTTCTATCTTCTTATTCTTTTCCATAATCTTTCTGTGAATCTTGCATTCTTCCATTCCTATGAAACTTGCAACCATCTAAGCTGTGAACAGGGGCATAGCTTGCCGGACCGGCTAACAAACTTCCCCCATCGGGTTGCATTTTTCATCCTCTCCCTATTTCTAGTTTTAAGTTATAATTTAAGACTTATTTATACTTTTCTATCTATTCATATTTTTCTTTATTCTATCGATCCTTTAAATTTCTGACTCTCTGCTATTTTTTGCATCTTATATCTTTTTCTATTATTCTATCAAGCCTTAAATTTCCGACCTTATACTATATTTTTTTTTTTTTTGCTCCTCCTATCTTTTTCTCTTTCCTATGAAACTTGCAACCAACTCAGCTGTGAACAGGGGCATAGCTTGCCGGACCGGCTAACAAACTTCCCCCATCGGGTTGCATTTTTCATCCTTACTCTATCTTTAGTTTTTAGTTATACATTAAGACGTATTTAAAACTTTTCTTTCTTTATCTCTATACCCCTATCTAGAATTAGGTTTCTAATAACGCCACTGATAGACCTTGGCTGTGAATAGGGGCATAGCTCGCCGGACTGGCAAATAAAATTCCCCCACCGTGTCGGTGTCGTTATTAGAACTAAATTGTAATTTTTGCTTAGGCTTTCTTTTATATTTATTCTTATAATTACTTTTAATTTTCTTATAATTACAATTCGAGGCAGCAATGTTTGCTTCTAAATAAATAAATAAAAAAAAAAAAAAATAAATAAAAATAAGTGCTGAAAAGTATAAAAGTGCATAATTATTTTTCTTATTTTTTTTTCTTGTGTTCCATGTGCTAAGCATATGCAAAGCCATAGCGAGAGCTGCGCTCAAAAGCTCGCGAAAGCTTTCTCTCTCTTATACTTTTTACAGTGGACGGCGCACACAACGAAAGATCTTTCAGCGTGGGAGTATGTATGCCGTAAGTGACGATCTCTTATATTATCGTTTTATTCTTTGCCTATTTGCGATGCAAGTACGAGAAAACGCTATTCGCAAACGCATTTGAAGGTCAGTGAACTCAAAGATTGAGCATGCGTAAATGCAGTGGCAGCTTTGCATGTATTAGTGTCGAACATATGTTCGCTGTGCACTTTAATGCATGTACAGTCGTGGCGCAAATAACATGTACACCTGCATGAAAACTTTAATTTGTGCATTGCTGATTGCATTTTGCATGAGAACTTAACGTAAAATTATGGAAAAAGTAACGTAAAATAATAAATCTTGAAATTCAAACAAAACTAAAAGAAAAAGAATAACCTTATTAATCAAGCACCCCGAAAAAAAGAATGAAATTTTAATTTTTGCTTTTGCTTAATTATAACTTGCATGGCTTTTTTAATTGGAAATGGTTAATAATAATTATCCCTAGCATGCTTTTTAATTTTGCATGAACTTTTTTATATTGTTAATTTATTTTTAAAAGCGTCTATTGTTATTTTTAATAATTTTTATATTATCTAATATTATTATATTTTAATTATTTTCGCATGTACGATTTAGAGTTTTAACCAATGTTAAATATAAAGGTTAAGGTTAATATTGTTAGTTAGGAATTTTTTTTTTCCTTCATTTATCTTTTGTGATCGACCTACAAATACCCTAGAAAGGGTATTGTTCCGCTTTTTTCTTGTGTTGTGTTACAAATGATGAAGTCGATCTGTGCTAATCAGCAAAAGCATTTATTGCTAACAGATTTTTATTCTGATTAACAACAACAACCAAATTAAAAGAAATTTCCTTTTTAATTTTTTTTTTCGTTCAATGAATAATTTTATTTTTGTTGAAGTTTGCTGATATTTACTAATGTTGTTATGAACTATGGAATTTAAAAATAAATTGATTGTGAAAATTTATTTTATCATGTGTTAATGTGTCCATTTATGGGAGTCTTGCATCTTTTTAATATGTTTGGTTAGGCGTTTGTAAAAAAAATTAAGGGATCACCGGTCTGAGGCTGACCTGCGGCTACAGGTGATCATGGTAGGGTGGGCATCAGCTGTTGCAACAACATCGGCACAGCAATTACAGCAAGCCACGAGGCATCTTCTGCTAATTAACACCTTGCAGCTACTTTAGTTTTTTTATTTTTAGCCGACTTTCTGTCCTTTTCTCTGTCCTGTCTCCCGTCTTCTCTCCTTTCCCTTACAGCCAGAATCCAGCACGCGAATAGTTAATATTATTATTGTAGTCTTTGAGCAGGTAGCACTGCAGTCTTCTCTAAACCCACCCCATATTGCCGACAACGCATGAGCCGGATCAAGCGCGTGCTCTGCTTAGCAGCTACACAGTCTTAGTGGAACAGTTTCACCCTTTAGCTGTTCTATGAAGATAAAATAGACAGCCATTTCCCTTCCTACCTTGACTTTTATTTATATTTTTCTTAGTTGCTGATTAAAAGATCATATGGAAAGTGTATATAGGCATCAATTTTAATATTTTGTTTATTTTTGCTGGAAGCTGTGATGCTCTATTAACACTATTTTCATATGAATGATGATTTCATGCAGACATTTATTGTTGTTTTTGAATTTGTTTATCTACGTCATCAGCTTTTATAAATCAGTAACTACCTCGATGAGAGCAGCTTGATTAAGTTGTCGCGGGAAAAAGATATTGTGGAATAATAACTACTATCTACCGCTCAGCATGATTAAGAAGAGCTATCAAAACATTCTTTTCTATTTTTGTCGGTTAATTGTTATGTGAAAATTAAGATGTCAGAGTACTCCAACTAAAATAATCGATAGCAGGACTCCATAATTAATTTTGAATTTTTATTAAAATTTTTTTTCTTTCTCTTTTAATACATTTTTTTTTTCAAAATTTGAATTTAGTTATTTAATTTTTTTTTTTGAATGAATGTAGCCCGTAGTACTGAAGATTTGTCTAGAATAGGCAATAATATTGAACACTGTTTTATTTGTGCCCAGGTTATCGCCAATCAAGCTCAGCTTTTGAGGACTATTTGTGACCATACGTTTCATAAAGATTGTTTTAAAACAGAAGTAGGAAACAGGAAAAATTGCCCAGTGTGCAGACAATCGCTCAATCCAGTTTCGACGCCTGCAACAAACTTGCCAAATTTGGCTTTAAATCAGCCTTCAGGCTCGTCAAGTCAAGCTACTGCATCAGCAGTAGGGCGTTCGTCCAATCCCAGAGAACCGACCTGTCAGAAGCAACACCAAACTAGATCACAAGCCAGAACTGTTAAGAATATTGAGCCTAACATGTCTAATCCAAATCTTCACTCTGCTGCTGGACAGCAGGATACTCAGGCGCCAGAAAATCCTGATAGCCATCAACGTCTATCAGCAGCTATTGCAGAAGCAGTATCAGCTGCAATGTCGCAACATGCTGCTCAATTGACCCAAGCTATTGCCGCGGGATTCCAAAGCTTGTCCCTGCACACCACTCCACAGAGATCAACTGTGGAAATGCAAACTCTGCCAGCTGTTGAACAACAAATGCAGCAATTGTTTAATCGATCGCCGCCTTCCGTGCCAAATAGTCGAACAAGTTCAAGCCATAGTCCAAGATCTTCAGATATAAGACCCGATCGTATTAGCCAGATTATGACCAACTGGAAATTACGTTTTACAGGGAAATCATCTATCGTGTAGAGGCGTTAACTAACCAAACTTTAGATGGAAATTTTGATTTGACTGCTAGATATGCCGGAAATCTTTTTGAGAGCAATGCCAGCGAGTGGTATTGGCGCTACCATAAGAGCGTACCTCATTTAGATTGGACAAATTTGTGTATGGCATTGCGTGGCCAATTTAAAGATGACCGTTCAGATCATGACATCCGTTCGGAAATTGAGCAGCGAAAGCAAAGGTCAAATGAAACTTTTGATGATTATTATCATGTCATAGCCGCGATAGCTGATAGGCTTTCGCAACCTTTATCCGAAATCTCCTTGCTAGAAACTCTTCGGGCCAATTTATTGCCAGAAATTCAACAGGACATTCTTTACGAAAAGACAAAATCCATTTCCGAGTTGCGATATCTAGTGAGAAAACGTGAATTATTTTTGCAATCTGTTTCTAAGTCGCAGCCTGGATCCTCGCGTCATGGAACTCGTAGACAGGTCAATGCTGTTAATAGTCAACAGGTACTAGGATCTGATGAATCCGATGCTGAGGGCAACGAGTTATCGGCGATAGAGCTTAGCTGTTGGAATTGTGGAGGCAAAGGCCATAGATTTCAGGATTGTTTAGATACTCGGCGTGTATTTTGCTACGGATGTGGCAAAGCCGATACCTATCGGCCGAACTGTCGCAAATGTTATGGGAGCACAACAAAAAACCAGTTGTCGCGTGCACCAGCGAAAAGTGCACGCAAACAATTCGCTTCGATAGCGACCAACACCGATTAGACGAATCGGATGAGTTGCTGCCTCAAGTTTCGCTCAGCAACTTAAATCTCCCGGACTTTCATATTAAACACCCTGATTTGTTCATATCTCGCTCACGTCAACGTAGAATTGATTATTTTAAACAACGGAAAGCAGAAAAAAAATTAGTTGTAACGTCAGTAATTGGAAAGAAGCACGATCTACGTCCTTTTGCTGAAGTCAAAATCTTCGATGAAACTATTAGTGGTCTTATGGATACTGGTGCTTCGATTAGTTGCATAGGTGGTGATTTTGCTACTGAAGTATGCCAATCTAGTCAATACTATAAGCCATTAACTTCATCAGTTAAAACTGCTGATGGCCAGAAGCAACGAATAATAGGCCGAATCAATACAAATGTGACGTATAGAGGCGAGACTCGTAAATTAAATTTATACATTGTTCCAGGACTTTCAGAAAAGTTGTATTTGGGCATAGATTTTTGGACCGTTTTCGAGTTGCTTCCTATGCATTTAATGACCTCTCAATTTAACGTATCCTCTCTAGATGATTCTTCAAAGAGAAATCTTTCCGACTGCCAAGAGAAAATGTTAGCAAATATCATTAATTTGTTTCCATCTTTTGCTAAAGTAGGATTAGGCAGAACTCAGCTGATTACACATGCTATAGATGTCGCTGGTGTAAAGCCCATAAAACAGCGGCACTATCCAGTCTCTCCAGCTACAGAGAAACTCATGGATGCAGAGCTAGACAGGATGTTGGAGTTAGGAGTCATACAGGAGTCAAACAGTGCTTGGTCATCTCCTGTCGTTTTAGTTTGCAAGCCCGGGAAAGTTCGATTATGTTTGGACAGCAGAGAGGTCAATGAAGTGACCGTAAAGGATGCTTATCCAATGCCAATCATAGACGGGATATTAAGCCGATTGCCCAAAGCAGAATTTATTACCAGCTTAGATTTGAAAGACGCCTTTTGGCAAATTCCTTTGGACCCAGATTCCCGTGACAAAACTGCATTTACAGTACCTGGCAGACCACTTTATGAATTTACCGTAATGCCCTTTGGATTGACCAATTCCCCACACACCATGTCCAGATTAATGGATAAAATAATTCCAGCCGATCTGCGCAACGAGGTTTTTATTTACTTAGATGATTTACTTATAATATCAGATTCTTTTGAGCGGCATCTAAACGTATTATCAACAGTCGCAACTCAGTTATCACGAGCTAAATTAACCATTAACGTTGAGAAAAGCAAGTTTTGTAGGAAAGAAGTATCCTGTGAAGCTATAGCTTCCTATATAGCCAGCAAATCTTCTGCGAAGGTTTCAGTTTCTAAATTTAACTTCTCTGTAGCCCGTGAAATTTCTTCTTTTAAAATCAATGTTCCTAATGACGACTTTCCTATAATATGTGATTCAAATTTTTAGCCGCCTCTTATGATTGTTCATGAGTTTAAGCCAAAAAAGCGAACGCACCCATCACCTGTAACTCTCCCAAATAACATTTCCACTAATACCTTTTCAAAAAACTAAATTCTCTTACTATTCAGTACCAAAATGTTAGAGGCCTTCTGTCAAAGCTCCAACATTTGTACCTGAGTAGTATTTCCTTCGAGGCTAACATTATAGCTCTATCTGAAACTTGGTTAAATTCAACTATCTCTGATAGCGAAATTTTGTCAACCAATTATGTAATGTATAGAAAAGATCGATCAAATCGACGTGGTGGTGGTGTCTTAATTGCTATTAGTTCTTCTATACAATCTGAAGTCGTAATCTTTAACTCTTCTTCTGATGTTGAAATAGTTGCTGTTAAGGTAACTTTTCCTTCATCCTCGCTTTATGTAACATGTTCTTATATTCCTCCTGCTTCTGACATACAAGTTTATATGCAACATGTAAACTGTATTAACGAAGTATTTTCCCAAGCGCGTGACAATGATGCTGTCGTTGTGTTGGGTGATTTTAACTTGCCCTCCATCGAATGGTCATTTTTCAGCATCGCTAACTACCTTACTCCATCCTCTCAACACGACTTCTTAGATCATTTATTTGACTTTCCTCTTTTTCAAATAAATGCTGTTACTAACAGTCTAAATAGAACCCTAGATCTTGTTTTTATTAACGATTGTCTAAATGCTTCCATCTCCAGGTCGATGCCCTTATCTATGCCTGAAGATCCTTACCATCCCACATTAGAAATTTCTCTCTTTATACCTAAACCTTTTAATACACCAGCACCTATAGTCTCTGAGCCCCATCGTTGTTTTCGCAAAGGTAACTATATTTTGCTTAATCAACTGATTTCTTCAACTGATTGGTCTTTGGTTGACAATGCAGTAGACATTAATAACGCTCTAAACACCTTCTATCTAATTCTTAACTCCCTATTAGACATAACTATTCCTAATTCTTATCGATCTTCTTCTTCAGCTAATCCTCCTTGGTTTACGCCCAGACTCTCAAACTTAAAAAACATTAAATCTAAATGTTTTAAAAAGTTTAAGATGTCTGGTTCTAGTCTTGATCTTTCTAAATATTCTATCGCTAAATCTAATTTCTTCCTTCTAAACTCTCAATGCTATTCAAATTATATTGCTCGCTGTAAAAGTCAATTTGCGTATAACCCTAAATTATTTTATTCTTTTGTTAATTCGAAACGTAAGTCCACACGTCTTCCTTCTTCTTTCTTCTTTGGCTCTGAAATGGCATGCAATGACTCAGCTGCTGCTGATTTATTTGCCAAATTTTTCCAATCCACCTATTCCCCTGTTCTTTCCACTAATTCTTCATATCCCTATAACATTAGTTCATCTTCGATTATTTTTGCTCCCCACATCTCCGAATCTTCCTTATTATCAGCTATTAGGTCTATTAAATTTTCCTACTCCCCTGGACCTGATAATATCCCAAGTTGTGTATTGAGAGAATGCAGTACTTATTTACTTTATCCTTTACTTAAACTCTTTAATCTTTCAATTTCCACCGGGGTATTTCCATCTCTTTGGAAAGAATCTTTTATTATACCCTTGCATAAAAAAGGTGGTAAGTCTGATGTTTCTAATTACAGAGGTATTGCAAAATTGTCGGCTATTCCAAAGCTTTTTGAGAAAATCATCTCAGCAAATTTGCAACATCTCTGTAAATCTGTCATCTCACCCTTTCAACATGGATTTATCAAGTGTCGGTCTACTACGACCAACTTGCTGGAATTTTCATGCCTAATTAATGATGCATTCCAGAGGAAAATGCAAACTGATGTCATTTATACTGATTTTAGTAAAGCATTTGACTCTGTGAATCATGATCTTCTCCTTTTTAAACTTGGTTGCATTGGTTTCCCTTCTTCCTTAATTTTCTGGATATCTTCTTATTTAAAGAGTAGAACGCAGAAAGTCATTCTCAGATCTACTAAATCTAAACCTGTCTTTGTAACTTCTGGTGTTCCTCAAGGTAGCCACCTTGGGCCCTTGTTCTTTACCCTGTTTATTAATGACCTTCCGTCTATTTTATCACACTCTCGCATACTAATGTATGCGGATGATGTAAAGCTTATTCTGTCTTTTAGTGATCCTCCTCAACAAGATCTTCTTCAAAATGATCTAAACTCTATGCAACTTTGGTGCTTGGCTAATCATCTTCCTCTAAATTATTCTAAGTGTATGTTCATGTCTTTTAGTCGATTTAAACCCTTTCTTGATAATGTTGAATTACAACGTATATTCACCGTAAAAGATCTGGGTGTTCTGTTTGACTCTAAACTTAGCTTTAATCTACATATTTCCTCTATCATTAATGTTGCTAAGGGTGTGCTTGGATTCATAAAGCGTTGGTCGAAGGAATTTAACGATCCTTTCACTACCAAACTCCTTTATGTATCCCTTGTACGTCCTATTTTGGAATATTGCTCATGTATATGGTCCCCTCAATATAAGAACAATTTCTTCTCTTTGCTCTACGTAGTTTAAATTGGGACCCTAATCTTCGCCTACCATCCTATTCCAGTAGACTTTTACTTATAAAACTTCCTTCACTATCCGATCGTAGAAAAATTCTTAGTGTAGCTTTTGTACATAATCTAATTAACGGCGATATAGATTCTTCTTTTCTTTTAAGTCGTCTTAATTTCTCTGTTCCTTATAGACCTACTAGAAACTTTCTTCCATTATCTCTCCCTATTTGCACCACTGATTATGCTCTGCACAATCCTCTTCGTGTTTTATGCACCTATTATAATTCCCTGTTCCATGTGTTCTCCTCTGAACACTGTCTGTCTTCTATAAAGCTTTCTATTCTCTCTCATCTTAGGTCTACTCCTGGCCAACTCTAACTGTTTATCCTGTACCTCAATTTCTATCTTCTTATTCTTTTCCATAATCTTTCTGTGAATCTTGCATTCTTCCATTCCTATGAAACTTGCAACCATCTCAGCTGTGAACAGGGGCATAGCTTGCCGGACCGGCTAACAAACTTCCCCCATCGGGTTGCATTTTTCATCCTCTCCCTATTTCTAGTTTTAAGTTATAATTTAAGACTTATTTATACTTTTCTATCTATTCATATTTTTCTTTATTCTATCGATCCTTTAAATTTCTGACTCTCTGCTATTTTTTGCATCTTATATCTTTTTCTATTATTCTATCAAGCCTTAAATTTCCGACCTTATACTATTTTTTTTTTTTTTTTTGCTCCTCCTATCTTTTTCTCTTTCCTATGAAACTTGCAACCAACTCAGCTGTGAACAGGGGCATAGCTTGCCGGACCGGCTAACAAACTTCCCCCATCGGGTTGCATTTTTCATCCTTACTCTATCTTTAGTTTTTAGTTATACATTAAGACGTATTTAAAACTTTTCTTTCTTTATCTCTATACCCCTATCTAGAATTAGGTTTCTAATAACGCCACTGATAGACCTTGGCTGTGAATAGGGGCATAGCTCGCCGGACTGGCAAATAAAATTCCCCCACCGTGTCGGTGTCGTTATTAGAACTAAATTGTAATTTTTGCTTAGGCTTTCTTTTATATTTACTCTTATAATTACTTTTTAATTTTCTTATAATTATAATTCGAGGCAGCAATGTTTGCTTCTAAATAAATAAAATAAAATAAAAAATTTAGGACATGTGATTGGTCATGGTACTATAAGTACTGACCCCGAAAAAATTTCCGCTGTTGTCGACTTCCCTGTTCCTCGTTCGTTAAAGCAAGTGAGAGGATTTCTGGGGATGACAGGGTGGTATCACAAATTTATTCGTAATTATGCAGCCGTCGCTTCTCCCTTAATAGACACTTTAAAGCAAAAGCGAAAATTTATATGGACCGATGAAGCTCAGAAGGCATTTGAGAATTTAAAATCCCAAATATGCAAGGCTCCTGTTTTACACAGCCCAAATTTTGCGATTCCCTTCTCGCTACATTGTGATGCTAGTCACACGGGAATTGGAGCAGTTTTAATGCAGACAGACTCTAATGGAGAAAAGGTTCCCATTGCTTTTATGTCACGTAAGCTCAATCAGAGCCAACGCAACTACACGGTTACTGAGAAGGAATGTTTAGCGGCTGTCCTGGCGGTAAAAAAGTTTCGAGCCTACATCGAAGGCCAAGAATTCACAATCATTACGGATCATGCTTCTCTTAAGTGGCTCATGTCACAAGCTGACTTAAGCTGTCGTTTGGCTCGATGGGCACTAAAGCTTCAGGGCTTTAAGTTTAGCATACAGCATAGGAAAGGTACGCAAAACGTCGTTCCAGACGCCCTATCTCGAACTTATATAGACGATCTCTCAGCTTTAAAGTTGGACAATTCAGTGGTTGATCTCAACTCACAAGAATTTAATTCTGCGCAATATGCTGCTTTGCGCGATAAAATAATGCTAAATTCATCAAAAATGCCCGATCTCAAAGCTGAGGATAAATTCGTTTACCGCAGAGCCGAACATATATCTGACGAGAGAATATCAGATGACATGGGGTGGAAACTTTGGGTGCCACAATCTTTGGTAAATGAAGCATTAAAAGTTTCGCACGAACATCCCGTTTTTGCGCACTGTGGCATAAACAAAATGCTCGAGCGATTGCGACGCCTTTATTTTTGGCCGAATATGGCAACATCTGTAAAAGACTTTGTTAACAATTGTGAAGTTTGTAAGAGCACTAAACATCCCAATCGAACGTTAAAGCCACCTTTAGGTAATACAGGCCAATCAGATCGATTCTTTCAAAGACTGTACGTCGATTTTTTAGGTCCTTATCCCCGTAGTCGATCTGGAAATATAGGAATTTTTGTAGTTTTAGATCATCTATCAAAATTTCCCTTTTTAAAGCCGGTTAAAAAGTTTACCGCTGAAGCTATAAATCGCTATATGGAAGAAGACCTTTTTCATTGTTTCGGTATTCCAGAGACTGTTGTATCAGACAACGGTGTTCAATTTAAATCTTTGGCATTTAATTCATTGTTACAGAAATACAATATCACACATACGTACACTGCGTTCTACGCCCCGCAAGCTAGTGCTTCTGAGAGAGTTAATAGGTCGGTTCTTGCTGCCATTAAATCGTATGTTAACCCAGATCAATAGAATTGGGACGAGAAGCTGAGTAGTATTTGTTGCGCACTGCGTTCAAGAGTTCATGCTGCGATTAATACGAGCCCATATCGCTTAGCATTTGGCCAGCATATGATTACGAATGCTGCAACGTACAAATTGTTACGTAATTTAGACAGACTTGAGGATCGCACTGTTCAGTTCGTACGAGAGGACGCTTTTGATTTTATTCGAAACAACGCAAAGAAGTCAATGCAAAAGCAACATATTCGAAATGAAAATGTATACAATTTGCGAACTCGTGATGTGTCGTTTAAGGTTGGTCAGGAAATATTCCGTAGGAATTTCCAGCAAAGTAATTTTGCAAAAGGATTCAGCTCTAAGTTGGCACCAGCATTTATTAAAGCTCGAATTAAACGGAAATTAGGCAACTGCTACTATGAACTAGAGGACTTACAGGGACGACATATTGGTAAATATCATGCAAAAGACTTGAAACAATAAATAACTTTATCTCCTATTAATTGTGCATCAAGCGTGGATCACTCTTGTACTCTGTTGCACCGCCAAGTGTGATTTTAGTGGGGGGGAAATTGTAATGCGCTTGCTGCTTTAATTATTGCTGCTTATTTATATTAAAGAAAAAGCCGAAAAGTATGCAACAGATTTTTAATTGTTGTTTCGGTTTCCCTTTCCACGGCCAACTTTCTGTGTGGCAAGGCTATATTTTTGTCAGTACGACATTTCTTTTGGCTCTATCTTCATGTAGAAGAAGGGACATTTCCGCCAACTAGAGGTTACCTCCTTGGTTGCAAATTGCAACTCATTCTTTTCTAATCGAGACATCAACCCAAGCAGTTGTGCGCGCTAAGCTCGCATTATTAAATTGGTATTAAAAAAAAAAAAAAAGTTAAACTAATTTTTACATTACATACTACAATTTGCTAATTAACTCTAAGTTATATCGCTTGCGCGTTTGAGTTTAAATTTTTTTTTTGATTGTGAAAATCAATTGGCAAAACATCAATAAATTAAATTATTTTCTGCGCAGCCAATTCCACAGGGTAAGGAAATTTAGTAATTTCGGAAATTGCATAAGTCAATTTTTCTTTAACATTTCATGCGCATTTATGGGAGAATTCTATTTCATTTGTATTTAGAATTGGCCGCTAGTAGCATCCCGCTATTAACTGCCTGTATCAAACATATGATGGAATCCACTACTGAGGCTTACAGTCATTGGAGCTGCAGCCCCACCAAAGCATAAAAGCTCCATCACCGCAGTAAAGCTCACCACGGGCTTATAATTGCATTGGCGCATAATTGGCAGTCTGTCGAAATTAAGTTCGGAGCGCGATCACGCTGAGCAAATTGAAAGCCGTGTATTAGCAAGAAAGTGGGTGAAAATCTCAAAGTTAAAACGTGAAATGGTTTCTGCAGTAATCGAGTTCGTCGTGCATCATTTTGTTTGAGGAAATTCCGCCCAAAATCCCGGGAAAAATAGCCCCGAAAAGTCAGGCTCAGGGGATTACATAATCTCCACATGGTTCGCCGAAAATTTTTTTTTGGGAGAAGGCCATCACTTTGGCAAAATTAAATTTGTGAAAACTATTTTTTTTGTTAACAAAATGCCGGCAAGAAGCCTTTGAATGGCATAAGTTTAAAAATGTGAAATTTTAAATTTTTTTTATATAATTTTTTTTTAATCTACCCGCCCCAATATTAAGTGCATGCAAGCTTTTTTTTTAAATAGTTAATAACTAAAGTGACAATAATGCTGAAAAAAAAATACAATCATACATAAGTGCTGAAAAGTATAAAAGAGCATAATTATTTTCTTATTTTTTTTTCTTGTGTTCCATGTGCTAAGCATATGCAAAGCCATAGCGAGAGCTGCGCTCAAAAGCTCGCGAAAGCTTTCTGTCTCTTATACTTTTTACAGTGGACGGCGCACACAACGAAAGATCTTTCAGCGTGGGAGTATGTATGCCGTAAGTGACGATCTCTTATATTATCGTTTTATTCTTTGCCTATTTGCGATGCAAGTACGAGAAAACGCTATTCGCAAACGCATTTGAAGGTCAGTGAACTCAAAGATTGAGCATGCGTAAATGCAGTGGCAGCTTTGCATGTATTAGTGTCGAACATATGTTCGCTGTGCACTTTAATGCATGTACAGTCGTGGCGCAAATAACATGTACACCTGCATGAAAACTTTAATTTGTGCATTGCTGATTGCATTTTGCATGAGAACTTAACGTAAAATTATGGAAAAAGTAACGTAAAATAATAAATCTTGAAATTCAAACAAAACTAAAAGAAAAAGAATAACCTTATTAATCAAGCACCCCGAAAAAATGAATGAAATTTTAATTTTTGCTTTTGCTTAATTATAACTTGCATGGCTTTTTTAATTGGAAATGGTTAATAATAATTATCCCTAGCATGCTTTTTAATTTTGCATGAACTTTTTTATATTGTTTATTTATTTTTAAAAGCGTCTATTGTTATTTTTAATAATTTTTATATTATCTAATATTATTATATTTTAATTATTTTCGCATGTACGATTTAGAGTTTTAACCAATGTTAAATATAAAGGTTAAGGTTAATATTGTTAGTTAGGAATTTATTTTTTTCCTTCATTTATCTTTTGTGATCGACCTACAAATACCCTCGAAAGGGCCGAATCATTTTGCCAAGTTATAGGCTAGTGTTCCGCTTTTTTCTTGTGTTGTGTTACAAATGATGAAGTCGATCTGTGCTAATCAGCAAAAGCATTTATTGCTAACAGATTTTTATTCTGATTAACAACAACAACCAAATTAAAAGAAATTTCCTTTTTAATTTTTTTTTTCGTTCAATGAATAATTTTATTTTTGTTGAAGTTTGCTGATATTTACTAATGTTGTTACGAACTATGGAATTTAAAAATAAATTGATTGTGAAAATTTATTTTATCATGTGTTAATGTGTCCATTTATGGGAGTCTTGCATCTTTTTAATATGTTTGGTTAGGCGTTTGTAAAAAAAATTAAGGGATCACCGGTCTGAGGCTGACCTGCGGCTACAGGTGATCATGGTAGGGTGGGCATCAGCTGTTGCAACAACATCGGCACAGCAATTACAGCAAGCCACGAGGCATCTTCTGCTAATTAACACCTTGCAGCTACTTTAGTTTTTTTATTTTTAGCCGACTTTCTGTCCTTTTCTCTGTCCTGTCTCCCGTCTTCTCTCCTTTCCCTTACAGCCAGAATCCAGCACGCGAATAGTTAATATTATTATTGTAGTCTTTGAGCAGGTAGCACTGCAGTCTTCTCTAAACCCACCCCATATTGCCGACAACGCATGAGCCGGATCAAGCGCGTGCTCTGCTTAGCAGCTACACAGTCTTAGTGGAACAGTTTCACCCTTTAGCTGTTCTATGAAGATAAAATAGACAGCCATTTCCCTTCCTACCTTGACTTTTATTTATATTTTTCTTAGTTGCTGATTAAAAGATCATATGGAAAGTGTATATAGGCATCAATTTTAATATTTTGTTTATTTTTGCTGGAAGCTGTGATGCTCTATTAACACTATTTTCATATGAATGATGATTTCATGCAGACATTTATTGTTGTTTTTGAATTTGTTTATCTACGTCATCAGCTTTTATAAATCAGTAACTACCTCGATGAGAGCAGCTTGATTAAGTTGTCGCAGGAAAAAGATATTGTGGAATAATAACTACTATCTACCGCTCAGCATGATTAAGAAGAGCTATCAAAACATTCTTTTCTATTTTTGTCGGTTAATTGTTATGTGAAAATTAAGATGTCAGACTACACCAACTAAAATAATCGATAGCAGGACTCCATAATTAATTTTGAATTTTTATTAAAATTTTTTTTTCTTTCTCTTTTAATACATTTTTTTTTTCAAAATTTGAATTTAGTTATTTAATTTTTTTTTTTGAATGAATGTAGCCCGTAGTACTGAAGATTTGTCTAGAATAGGCAATAATATTGAACACTGTTTTATTTGTGCCCAGGTTATCGCTAATCAAGCTCAGCTTTTGAGGACTATTTGTGACCATACGTTTCATAAAGAATGTTTTAAAGCAGAAGTAGGAAACAGGAAAAATTGCCCAGTGTGCAGACAATCGCTCAATCCAGTTTCGACGCCTGCAACAAACTTGCCAAATTTGGCTTTAAATCAGCCTTCAGGCTCGTCAAGTCAAGCTACTGCATCAGCAGTAGGGCGTTCGTCCAATCCCAGAGAACCGACCTGTCAGAAGCAACACCAAACTAGATCACAAGCCAGAACTGTTAAGAATATTGAGCCTAACATGTCTAATCCAAATCTTCACTCTGCTGCTGGACAGCAGGATACTCAGGCGCCAGAAAATCCTGATAGCCATCAACGTCTATCAGCAGCTATTGCAGAAGCAGTATCAGCTGCAATGTCGCAACATGCTGCTCAATTGACCCAAGCTATTGCCGCGGGATTCCAAAGCTTGTCCCTGCACACCACTCCACAGAGATCAACTGTGGAAATGCAAACTCTGCCAGCTGTTGAACAACAAATGCAGCAATTGTTTAATCGATCGCCGCCTTCCGTGCCAAATAGTCGAACAAGTTCAAGCCATAGTCCAAGATCTTCAGATATAAGACCCGATCGTATTAGCCAGATTATGACCAACTGGAAATTACGTTTTACAGGGAAATCATCTAGCATGTCTGTCGAGGATTTTATATATCGTGTAGAGGCGTTAACTAACCAAACTTTAGATGGAAATTTTGATTTGACTGCTAGATATGCCGGAAATCTTTTTGAGAGCAATGCCAGCGACTGGTATTGGCGCTACCATAAGAGCGTACCTCATTTAGATTGGACAAATTTGTGTATGGCATTGCGTGGCCAATTTAAAGATGACCGTTCAGATCATGACATCCGTTCGGAAATTGAGCAGCGAAAGCAAAGGTCAAATGAAACTTTTGATGATTATTATCATGTCATAGCCGCGATAGCTGATAGGCTTTCGCAACCTTTATCCGAAATATCCTTGCTAGAAACTCTTCGGGCCAATTTATTGCCAGAAATTCAACAGGACATTCTTTATGAAAAGACAAAATCCATTTCCGAGTTGCGATATCTAGTGAGAAAACGTGAATTATTTTTGCAATCTGTTTCTAAGTCGCAGCCTGGATCCTCGCGTCATGGAACTCGTAGACAGGTCAATGCTGTTGATAGTCAACAGGTACTAGGATCTGATGAATCCGATGCTGAGGGCAACGAGTTATCGGCGATAGAGCTTAGCTGTTGGAATTGTGGAGGCAAAGGCCATAGATTTCAGGATTGTTTAGATACTCGGCGTGTATTTTGCTACGGATGTGGCAAAGCCGATACCTATCGGCCGAACTGTCGCAAATGTAATGGGAGCACAACAAAAAACCAGTTGTCGCGTGCACCAGCGAAAAGTGCACGCAAACAATTCGCTTCGATAGCGACCAACACCGATTAGACGAATCGGATGAGTTGCTGCCTCAAGTTTCGCTCAGCAACTTAAATCTCCCGGACTTTCATATTAAACACCCTGATTTGTTCATATCTCGCTCACGTCAACGTAGAATTGATTATTTTAAACAACGGAAAGCAGAAAAAAAATTAGTTGTAACGTCAGTAATTGGAAAGAAGCACGATCTACGTCCTTTTGCTGAAGTCAAAATCTTCGATAAAACTATTAGTGGTCTTATGGATACTGGTGCTTCGATTAGTTGCATAGGTGGTGATTTTGCTACTGAAGTATGCCAATCTAGTCAATACTATAAGCCATTAACTTCATCAGTTAAAACTGCTGATGGCCAGAAGCAACGAATAATAGGCCGAATCAATACAAATGTGAAGTATAGAGGCGAGACTCGTAAATTAAATTTATACATTGTTCCAGGACTTTCAGAAAAGTTGTATTTGGGCATAGATTTTTGGACCGTTTTCGAGTTGCTTCCTATGCATTTAATGACCTCTCAATTTAACGTATCCTCTCTAGATGATTCTTCAAAGAGAAATCTTTCCGACTGCCAAGAGAAAATGTTAGCAAATATCAATAATTTGTTTCCATCTTTTGCTAAAGTAGGATTAGGCAGAACTCAGCTGATTACACATGCTATAGATGTCGCTGGTGCAAAGCCCATAAAACAGCGGCACTATCCAGTCTCTCCAGCTACAGAGAAACTCATGGATGCAGAGCTAGACAGGATGTTGGAGTTAGGAGTCATACAGGAGTCAAACAGTGCTTGGTCATCTCCTGTCGTTTTAGTTTGCAAGCCCGGGAAAGTTCGATTATGTTTGGACAGCAGAGAGGTCAATGAAGTGACCGTAAAGGATGCTTATCCAATGCCAATCATAGACGGGATATTAAGCCGATTGCCCAAAGCAGAATTTATTACCAGCTTAGATTTGAAAGACGCCTTTTGGCAAATTCCTTTGGACCCAGATTCCCGTGACAAAACTGCATTTACAGTACCTGGCAGACCACTTTATGAATTTACCGTAATGCCCTTTGGATTGACCAATTCCCCACACACCATGTCCAGATTAATGGATAAAATAATTCCAGCCGATCTGCGCAACGAGGTTTTTATTTACTTAGATGATTTACTTATAATATCAGATTCTTTTGAGCGGCATCTAAACGTATTATCAACAGTCGCAACTCAGTTATCACGAGCTAAATTAACCATTAACGTTGAGAAAAGCAAGTTTTGTAGGAAAGAAGTATCTTATCTAGGACATGTGATTGGTCATGGTACTATAAGTACTGACCCCGAAAAAATTTCCGCTGTTGTCGACTTCCCTGTTCCTCGTTCGTTAAAGCAAGTGAGAAGATTTCTGGGGATGACAGGGTGGTATCACAAATTTATTCGTAATTATGCAGCCGTCGCTTCTCCCTTAATAGACACTTTAAAGCAAAAGCGAAAATTTATATGGACCGATGAAACTCAGAAGGCATTTGAGAATTTAAAATCCCAAATATGCAAGGCTCCTGTTTTACACAGCCCAAATTTTGCGATTCCCTTCTCGCTACATTGTGATGCTAGTCACACGGGAATTGGAGCAGTTTTAATGCAGACAGACTCTAATGGAGAAAAGGTTCCCATTGCTTTTATGTCACGTAAGCTCAATCAGAGCCAACGCAACTACACGGTTACTGAGAAGGAATGTTTAGCGGCTGTCCTGGCGGTAAAAAAGTTTCGAGCCTACATCGAAGGCCAAGAATTCACAATCATTACGGATCATGCTTCTCTTAAGTGGCTCATGTCACAAGCTGACTTAAGCTGTCGTTTGGCTCGATGGGCACTAAAGCTTCAGGGCTTTAAGTTTAGCATACAGCATAGGAAAAGTACGCAAAACGTCGTTCCAGACGCCCTATCTCGAACTTATATAGACGATCTCTCAGCTTTAAAGTTGGACAATTCAGTGGTTGATCTCAACTCACAAGAATTTAATTCTGCGCAATATGCTGCTTTGCGCGATAAAATAATGCTAAATTCATCAAAAATGCCCGATCTCAAAGCTGAGGATAAATTCGTTTACCGCAGAGCCGAACATATATCTGACGAGAGAATATCAGATGACATGGGGTGGAAACTTTGGGTGCCACAATCTTTGGTAAATGAAGCATTAAAAGTTTCGCACGAACATCCCGTTTTTGCGCACTGTGGCATAAACAAAATGCTCGAGCGATTGCGACGCCTTTATTTTTGGCCGAATATGGCAACATCTGTAAAAGACTTTGTTAACAATTGTGAAGTTTGTAAGAGCACTAAACATCCCAATCGAACGTTAAAGCCACCTTTAGGTAATACAGGCCAATCAGATCGATTCTTTCAAAGACTGTACGTCGATTTTTTAGGTCCTTATCCCCGTAGTCGATCTGGAAATATAGGAATTTTTGTAGTTTTAGATCATCTATCAAAATTTCCCTTTTTAAAGCCGGTTAAAAAGTTTACCGCTGAAGCTATAAATCGCTATATGGAAGAAGACCTTTTTCATTGTTTCGGTATTCCAGAGACTGTTGTATCAGACAACGGTGTTCAATTTAAATCTTTGGCATTTAATTCATTGTTACAGAAATACAATATCACACATACGTACACTGCGTTCTACGCCCCGCAAGCTAGTGCTTCTGAGAGAGTTAATAGGTCGGTTCTTGCTGCCATTAAATCGTATGTTAACCCAGATCAATAGAATTGGGACGAGAAGCTGAGTAGTATTTGTTGCGCACTGCGTTCAAGCGTTCATGCTGCGATTAATACGAGCCCATATCGCTTAGCATTTGGCCAGCATATGATTACGAATGCTGCAACGTACAAATTGTTACGTAATTTAGACAGACTTGAGGATCGCACTGTTCAGTTCGTACGAGAGGACGCTTTTGATTTTATTCGAAACAACGCAAAGAAGTCAATGCAAAAGCAACATATTCGAAATGAAAATGTATACAATTTGCGAACTCGTGATGTGTCGTTTAAGGTTGGTCAGGAAATATTCCGTAGGAATTTCCAGCAAAGTAATTTTGCAAAAGGACTCAGCTCTAAGTTGGCACCAGCATTTATTAAAGCTCGAATTAAACGGAAATTAGGCAACTGCTACTATGAACTAGAGGACTTACAGGGACGACATATTGGTAAATATCATGCAAAAGACTTGAAACAATAAATAACTTTATCTCCTATTAATTGTGCATCAAGCGTGGATCACTCTTGTACTCTGTTGCACCGCCAAGTGTGATTTTAGTGGGGGGGAAATTGTAATGCGCTTGCTGCTTTAATTATTGCTGCTTATTTATAATAAAGAAAAAGCCGAAAAGTATGCAACAGATTTTTAATTGTTGTTTCGGTTTCCCTTTCCACGGCCAACTTTCTGTGTGGCAAGGCTATATTATTGTCAGTACGACATTTCTTTTGGCTCTATCTTCATGTAAGAAGAAGAAGGGACATTTCCGCCAACTAGAGGTTACCTCCTTGGTTGCAAATTGCAACTCATTCTTTTCTAATCGAGACATCAACCCAAGCAGTTGTGCGCGCTAAGCTCGCATTATTAAATTGGTATTAAAAAAAAAAAAAAAGTTAAACTAATTTTTACATTACATATTACCATTTGCTAATTAACTCAAAGTTATATCGCTTGCGCGTTTGAGTTTAATTTTTTATTTTTAATTTTTTTTTAATTTTTTTTTTGATTGTGAAAATCAATTGGCAAAACATCAATTAATTAAATTATTTTCTGCGCAGCCAATTCCACAGGGTAAGGAAATTTAGTAATTTCGGAAATTGCATAAGTCAATTTTTCTTTAACATTTCATGCGCATTTATGGGACAATTCTATTCCATTTGTATTTAGAATTGGCCGCTAGTAGCATCCCGCTATTAACTGCCTGTATCAAACATATGATGGAATCCACCACTGAGGCTTACAGTCATTGGAGCTGCAGCCCCACCACAGCATAAAAGCTCCATCACCGCAGTAAAGCTCACCACGGGCTTATAATTGCATTGGCGCATAATTGGCAGTCTGTCGAAATTAAGTTCGGAGCGCGATCACGCTGAGCAAATTGAAAGCCGTGTATTAGCAAGAAAGTGGGTGAAAATCTCAAAGTTAAAACGTGAAATGGTTTCTGCAGTAATCGAGTTCGTCGTGCATCATTTTGTTTGAGGAAATTCCGCCCAAAATCCCGGGAAAAATAGCCCCGAAAAGTCAGGCTCAGGGGATTACATAATCTCCACATGGTTCGCCGAAAATTTTTTTTTGGGAGAAGGCCATCACTTTGGCAAAATTAAATTTGTGAAAACTATTTTTTTTGTTAACAAAATGCCGGCAAGAAGCCTTTGAATGGCATAAGTTTAAAAATGTGAAATTTTAAATTTTTTTTATATAATTTTTTTTTAATCTACCCACCCCAATATTAAGTGCATGCAAGTTTTTTTTTTAAATAGTTAATAACTAAAGTGACAATAATGCTGAAAAAAAAATACAATCATACATAAGTGCTGAAAAGTATAAAAGTGCATAATTATTTTTCTTATTTTTTTTTCTTGTGTTCCATGTGCTAAGCATATGCAAAGCCATAGCGAGAGCTGCGCTCAAAAGCTCGCGAAAGCTTTCTCTCTCTTATACTTTTTACAGTGGACGGAGCACACAACGAAAGATCTTTCAGCGTGGGAGTATGTATGCCGTAAGTGACGATCTCTTATATTATCGTTTTATTCTTTGCCTATTTGCGATGCAAGTACGAGAAAACGCTATTCGCAAACGCTTTTGATGGTCAGTGAACTCAAAGATTGAGCATGCGTAAATGCAGTGGCAGCTTTGCATGTATTAGTGTCGAACATATGTTCGCTGTGCACTTTAATGCATGTACAGTCGTGGCGCAAATAACATGTACACCTGCATGAAAACTTTAATTTGTGCATTGCTGATTGCATTTTGCATGAGAACTTAACGTAAAATTATGGAAAAAGTAACGTAAAATAATAAATCTTGAAATTCAAACAAAACTAAAAGAAAAAGAATAACCTTATTAATCAAGCACCCCGAAAAAAGAATGAAATTTTAATTTTTGCTTTTGCTTAATTATAACTTGCATGGCTTTTTTAATTGGAAATGGTTAATCACTGCGGACGGCAGTCCGCGCTAGTGACGAAAGCAGCACGAAGGGTGCGAAGGCGACTAGCATATATACACAGGAAGAATGAAAAATTTGCTTTGACTGTCCGATCAGGTCGAATTATATACCGATCGAAAGGTATAAATTTAACTTACAAATGTGCATACTAAGACTTTTGAAAACTCACCTGGTTTGTGAGATAAACAGGTGTAAGTGGGAGGGTCACATTTTAAATGATTGGAGCTAATAGGGCCGCTGGAGCTTTTTGGTCAACATTTTTAATTTTTTAATATTTCTCATAAAAATACGCGTCGAATGACACCTCAATCATTAAAATCCGACTACTGGTTCAAAAGATAATTAATTTTGAAATTTTTAGTCGCTTTCCGAAAATGAGATGAAAAGTCAGTTTGTCTGTTTGTCTGTTTGTCTGTTTGTCTGTTTGTTTGTTTGTTTGTTTGGATCAAATCGTTAATTTAGCTAAAATGTTTGAATGAGGACTTGTTCCTGTTCAAAAATATAGAAACGTTTGTTCTACGACTTTTTCGAAAAATAGCTAGTTTAGCGGGAAATCGCTAAAAACCGCTAAAACTAAAAACCCCTATAGGGTCCAAACAATAGAAGCTACAGATATGATCTATACGTCGTTGGAAAGGTACTTTGAAGGGCTTTTTAGCATATGTTCAAACTTTTTTTCTAAAGTACACAGGTAAAAAGCTACAGGTGAAAAAAGGTAATTTTTTCCACATTTTGGCGGTTTTCGAGAAAACGCCGCTAGCGATTTTTTTTAATTTTGAATATGTTTGAGCTTTTAATATTTCGCGTTTTTTGATACATCATGCATAAATTTTTGTTGATTGGTTTGGAAGATATAACCTATTAACTGAATATATACGTTTTACTTTGAATTAAAATAGAACAGCAGCGGCAATTTTATTTGACTAACAGTCCAGTAACAATGAAATCTATAATTAGACAGTCGTTCTTAAAGATCGCCAGTGGCGCAAAGTGTAGAGCGCCCGATTTTTGCATGAATTCTCAGCTCGGGTTCCGGGTTCGAATTCAGGCACGGACGAAACTTTTTTATTTTTTTAATTTTAAATGCAATTAATTTGTTAGTAGATTATTATCATGCATACATTTTTATTGATTGGTTTGGAAGATATAACCTATTAACTGAATATATACGTTTTACTTTGAATTAAAATAGAACAGCAGCGGCAATTTTATTTGACTAACAGTCCAGTAACAATGAAATCTATTATTAGACAGTCGTTCTTAAAGATCGCCAGTGGCGCGAAGTGTAAAGCGCCCGATTTTTGCATGAATTCTCAGCTCGGGTTCCGGGTTCGAATTCAGGCACGGACGAAACTTTTTTATTTTTTTAATTTTAAATGCAATTAATTTGTTAGTAGATGATTATCATGCATAAATTTTTATTGATTGGTTTGGAAGATATAACCTATTAACTGAATATATACGTTTTACTTTGAATTAAAATAGAACAGCAGCGGCAATTTTATTTGACTAACAGTCCAGTAACAATGAAATCTATTATTAGACAGTCGTTCTTAAAGATCGCCAGTGGCGCAAAGTGTAGAGCGCCTGATTTTTGGATGAATTCTCAGCTCGGGTTCCGGGTTCGAATTCAGGCACGGACGAAACTTTTTTATTTTTTTAATTTTAAATGCAATTAATTTGTTAGTAGATGATTATCATGCATAAATTTTTATTGATTGGTTTGGAAGATATAACCTATTAACTGAATATATACGTTTTACTTTGAATTAAAATAGAACAGCAGCGGCAATTTTATTTGACTAACAGTCCAGTAACAATGAAATCTATTATTAGACAGTCGTTCTTAAAGATCGCCAGTGGCGCAAAGTGTAGAGCGCCCGATTTTTGCATGAATTCTCAGCTCGGGTTCCGGGTTCGAATTCAGGCACGGACGAAACTTTTTTATGTTTTTATTTTTAAATGCAATTAATTTGTTAGTATATGATCCACTAATGTTTTTTTTATTGTTTTTCAATTTAAAAAAGGTGTTGGCAGAAATCTTAGCTGCAAAATAAAGAATCGCTGTAGTCGATCTGTCTGTGTGCATATTGAAAATCTTCTAGCAAAGTAACAATGCCAGAAGCGTATGTAAATAAAATATTTATGTGAAGCGATAATAACCAGTGCTGCCAGACAGTTCAGTTTTGTCTTACAACAATGTGGGCTTTAATTTATTCATATGAATTAAACTATGAAGGAAACCAGTGTTGCCAGACAGTTTGCTTTTGCTTGTACAAACAATAAACACCGATTGACAAAGTTACACTGTCAAAAAATATATCAATTGTCAAAATTTCCAATGTCCTATTAAAAAACTTCTGATATCTTATAAAAAAACCTCTTTACGAGGTAAAAGTCTAGTGACGAAAACATTTTCATGCCCCAAAATTTCTGATATCCAATTTTGTGACGAAAAATATCACTGCGGACGGCAGTCCGCGCTAGTGACGAAAGCAGCACGAAGGGTGCGAAGGCGACTAGCATATATACACAGGAAGAATGAAAAATTTGCTTTGACTGTCCGATCAGGTCGAATTATATACCGATCGAAAGGTATAAATTTAACTTACAAATGTGCATACTAAGACTTTTGAAAACTCACCTGGTTTGTGAGATAAACAGGTGTAAGTGGGAGGGTCACATTTTAAATGATTGGAGCTAATAGGGCCGCTGGAGCTTTTTGGTCAACATTTTTAATTTTTTAATATTTCTCATAAAAATACGCGTCGAATGACACCTCAATCATTAAAATCCGACTACTGGTTCAAAAGATAATTAATTTTGAAATTTTTAGTCGCTTTCCGAAAATGAGATGAAAAGTCAGTTTGTCTGTTTGTCTGTTTGTCTGTTTGTCTGTTTGTTTGTTTGTTTGTTTGGATCAAATCGTTAATTTAGCTAAAATGTTTGAATGAGGACTTGTTCCTGTTCAAAAATATAGAAACGTTTGTTCTACGACTTTTTCGAAAAATAGCTAGTTTAGCGGGAAATCGCTAAAAACCGCTAAAACTAAAAACCCCTATAGGGTCCAAACAATAGAAGCTACAGATATGATCTATACGTCGTTGGAAAGGTACTTTGAAGGGCTTTTTAGCATATGTTCAAACTTTTTTTCTAAAGTACACAGGTAAAAAGCTACAGGTGAAAAAAGGTAATTTTTTCCACATTTTGGCGGTTTTCGAGAAAACGCCGCTAGCGATTTTTTTTAATTTTGAATATGTTTGAGCTTTTAATATTTCGCGTTTTTTGATACATCATGCATAAATTTTTGTTGATTGGTTTGGAAGATATAACCTATTAACTGAATATATACGTTTTACTTTGAATTAAAATAGAACAGCAGCGGCAATTTTATTTGACTAACAGTCCAGTAACAATGAAATCTATAATTAGACAGTCGTTCTTAAAGATCGCCAGTGGCGCAAAGTGTAGAGCGCCCGATTTTTGCATGAATTCTCAGCTCGGGTTCCGGGTTCGAATTCAGGCACGGACGAAACTTTTTTATTTTTTTAATTTTAAATGCAATTAATTTGTTAGTAGATTATTATCATGCATACATTTTTATTGATTGGTTTGGAAGATATAACCTATTAACTGAATATATACGTTTTACTTTGAATTAAAATAGAACAGCAGCGGCAATTTTATTTGACTAACAGTCCAGTAACAATGAAATCTATTATTAGACAGTCGTTCTTAAAGATCGCCAGTGGCGCGAAGTGTAAAGCGCCCGATTTTTGCATGAATTCTCAGCTCGGGTTCCGGGTTCGAATTCAGGCACGGACGAAACTTTTTTATTTTTTTAATTTTAAATGCAATTAATTTGTTAGTAGATGATTATCATGCATAAATTTTTATTGATTGGTTTGGAAGATATAACCTATTAACTGAATATATACGTTTTACTTTGAATTAAAATAGAACAGCAGCGGCAATTTTATTTGACTAACAGTCCAGTAACAATGAAATCTATTATTAGACAGTCGTTCTTAAAGATCGCCAGTGGCGCAAAGTGTAGAGCGCCTGATTTTTGGATGAATTCTCAGCTCGGGTTCCGGGTTCGAATTCAGGCACGGACGAAACTTTTTTATTTTTTTAATTTTAAATGCAATTAATTTGTTAGTAGATGATTATCATGCATAAATTTTTATTGATTGGTTTGGAAGATATAACCTATTAACTGAATATATACGTTTTACTTTGAATTAAAATAGAACAGCAGCGGCAATTTTATTTGACTAACAGTCCAGTAACAATGAAATCTATTATTAGACAGTCGTTCTTAAAGATCGCCAGTGGCGCAAAGTGTAGAGCGCCCGATTTTTGCATGAATTCTCAGCTCGGGTTCCGGGTTCGAATTCAGGCACGGACGAAACTTTTTTATGTTTTTATTTTTAAATGCAATTAATTTGTTAGTATATGATCCACTAATGTTTTTTTTATTGTTTTTCAATTTAAAAAAGGTGTTGGCAGAAATCTTAGCTGCAAAATAAAGAATCGCTGTAGTCGATCTGTCTGTGTGCATATTGAAAATCTTCTAGCAAAGTAACAATGCCAGAAGCGTATGTAAATAAAATATTTATGTGAAGCGATAATAACCAGTGCTGCCAGACAGTTCAGTTTTGTCTTACAACAATGTGGGCTTTAATTTATTCATATGAATTAAACTATGAAGGAAACCAGTGTTGCCAGACAGTTTGCTTTTGCTTGTACAAACAATAAACACCGATTGACAAAGTTACACTGTCAAAAAATATATCAATTGTCAAAATTTCCAATGTCCTATTAAAAAACTTCTGATATCTTATAAAAAAACCTCTTTACGAGGTAAAAGTCTAGTGACGAAAACATTTTCATGCCCCAAAATTTCTGATATCCAATTTTGTGACGAAAAATATCACTGCGGACGGCAGTCCGCGCTAGTGACGAAAGCAGCACGAAGGGTGCGAAGGCGACTAGCATATATACACAGGAAGAATGAAAAATTTGCTTTGACTGTCCGATCAGGTCGAATTATATACCGATCGAAAGGTATAAATTTAACTTACAAATGTGCATACTAAGACTTTTGAAAACTCACCTGGTTTGTGAGATAAACAGGTGTAAGTGGGAGGGTCACATTTTAAATGATTGGAGCTAATAGGGCCGCTGGAGCTTTTTGGTCAACATTTTTAATTTTTTAATATTTCTCATAAAAATACGCGTCGAATGACACCTCAATCATTAAAATCCGACTACTGGTTCAAAAGATAATTAATTTTGAAATTTTTAGTCGCTTTCCGAAAATGAGATGAAAAGTCAGTTTGTCTGTTTGTCTGTTTGTCTGTTTGTCTGTTTGTTTGTTTGTTTGTTTGGATCAAATCGTTAATTTAGCTAAAATGTTTGAATGAGGACTTGTTCCTGTTCAAAAATATAGAAACGTTTGTTCTACGACTTTTTCGAAAAATAGCTAGTTTAGCGGGAAATCGCTAAAAACCGCTAAAACTAAAAACCCCTATAGGGTCCAAACAATAGAAGCTACAGATATGATCTATACGTCGTTGGAAAGGTACTTTGAAGGGCTTTTTAGCATATGTTCAAACTTTTTTTCTAAAGTACACAGGTAAAAAGCTACAGGTGAAAAAAGGTAATTTTTTCCACATTTTGGCGGTTTTCGAGAAAACGCCGCTAGCGATTTTTTTTAATTTTGAATATGTTTGAGCTTTTAATATTTCGCGTTTTTTGATACATCATGCATAAATTTTTGTTGATTGGTTTGGAAGATATAACCTATTAACTGAATATATACGTTTTACTTTGAATTAAAATAGAACAGCAGCGGCAATTTTATTTGACTAACAGTCCAGTAACAATGAAATCTATAATTAGACAGTCGTTCTTAAAGATCGCCAGTGGCGCAAAGTGTAGAGCGCCCGATTTTTGCATGAATTCTCAGCTCGGGTTCCGGGTTCGAATTCAGGCACGGACGAAACTTTTTTATTTTTTTAATTTTAAATGCAATTAATTTGTTAGTAGATTATTATCATGCATACATTTTTATTGATTGGTTTGGAAGATATAACCTATTAACTGAATATATACGTTTTACTTTGAATTAAAATAGAACAGCAGCGGCAATTTTATTTGACTAACAGTCCAGTAACAATGAAATCTATTATTAGACAGTCGTTCTTAAAGATCGCCAGTGGCGCGAAGTGTAAAGCGCCCGATTTTTGCATGAATTCTCAGCTCGGGTTCCGGGTTCGAATTCAGGCACGGACGAAACTTTTTTATTTTTTTAATTTTAAATGCAATTAATTTGTTAGTAGATGATTATCATGCATAAATTTTTATTGATTGGTTTGGAAGATATAACCTATTAACTGAATATATACGTTTTACTTTGAATTAAAATAGAACAGCAGCGGCAATTTTATTTGACTAACAGTCCAGTAACAATGAAATCTATTATTAGACAGTCGTTCTTAAAGATCGCCAGTGGCGCAAAGTGTAGAGCGCCTGATTTTTGGATGAATTCTCAGCTCGGGTTCCGGGTTCGAATTCAGGCACGGACGAAACTTTTTTATTTTTTTAATTTTAAATGCAATTAATTTGTTAGTAGATGATTATCATGCATAAATTTTTATTGATTGGTTTGGAAGATATAACCTATTAACTGAATATATACGTTTTACTTTGAATTAAAATAGAACAGCAGCGGCAATTTTATTTGACTAACAGTCCAGTAACAATGAAATCTATTATTAGACAGTCGTTCTTAAAGATCGCCAGTGGCGCAAAGTGTAGAGCGCCCGATTTTTGCATGAATTCTCAGCTCGGGTTCCGGGTTCGAATTCAGGCACGGACGAAACTTTTTTATGTTTTTATTTTTAAATGCAATTAATTTGTTAGTATATGATCCACTAATGTTTTTTTTATTGTTTTTCAATTTAAAAAAGGTGTTGGCAGAAATCTTAGCTGCAAAATAAAGAATCGCTGTAGTCGATCTGTCTGTGTGCATATTGAAAATCTTCTAGCAAAGTAACAATGCCAGAAGCGTATGTAAATAAAATATTTATGTGAAGCGATAATAACCAGTGCTGCCAGACAGTTCAGTTTTGTCTTACAACAATGTGGGCTTTAATTTATTCATATGAATTAAACTATGAAGGAAACCAGTGTTGCCAGACAGTTTGCTTTTGCTTGTACAAACAATAAACACCGATTGACAAAGTTACACTGTCAAAAAATATATCAATTGTCAAAATTTCCAATGTCCTATTAAAAAACTTCTGATATCTTATAAAAAAACCTCTTTACGAGGTAAAAGTCTAGTGACGAAAACATTTTCATGCCCCAAAATTTCTGATATCCAATTTTGTGACGAAAAATATTAAATTTTACACATGAATTATTAAACAAAAATTTTTGTCACTGGGCACATTGCGCTTAATTTTTCATACCTAATAAATAGTATTTTTTAGCGCAGTGCCAGTGACAAACATTTTTGTTTAATAATTCATGTGTAAAATTTAATATTTTTCGTCACAAAATTGGATATCAGAAATTTTGGGGCATGAAAATGTTTTCGTCACTAGACTTTTACCTCGTAAAGAGGTTTTTTTATAAGATAATAATTATCCCTAGCATGCTTTTTAATTTTGCATGAACTTTTTTATATTGTTAATTTATTTTTAAAAGCGTCTATTGTTATTTTTAATAATTTTTATATTATCTAATATTATTATATTTTAATTATTTTCGCATGTACGATTTAGAGTTTTAACCAATGTTAAATATAAAGGCTAAGGTTAATATTGTTAGTTAGGAATTTTTTTTTTCCTTCATTTATCTTTTGTGATCGACCTACAAATACCCTCGAAAGGGTATTGTTCCGCTTTTTTCTTGTGTTGTGTTACAAATGATGAAGTCGATCTGTGCTAATCAGCAAAAGCATTTATTGCTAACAGATTTTTATTCTGATTAACAACAACAACCAAATTAAAAGAAATTTCCTTTTTAATTTTTTTTTTCGTTCAATGAATAATTTTATTTTTGTTGAAGTTTGCTGATATTTACTAATGTTGTTACGAACTATGGAATTTAAAAATAAATTGATTGTGAAAATTTATTTTATCATGTGTTAATGTGTCCATTTATGGGAGTCTTGCATCTTTTTAATATGTTTGGTTAGGCGTTTGTAAAAAAAATTAAGGGATCACCGGTCTGAGGCTGACCTGCGGCTACAGGTGATCATGGTAGGGTGGGCATCAGCTGTTGCAACAACATCGGCACAGCAATTACAACGAGCCACGAGGCATCTTCTGCTAATTAACACCTTGCAGCTACTTTAGTTTTTTTATTTTTAGCCGACTCTCTGTCCTTTTCTCTGTCCTGTCTCCCGTCTTCTCTCCTTTCCCTTACAGCCAGAATCCAGCACGCGAATAGTTAATATTATTATTGTAGTCTTTGAGCAGGTAGCACTGCAGTCTTCTCTAAACCCACCCCATATTGCCGACAACGCATGAGCCGGATCAAGCGCGTGCTCTGCTTAGCAGCTACACCCACATCAGCTCGGAATAAGACATATAACGTCTTTTCGTTACATGTTACAGCCCTCAGCTGTCCGTTCGCCGCTACTTATACATACATAAGTATAAGCGAGCGCAACACACACACATACATACATAACGCAACTGCTTCGATCCTATCTTTGCTTTGCATCGCTTAAGCTGTTTGAGCTTTGTTAGTTTTTCTGTGCATGCAAATTCCGCCAATGCAGCATAGTCTGCAGTCTCTCGCTCTATCAACACGATTGTTGTCTGTTCGGTTCTCTTAATAACCGCTGCTTAAACTGAAGCGCCGTCTGCGTTGATTAAGTGCAGGCCCCAAAAAAGGAAATAACACCCCAAGTTTGATTACAAATCGTTGTTGTTGCTTCCTATAAATTTTTTTGGGGCTGTTCATAAATGAACATCAAGTGACACAAAAGGGTCACGACGGCAAAGAATTACCACACGGGTCGAAATCCCGGCGCTCAGCAGCCCGAGGAGTAAGAAGGGGTGAAAGATATGTAGAGTAAATAAGTAGAGAGCACAAGGAGTAAGAAGGAGTAAAAGATATGTGTCAGATAGTAAATACATAATATAAAATCAGACTAGACAATGAGTAAAACAAAACCAAACATAATCTAAATACTAGTGTCGACTCTATCTAAATAAGTACATAAGACAATACAATAAGTAAGAAGAAGTCAGGAATATCACTGCGGACGGCAGTCCGCGCTAGTGACGAAAGCAGCACGAAGGGTGCGAAGGCGACTAGCATATATACACAGGAAGAATGGAAGATTTGCTATGACTGTCCGATCAGGTCGAGTTATATACCGATCGAAAGGTATTAATTAAACTTACAAGTGTGCATACTAAGACTTTTGAAAACTCACCTGGTTCGTGAGATAAACAGGTGTAAGTGGGAGGGGCAAAATTTACATTATTGGAGCTAATGGGGCCGTTGGAGCCTTTTTGAATTTTCGTTGAATTTTTTACAATTCTTATCAAAAATACGCGTCGAATGACACCTTGATCATCAAAATCCGACAACTGGTTAGAAAAAAAATTAATTTTGAAATTTTGAGTCGCCTTCCGAAAATGAGATGAAAAGTCAGTATGTTTGTTTGTTTGTATCAAAGCGATGATTTAGCTTAAAAGTTTGAATGAGGACTTGTTCCCGCTCAAAAATCTAGAAACGTTTGTTCTACGACTTTTTCGAAAAATCGCTAGTTTAGCGGGAAATCGCTAAAAACCGCTAAAACTATGAAAGCTACAGATATGATCTATATGTCGTTGGAAAGGTACTTTGAGGGCTCTTAAGCATATGTTCAAACTTTTTTTCTAAAGTACACAGGTAAAAAGCTACAAGTGAAAAAAGGTAATTTTTTCCACATTTTGGCGGTTTTCGAGAAAACGCCGCTAGGGATTTTTTTTAATTTTGAATATGTTTGAGCTTTTAATATTTCGCGTTTTTTGATACATCATGCAAAAATTTTTGTTGATTGGTTTGGAAGATATAACCTATTAACTGAATATATACATTTTACTTTGAATTGGAAAAGGACAGCAGCAACAAAGTGTCATAGCAGCCAGAGTTTGAGAGTACTGATAAATTTTGCGCTTGGCATGTGTGTTAGTAAAGAGAAACAGTGTTGCCAGACAGTTTCTTTTTGCTTGTACAAACAATAAACACCGATTGACAAAGTTACACTGTAAAAAAATATTTCAATTGTCAAAACTTCCTATGTCTTATTAAAAAATTTCTGATATCTTATAAAAAAACCTCTTTACGAGGTAAAAGTCTAGTGACGAAAACATTTTCATGCCCCAAAATTTCTGATATCCAATTTTGTGACGAAAAATATTACATTTTACACATGAATTATTAAAAAAAAAATTTTGTCACTGGCTCTGCGCAAAAAAGTACTACTAGTATATACTGGTATTTATTAGTTATGAAAAATTTAGCGCAATGTGTCCAGTGACAAAATTTTTTTTTTAATAATTCATGTGTAAAATGTAATATTTTTCGTCACAAAATTGGATATCAGAAATTTTGGGGCATGAAAATGTTTTCGTCACTAGACTTTTACCTCGTAAAGAGGTTTTTTTATCACTGCGGACGGCAGTCCGCGCTAGTGACGAAAGCAGCACGAAGGGTGCGAAAGGCGACTAGCATATATACACAGGAAGAATGGAAAATTTGCTATGACTGTCCGATCAGGTCGAGTTATATACCGATCGAAAGGTATCAATAAAACTTACAAATGTGCATACTAAGACTTTTGAAAACTCACCTGGTTCGTGAGATAAACAGGTGTAAGTGGGAGGGGCAAAATTTAAATGATTGGAGCAAATGGGGCCGTTGGAGCCTTTCTGAATTTTTTTATATTTTTTTACTATTCTAATGAAAAATACGCATCGAATGACACCTCGATCCTCAAAATCCGACCACTGGTTCAAAAGATAATTAATTTTGAAATTTTTAGTGGCCTTCCGAAAATGAGATGAAAAGTCAGTTTGTCTGTTTGTCTGTTTGTCTGTTTGTCTGTTTGTTTGTTTGTTTGGATCAAATCGTTAATTTAGCTTAAAAGTTTGAATGAGGACTTGTTCCCTCCCAAAAATATAGAAACGTTTGTTCTACGACTTTTTCGAAAAATCGCTAGTTTAGCGGGAAATCGCTAAAAACCGCTAAAATTGAAACCCCTATAGCATCCAAACGATAGAAGCTACAGATGTGATATATACATCGTTGAAAAGGTATTTTGAAGGGCTTTTAGTCATACCTTCAAAGTTTTTTTTTTAAGTAAAAAGGTAAACAGCTACAGGTGAAATAAGGTATTTTTTCCCACATTTTAGCGATTTAAGAAAAATCTACACATCAAATCACTTAAAAATATGTTATATGTTATAGGCAATTTTATTCCGCGTCTTTTGACATATAACACATATCTGTCAAAATTCGTTTGGGCAAGATATTACATATTAACTGAATATACCTTTTACCTTTACACTACTGCTTGTACATATGCAGTATGTACACTGCTTGCAGCGTAATGCGGAAATAAACTGCTTGCAAGTGGTGAATTCTTTTAGCGGCAGATAAATCATTTTATAATCAAAATATAGAAACGTTTGTTTTACGACTTTTTCGAAAAATCGCTAGTTTAGCGGGAAATCGCTAAAAAACGCTAAAATTGAAACCCCCATAGCATCCAAGCGATAAAAGCTACAGATGTGATCTATATATCGTTGAAAAGGTATTTCAAAGGGCTGTTAGGCATACTTTGAACTTTTTTAAGTTAAAAGGTAAACAGCTACAGGTGAAATAAGGTATTTTTCCTACATTTTGGCGATTTTGAGAAAACGCTAGTAATGATTTTTTCTAATTTTGCATGTATGTTTGTAAAAGGAACTAGTGTTGCCAGACAGTTTGTTTTTGCTTGTACAAACAATAAACACCTTTTGACAAAGTTGTACCGTCAACAAATATTGCAATTCTCAAAATTTCTGATATATTACTCCAAAATTTCTGATATCTTATAAAAAAAACCTCTTTACGAGGTAAAAGTCTAGTGACGAAATCATTTTCATGCACCAAAATTTCTGATATCCAATTTTGTGACGAATAATATTAAGGTTTACTTATAAATTACTAAAAAAAAATATTGTCACTCGGCACTGCGCAAAAAATAAATATTTATTAGATATGAAGAAATTAGCGCAATGTGCCGAGTGACAATATTTTTTTTTAGTAATTTATAAGTAAACCTTAATATTATTCGTCACAAAATTGGATATCAGAAATTTTGGTGCATGAAAATGATTTCGTCACTAGACTTTTACCTCGTAAAGAGGTTTTTTTTATAAGATAAGATATTACCACTACATCTAACTCTGTTTATTATTACATAAGAAATCCTTTAAAAATCGCATACAATTCAATAAACGATGTCAGTCCTTAAATTCAAATCAAATGTTTTAGTTAGGGATTGGCCAACTGTAGCAGACACTTTAATCGGTATCGCGCAGATCAAGTCCATTGATCGCACCTATCGTGCATCGCGGCAAAGTTAGGGATAATAAAATAAAACAAGTGGGAAAGGCTTTAGTCGAGCTCCCGACTATAGGATACCCGTTACTTACATAAATAAATTAAAAATTTTTATTGCATGCTTTTAGGCACTTTAATTGCTTAAAAGCTTTAATCAGCCAGTACCACCTTTCTATTTGTCGGATCTTGTTGGCATTTAGTAGGATGATAGGTAATAACAGTAGCTAACGTTCACCGTTTAAAAAAACCTAATCAAGGGTGCCACAGAAATCGCTTTCGCTTGAATTTCTCTTCAATTTGTATGAAATTCAAGTGAAATTCAAGCGAAAGCGATTTGTATGGCACCCCCGAATATCTTAAAAACTGTGCGTGTGGTGGATTTTCGCGATTTACGGAGGCGGAAAGGGGCGTGGCAAAATTTTGAAATAAACTTGACCTGCGTGGGGTTTATAGAAATCTGTGTGCCAAATTTGGTTGCTCTAGCTCTTATAGTCTCTGAGATCTAGGCGCTCACACGGACGGACAGACGGACGGACGGACGGACGGACGGACAGACGGACAGACGGACATGGCTATATCGACTCGGCTGTTGATGCTGATCAAGAATATATATACTTTATAGGGTCGGAGATGCTTCCTTCTCCCTGTTACATACATTGCAACGAATACAATATCCCCTTTTACTTATTTTTATAAGTAACGGGTATAACAAGTGGGAAAGGCTATAGTCGAGCTCCCGACTATAGGATACCCGTTACTTACATAAACAAATTAAAATTTTTTTATTGCATGCTTTTAGGCATTTTAATTGCTTAAAAGCTTTAATCAGCCAGTACCACCTTTCTGTTTGTCCGATCTTTTTGGGATTTGATAGGATGATAGGTAATAACAGTAGCTAACGTTCACCGTTTAAAAAAACAAAATATCTTGAAAACTGTGCGTGTGGTGGATTTTCGCGATTTACGGAGGCGGAAAGGGGCGTGCCAAAATTTTGAAACAAACTTGACCTGCGTGGGGTTTATAGAAATCTGTGTGCCAAATTTGGTTGCTCTAGCTCTTATAGTCTCAGAGATCTAGGCGCTCACACGGACGGACAGACGGACGGACGGACAGACGGACATGGCTATATCGACTCGGCTGTTGATGCTGATCAAGAATATATATACTTTATAGGGTCGGAGATGCTTCCTTCTCCCTGTTACATACATTGCAACGAATACAATATCCCCTTTTACTTATTTTTAATAAGTAACGGGTATAAAAAAAAACAAGTGGGAAAGGCTATAGTCGAGCTCCCGACTATAGGATACCCGTTACTTACATAAACAAATTAAAATTTTTTTATTGCATGCTTTTAGGCATTTTAATTGCTTAAAAGCTTTAATCAGCCAGTACCACCTTTCTGTTTGTCCGATCTTTTTGGGATTTAGTAGGATGATAGGTAATAACAGTAGCTAACGTTCACCGTTTAAAAAAAACATAATATCTTGAAAACTGTGTGTGTGGTCTATTTTCGCGATTTTTGGAGGCGGAAAGGGGCGTGGCAAAATTTTGAAACAAACTTGACCTGCGTGGGGTTTATAGAAATCTGTGTGCCAAATTTGGTTGCTCTAGCTCTTATAGTCTCTGAGATCTAGGCGCTCACACAGACGGACAGACGGACAGACGGACAGACGGACAGACGGACGGACGGACAGACGGACATGGCTATATCGACTCGGCTGTTGATGCTGATCAAGAATATATATACTTTATAGGGTCGGAGATGCTTCCTTCTCCCTGTTACATACATTGCAACGAATACAATATCCCCTTTTACTTATTTTTAATAAGTAACGGGTATAACAAGTGGGCGCGGCTACAGTCGAGTTTGCTCGACAGGAGGATACCCTGTGCCAGTATCCATAAAATAGAATATTGGTTGGGACCATCTCATATGCATATTCAGTCAGTTTGGTTCAGTTATCTCAAACAACAAAAAAGTTGTTCATACTAAAACTTGATTTTCGACTGATCGTTCCTACGGCAGCTATATGATATAGTGATCCGATTTCAACCAATTTTGGTCAGGTTATAAGGGACCATCGCGTATGCATATTCTGTGAGTTTGATTCATATAGATCAATTAACAAAAAAGTTTTTCATACTAAGACTTGATTTTCGACTGATGGTTGCTATGGCAGCTATATGATATAGTGGTCCGATTTCAATCAAATTTGGTCAGAATGTATGCGACCATCCCATATGCATATTCTGTCAGTTTGGTTCAGTTATCTCAAACAACATAAAAGTTTTTCATACTGAGACTTGATTTTCGACTGATCGTTCCTATGGCAGCTATATGATATAGTGGTCCGATCCAAATTTAAAAACAAACTTGATCTGCGTCCGGTATCCAGAAACCTACATACCAAATTTGAAGTCTCTAGCTATTATAGTTTCTGAGATCGACGCGTTAAAACAGACGGACGGACAGACGGACAGACAGACGGACATGGCTCAATCGACTCGGCTGTTGATGCTGATCAAGAATATATATGTACTTTATATGGTCGGAGATGCTTCCTTCTGCCTGTTACATACATCACACAAATCTAATATACCCTTTTTGACAATTTTCAATGGGCACAGGGAATAATAATATCCTGCTACCACTATTGACTGCAGCGTGGGACTGGACGAACGGCGGTGGAGCTACAAACAACAAGCGACGCTGGAAAAAGAGCGGCGAGGGAATCAGCTTCGAAGCGTAAGAAGAGCAGCGCGGTGTCGCAGCTGAGGAAATTTTGCAACGGAAAGGATCAGCGACTGGACGACGCAGGAAAAGAGCTGCGTGGGATCAGAGCTGATCAACAACAAAGTAAGCGACGTGGGAGCAACAAGACTGGACGATGCAGTAAAGAGCTGCCCGGAATCAGAAGTTAGCAATCAAGAAAAAACAGCGCAATAAAAAAAAATTTTTCTTTAACGGCGGGAATCAGCGACTGGACGACGCAGGAAAAAGAGCTGCGTGGGATCACAGAGCTGATCAGCAAAAAAGAAAGCGACGTAGGTATCACTGGACTGGACGACGCAGTAAAGAGCTGCGCGGATCAGGGTTGGTAACCCAAGATAAACGACGCAACAACAAAAAAAGGCGCTACGCTGGAAAGTGGTAAATTAAATCCACAGCAGCGCAACATTATAACGTGCGGCGACACGAGATAAAAAAAAAAAAGAACAACCCTCAAAGTGTGGCTTTGCGAAGTCACAGAGGAAAATCTAATTGAAACAGGAGTTTCTAAAAATAAACGAAATCAACGAAGCAACCAGATTGTGTCAAAATCTGGACGTTAAAGAAGAAAGCGACGTGGGAGTCAGCGACTGGACGACACAGGGAAAGATCTGCGCGGGTCAAAGTTGACAACCCAGAATAACGGCACAAGAAAAAATAGTTCTGTGGAACTAATAAAAAAAGGAAGCGCTACGTTGGAAAGTGGCAAAACGGAACCCACAGCAGAGCAACATTGTAACGTGCGGCGACACGAGAAAATAGCAGGGATTAAAACCCTAACCGAAACCGTAACCTTTAACCGGTAAAAACCGATTGAAATTTAAAACCGTAACTGAAACCGTAACCGAAAAAAAAAACTTTCATTTGACCGAAACCTTAATACCGAAATTCTGTAAACCGAAATAACCGTTTAGTAACCGTTTCATTTATAAGGGTTAATTTCGGTTTTTTATACATTAAAAAAAAAAATTATTTCTCATTTTTTACTATGATTTTTGATTTTAATTTTCCTATGTTTAATTTTCAATTTTTTTTTTTGATATTAATGATCGAATTTTCATAGCACTGAATATGCGCAAATAAAATAAATTTAAAATATACTGAAGAATATATGAAAGAAATGTGTGAATGAAAATTTAAGAAAGTAATACATTTTTAATTATTATTTTTATAATATTAATATACCTATATTTTTTGCAAAAAAAAATTTGTTTGTGAACCGAAACCATACCGGTATTTCAAAACCGATACATACAAAAACCGGTTCACCGTTACGAAACCTTTATTCAAAGATTTTGCGTAACCTATAACCGAAATGCGAACTTAACCGAAACCGTAACTGAAACCGATATTCCTTTCGGTTTTAATCCCTGGAAAATAGGCAACAGGATTTGCTAAAAAATAAATAATAATAAAATAAAAACAAAATAAAATACTTCAAAATGGTGTATACTCGGGAGCAGCTCAAAGCAGTGGAGGCTAGTCAATATGCCATACACATAATTGAAACGCTGGGGCGAAGAAATAAAAGAGGACAAATGCCCAAGTTTGGATTGGGCAACAAAAATTCAAGAGCAACGGGAATTGTTCAAGAAACAAGACAAGATTCTACAAGAAAATTTATCCTTATGGGCAGAAGATTATTTTATGAATGGAACCTTTGGGAGAACTCAAGCTATACAAAAGAAAATAATGTCACAATTATGTAAGAAAATCGAAGACAAAGAGATGCGGATAGAAAAATATAACAGAGCGATATATTACTTGGAAAGAACATTGAACATCGCTGGACAAAATCCGAAACAACTCCAAAATGATCTGAACGAGATCAAAGAAGTTTTCGAAAGGATAACAGAAATCTTCGAAGAACTGAAATCCCATGGGCAAGCAACGCCATCGATGCGAATTCGCTACGAAGAGCTCAACCAAGATAAAATGCAGATGGATCGTTTTCTGAATTTAGAAAAAATTTCACGGAAAGATAGTAAGCGAATAATACGATATATTCAATTTATGAAAAAGTATCCGGAGACACAAACACATGGTGAAATTGAAAAATATAAAGAAGAGCAAAAAGGAGAGACACCTGAAAATCCAGAGACAAGGAAAGAGAAAACAGAACAACACACACAAACAAAGGTCAAATTGAGCAAGGAAGACAATGAGCAATCTGTTCCCCATCCATTACAAAAAAATTCAGCAGATCAGGTGGAGCTGCAACAGGACGAGCAAGAAAGTAGCAAAGAAAAGGATAGCGCTAGACAGGCCGAAAATGATACGGATGATGGAGATCATCAAGGCGTTGCGGTAAACAAGAAAATCGTATCCGAAGACAAGCAAAATAATAAGAAGCAAACCCAGGAGAAGCGAAAACAAGGGCGCACCAATTTGGAACGGACGCTAGGTGAAGCAGAACAAAACAAGCCAAAGCAGCTAAAAACGATCGACCAACGTAAGTGCATCAGGAACAAGCGGAACACGAAGCGGATGTAAAGGAATATCAGCATATGAAGGAGCCAAAGAACAGAGATAAAACTACTTTGGACAATGTCACAGAGGAGCAGTCCAAGCAAACAAAACATCGAGAAGAAAAGGTGCAAAAGGAAAGGATAGAATGTCAATTTATCCCGCCGGCAAGTTGGAAATTACTATCGATAATGAAAACACATCTTTGGCAAAAATGGAAAGACAGTACTAGTGAAAACGAGAGCACAAGTCCGACAAAATGCCCACTTGTACGAGTAGAAGAAACCAGGAGTAGATGGAAAAAACCAGCATGCGAGTTTCAACAAGTAGCAGCCTTACACATATGGACCTAGCTGCAATCCCGAAACACTTGGTTATTCAAGTTGTCAACAAACCAATTCTGGAATGGACCTGCGGAAGTCAACACAGTCAAGTGCTATAAATAACAGCACAAGACATTTTGATGCTACAAGAAGGATGTACTGCCCGTCAAGACAAGCACTTACTGACGGCTTCTCAAGAGATTACAACGGAGGATGAGATTCAACATCAAGCAAGGAAGACAATGAGCAATCTGTTCCCCATCCAGTACAAAAAAATTCAGCAGATCAGGTGGAGCTGCAACAGGACGAGCAAGAAAGTAGCAAAGAAAAGGATAGCGCTAGACAGGCCGAAAATGATACGGATGATGGAGATCATCAAGGCGTTGCGGTAAACAAGAAAATCGTATCCGAAGACAAGCAAAATAATGAGAAGCAAACCCAGGAGAAGCGAAAACAAGGGCGCACCAATTTGGAACGGACGCTAGGTGAAGCAGAACAAAACAAGCCAAAGCAGCTAAAAACGATCGACCAACGTAAGTGCATCAGGAACAAGCGGAACACGAAGCGGATGTAAAGGAATATCAGCATATGAAGGAGCCAAAGAACAGAGATAAAACTACTTTGGACAATGTCACAGAGGAGCAGTCCAAGCAAACAAAACATCGAGAAGAAAAGGTGCAAAAGGAAAGGATAGAATGTCAATTTATCCCGCCAGCAAGTTGGAAATTACTATCGATAATGAAAACACATCTTTGGCAAAAATGGAAAGACAGTACTATTAAAAAACGAGAGCACAAGTCCGACAAAATAGCCACTTGTACGAGTAGAAGAATCTCACCCAGGAGTAGATGGAAAAAACGAGCATGCGAGTTTCAACAAGTAGCAGCCGAAAACATATGGACATAGCTGCAATCCCGAAACACTTGGTTATTCAAGTTGTCAACAAACCAATTCTGGAATGGACCTGCGGAAGTCAACACAGTCAAATGCTACAAATAACAGCACAAGACATCTTGCAGCTATAAGAAGGATGCACTGCCCGTCAAGACAAGCACTTACTGACCGCTTCTCAAGTAATTACAACAGCGGATGACATTCAACATCAAACAGCTAGCAAATAATATTTCACTTAATAAAGTAAAAGCCATATTTAATAAGCTAATAAATAATGTAGAAGAAATTAATAATATGAAGAAATTATAAGATGAACAAAAACTTAATAACTTGATAAGGTTAAGAAACAATATTGGAATGATAGCTTTAGGTACAATGTTTATAATAAGGAAATGTAAAATAGATAAACAAATATTAATATAGTCTTCGGATCACCACCAACAACAGCCACTTAAGCATGGCCCCCCGCAATATGTTCATAAATGAACATACTTTTCAATCAGCCCTCGGAATGCGCCACTACATGTGCAACACTCAAGTGACGCAAAAGGGTCACAACGGCATAGAATTACCACACGGGTCGAGATCCCGGTTCTCAGCAATAAAAAGATCAAATAAACATAAGCGAGCCTGCATGTATGTGGGAGCAGATAAGATCATAGAGAGCAAGGAGTAAAATATATGTAGAGCCGATAAGAGCATAGAGCACAAGGGTAAGAAGGAGTAAAAGATATGTGTCAAATAGTTGTTACATAAGATAAGATCAGACTAGACAATGAGTAAAAGAGAACCAAACATAATACAAGACAACTGTCGACTCGATCTAAATAAATACATAAGACAATACAATAAGTAAGAAGAAGTCAGGAATATATTAACACTATATCTTACTCTGTTTATTAGTACATAAGAATCCTTTAAAACCGCATACAATTCAATAAACGATGTCAGTTCATAATCATAACTCGAGAGTGTTTTACTTAGGGATTGGCCTGCGTACAATAATATTGAGATCTAAAACAGCAACTAACATTGCGGAAAGACTTAATATTTTGTATGCATTTTATAATCAAAAATATAGAAACGTTTGTTCAACGACTTTTTCGAAAATCGCTAGTTTAACGGGAAATCGCTAAAAACCGCTAAAATTGAAACCCCCATTGCATCCAAACGATAAAAGCTACAGATGTGATTTATTTATTGTTGAAAATGTATTTCAAGGGGCTCTTTTGCATACTTTTAACTTTTTTTTTAAGTTAAAAGGTATACATCTACAGGTGAAACAAGATTTTTTTTTCCACATTTTGGCGATTTTCAGAAAACCCCAGTAATGATTTTTTCTAATTTTGCCAGACAGTTTGTTTTTGCTTGTACAAACAATAAAGACCTTTTGACAAAGTTGTACCGTCAGAAAATATTGCAATTTTTAAAACTTCTGATATCCTATTCCAAAATTTCTGATATCTTATAAAAAAAACCTCGTTACGAGGTAAAAGTCTAGTGACGAAATCATTTTCATGCACCAAAATTTCTGATATCCAATTTTGTGACGAATAATATTAAGGTTTACTTATAAATTACTAAAAAAAAAATTTGTCACTCGGCACATTGCGCTAATTTCTTCATACCTAATAAATATTTATTTTTTTCGCAGTGCCGAGTGACAAAATTTTTTTTAGTAATTTATAAGTAAACCTTAATATTATTCGTCACAAAATTGGATATCAGAAATTTTGGTGCATGAAAATGACTTCGTCACTAGACTTTTACCTCGTAAAGAGGTTTTTTTATAAGATAAATAATACAGAAGAAATCAATAATATTAAGAAATTATTAGAAGAACAGAAACTTGATAACTTTAGGTTGAGAAAAAAGGAATTTCAGCATATGTCAGGACACACCTCCTTAATACTAATAATTATTGCAATGATAGCTGTAGGTATAATGTTTATAATTAAAAAATAGAAGACACATAAACAAAAAATTAACATACAGTTCGGATCACCACCAACAACAGCAACTTAAGCATGGCCCCCCGCAAAATGTTCATAAATGAACATACTTTTCAATCATCCCTCGAAATGCGCCACCAAATGTGCAACACTCAAGTGACACAAAAGGGTCACGACGGCAAAGAATTACCACACGGGTCGAAATCCCGGCGCTCAGCAATAACAAAATCAAAATAACATAAGCGAGCCTGCATGCATGCGGGAGTAGAGAGCCCGAGGAGTAAGAAGGGGTAAAAGATATGTTGAGTAAATAAGTAGAGAGCACAAGGAGTAAGAAGAAGTAAAAGATATGTGTCAGATAGTAAATACATAAGATAAGATCAGACTAGACAATGGGTAAAACAAAACCAAACATAATCTAAGCACTAGTGAATATCGGCAGAGCGACGCGGCGAAATAAGTATACAGCTCGGGTGTTGGATCGGCAGATTTATTGAAAACTCTAAAATAATCTTAAACTACTTATCTCTATTAGAATAGTAACCTAAACAGTCAATACTTATCGTCTGCATACGGCTGCAGATGGCGTCGTCTTCTTATCATACGCAGATGGTGTGAGGACTCCGTATCTGTTCGCAGACTTTATTTACTTAGGTCTACGGCCTATCAGCAATGGTGAGACTATTCTAAGACAGGGCTTTTCTGAGGTTCTAGTGGAAAATTTATGTCTTACAATTATAAGATTAAACAACTAGTGTCGACACTATTTAAATAAGTACATAAGACAATACAATAAGTAAGAAGAAGTCAGGAATATATTAACACTACATCGAACTCTGTTTATTATTACATAAGAAATCCTTTAAAAAGCGCATACAATTCAATAAACGATGTCAGTTCTTAAATTCAAATCAAATGTTTTAGTTAGGGATTGGCCCGCGTGACCATTGAGATTCTCAGCCAGCAATTGACTTTGCGGCAAGAACTTGATACCTTTGCATGCAGGGGCCTTATTTCATTTTATTTTTGGGGACTTATTTCATTGGGGCCTTATTTCGCAGAGCCATATATACATACGTGCATTTCTTGTAGTGTAGTTGTCAAGATGGCGAATGTTAAAGAAAAAATTGTTCCCAACGAGACCGTTGTGGTAGATGGAGAGTGCCATAGTGAACGCTTAACGCAATTATTCGTTAAATTGGATAAAGTGGAAAATGACATAGAACACCAAAGATCATCGTTGACAAATAAAATGGCCAATCCAAGTAAATTCGAAGTTCAGTGCCGGTTAGATATTTTGAATTCATACATTGCCAAGGCTATGGATCTACCATCTGAGATCGATGCCCTTAAACCTGATAACACTAGCCGGGCAGTGCTTGAGGAAACGTGCATTCTTGCAAGATCTTCGTTTATGGCCGCTTTAAGTGCTCATCAAGTCTCAGAAAACGTTCCCTCGACCTCGACCTTGCCTAAACTCAAATTACCAAAAGTCAAATTACCAAAAGTCATGAGGAGTACAAACCGTTCATCAGTTTATTTAAAAGCTTGGTGGATTCTGATCGTTCGTTGTCTAACATCCAAAAATTCAATCATTTGATTTCGTGTTTGTCCGATGGAGCTTTAGGAACTGTGAGATCATTCCGAGTCTAGGACGAAGATTATCCAAAGGCATTGGCCAGTCTGGAACGTGTTTACGATAAAAATATTCCACATTGACATTTACGTTGAGCAAGCCTTCTGCAATTGGAATACGCTCAATTATCGATTGTATTTCCGGAATTTTCGAGTCCCTAATGTCTATTGGTAATGAGCAGGACTTTGCTAATGCCGTTCTCGTACATGTCGCTATGTCAAAGGTCGATCATGCGACTAAATCGAAGTACGAAGAACAGATAGACTATAACTCCTTACCCCAGTGGTCTGAAAGTGCTTCGATATTAAATAGGCGTTATCTACATTTGTGCGCTGAGGAAAGTTCCAAGTCTAGGATCAAACAAAAATCAGATTTGAAGTCTGCTAGGAACAGCAAATCTTCGTTCGCATGTACTAAAGGAGATAAGAAAAGTGAACCCAAGTGCCAGTTTTGTAATACGAATCACAATATCGGAAGTTGTCAAGGGTTTTCTGTTATATCTGTTTCGGAGCGTTTCGATTTTGTGAAATCAAGTCAACTGTGCATAATTTGTTTACAACCAGGGCACAGGGTGTCGAATTGCACTGCATCAAAGTGCAGAGTCTGTTCTCGTCCCCACAATACGCTTCTGCATAAGTACGCTGCTCCTGAAATGCCACAGGCAGCAGCGCATCCTGCTCATGTAAATCATGTCACGAGCGAAGTCGATCAAGTGATCCTGGCAACAGGTGTTGTAAAGATTCGAGATAGATTTGGGCAGATTCACAACGCTAGACTTCTTTTAGACTCAGGCTCCCAAGTAAATTTCATGACTGAAGAGCTTGCGCAAGCATTAAGACTTGCAAGGAAAAATAAGTGTTTAACAGTCACGTCTGTTGGAAAAGCCAGTTTAGTGGCGAAAAGTGAAGTATCAACAGTGGTCTCGTCTCGGGTAAATGAACACCAGTTCAATGCCGATTTTTGGGTACTTACGTCAATTTCAAGCAGGCAGCCAGATTATGATCTCCCCATTATCCAGTGGAAAATTCCTGCAATTGTAGAACTGGCTGATCCTGATCTGCTACTAGGAGCGGATTCCTTTTTCGAATTATTGTGTACGGGACAAATAAAATTGTCTGAGAATGGCCCTCTGTTGCAAAAAACTTTGCTTGGATGGGTAGCATCAGGGCGGTGTAAGAAATTGCAGACCCAGAACCCAGTGTGCTGTGCAATCATGCTCCCAAGTAAAGAGTCCAGATTGGAGGCTCTTGTGGAGCGGTTCTGGGAACTCGAAGGTGTTCCCGAATCAAATGACTCAGCCAAGACCTCGTCGGAGCAGCTGGCATGTGAGAAAAGCTTCAAGAACAATGTTCGGAATTTATCGTCAGGTCGCTTTGAGGTCCGTTTGCCCTTCAAGATTGATCCTAAAATACTGGGATCATCCTTTGAGGCAGCCAAAAGACGTTTTCTCTCCTTAGAGCGTAGAGTATCTAAAGATTTAGATCTCAAGGAAATGTATGTGAGTTTCATGAAAGAATATCTTGATCTCGGTCCCATGTCTGTCATAGGTACAGAAGTTCCGCCAGGACCCCACTACGTCATACCACATCAGTGCGTCCTGAGGCCTGATAGTAGCTCCACCAAACTTCGAGTTGTGTTTGATGCGTCTTGTAAGACAACATCGGCCCACTCACTCAATGATCTCCTTATGGTAGGACCTACTATTCAGAGGGAGCTAATTTTGTCGCTTCTTCGGTTCCGTCTGAATCGATATGCCCTCACGGCAGACATCAGAAAAATGTATCGGCTAGTCAGCATATCCGATGACGATCGACGCTTCCAGCTAATTGTTTGGCGAGAAAATCCATCGGATCAGCTTAAAATTTATCGTTTGAATACAGTGACATATGGCACAGCGTCCGCACCGTTCTTGGCCATCCGATGATTGCAAGAACTGGGTTTACGCCATAAAGATACCCATGTTCTCGGTTCGGAAGCCATTTGTAATGATTTTTACGTCGATGTTATGCTCACTGGCGCCGATAATCTCGACACTCTGAAAACAATATGTGCTCAGGTGTCCGAAATTCTAAATTTAGGAGGTTTTCAATTAGCCAAATGGTTTTCAAACCATCCAAGCTTAATATAGGAAGGCGGAAATGAGAAACTTTTGAGTTTCAATGATACCGACTCGACAAAAACGCTTGGCTTGAGGTGGACTCCAAGCTCGGATACTTTTAGGTATCAGTTGATCCAAACAAACAAAGAAACAGACAAACAAACAAACAAACAGACTGACTTTTCATCTCGCTTTGAGAAGGGCACCAAAAATTTCAAAATTAATTGTCTTCTGAACCAGTGATCGGATTTTGATGATCAAGGTGTCATTCGACGCGTATTAGAATAGTTAAATTGATTAGAATAGTAAAAAATTAAAAAAAAAAATCAAAAAGGCTGCAACGGCCCCATTTGCTCCAATCATCTAAATTTTTCCCCTCCCACTTACACCTGTTTATCTCACAAACCAGGTGAGTTTCTAAAAGTCTTAGTATGCACATTTGTAAGCTAAATTGATACCTTTCGATCGGTATATGATTCGACCTGATCGGACAGACATAGCAAATTTTCCATTCTTCCTGTGTATATATGCTAATCGCCTTCGCACCCTTCGTGCTGCTTTCGTCACTAGCGCGGACTGCCGTCCGCAGTGATATACATTAAATAGTGTCTAGTTTCTTGCCCTTTGGTTATTACTTGTAGCGTTATTCTTGCCCTCAGCTGTTCGTTCGCCGCTACTTATACATACATAAGTATAAGCGAGCGCAAACACACACACATACATACATAACGCAACTGTTTCGATCTTCTCTTTGCTTTGCATCGCTTAGGCTGTTTGAGCTTTGTTAGTTTTTCTGTGCATGCAAATTCCGCCAACGCAGCATAGTCTGCACTCTCTCGCTGTTGTCTGTTCGGTTCTCTTAATAACCGCTGCTTAAACTGAAGCGCCGCACAGTGTAAGATTTTGCCAATCTAGAGGGACTTAATTGCGAAAAAAAATTATTTTTAAGGTCAATAAGCTTTTAGGAGTCAATTTAGAAATGTTGAAATGTAACGAAAACAAGCATAAAACAAAAAAAAAATGTTTGTTCAGAAACTACCGGTTCTTAAACCGGTGCATTTGAAATGCATGCAAAATGGCGTCGGACAACGTTCAGCAGTTGACAAAGTTTAGTCTTTTCAATTAGATCGTTTGGTCACTGTGAGCAGTCAATTTGTATTTTTTCTATATTTTGTGGAACATAATTGATTTTTGACAATATAAAGGTTCTTTATAAGTGGCTTTGAAAATTTTTATTATTTATGGCAAATAAGCGCCAAAAAGTAAGTAAATTTTTTACAATATTCCATTTTTGATGGAAAAAAACTAACAACATTCAATCACATTCAAATCAACCAGAACATACATCGTTTGTAAAAAATCATTCTGAATCAGGATCAAAAATAAAATTTTGCCCATATTTTGCCCAAAGGACTTCAATTGAGCAATGAGTGCAATAACATGCGCATAGTTTTTCGAGGTTTGGTCAAGCACCATAAGGACCGTTAAGCTTAACTCACTTCTAGACCGTGCAGCGATGATTTTTGGCAATGTTATTGATTATATAAAGTTAAAGTTGCACTTAACAAACAAGTGTCATGAGTTTCAGTTGATGTGGAGTGAATCTAGGAGAGGTAAATCTAGATTTATGACCAATAATGCAAGTTGGCGTCAGGGCACAATAAAAGACGTTGATTATAAGATTGATGTCCCGTATTCAACCTCAAACCGTCCAATTATTATCTCATGATCAATCTAGTGATGAAAGTTGTGATTCAAATTCAGATTCTGACTAAATTTGCAAAAAGTTATTTCGTCTAATCAACTTTGTCAACTTTAAATTGATTTTTTTTAATTTAAAAAAATAGTGAAAAATATGAAAATCGCTTTTTTCTTTCAATAAATTAATTATCTTTAAAGCAAAACCATTTTTTAATTTTTTCGGCCAATAGTTTTTAAGTTACAAGCAAAATCATGAACATGTATCTAAAGTAGTCAATTTTAAAATAAAAAAATTTTTTTTTTCATTATTAAATTTAAAAAAATATTTTTTAGTTGGCTTAAGTAAAAATAAAAAATACTAACCTGACACTTTTTTGATAAATTTTTTTTTTTTTTTTTTTTATTGTGATTTGTTTGTTAAAAAAATGAAAAATTTTTGGTTTTTCCGTATTTTACGCCCTTTAAAGTGCCACGCCCACTTTAAATTTTAGTCCAAAAATTTCTTTGGGAATATTCGAACATTCACTCCAAATTTCAAGTCGATAGCTTTAAAATTACGACTGCTATTGAATTAAGTCCCCTAGATTGCCAAAATCTTACACTGTGCGCCGTCTGCGTTGATTAAGTGCAGGCGCTCTCTTAATTATCGTTTGGGAAACTAGCTGCGCTACACATACTTTACTCTGCATATTAGTGTTAATAGTGCGTGTGTCACCTACAAGAGTTAACACATATAAGGCTACATATATATACATACGTGCATTTCTTGTAGTGTAGTTGTCAAGATGGCGAATGTTAAAAAAAAAAAATTAATAACAACGAGACCGTTGTGGTAGATGGAGAGTGCCATAGTGAACGCTTAACGCAATTATTCGTTAAATTGGATAAAGTGGAAAATGACATAGAACACCAAAGATCATCGTTGACAAATAAAATGGTTGTAGCGGCCAAGGTGAGCTTTTTCACTGGCACTTGGCACAAACAGCCGGCAAAATTGCCCAAATATTTTGAACCGCCCGAAACTTGCAATTAAAGAAACTGAGGTTGCTTCAATTATATTAATTTACAATGCGGCAATTTATTGGCAGAAATGTTCACAAAGTTTGAGTGTTTATCGAATTCGATTTTGTGCAAAGGCGGCAGACGAAGCTCTAGCCACTTGCTTGTACGATAGAACGAACGATAAGATGCGATACGATACTAAAAGACTGCACAATGCAGCAGCAGTGCCAAACCAACGAGCATAGGCTTCAAAGTAAAGCGACAAATGAGAGTATTATGCATCTTTATGCTGCGCTCTCTTTCTCGGTTCGTTCGTTGCTTTGTCAACAGCTGTGAGGCGCTGCCTGGGTAAGCGCTTAGCTGAACATATTCCCCCCGTTGGAGGGCACGGTCCTTCAACATCCTTCTTCGGCAGCAAACACAGCTTGGCAACAGCTCTAGTAGTAGCCCCGGTGGCAGTTTTGAGCTCTGCGACCCTCGCGACGCCATCCGCTCCGGTGATTAATTTGGTCACTCTTGCCAGTGGCCAACTGAGTGGGGGCAGATTCTCGTTCTTGACTAGAACTACGTCACCAATGGTAAGAGAGGGCTGCTCAGATCTCCACTTTGATCTCTCCTGCAGAAGAGTTAAGTACTCCTCTTTCCAGAACGTCTGTTGAAGATTGGATACTCGCTGCCAATGATCCAGACGGTTGAAGTTTAGGGCAGTAACATCAGGCACTGCAAGAGACTTCTGCGGTGCCGTACCCAAAAAATGAGCTGGCGTCAGCACGTCAATGTCATCTGGATGCTATGTAATGGGGAGTAATGGGCGTGAGTTAATGATTGCAGTGATGTGGCAAACAAGGGTACGCAAGTCATCAAAGCTAAGGACAAAACTTTGCTTTGCCGTTTTGACTGCGGCCTCCCAAAGTCCACCAAAGTGTTGTGAGCGCGGTGGAATGAAACGCCAATCGATTTGATCCGCCAGACAAAATTCCTTTATTGCCGCCTGATGCTTATCGCTCAAAAATAGCTTCTTTAGTTGCTTCAGCTCGTTGTTCGCACCTACGAAATTTGTCGCATTTTCAGACCAGATCTCCCTTGGACGACATCTGGTGAATATGAAGCGTTGAAGAGCACTGATGAAAGCCGAAGTCGACAAATCCTGCACCAGCTCCAAATGCACAGCCTTTGTTGCGAAGCAAATGAATTCACAAATATAACATTTGATTGGCGGCCGGGTGCGAACTTCGCTTTTATAATAGAAAGGGCCGCAAAAATCCACGCCAGATATCATTAAAGTATACGATGAGTCGTCCACCCTTTCCATTGGCAGGTCAGCCATGATGTGTTGCAGCAGCCGCGGCTTGGCTCTGAAGCATCTGATGCATTTGTTGACAACGCTTGCCACTATTTTGCGTCCGCCAATCGGCCAATATTGATGTCGAATGAGCGCAAGTAGAGATCGGGGTCCGGCATGCAGATTCCGCTCATGAAAGTGCACTATCATCGCGATAGTCACAGGATGTCTCCTTGGGAGTATGATTCGCTTCGCTTCGCTTTAGCCAACGGACGTGTTTTTTTATTGCGCTTCGCATTTGTTTATTTTTCCCTGTTTAAATCTGTTTTTTATTCGTAATTTTTGTAAACAAAGATTCAGTGCCTTTTTTGTTACATCGGTTGTGTTTCAAGAAAGTTTTAACTTTATATAAAATTATAATTTCATTACATTGTGTTCAAATACAACAACAAATTGCAGCCCAAACAATCTGTTTGTGCATTTTACATTGCTGGTTGTGTGATAATATTTCACATGAAAAATGTGCTGGCCTTAACGGCCGAATTGTTGATTTGATTCAAGCCAAATCTGGCTTAAAATGGACTTGTGAATCATGTAGGGATGTCGAAAGGGACATGATGGGGTTCATGAGGCAGACTAAGAGAGGCTTTGGGAGTCTTTTCAGCCAGTTTAAAACGCTGTTTGATAGCTTCTCAGCTTTGGATGCCAATTATAAGGGCATGACACTCTTGAATGAGTCTCCAAAGCGAAAAAAGGCCAATTTTAGACTGTCCATTGGTCCAAATGAACTTTCAGTTCCTACACTTTCAGTTCCTACAGTTTCACCGGTTGTGTCTGCTCCTGCTCTTATTAATCTTTCGTCCCCATCTCCTCAAACGACTGTCAGTACGGATAACATTGCGTTGTCTATGGATGTGGTTCCTCCTGACACCGTAGAAATTTTCGATTCGGTTAATGTCAGCGCGATTGTTGCCGAGCAACATGCAAGAGCTGATATTACAACTGATCCAAACGGTCATTCAACAAGCGCCGAAACCGCTAATGTTGTTAAAAAGACCCTTGTAGGTGTTCCACCAAAAAAACAAATTTTTGTTTCTAGGCTTTCCCCTGATACTACATCTGATGATGTTATGGCTTTTATTCAGGCCAAATCTAATGCCAAAATTTCGGTGGAAAAATTCAAATTTTCATATCTACGGGAGATATCGTCGTTTAAAATAAGTGTTCCGGTCAATCACTTCTACGAAATTTGTTGTAAAGAATTCTGGCCCGATCACCTAATAGTAAGGGAATACAGTGTGAAAAAGAAAAATCGGACTCCGATTGTATTGCCTCCATCTTCTTCTATATCTACTAGATCTGTTCAACCTCAGGTACTTTCTAATAGCTCAAAAAACTAACATCCTCCCTCTCTTTGGGCTATCAGAATGTAAGAGGGCTTCGTAGTAAACTTAGTAATCTTTATCTAATAAATTCTCCATTTATAGAAAAGATCGTACCCCACGAATTGGTGGTGGTGTGCTTATTGCTATTGATGCTGATTTATCTTCGGAAGTAGTAATAACCGATAGTTCTACTGATATTGAATTTGTTGCTGTCAAAATGAGTATATGTGGCATTAATGTTTACATTACATGTTCTTATATCCCTCCTTCTTCAGACAACTCAGTCTATACTTTGCATGCTTCTGCTATACGTTCTGTCTTATCTATGCTCTCAGATCGTGATTTTCTTGTTGTTCTTGGTGATTTCAATATTGCCGGAACACAATGGATTTTGTGTTCTGACTCCAGCGTTTTGACTTCCACGACGCAAAATGATTTTCTTGATAATCTTTTTGGGATGTCATTGTGTCAGATCAATGATATCCCAAATTCTCTGAATAAGATGCTTGATCTTATTTTTGTTTTGGATCCCTCTTTCTTATCTGTTTCTCGTACTAATCCCATATCCTTTCCTGAAGACCCTTATCATCCGACTTTGGAGGTGTTGATGGACTTACCTGTCCGGGCTCCTAATTTTTGTAATGAGCATAAAAAGAGAGCTCGTCAATCTCGGAAAACCGATTTTTCAAAGCTTTCTCAACTCTTATTACAGACTGACTGGTCCCGGCTGTATGGGTGCAGGGATTTGGATAGTGCAGTCTCGATTTTTTATTCTACTTTAAACTCCTTACTTGATTTATGTGTTCCCTTATGTGTTCCAGACAGGTCTAATAAAACTGTTTATTTTACGAGGGAGTTAACTAGCTTGAAAAATAGAAAATCAAGAATGTGTAAAAAGTTCAAGAAAACTGGCTCTTTCTTGGATATTTCGCGTTATCTGATTGCACGATCCAATTTCTCTGTTCTTAATGCCCAATGCTATAAAGATTATCTTGAAAGATGCAAACTGCAGTTTCGAAGTGATCCTAAAAAGTTTTATACGTTTGTTAATTCCAAGCGTAGATCATCAACACATCCATCAACCGTGTTTTTTGAAAAAAAAGACCGCGGATTCTGATCAGGCTATTGCCGATCTATTTGCCGAATTTTTTCAAACAACTTATAGCGTTCAAAATTATCAATTAAGATTGCCTTATCCATATCGTGTAAATGCTTCTAATTGCATTTTTGGACCTTTAATTACGGAAAGCTCGCTTTTAAGTGAACTAAAGGCTGTAAAACCGGTATATTCACCGGGACCTGATGGAGTACCAGGATGTGTTCTTCGGTACTGCGCTGAAGGCCTTTTGAAACCCCTGTATAACTTATTTGAACTGTCTGTTGAGTTATTTTCTTTCCCAAAAATTTGGAAAGAATCATTTATTATTCCTCTCCTTAAGAAAGGAAACAAGTCTAATGTCTGTAACTATAGAGGTATTTCTAAGTTGTCCGCTATTCCTAAGGCTTTTGAGAAAATGATAACTTCTCAGCTGCAATATCTTTGTAGATCTATTATTTCACCCTACCAGCATGGGTTTGTGAAATATAGATCTACTACCACTAACTTATTGGAATTCACAACGTTTGTTATACATGGTTTTCAAAATAAAATGCAAACTGATGTCATTTACACTGATTTTAGCAAAGCTTTTGATTCCGTTAATCACAATTTTTTATTGCGTAAACTCCATCTTTTAGGTTTTCCCAATAACCTAATTCTGTGGATTTCAAGCTACCTAAATTTTAGAACCCAAAAAGTCTTTTTTAATGGTTTAATTTCTAAACCTGTTCAAGTGTATTCTGGAGTTCCACAAGGAAGTCATTTGGGCCCCTTGCTTTCTACGCTTTTTATAAATGACTTGCCTTCCGTTATAAATCACTCTCGGGTTCTCATGTACGCTGATGACGTGAAGCTTTGTATGTCGGCCACTGACAATCTTCCTGGTGTCAGGCTGCAAACTGATCTTGACAGTTTTCAGACATGGTGTAAAGTAAATTTTTTAAATCTTAATTGTAGTAAATGTAAAGTTATGTCTTTTAGCAGGCGAACTCCGCTTGTGTTTAATTACGTTCTTAATTGTAAACCGCTTGAACGTATTATGTCGGTTACTGATTTGGGTATTCTTCTGGATCCTAAGCTTAAGTTTGACAAGCACATTGCATCTATTGCTAATCGAGCATTTGGCGTCTTGGGTTTCATAAAGAGTTGGTCGAAAGAATTTGACGATCCCTATATTACTAGACTACTTTATACTTCACTTGTCAGACCTATTCTGGAATATGGGTCTTGTATATGGAGTCCCCAATATAAGATTCATCAGGACAGAATAGAATCTGTACAAAAACAATTTTTACTCTTTGCCCTACGGGGTCTGAACTGGAATACTAACATTCGCTTGCCTCCTTATCGTAGTAGACTTTTACTAATTAATCTTCCCTCTCTTTCTGATCGGAGAACAATGCTTGGTGTAGTCTTTCTACACAAACTAATTATTGGTGAAATTGATTCTTCTGAATTAATTAGCCAAATTAGTTTTGCTGTCCCGATCAGAACTTCTAGAAATTTTTTACCTCTTTCTCTTCAATCCTGTGTTGCTAACTATGCTATTCATAACCCTTTCCGAGTACTTTGCTGTAATTATAACAATCTTTCTCCATTTATAACTTATTCTTCTTCTGTACAATCTGTGAATACTTCAATTATTTCTTACTTATCTAGCTTATAGTTAAGTTATGGTTTTTGTTTTTTGTTGTTTTACACAATGTTTGTCCGTCTTTGTCTCTGGTTGTCTCTTTGTCCGCGCGTCAACAAGCCCGTGCTTGGTGTCGTTTGGGCCACTTGAATGTACTGCTCGTTTAGTACATCAACGTCCAAATAAATAAATAAATAAATATGACGAGCATTGAAGTCAAGGGATGAGTTCCTAAGCCTTCCCCCGACGCGCAGAATTCCAAACTCGTCAACAAATGGATCAAGCGAAGATATAGAGCTGGACAAAGGTGCACGCCCGTTGTCGTTGACAGACTTGTAGTCAGACCACAAACATGCTTGCTGAATAGAACGAATGAGCAGCCGAGTACCTCCAGTAATATCCGCTACGCATAGCCCACATGATCTGATCCGCTGCTGAAACTTGAAAACATATCCGAATATCCGTTGCAATTAATAGAAGGAGTTAGCGAATTTGTGCCCTTCTGTTATGTCCACAAACGGACAAACTGCAAGTAGAACTCGTTTACGCAGCTCCGGTAATGGTGCCTTCATATCAGCTGGAGATGGCCACGTGTCTTTGTCCTCGGTTAGAAAGGCTGGCCCATGCAACCATAATTGTGACTGCGACAGCTCCGAGGGTAAGGCTCCTCTCGACAGGATATCCGCAGGATTCATCTTCGTAGGGATATAGCGCCACTCCATTTGTGCAGTCAACTTCTGTATGCTCGCGATTCTGTTTGATACGAAGACGTTGAACTGCTCTGGGTTGTTGCGTATCCACGACAAAACGGTTGTAACGTCGGACCAACAATAGAATTTTCCAGCAAACAATTCCATAGCTGATACCTCGCTGATGAGTTGGGCGAGTAACTCAGCACCACAAAGCTCCAGTTTTGCGACTGTGAGTGTCTTCAGAGGTGCCACACGAGATCTAGAGCACAGCAGATGCACAGCCTTTGCTCCCTTGTCATTCGATGAGACGTAAATGCATGCTCCGTATGCGTGTATGCTGGCATCGCAGAAGCCATGGACCTCAACCTCAGAATCTGGAAGTAGAGCTAAGCGTGGAAAAACAAATCGTTGAGAACTTGATAAATTTTCACAATAGAGGAGCCAGGCGGTTGCTAGAGAGGATGGCAAGCTTTCATCCCAATGAAGCTGCTCTTTCCACAAAAGCTGCAGAAATATTTTCGCCTTTGTTATGACAGGTCCAATCAAACCAAGTGGGTCATAGAAGCGGGCAATTGTTGACAACAGGGAGCGCTTTGTTGGGTTTGAAGATGACTGCTTGGGCAGAACGGAGAAGAGAAAATCATCTGAAGCAGGATCCCAGGATAAGCCAAGTGTTTTTGTGCAGTCAGTTCCATCATGGAACTTTAGAAGCTTCTCCTTATCCTGACTAGGGACTCCATGCAGCAGACCTGGAACGTTGGAGCACCACTTTCTGATCTGAAAGTTGCCCTTTGCCAGTCTGCCTTATGATTTCAGCAACTTCCTCCATTGATCCACCGCCAGTCATTAGATCGTCAACGTAAAAATTGTAGTGTCCAGTTGCCAAGTCGATTTCAATTTTGCTCAGTGTAAGGGGAAAAAATACTCAAAGTTATTTGCACACAGCTGCAAGAGTTTGCGAAACAAGGATGCAAGCATATTTAAACATTTCACGCATTCTGTCTCGCTCACACTTGGTAGTTGCGAACGAACGCACAAAAGAAGTTGAGGAAGATCACGCCATAACGCCGTTAGAAATATTCCAATGACGAAAAGCAGCGTGCATTGGAAAGCGACAGCGCGTATATGGGTAAATGGAATTTGACAGCATTTTAATATGCAGTGAGAAGTGCAAGAGCAAACAAGTGCGTGCCGAAAACTTAAAGTTAATTTGAATTAAACACCACATGGTTATTATGCAATCAATCGCCTAACCATTGTGAGTGCTAAAACATTCGAAAGAATTTAATATAAAAACTGCATTGTTTAGCAGCAGCAAAACATCCACCAAGAGCAGTAGCCGCTGTGCTAGATAAAAAGTGAGGTTAAATTTTTTATATAATAATTTTGTTGTGTTAATTAAAGGTTCGATTGCAGTTTTCGTATCATAACCTAGTACTGACCGGTTCCACCCTCAGAATTCAGCTGAATCAGGCCGGTCAGCACCACTTCACCACCCCTCACGCAGCAAAGCGCTGCAGTTTTGCAGCCACCAGCACGCTTTGTTACAGGGCTGTGCGACGGATAGTTTGGAAGTCTTCGTTTTTATACATATATATATACCGGCCAGTTCCACCCCGCGCTTTCGCGCTGTCTCAACCATCGCGCAGATTTATGCGTCAAGGCTGGCCGGTATCCCGTTTGCGCCCACAGAGCCTACAGTTTTCAAGCATTGCATTTGCAACTGCGAACTCTGCCGCTGCGAACGCCTCTCAACGTGGGTCCCCTTTTAGGAGTATCGATTACATCAGGAGTCATTTGTTGCACCTTGGAAGCCGTACAGTTTTGCAAGCACTGCACTTACAACTTTGCTGCATCAGAGACGGCGGATCTGACCGCGCGAGCGTCACATAACAAACACGGCTCAATCAGCCGACAACCAGATTTGTATTGATTAATCTATTTTTTTGTATTTAATTACTTAATTTTCTATTTGTGTTAAAATCAATTAAATATCATAACTAATTAATTTGATGTTCCTTAGTTAAATCATCATGATACATTGAGTTCACCACACATCATACACCTTTTCACGACAAGAAAAACAGCAATAATTTAATCCACAGCAACGTCAGCAACAGCATCGATGGGCCCAACGTGCACACGGCGACGGATAATGTATCTGTGAGTAACAATTTGTGAGTACGCCTATTTGTGGCAACGAACAAACGTATTATTTTAAAATCAGTTATATCAAAAAGCATATTTATACATATATATACGTACATTTGAGAAAGGGTGTAAGACAGGCGTGTTTACTCTATGTAGATAAAAATTGTTGATGATTTAATTTTTTTTTTGATATCGATATGAATTTTTAGACATTTAATCTTTTGTGAATTAGAATTGTCGAATTTGATTAATGCATTATAGACCGAATGAATCTGAATATGTTTCAATAAATGAATTGTGAATTATATACATAAATATGACTCTATAAATCTCTTGATGGTTCAATGTTAGTACCTATGTACACATGCTGCCGTAAACTCTTGTAAAGTCGAGCTAGAATTGATTTAGGGGTAGCCAATAGATTCCCAAGAGCTACCATGGTTGGGTGGGTAGAGAGAATGGGGTACGCGAACATCTAAAGTACCCTATAACACGATCTCCGATCTTAAAGCTTCCATTATTTTCCGTGGTTGATTCGAATACATATTGATTACCCTTTTTTTTTTTTCTTTTTGTTTTCGATTAAATTCCGCAAGTGCACTTATTATTTATCAATCGTAGTGTGAGTATAGTTAGACAAGGAAAGAACCCACGCCCCATCCGACGAGCTGAAGTCCAGAGACAGCAAGAAGCGCACGAATACCGAATCTCCTATACACAATCGTGGTTATCATTAAACACCCTAAGCCACACGCTACATAAAGATAAATTGGCGCCCAGACGTGGAGCCGAGAAGGCAAGATATTCAAATTCCTTAGCAGCAGACACCCTCAAGCAAGAGGAAGGGCATGGTCAAAAGGCTATTCAAACAAATTTTCGCCCAGAGTTTGCTAAGGTTCTGAATCTCTAGGATATCAGACAATGGCATATAGCATACTACTCAGTAGCGCTACACAGAGTATATGACATACACAACGCCGTCTGCCCGCTTCACGATAAGCTCTGTTCAAATCCATCCATAATTAAACATTCATTTTAGTAGTTCAAAACAAAGCGTGGTTTCACAGCTTGATGTTATGGAGCACAGTCCACCGTTCATTGGAGCTGCAATCTGATTCGATAATCGGATCGGTTGACCAAGACGGCATTGTGAATTCCCGAGTAATGCTCATGTTGTGAAATTTTCATTCTTTCAGAGTAGGATGCAGTCGTTTGACAATATGATGCAGCAAATTCAAAACTTCAGTTATAGGAATCGTGAATTCTCTCGTTCTTTCGGGTGAATCGACCATAACGAGTTTGTTTTCGTTAGCAGCACTTTTGTTAAGCATAACTGTCCCTTATATAAATTTGTAATAATTCTTCCGAAACAGTACTCGGAATCGCAAGCGGCTAGATCATTTTGGAAGCTTGACCGGTACAAGTGAAAGTTGGTTATAAACAGATATCATAGAATCCAGTAATTTACAGTAGGAACTTTAAGCAAATTAAATCGGAAGTCGTGTTACGGAAGCATTGTGTTTATTTCGGAAAGCATTGAACCAGATATTTATATTCAGAAAAACAAAGCAAAAACTACAAATCAATAAACATGGCTGTTAGGCATAGCGCAGAAGATCTTAGCAGTCTCTTGGAGCAACAAGACCCATTTTGCGGAATCTGTCACGAAACAGTAAGCGCAAATGTACGTACTGCAACTTCACCTTGCAAACATCGTTTTCATAATCAATGCATTGTGAATGCGCTGCGTACGAGTGACATCTGCCCTGTTTGCAAGCAACCTTGCGCAGTAAGGCAATTATCAGTCTCCAATGTTAACCTATCAACTGAACTTGCAGAAGCTGGGGACACGTCAGATATCAGATCGCAAACATCTGACCGAGCCATAAACAAAAATCAAACCCAATCAAGTAACAAGTCTTCTAGCAAAAATCGCAGAGGTGCTCCTTCAAAGAGAGGGATGACAACGAGGTCTCATCACCGCGATCAGAATTTAGCGAGTCAAAACCCGATAAATGTTGATCCCTCGAGAGAAAGTAGCAAAGAGGACATTAACAGAATAATAGAAGCAGCAATGCAAGCGCAGCAGCAGCAGCTGATGCAGAGCTTGACAGCAATGATACAGCAGCAGTTGGCTTCTATCAGCTTGGATAGAGAGCCTCAACAAGCATCAACAGAAATATCTAGACGACCCAATACGCAGTCAACAAATTTTAATCGCAGAGCCTCTCAGGTAGATAGAGATTATCCATCCATTCCCCGAGAGAAAGTCTCTAATGTTATCTTGAACTGGAAGCTAAGGTTTAATGGCTCCAAAGATGGCATGCCTGCAGAAGATTTTCTGTACAGAGTTCGCTCTATGACTTGTCAGAGTTTGTTCGGCGATCACACTCTCTTGTGTGACCATTTACATTTGCTCCTTGCAGACAAAGCCAATGAGTGGTTTTGGAAGTTCCACAAAACCTATCCAAGTTTTACCTGGGAGAAGTTCTGTGAAGAGTTTAGAAAGAAGTTTGAAAATGTTGACACAGATATGGATATATGGGATAGTATCAATTCCAGAAAGCAGGGCGAGAAAGAAGCATTTGAAGATTTCCAATTTGAAGTTGAAAGACTAGTAGGTCGTTTGCGTAATCCGATTTCGGAAGAGTCGTTAGTGCATCTTTTAATTCGGAATGCCAAAGTGTCTCTTCGGTATGAACTTATGCATTTGGGCATAGACACATTGTCGCGACTGCGAGAAGAAATTCGCACGCACGAGCAATTTAGTAAGAACACCAGGACACAGCCTATTAAAATTCAACGTCCTTTTGTTACAGAGCTAGATGATTCGTCCGAAGTGTCTGCGATCCAACGCAAGAACCTAAAATGTTGGAACTGCGGAAAAGTAGGACATCGATATGATTATTGTTTCGAGCCGAGAACAATTTTCTGCTACGGATGTGGAGCGAAAAATACATATAAGCCCGCATGCACTACGTGCAATCCGCCGGAAAACTACTCGAAGGATGCGCAGACAAACTCTGTGCTAGCGCATCCGAGCCAATAGAACTAGACTTTTCTAATCAGACTGATTTGCTAACCACATCAGATCTGATTCCATTCGACGCTTCACTCGACCATCCTGAGGAGCGTTCCCCAGACAAGACACACCGCCCATTTCATGTTCGACTAGAGCACTACTTGTCAACGCGACGCCGTATATTTGGTGAGGTTGATAGCTGTGATCTCGTACACACACCCAGACGTTCCACGGTCCCCTTGCGAAACTTTTGGAAGAGAGTTCGCGCGAGCCGCAAGAGGTTAGTTTCTGCCATTTTCCTTAACAACGACAATCGCTTGTATACTGACATCAAGATTGAAGGCTTCAGCTTTGTCGCTCTTCTTGATTCAGGAGCTACTATTAGTTGTATCGGCAATGATGCCGCTTCCCAGCTACAAGCCCACCCGAAGGCTCAAAAGTGTTCTGGTCGCATAAGAACCGCTAACCACACTGAATGTGCCGTCGTTGGCAGACTTATAGCCGATATTACTTATCGAGGCATCACTAAGCCAGTTGATTTCTACATTATACCAAGCCTCAAACAAGATATTTATCTAGGCATAGACTTTTGGCAGGATTTCGGTTTGCTAAAGCAAATAATTCAGAACCCAAATGAAGTAAGTGAGCTCGATGTAGGTAGAGATGATGATGACGAAGATCCTCCTAAGGTTCATCGTTTATCAGAAGAAGAACAGAAAGAATTAGATCAAGTAATTAACAGTCTTCGATCCTACGAAAAGCAAGGTTTAGGGCGCACACACTTGATTGAACACAGTATTGACGTGGGCGTGGCGAAGCCCATAAAGCAAAGGCACTGGCCTGTTTCTCCAGCGAAAGAGCAGTTGATGTTTTCTGAGATAGAACAGATGCTTGCCATGGATGTGATCGAAGAATCTAAGAGTCCATGGAGCAGCAACTGTGTACTTGTCAAGAAAGGCGTAAAGACGCGTTTATGCTTTGATTCCAGGGAAGTCAACAAACACACTCGCAAGGATGCGTATCCGCTCCCACATGTCGATGGCATTTTAAGTAGGCTGCCACCAGCACGCTTTATTACAGGGCTAGACATGAAGCACGCATTCTGGCAAATTCCTTTAGAAGAAAAGTCACGACAATACACAGCGTTCACGGTGCCCAACCGCCCATTATATCAATACAAAGTTATGCCATTCGGACTTTGTAACGCCGCCCAGACGTTATGCCGATTGATGGACCAAGTTATTCCTCCTCACTTGCGCACGAGAGTCTTCGTCTATTTAGACGATCTGCTTATCCTTTCGGATGATTTTAATTCGCACATGGCTCTCTTGAGCGAGATAGCAATGTACCTGCGAAAGGCTAATATAACCATCAATATCGCTAAGTCAAAGTTCTGTATGCAAGAAATTAAATATCTCGGTTTCATTATAGGTTACGGAAAAATAATGACAGACCCGGACAAGGTTGTAGCCATCAACAAGTTTCCAGTACCCGTCAGCGTCAAGCAGCTGAGACGATTCTTGGGGATGTGCGGGTGGTACAGGCGTTTTGTCGATGGTTATGCTACCATAAGCCTGCCACTTACCGATCTTTTGAAGAAAAGCAAGTCTTTCGTTTGGAATGACGAAGCAGAAGAAGCGTTTGGGCATCTGAAAGAAAAGTTGACATCCGCTCCCATTCTCAGTACACCTGACTTCTCAAAGCCATTTTGGCTACTATGCGACGCCAGTCTTCACGGACTTGGATGCGTGCTAGCACAACAAGCCGAGGACGGAGCCGAATTACCCATCGCGTACATGTCAGTCAAGTTGACAAAAGCGCAACGCAATTATTCGGTTACCGAACTTGAATGTCTAGCTGTCATTAAAGGAATTCAGAAGTTTCGCGCGTACATTGAGGGACAGGAATTTTCTGTGGTCACCGACCACGCTTCTCTGAAATGGTTGATGAACCAAAAGGATCTCACCGGTCGATTGGCCAGATGGGCAATAAGATTGCAAGGTTTCTCTTTCTCAATCCAGCACCGCAAAGGTTCACAAAACGTGGTGGCTGACGCATTGTCTCGGCGAGACGAAAATGAAATTTCAGAATTTTCAGAATATGGCCCGATTGTTGATTTGTCATCTAAAGAATTCAGTTCTTCTGAATATCTCGAATTAAAGAGAAATGTTAGCGAGAACTTAGCGAAACTACCAGATTTGAAGATAGTAGATAATTTTGTTTACAAGCGCACCGAGCATGCTTGCGGCGACGAGAAGCAAGAAGCGGAGTCCTGGAAGCTTTGGATCCCAGAAAATCTCATTTCCGATGTTCTGCATCGAGCACATGATCCTCCGGACTCATCTCATTGCGGAACCGCTAAGCTAATTGCAAAGTTAAAACGCTACCTATTTTGGCCAGGCATGGTTACGCAGATTCGAAACTTTGTTTCTAATTGCTCAACATGTAAGTCCACAAAGAGTGCGAACACAATTCTAAGACCACCAATGGGAAAGCCTATGTCGTCAGAGAGGCCTTTCCAGAAATTGTACTTAGATATTCTAGGCCCGTATCCCAGGTCTAAGAGTGGCAATATTGGGTTATTAATCATTGTCGACCATAATACTAAGTTTCATTTCTTGCAGCCATTGAAGAAATTCACCTCAGGCAAGATTTGCGAATACTTGGAGAACTTTATTTTTTACACGTTTGGAGTTCCAGAGACAGTTCTAACCGACAACGGCTCACAGTTCAAATCTGGATACTTCAGGGCGTTTCTAACTCGGTTTGGCATATCTCAGATCTGCACGGCAATCCACTCGCCGCAGGCAAACGCTAGTGAGCGTCTAAATCGTTCAGTCCTGGCAGCGATCCGAGCATATATCGGGAAAGACCACATGAACTGGGACGCGAATCTGAGCGAGATCAGTGGTTCATTGAGAGCAAATATCCATCGCAGTACAGGCTCTTCGCCTTACTTTTTATGCTTTGGACAAAATATGATGCTCAATGGTAAAGATTACGAACTCTTGCGGAATCTGAACATGCTAACCGACGACACTCTTCTCAGTCGGCCAGATATGCTACAGATTGCGCGTGCAAAAGCCAAAACGAACATAGCCACATCTGTAGTGTCCCTTAATATAGACGAGTTTTCTTTATTTGTTTTGGTTATTGATTTCAAATTTAAACAGTAGATCATGTGAGTTGCTATAAAAGAACTAGGCAAATATCGGAACTAGCAGCTAACAGAACAGTATGGCAACCTTAGCTCTGTTAAAGCAACAGAGCAAAGTTAACAGTAGGAACAGCATATTGTCCTTCGATTTTTCCGATCTGGTAGCTCGGTTTTTATGCTATAAAAGCACCGAAAAAAAGCGCGTCATTCTCTTTGCGAAAATTTTCTGGCCGACACACGATCGTGCATATTTTAATATATATAAAGATTGAGAAGCAGTTTTAACCTGCAAAAGTTTTGGAAGTCTTTGTGGATTAGTGGATTAGTGACGAATCGACGCGCATTAAGGTAAATAACGAATTCAGCAGTTGGCAGAATTTATATTGTTCTTTTTGCCACCAGGTCTTTTCAACCCCCAAAGGTTAGCTGCATTGGGCTACTTCTGGGCAAGATCGCTTGCTAACATCAACACATCTTCCTTGGCTCTAGCGGCTTCAACGCCAGCAGCCAATTGCGAAGTTGCGAGTGGCCAAAAGTGCCAATTGGATGCACCGGCAAAGAAGCGCTAGACGCGCAGCCGCCATCTTTTTTCCTAACCTCAGAAGAGGTACATTGACCCCAAGTGACTGCAGCAGGCTTGCTGAGTCACTCAAGAGTCGTCACCAAGGGATCATTGGCAGCATCAGGAGTAGCAGCATTTTATTTTGGAGCAACAGCGCTGAAAGCGCAGATCAGCTGTTTTAGCAGCCGCAGCTGCTCAACGAGGGAGATTGCAGTCAGCGGTGTGTGTGTAGTGATTAGAAGAAAAAGGTGTTAGAGCAGCAAGAATTGTGCAAAAAGTGGGTTTAGGTATTTGCTTATGAAAATTTAAAGAAAAACGAAGAAAACATGCCAATCAAAGAGAATTATAAAAAGTGCATGAAAAATTAAAAATTGTAAAGTAAAAGAGGAAACAAAAGGTTAAACTTTTCTAAGTATTTTATATATTTACATATCGATTGTATTTGTTTAATTTTCAATTGCCATTTCTGCTGCTAACACTTAGAGAAAATACTAACTAACCACACACAACACAACATCATCTGGAGACCTATGGAGCGCTTCATCAGGATTTCTAGGGGTGAGTGAACACACCGGAAAGGTGTTGGAAAAAAAAAAAAGAAAAGTAAAGTAAAGTTCAACGGATTCTGGACAACCAGAGAAGTGAAGTGCCAACTTATGTGACAAAGTGAAAATATAAAATGAAAACGTGAAAAAAGGAAATTCAAGTAAATTGTATTGCAAATAAAATCACCTGTCCATAAGTGCGCGCGCAGCTTTTCTTTTTGGTCAGTGTGCGATTGAAAGCAGAGTAATTTAAATTGAAAAATATTTATAAATGTAATCGAATGAATCTCAGCTAACAGCTGATTAAAGAATAAATACCTTTTTGTTCCCTCTTGCACTGAAAGAAATATTTCAAAGTGACCCACAAATAAAACGAAGAAAATATAAAAAAAAGAAATTAAAATTGTAAGATTCAATCAATGCACATGCACATTTTAAGCAAAAGCTTCTATTTTTTCAAATAATGAAATGCAGCTACCCAATTTAAAATAAATTCAAAAAAAACAGATTTTATTTATTGTACAAAATTTTATTTAAATTCAAATGAAGAAAAATTTGTAAAATGAAAAAGAAGCAATTTAAAAATTTATAAAGAAAGCAACAAAACAAAGAAATAATTGTGCATTGAAATAAAACAAGTCAAAATTGTAAAGATATTTTGAAACGACTTGGATGAAAATTTAAAAAAACAAAAATTGCTGAAAAAGAAAGCAAAAATGAATATTGTAAAACATTAATTTTAAGTTCCATTATGTAAAACTTTATTTGATTTCCCACATATTTGTCCATTTGTTAGGACATATATTTTTGGCGGAGTTTAGGATTGAAGAAGTCATAATGGATTGATTCGGATAGGAATTATGATTAGGAATAAATGTCATATATTGAAATTTGTCTGATGTGTCGTCTATTTATGAACATGGAGTGATTTGTTAGTTTTTCGTAAGGCAAGGATGAGGTAAAAAGGAACTTTAGGGAGTCTGATGAAATTATATCGCGCAAAAGGACTCATAGGCAGGGTGGGTTGTGACGCGACATGCTATTACTTTCACCTTAATAGCATGGACCCAATATTATATTCGTGACTACACTTGGTGTTGTTCTGTCCCTCCATCTCTTTTCGTTCGTTTTCTTCGTTAACTTCGGTGTTTATGAATTGTGGCAAGGATTTCCCAGATTACTTATAAATTTAATTGTAATGAGGAGAGTGTGGAAGAGTATGTCAAAAGAACCCCCCCACAGGCTGTTTTGCTAGCAAAAGCCAGGGAATCCACCCGTCGACCTCTATTCTGTCCAGAAAACCCTCTCACGCAGATTTAGTTTTTTTTTTCGAGCTAACCTGTGACATTACATATTTGGCGCCCAGACGTGGGGCAATGAAAACCAAGTGTTAGCTGAAGTTTTTTGCCTCGCAAGATTAATTTGGAGATGCAACAATTTCAATTCTCTTTTTTCCCTTTTAAATTTATATTTTCTATTACTTAATAATTACTGTTGCAGAGACCTGTTGAATGATTGAAGGAAGTTTGAATTTGTGGCTTGACCAAAATATCGACCTCAGTCTTCGATAGGAAATCAACAATTTTGTAACAATAATAGTAGGTAAATTCTCGTTGAAGATTTCGAGCAGTTTATGGCTAACTAACTTGTTATTACTTTCTGGAACTCATTTGATTGGCAAGACTATCATAATGACCGAAAGATATAATTTCAAGGATAGAGTTATAGCGAGTTTGAATTTCTCAAGAAGGACGCGTTAGTTGGCTTAGGAGTTGTTTTGATAAAGTTTGGAATTTCGTGGCTAATGGCAAAAGCTATGCCAACGACCACTTTTAGAAAGAACAATTTTATTAAATCATCGATCGTGGACTTTAAATTCTTTTTTTTCTGTTTTCTATTTTCGATTAGTTATTCTTTTATTTCCCTTTCAAAAATTCAAGTGTACAGAACGATAATAATATTAGGCATATTATTACCTCTGAATTGACCTTACAGAAAATATTTATGAATATAAACAAAAACTGAAAAATTTAATTAAAATTATAAAAACAAAATGGCTACTATAAGAAGCAATGAAAACTTAGTCAATCTTTTCGCCGACACGGCATTGCAAGAGGCTAGGTGCAAAATTTGTCAGAAACCTTTATTTGACGCACATAATCGCGTTCTCTCAACGAAATGTCAACATCATTTTCATGAAGTGTGTATTTCGGATTGGGTTTCTGAATTTAAAGAATGTCAAGTATGTCACAAGGTGGCACAGGTCAGCGACCTATACCCAGTAAAACAGCCTTCTGGTTCGCTTGAAAATAAAGAGCAGGAGCAAGGAGCTGTAGGATGTCCTCCAGTATCTAGCATAGAGAAGATAACTCAAGTAGCAGCAAATCCGATCCAAAAAGATCAGAGTATTGGCAAAGCTACAGGAGCTGTGTCGAAAGAGCATAATACAAGGTACCAGAAGAGGACACAGAAAGCAAATAATGGTGGCAGTAGTGATGTTGTTTTGCATAGGACCGAAGTAGACCAACAGGCTAGTGCTAGGAAGTCCAAGAAGCAACAGAACAAGGACCCTCAAAGGAGATCGGGTGTTGAGTCTAGACAGAGTCCAGAATCCAATTCTCCTGGGGTCGACTATGGGTTTATTTTTGATCAACTTGAACGAATAGTTGCTAGACAGTTGGGATCACTGCAGTTGCAAGATGAACCTCCGGTACAGGAGCCAATCAGGGCACCTTCTAGGAATCATTCAGCCGCAACAGGGTCTCAGCAGCTAAGTGAGCGAAGTAATGTTAATTTAATAAATAACGCGCTCACGGGAAACCAAATCAGGCCAGAAAGAATATCCCAGATAATTAATAGCTGGAATGTTAAGTTCGATGGCTCATTTAAAGGAGTCACAGTAGGAGAATTCGTCTACAGGATCCAGACTTTGACAGAGGATTGCTTAAATAATGATTTCGAGTCCTTGTGCAAAAATTTGCATATATTGTTGGTAGGTAAAGCGCGAGAATGGTATTGGAGATACCGAAAGGCTTCTCAACAAATTATTTGGCAAGAATTTTGCAGCGCTCTAGAGTACCAATATACTGACTATCGAACAGATTCAGAGATCTTGGAAGATATTCGAGAGCGAAAGCAAAAAGTAGGCGAGTCTTTTGAAAACTTTTATGATGAGATAATGACTCTCTCCTCAAGAATGTCGGCAGGTATAGAAGAGAAGCAGCTCATCGAGATTCTCGTACGAAACTTGCTACCCGACATTAGACACGAGTTGCTATATGTTCAGGTCGGTTCCATAGCTCAATTGCGTAAAGTCGTGCAGATGCGAGAAAATTTAATGGCAGACTTAGCAGTTAAGCGTAGTAGCAAAGCTTTCAATGTTCATGGTAGTGGCAGGAGAAATATATCTGCTTTAGAAGAAGAAGTTCCTCAGTGTCATGGTGATCAGCAAAGTACCATCGAGGCTATTCAAGCCCCTATTAAGGTGTATAAATGCTGGAATTGTGACATAGAAGGCCATGGATGGGATATGTGCCTGCAGGAGAGGAAAGTTTTTTGTTATGGTTGCGGAGCTAAGAATGTGTATAAGCCACAGTGTGTAATTTGTTTGGCGCGGAAAGCGGAAAACCAGCAGAAGGGACCAGTCGGCAACAAAAGTCGAGTGGCCCCGAAATCGCACTAGAAACTATTAAGATTATGCCGGCTAGCTCAGATTCAATTGGCTCAGCTAGTAAACAACCAGATTATGTCCTTAAACAACCAGATTATGTCATTAAACAACCAGATTATGTCATTAAACAACCAGAATGTAGTTTAATAAATCCAGATCGTAGCACAACAACGGATGTTCATTTATTCCCAATAAGACCGTATCACGAAAGGCTTGCAGAATATTTTAAAATTCGTGCAAGAATTTTTGAAAACGAAGCTGTTCCGAAGCGTAGTAAACCGAAGCGTTCGACTAGGAGAATACGAGAATTTTGGAAGACAGTAAGACAGACGAAACGATTGTTATTATCATCTCTCGTCAACCAGGAATCTGATGGTCGTTTTTATGCCGAAGTGTCCTTTCTAGAATTTCGCGAAAAAGGTTTGCTTGATTCCGGGGCTAATATAAGTTGCGTGGGTTCGGATCTGGCTAAACAGGATTGGGCTCAATGTCCATCTTTTCGCCGTATATCATCGCAAGTCAGAACAGCAGATGGGCGTGCTCATTCGGTTATAGGATTTTTGTCCATAGAAATTACGTATAAAACTTGTACTAGGAAAATTAAGCTATATGTTATTCCATCTATTAGTCAGAGAGTTATTTTAGGAGTCGACTTCTGGAAAGCTTTTAATTTAGCGCCAGGGTTAATTTCATCCGTGGAAAGTCAGGACTTTGTAGACTCATCTTCTATCGAGGAAGACAGGCTGTATCCTTTAAACGCGACACAGCAGAGTCAATTAAATGCAATTGTTTCTCTTTTTCCATCATATGAAAAGCAAGGGCTTGGAAAAACTTCATTGATTACACATCATATCGATATAGGCGAGTCGAAGCCTATTAAACAGCGTTTTTACCCAGTTTCTCCAGCAGTGGAAAAACTAATGTATGGAGAGATCGATCGCATGCTAGAATTAGGAGTGATTGAGACTTCAAATAGTCCTTGGAGCTCTCCAATGAGACTAGTTGTGAAACCAGGGAAAGTTAGATTGTGCTTGGATGCGAGGAAAATAAATAGTTGTACCACAAAGGACGCTTATCCCTTACCAAGTATAGACGGCATTTTTTCGCGGCTTCCGAAAGCTAATCTGATTTCCAAAATAGATCTAAAAGATGCATATTGGCAAATTGCATTATCTGAGTCTTCACGTGGCGTCACTGCATTCACCGTCCCAGGGCGTCCCTTATACCAATTCAAGGTCATGCCTTTTGGGCTGTGTAACGCAGCACAGACAATGTGCCGACTTATGGATGAAGTCATACCGCCAGAATTAAAATATTGCTGTTTTGGGTATTTGGACGATTTGTGTGTAGTGTCCGAAGACTTTGATGATCACCTTAGGGTATTATTGCGACTAGCAGAGCGTTTTCGTAGCGCTAATCTGACTCTCAATGTGAATAAAAGTCAGTTCTGTGTGACTGAGGTGAGGTACTTGGGTTTTGTTATTGGTAGAGGAGGCATCGCTACAGATCCGAGCAAGATAGAATCTATTCTTAATTGGCCGACACCCAAATCCATAAAACAGACCCGTAGCTTCTTAGGATTAGCTGGTTGGTATCGACGCTTTATAGCTAATTTCTCAGAGCTTACGTCTCCCATCACCGATTTGTTATCGACTAAAGCAAAATTTATCTGGACAGACAAAGCACAGGAGGCGTTTGATAAGCTCAAACTTGCTTTAACTTCTGCGCCGGTTCTTCAGAATCCCGACTTTAAAAACAAATTCTTTCTCCATTGTGATGCAAGCGATCATGGTGTAGGTGCAGTTCTCGTGCAGTTGAATGCAGATGGGGATGAAAAGCCAGTGGCCTATATGTCTAAGAAATTAAATTCGGCACAGCGCAATTACAGCGTAACGGAAAGAGAGTGTCTTGCAGTCCTGTTAGGAATTGAAAGATTTAGGTGCTATTTAGAATTGCAAAGTTTTGAAGTGATAACTGATCATGCTAGTCTTTCGTGGCTGATGAAGCAAACAATTCTAAAAGGACGCTTGGCAAGATGGGCGATGCAGTTGCAAGGCTATGCGTTCACTTTTAGCCATCGAAAGGGTAGTGACAATGTGGTCCCAGACGCTCTTTCGAGAATGTTTGCTGATGACATAGCCGTATTAGAGTCATACGGACCCGAAATTGATTTAGATTCCGCATGTTTTTTAGACGATGACTATATTAAATTGAAAGAGAAAATTGAAGCCAATAAAGAATCATATCCGGATATTAAAATTGTTGATAAATACGTTTATATACGCACGTTACATTATGATGGGTCAGAAGAAGGCCAGTAACAGTGTTGGAAACTGTGGGTACCACAAGGGATGACCGAATCAGTAATAGAGCGTGCGCATAAGGCAGTTGTATCAGCTCATGGTGGAATGGCTAAAACGCTTGATATCATTCGCAGGCATTTCTTTTGGCCAGGAATGGTGACACAGATTCGCGCGTATATTCGCGACTGTGAAATTTGCAAGACGACAAAGGCTCCGAATTTTAATCTTAAACCTCCCATGGGACAAATGGCAGAGTCTGCTCGGCCGTTTCAGCGATTGTATATCGATATACTTGGTCCTTATCCCAGAAGTAAGCAAGGCAATATAGGCATTTTAATTGTATTGGATCACTTTTCTAAATTCCATTGGCTGTATTTATTAAAAAAGTTTACATCAAAAGCGATACAAGAGTTCCTACAAGACCAGATTTTCTTTGTGTACGGCGTTCCGGAAATATTGATCAGTGACAACGGATCACAGTTTAAGGCAAATGATTTTAATGCTTTTCTTACCACATTTGGCATACGTCATACGTATACGGCATTGTATTCGCCACAATCGAATGCGTCAGAACGCGTTAACAGATCCATTGTCTCAGCTATAAGGTCATATTTATCATCCGATCAACAGGACTGGGATTTGCATATTCCAGCCATTAGTTGTGCGTTACGTAGTTCACATCATCAGAGCATAGGATGTTCACCATATCATGCGTTATATGGATTTAATATGATCACGCATGGCTCATGCTATCAGCTTCTTAAAAATCTTAACAGCCTGGATGAACCACGAATCGAATTGCAGAGGGAAGATCAATTAAAAATTTTAAGGAAGAAGTTGCGTGAAAATGTGAAAGAGGCATATAACAAGCAAGCGAATGCGTACAATCTGCGAACTCGTGAAGTAGAGTACAAAGTGGGCCAAGAAGATTACGGCGCAACTTTGTGCAAAGCAATTTTCAAAAAGGAATTAATGCTAAATTATGTCCAACATTTTTAAAGTCACGCGTACGAGAAAAATTAGGAAATGTTTATTATGTTCTTGAGGATCTACAAGGGAAATTAGTTGGAACTTTTCACGCGAAAGACATCAGGCAATAAGAATAAATGGTATAGGATTTTTCTGTCAAATTTGTCGCGTAAAGTACTACTAATTTGACAGTGGTTGTAGTGTCCCTTAATATAGACGAGTTTTCTTTATTTGTTTTGGTTATTGATTTCAAATTTAAACAGTAGATCATGTGAGTTGCTATAAAAGAACTAGGCAAATATCGGAACTAGCAGCTAACAGAACAGTATGGCAACCTTAGCTCTGTTAAAGCAACAGAGCAAAGTTAACAGTAGGAACAGCATATTGTCCTTCGATTTTTCCGATCTGGTAGCTCGGTTTTTATGCTATAAAAGCACCGAAAAAAAGCGCGTCATTCTCTTTGCGAAAATTTTCTGGCCGACACACGATCGTGCATATTTTAATATATATAAAGATTGAGAAGCAGTTTTAACCTGCAAAAGTTTTGGAAGTCTTTGTGGATTAGTGGATTAGTGACGAATCGACGCGCATTAAGGTAAATAACGAATTCAGCAGTTGGCAGAATTTATATTGTTCTTTTTGCCACCAGGTCTTTTCAACCCCCAAAGGTTAGCTGCATTGGGCTACTTCTGGGCAAGATCGCTTGCTAACATCAACACATCTTCCTTGGCTCTAGCGGCTTCAACGCCAGCAGCCAATTGCGAAGTTGCGAGTGGCCAAAAGTGCCAATTGGATGCACCGGCAAAGAAGCGCTAGACGCGCAGCCGCCATCTTTTTTCCTAACCTCAGAAGAGGTACATTGACCCCAAGTGACTGCAGCAGGCTTGCTGAGTCACTCAAGAGTCGTCACCAAGGGATCAGTGGCAGCATCAGGAGTAGCAGCATTTTATTTTGGAGCAACAGCGCTGAAAGCGCAGATCAGCTGTTTTAGCAGCCGCAGCTGCTCAACGAGGGAGATTGCAGTCAGCGGTGTGTGTGTAGTGATTAGAAGAAAAAGGTGTTAGAGCAGCAAGAATTGTGCAAAAAGTGGGTTTAGGTATTTGCTTATGAAAATTTAAAGAAAAACGAAGAAAACATGCCAATCAAAGAGAATTATAAAAAGTGCATGAAAAATTAAAAATTGTAAAGTAAAAGAGGAAACAAAAGGTTAAACTTTTCTAAGTATTTTATATATTTACATATCGATTGTATTTGTTTAATTTTCAATTGCCATTTCTGCTGCTAACACTTAGAGAAAATACTAACTAACCACACACAACACAACATCATCTGGAGACCTATGGAGCGCTTCATCAGGATTTCTCGGGGTGAGTGAACACACCGGAAAGGTGTTGGAAAAAAAAAAAAGAAAAGTAAAGTAAAGTTCAACGGATTCTGGACAACCAGAGAAGTGAAGTGCCAACTTATGTGACAAAGTGAAAATATAAAATGAAAACGTGAAAAAAGGAAATTCAAGTAAATTGTATTGCAAATAAAATCACCTGTCCATAAGTGCGCGCGCAGCTTTTCTTTTTGGTCAGTGTGCGATTGAAAGCAGAGTAATTTAAATTGAAAAATATTTATAAATGTAATCGAATGAATCTCAGCTAACAGCTGATTAAAGAATAAATACCTTTTTGTTCCCTCTTGCACTGAAAGAAATATTTCAAAGTGACCCACAAATAAAACGAAGAAAATATAAAAAAAAGAAATTAAAATTGTAAGATTCAATCAATGCACATGCACATTTTAAGCAAAAGCTTCTATTTTTTCAAATAATGAAATGCAGCTACCCAATTTAAAATAAATTCAAAAAAAACAGATTTTATTTATTGTACAAAATTTTATTTAAATTCAAATGAAGAAAAATTTGTAAAATGAAAAAGAAGCAATTTAAAAATTTATAAAGAAAGCAACAAAACAAAGAAATAATTGTGCATTGAAATAAAACAAGTCAAAATTGTAAAGATATTTTGAAACGACTTGGATGAAAATTTAAAAAAACAAAAATTGCTGAAAAAGAAAGCAAAAATGAATATTGTAAAACATTAATTTTAAGTTCCATTATGTAAAACTTTATTTGATTTCCCACATATTTGTCCATTTGTTAGGACATATATTTTTGGCGGAGTTTAGGATTGAAGAAGTCATAATGGATTGATTCGGATAGGAATTATGATTAGGAATAAATGTCATATATTGAAATTTGTCTGATGTGTCGTCTATTTATGAACATGGAGTGATTTGTTAGTTTTTCGTAAGGCAAGGATGAGGTAAAAAGGAACTTTAGGGAGTCTGATGAAATTATATCGCGCAAAAGGACTCATAGGCAGGGTGGGTTGTGACGCGACATGCTATTACTTTCACCTTAATAGCATGGACCCAATATTATATTCGTGACTACACTTGGTGTTGTTCTGTCCCTCCATCTCTTTTCGTTCGTTTTCTTCGTTAACTTCGGTGTTTATGAATTGTGGCAAGGATTTCCCAGATTACTTATAAATTTAATTGTAATGAGGAGAGTGTGGAAGAGTATGTCAAAAGAACCCCCCCACAGGCTGTTTTGCTAGCAAAAGCCAGGGAATCCACCCGTCGACCTCTATTCTGTCCAGAAAACCCTCTCACGCAGATTTAGTTTTTTTTTTCGAGCTAACCTGTGACATTACACATCTCATGATGTTCATGCTCGTAAATACAATTTGAGGAGTAGGTCAATCCAGCTCAAAGTCGGAGCATCTGTATACGCTCGCAATTTTGCTCAGAGCAACGCTGGCAAAAGATTTAATAGCAAACTAGCTCCCGTATTCCTAAAAGCAGAAGTCGTCCGTAAGCTCAGTCCATCATATTATGAATTACAAAATGAAACCGGAAAATCCATAGGAATTTATCACCTGAAAGATATTAAAGTTTGAAATTCACTTGACCCTTTTACTGTTTTTCTTCTAATAATGACTACTCGAGGTGAGACTCTCGCAGCATTCTCTGTGTGTAGTGTCCAGTTGCCAAGTCGATTTCAATTTTGCTCAGTGTAAGGGGAAAAAATACTCAAAGTTATTTGCACACAGCTGCAAGAGTTTGCGAAACAAGGATGCAAGCATGTTTAAACATTTCACGCATTCTGTCTCGCTCACACTTGGTAGTTGCGAACGAACGCACAAAAGAAGTTGAGGAAGATCACGCCATAACGCCGTTAGAAATATTCCAATGACGAAAAGCAGCGTGCATTGGAAAGCGACAGCGCGTATATGGGTAAATGGAATTTGACAGCATTTTAATATGCAGTGAGAAGTGCAAGAGCAAACAAGTGCGTGCCGAAAACTTAAAGTTAATTTGAATTAAACACCACATGGTTATTATGCAATCAATCGCCTAACCATTGTGAGTGCTAAAACATTCGAAAGAATTTAATATAAAAACTGCATTGTTTAGCAGCAGCAAAACATCCACCAAGAGCAGTAGCCGCTGTGCTAGCTAAAAAGTGAGGTTAAATTTTTTATATAATAATTTTGTTGTGTTAATTAAAGGTTCGATTGCAGTTTTCGTATCATAACCTAGTACTGACCGGTTCCACCCTCAGAATTCAGCTGAATCAGGCCGGTCAGCACCACTTCACCACCCCGCACGCAGCAAAGCGCTGCAGTTTTGCAGCCACCAGCACGCTTTGTTACAGGGCTGTGCGACGGATAGTTTGGAAGTCTTCGTTTTTATACATATATATACCGGCCAGTTCCACCCCGCGCTTTCGCGCTGTCTCAACCATCGCGCAGATTTATGCGTCAAGGCTGGCCGGTATCCCGTTTGCGCCCACAGAGCCTACAGTTTTCAAGCATTGCATTTGCAACTGCGAATTCTGCCGCTGCGAACGCCTCTCAACGTGGGTCCCCTTTTAGGAGTATCGATTACATCAGGAGTCATTTGTTGCACCTTGGAAGCCGTACAGTTTTGCAAGCACTGCACTTACAACTTGGCTGCATCAGAGACGGCGGATCTGACCGCACGAGCGTCACATAACAAACACGGCTCAATCAGCCGACAACCAGATTTGTATTGATTAATCTTTTTTTTTGTATTTAATTACTTAATTTTCTATTTGTGTTAAAATCAATTAAATATCATAACTAATTAATTTGATGTTCCTTAGTTAAATCATCATGATACATTGAGTTCACCACACATCATACACCTTTTCACGACAAGAAAAACAGCAATAATTTAATCCACAGCAACGTCAGCAACAGCATCGATGGGCCCAACGTGCACACGGCGACGGATAATGTATCTGTGAGTAACAATTTGTGAGTACGCCTATTTGTGGCAACGAACAAACGTATTATTTTAAAATCAGTTATATCAAAAAGCATATTTATACATATATATACGTACATTTGAGAAAGGGTGTAAGACAGGCGTGACTACTCTATGTAGATAAAAATTGTTGATGATTTAATTTTTTTTTTTGATTTCGATATGAATTTTTAGACATTTAATCTTTTGTGAATTAGAATTGTCGAATTTGATTAATGCATAATAGACCGAATGAATCTGAATATGTTTCAATAAATGAATTGTGAATTATATACATAAATATGACTCTATAAATCTCTTGATGGTTCAATGTTAGTACCTATGTACACATGCTGCCGTAAACTCTTGTAAAGTCGAGCTAGAATTGATTTAGGGGTAGCCAATAGATTCCCAAGAGCTACCATGGTTGGGTGGGTAGAGAGAATGGGGTACGCGAACATCTAAAGTACCCTATAACACGATCTCCGATCTTAAAGCTTCCATTATTTTCCGTGGTTGATTCGAATACATATTGATTACCCTTTTTTTTTTTTCTTTGTGTTTTCGATTAAATTCCGCAAGTGCACTTATTATTTATCAATCGTAGTGTGAGTATAGTTAGACAAGGAAAGAACCCACGCCCCATCCGACGAGCTGAAGTCCAGAGACAGCAAGAAGTGCACGAATACCGAATCTCCTATACACAATCGTGGTTATCATTAAACACCCTAAGCCACACGCTACAAAATCGCGTCTAAGAATGACTGAGCCGATTGGAACATCAGCCAACTGATGCATACATCTGATTGACAGAAAGGCGGCAGGCCTTGTTCCGTATGTCACTGTATCAAGTCTGTATATCTGCATCTCATCCTGCGGCGAATCCCTCCATAGGATGCATTGCAAATAGCTATCCGGTTCAGCTATGCGCACGCACCGATACATTTTGCAAATGTCACCGGTCAGCGCAACTCGAAAGGTCCGAAAACGAAGCAAAGTGCGCAAAAGCTTTGCTTGAATGGTTGGTCCTGTCATGAGGATGTCATTAAGTGAAAATCCAGTCGAGGTTGATGCTGAGCCGTCGAATACGACTCGGAGCTTCGTGGTTGTGCTGTCCTCCTTTAGGACACAATGATGCTGCAAATAGTATTGGCATCTGTTTTTAGATTCGCGTCCAGCCAACGACATGTGAGCCAAATCTCGATATTCCTTAATAAATGCCAAATACTGTGCCTTCAGCTGAGGGTGACGATCCAGTCTCCTTTCCAGATTGAGAAATCGTCGGAGTGTAAGAATCACCCAAAACATCTGAGTTTCGCTTGACCGGCAACTTCACCGAATATTCTCCCGATGTTAAGCGTGAGAAGTGAGATTTGAAATGCCTTTCACAATCGATATCTTCCTGCTTGATCTTCTCTGACGATGAACTGCAGCCTTCAATTTCCCAGAAACGCTTCAGCAACGTATCCGTTCTCTCGTTCTCCTCTTGCTCGGCATGCGACAAGCTTTGAGTTGCGCCAATGCCGTGTTGCCAGACTGCTGACCGCCTCCAGATACCACCCAGCCGAATCGAGTTTTTTGCAGCATAGGTAATCCTGGTCCCAATTTGATTTGGCCAACTGAAAAGAGGTCGAAAAATAAGCTAGCACCGATAAGAAGGTCAATATGCTGAGGCCTGAAGAATTGAGGATCGGCTAAGCGTATGTTTTTGGGAATGTTCCAGTCTGAGGTATCAATGGAGAAGCTGGGTTGATGATCGGTGATTCTAGGAGCAACTAAGGCGTCTATGTTTGCTTTATAATCCATTGCTTGTGAGTGCACGCTTAGACTAACGGTATAGCCTTCTGAAACGAAGGACGAGTCGCCAATTCCCGAGATCGAAGTTGTTGATTTGGTCTTTTTTAACTGTAGCTGCTGTGCGAATCCTGAAGTGACGAGATGAACTTGCGATCCTTAGTCTAATAGTGCTCGGCACGGTATTAGGGATCCAGCTTGATTCTTGACCAATATGACTACTGTTGCTAGGTCATGCTTGAGATTTTGGGCAATGAAAGCGCTAGATGTTGGCGGAGCTGTTGGTAGGAGCGGCTGTGGTACAGGTTGAGACGAATGCTCCACTTGTGGCGCTGAAGTGGTGGAGCTGTTAAAGTGAAGCAATGTGTGATGTTTCATGCCACATGAACGGCAACCACTGGACTTGCATGCTCGCACCTGATGGCCTTTCCTTAAACAATTGAGACATAGATCAAGTTTCTTTGCCTCTTTTAATCGGAGCGAAGGTGACAGATTTCCAAAAAGTGTACATGAGTATATGGCGTGACCATTAGCTCCACAAAATCCACAAATAGAACTAGTCGAGTTAGTAGCTACCAAAGAACTTTTATTGTTACTAGTTTTGTTGCTTTTTCCAACCTGTTTGCCAGACGCGTAGGTGGCCTTGGCATGCTCTCCACTCTCCAAACGCTCGCTACGTGCCTCTAGAAATGAAGTGAAGTCGTCCAACGATGGTATGTCTCCCAATTTCACATGTCCTTCCCATTTTGATTGAGTAAGGCTGTCCACCTTTTGAAGAAGCATGTACACGATCATTGATTCAGCTATTTGCTCCGACGTGCCCATCGACTTCAAAGAGCGCAGGTGGACGTTTAACTTGTCCGATAATCGACGCAGCAATAATGCAGAAGACGCTTCCACTCTCTCAAGCCCTAAAATCTCACCGATGTGTGCCTGAAATACGAGACGTTTGTTACGAAACCGCTTTTTTAACAAATCCAAAGATACAGAATAATTTTCTTCAGAAATCTCCAACGCACTGATTGCATCTAAGGCAGGGCCTTGTACACAAGATAGCAAATGTTGGAGTTTCTCTTTACTTGTTAGATCCGGATCATTGTCGATGATTGTTGTGAACAGCGACAAAAAATTTGCAAACTCCGTGTAGCCGCTTGAAAAGGTTGGCAGCTTTAATTCAGGGATTCGCGGACGATTGGCCATAACTACGGTTGTGCGCTCCACTGTAGTATCGTCGTGGCAAAATGTAGAGCAAGGATGCTGATTAGGTTGACGCTTCTGAATTTGACCACGAATACGAACATCGGCCGTAATCACAAGCTCATCAAAATCATCGCGCACTTTGCTGCCGATTTCATTGTAATCCAGCTCTTCGAGAGAATCATGCGCGAGATTAAATGCTGACTTTATTTCAGCTAATGTTTTTAAACGCACTTCCAAATCGACAATAGTCAACGCGCTAAATTTGTCAGCACTGATTTCACTTTCAATGCGCTTTGCGCGCTCGAACAGAGTGTTTGTCTTACGCTTAAGAAAAGACATCCTGTTTTGCGAATCACTTGCATTTTTGTCGTTTGTCATAGCTCACCGTTATGTCTTTGCTAACACTCAAATCGAAGACAAAAGTGTAGAGATTTGCGCGAACGAAGTTAGCGAGAATGAAAGAGCAGACAATAAGAAACTGTGCACTATGTATGTATGTATGCGAGCGTTGGCTTTGCACTGTGTATGCGAATGTATGTGTATGCGTGCACTCGATACAGCGAACAAAATTATATTTATTTGATTGTTTTATTAATTTGAACAAACATTACACGAAAGAAACGTATTCACGTCGGGGTCACCAAAAATGTAGCGGCCAGGGTGAGCTTTTTCACTGGCACTTGGCACAAACAGCCGGCAAAATTGCCCAAATATTTTGAACCGCCCGAAACTTGCAATTAAAGAAACTGAAGTTGCTTCAATTATATTAGTTTACAATGCGGCAATTTATTGGCAGAAATGTTCACAAAGTTTGAGTGTTTATCGAATTCGATTTTGTGCAAAGGCGGCAGACGAAGCTCTAGCCACTTGCTTGTACGATAGAACGAACGATAAGATGCGATACGATACTAAAAGACTGCACAATGCAGCAGCAGTGCCAAACCAACGAGCATAGGCTTCAAAGTAAAGCGACAAATGAGAGTATTATGCATCTTTATGCTGCGCTCTCTTTCTCGGTTCGTTCGTTGCTTTGTCAACAGCTGTGAGGCGCTGCCTGGGTAAGCGCTTAGCTGAACAATGGTCAATCCAAGTAAATTCGAAGTTCAGTGCAGGTTAGATATTTTGAATTCATACATTGCCAAGGCTATGGATCTACAATCTGAGATCGATGCCCTTGATCCTGATAACACTAGCCGGGCAGTGCTTGAGGAAACGTGCATTCTTGCAAGATCTTCGTTTATGCCCGCTTTAAGTGCTCATCAAGTCTCAGAAAATGTTCACTCGACCTCACATAGTTCGCATTTGCCTAAACTCAAATTACCCAAATTCAGTGGTAAACATGAGGAGTACAAACCGTTTATCAGTTTTTTTAAAAGCTTGTCCGATGGAGCTTTAGGAACTGTGGGATCATTCCGAGTCTCGGACGAAGATTATCCAAAGGCATTGGCCAGTCTGGAACGTGTTTACGATAAAAAGTATGTTATTTTCTCTAATACTTTGGACCAGTTATTCGACATTGACATTGACGTTGAGCAAGCCTTCTGCAATTGGAATACGCTCAATTATCGATTCTATTTCCGGAATTTTCGAGTCCCTAATATCTATTGGTAATGAGCAGGACTTTGCTAATGCCGTTCTCGTACATGTCGCTATGTCAAAGGTCGATCATGCGACTAAATCGAAGTACGAAGAACAGATAGACTATAACTCCTTACCCCAGTGGTCTGAATGTGTTTCGATATTAAATAGGCGTTATCTACATTTGAGCGCTGAGGAAAGTTTCAAGTCTAGGATCAAACAAAAATCAGATTTGAAGTCTGCTAGGAACAGCAAATCATCGTTCGCATGTACTAAAGGAGATAAGAAAAGTGAACCCAAGTGCCAGTTTTGTAATACGAATCACAATATCGGAAGTTGTCAAGGGTTTTCTGGTATATCTGTTTCGGAGCGTTTCGATTTTGTGAAATCAAGTCAACTGTGCATAAATAAATAAAGCTACTCGAACAAAATATTTGAACTTAGTCTAGAAAACTGGACAAACTTGAGAGCACTAATATTACTACATAAAATAATCAACAATAAGGAACCAAAGTATCTTTTTGACAAAATTCAATTTACGAATAAATAATGTTGTTTGCTTAAGGAATAAGCTGGCCAGTTCTGAAAGGCACTTTTTTATCCATGCTGTTCGCCTATAGAACCAATTACCGCATTATTTAAAAAAAATAAAAAAAAATAAAAATAAAAAAAAAATAATAATAAAAATAAAAAAACAAAAAAGAATAGAAAATATAAAATAAAAAATAAATATTAACAAGGTCCTCATGTATACCAAACAATAGAATTATAATAACAGTAATAATAATAATAGCAGTAATAATAATAATAAGAATTATAAGAACTGTTTTATCGTTCAAAATTGTTTAACCTAAGTTATTTTCTTTAGAATTTAAACTTGAATGTATTCGTAAACTTAATTATGACTAGCGCCATAAATTATACGACTTGTCTTGTAGCGCTGGGAATCAAATCAAATAAATAAATAAAATAAATGGTTTACATCCAGGGCACAGGGTGTCGAATTGCACTGCATCAAAGTGCAGAGTCTGTTCTCGTCCCCACAATACGCTTCTGCATAAGTACGCTGCTCCTGAAATGCCACAGGCAGCAGCGCATCCTGCTCATGTAAATCATGGCAACAGCTGTTGTAAAGATTCGAGATAGATTTGGGCAGATTCACAACGCTAGAGCTCTGTTAGACTCAGGCTCCCAAGTCAATTTCATGACTGAAGAGCTTGCGCAAGCATTAAGACTTGCAAGGAAAAATAAGTGTTTAACAGTCACGTCTGTTGGAAAAGCCAGTTTAGTGGCGAAAAGTGAAGTATCACAAGTGGTCTCGTCTCGGGTAAATGAACACCAGTTCAATTCCGATTTTTGGGTACTTACGTCAATTTCAAGCAGGCAGCCAGATTATGATCTCCCCACTATCCAGTGGAAAATTCCTGCAAATGTAGAACTGGCTGATCCTGAATTTTTTAAGCCTCAGCGAATTGATCTGCTACTAGGAGCGGATTCCTTTTTCGAATTATTGTGTACGGGACAAATAAAATTGTCTGAGAATGGCCCTCTGTTGCAAAAAACTTTGCTTGAATGGGTAGCATCAGGGCAGTGTAAGAAATTGCAGACCCAGAACCCAGTGTGCTGTGCAATCATGCTCCCAAGTAAAGAGTCCAGATTGGAGGCTCTTGTGGAGCGGTTCTGGGATCTCGAAGGTGTTCCCGAATCAAATGACTCAGCCAAGTACTCGTCGGAGCAGCTGGCATGTGAGAAAAGCTTCAAGGACAATGTTCGGAGTTTATCGTCAGGTCGCTTTGAGGTCCGTTTGCCCTTCAAGATTGATCCTAAAATACTGGGATCATCCTTTGAGACAGCCAAAAGACGTTTTCTCTCCTTAGAGCGTAGAGTATCTAAAGATTTAGATCTCAAGGAAATGTATGTGAGTTGCATGAAAGAATATCTTGATCTCGGTCACATGTCTGTCATAGGTACAGAAGTTCCGCCAGGACCCCACTACGTCATACCACATCAGTGCGTCCTGAGGCCTGATAGTAGCTCCACCAAACTTCGAGTTGTGTTTCCTGCGTCTTGTAAGACAACATCGACCCACTCACTCAATGATCTCCTTATGGTAGGGCCTACTATTCAGAGGGAGCTAATTTTGTCGCTTCTTTGGTTCCGTCTGAATCGATATGCCCTCACGGAAGACATCAGGAAAATGTATCGGCAAGTCAGCGTATCCGATGACGATCGACGCTTCCAGCTAATTGTTTGGCGAGAAAATCCATCTGATCAGCTTAAAATTTATCGTTTGAATACAGTGACATATGGCACAGCGTCCGCACCGTTCTTGGCCATCCGATGTTTGCAAGAACTGGGCTTACGCCATAAAGATACCCATGTTCTCGGTTCGGAAGCCATTTCTAATGATTTTTACGTCGATGTTATGCTCACTGGCGCCGATAATCTTGACACTCTGAAAACAATATGTACTCAGGTGTCCGAAATTCTAAATTCAGGAGGTTTTCAATTAGCCAAATGGTTTTCAAACCATCCTAGCTTAATAGAGGAAGGCGGAAATGAGAAACTTTTCAGTTTCAATGATACCGACTCGACAAAAACGCTTGGCATGAGGTGGACTCCAAGTTCGGATACTTTTAGGTATCAGTTGGATGATTGTTTCATTGAGTTGAGTCCCACCAAGCGTAATATATTATCAGTGGCAGCACGCATGTTTGACCCACTTGACTTGTTGAGTCCAATAAGCATAAGGGCTAAAATTCTTTTGCAAGAGCTGTGGCGCATGCAGTTGCCGTGGGATGAAACAATGCCCATTGAAATGCATAGCATTTGGGAAAAGTTCAAAGAGAATCTTCTCGAAATGCACAAGATTGTTATTCCCAGGTACGCTCATGCCAGCTTTAATGCAAGTATACAAGTCCATGGATTCGCGGACGCGTCCAGTCAAGCATATGGGTGTTGCCTGTATGTAAGAGCCAACGACGGTGGCGAAATAGTCTGCCGATTGCTTACCGCAAAGGCGAAAGTTGCGCCACTCAAGACGAAGTCTATTCCTAGACTCGATTTATACGCAGCATATTTGCTAGCTCAATTATGGTCAATTATAAAACATATGTTGAACCGTTGTAGAGTCGAGAGTGTGAATTTTTGGACAGACTCAGAAATCACACTACATTGGATAAATACTTACCCTTCATTACTGGCAACATTCGTGGCTAACCGAGTTGCAGGTATCCAAGAGATGGCCAATGATGTATCTTGGCGACATGTGCCGACGTTGTTGAACCCTGGCTTATTTAGTCTCTCGGTTTTCGTCATCTCGCAAGATAGTTGGAATAGTTGCGTACATGTATCGTTTTATTGTTGGCTCGAAGGTTAAAAAGCAAACTGCTGTCGTCACCCCAAAGAAGTTGAACTTCGCATTCCTGAAGGTTCTGGAACTTGTTCAACGATCAGAGTTCAAAGAGGACTATGAGAAATTGAAGAGAGGCCAATTGGTTCAGACAAGTATCCAGTCTCTGACTCCCTTCATTCAACAGTCAGACGAGTTTGGACGACAAGTTTCTTTAATACGAGTAGGAGGCAGAATATTGAACGCACCATTGGAATATGATGCCAAATTCCCAGTTTTGATGCCCAAGAATTGTCACTTGGTTGGGTTGTATTTGAGCGAACAAAATTATATTTATTTGATTGTTTTATTAATTTGAACAAACATTACACGAAAGAAACGTATTCACGTCGGGGTCACCAAAAATGTAGCGGCCAGGGTGAGCTTTTTCACTGGCACTTGGCACAAACAGCCGGCAAAATTGCCCAAATATTTTGAACCGCCCGAAACTTGCAATTAAAGAAACTGAAGTTGCTTCAATTATATTAGTTTACAATGCGGCAATTTATTGGCAGAAATGTTCACAAAGTTTGAGTGTTTATCGAATTCGATTTTGTGCAAAGGCGGCAGACGAAGCTCTAGCCACTTGCTTGTACGATAGAACGAACGATAAGATGCGATACGATACTAAAAGACTGCACAATGCAGCAGCAGTGCCAAACCAACGAGCATAGGCTTCAAAGTAAAGCGACAAATGAGAGTATTATGCATCTTTATGCTGCGCTCTCTTTCTCGGTTCGTTCGTTGCTTTGTCAACAGCTGTGAGGCGCTGCCTGGGTAAGCGCTTAGCTGAACAATGGTCAATCCAAGTAAATTCGAAGTTCAGTGCAGGTTAGATATTTTGAATTCATACATTGCCAAGGCTATGGATCTACAATCTGAGATCGATGCCCTTGATCCTGATAACACTAGCCGGGCAGTGCTTGAGGAAACGTGCATTCTTGCAAGATCTTCGTTTATGCCCGCTTTAAGTGCTCATCAAGTCTCAGAAAATGTTCACTCGACCTCACATAGTTCGCATTTGCCTAAACTCAAATTACCCAAATTCAGTGGTAAACATGAGGAGTACAAACCGTTTATCAGTTTTTTTAAAAGCTTGGTGGATTCTGATCGTTCGTTGTCTAACATCCAAAAATTAAATCATTTGATTTCGTGTTTGTCCGATGGAGCTTTAGGAACTGTGGGATCATTCCGAGTCTCGGACGAAGATTATCCAAAGGCATTGGCCAGTCTGGAACGTGTTTACGATAAAAAGTATGTTATTTTCTCTAATACTTTGGACCAGTTATTCGACATTGACATTGACGTTGAGCAAGCCTTCTGCAATTGGAATACGCTCAATTATCGATTCTATTTCCGGAATTTTCGAGTCACTAATATCTATTGGTAATGAGCAGGACTTTGCTAATGCCGTTCTCGTACATGTCGCTATGTCAAAGGTCGATCATGCGACTAAATCGAAGTACGAAGAACAGATAGACTATAACTCCTTACCCCAGTGGTCTGAATGTGTTTCGATATTAAATAGGCGTTATCTACATTTGAGCGCTGAGGAAAGTTTCAAGTCTAGGATCAAACAAAAATCAGATTTGAAGTCTGCTAGGAACAGCAAATCATCGTTCGCATGTACTAAAGGAGATAAGAAAAGTGAACCCAAGTGCCAGTTTTGTAATACGAATCACAATATCGGAAGTTGTCAAGGGTTTTCTGGTATATCTGTTTCGGAGCGTTTCGATTTTGTGAAATCAAGTCAACTGTGCATAAATAAATAAAGCTACTCGAACAAAATATTTGAACTTAGTCTAGAAAACTGGACAAACTTGAGAGCACTAATATTACTACATAAAATAATCAACAATAAGGAACCAAAGTATCTTTTTGACAAAATTCAATTTACGAATAAATAATGTTGTTTGCTTAAGGAATAAGCTGGCCAGTTCTGAAAGGCACTTTTTTATCCATGCTGTTCGCCTATAGAACCAATTACCGCATTATTTAAAAAAAATAAAAAAAAATAAAAATAAAAAAAAAATAATAATAAAAATAAAAAAACAAAAAAGAATAGAAAATATAAAATAAAAAATAAATATTAACAAGGTCCTCATGTATACCAAACAATAGAATTATAATAACAGTAATAATAATAATAGCAGTAATAATAATAATAAGAATTATAAGAACTGTTTTATCGTTCAAAATTGTTTAACCTAAGTTATTTTCTTTAGAATTTAAACTTGAATGTATTCGTAAACTTAATTATGACTAGCGCCATAAATTATACGACTTGTCTTGTAGCGCTGGGAATCAAATCAAATAAATAAATAAAATAAATGGTTTACATCCAGGGCACAGGGTGTCGAATTGCACTGCATCAAAGTGCAGAGTCTGTTCTCGTCCCCACAATACGCTTCTGCATAAGTACGCTGCTCCTGAAATGCCACAGGCAGCAGCGCATCCTGCTCATGTAAATCATGGCAACAGCTGTTGTAAAGATTCGAGATAGATTTGGGCAGATTCACAACGCTAGAGCTCTGTTAGACTCAGGCTCCCAAGTCAATTTCATGACTGAAGAGCTTGCGCAAGCATTAAGACTTGCAAGGAAAAATAAGTGTTTAACAGTCACGTCTGTTGGAAAAGCCAGTTTAGTGGCGAAAAGTGAAGTATCACAAGTGGTCTCGTCTCGGGTAAATGAACACCAGTTCAATTCCGATTTTTGGGTACTTACGTCAATTTCAAGCAGGCAGCCAGATTATGATCTCCCCACTATCCAGTGGAAAATTCCTGCAAATGTAGAACTGGCTGATCCTGAATTTTTTAAGCCTCAGCGAATTGATCTGCTACTAGGAGCGGATTCCTTTTTCGAATTATTGTGTACGGGACAAATAAAATTGTCTGAGAATGGCCCTCTGTTGCAAAAAACTTTGCTTGAATGGGTAGCATCAGAGCAGTGTAAGAAATTGCAGACCCAGAACCCAGTGTGCTGTGCAATCATGCTCCCAAGTAAAGAGTCCAGATTGGAGGCTCTTGTGGAGCGGTTCTGGGATCTCGAAGGTGTTCCCGAATCAAATGACTCAGCCAAGTACTCGTCGGAGCAGCTGGCATGTGAGAAAAGCTTCAAGGACAATGTTCGGAGTTTATCGTCAGGTCGCTTTGAGGTCCGTTTGCCCTTCAAGATTGATCCTAAAATACTGGGATCATCCTTTGAGACAGCCAAAAGACGTTTTCTCTCCTTAGAGCGTAGAGTATCTAAAGATTTAGATCTCAAGGAAATGTATGTGAGTTGCATGAAAGAATATCTTGATCTCGGTCACATGTCTGTCATAGGTACAGAAGTTCCGCCAGGACCCCACTACGTCATACCACATCAGTGCGTCCTGAGGCCTGATAGTAGCTCCACCAAACTTCGAGTTGTGTTTCCTGCGTCTTGTAAGACAACATCGACCCACTCACTCAATGATCTCCTTATGGTAGGGCCTACTATTCAGAGGGAGCTAATTTTGTCGCTTCTTTGGTTCCGTCTGAATCGATATGCCCTCACGGAAGACATCAGGAAAATGTATCGGCAAGTCAGCGTATCCGATGACGATCGACGCTTCCAGCTAATTGTTTGGCGAGAAAATCCATCTGATCAGCTTAAAATTTATCGTTTGAATACAGTGACATATGGCACAGCGTCCGCACCGTTCTTGGCCATCCGATGTTTGCAAGAACTGGGCTTACGCCATAAAGATACCCATGTTCTCGGTTCGGAAGCCATTTCTAATGATTTTTACGTCGATGTTATGCTCACTGGCGCCGATAATCTTGACACTCTGAAAACAATATGTACTCAGGTGTCCGAAATTCTAAATTCAGGAGGTTTTCAATTAGCCAAATGGTTTTCAAACCATCCTAGCTTAATAGAGGAAGGCGGAAATGAGAAACTTTTCAGTTTCAATGATACCGACTCGACAAAAACGCTTGGCATGAGGTGGACTCCAAGTTCGGATACTTTTAGGTATCAGTTGGATGATTATTTCATTGAGTTGAGTCCCACCAAGCGTAATATATTATCAGTGGCAGCACGCATGTTTGACCCACTTGACTTGTTGAGTCCAATAAGCATAAGGGCTAAAATTCTTTTGCAAGAGCTGTGGCGCATGCAGTTGCCGTGGGATGAAACAATGCCCATTGAAATGCATAGCATTTGGGAAAAGTTCAAAGAGAATCTTCTCGAAATGCACAAGATTGTTATTCCCAGGTACGCTCATGCCAGCTTTAATGCAAGTATACAAGTCCATGGATTCGCGGACGCGTCCAGTCAAGCATATGGGTGTTGCCTGTATGTAAGAGCCAACGACGGTGGCGAAATAGTCTGCCGATTGCTTACCGCAAAGGCGAAAGTTGCGCCACTCAAGACGAAGTCTATTCCTAGACTCGATTTATACGCAGCATATTTGCTAGCTCAATTATGGTCAATTATAAAACATATGTTGAACCGTTGTAGAGTCGAGAGTGTGAATTTTTGGACAGACTCAGAAATCACACTACATTGGATAAATACTTACCCTTCATTACTGGCAACATTCGTGGCTAACCGAGTTGCAGGTATCCAAGAGATGGCCAATGATGTATCTTGGCGACATGTGCCGACGTTGTTGAACCCTGGCTTATTTAGTCTCTCGATTTTCGTCATCTCGCAAGATAGTTGGAATAGTTGCGTACATGTATCGTTTTATTGTTGGCTCGAAGGTTAAAAAGCAAACTGCTGTCGTCACCCCAAAGAAGTTGAACTTCGCATTCCTGAAGGTTCTGGAACTTGTTCAACGATCAGAGTTCAAAGAGGACTATGAGAAATTGAAGAGAGGCCAATTGGTTCAGACAAGTATCCAGTCTCTGACTCCCTTCATTCAACAGTCAGACGAGTTTGGACGACAAGTTTCTTTAATACGAGTAGGAGGCAGAATATTGAACGCACCATTGGAATATGATGCCAAATTCCCAGTTTTGATGCCCAAGAATTGTCACTTGGTTGGGTTGTATTTGAGGGAACTGCATATAGACAATTGCCATGTAGGGGCAAAGGCAATGATTGCGTTGCTCCGCCAGCGGATTTGGGTGGTAAATGCTCAAAGAGAATGCACTCAAGTAGTTCGGAAATGTTTGCGTTGCTTCAGGTTCAAGCCGAAGCTAGTAGAACAGATAATGGGAAATTTACCGGCAGATCGCTTTGTATCGGTTAGACTATTTTCCATTTGCGGAGTAGATTTTTGTGGGCCAATTAATGTGTCAATGCGAATTCGAGGACGTGCCCCACTGAAAATGTATATCGCTATATATGTATGTTTTGCTTCAAAGGCTGTTCACATAGAACTTGTCACAGACTTATCAACTAATGCCTTTATTTCGACTCTCAAAAGCTTCATCGCAAGACGTGGCGTTCCCAGCCGAATCTACTCGGACAATGCAACCAACTTCGTGGGGACCAACAACCTGCTAAAGGAGCTGCAGGAGGCGTTCGAGAGGCAGCGGACCAGTCTGCAGTCGTTCGGAGCGGAGAAAGGAATGGAGTGGTGCTTCATCCCCCCGCGAGCGCTATGTCAAAGGTCGATCATGCGACTAAATCGAAGTACGAAGAACAGAAAGACTATAACTCCTTACCCCAGTGGTCTGAATGTGTTTCGATATTAAATAGGCGTTATCTACATTTGTGCGATGAGAAAAGTTCCAAGTCTAGGATCAAACAAAAATCAGATTTGAAGTCTGCTAGGAACAGCAAATCATCGTTCGCATGTACTAAAGGAGATAAGAAAAGTGAACCCAAAGGCCAGTTTTGTAATACGAATCACAATATCGGAAGTTGTCAAGGGTTTTTTGGTATATCTGTTTCGGAGCGTTTCGATTTTGTGAAATCAAGTCAACTGTGCATAAATTGTTTACTGCACTGCATCAAAGTGCAAAGTCTGTTCTCGTCCCCACAATACGCTTCTGCATAAGTACGCTGCTGAAATGCCACAGGCAGCAGCGCATCCTGCTCATGTAAATCATATCACGAGCGAAGTCGATCAAGTGATCCTGGCAACAGCTGTTGTAAAGATTCGAGATAGATTTGGGCAGATTCACAACGCTAGAGCTCTGTTAGACTCAGGCTCCCAAGTCAATTTCATGACTGATGAGCTTGCTCAAGCATTAAGACTTGCAAGGAAAAATAAGTGTTTAACAGTCACGTCTGTTGGAAAAGCCAGTTTAGTGGCGAAAAGTGAAGTATCAACAGTGGTGTCGTCTCGGGTAAATGAACACCAGATCAATGCCGATTTTTGGGTGCTTACGTTAATTTCAAGCAGGCAGCCAGATTATGATCTCCCCATTATCCAGTGGAAAATTCCTGCAAATGTAGAACTGGCTGATCCTGAATTTTTTAAGCCTCAGCGAATTGATCTGCTACTCCTTTTTCGAATTATTGTGTAGGGGACAAATAAAATTGTCTGAGAATGGCCCTCTGTTGCAAAAAACTTTGCTTGGATGGGTAGCATCAGGGCAGTGTAAGAAATTGCAGACCCAGAACCCAGTGTGCTGTGCAATCATGCTCCCAAGTAAAGAGTCCAGATTGGAGGCTCTTGTGGAGCGGTTCTGGGAACTCGAAGGTGTTCCCGAATCAAATGACTCAGCCAAGTACTCGTCGGAGCAGCTGGCATGTGAGAAAAGCTTCAAGGACAATGTTCGGAGTTTATCGTCAGGTCGCTTTGAGGTCCGTTTGCCCTTCAAGATTGATCCTAAAATACTGGGATCATCCTTTGAGACAGCCAAAAGACGTTTTCTCTCCTTAGAGCGTAGAGTATCTAAAGATTTAGATCTCAAGGAAATGTATGTGAGTTTCATGAAAGAATATCTTGATCTCGGTCACATGTCTGTCATAGGTACAGAAGTTCCGCCAGGACCCCACTACGTCATACCACATCAGTGCGTCCTGAGGCCTGATAGTAGCTCCACCAAACTTCGAGTTGTGTTTCCTGCGTCTTGTAAGACAACATCGACCCACTCACTCAATGATCTCCTTATGGTAGGGCCTACTATTCAGAGGGAGCTAATTTTGTCGCTTCTTCGGTTCCGTCTGAACCGATATGCCCTCACGGCAGACATCAGGAAAATGTATCGGCAAGTCAGCAAATCCGATGACGATCGACGCTTCCAGCTAATTGTTTGGCGAGAAAATCCATCTGATCAGCTTAAAATTTATCGTTTGAATACAGTGACATATGGCACAGCGTCCGCACCGTTCTTGGCCATCCGATGTTTGCAAGAACTGGGTTTACGCCATAAAGATACCCATGTTCTCGGTTCGGAAGCCATTTCTAATGATTTTTACGTCGATGTTATGCTCACTGGCGCCGATAATCTTGACACTCTGAAAACAATATGTACTCAGGTGTCCGAAATTCTAAATTCAGGAGGTTTTCAATTAGCCAAATGGTTTTCAAACCATCCTAGCTTAATAGAGGAAGGCGGAAATGAGAAACTTTTCAGTTTCAATGATACCGACTCGACAAAAACGCTTGGCATGAGGTGGACTCCAAGTTCGGATACTTTTAGGTATCAGTTGGATGATTGTTTCATTGAGTTGAGTCCCACCAAGCGTAATATATTATCAGTGGCAGCACGCATGTTTGACCCACTTGACTTGTTGAGTCCAATAAGCATAAGGGCTAAAATTCTTTTGCAAGAGCTGTGGCGCATGCAGTTGCCGTGGGATGAAACAATGCCCATGGAAATGCATAGCATTTGGGAAAAGTTCAAAGAGAATCTTCTCGAAATGCACAAGATTGTTATTCCCAGGTACGCTCATGCCAGCTTTAATGCAAGTATACAAGTCCATGGATTCGCGGACGCGTCCAGTCAAGCATATGGGTGTTGCCTGTATGTAAGAGCCAACGACGGTGGCGAAATAGTCTGCCGATTGCTTACCGCAAAGGCGAAAGTTGCGCCACTCAAGACGAAGTCTATTCCTAGACTCGATTTATACGCAGCATATTTGCTAGCTCAATTATGGTCAATTATAAAACATATGTTGAACCGTTGTAGAGTCGAGAGTGTGAATTTTTGGACAGACTCAGAAATCACACTACATTGGATAAATACTTACCCTTCATTACTGGCAACATTCGTGGCTAACCGAGTTGCAGGTATCCAAGAGATGGCCAATGATGTATCTTGGCGACATGTGCCGACGTTGTTGAACCCTGGCTTATTTAGTCTCTCGATTTTCGTCATCTCGCAAGATAGTTGGAATAGTTGCGTACATGTATCGTTTTATTGTTGGCTCGAAGGTTAAAAAGCAAACTGCTGTCGTCACCCCAAAGAAGTTGAACTTCGCATTCCTGAAGGTTCTGGAACTTGTTCAACGATCAGAGTTCAAAGAGGACTATGAGAAATTGAAGAGAGGCCAATTGGTTCAGACAAGTATCCAGTCTCTGACTCCCTTCATTCAACAGTCAGACGAGTTTGGACGACAAGTTCCTTTAATAAGAGTAGGAGGCAGACTATTGAACGCACCATTGGAATATGAACATTGTAGAACAGATAATGGGAAATTTACCGGCAGATCGCTTTGTATCGGTTAGACCATTTTCCATTTGCGGAGTAGATTTTTGTGGGCCAATTAATGTGTCAATGCGAATTCGAGGACGTGCCCCACTGAAAATGTATATCGCTATATTTGTATGTTTTGCTTCAAAGGCTGTTCACATAGAACTTGTCACAGACTTATCAACTAATGCCTTTATTTCGACTCTCAAAAGCTTCATCGCAAGACGTGGCGTTCCCAGCCGAATCTACTCGAACAATGCAACCAACTTCGTGGGGACCAACAACCTGCTAAAGGAGCTGCATCCCCCCGCGAGCGCTATGTCAAAGGTCGATCATGCGACTAAATCGAAGTACGAAGAACAGATAGACTATAACTCCTTACCCCAGTAGTCTGAATGTGTTTCGATATTAAATAGGCGTTATCTACATTTGTGCGATGAGGAAAGTTCCAAGTCTAGGATCAAACAAAAATCAGATTTGAAGTCTGCTAGGAACAGCAAATCATCGTTCGCATGTACTAAAGGAGATAAGAAAAGTGAACCCAAGGGTCAGTTTTGTAATACGAATCACAATATCGGAAGTTGTCAAGGGTTTTCTGGTATATCTGTTTCGGAGCGTTTCGATTTTGTGAAATCAAGTCAACTGTGCATAAATTGTTTACATCCAGGGCACAGGGTGTCGAATTGCACTGCATCAAAGTGCAGAGTCTGTTTTCGTCCCCACAATACGCTTCTGCATAAGTACGCTGCTCCTGAAATGCCACAGGCAGCAGCGCATCCTGCTCATGTAAATCATGTCACGAGCGAAGTCGATCAAGTGATCCTGGCAACAGCTGTTGTAAAGATTCGAGATAGATTTGGGCAGATTCACAACGCTAGAGCTCTGTTAGACTCAGGCTCCCAAGTCAATTTCATGACTGAAGAGCTTGCGCAAGCATTAAGACTTGCAAGGAAAAATAAGTGATTAACAGTCACGTCTGTTGGAAAGCCAGTTTAGTGGCGAAAAGTGAAGTATCAACAGTGGTCTCGTCTCGGGTAAATGAACACCAGTTCAATGCCGATTTTTGGGTACTTACGTCAATTTCAAGCAGGCAGCCAGATTATGATCTCCCCACTATCCAGTGGAAAATTCCTGCAAATGTAGAACTGGCTGATCCTGAATTTTTTAAGCCTCAGCGAATTGATCTGCTACTAGGAGCGGATTCCTTTTTCGAATTATTGTGTACGGGACAAATAAAATTGTCTGAGAATGGCCCTCTGTTGCAAAAAACTTTGCTTGAATGGGTAGCATCAGGGCAGTGTAAGAAATTGCAGACCCAGAACCCAGTGTGCTGTGCAATCATGCTCCCAAGTAAAGAGTCCAGATTGGAGGCTCTTGTGGAGCGGTTCTGGGATCTCGAAGGTGTTCCCGAATCAAATGACTCAGCCAAGTACTCGTCGGAGCAGCTGGCATGTGAGAAAAGCTTCAAGGACAATGTTCGGAATTTATCGTCAAGTCGCTTTGAGGTCCGTTTGCCCTTCAAGATTGATCCTAAAATACTGGGATCATCCTTTGAGACAGCCAAAAGACATTTTCTCTCCTTAGAGCGTAGAGTATCTAAAGATTTAGATCTCAAGGAAATGTATGTGAGTTTCATGAAAGAATATCTTGGTTTCGGTCACATGTCTGTCATAGGTACAGAAGTTCCGCCAGGACCCCACTACGTCATACCACATCAGTGCGTCCTGAGGCCTGATAGTAGCTCCACCAAACTTCGAGTTGTGTTTCATGCGTCTTGTAAGACAACATCGACCCACTCACTCAATGATCTCCTTATGGTAGGACCTACTATTCAGAGGGAGCTAATTTTGTCGGGGAATTTCGTGCTCTCGCAGGTGGCAGCTGCTGTCCATGCTTAGACAGCGGTTCTGGCGAGCGTGGTCGAAGGACTACGTCCACAGTCTTCAACATCGCGGCAAGTGGACGGCCAAACAGCCCAATTTGGCAATCGGGGCACTCGTGGTCATACACGAGGACAACACTCCACCCCAGCGCTGGACAACAGGAAGAGTCGTGGAGGTCATTCCCGGGGCAGACGTCCGCATCAGGGTGGCCGACGTCAGGACAGCCGTGGGCGTGTGTAGGCGACCGGTCCACAAACTCGCTGTGTTGCCGATCGTTTGAGCGTACTTCAACGTGGCCGGGATGTTTAGTCATAGATTAGGTATTAGTTAGTAAAATGAAATTATATTGAAGTTTGTTTTAAGTATGAAGTGTATATATTGAAGTACCCTAGTTTGTAATTATGTTATCTCTTATACGTCTACATAATAGAGTGTAAGCGCAGGCAAAGTGCATGGCCGAAGAAGAGCAGCTGACAAGAGTCAATTGTCAGTCGTCGGTTGATCGCTCATAATACCGAACGCATAATTATACGCAGCAACCACCAACCTCTTTAGGGCGTTTGCGGTCTAACATCGGAAATAAATTGTAATTTTAATTTGAATCCGGTCTTTATTTAATTTGTTTTGTCTCGATTTTACATTTGGCGCCCGGGCAGGGACGTCATTCGTGCTTTGTCGGTCTTATTGCAAGACATTTTTCAAGAGTTAATCGGTTGTTTGCGGTTATTTCGGTTAGCGTTTCTTTTCGTTGCAGTTCTTTTGGTTTGTTGCTGCTTTGTTGTTGTCGCCGTTGCTGTGCTGCTGGACGTGAAGCTACCCTGGACATCGAGATGCCAAGGATTGAACCCATCGATGACTCCTCCGATGACCAGGTAACAGTGCCCAAACGAGTGCTAGCATAGTGTGACACACATACATATATGTGCATGTTTACTTAAAAGCGCGCCGGTCGTGTTTGATTGTGGCTCCTGTGTACTTGAATCAATTATCTCGAATCAATTATTGATCTGACCTTTACCAGCCCTGAACTTGCCCGGGATGCTGCTTGGCAGGTCTCCAACATGTAATGTCACAGGTTAGCTCGAACAAAAAAAACTAAATCTGCGTGAGAGGGTTTTCTGGACAGAATAGAGGTCGACGGGTGGATTCCCTGGCTTTGGCTAGCAAAACAGCCTGTGGGGGGTTCTTTTGACATACTCTTCCACACTCTCCTCATTACAATTAAATTTATAAGTAATCTGGGAAATCCTTGCCACAATTAAGGTGAAAGTAATAGCATGTCGCGTCACAACCCACCCTGCCTATGAGTCCTTTTGCGCGATATAATTTCATCAGACTCCCTAAAGTTCCTTTTTACCCCATCCTTGCCTTACGAAAAACTAGCCAATTACTCCATGTTCAGAAATAGACGACACATTAGACAAAATTCAATGCAAGATATTTATTCCTAAACATAATTCCTATCCGAATCAATCCATAAACAATTTCAGTTCTAAGCCCTCTCGACAAAAATATATGCCCATGGACAAATATGTGAGAAATCAAATAAAATTTTACATAATGGAACTTAAAATTAATGTTTTACAATATTCATTTTTGCTTTCTTTTTCAGCAACTTTTGTTTTTTTTTTTTTTAAATTTTCATTCAAGTCGTTTTAAATTATTTTTACAAATTTTGACTTGTTTTATTTCAATGCACAATTATTTCTCTGTTTCGTTTTATTTTCTTTAAAAATTTTTAAATTGCTTCCTTTTAATTTTAAAAATTTTCTTTCCTTTGAATTTAAATAAAATTTTATACAATAAATAAAATTTGTTTTTGAATTTATTTTAAATTGGGTATATGCCTTTCATTATTTGGAAAAATACAAGCATTTGCTTTAATTGTGCATGTGCATTGATTGACTTTTACAAATTTTAATTTCTTTTTATTTATTTATTTTTTTTTCCATTCTCTTCAAAATTTTCTTTCAGTGTAAGAGGGAACAAAAAGGTATTTTTTCTTTAATCAGCTGTTATCTGAGATTCACTCGATTATTATTATTGCAATGGGGAAAATCTGCACTGCGACCCTTCGGATCTATTGTGCCCCCCTCTGAGCCTATAGCTCGTCCATCAACCCTAGTTCTCGCACGAATTCGAGAGTTTTTACCGGGTTAAGGTCTGCTAAGTCCTCCTTCGGTAGGACATGTTTCCCTAGAAAACTACATCTACGTCTAGATAGAGCAGTGCATTCTGCTAGTATGTGCATCGAGGATTCCTCCTCGCAGTTGCAGAACCGGCAGGTTGCACTGCTTACAATTCCTAACTTAAATAGATGACTTCTCAGTTTGCAATGCCCGGTCAAGAGACCGGTGAGTACTCTGAGTCTAGTATTTCCCAATGCGATTATTTGCTTAAACCGTTTTAAGTTGTAGCTACCTAGGAGGTGTTTGGCTTGTCTGAGACCTGTGGTCTCCATCCAATGCGACTGCTGGAGTCGCCTCTCCTCTTTTCGTAGGTATTCCCGGATTGTGTGTCTTCCAATTCCACAAAACGGTTCAGGACCTATTAGGGGCCTGCATGCACCCATTCTGGCTAGTCTGTCAGCTGCCTCGTTTCCTGCTAAATCCCTGTGGCCTGGGATCCATCTTAGGCTTAGCCTATTATATGATCCCAGTTGGTTTAGCTTCTTTCGCACCTCGTGCACTACTTTAGACGTTATTTTCGCCTTGCTGAGTGCATTGAGAGCTGCTTGACTATCGGATAGAATGGCTATGTCTCTATTCCGATAGTTACGCTTGAGATTAAGGTCAGCACACCTCCCTATTGCACATACCTCAGCCTGGAAGATGCTGGTATATGTTCCTAGAGATTCATGGTAAGATATCCGAGGGCCTACAACTCCAAGTCCTGTGCCTTGGTCTGTAAGAGATCCATCGGTGTACCATTTTATGGTGTGTTGACCCATTGGATGGACTTCATCAAGTGTTGTCCAGTCCTTCTTACTGCTCAGGTTCACTTTGAAATTCTGCTCGAACATGAGCTCGGCAGTCATCTCGTCCCTTGGCTGTAAAAGTAAGGGGAGATCACCTGATAGCAATTCTGCGTCTCTGTGGCTAAGGATACTTCCCACCCCCTCTCGTGCTATCCTTAGCAGAGTCGCCCTTTGTTGCAGTTCAATGAATACATGGAGTGGCGTGAGCTCCATTAAAACTTCCATAGCCGTCGTCGGACAGGTGCTCATAGCCCCCGTCATACATACGCAGGCCATTCGTTGCAGTCTTAACAGCTGCTTCTTGACGGTGATGAGTTGGGCTCTATCACCCCAGGCTATTGCTCCATATGTGAGCATTGGCCTGACTACCATTAGGTATAGCCATCTAATAATCTTCGGTGATGTGCCCCATGATTTCCCGGCTATGCTGCGACAGGCATAAAGTGCTCGAGTGCACTTTGCTATCGCATTTTGAACATGGGGGCCGAAGTTAATTTTGCTGTCGAAAGTGACTCCTAGGTACTTAACCTCCTTACTTGTTTCTATTATGCTGTTTGATAGCCTTATTTGCCTCATTCTCTGCAGCTTGTATCTTCTAGTAAAGGGAACGATGACTGTCTTGGCAGGGTTGAGGTTGAGGCCCACCTCTCCACACCAGTCGCTCGTTATCCGAAGACCTAGTTGTACAATGTCACAGAGTGTTTCTTCGAATTTGCCTCGTGCTATGATGACAATGTCATCAGCGTAGCCCTGACATTGAATTCCATAGCCGGCAAGTTTCTGGAGTAGTTCATCTACTAGCAGACTCCAAAGTAAAGGAGACAAAACTCCCCCTTGAGGACAACCTTTTGTGGTTGTGACAGTAACAGTGTTATCTTGAACTGTTGCCGTGGCTTGTCTAGACCCCAGCAGTGAGGAAATCCATCTGCCTGTGGTTGGGTCTAGGCCCCTCCTGGTCAGGGCAGCCTTGACAGCATCGTGCGATGTGTTGTCGAAGGCACCTTCTATGTCCAGGAAGGCGCATATGGCCACCTCCTTATTTTCAACTACTGTGCTTAAAGTGCGGTGTAGTTGATACAGTGCCGTGTCCGTGGATCGGCCTACTCTGTATGCATGCTGCGTTGGTTGCAGCGGGGATTGCACCAGAAGAGTGCTTCTTATCTTGTGGTCCACCAGCTTCTCCAGCGTTTTCAACAAAAACGATGTAAAGCTGATGGGTCTGAAGGACTTGGGGCTGGTGATATCTTTCTTCCCTGCTTTGGGGATGAAGACCACCCGAGCTCTGCGCCACGCACTTGGTATATATCCGAGTGCAAGGCTACTTATCATGATCTTTCTAAGAATGGGGAGGAGTATGCCCTGCCCCTGCTGTAGAAAGGATGGTGATATCATGTCAAGGCCTGTCGATTTATAGGGCTGGAAAGTACCAATTGCCCACTGTAATCGTTCTGGTGTGACTGTCGACTTGGCAGTTTTCCAGTCGGCAGACACTGGCCTAGACATGCTTCTTGCTTCGACTGTATCTTCTTGTACCGGGGTGCTTCCCGGGAAGTGTGTCTCAAACAAGAGCTCTAGTTTCGCTATGCTACTACCAGTGAAGGTTCCATCCCTTCGTTTCAAGGCTAGATTTGCCTCTGGTGTGCGCTTCGAAAGTGCCCTATGAAACCGGGCGCCTTCGGATGTGCTTTCTATACTTTCGCAGAATTCGCGATAGTTCTTTCGTTTGGCCTTTCTGATCTCCTTGTTGTAGGAGGTAAGGCTTTCACGGTAAGAGTCCCATAAACCGTCTCTCTTCGCTCTGTTGAAGAGGCGACGGGTGGTGAGTCGTAGCCTCTCGAGGCTATCGTTCCACCAAGGGGCATCCGTTTCTTTGCGCTTCCTTCCAAAAGGACAGCTTTCTTCAAAGGCATTTATTATGCTACTGTTAAGGTTGCCTACTGTTCTTTCCAGTTCCAGTTGCGACCGGGGTATTCCCGGTCCTTCACTGGATAGATTTAGTTGTAGGGTCGTTATGTACTTATCCCAGTTTGTTTTCCTGGGATTACGCACTGGTATGCTGCTATCCATATTGACTTGCAGTTCAAATAGGATAGTTCTATGATCAGACATGGATTCCTCCGAAGAGACATGCCAGTTTCTTAGGTGTGGCCTAAGGGCCCTACTAATCATGGTGATGTCCAGGACTTCCTCCCTGATTCTTGTTACGAATGTCGGTGTGGTTCCGACATTACCAATTTCTAAATTATATCTAAATATAAAGTCAAGAAGGTACTCACCTCTTGCGTTTGTGTCTGTGCTTCCCCATATCTCGTGTTGTGCGTTGGCATCGCATCCTATGAAAAGGGGGAGCTTCTCCTTGGTGCAGTGTGCTACTAGCCCGACGACTTCCGGTGGCGGACAGGCTCCATCGCCCGCGAAGTACGCTGAGGCCACTACAATGGTGCGGGCATGTCCGACCAACTGCACTGCTATTGGTACGCAGTCCCTGCTAAGGAATTCTGAAAGGATAGTATAATTAATACACTTCCTTACCATAATACATGTTCTTGGCACTGGGTCCCTTTGATCCCAGATTACCTTGGAGTCCGCTGTGTACAGGCCTTTGATGCCATCGTTAAACCATGGCTCCTGTACCAGAGCTAGCCCAAGGTGTTGGTTGGTGAACATCCGGGCTAGGACGGCCGAGGCCGCCTTCGCACGGTGGATGTTCACCTGGGCTAGCTTAGTGCCGATGACTTGTGTCATCGCACTATAGTAACGGCTCCATGCTGCATGACGAGGTGGGCCTGGAGTCTTCCCCGTCATCGCGTGCCGTCATGGTGACGTCCGCTGCTTCCAGTTCGTCCGAGATTTCCTGGGACGACATGGCCATTTGCTCCTCTATCTCCGCAGCCATAGCGGGGTCCAGTGTAAGGTCCGCCAGGTCTTCATCCTCGGCCAGATCCTCCAATGGATTGGGGGAATCTGCCTGACGAACCCTGGACTCGCTGACAACTGCGGGAGATAGGTCTGATTCGGCCGAAGGGGGATTCTCCACCACGGCTTTATCCTGTGCTGCTGGTGGGGGCGCTTCCCCCGTGCCAGCCTTCTCTGCCCCTTTCTTCAGTCCGCTTACTGGTATTGTCCCGAAGCGGAAGAAGAGCTGGTGGCCTCTCGATATGATTTCGTTCTTGGAGGCCTCGTCAATGCCAAGCATTAAAACGGCTCCTCCTCCGTCGTCTCTCCTTGAGATAATCCTCCATGCGTCGGTGTCGATCTTGTTTTGGTTGCTCAGCAAAGCCAACAAGTCGATTGTTTCCCGATTCGCACTTCTCGGGCAGTAGATGGTGATATTATGGGGTGACGGAATGTCATCCCCCATTCTACTTTCAAGGGGAATACCCTTCCATGACTGTAGTTTCGATGCTACAGTCATCAGCCAGTCTGCCGATTTTTCATCTGTACAGTCAATAACCAGGTGGCCCACCCGGAAATGAATGCCAGTGAAAGAAACGGCAGTGTCCCATCCTGTCAGTATGACTTCATCCAGGAGGGCCTCCTCCAGCGCGGACAAGTCCCCCTGACTGAGGCTTACCTGGGGATAGTCCACAGGTAACACGGCCACCTTGACCTTTCTCGCGACAGATGCGTAGGTCGCGCGAGGTGCAGTGGGCGCTGAGGAGGTAGACATCCTGGCTTCTGCTGCTGCTGCGGATGTGCTAGGGCGCTCATCGAGAGTTTCCTGCTGTCCCGCTACTGAGGCGTTCTTGTGCGCTGCTTTGACAGGTGTGGCCCCTTCCGGTTTTTGCGTGGCAGCTGGTCCCGCCGCGCGCACCCTTTTAGGAGTGTCGGTTGGCGGTGTCAGCGTGCTGCTCGACCTTTTGTGAGCCGGTGCCCTGTCTTGGACTGCAACAGGTCTTGGCTCTTTCGCCTTAGCCAGTGCAGTGTAGTAAGAAGATCTTGTATTTCTTTAGTATGTTCTTTATTTATTATTTGGAGCAGCGAAGGTGCCGCTTCCAACGATAAGTTGTTTCTGAATTATACATTTATCCTTAGGTTCTAAGTAAGCTTAAGTCTCATAGCTGCGCTGCCCACAGTTGGACAGCAGAGAGAGACGGTTATGTATATTCTATGTAATATATATGTATTTATGCTCTCTTGAGCTGGAGCGATAGAGTATATGCATACACTTGAGTTCGATCAAGCGGTCGGCGCGTGTAACAGAATGCTGACACTTGCACATTCTGTGAGCGCGCCGATCGACTTATATTTCGGCCACTTTGGTTTATGACCGGGGCTCTGTTTATGTAAACACACTGCAACAGTGTGTTCAGTTTAAGTACTCTTGGTACAGTGGATATTCAATATGTGTGCATATACTACATCTCCCTCCTTTTGAAAAATAACGTAATATTATGAAGTTATTTTAAAAGAATTATTTTTAATTAACAAAGGAAGATTGTCTTAAAAATTATTTTTTTTTTGTGTTTTTTTTTTTTGTATATATTCAAATAAAAATGAAATAAGAATTATTTTTGTCTTAGCATGGCCATACCAAATACAATTATGAAATAAACATTTTTAACCTATCCTTATGTACTGTTTGTTTTTTGTTTTTATCATTAGTTATTATAATGTTATTTCTATCTCCTATTTCCGTTACTTTATACGGACCAGTATATTTATAATCTAACTTATGACCTGTTTCATTTCTTAATAAGACTTTATCACCTACTGATATATCTATGTTGTTTATTTTCTGATCGTATAATATCTTATTACTTTTCTTATTTTCTTCTATCATTATTCTAGCTCTTTTATATGCTACTTCTAATCTATATTTACTTTCCTTAGCATAGTCATCTATATTATATATGGTTTCTATATTATCTATACTATTAAATTGTTTTGGTAAATTATTTGTTTTACCAAATACTAACTCATATGGACAGTAATTATGTGCCATTGAGGGGGTCGTGTTGAAACAGAAAACGAAGTATTGAAGCCATACGTCCCAATCAGTTTTATCAACCGATATATATGAGCGTATATATTCATTGAAAGTTCTATGACTACGTTCTATTGTTCCAACTGTCTGGTGGTGGTGTGCCGTAGATGTTATATTTTCAATTTTTAGGTATTTGCATAAATCATTTATAATTGAATTCTTATATTCTGTTCCCATGTCCGTAATGAACGTCTTAATTGGACCGTACTTCAGAATAAATGATTCAAAAATTGCTTTAGCGACAGTGTTCGCGTTTTTATTCGGAACTGGTATGGCAACTAAATATTTAGTTAGGTCACATATTAGAGTGACTGCATATTCATTGCCATTTTCTGATTTTGGTAGTGGACCAATAGTGTCTACTATCACCCTGTCGAAAGCATTTATTGGCGTATCAGTTATTATCAATGGGGTCTTATTGTGCTTGGTTATTTTAGCTTTTTGGCATTTTTGACATTTTCGTATGTACTCAGTAATATCTCGAGTCATACCTTTCCAAAAATAATGTCTTTTGACCTTGGCCAAGGTTTTTGCAATGCCGATATGACCTCCTTCTATTGGATCGTCATGGAATTTAGACAGTATAGCTTCTTTTTCTTTTTGTTTTTCTATTAGGGTCACCGGGTTGAGTAGCGCTACTCTTAATGTATTCAATATTTTATTGCCCATTTTCTTGAAATTATCAATTGAAACATGTTCAAAGATATTTTCCCACGGTGCCACTTTGAGTTGGCTGATTTTATGTATACCGGCTTGCATTTCAAGCCTTTGGAAAAACTGACCTAAGTCAAGAGTTCCATTGGTATATAAATCGCTAACATCATATCTTGCAGTAATTGTTTTACCATGTTTAAATAAACATAGCGTATTTTTTACATGCAATGTCACTACTTTACGTACCTCATCATTGTTTATGACTACATATACGTTGGGCTTAGAAGCTTGCTCTATAGATTGCCTAGGCAATTCTATTTCTTTGTTATCCGCGCGGATTTTCTGTCTATTTTGATATCTTGTAGTGACTTTCATTATATTTCCTGTAATGTTTTGTAGATCTTTAATGGTTATTCTTGATAACGCATCAGCTACATAATTGTCTTTTCCCTTTAAATATTCAACTGTGAAATCATACTCTTCTAATTCTAGCCTCATACGTGTCAGTTTAGAACTCGGATTGATCATTGAAAATAGATATATTAATGGTCTGTGATCTGTTTTAATTGTAAAGTGTTTTCCATAAATATATGGTCGAAAATGCAATATTGCCCAGTGAATCGCAGCTAATTCCTGCTCAGTTGTACATTTATTACTTTCTCCTTTAGTGAAAGCTCTTGATGCGTATGCAATGGGAAGTTGGAGTCCGTTATGGTTTTGAGTTAAAACCGCTCCACACGCTTGCTTACTTGCATCAGTAATTATACAAAATTCTTTGCTAAAATCAGGATATTGTAGCAAAGTAGGTTCCATCAGTTTTGTTTTTAAATATTGGAATGCGTTTTGGCATTCATCTGTCCATTCAAAAGGAACATTCTTTTTACATAATCGTGTTATGTGTCGTGAATATTCGGCGAAGTTTTTAATGAAGCGTCTATAATAATTGCAAAATGCTATGAAACGTCTAGCGCTGTCCGCATTGTGCGGCTTAGGGTAATTCATAATGACGTCATATTTCTTGTCGTCAGGAAGTATTCCTTTATCTGTGCATTTATGACCGAGAAAAGTCACCTCATGCATAAAAAATTTACATTTTTCTGGATGTAACTTTAGATTGTATTTCCTACATTTCTCAAAAACGTCTGTTAAGTTTTTAAGCATATGTTTTTCGGAACAACCTATAACTATTAAGTCATCCATATAAAGGAATGCTTGTGAAGGTTCTAATCCAGAGAATGCTATAGTCATCATTCTCTGAAATGAATTAGGCGCTATTTTTAGTCCGAAAGGTAATCGCGTGAAGCGATACGAGCCATTGCTCGTTGAAAATGACGTTATATCTCTTGAACTTTTTTCGAGTTCAATTTGATGAAATCCTGACATTAAGTCAAGGCATGAAAAATATTTTGCTCGTCCAAGTTGATCCAAAATGTCATCAATTCTTGGGAGTGGAAATTTTTCGGACAGTAATTTTTTATTAATTTGACGATAGTCAATCACTAATCGCCATTTCTTTTGTTCTGAACCTGGAGATGGTTTTTTAGGGACAAGTAATAATGGGCTATTATATTCAGATACAGATGGTTCTACAATCCCGTCGGTGATCAATTTTCCAACTTGTTTCTGTATTTCGTTCACCTGACTGTGTGGGCTTCTATAATTTTTTATATACACTGGTTCATCATCTTTTAATCTCAGTTTTTGTTTATAAAAGTTATTTGTGCTTATTGGTTCAGATTCCAATCCAAATATATCATTATATTGGGTGCATAAGCTTGAAAGCTGTGTTTTGAATTGTGGAGGAAAGTTTTTTGAAAGTTGAGATAACACAGACTTTTCTCTATTGTCTAGATTAGTTTTGACTACTTCGTAGTTCGAAAGTGATTCATACGCCAAATTATTTGTACTGACTACTTGATCTTTATTTGTTGTATTGAGTAGTCTTATAAAAGCGTTTTTAGATGTTGCTATGGTACTTGCTATGTAGATACCATGCTTAATTTCTTGATTTGGAATCAATACACTGTCTTCTTTTGAATTTAGATGGATTTTCCTAATAACCTGGGATCTTGCTGGCAGAAGTATTGAGTTGTTGCCAGAACTGTATGTTATTGGAACATAAATTGGAAATTTTAAGTTATTAGGTCTCATTATAAGCCAATCTTCAGATGGCTTGAAGTCTAATTGACAGTTGTATTTTTTTATAAAATCGATTCCTAATATGCCATCACAAGGAATAGCGAATTGTAAATCCACGATATGAAAATCATGTTGGATTATGTACTTAGTGGTCTGTATCTCAATAGAAGTTAACCCCTTGGATCTGGTTACCTCTTGACTTATTCCTTTTATGTCTATAATAAAATTATCTTGTATGTCATGAAAGACATCAGAATTTTCTTTGACTATTGAAATGTCTGCACCTGTGTCTACTAAAAAGACAAGTTCTTTTCCTGTAGCCACATGGTTGAATGATACAAATATGTTCTGACTGAGATTAATGGTATGAACCCTTGCATTTTCTACTGTTGAGTATTTAAAGGGTTTTGCGAGTTTTCCGATGTATTATTGGTTACTCTGACATTACTTGGGTTGTTATAGTTGTTGCCTCGATTCGAGTTGCCACGGCCTCTAGAGTTTCCTCTATATTGGCCTCGTCCATTATTGTATTGGTTACTGTTGTTGTAACTATTGTTGTAACTATTGTTGCGACTATTGTTGCGAAAGTTACCTCTATAATTTCCACGTCCGCGGTTTCCGCCGCGCTGTGGATTGTTTTTGTAATATAGGACAGTGTTTGGCTGTCCGGTTGCCTCTGTGCAACAATTTACAAACTTTGATACGGCCTCATTCATAGTGTTGAAGGTACCAGCTTGCATGATAAGTTTTACCTTATCGATTGTGCAATTTTTAGTCATTGCTTTGACTGCATGCTGAGTGGAATAACTTCTGGCTAACTCTAGGGGTAAGCCGTCTGTTATATATGCACCTTCTAACATTTTTGTCAACTGCTCAACTTCCAGTGTGTACTGGTTAGCAGTTTTATTGCGTTGCTGTAGATTCATCAGTTTTGCTGACAATACTTCTACAGTTTCGCCTTTGACATTGCTTTTTAATTTGGAAATGACATCAGTTATTGGTGTTTCATTTCCGACTAAATTTCTGGCGACACCTTTTAGTCTTGATTTTATTATAGAAACTGCTAATTGTTCGTGTTCGCCTTTTATTAATTCCAATATTTGTAATGCATCAATAAAACTTGGTAAGTTTTCAGCTTTACCATCAAAAGCTGGTATAAGCTTAGTTGCTGTATTAATAAAATCGATATTAGTTTGCGCCATTGTGATATTGTTGCCTGTTTTATTCTCTGTTATGCTTGAAGAAGCATCAGAATCTATTGAATTATCCAGATCTGACATCAACACAGCTGGAATAGTTAGATTATTTAAATCCTGCTCTTCTATTTTAGGGTTTATCTCAAGCTCTTCTGGCTCTATTTGGTCAGTGTCGGTTTGTTCTGTTGATTCCGGTTCATCACCAGTTTCAATTGTTAGAGAAGAGTTAAGTATGGTTGGTACTGATATATCTAAATTAAACTTTAGTTTAATTGATATTAAATTAGATCGTAGTCTGATCAAGAATTTTGATACTTGTGACCAATGATCTTGATTTAATTTTTCTCTCTGGCCATGTATTAGAATACGTGCTTCATTAAAGCAATTTAATAGTATCTTTACATGTTTCTTAATAGTATTTCTTTGAATTGGCCTGTTTTGAGTAAGTGACTTATATGATTTATCAAAGTCAATTTTTATGTTATTTATTTCTTTATATAATTCAATCCATTCCATTATTTTTGGATATGTACTCCTTCTTTAATATACGGGTAAACTGAACTCTATCATATGTTTCTCTAATTGCCTTTAGTGTAGCCATACTTTAGTTAATATATTTTGTTTTATTTGTAGTTTCATTGCATTTAATTTATTTCATTTTCTTAAAGTTTCAAACTTAAATACGGTGATATTTGTTTCAATGTTGTTTGTGCTCTTCTTTTTTTTTTAAATTTTGTCCAGATCATTTGCCTGGCTCATATATTTCTTTTTTAAACATTTGTTATGTAATTTATATAGTTTATAAAAACAATTTGCGCACATTATAACAACAATTATTATTAACAGTATGTGTATTAGTTCTAAGTCATTATTATTTGTCTCTACTTTATTAATAACATTGGCTGTGGAATCCACTGACTTAACGTCTACTATTGCCATTTTGGGCATATATATTTTTAATTTGTATTTATAATTGTTTGTTGTATATTCTGAAAGTTTTTCTATTGCATTACTTTGCATTTATGTTAACAAGTTTTCCTGCCTATTGTTTTGTATAGCTTTACGGGCTATACTTCTAATCGAGCGAAACTGGTTTCGCGCAATTTTACAAATTTTCTTATAATGATAATAATAATGATAATAATATTGAATGTTGAATGTTGCTCCATGAAGCCATGTAGTAAGAAGATGTTTTCCTGTCAGCTGGTCGTCGCCGGTTTGGCTACGCTGACACTCCTACGTTGGCGAAAGTGGCGGGGTTTGCCCCTCTCGCTGTTGTATTTACTGCTGCAGATGTCCGAGGCCTATGGGCTCAGGCGGGGCCGGTGCCGGTCTTCGCACTGGTCTTTTGTTTCAAACATGTTGATCTGCAGGCTGTAGCGTATAGTGGTCCAGCGCAGTCATTCGGGCAGACGTCAGGTTTTCTCGGCAACGGCTTGGGAGATTGTGGTTTTTTAGTTAATTTTGCATTTATAACTTTTATATTTGCTGAGTGAGTTGCGGTGTTAGGCTTTCTCTGTTGGAGGCTTTCTTTCAGAAAATCAAGTTCATTTGTTAATTTTTGTGCCGTTGCCCATTGGGGTGGTGGCTTATTTGTATATAATAGCCACTTAATATGTGCTATTCTTTTATTGATCTTGTTTTTCTGACCTCCGCGTTTGCCCATCACTCGCACTCTACTCACTCAGACTTTTGGTTTTTTTTTTCTTCAATCTCCAGGGCTCCCGCATTGGTGTAAGGGGTGGATTGCCTCTCACACTTGTTGTTGTTGTTGCTATTATTTCAGCTTTCTTGTTTTAATCCATCGTTGGTACAAGTGACGGACTGCCACTCGTACTTGTAGCCTGCTGTTGTTGTTGTTGCACCTCCAGTTGTTGTACGTATGCAGTAGTTTTTAATGCATTTTTTTTTTTAGTTTTTAATGCAATTTTTATTTATTTTTTTTTTTTTGCACTTTCAGTATTTAATGCACTTTAAATTTTTTTTTTTTTAATGCACTTTAAGTTTTTTGTTTAATGCACTTTCAATGTTTAATACATTTTTAGTTATTAATGCACTTTTTGTTGTGTAGATTTTTTTTATTTCACAACATGTTACTTCAACATGTTCGTGACACTTGTCACTTCCCTCCTGTGACATCCCCTGCTGGAGATAGCGGATGTACCACTTGCATCTTGATCCACACAGTTCGCGCCTGTGGGGATCATCCAATCCTCCTGGTTCTCCACGACCTGGCAGAGGATTCTTCTTCTTTGACGGTGGGCGTTGTTGTTCCCGCCGCCTGTCAGCGGTCAACGCGGGACGCATCGGTAGTGATGGTCCTACCGTGCTCCTTTGCGTTAGATGCCGCGATGTCTGCAGACTTGTCTGCCTTTTCTGTGCCTGTGGCACTCTCCTATTGGTACCCGGAGTCTGGTTACGTGGAGGCTGGTCTGCCACGTTGGAGGGCCGCTCCCTATCGAGGTGGCGGTCCTCAAAGTGTCTAGCAACACTTTCCGCAGGGAGATCCTGCGGGGGTTTAAAGTTTTTCTTATTTCTTTTATCCATATATGGTCCCACGAGTAGCGCGACAAATATAGTGTCCATCCGAGCAGAGGTTCGCATGCCCGGATAAGGCTGGTTAGAACAGGCGGTCGCCACTTGCCTGAGCCCACCGTTAGCGACTAAGCTAGTTTTTGACCCGGGCCCCCAGCCAGGCTGACTCTCAGCACGGTACGAGTAACACTCTTAGTCCGGCCCGGGGTGAGATAAGGGGAAAGGAAGAGGTAGGTACTTGTGAGGGAGTTGAGGGTGTGTGAGGCTATGCTTTAAAGGCGGCAACACAAACGCCTTGTCGGTACGATGATCGGTATCGTACCCGCTGTTTGTCCGGGACTGCTTATTACGGGGTAGACCCGCTATTCACAGCTAACCTCCCCGAGGGGTGGCCATTCGCTATCCGCAACCCGCGACCCGCCTGGTGGCCTCAGCTGAGCCCCCTCCGAACCATCTCACAAGTTCTTTGGAACAGGATTCACTCGATTACATTTATAAATATTTTTCAATTTAAATTACTCTGCTTTCAAGCGCAAACTGGCCAAAAAGAAAAGCTGCGCGCGCACTTATGGACAGGTGATTTTATTTACAATACAATTTACTTTAATTTTCTTTTTTCACGTTTTCATTATATATTTTTACTTTGTCACATAAGTTGGCACTTCACTTTTCTGATCTAACACATATTTTCACCAAATTCTACACACACACACACTGCTGACTGCAATCTCCCTCGTTGAGCAGCTGCGGCTGCTAAAACAGCTGATCTGCGCTTTCAGCGCTGTTGCTCCAAAATATAATGCTGATACTCCTGATGCTGCCACCGACCCCTTGGTGACGACTCTTGAGTGACTCAGCAAGCCTGCTGCAGTCCCTTGGTAGCCCAATGCAGCTAACCTTTGGGGGTTGAAAAGACCTGGTGGCAAAAAGAACAATGTAAATTCTGCCAACTGCTGAATTCGTTATTTACCTTAATGCGCGTCGATTCGTCACTAATCCACTAATCCACAAAGACTTCCAAAACTTTTGCAGGTTAAAACAAGTGGGAAAGGCTATAGTCGAGCTCCCGACTATAGGATACCCGTTACTTACATAAACAAATTAAAATTTTTTTATTGCATGCTTTTAGGCATTTTAATTGCTTAAAAGCTTTAATCAGCCAGTACCACCTTTCTGTTTGTCCGATCTTTTTGGGATTTAGTAGGATGATAGGTAATAACAGTAGCTAACGTTCACCGTTTAAAAAAACATAATATCTTGAAAACTGTGCGTGTGGTGGATTTTCGCAATTTACGGAGGCGGAAAGGGGCGTGGCAAAATTTTGAAACAAACTTGACCTGCGTGGGGTTTATAGAAATCTGTGTGCCAAATTTGGTTGCTCTAGCTCTTATAGTCTCTGAGATCTAGGCGCTCACACAGACGGACAGACGGACGGACGGACAGACGGACATGGCTATATCGACTCGGCTGTTGATGCTGATCAAGAATATATATACTTTATAGGGTCGGAGATGCTTCCTTCTCCCTGTTACATACATTGCAACGAATACAATATCCCCTTTTACTTATTTTTAATAAGTAACGGGTATAACTACTTCTCAATCTTTATATATATTAAAATATGCACGATCGTGTGTCGGCCAGAAAATTTTCGCAAAGAGAATGACGCGCTTTTTTTCGCTGCTTTTATAGCATAAAAACAGAGCTACCAGATCGGAAAAATCGAAGGACAATATGCTGTTCCTAATGTTAACTTTGCCCTGTTGCTTTAACAGAGCTAAGGTTGCCATACTGTTCTGTTAGCTGCTAGTTCCGATATTTGCCTAGTTCTTTTATAGCAACTCATTTGATCTGCTGTTTAAATTTGAAATTATTAGCCAAAACAACGAAATAAAATTCGTATATATTAAGGGACACTACAACCACTGTCAAATTAGTAGTACTTTACGCGACTAATTTGCCAGAAAAATCCTATACCATTTATTCTTATTGCCTGATGTCTTTCGCGTGAAAAGTTCCAACCAACTTTCCTTGTAGATCCTCGAGAACATAATAAACATTTCCTAATTTTTCTCGTACGCGTGATTTTAAAAATGCTGGACATAATTTAGCAATAATTTCTTTTCGAAAATTGCTTTGCACAAAGTTGCGCCGTAATACTTCTTGGCCCACTTTGTACTCTACTTCACGAGTTCGCAGATTGTACGTATTCGCTTGCTTGTTATATGCCTCTTTCACATTTTCACGCAACTTCTTCCTTAAAATTTTTAATTGATCCTCCCTCTGCAATTCGATTCGTGGTTCATCCAGGCTGTTAAGATTTTTAAGAAGCTGATAGCATGAGCCATGCGTGACCATATTAAATCCATATAAAGCAAGATATGGTGAACATCCTATGCTCTGATGATGTGAGCTACGTAAGGCACAACTAATGGCTGGAATATGCAAATCCCAGTCCTGCTGGTCGGATGATAAATATGACCTTATAGCTGAGACAATGGATCTGTTCGAATACAGTGCCGTATACGTATGACGTATGCCAAATGTGGTAAGAAAAGCATTAAAATCATTTGAATTAAACTGTGATCCGTTGTCACTGATCAATATTTCAGGAACGCCGTACACAAAGAAAATCTGGTCTTGTAGGAACTCTTGTATCACTTTTGATGTAAACTTTTTTAGACACCGTACTTAAAAAAAGTACAGGTGTCTATTAACTTTGTCACAAAAAAAAATGTGCGTAACAGGCAGACCCCATAAAGTATATATATTCTTGATCAGCATCAACAGCCGAGTCGATATAGCCATGTCCGTCTGTCCGTCTGACCGTCTGTCCGTCTGTGTCATCGCCTAGATCTCAGAGACTATAGGAGCTAGAGACTCCAAACTTGGTATGTAGGTCCGTTTATATTGCACGCAGATCGAGTTTGTTTTAGATTTTGGATCGGACCACTATATCATATAGCTCCCATAGGAACAATCAGTTGAAAATCAAGTCTTAGTATGGAAAACTTTTTTGCTGTTTGAGATATTTCAACCAAACTGACAGAATATGCATGTATAAAGGTCCCATACATCCTGACCAAATTTGGTTGGAATCAGAACACTATATCATATAGCTGCCAAAGGAATGATCAGTAGAAAATCAAGTCTTAGTATGAAAAACTTTTTTTCCACAGAAAGTACGGGGTCTCCGACAGTCGAGTATGCTCGACTGTAGCACCGTCCACTAGTTAATATATACAGCCAATGGAATTTCGAAAAGTGATCCAATACAATTAAAATACCTATATTGCCTTGTTTACTCCTGGGATAAGGACCAAGAGTATCGATATACAATCGATGAAACGGCCGAGCAGACTCTGCCATCTGTCCCATGGGAGGTTTAAGAGTAAAATTCGGAGCCTTCGTTGTTTTACAAATTTCACAGTCGCGAATATACGCGCGAATCTGTGTCACCATTCCTGGCCAAAAGAAATGCCTGCGAATGATATCAAGCGTTTCAGCCATTCCGCCATGACCTGATACAACTGCCTTATGCGCACGCTCTATTACTGATTCGGTCATTCCTTGTGGCACCCACAGTTTCCAACATTGTTGCTGGCCTTCTTCTGACCCATCATAATGTTCCGTGCGTATATAAACGTATTTATCAACAATTTTAATATCCGGATATGATTCTTTATTGGCTTCTATTTTCTCTTTCAATTTAATGTAGTCATCGTCTAAAAAACATGCGGAATCTAAATCAATTTCGGGTCCGTATGACTCTAATACGGCTATGTCATCGGCAAACATTCTGGAAAGCGTGTCTGGGACCACATTGTCACTACCTTTTCGATGGCTGAAAGTGAACGCATAGCCTTGCAACTGCATTGCCCATCTTGCCAAGCGTCCTTTTAGGTTTGTTTGCTTCATCAGCCACGAAAGACTAGCATGATCTGTTATAACTTCAAAACTTTGCAATTCCAAATAGCACCTAAATCTTTTAATTCCTAACAGGACTGCAAGACACTCTCTTTCCGTTACGCTGTAATTGCGCTGTGCCGAATTTAATTTCTTAGACATATAGGCCACTGGCTTTTCATCCCCATCTGCATTCAACTGCACGAGAACTGCCCCTACACCATGATCGCTTGCATCACAATGCAAAAAAAATTTCTTCTCAAAGTCGGGATTTTGAAGAACCGGCGCCGAAGTCAAAGCAAGTTTGAGCTTATCAAACGCCTCCTGTGCTTTGTCTGTCCAATCAAATTTAGCTTTTGTCGATAACAAATCTGTAATGGGAGATGTAAGCTCTGAGAAACTAGCTATAAAGCGTCGATACCAACCAGCTAATCCTAAGAAGCTACGGGTCTGTTTTATGGATTTGGGTGTCGGCCAATTAAGAATAGATTCAATTTTGCTAGGATCTGTTGCGATGCCTCCTCTACCAATAACAAAAGGCAGTTCTTTAATTTTGTGAACACAAAGCGTCAATCTTCTTCCTATCCATCTTCTCTATCCTATGAAAATTCGAAGGCATACACAGATCAGGCGATCGCCGATCTTTTTGCAACGTTTTTTCAAACCACTTACTCTTCGTCTAACTATTCTTTTGAATCTTATCCTTTTGATATGCCTCGATCGAACTGTATTTTCAGTCCCTTAATTAGTGAGGAGTCGCTGATTCGTGATCTTGAGATGGTTAAGCCGGTGTTTTCACCTGGTCCGGATGGTGTTCCTGGTTGTGTACTTCGGTATGGAGCCAGAGCGCTATGTGGACCCCTGCTGAAGCTATTTTCTCTGTCATTAGATTCTGCGATTTTTCCCTCTATTTGGAAGGAGTCATTTATTATTCCTCTGCACAAAAAGGGAAGTAAGTCTGACGCCAAAAACTATAGGGGAATCTCTAAGTTGTCCGCTATTCCTAAAGTTTTTGAGAAGATTTTAACCAGTCATTTACAGCACTTGTGTTGTTCAATTATCTCTCCCTACCAGCATGGATTTGTCAAACGTAGATCCACTACTACTAATCTTCTAGAACTTTCGTCGTTTGTTATCCGCGGCTTCCGTAATAACAAACAAACTGATGTCATTTATACCGATTTCAGTAAAGCTTTTGACTCAGTCAACCATTCTCTTTTATTACATAAGCTTGACATAATTGGTTTTCCGACCACCCTTATTCGCTGGATTTCAAGCTATTTGAAACACAGAACTCAAAAAGTTCTGTTTAATAACTTTTTTTCTAAGTCATTCCGGGTTACCTCTGGAGTTCCCCAAGGTAGTCATCTCGGTCCTTTGCTTTTCACACTGTTTATAAATGATCTACCAACAGTTTTAAGAAACTCTCGTGTACTTATGTATGCCGATGATGTTAAAATTTGTCTGCAATATAAAGATTGGCCATGCCACTTCAAATTGCAGGAAGATCTTGACTCTTTTCAGTCATGGTGCCGTGTGAATCTTTTAAATTTAAACTGTTCTAAATGTAACGTAATGACTTTTTACCGCACTAACCCTTATTTGGCGTCATACTCACTGTCCTCTTGATAGGATTACTGCTGTTGATGATCTAGGTATACTCTTAGATCACAAGCTTAAATTTTCCGACCATATATTTAAGATGGTCAATAAAGCTATGTCAGTTCTGGGTTTTATAAAGAGGTGGTCGAAGGAATTCGATGACCCCTATATAACTAAGACTCTTTACATATCTTTAGTTCGTCCAATTTTGGAGTACGGTTCATGTGTCTGGTGTCCTCAGTATACTGTGCACCAAAGTCGCATTGAATCGGTACAAAAAAACTTTCTTCTCTTTGCTCTACGTGGCCTTAATTGGAATAGGGACGTGAGACTGCCTTCGTACTCTAGTAGACTTTTATTAATAGACCTTCCTTCTTTATCAAATCGTAGAATTATGCTTGGTATTATTTTTATGTGTAAGCTTATTGGTGGTGACATTGACTCTACTGAATTAATGTCACAACTCAACTTTTCTGTTCCTCGTAGAGTAGTATCTAGAAATTTTATACCTATTTCTCTTCCTATCTGTAGATCTAACAATGCATTGCATGAACCTTTTAGAATGCTGTGTTCGGAATACAATATTCTTTTTTATATTGTTTCCGAAGCTAACTCCATTTCAAATCTGAAAATTTTGCTACTAACCCATTTAGCTAATAATAATTAGTTTAGTATTTTTATTATATTTCTTGTAATTTAAATCTACATACGTTTTCATATTTTATGTCCGTAACTGTCTATCTTCTTTCTCTCTTCGCGACCTTTTAATTTGCATGCCGTTCAACTCGTTTCCGTCCGCCCGCGAACTCGTCCTCTGATCCGCGCGTAACAAGCTAAGGCTTGGTGTCGCTTGGACCACTTAAACGTACATACATAGTACGTCAACTTCCAACGAAAAACCCAAGTACCTCACCTCAGTCACACAGAACTGACTTTTATTCACATTGAGAGTCAGATTAGCGCTACGAAAACGCTCTGCTAGTCGCAATAATACCCTAAGGTGATCATCAAAGTCTTCGGACACTACACACAAATCGTCCAAATACCCAAAACAGCAATATTTTAATTCTGGCGGTATGACTTCATCCATAAGTCGGCACATTGTCTGTGCTGCGTTACACAGCCCAAAAGGCATGACCTTGAATTGGTATAAGGGACGCCCTGGGACTGTGAATGTAGTAACGCCACGAGAAGACTCAGATAATGCGACTTGCCAATATGCGTCTTTTAGATCTATTTTGGAAGTCAGATTAGCTTTCGGAAGCCGCGAAAAAATGCCGTCTATACTTGGTAAGGGATAAGCGTCCTTTGTGGTACAACTATTTATTTTCTTCGCATCCAAGCACAATCTAACTTTCCCTGGTTTCACGACTAGTCTCATTGGAGAGCTCCAAGGACTATTTGAAGTCTCAATCACTCCTAATTCTAGCATGCGATCAATCTCGCCATACATTAGTTTTTCCACTGCTGGAGAAACTGGGTAAAAACGCTGTTTAATAGGCTTCGACTCGCCTATATCGATATGATGTGTAATCAATGAAGTTTTTCCAAGCCCTTGCTTTTCATACGATGGAAAAAGAGAAACAATTGCATTTAATTGACTCTGCTGTGTCGCGTTTAAAGGATACAGCCTGTCTTCCTCGATAGAAGATGAGTCTACAAAGTCCTGACTTTCCTCGGATGAAATTAACCCTGGCGCTAAATTAAAAGCTTTCCAGAAGTCGACTCCTAAAATAACTCTCTGACTAATAGATGGAATAACATATAGCTTAATTTTCCTAGTACAAGTTCTATGGACAAAAATCCTATAACTGAATGAGCACGCCCATCTGCTGTTCTGACTTGCGATGATATACGGGGAAAAGATGGACATTGAGCCCAATCCTGTTTAGCCAGATCCGAACCCACGCAACTTATATTGGCCCCGGAATCAAGCAAACCTTTTTCGCGAAATTCTAGAAAGGACACTTCGGCATAAAAACGACCATCAGATTCCTGGTTGACGAGAGATGATAATAACAATCGTTTCGTCTGTCTTACTGTCTTCCAAAATTCTCGTATTCTCCTAGTCGAACGCTTCGGTTTACTTCGCTTCGGAACAGCTTCGTTTTCAAAAATTCTTGCACGAATTTTAAAATATTCTGCAAGCCTTTCGTGATACGGTCTTTTTGGGAATAAATGAACATCCGTTGTTGTGCTACCATCTGGATTTGTAAAACTACATTCTGGTTGTTTAATGACATAATCTGGTTGTTTAAGGACATAATCTGGTTGTTAATGGACATAATCTGGTTGTTTACTAGCTGAGTCAATTGAATCTGAGCTAGCCGGTATACTCTTAATAATTTCTAGTGCGATTTCGGGGCCACTCGACTTTTGTTGCCGACTGGTCCCTTCTGCTGGTTTTCCGCTTTCCGCGCTAAACAAATTACACACTGTGGCTTATACACATTTTTAGCTCCGCAACCATAACAAAAAACTTTCCTCTCCTGCAAGCACATATCCCATCCATGGCCTTCTATGTCACAATTCCAGCATTTATACACCTTAACAGGGGCTTGAATAGCCTCGATGTTACTTTGCTGGTCACCCTGACATTGAGGAACTTCTTCTACTAAAGTAGATATGTTTCTTCTGCCACTACCATGGACATTGAAAACTTTGCTACTACGCTTAACTGCTAAGTCTGCCATTAAATTTTCTCGCATCTGCACGACTTTACGCAATTGAGCTATGGAACCGACCTGAACATATAGCAACTCGTGTCTAATGTCGGGTAGCAAGTTTCGTACGAGAATCTCGATGAGCTGCTTCTCTTCTATACCTGCCGACATTCTTGAGGAGAGAGTCATTATCTCATCATAAAAGTTTTCAAAAGACTCGCCTACTTTTTGCTTTCGCTCTCGAATATCCTCCAAGATCTCTGAATCTGTTCGATAGTCAGTATATTGGTACTCTAGAGCGCTGCAAAATTCTTGCCAAATAATTTGTTGCGAAGCCTTTCGGTATCTCCAATACCATTCTCGCGCTTTGCCTACCAACAATATATGCAAATTTTTGCACAAGGACTCGAAATCATTATTTAAGCAATCCTCTGTCAAAGTCTGGATCCTGTAGACGAATTCTCCTACTGTGACTCCTTTAAATGAGCCATCGAACTTAACATTCCAGCTATTAATTATCTGGGATATTCTTTCTGGCCTGATTTGGTTTCCCGTGAGCGCGTTATTTATTAAATTAACATTACTTCGCTCACTTAGCTGCTGAGACCCTTTTGCGGCTGAATGATTCCTAGAAGGTGCCCTGATTGGCTCCTGTACAGGAGGTTCATCTTGCAACTGCAGTGACCCCAACTGTCTAGCAACTATTCGTTCAAGTTGATCAAAAATAAACCCTTAGTCGACCCCAGGAGAATTGGATTCTGGACTCTGTCTAGACTCAACACCCGATCTCCTTTGAGAGTCCTTGTTCTGTTGCTTCTTGGCCTTCCTAGCACTTGTCTGTTGGTCTACTTCGATCCTTTGCAAGCCTACCTCACTACTGCCACCATTATTTGCTTTCTGTGTCCTCTTCTTGTACCTTGAATTATGCTCTTTCGACACAGCTCCTGTAGCTTTGCCAATACTCTGATCTTTTTGGATCGTTTTGCTTGCAACTTGAGTTATCTTCTCTATGCTAGATACTGGAGGACCTCCTACAGCTCCTTGCTCCTGCTCTTTATTTTCAAGCGAACCAGAAGGCTGTTTTACTGGGTATAGGTCGCTGACCTGAGCCACCTTGTGACATAATTGACATTCTTTAAATTCAGAAACCCAATCCGAAATACACACTTCATGAAAACAAAGGTTTCTGACAAATTTTGCACTAAGTTTTCATTGCTTCTTATAGTAGCCATTTTGTTTTTATAATTTTTATTAAATTTTTCAGTTTATGTTTATATTCATAAATATTTTCTGTAAGGTCAATTCAGAGGTAATATAATGCCTAATATTATTAACGTTCTGTACACATGAATTTTTGAAAGGGAAATAAAAGAATAACAAATAGAAAATAGAAAACAGAAAAAAAGAATTTAAAGTCCACGATCGATGATTTAATAAAATTGTTCTTTCTAAAAGTGGTCGTTGGCATAGCTTTTGCCATTAGCCACGAAATTCCAAACTTTATCAAAACAACTCCTAAGCCAACTAACGCGTCCTTCTTGAGAAATTCAAACTCGCTATAATTCTATCCTTGAAATTATATCTTTCGGTCATTATGATAGTCTTGCCAATCAAATGAGTTCCAGAAAGTAATAACAAGTTAGTTAGCCATAAACTGCTCGAAATCTTCAACGAGAATTTACCTACTATTATTGTTACAAAATTGTTGATTTCCTATCAAAGACTGAGGTCGATATTTTGGTCAAGCCGCAAATTCAAATTTCCTTCAATCATTCAACAGGTCTCTGCAACAGTAATTATTAAGTAATAGAAACAAGTGGGAAAGGCTATAGTCGAGCTCCCGACTATAGGATACCCGTTACTTACCTAAATAAATTTAACTTTTTTTTTATTGCATGCTTTTAGGCACTTTTATTGCTTAAAAGCTTTAATCAGTCAGTACCACCTTTATCTTTGTCCGATCTTGTTGGGATTTAGTAGAATGATAGGTAAAAACAATAGCTAACGTTCACCGTTTAAAAAAACCTAATATGTTAAAAACTGTGCGTGTGATGGATTTTCGCGATTTACGGAGGCGGAAAGGGGCGTGGCAAAATTTTGAAAGAAACTTGACCTGCGTGGGGTTTATAGAAATCTGTGTGCCAAATTTGGTTGCTCTAGCTCTTATAGTCTCTGAGATCTAGGCGCTCACACGGACGGACAGACGGACGGACGGACGGACGGACGGACAGACGGACAGACGGACATGGCTAAATCGACTCGGCTGTTGATGCTGATCAAGAATATATATACTTTATAGGGTCGGAGTTGCTTCCTTCTCCCTGTTACATACATTGCAACGAATACAATATCCCCTTTTACTTATTTTTAATAAGTAACGGGTATAAATATAAATTTAAAGGGGAAAAAAAAGAATTGAAATTGTTGCATCTCCAAATTAATCTTGCGAGGCAAAAAACTTCAGCTAACACACTTGGTTTTCATTGCCCCACGTCTGGGCGCCAAATATGTAATGTCACAGGTTAGCTCGAACAAAAAAAACTAAATCTGCGTGAGAGGGTTTTCTGGACAGAATAGAGGTCGACAGGTGGATTCCCTGGCTTTGGCTAGCAAAACAGCCTGTGGGGGGGTTCTTTTGACATACTCTTCCACACTCTCCTCATTACAATTAAATTTATAAGTAATCTGGGAAATCCTTGCCACAATTCATAAACACCGAAGTTAAAGAGGAAAACGAACGAAAAGAGATGGAGGGACAACACCAAGTGTAGTCACGAAAATAATATTGGGTCCATGCTATTAAGGTGAAAGTAATAGCATGTCGCGTCACAACCCACCCTGCCTATGAGTCCTTATGCGCGATATAATTTCATCAGACTCCCTAAAGTTCCTTTTTACCCCATCCTTGCCTTACGAAAAACTAGCCAATTACTCCATGTTCAGAAATAGACGACACATTAGACAAAATTCAATGCAAGATATTTATTCCTAAACATAATTCCTATCCAAATCAATCCTTAAACAATTTCAGTTTTAAGCCCTCTCGACAAAAATGTATGCCCTAATCATGGACAAATATGGGAAAAATCAAATAAAATTTTACATAATGGAACTTAAAAAATAATGTTTTACAATATTCATTTTTGCTTTCTTTTTCAGCAACTTTTGTTTTTGTTTTTTTTTAAATTTTCATTCAAGTCGTTTCAAAATATCTTTACAATTTTGACTTGTTTTATTTCAATGCACAATTATTTCTTTGATTTGTTGCTTTTACTTTTTATAAATTTTTAAATTCCTTCTTTTGGTTTTACAAATTTTCTTTCATTTGCATTTAAATAAAATTTTATACAATAAATAAAATCTGTTTTTGAATTTATTTTAAATTAGGTATGTGCCTTTCATTATTTGGAAAAATACAAGCATTTGCTTTAATTGTGCATGTGCATCGATTACATTTTACAAACTAATTTTTTTTTTATATTTTCTTCGTTTTATGTGTGAAATATTTCTTTCAGTGCAAGAGGGAACCAAAAGGTATTTTTTCTTTAATCAGCTGTTAGCTGAGATTCACTCGATTACATTTATAAATATTTTTCAATTTATATTACTCTGCTTTCCTGTTCCAAAGAACTTGTGAGATGGTTCGGAGGGGGCTCAGCTGAGGCCACCAGGCGGGTCGCGGGTTGCGGATAGCGAATGGCCACCCCTCGGGGAGGTTAGCTGTGAATAGCGGGTCTACCCCGTAATAAGCAGTCCCGGACAAACAGCGGGTACGATACCGATCATCGTACCGACAAGGCGTTTGTGTTGCCGCCTTTAAAGCATAGCCTCACACACCCTCAACTCCCTCACAAGTACCTACCTCTTCCTTTCCCCTTATCTCACCCCGGGCCGGACTAAGAGTGTTACTCGTACCGTGCTGAGAGTCAGCCTGGCTGGGGGCCCGGGTCAAAAACTAGCTCAGTCGCTAACGGTGGGCTCAGGCAAGTGGCGACCGCCTGTTCTAACCAGCCTTATCCGGGCATGCGGACCTCTGCTCGGATGGACACTATATTTGTCGCGCTACTCGTGGGACCAGATATGGATAACAGAAAAAAGAAAAACTTTAAACCCCCGCAGGATCTCCCTGCGGAAAGTGTTGCTAGACACTTTGAGGACCGCCACCTCGATAGGGAGCGGCCCTCCAACGTGGCAGACCAGCCTCCACGTAACCAGACTCCGGGTACCAATAGGAGAGTGCCACAGGCACAGAAAAGGCAGACAAGTCTGCAGACATCGCGGCATCTAACGCAAAGGAGCACGGTAGGACCATCACTACCGATGCGTCCCGCGTTGACCGCTGACAGGAGGCGGGAACAACAACGCCCACCGTCAAAGAAGAAGAATCCTCTGCCAGGTCGTGGAGAACCAGGAGGATTGAATGATCCCCACAGGCTCGCGCCTCTCTGTGGATCAACATGCAAGTGGTACATCCTCTATCTCCAGCAGGGGATGTCACAGGAGGCTGCACTGGCTAAGGCGAAAGAGCCAAGACCTGTTGCAGTCCAAGACAGGGCACCGGCTCACAAAAGGTCGAGCAGCACTCTGACACCGCCAACCGACACTACTAAAAGGGTGCGCGCGGCGGGACCAGCTGCCATGCAAAAACCGGAAGGGGCCACACCTGTCAAAGCAGCGCACAAGAACGCCTCAGTAGCGGGACAGCAGGAAACTCTCGATGAGCGCCCTAGCACATCCGCAGCAGCAGCAGAAGCCAGGATGTCTACCTCCTCAGCGCCCACTGCACCTCGCGCGACCTACGCATCTGTCGCGAGAAAGGTCAAGGTGGCCGTGTTACCTGTGGACTATCCCCAGGTAAGCCTCAGTCAGGGGGACTTGTCCGCGCTGGAGGAGGCCCTCCTGGATGAAGTCATACTGACAGGATGGGACACTGCGTTTCTTTCACTGGCATTCATTTCCGGGTGGGCCACCTGGTTATTGACTGTACAGATGAAAAATCGGCAGACTGGCTGATGACTGTAGCATCGAAACTACAGTCATGGAAGGGTATACCCCTTGAAAGTAGAATGGGGGATGACATTCCGTCACCCCATAATATCACCATCTACTGCCCGAGAAATGCGAATCGGGAAACAATCGACTTGTTGGCTTTGCTGAGCAACCAAAACAAGATCGACACCGACGCATGGAGGATCATCTCAAGGAGAGACGACGGAGGAGGAGCCGTTTTAATGCTTGGCATTGACGAGGCCTCCAAGAAAGAAATCATATCGAGAGGCCACCAGCTCTTCTTCCGCTTCGGGACAATACCAGTAAGCGGACTGAAGAAAGGGGCAGAGAAGGCTGGCACGGGGGAAGCGCCCCCACCAGCAGCACAGGATAAAGCCGTGGTGGAGAATCCCCCTTCGGCCGAATCAGACCTATCTCCCGCAGTTGTCAGCGAGTCCAGAGTTCGTCAGGCGGATTCCCCCAATCCATTGGAGGATCTGGCCGAGGATGAAGACCTGGCGGACCTTACACTGGACCCCGCTATGGCTGCGGAGATAGAGGAGCAAATGGCCATGTCGTCCCAGGAAATCTCGGACGAACTGGAAGCAGCGGACGTCACCATGACGGCACGTGATGACGGGGAAGACTCCAGGCCCACCTCGTCATGCAGCATGGAGCCGTTACTATAGTGCGATGACACAAGTCATCGGCACTAAGCTAGCCCAGGTGAACATCCACCGTGCGAAGGCGGCCTCGGCCGTCCTAGCCCGGATGTTCACCAACCAACACCTTGGGTTAGCTCTGGTACAGGAGCCATGGTTTAACGATGGCATCAAAGGCCTGTACACAGCGGACTCCAAGGTAATCTGGGATCAAAGGGACCCAGTGCCAAGAACATGTATTATGGTAAGGAAGTGTATTAATTAAGGAGAAGCTCCCCCTTATCATAGGGTGCGATGCCAACGCACACCAAGAGATATGGGGAAGCACAGACACAAACGCAAGAGGTGAGTACCTTCTTGACTTTATATTTAGATATAATTTAGAAATTGGTAATGTCGGAACCACACCGACATTCGTAACAAGAATCAGGGAGGAAGTCCTGGACATCACCATGATTAGTAGGGCCCTTAGGCCACACCTAAGAAACTGGCATGTCTCTTCGGAGGAATCCATGTCTGATCATAGAACTATCCTATTTGAACTGCAAGTCAATATGGATAGCAGCATACCAGTGCGTAATCCCAGGAAAACAAACTGGGATATGTACATAACGACCCTACAACTAAATCTATCCAGTGAAGGACCGGGAATACCCCGGTCGCAACTGGAACTGGAAAGAACAGTAGGCAACCTTAACAGTAGCATAATAAATGCCTTTGAAGAAAGCTGTCCTTTTGGAAGGAAGCGCAAAGAAACGGATGCCCCTTGGTGGAACGATAGCCTCGAGAGGCTACGACTCACCAACCGTCGCCTCTTCAACAGAGCGAAGAGAGACGGTTTATGGGACTCTTACTGTGAAAGCCTTACCTCCTACAACAAGGAGATCAGAAAGGCCAAACGAAAGAACTATCGCGAATTCTGCGAAAGTATAGAAAGCACATCCGAAGGCGCCCGGTTTCATAGGGCACTTTCGATGCGCACACCAGAGGCAAATTTAGACTTGAAACGAAGGGATGGATCCTTCACTGGTAGTAGCATAGCGAAACTAGAGCTCTTGTTTGAGACACACTTCCCGGGAAGCACCCCGGTACAAGAAGATACAGTCGAAGCAAGAAGCATGTCTAGGCCAGTGTCTGCCGACTGGAAAACTGCCAAGTCGACAGTCACACCAGAACGATTACAGTGGGCAATTGGTACCTTCCAGCCCTATAAATCGCCAGGCCTTGACATGATATCACCATCCTTTCTACAGCAGGGGCAGGGCATACTCCTCCCTTTTCTTAGAAGGATCATGATAAGTAGCCTTGCACTCGGATACTTACCAAGTGCGTGGCGTAGAGCTAGGGTGGTCTTCATCCCCAAAACAGGGAAGAAAGATATCACCAGCCCCAAGTCCTTCAGACCCATCAGCTTAACATCGTTTTTGTTGAAAACGCTGGAGAAGCTGGTGGACCACAAGATAAGAAGCACTCTTCTGGTGCAATCCCCGCTGCAACCAACGCAGCATGCATACAGAGTAGGCCGATCCACGGACACGGCACTGTATCAACTACACCGCACTTTAAGCACAGTAGTTGAAAATAAGGAGGTGGCCATATGCGCCTTCCTGGACATAGAAGGTGCCTTCGACAACACATCTCACGATGCTGTCAAGGCTGCCCTGACCAGGAGGGGCCTAGACCCAACCACAGGCAGATGGATTTCCTCACTGCTGGGGTCTAGACAAGCCACGGCAACAGTTCAAGATAACACTGTTACTGTCACAACCACGAAAGGTTGTCCTCAAGGGGGAGTTTTGTCTCCTTTACTTTGGAGTCTGCTAGTAGATGAACTACTCCAGAAACTTGCCGGCTATGGAATTCAATGTCAGGGCTACGCCTATGACATTGTCATCATAGCACGAGGCAAATTCGAAGAAACACTCTGTGACATTGTACAACTAGGGTACGGATAACGAGCGACTGGTGTGGAGAGGTGGGCCTCAACCTCAACCCTGCCAAGACAGTCATCGTTCCCTTCACTAGAAGATACAAGCTGCAGAGAATGAGGCAAATAAGGCTATCAAACAGCATAATAGAAACAAGTAAGGAGGTTAAGTTCCTAGGAGTCACTTTCGACAGTAAAATTAACTTCGGCCCCCATGTACAAAATGCGATAGCAAAGTGCACTCAAGCACTTTATGCCTGTCGCAGCATAGCCGGGTTATTAGATGGCTATACCTAATGGTAGTCAGGCCAATGCTCACATATGGAGCAATAGCCTGGGGTGATAGAGCCCAACTCATCACCGTCAAGAAGCAGCTGTTAAGACTGCAACGAATGGCCTGCGTATGTATGACGGGGGCTATGAGCACCTGTCCGACGACGGCTATGGAAGTTTTAATGGAGCTCACGCCACTCCATGTATTCATTGAACTGCAACAAAGGGCGACTCTGCTAAGGATAGCACGAGAGGGGGTGGGAAGTATCCTTAGCCACAGAGACGCAGAATTGCTATCAGGTGATCTCCCCTTACTTTTACAGCCAAGGGACGAGATGACTGCCGAGCTCATGTTCGAGCAGAATTTCAAAGTGAACCTGAGCAGTAAGAAGGACTGGACAACACTTGATGAAGTCCATCCAATGGGTCAACACACCATAAAATGGTACACCGATGGATCTCTTACAGACCAAGGCACAGGACTTGGAGTTGTAGGCCCTCGGATATCTTACCATGAATCTCTAGGAACATATACCAGCATCTTCCAGGCTGAGGTATGTGCAATAGGGAGGTGTGCTGACCTTAATCTCAAGCGTAACTATCGGAATAGAGACATAGCCATTCTATCCGATAGTCAAGCAGCTCTCAATGCACTCAGCAAGGCGAAAATAACGTCTAAAGTAGTGCACGAGGTGCGAAAGAAGCTAAACCAACTGGGATCATATAATAGGCTAAGCCTAAGATGGATCCCAGGCCACAGGGATTTAGCAGGAAACGAGGCAGCTGACAGACTAGCCAGAATGGGTGCATGCAGGCCCCTAATAGGTCCTGAACCGTTTTGTGGAATTGGAAGACACACAATCCGGGAATACCTACGAAAAGAGGAGAGGCGACTCCAGCAGTCGCATTGGATGGAGACCACAGGTCTCAGACAAGCCAAACACCTCCTAGGTAGCTACAACTTAAAACGGTTTAAGCAAATAATCGCATTGGGAAATACTAGACTCAGAGTACTCACCGGTCTCTTGACCGGGCATTGCAAACTGAGAAGTCATCTATTTAAGTTAGGAATTGTAAGCAGTGCAACCTGCCGGTTCTGCAACTGCGAGGAGGAATCCTCGATGCACATACTAGCAGAATGCACTGCTCTATCTAGACGTAGATGTAGTTTTCTAGGGAAACATGTCCTACCGAAGGAGGACTTAGCAGACCTTAACCCGGTAAAAACTCTCGAATTCGTGCGAGAACTAGGGTTGATGGACGAGCTATAGGCTCAGAGGGGGGCACAATAGATCCGAAGGGTCGCAGTGCAGATTTCCCCATTACAATAATACTCTGCTTTCAAGCGCAAACTGGCCAAAAAGAAAAGCTGCGCGCACACTTATGGACAGGTGATTTTATTTACAACATAATATTCTTAAACTTTTCTTCTTTTTTTTCTGTTTTTAATTTATTTTTCACTTTGTCACATAAGTATGCACTTCACCTTTCTGGTTGTCCAGAATCCGTTGAACTTTTCTTTACGCAACACCTTGCTGGTGTGTTCACTCACCCCTAGAAATCCTGATGAAGCGCTCCATAGGTCTCCAGATGATGTTGTGTTGTGTGTGGTTAGTTAGTATTTTCTCTAAGTGTTAGCAGCAGAAATGGCAATTGAAAATTAAACAAATACAATCGATATGTAAATATATAAAATACTTAGAAAAGTTTAACCTTTTGTTTCCTCTTTTACTTTACAATTTTTAATTTTTCATGCACTTTTTATAATTCTCTTTGATTGGCATGTTTTCTTCAATTTATAATTTTTTTTAATTTTACACAACTTTTCCATTTGAAATTGCCTAAGCCCACTTGCTGATCTAACACATATTTTCACCAAATTCTACACACACACACACTGCTGACTGCAATCTCCCTCGTTGAGCAGCTGCGGCTGCTAAAACAGCTGATCTGCGCTTTCAGCGCTGTTGCTCCAAAATATAATGCTGCTACTCCTGATGCTGCCACCGACCCCTTGGTGACGACTCTTGAGTGACTCAGCAAGCCTGCTGCAGTCCCTTGGGGTCAATGTACCTCTTCTGAGGCTAGAAAAAAGATGGCGGCTGCGCGTCTAGCGCTTCTTCGCCGGTACATCCAATTAGCACTTTTGGCCACTCGCAACTTAGCAATTGGCTGCTGGCGTTGAAGCCGCTAGAGCCAAGGAAAATGCGTTGATGTTAGCAAGCGATCTCGCCCAGAGGTAGCCCAATGCAGCTAATCTTTGGGGGTTGGAAAGACCTGGTGGCAAAAAGAACAATGTAAATTCTGCCAACTGCTGAATTCGTTATTTACCTTAATGCGCGTCGATTCGTCACTAATCCACTAATCCACAAAGACTTCCAAAACTTTTGCAGGTTAAAACTACTTCTTAATCTTTATATATATTAAAATATGCACGACGCGCTTTTTTTCGCTGCTTTTATAGCATAAAAACAGAGCTACCAGATCGGGAAAATCGAAGGACAATATGCTGTTCCTAATGTTAACTTTGACCTGTTGCTTTAACAGAGCTAAGGTTGCCATACTGTTCTGTTAGCTGCTAGTTCCGATATTTTCATCGTTCATTTATAGCAACTCACATGATCTACTGTTTAAATTTGAAATCAATAATCAAAACAAATAAAGAAAACTCGTCTATATTAAGGGACACTACAACCACTGTCAAATTATTAGTACTTTACGCGACAAATTTGACAGAAAAATCCTATACCATTTATTCTTATTGCCTGATGTCTTTCGCGTGAAAAGTTTCAACCAACTTTCCTTGTAGATTCTCGAGAACATAATAAACATTTTCTAATTTTTCTCGTACGAGTGACTTTAAAAATGTTGGACATAATTTAGCATTAATTCCTTTTTGAAAATTGCTTTGCACAAAGTTGCGCCGTAATACTTCTTGGCCAACTTTGTACTCTACTTCACGAGTTTGCAGATTGTACGTATTCGCTTGCTTGTTATATGCCTCTTTCACATTTTCACGCAACTTTTTCCTTAAAATTTTTAATTGATCTTCCCTCTGCAATTCGATTCGTGGTTCATCCAGGCTGTTAAGATTTTTAAGAAGCTGATAGCATGAGCCATGCGTGACCATATTAAATCCATATAAAGCATGATATGGTGAACATTCGATGCTCTGATGATGTGATCTACGTAACGCACAACTAATGGCTGGAACATGCAAATCCCAGTCCTGTTGGTCGGATGATAAATATGACCTTATAGCTGAGACAATGGATCTGTTAACGCGTTCTGACGCATTCGATTGTGGCGAATACAGTGCCGTAAACGTATGACGAATGCCAAATGTGGTAAGAAAAGCATCAAAATCATTTGCCTTAAACTGTGATCCGTTGTCACTGATCAATATTTCAGGATCGCCGTACACAAAGAAAATTTGGTCTTGTAGGAACTCTTGTATCGCTTTTGATGTAAACTTTTTTAATAAATACAGCCAATGGAATTTCGAAAAGTGATCCAATACAATTAAAATACCTATATTGCCTTGTTTACTCCTGGGATAAGGACCAAGAATATCGATATACAATCGCTGAAACGGCCGAGCAGACTCTGCCATCTGTCCCATGGGAGGTTTAAGAGTAAAATTCGGAGCCTTCGTTGTTTTACAAATTTCACAGTCGCGAATATACGCGCGAATCTGTGTCACCATTCCTGGCCAAAAGAAATGCCTGCGAATGATATCAAGCGTTTTAGCCATTCCGCCATGAGCTGATACAACTGCCTTATGCGCACGCTCTATTACTGATTCGGTCATTCCTTGTGGCACCCACAGTTTCCAACATTGTTGCTGGCCTTCTTCTGACCCATCATAATGTTCCGTGCGTATATAAACGTATTTATCAACAATTTTAATATCCGGATATGATTCTTTATTGGCTTCAATTTTCTCTTTCAATTTAATGTAGTCATCGTCTAAAAAACATGGGGAATCTATATCAATTTCGGGTCCGTATGACTCTAATACGGCTATGTCATCGGCAAACATTCTGGAAAGCGCGTCTGGGACCACATTGTCACTACCTTTTCGATGGCTGAAAGTGAACGCATATCCTTGCAATTGCATTGCCCATCTTGCCAAGCGTCCTTTTAGGTTTGTTTGCTTCATCAGCTACGAAAGACTATCATGATCTGTTATAATTTCAAAACTTTGCAATTCCAAATAGCACCTAAATCTTTCAATTCCTAACAGGACTGCAAGACACTCTCTTTCCGTTACGCTGTAATTGCGCTGTGCCGAATTTAATTTCATAGACATATAGGCCACTGGCTTTTCATCCCCATCTGCATTCAACTGCACGAGAACTGCCCCTACATCATGAACGCTTGCATCACAGTGCAAAAAAAATTTCTTTTCAAAGTCGGGATTTTGAAGAACCGGCGCCGAAGTCAAAGCAAGTTTGAGCTTATCAAACGCCTCCTGTGCTTTGTCTGTCCAATCAAATTTAGCTTTTGTCGATAACAAATCTGTGATGGGAGATGTAAGCTCTGAGAAACTAGCTATAAAGCGTCGATACCAACCAGCTAATCCTAAGAAACTACGGGTCTGTTTTATGGATTTGGGTGTCGGCCAATTAAGAATAGATTCAATTTTGCTAGGATCTGTTGCGATGCCTCCTCTACCAATAACAAAACCCAAGTACCTCACCTCAGTCACATAGAACTGACTGAAAACGCTCTGCTAGTCGCTATAATACCCTAAGGTGATCATCAAAGTCTTCGGACACTACACACAAATCGTCCAAATACCCAAAACAGCAATATTTTAATTCTGGCGGTATGACTTCATCCATAAGTCAACACATTGTCTGTGCTGCGTTACACAGCCCAAAAGGCATGACCTTGAATTGGTATAAGGGACGCCCTGGGACTGTGAATGCAGTAACGCCACGAGAAGACTCAGATAATGCGACTTGCCAATATGCGTCTTTTAGATCTATTTTGGAAATCAGATTAGCTTTCGGAAGCCGCGAAAAAATGCCGTCTATACTTGGTAAGGGATAAGCGTCCTTTGTGGTACAACTATTTATTTTCCTCGCATCCAAGCACATTCTAACTTTCCCTGGTTTCACGACTAGTCTCATTGGAGAGCTCCAAGGACTATTTGAAGTCTCAATCACTCCTAATTCTAGCATGCGATCAATCTCGCCATACATTAGTTTTTCCACTGCTGGAGAAACTGGGTAAAAACGCTGTTTAATAGGCTTCGACTCGCCTATATCGATATGATGTGTAATCAATGAAGTTTTTCCAAGCCCTTGCTTTTCATACGGAAAAAGAGAAACAATTGCATTTAATTGACTCTGCTGTGTCGCGTTTAAAGGATACAGCCTGTCTTCCTCGATAGAAGATGAGTCTACAAAGTCCTGACTTTCCACGGATGAAATTAACCCTGGCGCTAAATTAAAAGCTTTCCAGAAGTCGACGCCTAAAATAACTCTCTGACTAATAGATGGAATAACATATAGCTTAATTTTCCTAGTACAAGTTCTATGGACAAAAATCCTATAACTGAATGAGCACGCCCATCTGCTGTTCTGACTTGCGATGATATACGGCGAAAAGATGGACATTGAGCCCAATCCTGTTTAGCCAGATCCGAACCCACGCAACTTATATTGGCCCCGGAATCAAGCAAACCTTTTTCGCGAAATTCTAGAAAGGACACTTCGGCATAAAAACGACCATCAGATTCCTGGTTGACGAGAGATGATAATAACAATCGTTTCGTCTGTCTTACTGTCTTCCAAAATTCTCGTATTCTCCTAGTCGAACGCTTCGGTTGACTTCGCTTCGCGCTAAACAAATTACACACTGTGGCTTATACACATTTTTAGCTCCGCAACCATAACAAAAACCTTTCATCTCCTGCAAGCACATATCCCATCCATGGCCTTCTATGTCACAATTCCAGCATTTATACACCTTAACAGGGGCTTGAATAGCCTCGATGTTACTTTGCTGGTCACCCTGACACTGAGGAACTTCTTCTACTAAAGCAGATATGTTTCTTCTGCCACTACCATGGACATTGAAAACTTTGCTACTACGCTTAACTGCTAAGTCTGCCATTAAATTTTCTCGCATCTGCACGACTTTACGCAATTGAGCTATGGAACCAACCTGAACATATAGCAACTCGTGTCTAATGTCGGGTAGCAAGTTTCGTACGAGAATCTCGATGAGCTGCTTCTCTTCTATACCTGCCGACATTCTTGAGGAGAGAGTCATTATCTCATCATAAAAGTTTTCAAAAGACTCGCCTACTTTTTGCTTTCGCTCTCGAATATCTTCCAAGATCTCTGAATCTGTTCGATAGTCAGTATATTGGTACTCTAGAGCGCTGCAAAATTCTTGCCAAATAATTTGTTGCGAAGCCTTTCGGTATCTACCATTCTCGCGCTTTGCCTACCAACAATATATGCAAATTTTTGCACAAGGACTCGAAATCATTATTTAAGCAATCCTCTGTCAAAGTCTGGATCCTGTAGACGAATTCTCCTACTGTGACTCCTTTAAATGAGCCATCGAACTTAAGGGGAGGTTCTTTTGGATTTGGCCGAAAATCAAGAAAAATTTGAGAATGGTTTGTGGGAGAATGAAAATACATACGAACTTCTGCTTTCGAACTTTGATTCGTTGTTTATTGACGATTAAAAAAAAAAAAGTGATTTTTGAGAAATTCAAAATGGCGGCTTCAAAATGGCGGATCTCGTCGACCTCGACTCTCAAAATATCGCTCTGCTTCTTCAAGTGTGGGGCCTCTGGTAGTAAAGTGAAATGAAAAATGTATATAATTTATTAAAATAGATAAAATTTCCTATGGCTTATTCCTAACTTCAATTAATTTTGGTGAAATAAAACCAATTTCATGGTCGTTTAAAAAAAAAAAATGAAATTTTTACACTTTTTTTTACTTTGATCTCGTTTAAAAATTATAAATAAACAATTTTTTATGCCAATTTTAGGTATAAGCCATACAAAAAAGTATAAACTTTAAAACATTTTTTGAATGAAGGAAATCGGATCAATGGGTACGTTTGACACGCCCTATCTCAAGAAATACGCGTCGTATTGAAAAATCCTTTGGCACATATATTCTATATATAGGGGAGAAGTGGTGGTTGTGGGCACCCCTACGTATATTTTCACGAAATGAAGATTGAGTTTTGTTGGTAATGTCATTCGCAAGAAATTACCATATCTTATAAAAAAAACCTCTTTACGAGGTAAAAGTCTAGTGACGAAAACATTTTAATGCACCAAAATTTCTGATATCCAATTTTGTGACGAATAATATTACGTTTTACTTAAAAATTACTACAAAAAAATTTTTTTGTCACTCGGCACTGCGCAAAAAATATATATTTATTAGGTATGAAGAAATTAGCGCAATGTGCCAAGTGACAAAAAAAATTTTTTGTAGTAAATTTTAAGTAAAACTTAATATTATTCGTCACAAAATTGGATATCAGAAATTTTGGTGCATTAAAATGTTTTCGTCACTAGACTTTTACCTCGTAAAGAGGTTTTTTTTATAAGATATCAGAAATTTTGGAGTAGGTTATCAAAAGTTTTGAAATTTGCAATATATTTTGACGGTACAATTTTGTCAAAATCTAACAGAACTCTCAAGCTCTGGCTGCTACGACACGTTGTTGCTGCTGTCCTATTCCAATTCTAAGCGAAACGTATATATTCTGTTAACAGGTAATATCTTCCAAACACATCGAAATTTTACAAACTACAATATATTGAAAATTAGAAAAAATCATTACTTGCGTTTTCACAAAAATCGCCTTAATGTGGGAAAAAATACCTTATTTCACCTGTTGCTGTTTACCTTTTATCTTAAAAAAAACACTAAAGGTATTCCTAAGAGAACTTTAAAATATCTTTTCAACGATATATATATCACATCTGTAGCTTTTATCGTTTGGATGATATGGGGGTTCCAATATTAGCGGTTTTTAGTGATTTCCCGCTAAACTAGCTATTTTCGAAAAAGTCGAAAAACAAAAGTTTCTATATTTTTGATTATAAAATGATTTATCTGCCGCAAAAAGAATTGACCACTTGCAAGCAGTATCTTTCCACATGCACTGCAAGTAGTGTACATACTGAATATGTACATGCAGTAGTGTAAAGGTGTAAGGTATATTCAGTTAATAGGTAATATCTTGCCCAAACGAATTTTGACAGATATGTTTTATATGTCAAAAAACGCGTAATTGAATTCTCTACAACATGCAGTATATTTAAAAGCGATTTGATGTGTAGATTTTTCTTAAATCGCCAAAATGTGGAAATAAATACCTTATTTCACCTGTAGCTGTTTACCTTTTTACTTAAAAAAAAAAACTTTGAAGGTATGCCTAAAAGCCCTTCAAAACACCTTTCCAACGACATATAGAACAGATCTGTAGCTCCTATCGTTTGGATGCTATGCAATTTTAGCGGTTTTAAGCGATTTCCCGCTAAACTAGCGATTTTTCGAAAAAGTCGTAGAACAAACGCTTCTAGATTTGTTATCCGGAACAAGTCCTCATTCAAACTTTTAAGCTAAATCAACGCTTTGATCTATACAAACAAACAAACAAACAAACAAACAGACAAACAAACAGACTGACTTTTCATCTCGTTTTGAAAAGGGCACCACAAATTTCGAAATTATATATCTTCTGAACCAGTGGTCGGATTTTGATGATCAAGGTGTCATTCGACGCGTATTTTTGATAAGTATAGTAAAAAATTATAAAAAAAATCTAAAAGGCTCCAACGGCCCCATTTGCTCCAATCATTTAAATTTTGTCCCTCCCACTTACACCTGTTTATCTCACGAACCATGTAAGTTTTCAAATGTCTTAGTATGAACATTTTTAAGTTAGATTGATACCTTTCGATCGGTATATAATTTGACCCGATCGGACAGTCATAGCACCTAGCCTCTTGCAATGCCGTGTCGGCGAAAAGGTTGACTAGGTTTTCATTGCTTCTTATAGTCGCCATTTTGTTTATATAATTTTTTATTAAGTTTTTGAGTTTTTATATTCATAAATATTTTCTGTAAGGTCAATTCAGAGGTAATATAATGCCTAATATTATTAACGTTCTGTACACTTGAAATTTTGAAAGGGAAATAAAAGAATAACAAATCGAAAATAGAAAACAGAAAAAAAGAATTTAAAGTCCACGATCGATGATTTAATAAAATTGTTCTTTCTAAAAGTGGTCGTTGGCATAGCTTTTGCCATTAGCCACGAAATTCCAAACTTTATCAAAACAACTCCTAAGCCAACTAACGCGTCCTTCTTGAGAAATTCAAACTCGCTATAACTCTATCCTTGAAATTATATCTTTCGGTCATTATGATAGTCTTGCCAATCAAATGAGTTCCAGAAAGTAATAACAAGTTAGTTAGCCATAAACTGCTCGAAATCTTCAACCAGAATTTACCTACTATTATTGTTACAAAATTGTTGATTTCCTATCGAAGACTGAGGTCGATATTTTGGTCAAGCCGCAAATTCAAATTTCCTTCAATCATTCAACAGGTCTCTGCAACAGTAATTATTAAGTAATAGAAAATATAAATTTAAAGGGGAAAAAAAAGAATTGAAATTGTTGCATCTCCAAATTAATCTTGCGAGGCAAAAAACTTCAGCTAACACACTTGGTTTTCATTGCCCCACGTCTGGGCGCCAAATATGTAATGTCACAGGTTAGCTCGAACAAAAAAAACTAAATCTGCGTGAGAGGGTTTTCTGGACAGAATAGAGGTCGACAGGTGGATTCCCTGGCTTTGGCTAGCAAAACAGCCTGTGGGGGGGTTCTTTTGACATACTCTTCCACACTCTCCTCATTACAATTAAATTTATAAGTAATCTGGGAAATCCTTGCCACAATTCATAAACACCGAAGTTAAAGAGGAAAACGAACGAAAAGAGATGGAGGGACAAAACAACACCAAGTGTAGTCACGAAAATAATATTGGGTCCATGCTATTAAGGTGAAAGTAATAGCATGTCGCGTCACAACCCACCCTGCCTATGAGTCCTTTTGCGCGATATAATTTCATCAGACTCCCTAAAGTTCCTTTTTACCCCATCCTTGCCTTACGAAAAACTAGCCAATTACTCCATGTTCAGAAATAGACGACACATTAGACAAAATTCAATGCAAGATATTTATTCCTAAACATAATTCCTACCCGAATCAATCCATAAACAATTTCAGTTCTAAACACTCTCGACAAAAATATATGCCCTAACCATGGACAAATATGGGGAAATATAAAATATAGTTTTACATAATTGAACTTAAAGTTAATTTTACAATTTTCATTTTTGCTTTCTTTTTCAGCAACTTTTGTTTTTTTTTTTTTAATTTTCATTCAAGTCGTTTCAAAATATCTTCACAATTTTGACTTGTTTTATTTCAATGCACAATTATTTCTTTGTTTCGTTTTACTTTCTTTATACATTTTTTAATTGCCTCTTTATGTTTTAAAAATTTTCTTTCATTTGAATTTAAATAAAATTTTATACAATAAATAAAATCTGTTTTTGAATTTATTTTAAATTGGGTATATGCCTGTCATTATTTGGAAAAATACAAGCATTTGCTTTAATTGTGCATGTGCATTGATTGAATTTTACAATTTTTTTTTATTTTTTTTTTTTATTTTCTTCGTTTTATGTGTGGGTCACTTTGAAATATTTCTTTCAGTGCAAGAGGGAACAAAAAGGTATTTTTTCTTTAATCAGCTGTTAGCTGAGATTCACTCGATTACATTTATAAATATTTTTCAATTTAAATTACTCTGCTTTCAAGCGCAAACTGGCCAAAGAGAAAAGCTGCGCGCACACTTATGGACAGGTGATTTTATTTACAATACAATTTACTTTAATTTTCTTTTTTTCACGTTTTCATTTTATATTTTCACTTTGTCACATAAGTTGGCACTTCACTTTTCTGGTTGTCCAGATTCCGTTGAACTTTACTTTACTTTACGCAACACCTTGCTGGTGTGTTCACTCACCCCTAGAAATCCTGATGAAGCGCTCCATAGGTCTCCAGATGATGTTGTGTTGTGTGTGGTTAGTTAGTATTTTCTCTAAGTGTTAGCAGCAGAAATGGCAATTGAAAATTAAACAAATACAATCGATATGTAAATATATAAAATACTTAGAAAAGTTTAACCTTTTTTTTTTTTTTTCTTTTTTTTGTTGGGCGTTGACGTACTATGTATGTACGTTCAAGTGGTCCAAGCGACACCAAGCCTTAGCTTGTTACGCGCGGATCAGAGGACGAGTTCGCGGGCGGACGGAAACGAGTTGAACGGCATGCAAATTAAAAGGTCGCGAAGAGAGAAAGAAGATAGACAGTTATGGACATAAAATATGAAAACGGATATAGATTTAAATTACTAAGAAACATAATAAAAATACTAAACTAATTATTATTAGCTAAATGGGTTAGTAGCAAAATTTTTAGATTTGAAATGGAGTTAGCTTCGGAAACAATATAAAAAAGCCTATTGTATTCCGAACACAGCATTCTAAAAGGTTCATGCAATGCATAGTTAGATCTACAGATAGGAAGAGAAATAGGAATAAAATTTCTAGATACTACTCTTCGAGGAACAGAAAAGTTGAGTTGTGACATTAATTCAGTAGAGTCAATGTCACCACCAATAAGCTTACACATAAAAATAATACCAAGCATAATTCTACGATTTGATAAAGAAGGAAGGTCTATTAATAAAAGTCTACTAGAGTACGAAGGCAGTCTCACGTCCCTATTCCAATTAAGGCCACGTAGAGCAAAGAGAAGAAAGTTTTTTTGTACCGATTCAATGCGACTTTGGTGCACAGTATACTGAGGACACCAGACACATGAACCGTACTCCAAAATTGGACGAACTAAAGATATGTAAAGAGTCTTAGTTATATAGGGGTCATCGAATTCCTTCGACCACCTCTTTATAAAACCCAGAACTGACATAGCTTTATTGACCATCTTAAATATATGGTCGGAAAATTTAAGCTTGTGATCTAAGAGTATACCTAGATCATCAACAGCAGTAATCCTATCAAGAGGACCACCATACAGTGAGTATGACGCCAAATAAGGGTTAGTGCGGTAAAAAGTCATTACGTTACATTTAGAACAGTTTAAATTTAAAAGATTCACACGGCACCATGACTGAAAAGAGTCAAGATCTTCCTGCAATTTGAAGTGGCATGGCCAATCTTTATATTGCAGACAAATTTTAACATCATCGGCATACATAAGTACACGAGAGTTTCTTAAAACTGTTGGTAGATCATTTATAAACAGTGTGAAAAGCAAAGGACCGAGATGACTACCTTGGGGAACTCCAGAGGTAACCCGGAATGACTTAGAAAAAAAGTTATTAAACAGAACTTTTTGAGTTCTGTGTTTCAAATAGCTTGAAATCCAGCGAATAAGGGTGGTCGGAAAACCAATTATGTCAAGCTTATGTAATAAAAGAGAATGGTTGACTGAGTCAAAAGCTTTACTGAAATCGGTATAAATGACATCAGTTTGTTTGTTATTACGGAAACCGCGGATAACAAACGACGAAAGTTCTAGAAGATTAGTAGTAGTGGATCTACGTTTGACAAATCCATGCTGGTAGGGAGAGATAATTGAACAACACAAGTGCTGTAAATGACTGGTTAAAATCTTCTCAAAAACTTTAGGAATAGCGGACAACTTAGAGATTCCCCTATAGTTTTTGGCGTCAGACTTACTTCCCTTTTTGTGCAGAGGAATAATAAATGACTCCTTCCAAATAGAGGGAAAAATCGCAGAATCTAATGACAGAGAAAATAGCTTCAGCAGGGGTCCACATAGCGCTCTGGCTCCATACCGAAGTACACAACCAGGAACACCATCCGGACCAGGTGAAAACACCGGCTTAACCATCTCAAGATCACGAATCAGCGACTCCTCACTAATTAAGGGACTGAAAATACAACTTTACAACTTTTAATTTTTCATGCACTTTTTATAATTCTCTTTGATTGGCATGTTTTCTTCAATTTTCTTTAAATTTTCATATGCAAATACCCAAACCCACTTCTGCACAATTCTTGCTGTTCTAACACATATTTTCACCAAATTCTACACACACACACACTGCTGACTGCAATCTCCCTCGTTGAGCAGCTGCGGCTGCTAAAACAGCTTTCAGCGCTGTTGCTCCAAAATATAATGCTGCTACTCCTGATGCTGCCACCGACCCCTTGGTGACGACTCTTGAGTGACTCAGCAAGCCTGCTGCAGTCCCTTGGGGTCAATGTACCTCTTCTGAGGCTAGAAAAAAGATGGCGGCTGCGCGTCTAGCGCTTCTTCGCCGGTACATCCAATTAGCACTTTTGGCCACTCGCAGATTAGCAATTGGCTGCTGGCGTTGAAGCCGCTAGAGCCAAGGAAAATGCGTTGATGTTAGCAAGCGATCTCGCCCAGAGGTAGCCCAATGCAGCTAACCTTTGGGGGTTGAAAAGACCTGGTGGCAAAAAGAACAATGTAAATTCTGCCAACTGCTGAATTCGTTATTTACCTTAATGAGCGTCGATTCGTCACTAATCCACTAATCCACAAAGACTTCCAAAACTTTTGCAGGTTAAAACTACTTCTCAATCTTTATATATATTAAAATTAGCACGATCGTGTGTCGGCCAGAAAATTTTCGCAAAGAGAATGACGCGCTTTTTTTCGCTGCTTTTATAGCATAAAAACAGAGCTACCAGATCGGGAAAATCGAAGGACAATATGCTATTCCTAATGTTAACTTTGCCCTGTTGCTTTAACAGAGCTAAGGTTGCCATACTGTTCTGGTAGCTGCTAGTTCCGATATTTTCATCGTTCATTTATAGCAACTCCCATGACCTACTGTTTAAATTTGAAATCAATAATCAAAACAAATAAAGAAAACTCGTCTATATTAAGGGACACTACAAACACCTACACGCACAGCGACCATAACGCTGTGCTAACGGAGTTACGTGCAAAAACACCATCAAGGAGAATTCAGCCAGCCCGTCATGTGGGCTACAAAGTCAATACATTGAATAGAGCAACACTTCTCTCCATTGTGCAGACTATTTCGGCAACTGGCGATGCAAACAGCTGCGCACAGAGAATTGCTGAGTGTATCAGGACGGCATGCGAGGCGTCAATGGAGAAACGGTACAGTAGAGGAAACAGGCGGAATCCGGTTCCATGGTGGAGTGGTGGAATTGCTAAAGCTCGCGCTGAATGTTGTGCGGCTAAGCGACGGCTTCAGAGGTCTAGGGGCAGATCCTCTTTCGAGTCCAACCTAATGGAGTTCAGGAACAAGCGCAAAAAACTGCGTAATGCGATCACTGAGAGCAAAACACGATGCTTCCAGGAACTTTGCGACGCAGCTGATGCTGAACCTTTTGGTGCAGCTTACAAAATGGTTAGGGGCAAACTTAACAAACAGCCAATGCCCACCTGCGAGACAAAACTGGAGACCATTGTACAGTACCTGTTCCCCCAACAACCTCCACTGTGTGCCTCAGTCCACCTACCGGGCACCACTAATTTCGTAGTCCAAACCACCGCGAGCGAGGTATTGGAAATAGCAGCCAACATTAAGCCAGGAAAGGCAACAAGTCCTGATGGAATACCAAATGCAGTCCTAAAGGCAATCATTGCCGCACATCCAAATGTCTTTGTAGACATGTTTAACAGGTGTCTAATGGATCGCACGATACCCTGCAGGTGGAAGAAACAAAAGCTGGTGCTTATACCCAAGCCTGGTAAGAAACCTGAGGACCCATCTTCATACCGGCCACTCTGTATGCTGGATACCACGGGCAAAATCATGGAGAAGCTAATATGCAATCGTCTGGAGATTGAAATAGAAAGCCGATGTGGTCTCTCTGAACATCAATATGGCTTCCGCAAGAATCGAAGCACGACGGATGCTATTAGCGAGCTTGTAGGCATAGCAAGCCGCGCTATCTGCACGCTAGACGTAAAAAATGCGTTCAATTCTGCCAAGTGGGACATCATCTTGCATGCAATATCTAGTTTAGGAGTCTCGGCATACCTCATACAGCTGATCCGAAGCCACTTCGAGGACCGCACACTACTGTATGATACCGAAAATGGCGAAAAACAATACCAAATATCTGGAGGAGTTCCACAAGGATCTGTTCTAGGCCCTTTGCTTTGGAACATCATGTATGATGGAGTCTTGCGCATCAACCTGCAAGAGGGATGCATGCTGATTGGATTCGCTGATGACATCGCGCTGATTACGGTCAAAAGTCTGCTAGCAGCCCACGCTACAAATTCCATAAGCAGAATGATGGCAAACATCAGAGGACCCCGACAGCAAAGCAGGAAGCTCATAGCAGGAGTAGTCACCTCAATCCTGCTATATGGATCCCAAATCTGGGCTACAGCGATGAGCGTACCCTCGTACAGCCGGGACTGCAAGACTGTGTACAGGCGATGCGCTCTAAGAGTAACTTGTGCTTTTCGCACTGTCTCAGAAGTGGCAGCTCTGGTCGTAGCTGGCGTGATTCCTCTGGATCTTTTGGAAGCGGAACGAAGCAGCGGAATATCGGGAAACAGAGTCCAACGGGAGAGCACAATACTGCAGTGGCAAACAAAATGGCAAAACTCCTCTAATGGTAGCTGGACGCGACGCCTCATAAGAGACATTCGACCTTGGATCCTACGTCGCCATGGCCAAGTAGATTTCTACATCTGCCAGCTGTTGACAGGGCACGGCTGCTTTAGAGCGTATCTCTATCGTTTTAAGCACGCTGACAGCCCGTATTGTGACTATTGTCGAGGCGAAGTTGTAGATGACGCCGAACACGCCTTCTTTGAGTGTCCCTTGTTCGACTCACTACGCAGGAGAATGAGGACAGACGGCCACCAGTTGACAGCGGACAACATAGTTGACCATATGTTGCGAAAGGAGGAAAACTGGAATGCCGTAGGACGAATGGCAGCAGCTATAATGAAGGAGCTGCGCCACCGAGAGAGGAACAGGATCGCCGGCTAGATCCAGAAGCTTACCATGGCTAAAACCGTCCCGTGAAGTAGAACTTCATAGCCCAATCCCGCGGGAGCGGACAAGTCCTCTTCTTCATTACTTTAACTACCTTATTTGCTTATCTGTAGCATGCGTACATATGTATATACATACATATGAATAAGGCTGCAACACTTTGTTGTTATGCCAACAGAATGCATACATAAGCAGCAACTTTGTCGCAGCGCGCCTAACGCTAAGTGCACTCTGCGCATATTCAAGTGCAGACGAAATATGATCCGCACTTGATAACAACGACCGCCTAAATGCTAAGTCAGCGTTCTCACGCTTGACCGTCGTTGTGTATACATATGTGCGCGCATGACTCTCTCTGACTCTCTCGCTGTATATAATAAGCTTTAAACAATGTATGAAAAACGGCTGCTCACTGCTTCACGGTGGACAGCTCTAACTCTAAGAACACATTCAATAAATGATGATCAGAGAAGACTGACGTCTTTAACAAAGCAACTGGCGTTTAATTTGGAACTTTACCAGCAACATTATATGGCGACCGTGACACCGGATTTCACCGGACTGGAGTGAACAACTATAACTACTGAAGAAAAAAAAAACAACAACTATAACTACTGAAGGAGGCAACAACAACAAGCATTAACAACAAGCAATGGAGGAACAAAAATCTACAAAAAAGCTGAGTGAGTAGAGTATAGTGAGTGTAATGGGTCGCGGTGGCCGGGTAAAAAAAATTGAATAAGGAAATTGCTCACATTAAGTGGCAACTATATTCACCCAAGGCCAACACACCGTGGAAAGCAACAGCAAGGCTACAGGCCATGCTCGACTTTTATCAGCAACAGCTGAAAGAGATCAAAGAAAACCCTACACCACATACTCACTCAGTGAATATAAAAAATATTAACGACAAAACAATAACCACACCACCTCCCAAATGCAAAGTGCCTCAGTACGTCAGGCAGTGCCCAGCAGATTGCCCTGGACCTCTGGACAGCCCACACTGCAGACCGACTTGCCTGGTAAGGCAATAACCTGTGCGAAGACCGGCACCGGTTCCGCCTGAGCCCATAGGCCAAGGACAACAGCAGCTGAGAAATCAACAAGTGCGAGAAGCACCACCGCCCCTTGCGCCATCGAAGGGAACGTTAGCGCAACTATACGGGCCATAGACAACAGAGGCAGAGAAATCAACAAGCGCGATGGTGATGACCAGCTGACGCAGAAGAACAGGAACAGCAGACTACAGCATTAATTTTAATATATATATATATATATTATATTATCACTGCGGACGGCAGTCCGCGCTAGTGACGAAAGCAGCACGAAGGGTGCGAAAGCGACTAGCATATATACACAGGAAGAATGGAAAATTTGCTATGACCGTCCGATCGGGTCGAGTTATATACCGATCGAAAGGTATCCATTTAACTTACAAATGTGCATACTAAGACTTTTGGAAACTTACATGGTTCGTGAGATAAACAGGTGTAAGTGGGAGGGACAAAATTTAAATGAATGGAGCAAATGGGGCCGTTGGGGCCTTTTTGATTTATTTTTTAATTTTTTACTCTTCTAATCAAAAATACGCGTCGAATGACACCTCGATCATCGAAATTCGATTAGTGGTTCAAAAAATAATTAATGTTGAAATTTTTAGTCGCCTTTCGAAAATGAGATGAAAAGTCAGTATGTCTGTTTGTTTGTTTGTTTGTTTGTATCAAAGCGTTGATTTAGCTTAAATATTTGAATGAGGACTTGTTCCCGCTCAAAAATATAGAAACGTTTGCTCTACGACTTTTTCGAAAAATAGCTAGTTTAGCGGGAAATCGCTAAAAACCGCTAAAATTAAAACCCTCATAGCATCCAAACGATAGAAGCTACAGATATGATCTATATATCGATGAAAAGGTATTTTGAAGGGCTCTTAGGCATACCTTCAAAGTTTTTTTTAAAGTAAAAAGGTAAACAGCTACAGGTGAAATAATTTTTTTTTTTTAATTTATGAAAAACCTACAAATGAATTCAATTTTAAATATGTAGTATGTTGTAGACAATTCAATTCCGCGTCTTTTGACATATAACACCTATCTCTCAAAATTCGTTTAGGCAAGATATTACCTGTTAATTGAATATACCTTTTACCTTTACACTACTGCATGTATACTACTGCATGTACACTACTTGCACTGCTTGCAGTGCATGTGGAAAGATACTGCTTGCAAGTGGTGAATTCTTTTTGTGGCAGATGAAACATTTTGTAATTCCAATTACAGCAAGATAGAAATATTTTTATAAATATATATAACTAGGGGGCTACGCCCCCTGCTCGCTTCGCTCGCCAACCCCCAGCTCGCTTCGCTCGCAACATTGTCTTTAGTTATCCGGTTTAACAAATTTACATAATATTCGCCCCCTGCTCGCTTCGCTCGCCAACCCGCAGCTCGCTGCTCTCGCAACATTGTATTTAGTTGCCCGTTTTAACAAATTTATATAATATAGCATTTGTTTTAAAAAAAAACCGGAAATATTTAGCTTCCGCTGTCCGCAGCGTTAATTTTTTTTCCTTGCAATTGAATTTTGGCTAAAAAGTCGGATTTTGTGATTTGGCGGGAAAAAGCTAAATTTGGCGGGAAAAAGCTAAATTTGGCGGGAAAAAGCTAAATTAAGCGAATTAGTCAAAATTTGCAAGAAGAGTTAATCTAAAAGTTTTGTTAGGATATCTCCGATTGCATCCGATTGTTCCTATGGCAGCTATATGATATAGTCATCCGACTTTGACCAAATTTGGTCAGAATGTAAGAGACAGCCCCAATCATACAATTTGTGAGTTTGGTTGAGATATCTTAAGAAACAAATAAGTTTTTCATACTAAAGGTGTTTTTCATCGGATTGTTCCTATGGCAGCTTTAAGATATAGTCATTCCACTTTGACCAAATTTGGTCAGAATGTAAGAGACACTACCAAACATATAATCTGTGAGTTTGGTTGAGATATCTTAAGAAACAAAAAAGTTTTTCATTCTAAAGGTGTTTTTCATCGGATTGTTCCTATGGCAGCTTTAAGATATAGTCATTCCACTTTGACCAAATTTGGTCAGAATGTAAGAGACAGTACCAAACATGTAATCTGTGAGTTTGGTTGAGATATCTTAAGAAACAAAAAAGTTTTTCATACTAAGCAATTCCGTGACCTTTGACCTTGATTTTGACCCTCTTACAGGTGGAATTTCGCAAAACGCCGTCTTATTGCACGATGAAATTATCTCATCTATGTTGTGTGCAAATTTCAGCTCTCTATCTTTTACCGTTTGGGCTGCACGTTGATTCTCAGTGAGTCAGTCAGTGAGTCAGTCAGTGAGTCAGGACAAAGAGTTTTATATATATAGATATTGAAACGTCTCTGATTGAATGTGTTTTTACTTCTCTTAATTAAATAATTATTGAATTGTTTAAAAAAATATTGCCATTGTCAAAATATCCGATGTCTTATTAAAAAATTTCTGATATCTTATAAAAAAACCTCTTTACGAGGTAAAAGTCTAGTGCCGAAAACATTTTCATGCCCCAAAATTTCTGATATCCAATTTTGTGACGAAAAATATTAAATTTTACACATGAACTATTAAAAAATAAAATTTTTGTCACTGGCCACATAGCGCTAAATTTTTCATACCTAATAAATAGTACTTTTTTGCGCAGTGCCAGTGACAAAAATTTTATTTTTTAATAATTCATGTGTAAAATTTAATATTTTTCGTCACAAAATTGGATATCAGAAATTTTGGGCCATGAAAATGTTTTCGGCACTAGACTTTTACCTCGTAAAGAGGTTTTTTTATAAGATAGTTATTATACCCTGTGCCCATTGAAAATGGTCAAAAAGGGTATATTAGAATTGTGTGATGTATGTAACAGGCAGAAGGAAGCATCTCCGACCATATAAAGTATATATATTCTTGATCAGCATCAACAGCCGAGTCGATTGAGCCATGTCCGTCTGTCTATCCGTCTGTCCGTCCGTCTGTTTGAACGCGTCGATCTCAGAAACTATAATAGCTAGAGACTTCAAATTTGGTATGTAGGTTTCTGGATACCGGACGCAGATCAAGTTTGTTTTTAAATTTGGATCGGACTACTATATCATATAGCTGCCATAGGAACGATCAGTCAAAAATCAAGTCTCAGTATGAAAAACTTTTTTGTTGTTTGAGATAACTGAACCAAACTGACAGAATATGCATATGGGATGGTCGCATACATTCTGACCAAATTTAATTGAAATCGGACCACTATATCATATAGCTGCCATAGCAACCATCAGTCGAAAATCAAGTCTTAGTATGAACAACTAATTTGTTGTTTGAGATAACTGAACAAAACTGACAGAATATGCATATGAGATGGTCCCAACCAATATTCTATTTTATGGATACTGGCACAGGGTATCCTCCAGTCGAGCAAACTCGACTGTAGCCGCGCCCACTTGTTATATTATGTAAAATTGAGCAGAATATCTTTTGCCCAATCAGAAGTGAGGCCCATAAAGCCAAACTAAAAAATTAGGCAGGTTGCTATGTAAAAAAAAAATTTAAATTTACACGTCTCATGCACTGGCTAAATTACCCAGTAGCAAACAAATTAATCCAAATCTTAAATTCCAAATAAATTTGAAATTTTAAAATGTAAAATAAATAAGTTTTCAGTTCAGTCAGTTTAATTAGAAATCAAAAAAAAAAACAAATTGAATCAAATTAAAGCCGTAGGCAGGAAAACTGTTCTATTTATGAATAGTAATGCAATAAGTAAATTTTCCGAAGATTTTCTAATTGAACACAATCATAATTCTGAACAGAACTCCAAAATGGGATTAGTAGACGTTAAGTCAGTGGATTCCACTGCTAACGTTATAAATAAAGTTGAATCAAACAACACAGATTTAGAATTGACAAATATATTACTGATAATCATAGTTGTCATAATGTGTGCAAATTGTTTTTATAAAATATATAAACTGCATAACAAATGCCTAAAGAAAAGATTCATGAGCCGAGCAAATGACTTGGACAAAATTTAAATTTGCACCGCACAAACAACAATGATTAATCATAATTGACAATATCATAATAACTATAAGATACCAATTTAACTAAATAAATAAAAAAAAAAAAAATAAAAAACAAACAGAGATCAAAGATAATGAATGCACAGTATGATGAATAGTAAGATAATGAATACACAGTATGATGAATAGTAAGAATATCCCAGAATAATCTTGAAAAACAAAGTAGCTTGTCAATATTATGGAATGGCCAGAACTTTTTGAGCGGATCCAAAATATTAAAACGACATTTGAAAAAGCGTATAAATGTCTAACACAAAATAGACCAATACATATAGATACAGTTAATAGGCACTCCATAACATTGATCGACAGCTTTAACGAAGCTCGATCATTGATATATCAACATAAAGATGTATTAACCAATGAACATTGGTCAGAAACGTCAAGGCTGCTAATAAAACTGAGAAATAATATCCAAACAGTTAAAGACAAGCATAATTTAAATTTAATACTACCTTCTATTTTGAATACACCTGTAAAGTTGGAACTCGGTGAAAACCTTGAAGTTCGGACTGGGGATATTCAATTAGAAGAAGAAGATTTAACAAATCTAACAATCCCTGCTGTTATCACACTGGATTCCAAAGATACCTTATCTGAAAGTGAAGAAAGTGCTGATAATAGCCTTATAATGGTTGACACAGCCGCTGCCCAGAGGGCATATATTAGGGAAATTGCACAAGCAGTCCCAGAATTTGACGGAAAGAAAACCCGTCTTGAAAAATTCTTAACTGCGTTAAGACTTGTCAACCTAACAAAGGGTTCATATGAGGAAATTGCCATAGAGTTGATTAAATCAAAAATAACGGGCACAACCCTCAATAAAATAAAAAATGAAACCACAATAGATGGAATTATTGCAAAATTAAAAGACGTAGTTGTCGGTGAAACACACGCCAACATAAAGGCAAAAATGGACACTTTAACGCAGAAAGGCAAAACAGCCACTCAGTTCACAACTGAACTAGAAAATCTGCGGCAGCTTCTTGAAGCTGCTTATATTGACCAAGGCATACCATCTGAAAATGCTGACACGCTCAGCACTACAGAAGCCGTTAACACAATGATTAGCAAAACTAGTCACGAAAGTGTTAAAACCGTTATGGAGTCTGGTATTTTCACTACCATGGATGCTGCCGTTAGTGCATACATCCGTACTAGTACAAGACTCAGTGTTTAAAAAGCTTCAGTCGAAACAGCAAAAGTTACAAAATTTTGACTTTCTTCTGCTTTGACTGTTTGCAACTGTTCAATATTATCTGCTGCTTCTGCTTACGCTTCTGAAAAAAACAAAAGTAGCAGTCGAAGTAATATCAGAACACATTTTTCTACAAAAGTCGAAGCAGCAGCAGCAGTCGTCGTTTGATAATTTTGGAAATTGCTTTGCTTCTGCTTTCTGGCTGCTTCGAAAGTCGAGGCAGCAGCAGCAGTAAGCTTTTTAGAATTTTGGAAATTCCTTTGCTTCTGCTTTCTGGCTGCTTCGAAAGTCGAGCATTTAATTCATTAGTTGTTGTGCGTTAATTAAAGCAACATCTTTTCTGAAATTTTATTAAATAAAATTAAATTTATTTGTATCATGGAGCAAAGTGAAATAATATAATATTTGCTTTGCTGTACCACCAACTCAGGTAAATACGAATGTTTTAATAAATGAATGTTGATAGTTTCATTAATTTATTTTGTAACAGGTGACGATTAAACGAGCGTTTTCGACATTAAGTCTTGTTCTTACTGATTACCGAAATCGACTAAGTCAGGAAGTTCTTGAGAACATATTGTTGGTCAAATTGAATCCTAGCTTACCTCTTTTTCAAGACGACGAAGATTTTGAAAGTGAAATTTCAAATATATAATTTAAAACAACAACACCATTTGTGTAACACGGCGACCAGCCGGCAGCGGCGACGAACCAGCAGAGAAGGATAAATCGAAGAAGCAACGAGCCACATGCGGAAGCGCCGATAACCAAGAAAAACTTCAAGACAAGCAGGGGGTTAGCTGGCCAACGGCATTTTCGTCTTTCTTGGCTCCGCCTATTTAGCAGTAACATTTTCTTCAATATGCGGCGATACGAAACTTTGTAACAAAGAAACGCAAATAAAAGCGTGGGACATAGAATTTTTATAACGATAATGGAATGCATCCTCCTTTTCTTTCTGGTCAAATATTTTTCATCTTAGGGAATTTCAGGTAACCCTATGCGAGCCCTAGGAGAAGCTTCGTTACAAACTCTTCATGTATTTATATGAATACATGGGGAGCAGCAAACATAAGCAGCAAGTCATCAGACTGTAACTTGCAAAAGCCTACTGCTGCTGCTGCTTCGACTTTCGAAGCAGCCAGAAAGCAGAAGCAAAGGAATTTCCAAAATTCTAAAAAGCTTACTGCGGCTGCTGCCTCGACTTTCGAAGCAGCCAGAAAGCAGAAGCAAAGCAATTTCCAAAATTATCAAACGACGACTGCTGCTGCTGCTTCGACTTTTGTAGAAAAATGTGTTCTGATATTACTTCGACTGCTACTTTTGTTTTTTTCAGAAGCATAAGCAGAAGCAAAAGCAACAGAAATGAAAATGTTTCCAGTTTTTTAAACACTGACAAGACTTACTGGTAGTGTGAATACAGTGATGTACTCTAAAAGAGGGAATAACAACTACCGCGGTAGTAGCAATCGTGGTAACTATCGTGGTAGAGGCAATGGTAACTACCAAAACAGAGGAAATAATAACTACGGTTATCAAAAAAACAATTACCGTAGAGGCCGAGGAAATGGAAACAACAATTGCAACCGAGGCCGAAACAACCAAAATAATAATTATACAAACAATGTTAGAGTAACCCAGAACAACCAGGGAAACTCTCAACAACCCTCAGATATTCAGCAGTAGGAAATCATGCGGTTCATACCATCAATCTTAGTTTGAGTATAATTGTAGACTTTTTCAATGTAAAGACAAATAAAAAACTTGTATTTTTAATAGATACTGGTGCAGACATATCTCTGTTAAAGGAAAATTCTGATATCTTTCATGATATCCAAATAAATAAGAAGATAAATATTCAAGGCATAGGCCAAGACATAATACAGTCCAAAGGACTGATTTCAATAGAGATACAGACAGGTAAATACATAATTCCACACGATTTTCACTTAGTAGATTTGCATTTCGCAATACCTTGTGATGGAATAATAGGCATTGACTTCATTAAGAAATTCAATTGCCAGTTAGATTTCAAACCAAATGAAGATTGGCTCATAATGAGACCAAATAATCTAAATTACCCAATTTATGTTCCAATAACATACAGTTCTGGTAATAATTCCATTGTTCTACCAGCAAGATCCCAAGTAGTCAGAAAAATTCACCTATCATCAGATGAAGATAGTGTACTAATTCCAAACCAGGAAATTAAAGAAGGCATTTATGTTGCAAACACAGTTGCAACCACCAAAAATGCATTTGTCCGATTACTGAATACGACCAGTACCGATCAAGTAGTAGATATTAAAAATTTGTCATCTGAACCACTTTCGAACTACGACATAGTTCAAAACAATCCAGAAAATAGAGAAAAAACTGTCTTATCTCAATTCGCTAAAAATTTTCCACCACAATTCAAAAACGAATTGACTAATTTATGCACCCAGTTTAATGACGTATTCGGACTCGAAACCGAATCGATCACTACTAATAACTTCTACAAACAAAAGCTAAGATTGAAGGATGATGAACCAGTCTATATAAAAAATTATAGAACCCCTCAAAATCAAATAGATGAGATACAAGTACAAGTACAAAAATTAATCGACAATAAAATAGTCGAACCGTCTGTATCCCCTTATAACAGCCCACTTTTGTTAGTTCCGAAGAAATCTCTTCCAGGTTCTGACAAGAAAAAATGGCGATTAGTAATTGACTATCGTCAAATTAATAAAAAACTGTTGTCGGATAAATTCCCGCTCCCTAGAATTGATGACATTTTGCATCAACTAGGAAGAGCAAAATATTTTTCATGCCTTGATTTAATGTCAGGATTTCATCAAATTGAACTCGAAAAAAGTTCAAGAGGTATAACGTCTTTCTCAACAAGCAATGGCTCGTATCGCTTCACGCGATTGCCATTCGGCTTAAAAATAGCGCCAAATTCTTTCCAGAGAATGATGACTATAGCATTTTCCGGATTAGAACCTTCTCAAGCTTTCCTTTATATGGATGATTTAATAGTCATTGGTTGTTTCGAAACACATATGCTCAAAAACTTAACTGATGTTTTTGAGAAATGTAGGAAATACAATCTTAAATTACATCCTGAAAAATGTTCATTTTTCATGCATGAAGTCACATTTTTGGGACACAAATGCACGGATAAAGGAATCTTGCCGGACGACAAAAAATACGACGTCATTAAAAATTACCCAGTTCCACATGATGCTGACAGCGCTAGACGATTCGTTGCATTCTGCAAGTACTATAGACGTTTTATCAAAAATTTTGCCGATTATGCTCGTCACATAACAAGATTATGTAAAAAAGATGTAAAATTCGAATGGACAGCTGATTGTCAGCATGCTTTCGAACATCTCAAATCGGCACTAATAAATCCGAATTTATTACAATACCCAGATTTCAGCAAAGAATTTTGCATAATAACAGATGCAAGTAAACAAGCATGTGGAGCAGTTTTTACTCAAAACAAAAATGGACTCCAACTTCCAGTTGCTTATGCATCAAGATCGTTTACTAAGGGTGAAAGTAATAAAAGTACAACAGATCAAGAATTGGCAGCAATTCATTGGGCAATAACTTATTTCAGACCATATATCACTGCGGACGGCAGTCCGCGCTAGTGACGAAAGCAGCACGAAGGGTGCGAAGGCGACTAGCATATATACACAGGAAGAATGGAAAATTTGCTATGACTGTCCGATCAGGTCGAGTTACATACCGATCGAAAGGTATCAATTTAGCTTACAAATGTGCATACTAAGACTTTTGAATACTCAATTTGTTTTTGAGATAAACAGGTGTAAGTGGGAGGGGCAAAATTTAAATGATTGGAGCTAATGGGGCCGTTGGAGTCTTTCTGAATTTTGTTTTAATTTTTTACTATTCTAATTAAAAATACGCGTCGAATGACACCTCTATCCTCAAAATCCGACCACTGGTTCAAAAGATAATTAATTTTGAAATTTTTGGTGCCCTTCTCAAAACGAGATGAAAAGTCAGTATGTCTGTTTGTTTGTCTGTTTGTTTGTCTGTTTGTTTGGATCAAATCGTTAATTTAGCTTAAAAGTTTGAATGAGGACTTGTTCCCGCTCAAAAATTTAGAAACGTTTGTTCTACGACTTTTTCGAAAAATCGCCAGTTTAGCGGGAAATCGCTAAAAACCGCTAAAATTGGAACCCCTATAGCATCCAAACGATAGAAGCTACAGATGTGATATATACTTCGTTGAAACGGTATTTTGAAGGGCTTTTAGGCATACCTTCAAAGTTTTTTTTTTAGATAAAAAGGTAAACCGCTACAGGTGAAATTAGGTATTTTTTCTCACATTTTAGCGATTTAAGAAAAATCTACACATGAAATCACCAAAAAATATGTTATATGTTTTAGGGAATTTTATTCCGCGTTTTTTGACATATAAAACATATCTGTCAAAATTCGTTTGGGCAAGATATTACCTATTAACTGAATATACCTTTTACCTTTACACTACTGCATGTACATATGCAGTAAGTACACTGCTTGCGGAAATAAACTGCTTGCAAGTGGTGAATTCTTTTTGCGGCATATAAATCATTTTATAATCAAAATATAGAAACGTTTACTCTACGACTTTTTCGAAAAAACGCTAGTTTAGCGGGAAACCGCTAAAAACCGCTAAAATTTAAACCCCCATAGCATCCAAACGATAAAAGCTACAGATGTGATCTATATATCGTTGAAAAGATATTTCAAAGGGCTCTTAGGCATACTTTGAACTTTTTGAATTAAAAAGGTAAACAGCTACAGGTGAAATAAAGTTTTTTTTTCCCACATTTTGGCGATTTTGAGAAAGCCTCAGTAATGATTTTTTCTTATTTTGCACGTATGTTTGTAAAAGGAACTAGTATTGCCAGACAATTTGTTTTTGATTGTACAAACAATAAACACCTTTTGACAAAGTTGTACCGTCAACAAATATTGCAATTTTCAAAATTTCTGATATCTTACTTCAAAATTTCTGATATCTTATAAAAAAACCTCATTACGAAGTAAAAGTTTAGTGACGAAATCATTTTCATGCACCAAAATTTCTGATATCCAATTTTGTGACGAATAATATTAAGGTTTTCATATAATTTACTATAAAAAAATTTTGTCACTCGGCACATTGCGCTAATTTCTTTATACCTAATAAATATTTATTTTTTGCGCAGTGCCGAGTGACAAAATTTTTTTTTAGTAAATTATATGAAAACCTTAATATTATTCGTCACAAAATTGGATATCAGAAATTTTGGTGCATGAAAATGATTTCGTCACTAAACTTTTACCTCGTAATGAGGTTTTTTTATAAGATTTATGGTAGACACTTCAATGTCAAAACAGATCACAGACCATTAACGTACTTGTTCTCAATGGTAAATCCAAGCTCAAAGCTAACGCGCATGAGACTTGAATTAGAGGAGTATAATTTTACAGTCGAATATCTGAAGGGTAAAGACAATTTTGTAGCGGATGCGTTATTAAGAATAACCATTCAACAGCTACAACAAATAAATGGATCAATAAAGAAAGTCACTACAAGATATCAAAGTAGACAAAATTCCTGCGCAGGAAAAGAAAAAATAGAATTGCCATGGCAATCTATAGAAAAAGCTTCAAAGCCCAACGTATATAAAGTCATTAACAATGACGAAGTACGTAAAGTAGTGACCTTGCATGTAAAAAATATGCTATGTTTTTTTAAACATGGTAAGAAAATTACTGCAAGATATGATGTTAGCGATTTATATACCAATGGAACTCTTGACTTAGGTCAATTTTTCCAAAGGCTTGAAATGCAAGCCGGTATAAATAAAATCAGCCAACTCAAAGTGGCACCGTGGGAAAATATCTTTGAACACGTTTCAATCGATAATTTCAAAAATATGGGCAATAAAATATTAATTTCATTGAGAGTAGCGCTACTCAACCCGGTGACCCAAATATAAATAATAAAAGAAAAAGAAGCTCTATTGTCTACATTCCATGATGATCCAATACAAGGAGGTCACACAGGCATCTCAAAAACCTTGGCCAAGGTCAAAAGACATTATTATTGGAAAGGTATGATTCGAGATAATACTGAGTACATACGAAAATGTCCAAAATGCCAAAAATCAAAAGTGACAAGAAAAATAAAAACTCCTTTAACAATAACTGATACTCCAATACACGCTTTTGACAGGGTTATAGTAGACACCATTGGTCCACTACCCAAGTCTGAAAATGGAAATGAATACGCAGTCACATTAATTTGTGATCTGACTAAATATCTGGTCGCGATTTAGCAAAAGCGATTTTTGAGAATTTTATTCTAAAGTACGGTCCAATGAAGACATTCATTACGGACATGGGAACAGAATACAAAAATTCTATAATAAATGATTTGTGCAAGTATTTACAAAAAAATAACATAACATCAACTGCACACCACCACCAGACGGTTGGAACAGTCGAAAGAAGTCACAGAACTTTTAATTAATACATACGTTCATATATATCGGTTGATAAAACTGATTGGGATGTATGGATCCAATATTTCGTTTACTGTTTCAACACAACCCCATCTATAGCACATGACTATTGTCCATATGAACTTGTTTTCGGTAAAACAAACAATTTATTAAAACATTTTAATAGCACAGACACCATAGAACCTTTATATAATATAGATGATTATGCTAAGGAAAGTAGATATAGATTAGAAATAGCATATAAAAGAGCTAGAATTATGTTAGAAGAAAATAAGAGAAATAATAAGGAATTATATGATAAAAAAGTAATAAACATAGATTTATCGGTAGGAGATAAAGTCCTACTTAAGAATGAAACAGGACATAAGTTAGATCCAACTTATTTAGGACCCTATACAGTAGAAAAGTTAGAAGATAACGATAATATAATAATTAGGAATAAAAAGAAAAAACAAAAAGTTCATAAGGATAGATTAAAACTTTATAATAATTGAATTTAAAACTTTAATATAAACAAAGAAAATTGTTTGAACAAAATAATACAAAACAATTAAAAGGAAATTGGAATTTAAGAATTTCAAAATAAAATAAAAAAAAAAAAAAAAATAAAATTCTTTTCTTTTATAAAAAAGAGACATTTAAAATAAAACACTAACATATACATATATTTTAAACATATATTTACACATAGTTTTAAACATATACATTTGCACATACATATTAACAACATTTTTATATTAAAATAATATAAACAAAAATTAAAAAAAAAAAAAAAACAAAAAAAAAAAAAAATTAACATTAATACTTAAAATAACTACATAAATTACGTTATTTTTTTAAAAGGAGGGAGATGTAGCATGCGTACATATGTATATACATACATATGAATAAAGCTGCAACACTTTGTTGTTATGCCAACAGAATGCATACATAAGCAGCAACTTTGTCGCAGCGCGCCTAACGCTAAGTGCCCTCTGCGCATATTCAAGTGCAGACGAAATATGATCCGCACTTGATAACAACGACCGCCTAAATGCTAAGTCAGCGTTCTCACGCTTGACCGTCGTTGTGTATACATATGTGCGCGCATGACTCTCTCTGACTCTCTCGCTGTATATAATAAGCTTTAAACAATGTATGAAAAACGGCTGCTCACTGCTTCACGGTGGACAGCACTAACTCTAAGAACACATTCAATAAATGATGAGCAGAGAAGACTGACGTCTTTAACAAGACAACTGGCGTTTAATTTGGAACATTACCAGCAACATTATATATCTTTCCTACTTGTTAATTTCTTGTTATATGTATCATTCTGTTACTACTATTCCCATCTATTAAAATATAAAAAAACAAAACATATATGTACACACTTAAGTACATACATACGTACATACGTACATTTGCATAATAAGTGCACAATAAGTGAAGTGACTTTTAATAAGCATTGCACTGCGTTTCGGCACTGGAAATAATGAAGTTTGCAAAACCGTGAAACAAAAGTATAAATTAAAAAGTGAAGATTTAAAAAAAAAAAATAATAAATAAACATACATTTCGGTGTACATTCAACATACATTCTTTGATTTTCCCTCATTTTGCTAATATCATTGCTAATACATACATATAAGTGTATTCATATATACAATAAACAGTGTCTAGTTTCTTGCCCTTTGGTTATTACTTGTTGCGTTATTCTTGCCCTCAGCTGTCCGTTCGCCGCTACTTATACATACATAAGTATAAGCGAGCGCAAACACACACACATACATACATAACGCAACTGTTTCGATCTTCTCTTTGCTTTGCATCGCTTAAGCTGTTTGAGCTTTGTTAGTTTTTCTGTGCATGCAAATTCCGCCAACGCAGCATAGTCTGCACTCTCTCGCTCTATCAACACGATTGTTGTCTGTTCGGTTCTCTTAATAACCGCTGCTTAAACTGAAGCGCCGTCTGCGTTGATTAAGTGCAGGCGCTCTCTTAATTATCGTTTGGGAAACTAGCTGCGCTACACATACTTTGCTTTGCATATTAGTGTTAATAGTGCGTGTGTCACCTGCAAGAGTGAACACATATAAGGCTACATATATATACATACGTGCATTTCTTGTAGTGTAGTTGTCAAGATGGCGAATGTTAAAGAAAAAATTGTTCCCAACGAGACCGTTGTGGTAGATGGAGAGTGCCATAGTGAACGCTTAACGCAATTATTTGTTAAATTGGATAAAGTGGAAAATGACATAGAACACCAAAGATCATCGTTGACAAATAAAATGGTCAATCCAAGTAAATTCGAAGTTCAGTGCCGGTTAGATATTTTGAATTCATACATTGCCAAGGCTATGGATCTACAATCTGAGATCGATGCCCTTGATCCTGATAACACTAGCCGGGCAGTGCTTGAATAAACGTGCATTCTTGCAAGATCTTCGTTTATGGCCGCTTTAAGTGCTCATCAAGTCTCAGAAAATGTTCCCTCGACCTCACATAGTTCGCATTTGCCTAAGCTCAAATTACCCAAATTCAGTGGTAGTACAAACCGTTCATCAGTTTATTTAAAAGCTTGGTGGATTCTGATCGTTCGTTGTCTAACATCCAAAAATTCAATCATTTGATTTCGTGTTTGTACGATGGAGCTTTAGGAACTGTGAGATCATTCCGAGTCTCGGACGAAGATTATCCAAAGGCATTGGCCAGTCTGGAACGTGTTAACGATAAAAATATTCGACATTGACATTTACGTTGAGCAAGCCTTCTGCAATTGGAATACGCTCAAATATCGATTCTATTTCCGGAATTTTCGAGTCCCTTATGTCTATTGGTAATGAGCAGGACTTTGCTATTGCCGTTCTCGTACATGTCGCTATGTCAAAGGTCGATCATGCGACTAAATCGAAGTACGAAGAACAGATAGACTATAACTCCTTACCCCAGTGGTCTGAATGAGTTTCGATATTAAATAGGCGTTATCTACATTTGTGCGCTGAGGAAAGTTCCAAGTCTAGAATCAAACTAAAATCAGATTTGAAGTCTGCTAGGAACAGCAAATTATCGTTCGCATGTACTAAAGGAGATAAGAAAAGTGAACCCAAGTGCCAGTTTTGTAATACGAATCACAATATCGGAAGTTGTCAAGGGTTTTCTGGTATATCTGTTTCGGAGCGTTTCGATTTTGTGAAATCAAGTCAACTGTGCATAAATTGTTTACATCCAGGGCACAGGGTGTCGAATTGCACTGCATCAAAGCGCAGAGTCTGTTCTCGTCCCCACAATACGCTTCTGCATAAGTACGCTGCTGAAATGCCACAGGCAGCAGCGCATCCTGCTCATGTAAATCATGTCACGAGCGAAGTCGATCAAGTGATCCTGGCAACAGCTGTTGTAAAGATTCGAGAAAGATTTGGGCAGATTCACAACGCTAGAGCTCTGTTAGACTCAGGCTCCCAAGTCAATTTCATGACTGAAGAGCTTGCGCAAGCATTAAGACTTGCAAGGAAAAATAAGTGTTTAACAGTCACGTCTGTTGGAAAAGCCAGTTTAGTGGCGAAAAGTGAAGTATCAACAGTGGTCTCGTCTCGGGTAAATGAACACCAGTTCAATGCCGATTTTTGGGTACTTACGTCAATTTCAAGCAGGCAGCCAGATTATGATCTCCCCATTATCCAGTGGAAAATTCAGCGAATTGATCTGCTACTAGGAGCGGATTCCTTTTTCGAATTATTGTGTACGGGACTGTTATGTATTGTGAAATCAATTATGCTACATTCTCCTAAATACTATTTCATCAGTCAATGGCCGTGTTCACCAGAACAAATCGACAACAGAAAATCGATGAAATTTGCATGATTATTCTGGTGAAATGCAGTGATTAGCAATCATGATTTCAAATTTTGTGATGTATGATGACTGAAAATTCATCACCAAAATAGTACGCTGAAATTCTGTGATTGTGATGCTTTGTTATCGAACAAACAAAATACATGATTACTGATTGATTAGTTCTGGTGAACGCGGCCAAGGTTATTTCTGATGCAATATTTGTCATATTGCATCATCTTATGTTAAGTTTAACATTACCGAATGCGCCTGTAAATGAAGTCTAACAGAGCTAATAAAGTCCGTTGTGTATAACTTCTTAAACAGAGCACATCATATTTTATTTGAAATGGAACACAACATTTCTGGCGACGAGGATTAAAATCTAGAAAGTGCCACAAAATTCTCATTTTGTGTATTTTGTGTCGGTAGTCTACCACGTAGAGATCGAACGAGGAAAATCATGCATTGTTGGCTCAACAGCAACAATTTGCGCAGCAGTTAATGCAACAACAACAGCAATGGATGGAGTCCATTTTAGCACGCAACCGCGATGCTCTCAGAGCAGCAGAATTAACTGTCTGTCCGCCGTTCCCGAGTTTTAACAAAGATCAACAAAATTGGGAGACGTATTTGCAACAATTATCTCAGCATTTCGTCGCATATTCTGTTCTAGCTGCAGAAAAACAAAAAGCCTACTTTCTATCGTGGGTAGGCACAGACGTGCCTATGCAGAGCAAAGTATGTGTAGCGCAGCTAGTTTCCCAAACGATAATTAAGAGAGCGCCTGCACTTAATCAACGCAGACGGCGCACAGTGGGGCCATTGCTCATTTTACGTTGCAAAAATCATAACTTTTGAACCAAATGAGATAATCGAATAATTTTAATAGCATATGATAAATAACTTTTCAAGCTATAAAATAAATGTTTAAGAAAAGTGCCACGCCCCCAAAATGCTTACCCAGGGGGCTATCAAAGTTGAAATTTGTGAAAAAAATAAATTTTATGGCACCCAAAAATAATTTTTTTTTTAAATTTTTGATTTTTTTTGGTTTATTTTTAAGGTTTTTATATTTAACAAGTGGGCGCGGCTACAGTCGAGTTTGCTCGACTGGAGGATACCCTGTGCCATTATCCATAAAATAGAATATTGGTTGGGACCATCTCATATAAGACTTGATTTTCGACTGATCGTTCCTATGGCAGCTATATGATATAGTGATCTGATTTCAACCAATTTTGGTCAGGTTATAAGGGACCATCTCATATGCATATTCTGTGAGTTTGATTCAGATAGATCAAACAACAAAAAAGTTTTTCATACTAAGACTTGATTTTCGACTGATCGGTCCTATGGCAGCTATATGATATAGTGATCCGATTTCAACCAATTTTGATCAGGTTATAAGGGACCATCGCGTATGCATATTCTGTAAGTTTGATTCAGATAGATCAAACAACAAAAAAGTTTTTCATACTAAGACTTGATTTTCGACTGATCGTTCCTATGGCAGATATATGATATAGTGATCCGATTTCAACCAATTTTGGTCAGGTTATAAGGGACCATCGCGTATGCATATTCTGTGAGTTTGATTCAGATAGATCAAACAACAAAAAAGTTTTTCATACTAAGACTTGATTTTCGACTGATCGTTCCTATGGCAGCTATATGATATAGTGATCCGATTTCAACCAATTTTGATCAGGTTATAAGGGACCATCGCGTATGCATATTCTGTAAGTTTGATTCAGATAGATCAAACAACAAAAAAGTTTTTCATACTAAGACTTGATTTTCGACTGATGGTTGCTATGGCAACTATATGATATACTGGTCCGATTTCAATCCAATTTGGTCAGGATGTATTGGACCATCTCATATGCATATTCTGTTAGTTTGGTTTACATATCTCAAACAACAAAAAAGTTTTTCATACCGAGACTTCATTTTTGACTGATCGTTCCTATGGCAGCTCTATGATATAGTAGTCCGATCCAAATTTAAAAACAAACTTGATCTGCGTCCGGTATCCAGCAACCTACATACCAAATTTGAAGTCTCTAGCTATTATAGTTTCTGAGATCGACGCGTTCAAACAGACGGACAGACGGACAGACAGACGGACATGGCTCAATCGACTCGGCTGTTGATGCTGATCAAGAAAATATATACTTTATATGGTCGGAGATTCTTCCTTCTGCCTGTTACATACATCACACAAATCTAATATACCCTTTTTGACCATTTTCAATGGGCACAGGGTATAAAAATTACTTTCAAAAAGTTTAGATAAAAAAAATTTTTTTTTCAAAAATTATTTTTTATTTTTTGGGGTGAATCATCAGAATTGCATATATCGACCTAATTCCTATGGCTGTATATGATATAGTAGTCCGATTTCAACCAATCTGACATATGATGAAGCTGCGGTAGTCTTCTACATCCAGACCAAATTTGGTTCAAATCGGATTACTATATTATATAGCTGCCATAGGAACAATCGATCGAACTATGCAATTATGCCGCGTGTTTTTTTTGTGAGGTTGAATTAGTTTTTTTTGATTTAACCTTCTTAGGCGGGTCCGGGCGGGTATGAAACCATATATAGCTATAAAGAGAAATCAATTGTGAAGCGTTTTTTAGCTATGGGAACTTAATGCATTTTAATTCATGAGAGTTTTCGTCTACCAAAGTTAAAAAATAGTCAAAATCTAGTGTTTTGCAGGACCGCCGGCCGAAAAACTTGGCCGCGGCGCTTCAGTTTTAGCTGCGGTTATTAAGAGAACCGAACAGACAACAATCGTGTTGACAGAGCGAGAGAGTGCAGACTATGCTGCGTTTGCGGAATTTGCATGCACAGAAAAACTAACAAAGCTCAAACAGCTTAAGCGATGCAAAGCAAAGAGAAGATCGAAACAGTTGCGATATGTATGTATGTGTGTGTATGCAAAGCTATTGAGTCTTTCCGCAATGTTACTTGCTGTTGTAGATCTCAACGGTATTGCACACACAATGCATACAAAGTATCAAGTCTTTCCGCAATGTTAGTTGCTGTATTAGATCTCAATACTATTGTACGCAGGCCAATCCCTAAGTAAAACACTCTCGAGTTATGATTATGAACTGACCTCGTTTATTGAATTGTATGCGGTTTTTAAAGGATTCTTATGTACTAATAAACAGAGTAAGATATAGTGTTAATATATTCCTGACTTCTTCTTACTTATTGTATTGTCTTATGTATTTATTTAGATCGAGTCGTCAGTTGTCTTGTATTATGTTTGGTTCTCTTTTACTCATTGTCTAGTCTGATCTTATCTTATGTAACAACTATTTGACACATATCTTTTACTCCTTCTTACCCTTGTGCTCTATGTTCTTATCTGCTCTACATATATTTTACTCCTTGCTCTCTATGATCTTATCTGCTCCCACATACATGCAGGCTCGCTTATGTTTATTTGATCTTTTTATTGCTGAGAACCGGGATCTCAACCCGTGTGGTAATTCTATGCCGTCGTGACCCTTTTGCGTCACTTGAGTGTTGCACATGTGGTGGCGCATTCCGAGGGCTGATTGAAAAGTATGTTCATTTATGAACATTTTGCGGGGGGCCATGCTTAAGTGGCTGTTGTTGGTGGTGATCCGAAGACTATATTAATATTTGTTTATCTATTTTACATTTCCTTATTATAAACATTGTACCTAAAGCTATCATTCCAATATTGTTTCTTAACCTTATCAAGTTATTATTGAGTTTTTGGTCATCTTATAATTTCTTCATATTATTAATTTCTTCTACATTATTTATTAGCTTATTAAATATGGCTTTTACTTTATTAAGTGAAATATTATTTGCTAGCTGTTTGATGTTGAATGTCATCCGCTGTTGTAATTACTTGAGAAGCGGTCAGTAAGTGCTTGTCTTGACGGGCAGTGCATCCTTCTTATAGCTGCAAGATGTCTTGTGCTGTTATTTGTAGCACTTGACTGTGTTGACTTCCGCAGGTCCATTCCAGAATTGGTTTGTTGACAACTTGAATAACCAAGTGTTTCGGGATTGCAGCTATGTCCATATGTGTTCGGCTGCTACTTGTTGAAACTCGCATGCTCGTTTTTTCCATCTACTCCTGGGTGAGATTCTTCTACTCGTACAAGTGGCTATTTTGTCGGACTTGTGCTCTCGTTTTTTAATAGTACTGTCTTTCCATTTTTGCCAAAGATGTGTTTTCATTATCGATAGTAATTTCCAACGATCCGTTAACCAAATTTTCTTATCGCTTTCAGTTTCCTTTACCTCCAACATCGGTCTTCCGATTAGAAAATGACCTGGAGTCAGAATATCCTCGCATTCTTTTCCGTAGTCAATCGGATATAATGGCCGAGAGTTGATAATAGCTTCAATTGTCGCTAGCCTGTCCTCGTACTTGAGTGTGCTGTCTCCAATTCCTCCGAAGTGAGGACTTGCCGGCGGGATAAATTGACATTCTATCCTTTCCTTTTGCACCTTTTCTTCTCGATGTTTTGTTTGCTTGGACTGCTCCTCTGTGACATTGTCCAAAGTAGTTTTATTTCTGTTCTTTGGTTTTTTCATATGCTGATATTCCTTTACCTCCGCTTCCTGTTCCGCTTGTTCCTGTTGTACGCTTTCAGTTTGCTTGGAGTCCTTAAGTTGATCGATCGTTTTTAGCTGTTTTGGCTTGTTTTGTTTTGCTTCACCTAGCGTCCGTTCCAAATTAGTGCGCCCTTGTTTTCGCTTCTCCTGGGTTTGCTTCTCATTATTTTGCTCATCTTCGGATACGATTTTCTTGGTTACCGCAACGCCTTGGTGATCTCCATCATCCGTGTCATTTTCAGCCTGTCTAACGCTATCCTTCTCTTCGCTACTTTCTTGCTCGTCCATCTTCTGATTCTGCTTGCCATCTTTTTCCTGTTGTAGCTGCACTTGATCTGCTGAATTTTTTTGTACGGGATGGGGAACAGATTGCACATCGTCTTCCTTGCTCAATTTGTCCTTTGATTGTGTGTGTTGTTCTGTTTTCTCTTCCCTTGTCTCTGGCTCTTCAGGAGTCTCTCGTTTTTGCTCTTCATTATTTTTATCAATTTCACCACGTGTTTGTGTCTCCGGATACTTTTTCATAAATGGAATAAATCGTATTATTCGCTCACTATTTTTCCGTAATCTTTTTTCTGAGTTTAGAAAACGTTCCATCTCCCCTTTTTCTTCAATGAGCTGTTCGTAACGAATTTGCATTGATGACGTTACTTGCTCATGGGATTTCAATTCTTTGAAGATTTCTGTTATCCTATCGAAATCTTCTTTGATCTCGTCCAGATCGTTTTGGATTAGTTTTGGATTTTGTCCACAAATGTTCAATGTTCTTTCCAATGAATATATCGCTCTGTTAAATTCTTCTATCCGCATAACATGTTTCGCAATTTTCTTGTATAATTGTGACATTATTTCATTTTGTATAGCTTGAGTTCTCCCAAAGGTTCCATCCATAAAATAATCTTCTGCCCAAAAGGATAAATTTTCCTGTAGAATCTTATCTTGTTTCTTGAACAATTCCCATTTCTCTTGAACTTTTGTTGCCCAATCCAAACTTGGGAATTTGTCCTCTTTTATTTCTTCGCCCCAGCTTTTCAATTGGGCGTATATGGCATATTGACTAACCTCCAGTGCATTGAGCTCCTCTTTAGTATACGCCATTTTGAACTATTTTATTAATTTATTTTTTTTTTTTTATTTATTTTTAGCAACTCCTGTTGCCTGGTCTCTCGTGTCGCCGCACGTTACAATGTTGCGCTGCTGTGGATTCCGTTTTACCACTTTTCAACGTAGCGCTTCCTTTTTTATTAGTTCTACAGAACTATTTTTTCTTGCGCCGCTATTCTGGGTTGTCAACTCTGACCCGCGCAGATCTTTCCCTGCGTCGTCTAGTCGCTGATTCCCACGTCGCTTTCTTCTTCAACGCCCAGATGTTGACACAATCTGGTTGATTCGTTGATTTCGTTTATTTTTAGAAACTCCTGTTTCTATTCGTTTTTCCTCTGTGACTTCGCAAAGCCACACTTTGAGGGTTGTTTTTTTTTTTCTCTCGTGTCGCCGCACGTTATAATGTTGCGTCGTTTTGTCTTGGGTTATCGTTCCTGATACTGCGTTGTCCAGGCCAGCGATACCCACGTCGCTTTTTTTGTTGCGCCGCTTATTTTGGGTTATCGTTCCTGATACTTCGTTGTCCAGGCCAGCGATACCCACGTCGCGTTTTTTGCTGATCAGCTCTGATCCCGCGCAGCTCTTTTCCTGCGTCGTCCAGTCGCTGATTCCCGCCGTTAAATTGTTTGCGCCGTTTTTTCTTGGTTGCTAACTTCTGATTCCGCGCAGCTCTTTACTGCATCGTCCAGTCTTGTTGCTCCCACGTCGCTTACTTTGTTGCTCCGTTTTTCTTGGGTTCCCAACACTGATCCCGCGCAGCTCTTTACTGCGTCGTCCAGTTGCTGTTCCCACGTCGCTTACTTATTGTTGATCAGCTCTGATCCCGCGCAGCTCTTTTCCTGCGTCGTCCAGTCGCTGATCCTTTCCGTTGCAAAATTTCCTCAGCTCCGACACCGCGCTACTCTTCTTACGCTACGAAGCTGATTCCCTCGCCGCTCTTTTTCCAGCGTCGCTTTTGTTGCTCCACCGCCGTTCGTCCAATCCCACGCTGCAGTCAATCGTGGAAGCAGGATAATTTTTTATTTTTTTATATTCCCTAACTATGCCACGATGCACGACAGGTGCTATCAATGGACTTGATCTGCGCGATACCGATTAAAGTATCTGCTACAGTTGGCAGTCACTGAGCTAAATTGCTCGAAGGACCATATGTATGCAAAGCTATTGAGTCTTTCCGCAATGTTACTTGCTGTTGTAGATCTCAACGGTATTGCACACACAATGCATACAAAGTATCAAGTCTTTCCGCAATGTTAGTTGCTGTATTAGATCTCAATACTATTGTACGCAGGCCAATCCCTAAGTAAAACACTCTCGAGTTATGATTATGAACTGACCTCGTTTATTGAATTGTATGCGGTTTTTAAAGGATTCTTATGTACTAATAAACAGAGTAAGATATAGTGTTAATATATTCCTGACTTCTTCTTACTTATTGTATTGTCTTATGTATTTATTTAGATCGAGTCGACAGTTGTCTTGTATTATGTTTGGTTCTCTTTTACTCATTGACTAGTCTGATCTTATCTTATGTAACAACTATTTGACACATATCTTTTACTCCTTCTTACCCTTGTGCTCTATGTTCTTATCTGCTCTACATATATTTTACTCCTTGCTCTCTATGATCTTATCTGCTCCCACATACATGCAGGCTCGCTTATGTTTATTTGATCTTTTTATTGCTGAGAACCGGGATCTCAACCCGTGTGGTAATTCTATGCCGTCGTGACCCTTTTGCGTCACTTGAGTGTTGCACATGTGGTGGCGCATTCCGAGGGCTGATTGAAAAGTATGTTCATTTATGAACAGTGTGTGTGTTTGCGCTCGCTTATATTTATGTATGTATAAGTAGCGGCGAACGGACAGCTGATGGCAAGAATAACGCAACAAGTAATAACCAAAGGGCAAGAAACTAGACACTGTTTAATGTATATATGTATACACATACTTTATATGTATGTATCAGCAATGATATTAGTGAAATGAGGGAAATTCAAAGAATGTATGTTGAATGTATTTCGAAATGTATGTTTATTTTTTTTTTTTTTTTTAAATCTTTACTTTTTTATTTATACTTTTGCTTCAAGGTCTTACAAACTTCATTATTTCCAGTGCCGAAACGCAGTGCAATACTTATTAAAAGTCACTTCACTTAGTGTGCACTTATTATGCAAATGTACGTATGTACGTATGTATGTACTTAAGTGTGTACATATATGTATGTATGTGTGTGTGTCACACTATGCTAGCACTCGTTTGGGCACTGTTACCTGGTCATCGGAGGAGTCATCGATGGGTTCAATCCTTGGCATCTCGATGTCCAGGGTAGCTTCACGTCCAGCAGCACAGCAGCACAGCAACGGCGACAACAACAAAGCAGCAACAAACCAAAAGAACTGCAACGAAAAGAAACGCTAACCGAAATTACCGCAGACAGCCGACCAAATCTTGAAAAATGTCTTGCAATAAGACCGACAAAGCACGAATGAGGTCTCTGCCCGGGCGCCAAATGTAAAATCGAGACAAAACAAATTAAATAAAGACCGGATTCAAATTAAAATTACAATTTATTTCCGATGTTAGACGGCAAACGCCCTAAAGAGGTTGGTGGTTGCTGCGTATAATTATGCGTTCGGTATTATGAGCGATCAACCGACGACTGACAATTGACTCTTGTCAGCTGCTCTTCTTCGGCCATGCACTTTGCCTGCGCTTACACTCTATTATGTAGACGTATAAGAGATAACATAATTACAAACTAGGGTACTTCAATATATACACTTCATACTTAAAATAAACTTCAATATAATTTCATTTTACTAACTAATAGCTAATCTATGACTAAACATCCCGGCCACGTTGAAGTACGCTCAAACGATCGGCAACACAGCGAGTTTGTGGACCGGTCGCTTACACACGCCCACGGCTGTCCTGACGTCGGCCACCCTGATGCGGACGTCTGCCCCGGGAATGACCTCCACGACTCTTCCTGTTGTCCAGCGCTGGGGTGGAGTGTTGTCCTCGTGTATGACCACGAGTGCCCCGATTGCCAAGTTGGGCTATTCGGCCGTCCACTTGCCGCGAGGTTGAAGACTGTGGATGTAGTCCTTCGAACACGCTCGCCAGAACCGCTGTTTAAGCATGGACAGCAGCTGCCACCTGCGAGAGCACGAAATTCCGCTGCTTGGTGTGTCCGGCTCTGATCCTTGCGGCAGCGAACGAAGCGGCTGACCGATGAGCAGGTGCCCTGGTGTCAGCCTCTACTGTCCTCTGACTTCGCTTTCCTCCAGCGACGCGCTTCCGATTTGCCGTAGCAGGAGGTGCTTGGCGGACTTGACGGCTGCTTCCCACAGCCCTCCGAAATGAGGCGCTCGCGGGGGGATGAAACACCACTCCATTCCTTTCTCCGCTGCGAACGACTGCAGACTGCTCCGCTGCCTCTCAATCGCCTCCTGCAGCTCCCTTAGCAGGTTGTTGGTCCCCACGAAGTTGGTTGCATTGTCCGAGGAGATTCGGCTGGGAACGCCACGTCTTGCGATGAAGCTTTTGAGAGTCGAAATAAAGGCATTAGTTGATAAGTCTGTGACAAGTTCTATGTGAACCGCTTTTGAAGCAGAACATACAAATATAGCTATATACATTTTCAGTGGGGCACGTCCTCGAATTCGCATTGACACATTAATTGGCCCACATAAATCTACTCCGCAAATGGATAATAGTCTAACCGATACAAAGCGTTCTGCCGGTAAATTTCCCATTATCTGTTCTACAACATTTCCGAACTACTTGAGTGCATTCTCTTCGAGCATTTACCAGCCAAATCCGCTGGCGGAGCAACGCAATCATTGCCTTTGCCCCTACATGGCAATTGTCTATATGCAGTTCCCTCAAATACAACCCAACCAAGCGACAATTGTTGGGCATCAAAACTGGGAATTTGACATTATATTCCAATGGTGCGTTCAATAGTCTGCCTCCTACTCGTATTAAAGAAACTTGTCGTCCAAACTCGTCTGACTGTTGAATGAAGGGAGTTAGAGACTGGATACTTGTCTGAACCAATTGGCCTCTCTTCAATTTCTCATAGTCCTCTTTGAACTCTGATCGTTGAACAAGTTCCAGAACCTTCAGGAATGCGAAGATCAACTCCTTTAGGGTGACGACAACAGTTTGCTTTTTAACCTTCGAGCCAACAATAAAACTATACATGTACGCAATTATTCCAACTATCTTGCGATATGACGAAAATCGAGAGACTAAATAAGCCAGTAGGTCAGGGCTGGTAACTAGACAAACTACATCCGACTTCTTGTATTCACTACTTGCCAAGTCTGGAGAAAGTGAAAAGTGGCTATTTTGAGGCCAGTGCTCACGTTCTTTACAGAGAAAAGGTGGCCCGTCTAGCCAAATCGAATTTATGAGTTCATGAGTGTCACAACCTCTCGATGCCAGATCGGCTGGGTTCAACAACGTCGGCACATGTCGCCAAGATACATCATTGGCCATCTCTTGGATGCCTGCAACTTGATTAGCCACGAATGTTGCCAGTAATGAAGGGGAAGTATTTATCCAATGTAGTGTGATTTCTGAGTCTGTCCAAAAATTCACACTCTCGACTCTACAACGGTTCAACATATGTTTTATAATTGACCATAATTGAGTTAGCAAATATGCTGAGCATAAATCGAGTCTAGGAATAGACTTCGTCTTGAGTGGCGCAATTTTCGCCTTTGCGGTAAGCAATCGGCAGACTATTTCGCCACCGTCGTTGACTCTTACATACAGGCAACACCCATATGCTTGACTGGACGCGTCCGCGAATCCATGGACTTGTATGCTTGCATTAAAGCTGGCATAAGCGTACCTGGGAATAACAATCTTGTGCATTTCGAGAAGATTCTCTTTGAACTTTTCCCACAAAAGAATTTTAGCCCTTATGCTTATTGGACTCAATAAGCCAAGTGGGTCAAACATGCGTGCTGCCACTGATAATATATTACGCTTGGTGGGACTCAACTTAGTGAAAAAATCATCCAACTTGCATGCAAAGGTATCAAGTTCTTGCCGCAAAGTCAACTGCTGGCTGAGAATCTCAATGGTTTTGCACGCGGGCCAATCCCTAACTAAAACACTTGATTTGAATTTAAGAACTGACATCGTTTATTGAATTGTATGCGCTTTTTAAAGGATTTCTTATGTACTAATAAACAGAGTTAGATGTAGTGTTAATATATTCCTGACTTCTTCTTACTTATTGCATTGTGTTATGTACTTATTTAGATAGAGTCGACACTAGTGTTTAGATTATGTTTGGTTTTGTTTTACTCATTGTCTTGTCTGATCTTATCTTATGTATTTACTATCTGACACATATCTTTTACTCCTTCTTACTCCTTGTGCTCTCTACTTATTTACTCTACATATCTTTCACCCCTTCTTACTCCTCGTGCTCTCTACTCCCGCATGCATGCATGCTCACTTATGTTATTTTGATCTTGTTATTGCTGAGCGCCGGGATTTCGACCCGTGTGGTAATTCTTTGCCGTCGTGACCCTTTTGTATCACTTGAGTGTTGTTCATTTGGTGGCGCATTCCGAGGGATGATTGAAAAGTATGTTCATTTATGAACATTTTGCGGGGGGCCATGCTTAAGTTGCTGTTGTTGGTGGTGATCCGAACTCTATGTTAATTTTTTGTTTATCTGTCTTACATTTTTTTATTATAAACATTATACCTACAGCTATCATTGCAAAAATTATAAGTATTAAAGAGTATTAAAAATTATAAGTTATCAAGTTTCTGTTCTTCTAATAATTTCTTAATATTATTGATTTCTTCTGTATTATTTATAAGCTTATTTGTAATAGGTCTTATTTTGTTAAGTGGGATATTATTTGCTAGCTTGTTTAGTGGTGTTGCTTGATGTTGAATCTCATCCTCTGTTGTAATCTCTTGAGAAGCCGTCATGTGTAAGTGCTTGTCTTTACGGGCAGTACATCCTTCTTGTAGCTTCAAAATGCCTTGTGCTGTTATTTGTAACACTTGACTGTGTTGACTTCCGCAGGTCCACAAGATTTTGAACAACCAAGTGTTTCGAGATTGCAACTGGGTCCACATGTCTTCGGCTGCTACTTGTTGAAACTCGCATGATGGTTCTGTGCTTTGCTTTAACGTTGACATCTCGCTTGAGTTATCTGCTGCACTCTTTCAGGGCCAATTTCCTTTGCATAGCCAGTGTTTGTTGGATTGCAGGTTACACATCGTTAATTGAGTGCCCGTTATCAAGGTGTAGATGACTTGGTTGAAGTTGTATACCAAATATTCGGCCTAAACTTGAACTATGACTGTTCTTCTATGTTTTACCACTGGTATCGGAATTATCATCATAGCTTGTGCTTCCATTAGATTGTAAATCTCCTTTATTTCCGTACCAGTGGCATCTCCAGGGAGTCTGCTTGGCTGGCAGTTTTTCTTTTATACTATTGATTTCCGCTTTCAATTGTGATGGCTTCAGTAGTTGTGGATTTATTCTCCCATGATTCAAGTCAATGAATACGTTTGTAATTGCTGTTTGTATCTTTTCGCAATTTACGATCAGTTGGATTACTTGCGATAGCATTATTTGGTTTATGTATATCTTTTCCGCTGTATCGTTTCGAAGTCTTTTTATCTCATTGTCCATTGCCTCAAATTGTTTGTTGACGTCTTCCGTTGTCTTCTATAATATGTTGATTGTTGAATCTATTATAGACTGTCTGTTTTCTGTACATTTTGTGTAAGTCCTGTTGGTTGTCAAATACATTCTGTATGCTGGACTCTAATATCTTCCTGTCATCGGCATCCATTGTTCCGAATAGCATATGATGTATCGATCCCACGAACTCAAAGGGTGCACGTCTCTTTCTTTTCACCTTTATAAGTAATTCGTTGTTGTTTTTAGTTGGGTGTATCTGAAGGACATTGCTTGTGTCATCATCGCGCATGCTCCCTCGAACTGAACTAAGTATTTGCAGTTTAGTGCTACTTCCTCGATGTAATGGTTGATCCGGTTTAGTTCCAGTATGTATGGTTCTAGATTGTAATGAATAACCAGGTTCCATTTCGATGAAACTATGTCAAGCTTCCCTTGTACATCAAGATACATCATTGCATTGTTTGCATTGAGCCCTGTTGCTTTGTTTATTAATGTGAATAAAAGCAGAGCAGCGATTATTGTTACTACTGTGGTTGCCATATTCTTCCGATTTGCTTTGGTTTCTTCTCTATTGGTATTTAATGGACTAAGCTTATGGATCGGTATTTTATTTAGTCCCTTATAATTTTTGATTGAGGCTATTCTTACTTTTTCATCTATTCCTGGGTGAGTTTCTTCTACACGTCCGAAAGGCCATTTTGTCTGACTTGTGTTTTCGATCTTGAGTGTGCAGTCTCCAATTCCTCCAAAGTGAGGACTTGCCGGCTGGATAAACTGCCATTCAGTCCTTTCCTTTTGCTCCTCTTCCTCTTGGCAGCCTGTTTGCTTAGCCTGCTCCTCTGCGGATTCATCCCTGTTCCTTGGCTCCTTCTCGGCCTCCGTTTCCTGTTCCGCTTGTTCCTGTTGCACGCTTTCATTTTGCTTGGAGTCTTTAAGTTGATAGATCGTTTTCAGTTTTTTTAGTTGAGTTTGCTCTGCTTCACCTAGCGTGCGTTCCTTGTTGGTGCGTCCTTGATTTCGCTTCTCCTTGGTTTGCTTCTTATTCTCTCGCTCATCTTGACATACGGTTTTCTTGGTTTCCGCAACGCCTTGGTGATCGCCAACGTTCGTTTCATTTTTGGTCTGTTTGACGCTATCCTTATCTTCGATAATTCCATGCTCGGCCATCTTCTGATCCTGCTTGTCATCTTTTTCTTGTTGCTGCTGCACCTGATCTCCTGAACTTCTTTGAGCGGTATGGAGAACAAATGGCACATTGTCTTCCTTTCTGAATTTGTCCTTTAATTGTGTTGTTCTTCTGTTGATTCGTTGCTTAGATTTCTTTTTCTCAAGTGGCATGTTGACTATGAATCTACCATACTTATTTAATTTCTTTGTATCCTTGGCAAGTGTCCATTGTCCGTGGTTATTTCCTTAAAAATTTATTGCTGTGTGAACTCGTCTTGATCCTGATATATTTACAGCTCCAGATAATATCCATCCAAGTTTTGTACATTGTCCAATGACCTTGTCTTCTTGTTTTAGTCCCTTCGTTAGAATGGCAGCTAACAGATCTCCTCCAATAAGGACATCAATCCTGCTTCGTTTATTAAACGTCGGATTCGCCAGAATTTCATTCGTCCAAACGTCTTTATTATATTTTAAGGATTCTGGAGGTTGAGGACTCACGACTTTTGTTAATATTACAGCATCGGTTTCGAATTTATCAACGCTTGGAAATCTTGGTCGAATTCTTAATTTAATGACGGATTTTGACACTCCAACAAGATTCTCGCCAAGTCCATACAGTTCTGTTCGCTTTTTTGATATTGGTAATCTTAGCCTTTGCGCTGCTTCTTCGGAATAGACAGTAATTTGTGATCCTTGGTCTACTAGTGCGCGACAGATGATCCATTCACCAGTAAGTGTTTGTACTTCTACTAGAGCTGTCGCCAACAATGTAGTTTTTGCTGTTCTAGTTGACATTGTGGTTCTTGTTTCATACTCCATATGTAGTAAATCATGATGTTTCCCGTTGCATGTTCCACATCTTTCTGGGCAATCGTTGTTAAGTACAAATCTATGATTTAAACATCTAAAGTATTTATGCTCGGCTCGCACGAATTCCCACCTTTTCGTTGGATCCAATTTGCTAAATTTGTGGCAGGCATGTATGGTGTGACCTGGCGTTTTACAATGTCCGCATGCGTTGTCCACTGTTGTACTCATAATCTTTGAGCTCTCTTTGTATATCCTGGGTTTCACCGCTTGTATCGTTTGCAAATGTTTCTCCAGAAACTGTAAGACATCTTCTAGTGACAGTATTTCCTTTGTCTTACCAGAAGTATGCTCGTATTGCTGTATTCCATGACGATCAAATTTTCTGATCAGAATGCTGGCAATGAATGGCTCTGCATCCTTAATCGGGATGCCCTTACCTTGTATAGCGTGTAAATTCTTATTTGTCGTATCTAACATGTTTTGTACGCTTTTGTCTGATTCACTGTTCATGCTTGGCAGGTCCAAAATACGACTCCAATGGTTGGAGAATAGCTTTCTCTTGTTCTCGTATCTGTTCCTCAGTATACTCATAGCTGTTTCATAATTTTCGCTGCTTATGTGCAAGTGTCTTATCAATTGACTAGTTTTTTTAGTCTGATGAATTTGGCTTTCGCATCCAATTCATAGTTAGCGTCGATTATTTGACTAATCATGTCTGCGAAGTTTGACCCTGCTGTTATGTCTCCAAAGAAAGGTGGTATGTTTACCGGCTTTAATTTTATCTTTTGTTCTGATAACTTGTTCTCCGAAAGCCATCTGAGCTTAACCCTTTTTTCTCGGTAGAGCTCGTCGTAGCGAATTCGCATCTGTGGCGTTACTTGCTCATGGATTTTTAGTTCTTTGAAGATTTGTGTTAGATTTTCGAAGTCTTCATTGATCTCGTCCTGATCGTTTTGTCTTTGCTTCGGATATTGTCCAGCGCGATCCATTGTTTCTTCCAATCTATCACTGCGGACGGCAGTCCGCGCTAGTGACGAAAGCAGCACGAAGGGTGCGAAGGCGACTAGCATATATACACAGGAAGAATGGAAAATTTGCTATGACTGTCGGATCAGGTCGAGTTATATACCGATCGAAAGGTATCAATTTAACTTACAAATGTGCATACTAAGACTTTTGGAAACTCACCTGGTTTGTGAGATAAACAGGTGTAAGTAGGAAGGCAAAATTTAAATGATTGGAGCAAAAGGGGCCGTTGTAGTCTTTTTATTTTTTATTTTAATTTTTTACTATTCTAATTAAAAATACGCGTAGAATGACACCTCGATCATCGAAATCCAACCATTGGTTCAAAAGAAAATTTATTTTGAAATTTTTAGTTGCCTTCCAAGAATGAGATGAAAAGTCAGTTTGTCTGCTTGTTTGTTTGTTTGGATCAAATCGTAGATTTAGCTTAAAAGTTTGAATGAGGACTTGTTCCCGCTCAAAAATCTAGAAACGTTTGTTCTACGACTTTTTCGAAAAATTGCTAGTTTAGCGGGAAATCGCTAAAACCTGCTAAAACAAAAAACCCCCATAGTGTCCAAGCCATAAGAGCTACAGATATGATCTATATGTGGTTGGAAAGGTGCTTTGAAGGGCTCTTAAGCATATGTTTAAATTTTTTTTCTAAAGTACACAGGTAAAAAGCTACAGGTGAAATAAGGTAATTTTTTCCACATTTTGGCGGTTTTCGAAAAAACGCCGCTAACGATTTTTTTTAACTTTGAATATGTTTGACCTTTTAAAATTTTGAGTTTTTTGATACATCATGCATAAATTTTTGTTGATTGGTTTGGAAGATATAACCTATTAACTGAATATATACGTTTTACTTTGAATTGGAAAAGGACAGCAGCAACAAAGTGTCATAATAGCCAGAGTTTGAGAGTGCTGATAGATTTTGCGCTTGGTATGTTGGCATGTGTGTTAGTAAAGAGAAACAGTGTTGCCAGACTGTTTGTTTTTGCTTAGACAAACAATAAACACCGATTGACAAAGTTACACTGTAAAAAAGTATTTCTGTTTGTGTAAAGTTTTGAAAGCAGTCAGCACATAAACTGACTACTAAAAGGGCGTCGCAACTGGCACTTGTAACCAGGTGGACTTCGGAGAGGGAATTCCTTGATGCGCAAAGCTGGGTGCGATCGTAGAAATGAGTGAATGGTTCTTGTAGTTTGTACTAAAAACACACTGATTTTATTAATCCAAAAATCACAATATTTATAGGTAAAAATAGCTTAGTTAACAGGTGTGTAGTGTCAATTAAAATTAGGTTATTGTGTACTCAGCAGTTGCGTGTAATGTAGGGTAGCTTACTTTGCAACTACCGGGTTGGCTTATTGCTGCTGTTACGGCACACATTGTGTGTTGTGCAGTCAGCGATATTATGTGTGGTCAGTTATGCTGTCAGCGATATTTTGTGTGTGAAGTGTTGACATAGTTTTATAAATTGTGTTACATAGCTGTTCTGTTTTTGTTTATAATTTAGATATGTGTAATTTAAATGCACCTAAACATTCTCCCGGCCGTTGAAACGGTGTTCAACCATCGTCTAGCTCCACTGTGAATCGTCTTGGGGATGCTGATGGAGCGGATGGAGCAGATGGATTGGCGGCCTTATTCCTTGTGGCTGTGGGTCGCAAAGTCCATAGGCATTGCTTCCGCATTGCATAGGCACATAGTAGTATAACAGATACCACTTAAGCAGCATAGGCGGCTATATGATGATGTTGGACCGAGCTTATTTGGTTGGGCAGCTCTTGTTTGTTGAGTGTTGCCAATTTTAGCTGCAAGTCGTCCAGATCTTTGTCTTCTTGTACCTTGTAATCCGAGATATTGAATTTTGTTGGTGGTACAATTGTGATGTTTGGCTTGATGATGTCACCAAAACGTGCGTAACTTTTCGTAGCTTGACTTATAACGTTGTCAAAGGTACTGATGCTGATTTCTGCGTTGCGTGCAGTACAGCCTGATGATAGCGAAAGTAGTCCGGTGTCTTCTAGTTGTATTGTGGATGGTGTTCCGTTGCATACGGCTTGTAGTTCCATTGTAGAATGTGTTGCAAAAATCCAGTTATTCGGTTGGTGTGTTTTTTCCCATACCATATTGGTTGTTCTGCGAGTTATTTGACACATTGTTGGTGTCTTGTTGTTAAACAGCTGAAAATCACATCGATTGTTTACGTTGAACACAGCTTGATGGTCAAAGCATATGTATTCTTCATTAGGTAGTGTGAAACAGCGTCGCAGATCATCGTGTGTAAGTCCCATGAATTGATCCCTGTGGTCGTTTACAGCTATTATAGGTGTTTTGAGCTCAAACAATCTCCAACTTGTTGAGTCCCACACCGGAATTGGCACAATATTAAATAGTTCCAATATTGATGTTGACACTAGTGGTAATATTACTCTGAATATTACATGAGTGTCAGTGGCTGTGCCTTTGAATTACAGTTGAATTACGTTGGATGAAGTCACAGGTAGCATTTGATCTGTTGGCAAATGATCCCGTATTTGATCCAATTGATCCTTTAGTTGATTAGGAGAAATCAATATTGGGCTTATTGTCTGGTGTCGAATTCCAGTTAGTACGTCCACTTTTTCCAATTGTATGCGCTGAAGCGTGGATGCTAGCAGTGTTAGTTGAGTTGTCAATGCCAGGTACGTCTCCGTGAGCCGTGCTCCAGCGTACTTTCCTCTGCTTTCGGCAATGGCAGCAACTTGTTGCTCAAGTAGTCGAAGACGCTTGTTCGATGTAGCCCTTGTCTTTTTGACAACGTTAATGGTTGAGTCCAGTACTGATGTTTGATTTCTCAGCAGGCTCAGTACGAATTCCTCGTTGGTTTGTACCTTCTTGATGACCTTGGTCATTTCATTAGCGTAGTTTGAGTCTAACACTCCAAATAGACTATTCGCAATATTGCCTACTGCATCAAATGGGGATAAATACGTTTGCCATTTGCAGTTCATAATACAAGTGTCGATAGTGCTGTGACATGAAATCACATGTTTGTTTGTTGTTCACCTCTGGGCATAGGTATTGGAATTCGTCTATTCCTTGGTAAAATGTCTTCATATCTCGCCAGTATGGATCCAGTTCATAGTATACGACAATGGTCCAGTCGGATATTGCTCTTTTTGCTTGTCCAATTTTTTCATAATAGATCCCTGGCTTTGTGTGGAATTTTGTTACTGATACTGACTGTGTCAGCACCAAAAGTAGCATCAGAAGCAGGATCAGCAAGGACGAGGATATGGTTGGCGACATTAATCGCTTTCGTTGGACGAGTGGTGCATCTGTGTCTCCCGCGTCATTGATGGGTCGTTTCTTGGCCATCTCTTCTGGAAAGATTGGCGCAAGCCTGGTTATGGGGCGCTTAAAGATGCCTGAGGCAGTCTTTACGTCAACCACTCGGACGTGGCTATCTTGTCCTGGATATGTTTTAACAATGCGTCCCATTGGCCAGCTCATCACAGGTATGTGATCATACCTTCTGACCATTGCTTCCAGAATCCTTGCTTAAGTCTGGAAACTAGTTCCCAACGTTTCAGTAAGGATTTCTCATTGCGGTCGGCGTTGACATCGGGGGGAGCAGTGAGCGTTTCCCCAATTAGAAAGTGTGCTGGAGTAAGAGCAGTGGTGTCCGTAGGATCATTTGACATCGGTGTAATTGGGCGTGAATTCAAGATCGTTTCAATTTCGATGATCACCGTGTTTAATTCTTCAAATGTTAGAGATGCAGTGTTCGTAGTCGTAACCAGTAGCCGCTTTGCAGACTTGACTGCAGCTTCCCATAGCCCTCCAAACGATGGTGCTCGTGGCGGAATGAATTTGAACGCCACTTGCTTCTTGTTGCAGTGATTGATGATCTCTTCTTGGGCCTTTTCGCCAAATATTGTTCCTTCCAGTTCCTTCAGCTGGTTGTTTACTCCAATAAAGTTGGTGGCATTGTCACAATGAATTGTTTGACATTTGCCGCGGCGGCTTAAGAAGCGTCTCAAAGCTCCCAAAAAGGCGTTTGTAGTCAGATCACTGACTAGTTCAAGGTGTACTGCCTTTGTGGAGAAGCAGCAGAATACAGCTATGTATGCCTTATCTGGTCTCTTTAATCGAATTTTATGATGAATCCAGATTGGTCCGCAGTAATCTACGCCTGTAGTTAGAAACGGGCGTGTCGGTGTTACTCGATCGGCTGGCAAGTTGCCCATGATTTGGTTCATTAATTTAGGCCTTGCCTTATTGCATGTCACGCAATTGTGAATAATGTTCCTTGACATAGTTTTGTCGTTCAGAATCCAGTATTGTTGTCTTGCCATTGCTCGTAATGCTTGGGCACCGCAATGCATGTTGTCTTCAAGCAGCTCTCGCAATATCATTTTTACTATTGGATCGTTGTAAGGCAGTAGAATTTGGTGCTTTACATTGTATTGGAGCGGGGCTTGCTCCAATCTACCTCCAACTCGCATAAGGCCATCTAAACCTAGTAGAGGAGACAGCGATGAGATGGAACTCTTTTTGTCCACCGTGTTGTGACGCTGCAACATTTTTAGGTCAGCGGAAAATTCAACTTGCTGTATTGTCCGCAAGATCAAGTTGCGAGCTTGGTCCAGTTCTGTTGTGCACAACGTGGTCGTTGCTGCTCTGTTCCCTTTGTAACAGAAGTGTAAGCTACAATGCGTTGTAACTTGTAGAATGAATTGCTGTGTCTACAGGTGTTGTAATGTCACAGGTTAGCTCGAACAAAATAAACTAAATCTGCGTGAGAGGGTTTTCTGGACAGAATAGAGGTCGACGGGTGGATTCCCTGGCTTTGGCTAGCAAAACAGCCTGTGGGGAGGTTCTTTTGGCATACTCTTCCACACTCTCCTCATTACAATTAAATTTATAAGTAATCTGGGAAATCCTTGCCACAATTCATAAACACCGAAGTTAAAGAAGAAAACGAACGAAAAGAGATGGAGGGACAAAACAACACCAAGTGTAGTCACGAAAATAATATTGGGTCCATGCTATTAAGGTGAAAGTAATAGCATGTCGCATCACAACCCACCCTGCCTATGAGTCCTTTTGCGCGATATAATTTCCTCAGACTCCCTAAAGTTCCTTTTTACCTCATCCTTGCCTTACGAAAAGTTAACAAATCACTCCATGTTCATAAATAGACGACACATTAGACAAAATTCAATGCAAGGTATTTATTCCTAAACCTACTTCTTATCTGAATCAATCCATTATCCTTCTTCAATCCTAAACTCCGCCAAAAATATGTGCCCTAACAAATGGACAAATATGTGGGAAATCAAATAAAGTTTTACATAATGGAACTTAAAATTAATGATTTACAATATTCATTTTTTGCTTTCTTTTTCAGCAACTTTTGTTTTTAAATTTTCATTCAAGTCGTTTTAAATTATCTTTACAATTTTGACTTGTTTTATTTCAATGCACAATTATTTCTTTGTTTCGTTGCTTTTACTTTTTATAAATTTTTAAATTGCTTCTTTTGGTTTTACAAATTTTCTTTCGTTTGAGTTTAAATAAAATTTTATACAATAAATAAAATCTGTTTTTGAATTTATTTTAAATTGGGAATATGCCTTTCATTATTTGGAAAAATACAAGCATTTGCTTTAATTGTGCATGTGCATTGATTGAATTTTACAATTTTTATTTCTTTTTTATATTTTTTTCGTTTTATGTGTGGGTCACTTTGAAATATTTCTTTCAGTGCAAGAGGGAACAAAAAGGTATTTTTTCTTTAATCAGCTGTTAGCTGAGATTCACTCGGTTACATTTATAAATATTTTTCAATTTAAATTACTCTGCTTTCAATCGCAAACTGACCAAAAAGAAAAGCTGCGCGCGCACTTATGGACAGGTGATTTTATTTACAATACAATTTACTTTAATTTTCTTTTTTCACGTTTTCATTTTATATTTTCACTTTGTCACATAAGTTGGCACTTCACTTCTCTGCTTGTCCACAATCCGTTGAACTTTACTTTACTTTTCTTTTTTTTTTTCCAACACCTTTCTGGTGTGTTCACTCACCCCTAGAAATCCTGATGAAGCGCTCCATAGGTCTCCAGATGATGTTGTGTTGTGTGTGGTTAGTTAGTATTTTCTCTAAGTGTTAGCAGCAGAAATGGCAATTGAAAATTAAACAAATACAATCGATATGTAAATATATAAAATACTTAGAAAAGTTTAACCTTTTGTTTCCTCTTTTACTTTACAATTTTTAATTTGTCATGCACTTTTTATAATTCTCTTTGATTGGCATGTTCTCTTCGTTTTTCTTTAAATTTTCATGAGCAAATACCTAAACTCACTTTTTGCACAATTCTTGATGTTCTAACACCTTTTTTTTCCTAATCACTACACACACTGCTGACTGCAATCTCCCTCGTTGAGCAGCTGCGGCTGCTAAAACAGCTGATCTGCGCTTTCAGCGCTGTTGCTCCAAAATATACTGCTGCTACTCCTGATGCTGCCACCGATCCCTTGGTGACGTCTCTTGAGTGACTCAGCAAGCCTGCTGCAGTCACTTGGGGTCAATGTCCCACTTCTGAGGTTAGAAAAAAACTAGTCTGCGGGGCTACAGTCGAGCGCACTCGACTGTAGGAGACCCCGTACTTATTGTAGAAACTTAAATAATATTTATAATAAACTTAGATTCTTATGCATATAATAAAAATTTGTCGCCGCTCGAATTAGCTTTCGATAAAGTATGTTAACAGATTATAAAAAAAATTTTTATTTCAAATCTGATTATGCTGGGAGCGAGTTGAACACATGACTCCCGAATTATCAATCGGGAACTTAAACCTCTAAGCCACTGTGGCAAATTTCAAATATGTTAAGATGTGATTGATTTCTGCAACATCCTTTAAAAATTGAATAAAATAAAAATTAAAATAATTTTACTATACAAATAAATGATACTAAAATTTTGAATTGATGCAAATACCAAATTTTTAAAAAATATCAAGATAACACAAAATTAAAGAAATATTATATATAAAAAATAAAATATTAAGAACAAAAAAAAATGTGGAGCGTGAATTCGAACCCAGGACTTCAAAACATAACTGAGGACAACGCTCTAGGCATTGCGCCGCAGATTTTTTTGGAAATACCCACCTTGTTATAGATTTTATTGTTACTGGACTGTAAGTCAAAGTAATTATTATCAAGTTGTGATTGTTGTCGTTGTTATTGTTTCTGATAACGAATGGCAAATCATCGAGAATTTAGTTGTTTTATATCTTCGCTTCTTTATTAGGAATGTCTATCTTTAAATTTGTGCTTATAATTAAGATTTTGTGGGCGTTTAAGGGGGCGTGGCGAAAATCTAAAACAACAAGAATATATATACTTTTAAAATTTAAAAAAAAACTAACTAAACTAAAATAGCTTAAGTCAAAATATTAAAAAAAAAAAAATTTTTTGTCCGTGCCAGAACTCGAACCCGCAACCCGAACTGAGAACTTGTGCAAAAAGCAAACGCCCTAGACACTGCGCCACAGGCGATCTTAAAGGACAGGTATCTAATTATAGATTTTGTTGTTACTGGAGTGTGAGTCAAATGTTATTGTTATCTAATTGTGATTGTTGTTATTGTTGCTGATAAGGAATGGCAAATCATCGAGAATTTAGTTGTTTAATATCTTCGCTGTTTATTATCCGATCGCGATGAAATTTTTAGGAAATGTGTAGGATAATATTATCTTTGCCTATGCTCAATTAGGAATGTCTATCTTTATAAATGACCTTATAATTAAGATTTTTCAAATTTGTGGGCGTTTAAGGGGGCGTGGACAAAATCTAAAACAAACTCGATCTGCGTGCAATATAAACGGACCTACATACCAAGTTTGGAGTCTCTAGCTCTTATAGTCTCTGAGATCTAGGCGATGACACAGACGGACAGACGGACATGGCTATATCGACTCGGCTGTTGATGCTGATCAAGAATATATATACTTTATGGGGTCTGCCACGCCTCCTTCTGCCTGTTACGCACACTTTTTTTTGTGACAAAGTTAATAGACACCTGTACTTTTTTTAAGTACGGTGTCTAAAGATGGCGGCTGCGCGTCTAGCGCTTCTTTGCCGGTGCATCCAATTGGCACTTTTGGCCACTCGCAACTGCGCAATTGGCTGCTGGCGTTGAAGCCGCTAGAGCCAAGGAAAATGCGTTGATGTTAGCAAGCGATCTTGCCCAGAGGTAGCCCAATGCAGCTAACCTTTGGGTGTTGAAAAGACCTGGTGGCAAAAAGAACAATATAAATTCGGCCAACTGCTGAATTCGTTATTTACCTTAATGCGCGTCGATTCGTCACTAATCAACTAATCCACAAAGATTTCCAAAACTTTTGCAGGTTAAAACTGCTTCTTAATCTTTATATATATTAAAATATGCACGATCGTGTGTCGGCCAGAAAATTTTCGCAAAGAGAATGACGCGCTTTTTTTCGCTGCTTTTATAGCATAAAAACAGAGCTACTAGATCGGAAAAATCGAAGGACAATATGCTGTTCCTAATGTTAACTTTGCCCTGTTGCTTTAACAGAGCTAAGGTTGCCATACTGTTCTGTTAGCTGCTAGTTCCGATATTTGCCTAGTTCTTTTATAGCAACTCATTTGATCTGCTGTTTAAATTTGAAATTATTAGCCAAAACAACGAAATAAAATTCGTATATATTAAGGGACACTACAACCACTGTCAAATTAGTAGTACTTTACGCGACTAATATACCATTTATTCTTATTGCCTGATGTCTTTTGCGTGAAAAGTTCCAACTAATTTCCCTTGTAGATCTTCAAGAACATAATAAACATTTCCTAATTTTTCTCGTACGCGTGACTTTAAAAATGTTGGACATAATTTAGCATTAATTCCTTTTTGAAAATTGCTTTGCACAAAGTTGCGCCGTAATACTTCTTGGCCCACTTTGTACTCTACTTCACGAGTTCGCAGATTGTACGTATTCGCTTGCTTGTTATATGCCTCTTTCACATTTTCACGCAACTTCTTCCTTAAAATTTTTAATTGATCCTCCCTCTGCAATTCGATTCGTGGTTCATCCAGGCTGTTAAGATTTTTAAGAAGCTGATAGCATGAGCCATGCGTGATCATATTAAATCCATATAACGCATGATATGGTGAACATCCTATGCTCTGATGATGTGAACTACGTAACGCACAACTAATGGCTGGAATATGCAAATCCCAGTCCTGCTGGTCGGATGATAAATATGACCTTATGGCTGAGACAATGGATCTGTTAACGCGTTTTGACGCATTCGATTGTGGCGAATACAATGCCGTATACATATGACGAATGCCAAATGTGGTAAGAAAAGCATTAAAATCATTTGCCTTAAACTGTGATCCGTTGTCACTGATCAATATTTCAGGAACGCCGTACACAAAGAAAATCTGGTCTTGTAGGAACTCTTGTATCGCTTTTGATGTAAACTTTTTTAATAAATACAGCAAATGGAATTTAGAAAAGTGATCCAATACAATTAAAATGCCTATATTAAGGATAAGGACCAAGTATATCGATATACAATCGCTGAAACGGCCGAGCAGACTCTGCCATTTGTCCCATGGGAGGTTTAAGATTAAAATTCGGAGCCTTTGTCGTCTTGCAAATTTCACAGTCGCGAATATACGCGCGAATCTGTGTCACCATTCCTGGCCAAAAGAAAGAAAGAAAGATTCGGTCATTCCTTGTGGCACCCACAGTTTCCAACATTGTTGCTGGCCTTCTTCTGACCCATCATAATGTTCCGTGCGTATATAAACGTATTTATCAACAATTTTAATATCCGGATATGATTCTTTATTGGCTTCAATTTTCTCTTTCAATTTAATGTAGTCATCGTCTAAAAAACATGCGGAATCTAATTCAATTTCGGGTCCGTATGACTCTAATACGGCTATGTCATCGGCAAACATTCTAGAAAGCGCGTCTGGGACCACATTGTCACTACCCTTTCGATGGCTGAAAGTGAACGCATATCCTTGCAGCTGCATTGCCCATCTTGCCAAGCGTCCTTTTAGGTTTGTTTGCTTCATCAGCCACGAAAGACTAGCATGATCTGTTATAACTTCAAAACTTTGCAATTCCAAATAGCACCTAAATCTTTCAATTCCTAACAGGACTGCAAGACACTCTCTTTCCGTTACGCTGTAATTGCGCTGTGCCGAATTTAATTTCTTAGACATATAGGCCACTGGCTTTTCATCCCCATCTGCATTCAACTGCACGAGAACTGCCCCTACACCATGATCGCTTGCATCACAATGCAAAAAAAATTTCTTTTCAAAGTCGGGATTTTGAAGAACCGGCGCCGAAGTCAAAGCAAGTTTGAGCTTATCAAACGCCTCCTGTGCTTTGTCTGTCCAATCAAATTTAGCTTTTGTCGATAACAAATCTGTGATGGGAGATGTAAGCTCTGAGAAACTAGCTATAAAGCGTCGATACCAACCAGCTAATCCTAAGAAGCTACGGGTCTGTTTTATGGATTTGGGTGTCGGCCAATTAAGAATAGATTCAATTTTGCTAGGATCTGTTGCGATGCCTCCTCTACCAATAACAAAACCCAAGTACCTCACCTCAGTCACACAGAACTGACTTTTATTCACATTGAGAGTCAGATTAGCGCTACGAAAACGCTCTGCTAGTCGCAATAATACCCTAAGGTGATCATCAAAGTCTTCGGACACTACACACAAATCGTCCAAATACCCAAAACAGCAATATTTTAATTCTGGCGGTATGACTTCATCCATAAGTCGGCACATTGTCTGTGCTGCGTTACACAGCCCAAAAGGCATGACCTTGAATTGGTATAAGGGACGCCCTGGGACGGTGAATGCAGTGACGCCACGTGAAGACTCAGATAATGCAATTTGCCAATATGCATCTTTTAGATCTATTTTGGAAATCAGATTAGCTTTCGGAAGCCGCGAAAAAATGCCGTCTATACGTGGTAAGGGATAAGCGTCCTTTGTTGTACAACTATTTATTTTCCTCGCATCCAAGCATAATCTAACTTTCCCTGGTTTCACGACTAGTCTCATTGGAGAGCTCCAAGGACTAATTGAAGTCTCAATCACTCCTAATTCTAGCATGCGATCAATCTCGCCATACATTAGTTTTTCCACTGCTGGAGAAACTGGGTAAAAACTCTGTTTAATAGGCTTCGACTCGCCTATATCGATATGATGTGTAATCAATGAAGTTTTTCCAAGCCCTTGCTTTTCGTACGATGGAAAAAGAGAAACAATTGCATTTAATTGACTCTGCTGTGTCGCGTTTAAAGGATACAGCCTGTCTTCTTCGATAGAAGATGAGTCTACAAAGTCCTGACTTTCCACGGATGAAATTAACCCTGGCGCTAAATTAAAAGCTTTCCAGAAGTCGACTCCTAAAATAACTCTCTGACTAATAGATGGAATAACATATAGCTTAATTTTCCTAGTACAAGTTTTATACGTAACTAGGGGGCTACGCCCCCTGCTCGCTTCGCTCGCCAACCCCCAGCTCGCTTCGCTCGCAACATTGTCTTTAGTTGTCCGGTTTAACAAATTTACATAATATTCGCCCCCTGCTCGCTTCGCTCGCCAACCCGCAGCTCGCTACGCTCGCAGCATTGTATTTAGTTGCCCGTTTTAACAAATTTATATAATATAACATTTTTTCTAAAAAAAAAACGGAAATATTTAGCTTCCGCTGTCCGCTGCCTTAATTTTTTTCCTTGCAATTGAACTTTGGCTAAAAAGTCGGATTTGGTGATTTGGCGGGAAAAAGCTAAATTTGGCGGGAAAAAGCTAAATTAAGCGAATTAGTCAAAATTTGCAAGAAGAGTTAATCTAAAAGTTTTGTTAGGATATCTCCGATTGCATCCGATTGTTCCTATGGCAGCTATATGATATAGTCATCCGACTTTGACCAAATTTGGTCAGAATGTAAGAGACAGTACCAGACATGTAATCTGTGAGTTTGGTTGAGATATCTTAAGAAACAAAAAAGTTTTTCATACTAAAGGTGTTTTTGATCGGATTGTTCCTATGGCAGCTATAAGATATAGTCATTCCACTTTGACCAAATTTGATCAGAATGTAAGAGACAGTACCAAACATATAATCTGTGAGTTTGGTTGAGATATCTTAAGAAACAAAAAAGTTTTTCATACTAAAGGTGTTTTTGATCGGATTGTTCCTATGGCAGCTATAAGATATAGTCATTCCACTTTGACCAAATTTGGTCGGAATGTAAATTTGAAATTATTAGCCAAAACAACGAAATAAAATTCGTATATATTAAGGGACACTACAACCACTGTCAAATTAGTAGTACTTTACGCGACTAATATACCATTTATTCTTATTGCCTGATGTCTTTTGCGTGAAAAGTTCCAACTAATTTCCCTTGTAGATCTTCAAGAACATAATAAACATTTCCTAATTTTTCTCGTACGCGTGACTTTAAAAATGTTGGACATAATTTAGCATTAATTCCTTTTTGAAAATTGCTTTGCACAAAGTTGCGCCGTAATACTTCTTGGCCCACTTTGTACTCTACTTCACGAGTTCGCAGATTGTACGTATTCGCTTGCTTGTTATATGCCTCTTTCACATTTTCACGCAACTTCTTCCTTAAAATTTTTAATTGATCCTCCCTCTGCAATTCGATTCGTGGTTCATCCAGGCTGTTAAGATTTTTAAGAAGCTGATAGCATGAGCCATGCGTGATCATATTAAATCCATATAACGCATGATATGGTGAACATCCTATGCTCTGATGATGTGAACTACGTAACGCACAACTAATGGCTGGAATATGCAAATCCCAGTCCTGCTGGTCGGATGATAAATATGACCTTATGGCTGAGACAATGGATCTGTTAACGCGTTTTGACGCATTCGATTGTGGCGAATACAATGCCGTATACATATGACGAATGCCAAATGTGGTAAGAAAAGCATTAAAATCATTTGCCTTAAACTGTGATCCGTTGTCACTGATCAATATTTCAGGAACGCCGTACACAAAGAAAATCTGGTCTTGTAGGAACTCTTGTATCGCTTTTGATGTAAACTTTTTTAATAAATACAGCAAATGGAATTTAGAAAAGTGATCCAATACAATTAAAATGCCTATATTAAGGATAAGGACCAAGTATATCGATATACAATCGCTGAAACGGCCGAGCAGACTCTGCCATTTGTCCCATGGGAGGTTTAAGATTAAAATTCGGAGCCTTTGTCGTCTTGCAAATTTCACAGTCGCGAATATACGCGCGAATCTGTGTCACCATTCCTGGCCAAAAGAAAGAAAGAAAGATTCGGTCATTCCTTGTGGCACCCACAGTTTCCAACATTGTTGCTGGCCTTCTTCTGACCCATCATAATGTTCCGTGCGTATATAAACGTATTTATCAACAATTTTAATATCCGGATATGATTCTTTATTGGCTTCAATTTTCTCTTTCAATTTAATGTAGTCATCGTCTAAAAAACATGCGGAATCTAATTCAATTTCGGGTCCGTATGACTCTAATACGGCTATGTCATCGGCAAACATTCTAGAAAGCGCGTCTGGGACCACATTGTCACTACCCTTTCGATGGCTGAAAGTGAACGCATATCCTTGCAGCTGCATTGCCCATCTTGCCAAGCGTCCTTTTAGGTTTGTTTGCTTCATCAGCCACGAAAGACTAGCATGATCTGTTATAACTTCAAAACTTTGCAATTCCAAATAGCACCTAACTCTTTCAATTCCTAACAGGACTGCAAGACACTCTCTTTCCGTTACGCTGTAATTGCGCTGTGCCGAATTTAATTTCTTAGACATATAGGCCACTGGCTTTTCATCCCCATCTGCATTCAACTGCACGAGAACTGCCCCTACACCATGATCGCTTGCATCACAATGCAAAAAAAATTTCTTTTCAAAGTCGGGATTTTGAAGAACCGGCGCCGAAGTCAAAGCAAGTTTGAGCTTATCAAACGCCTCCTGTGCTTTGTCTGTCCAATCAAATTTAGCTTTTGTCGATAACAAATCTGTGATGGGAGATGTAAGCTCTGAGAAACTAGCTATAAAGCGTCGATACCAACCAGCTAATCCTAAGAAGCTACGGGTCTGTTTTATGGATTTGGGTGTCGGCCAATTAAGAATAGATTCAATTTTGCTAGGATCTGTTGCGATGCCTCCTCTACCAATAACAAAACCCAAGTACCTCACCTCAGTCACACAGAACTGACTTTTATTCACATTGAGAGTCAGATTAGCGCTACGAAAACGCTCTGCTAGTCGCAATAATACCCTAAGGTGATCATCAAAGTCTTCGGACACTACACACAAATCGTCCAAATACCCAAAACAGCAATATTTTAATTCTGGCGGTATGACTTCATCCATAAGTCGGCACATTGTCTGTGCTGCGTTACACAGCCCAAAAGGCATGACCTTGAATTGGTATAAGGGACGCCCTGGGACGGTGAATGCAGTGACGCCACGTGAAGACTCAGATAATGCAATTTGCCAATATGCATCTTTTAGATCTATTTTGGAAATCAGATTAGCTTTCGGAAGCCGCGAAAAAATGCCGTCTATACGTGGTAAGGGATAAGCGTCCTTTGTTGTACAACTATTTATTTTCCTCGCATCCAAGCATAATCTAACTTTCCCTGGTTTCACGACTAGTCTCATTGGAGAGCTCCAAGGACTAATTGAAGTCTCAATCACTCCTAATTCTAGCATGCGATCAATCTCGCCATACATTAGTTTTTCCACTGCTGGAGAAACTGGGTAAAAACTCTGTTTAATAGGCTTCGACTCGCCTATATCGATATGATGTGTAATCAATGAAGTTTTTCCAAGCCCTTGCTTTTCGTACGATGGAAAAAGAGAAACAATTGCATTTAATTGACTCTGCTGTGTCGCGTTTAAAGGATACAGCCTGTCTTCTTCGATAGAAGATGAGTCTACAAAGTCCTGACTTTCCACGGATGAAATTAACCCTGGCGCTAAATTAAAAGCTTTCCAGAAGTCGACTCCTAAAATAACTCTCTGACTAATAGATGGAATAACATATAGCTTAATTTTCCTAGTACAAGTTTTATACGTAACTAGGGGGCTACGCCCCCTGCTCGCTTCGCTCGCCAACCCCCAGCTCGCTTCGCTCGCAACATTGTCTTTAGTTGTCCGGTTTAACAAATTTACATAATATTCGCCCCCTGCTCGCTTCGCTCGCCAACCCGCAGCTCGCTACGCTCGCAGCATTGTATTTAGTTGCCCGTTTTAACAAATTTATATAATATAACATTTTTTCTAAAAAAAAAACGGAAATATTTAGCTTCCGCTGTCCGCTGCCTTAATTTTTTTCCTTGCAATTGAACTTTGGCTAAAAAGTCGGATTTGGTGATTTGGCGGGAAAAAGCTAAATTTGGCGGGAAAAAGCTAAATTAAGCGAATTAGTCAAAATTTGCAAGAAGAGTTAATCTAAAAGTTTTGTTAGGATATCTCCGATTGCATCCGATTGTTCCTATGGCAGCTATATGATATAGTCATCCGACTTTGACCAAATTTGGTCAGAATGTAAGAGACAGTACCAGACATGTAATCTGTGAGTTTGGTTGAGATATCTTAAGAAACAAAAAAGTTTTTCATACTAAAGGTGTTTTTGATCGGATTGTTCCTATGGCAGCTATAAGATATAGTCATTCCACTTTGACCAAATTTGATCAGAATGTAAGAGACAGTACCAAACATATAATCTGTGAGTTTGGTTGAGATATCTTAAGAAACAAAAAAGTTTTTCATACTAAAGGTGTTTTTGATCGGATTGTTCCTATGGCAGCTATAAGATATAGTCATTCCACTTTGACCAAATTTGGTCGGAATGTAAGAGACAGTACCAAACATATAATCTGTGAGTTTGGTTGAGATATCTTAAGAAACAAAAAAGTTTTTCATACTAAAGGTGTTTTTGATCGGATTGTTCCTATGGCAGCTATAAGATATAGTCATTCCACTTTGACCAAATTTGGTCAGAATGTAAGAGACAGTACCAAACATATAATCTGTGAGTTTGGTTGAGATATCTTAAGAAACAAAAAAGTTTTTCATACTAAAGGTGTTTTTGATCGGATTGTTCCTATGGCAGCTATAAGATATAGTCATTCCACTTTGACCAAATTTGATCAGAATGTAAGAGACAGTACCAAACATATAATCTGTGAGTTTGGTTGAGATATCTTAAGAAACAAAAAAGTTTTTCATACTAAGCAATTCCGTGACCTTTGACCTTGATTTTGACCCTCTTACAGGTGGAATTTCGCAAAACGCCGTCTTATTGCACGATGAAATTATCTCATCTATGTTGTGTGCAAATTTCAGCTCTCTATCTCTTACCGTTTGGGCTACACGTTGATTCTCAGTCAGTGAGTCAGTGAGTCAGTGAGTCAGTGAGTCAGTCAGTGAGTCAGGACAAAGAGTTTTATATATATAGATAACATTTTTTCTTTAAAAAAAAACGGAAATATTTAGCTTCCGCTGTCCGCTGCCTTAATTTTTTTCCTTGCAATTGAACTTTGGCTAAAAAGTCGGATTTGGTGATTTAGCGGGAAAAAGCTAAATTTGGCGGGAAAAAGCTAAATTTGGCGGGAAAAAGCTAAATTAAGAGAATTTGTCAAAATTTGGCAAGAAGAGTTAATCTAAATGTTTTGTTAGGATATCTGCGATTGCATCCGATTGTTCCTATGGCAGCTATATGATATAGTCATCCGACTTTGACCAAATTTGGTCAGAATGTAAGAGACAGCCCCAATCATACAATCTGTGAGTTTGGTTGAGATATCTTAAGAAACAAATAAGTTTTTCATACTAAAGGTTTTTTCATCGGATTGTTCCTATGGCAGCTATAAGATATAGTCATTCCACTTTCACCAAATTTGGTCAGAATGTAAGAGACAGTACCAAACATGTAATCTGTGAGTTTGGTTAAGATATCTTAAGAAACAAAAAAGTTTTTCATACTAAATGTGTTTTTCATCGGATTGTTCCTATAGCAGCTATAAGATATAGTCATTCCACTTTGACCAAATTTGGTAAGAATGTAAGAGACAGTACCAAACATGTAATCTGTGAGTTTGGTTGAGATATCTTAAGAAGCAAAAAAGTTTTTCTTACTAAATGTGTTTTTCATCGGATTGTTCCTATGGCAGCTATAAGATATAGTCATTCCACTTTCACCAAATTTGGTCAGAATGTAAGAGACAGTACCAAACATATAATCTGTGAGTTTGGTTGAGATATCTTAAGAAACAAAAAAGTTTTTCATACTAAGCAATTCCGTGACCTTTGACCTTGATTTTGACCCTCTTACAGGTGGAATTTCGCAAAACGCCGTCTTATTGCACGATGAAATTATCTCATCTATGTTGTGTGAAAATTTCAGCTCTCTATCTCTTACCGTTTGGGCTGCACGTTGATTCTCAGTCAGTGAGTCAGTGAGTCAGTGAGTCAGTCAGTGAGTCAGGACAAAGAGTTTTATATATATAGATAACATTTTTTCTTTAAAAAAAAACGGAAATATTTAGCTTCCGCTGTCCGCTGCCTTAATTTTTTTCCTTGCAATTGAACTTTGGCTAAAAAGTCGGATTTGGTGATTTAGCGGGAAAAAGCTAAATTTGGCGGGAAAAAGCTAAATTTGGCGGGAAAAAGCTAAATTAAGAGAATTTGTCAAAATTTGGCAAGAAGAGTTAATCTAAAAGTTTTGTTAGGATATCTGCGATTGCATCCGATTGTTCCTATGGCAGCTATATGATATAGTCATCCGACTTTGACCAAATTTGGTCAGAATGTAAGAGACAGCCCCAATCATACAATCTGTGAGTTTGGTTGAGATATCTTAAGAAACAAATAAGTTTTTCATACTAAAGGTTTTTTCATCGGATTGTTCCTATGGCAGCTATAAGATATAGTCATTCCACTTTCACCAAATTTGGTCAGAATGTAAGAGACAGTACCAAACATGTAATCTGTGAGTTTGGTTAAGATATCTTAAGAAACAAAAAAGTTTTTCATACTAAATGTGTTTTTCATCGGATTGTTCCTATAGCAGCTATAAGATATAGTCATTCCACTTTGACCAAATTTGGTAAGAATGTAAGAGACAGTACCAAACATGTAATCTGTGAGTTTGGTTGAGATATCTTAAGAAGCAAAAAAGTTTTTCTTACTAAATGTGTTTTTCATCGGATTGTTCCTATGGCAGCTATAAGATATAGTCATTCCACTTTCACCAAATTTGGTCAGAATGTAAGAGACAGTACCAAACATATAATCTGTGAGTTTGGTTGAGATATCTTAAGAAACAAAAAAGTTTTTCATACTAAGCAATTCCGTGACCTTTGACCTTGATTTTGACCCTCTTACAGGTGGAATTTCGCAAAACGCCGTCTTATTGCACGATGAAATTATCTCATCTATGTTGTGTGAAAATTTCAGCTCTCTATCTCTTACCGTTTGGGCTGCACGTTGATTCTCAGTCAGTGAGTCAGTGAGTCAGTGAGTCAGTCAGTGAGTCAGGACAAAGAGTTTTATATATATAGATAACATTTTTTCTTTAAAAAAAAACGGAAATATTTAGCTTCCGCTGTCCGCTGCCTTAATTTTTTTCCTTGCAATTGAACTTTGGCTAAAAAGTCGGATTTGGTGATTTAGCGGGAAAAAGCTAAATTTGGCGGGAAAAAGCTAAATTTGGCGGGAAAAAGCTAAATTAAGAGAATTTGTCAAAATTTGGCAAGAAGAGTTAATCTAAAAGTTTTGTTAGGATATCTGCGATTGCATCCGATTGTTCCTATGGCAGCTATATGATATAGTCATCCGACTTTGACCAAATTTGGTCAGAATGTAAGAGACAGCCCCAATCATACAATCTGTGAGTTTGGTTGAGATATCTTAAGAAACAAATAAGTTTTTCATACTAAAGGTTTTTTCATCGGATTGTTCCTATGGCAGCTATAAGATATAGTCATTCCACTTTCACCAAATTTGGTCAGAATGTAAGAGACAGTACCAAACATGTAATCTGTGAGTTTGGTTGAGATATCTTAAGAAACAAAAAAGTTTTTCATACTAAGCAATTCCGTGACCTTTGACCTTGATTTTGACCCTCTTACAGGTGGAATTTCGCAAAACGCCGTCTTATTGCACGATGAAATTATCTCATCTATGTTGTGTGAAAATTTCAGCTCTCTATCTCTTACCGTTTGGGCTGCACGTTGATTCTCAGTCAGTGAGTCAGTGAGTCAGTGAGTCAGTGAGTCAGTGAGTCAGTCAGTGAGTCAAGACAAAGAGTTTTATATATATAGATTTCTATGGACAAAAATCCTATAACCGAATGAGCACGCCCATCTGCTGTTCTGACTTGCGATGATATACGGCGAAAAGATGGACATTGAGCCCAATCCTGTTTAGCCAGATCCGAACCCACGCAACTTATATTGGCCCCGGAATCAAGCAAACCTTTTTCGTGAAATTCTAGACAGGAAACTTCGGCATAAAAACGACCATCAGATTCCTGGTTGACGAGAGATGATAATAACAATCGTTTCGTCTGTCTTACTGTCTTCCAAAATTCTCGTATTCTCCTAGTCGAACGCTTCGGTTTACTTCGCTTCGGAACAGCTTCGTTTTCAAAAATTCTTGCACGAATTTTAAAATATTCTGCAAGCCTTTCGTGATACGGTCTTATTGGGAATAAATGAACATCTGTTGTTGTGCTACCATCTGGATTTGTACTACTACAATCTGGTTGTTTAATGACAAAATCTGGTTGTTTAAGGACATAATCTGGTTGTTTAAGGACATAATCTGGTTGTTTACTAGCTGAGTCAATTGAATCTGAGCTAGCCGGTATACTCTTAATAATTTCTAGTGCGATTTCGGGGCCACTCGACTTTTGTTGCCGACTGGTCCCTTCTGCTGGTTTTCCGCTTTCCGCGCCAAACAAATTACACACTGTGGCTTATACACATTTTTAGCTCCGCAACCATAACAAAAAACTTTCCTCTCCTGCAGGCACATATCCCATGCATGGCCTTCTATGTCACAATTCCAGCATTTATACACTTTAACAGGGGCTTGAATAGCCTCGATGGTACTTTGCTGGTCATCACGACACTGAGGAACTTCTTCTACTAAAGCAGATATGTTTCTTCTGCCACTACCATGAACATTGAAAGCTTTGCTACTACGCTTAACTGCTAAGTCTGCCATTAAATTTTCTCGCATCTGCACGACTTTACGCAATTGAGCTATGGAACCGACCTGAACATATAGCAACTCGTGTCTAATGTCGGGTAGCAAGTTTCGTACGAGAATCTCGATGAGCTTCTATACCTGCCGACATTCTTGAGGAGAGAGTCATTATCTCATCATAAAAGTTTTCAAAAGACTCGCCTACTTTTTGCTTTCGCTCTCGAATATCTTCCAAGATCTCTGAATCTGTTCGATAGTCAGTATATTGGTACTCTAGAGCTCTGCAAAATTCTTGCCAAATAATTTGTTGAGAAGCCTTTCGGTACCTCCAATACCATTCTCGAGCTTTGCCTACTAACAGTATATGCAAATTTTTGCACAAGGCCTCGAAATCATTATTTAAGCAATCCTCTGTCAAAGTCTGGATCCTGTAGATGAATTCTCCTACTGTGACTCCTTTAAATGAGCCATCGAACTTAACATTCCAGCTATTAATTATCTGGGATCTTCTTTCTGGCCTTATTTGGTTTCCCGTGAGCGCGTTATTTATTAAATTAACATTACTTCGCTCACTTAGCTGCTGAGACCCTGTTGCGGCTGAATGATTCCTAGAAGGTGCCCTGATTGGCTCCTGTACAGGAGGTTCATCTTGCAACTGCAGTGACCCCAACTGCCTAGCAACTATTCGTTCAAGTTGATCAAAAATAAACCCATAGTCGACCCCAGGAGAATTGGATTCTGGACTCTGTCTAGACTCATCACCCGATCTCCTTTGAGGGTCCTTGTTCTGTTGCTTCTTGGACTTCCTAGCACTAGCCTGTTGGTCTACTTCGATCCTTTGCAAGCCTACTTCACTACTGCCACCATTATTTGCTTTCTGTGTCCTCTTCTTGTACCTTGTATTATGCTCTTTCGACACAGCTCCTGTAGCTTTGCCAATACTCTGATCTTTTTGGATCGTTTTGCTTGCAACTTGAGTTATCTTCTCTATACTAGATACTGGAGGACCTCCTACAGCTCCTTGCTCCTGTTCTTTATTTTCAAGCGAACCAGAAGGCTGTTTTACTGGGTATAGGTCGCTGACCTGTGCCACCTTGTGACATAATTGACATTCTTTAAATTCAGAAACCCAATCCGAAATACACACTTCATGAAAATGATGTTGATATTTCGCTGAGAGAACGCGATTATGTGCGTCAAATAAAGATTTCTGACAAATTTTGCACCTAGCCTCTTGCAGTGCCGTGTCGGCGAAAAGGTTGACTAGGTTTTCATTGCTTCTTATAGTCGCCATTTTGTTTATATAATTTTTTATTAAGTTTTTGAGTTTTTATATTCATAAATATTTTCTGTAAGGTCAATTCAGAGGTAATATAATGCCTAATATTATTAACGTTCTGTACACTTGAATTTTTGAAAGGGAAATAAAAGAATAACAAATCGAAAATAGAAAACAGAAAAAAAGAATTTAAAGTCCACGATCGATGATTTAATAAAATTGTTCTTTCTAAAAGTGGTCGTTGGCATAGCTTTTGCCATTAGCCACGAAATTCCAAACTTTATCAAAACAACTCCTAAGCCAACTAACGCGTCCTTCTTGAGAAATTCAAACTCGCTATAACTCTATCCTTGAAATTATATCTTTCGGTCATTATGATAGTCTTTCCAATCAAATGAGTTCCAGAAAGTAATAACAAGTTAGTTAGCCATAAACTGCTCGAAATCTTCAACCAGAATTTACCTACTATTGTTGTTACAAAATTAATGATTTCCTATCGAAGACTGAGGTCGATATTTTGGTCAAGCCACAAATTCAAAATTCCTTCAATCATTCAACAGGTCTCTGCAACGGTAATTATTAAGTAATAGAAAATATAAATTTAAAGGGGAAAAAAGAGAATTGAAATTGTTGCATCTCCAAATTAATCTTGCGAGGCAAAAAACTTCAGCTAACACACTTGGTTTTCATTGCCCCACGTCTGGGCGCCAAATATGTAATGTCACAGGTTAGCTCGAACAAAAAAAACTAAATCTGCGTGAGAGGGTTTTCTGGACAGAATAGAGGTCGACGGGTGGATTCCCTGGCTTTGCCTAGCAAAACAGCCTGTGGGGGAGTTCTTTTGACATACTCTTCCACACTCTCCTCATTACAATTAAATTTATAAGTAATCTGGGAAATCCTTGCCACAATTCATAAACACCGAAGTTAAAGAAGAAAACGAACGAAAAGAGATGGAGGGACAAAACAACTCCAAGTGTAGTCACGAAAATAATATTGGGTCCATGCTATTAAGGTGAAAGTAATAGCATGTCGCGTCACAACCCACCCTGCCTATGAGTCCTTTTGCGCGATATAATTTCCTCAGACTCCCTAAAGTTCCTTTTTACCTCATCCTTGCCTTACGAAAAGTTAACAAATCACTCTGTTTAGAGGATTCACTATTTTGTGAAACCCTTTTAGCGAATTATAAAATACAATATGCGAAATTAAACGAAGACGTGTGCGTTCGATTTAGTAGCGATGCGTGGGTGCGTGTATTGCCTTTTGATTACAGAGATCGACTGACTGATATTAACATTACAAGATGCTGCACAAGCTCGCAAATTACATTAAAGAGAGTTGGTTTACAGATCATATGCCTATGTATATGTACAGCTTTGAGTTTTACAGATTTTAAGTACGTTAACATATTTTAGCAAATAATAGCAAAATTAGAGCAAGTGCAATAGATGATTTTAGTTCTGCTCCCGACATGCTCCCCCCGTTGGAAGAGGTATCCTTTCAACCGAAGTGGTTTCGACGGGCAGAACGGCTATCTTGCTAACAGCTCTCTTGACCAATCCAGACGCAGTGCGGATTATGGCAACACGAACAGTTCCATCTTCTCCAGCGATCGTCTCCTCAATCCTTCCCAAGCGCCATTGAAGTGGGGGAAGATTGTCCTCTTTAAGAACGACGATGCTATTCCTTTCCAAATTTTTCGCTGATTTGCACCATTTGCCACGTTCTTGAAGTAGCGAGAGATAATTGGAGCTCCACTTTCGCCAGAAAGTTTGTTGCATCTGGCAGACTCGTTGCCACCGTCCAAGGCGATTGATGTCAAGATGCGTGATATCAGGCTCATCAAACGATGCAAAGGCTGATCCAATTAAAAAATGGCCAGGAGTCAAAACATCCAAGTCGTCGGGATTTTCTGTAATGGGACAAAGTGGTCTTGAGTTTAACATTGCAGATATTTCACAAACAATGGTGCGAAGCTCGTGAAAGGTTAGAATCGTCTTCCCAACAACTCGATAGAAGTGAAATTTGGCCGATTTCACTGCAGCCTCCCACAATCCGCCAAAGTGAGGAGAACGTGGTGGAATGAAACGCCAGTTAATTCCGAGTGAACAGCACGAGTTGATAATCTCATTGGATTGAGGATCGCCGAGGAATAGTTCCCGAAGTTCCTTGAGCTCGTTTTTGGCACCAACAAAGTTCGTCGCATTATCCGACCAAATAGCGTTTGGTTTGCCTCGAATGCTGATAAACCTCCTTAGTGCAGCAATGAACGACGATGTAGATAGATCTTCAACAACTTCCAGGTGCGTTGCCTTTGTGGCGAAGCAAACGAAAACGGAAATGTAACATTTAGATGGTGGCCTGTTCCTTACTTCCGATTTGCAAAGGAAAGGACCACAGAAGTCGATTCCAGTGGTGAGAAACGGGCGATTCGGCTGAACACGATCAGCTGGCAGCGGGGCCATGATATGCTCGCAGAGTTTGGGCCTTAAACGAAAGCATCGAATGCACTTGCTGATCACAGCTGCAACTGTTTTCCGACCACCAATTGGCCAGAATCTCTGGCGCAGAGCTGCGAGCAGACTTTGTGAGCCAGCGTGCAAGAATTTGTGGTGATAAAACAAGATAATGGCATTTGTTACCGGATGCCGTTTCGGTAGCAGCATTGGATGTCTAGCATCGAAGTCCAGGAGCGAGTTCTGCAAACGCCCACCAACTCGTATTAGTCCTGTGTGATCAAGCAGCGGATTCAAGGAAATCAGCCTACTTTTGGATGAGATTGGCTTCTTTGCGCTCAGGGCCTTGTGCTCGTCCGCAAAATGTATTAATTGCATGGCTTTAACCAGCAAGTGCGTGCCACTCCTGATGTCATCAACAGTTAGGACACCTCCTTTGCGGGGCAGATCCTTGCGCTTAAGTTGCAAAAAGCGATGAACATAAGCGAAAACACGCTGAAGTTTGCCAAACGAATTTTGGTATTTCAAGGTGAATGTGATGTCCAGCTGATGAACCAGAACTAATGCTTGCCGCCGGCGTTCAGGTAAATCTCCAACAGACGGCATAGTTGCTGGCCAATCGGATGCTTTCGAACGCAGAAAGGCAGGTCCCTCGCACCACAGGCTTGATCCAAGCAACTCGAGCGTTGTGCATCCACGGGAAAGTACATCTGCGGGATTCATTTCGGACGGTACATGACGCCACGTCATTCCTTTGGTTCGTTCCTGAATTTGAGCTATCCTGTTGGAGACGAAGACATTGAAATTAGAAGGAGCTTCACGAATCCAGGAGAGAGCTATAGTGGAATCCGACCAACAATAAAAGCTACAAGAAAATGGAACTATCTCTGCGATGTTAGAGATGAGTTCAGACAATAAGTGAGCTGCTGCCAGCTCCAACTTGGGAATTGTGAGTGTCTTCAGAGGAGCAACCCTTGACTTGGAGCAAAGCAGACGAGAGGTTAATTCTCCTTCTGATTCTGATCGAATGTAAATACAGGCGCCGTAGGCCGACATGCTAGCATCACAAAAGCCATGCATCTCCCACGAAGCATGAGGCAGCAATACAAAACGAGGAAACTTAAAGGAAGTGGCAGCTTGAATCCTCGATTTGTGCTCCAACCAAGATGAGTGCTGGGCTAAAGGCAAGCTTTCATCCCAGTCAAGCTTATATTTCCATAACTCCTGCAGGAAGATTTTCAGCTTCGTAATGATTGGTGCTATAAGTCCGAGGGGATCATAGAATTTAGATATGGCTGATAAAATTGCTCTTTTAGTTGCTGGCCTCCCAGGCAACTCTTCCGAAAAGTGAAAGATCAAGTCGTCGGAACTTGGATCCCAAACCAAGCCCAAAGTCTTTGCAATATCCGTTCCATCGTGGAACTTCAACAACTTTTCTCGGTCGTCTTCAGACTCGCCTTCCAGTGCAGCTGGCTCGTTCGAACACCATTTGCGTATTGGGAAGTGACCTCTGCGCAGAAGTTCCTTTACTTGCATTCGAATTTCCATGACTTCTTCGACAGAATCGCCTCCAGATATCAAGTCGTCCACATAAAAATCGCGGCGAATGATCTTAGCAGCAAGCGGAAAATTGGCCTCTTCATCCTGCGACAACTGCTGCATTGATCGTATGGCTAAAAAGGCAGCAGACTTTGTGCCGTATGTGACAGTGTCTAGGGTGTAAACTTTGACTTCATCATCAGGATTTTCGCGCCACAGAATACACTGAAGATATTCATCAGGATGCGTTACGCGTACACAGCGGTACATTTTACAAATATCGCCACACAAAGCAATGCGAAAGAAGCGAAAGCGAAGGAGCGTTGTGAACAATTTTGGTTGTGTTGAAGGTCCGGCTAGAAGAAGATCATTTAGTGAATAGCCAGAGGTAGATTTAGCTGACCCGTCAAAGACAACACGCAGCTTGGTTGTTGTGCTATCCATTTTACGAACGCAATGATGTGGCAGATAATATTGAGGAAAGATAGACTGCTTGTTGGCCAATGACATGTGATCCAATTCGAGATATTCCTTAAGAAAGGCAGAATATTGCGACTTAAGAGCAGAATCCTTTGCAAGTTTCTTCTCAAGAGACTTAAAACGCTGCAAGGCACGCTCATAAGAGTCTCCGAGAGAATCGAAGTTAGTTTTGGCTGGCAAACGAACTGAATATTGCCCAGAGCTAAGCCGAGTGAATCCCTTTTGGAATAACTGCTCGCAGAGCAGGTCATCATCTGATATAGACTCCGCTGAGCCACAGCAATGATCCACTTCCCAAAATCGCTTGACGATGTCGGACAAAGCCTCACTCTCCGAGTGCTGAGCCGACTCCATGCGAGATGCAGTTAAAATTGACAATTTTGATTTTGCAGCAGATAGATTTCCTGCTACAATCCAACCGAGTCGTGTCTTCTGCAAAAATGGTAGATTTTCCGCTAATTTAATCTGCCCAACACAGAGAAGACCGTAGAATAGACCTGCACCAATGAGTAGGTCAATTCGTTGACTTTTGTAGAAAAGCGGATCGGCGAGGTGAATGTTGCTTGGCATGTTCCATTGTGAAGATTTTATGTCGCAATGAGGGTGATATCCAGTAATGGTGTTTGTTATTGCCGCAGTGAACGAAGTTTGATAAGAGGCGTTTCGAGATTGCAATTGAATATCAATAGCGTTATCAGATGAGACTGTGGATTCTCCAAGACCTGATATCATGATGCCGGAACGATGAGGTTTAAGTTGAAGAAGATTTGCGAAGCGAGATGTAACCAAATTCAGCTGAGCAGCCGAGTCAAGTATGGCTCGGCAGGGCACAAGCACACCAGAACAATTTCTTATATAAACAACAGCAGTAGCTAGCAGCACGTATTCAGACTGATTTTGGGCTTCAGGCGGAGCTGTAGTCGGAGCCGTTGAAACAAGCGCCGATGCACGCTGAGTTTGGGAATCAGATGGAGGTTGCGCAACGACAGTGGCAGTGTTGGAATCCATATGGAGCAAGGAGTGATGTTTGGACTGACAATGCCTACAGTGCCCAGACTTGCACTGCTGCAGACTATGTCCCTTTCGTAGGCAGTTGAGACAAAGATGCAGACGTTTTGCCTCCTTGTATCGAAGGTTTGGAGTCAAAGCCAAGAATCGTGTGCATTTAAACAAATAATGATCGTTACCGTTGCATAAAGTACATGAGGAGCTAGACGAAGATATGAGCGCATTTCGATTTAATTTAGGTTTTCCCACCTGTGAGCTGGGTGTTTGATCTACCGCAGCATTTTCCAAATTTTCTCTCATCATGCATCTCTTTTCCAAAAACGTTGACATATCCGTCCACTTGGGCAGCTTATTCGTTGGCAGAGCCTCCTCCCATTTCTCACGCATGGTTTGATCCAGTTTTGAAACGACGAGATGAATCAGCATTCCATCGGTGATCTCCTGAGCTGTTGCTACCGCGTTTAATGAACGCAAATGAGCTTGAACTTTGTCGCTCAATTCGCGCAAGCTGCTTGCAGAGCCCTTCTCAACACTTGGAAGCCCAAAAATCGCCCGAACGTGTGCCTGAAATTGTAACAATTTATTATCAAAACGTTTGATTAACATATCCAAAGCTGTGTCATAGTTATCAGATGTGAGCTTCAGAGAGCGAATAGTCTCCAGAGCAGCGCCTTCCAAACATGATCGCAAATGCTGAAATTTCTCCAACTTTGTGAGTTCCTCGTTGTTCCCGACTACATTGTTGTACATGGCATAAAAGTCCAGCCATTCAGTGTAGACGCCCGAAAACCGCGGCAGTTGAAACTCTGGAAGCCTGGTGCTCCGGGAAACTAGTCGAAATGTTCCGCTTTGCTCATCCGCGGCGTTTCGAATCACAGTTGAGTTGACCACTGACGACTTGCGATGCCGAGTGAGCTCACGGGCTAGTCTTGACTTTACTTCACAATAAATTTGATCGAATTCGAGTCGAGCGTCGGAAGCCAATTCCATTAAGTCGAGTTTCTCTAGAGCGCACCGAGATCTATCATAGTCGGCATGCAAGCGATCTACAATATCAATGCGCGCCTCCATATCAAACTCATCGAAATGCGAAAGGTCTTCCGATTTCAAAAATGCATTTAATGCCACAACTTGCCGCATCACGGAATCTGATTTTGCTTTATAAAAGTCAATGTCCATTGAACCCGCGGCAGTATTGTCGGATCCCGCTGTGTTATTTGGCATTTTAGTCGATTTTGAATTCACTGTACCGAACTGTACCGTATAAAAGCAGTTGCAGCTTATGTATATACTTTGATTGGTCAATGCACTTTAACCGTAAAAAGAGCGGTAAGTATATACCAAATGTGTATACCGAATGTATATGTAAGCACTGCACCAGAGCAACTGTTTTTATGTACTGAAAAGTAAATGTTAATGCCCACAGTGCAAGAACAAACTGTTATACAATGCACCGGCACAATGTATGCGAACACTCGTATGTGTATGTGTATATGGTATGTATACAGCTTTGTGACCGAATTGTGCACAAAGCGAGGGTGATAAATATTAACGATATAATATTATCCGAACCGAAAACTATTGCGAATAACAATCACGTCGGGGTCACCAATGTTTAGAGGATTCACTATTTTGTGAAACCCTTTTAGCGAATTATAAAATACAATATGCGAAATTAAACGAAGACGTGTGCGTTCGATTTAGTAGCGATGCGTGGGTGCGTGTATTGCCTTTTGATTACAGAGATCGACTGACTGATATTAACATTACAAGATGCTGCACAAGCTCGCAAATTACATTAAAGAGAGTTGGTTTACAGATCATATGCCTATGTATATGTACAGCTTTGAGTTTTACAGATTTTAAGTACGTTAACATATTTTAGCAAATAATAGCAAAATTAGAGCAAGTGCAATAGATGATTTTAGTTCTGCTCCCGACACACTCCATGTTCATAAATAGACGACACATTAGACAAAATTCAATGCAAGATATTTATTCCTAAACCTACTTCTTATCTGAATCAATCCATTATCCTTCTTCAATCCTAAACTCCGCCAAAAATATGTGCCCTAACAAATGGACAAATATGTGGGAAATCAAATAAAGTTTTACATAATGGAACTTAAAATTAATGATTTACAATATTCATTTTTTGCTTTCTTTTTCAGCAACTTTTGTTTTTAAATTTTCATTCAAGTCGTTTTAAATTATCTTTACAATTTTGACTTGTTTTATTTCAATGCACAATTATTTCTTTGTTTCGTTGCTTTTACTTTTTATAAATTTTTAAATTGCTTCTTTTGGTTTTTCAAATTTTCTTTCGTTTGAGTTTAAATAAAATTTTATACAATAAATAAAATCTGTTTTTGAATTTATTTTAAATTGGGAATATGCCTTTCATTATTTGGAAAAATACAAGCATTTGCTTTAACTGTGCATGTGCATTGATTGAATTTTACAATTTTTATTTCTTTTTTATATTTTCTTCGTTTTATGTGTGGGTCACTTTGAAATATTTCTTTCAGTGCAAGAGGGAACAAAAAGGTATTTTTTCTTTAATCAGCTGTTAGCTGAGATTCACTCGATTACATTTATAAATATTTTTCAATTTAAATTACTCTGCTTTCAATCGCAAACTGACCAAAAAGAAAAGCTGCGCGCGCACTTATGGACAGGTGATTTTATTTACAATACAATTTACTTTAATTTTCTTTTTTCTCTGGTTGTCCACAATCCGTTGAAATTTACTTTACTTTTCTTTTTTTTTTTCCAACACCTTTCTGGTGTGTTCACTCACCCCTAGAAATCCTGATGAAGCGCTCCATAGGTCTCCAGATGATGTTGTGTTGTGTGTGGTTAGTTAGTATTTTCTCTAAGTGTTAGCAGCAGAAATGGCAATTGAAAATTAAACAAATACAATCGATATGTAAATATATAAAATACTTAGAAAAGTTTAACCTTTTGTTTCCTCTTTTACTTTACAATTTTTAATTTTTCATGCACTTTTTATAATTCTCTTTGATTGGCATGTTCTCTTCGTTTTTCTTTAAATTTTCATGAGCAAATACCTAAACTCACTTTTTGCACAATTCTTGCTGTTCTAACACCTTTTTTTTCCTAATCACTGCAATCTCCCTCGTTGAGCAGCTGCGGCTGCTAAAACAGCTGATCTGCGCTTTCAGCGCTGTTGCTCCAAAATATACTGCTGCTACTCCTGATGCTGCCACCGATCCCTTGGTGACGACTCTTGAGTGACTCAGCAAGCCTGCTGCAGTCACTTGGGGTCAATGTCCCACTTCTGAGGTTAGCGCTTCTTTGCCGGTGCATCCAATTGGCACTTTTGGCCACTCGCAACTTCGCAATTGGCTGCTGGCGTTGAAGCCGCTAGAGCCAAGGAAAATGCGTTGATGTTAGCAAGCGATCTTGCCCAGAGGTAGCCCAATGCAGCTAACCTTTGGGGGTTGAAAAGACCTGGTGGCAAAAAGAACAATGTAAATTCTGCCAACTGCTGAATTCGTTATTTACCTTAATGCGCGTCGATTCGTCACTAATCCACTAATCCACAAAGACTTCCAAAACTTTTGCAGGTTAAAACTGCTTCTCAATCTTTATATATATTAAAATATGCACGATCGTGTGTCGGCCAGAAAATTTTCGCAAAGAGAATGACGCGCTTTTTTTCGCTGCTTTTATAGCATAAAAACAGAGCTACCAGATCGGAAAAATCGAAGGAATATATGCTGTTCCTAATGTTAACTTTGCCCTGTTGCTTTAACAGAGCTAAGGTTGCCATACTGTTCTGTTAGCTGCTAGTTCCGATATTTGCCTAGTTCTTTTATAGCAACTCATTTGATCTGCTGTTTAAATTTGAAATTATTAGCCAAAACAACGAAATAAAATTCGTATATATTAAGGGACAATACAGTGTACAGCTCTTTCCCTATTGAGGACGGAGAGATTGCCAGACTTATGTGTTTGGTTTTCCTTTCCAAGTTGCTTGGGGTGATGATAGGTGGGGCTGTCCACTGGTCTAGAGAGCCATGCAGAAATAGTGGTCCATACAGCCATAGGTTGTGCTCGTGTAATCTTCGAGCGGGTATTCCTCTTGAGAGCACATCTGCTGCGTTGTTGGTGGAAGACACATGGCGCCATTGATTTTGACTTATCAATGCTTGTATCTTCGCTATCCGGTTGGCCACAAATGTATGGTATGTGGACGCAGCTGCATTGATCCATGAAAGGACAACAGTAAAATCCGACCAAACATATCCTGGTACTGTGCTGGAGTCTAGGTTAAGGTCTCGTCGAATCCTGTCCGCGAGTTCAGCACCCAATATTGCAGCACAAAGCTCTAGACGAGGGAGTGACTGCTTTGCCGTTGGGGCTACTCGAGACTTCGAACATAGCAGACGCACAGAAATTTGTTTATTTTTGTACTTTGTGACTGGAACCTTTCCATCGTATATATGTCGGGGAATTTGCATAGAATTCAGGCTTTGTAAATCATCTCGATAGTCCTTCCATTCGTTCTGAAGAGCTGTAGGTAACTCGTCATCCCATTCCAGTTTGTCTTCCCAGAGTCGTTGCATGAAAATCTTGGCCTTCACAACGACTGGGGCGAATAAGCCTAGGGGATCGAAGATTTGTGCCAGCTCAGAGCAAGCGATACGTTTAGTAATTTTCGTAGCTGTGCTGCTCTGAGCCCGGCCACATAGATGGTCCTTTTTGGGCATTTAAAATAAGGCCCAATGTTTTGATCCTGTAGCCGTCCAATGTGTCCTCAAACTTTACGTCGCTTGCTACGTCGTCTTTGGGTATTCCTTGTAACACTTGCTCGTTGTTCGAGCACCATTTTCGTAAATTGAATCCATTAGGGCGCAGGATCTTCAGTAACTCCTCCCGAATTTGGATTGCTTCTTGGGCTGAATTGGCTCCTGTGAGGCAGTCGTCAACATAGAAGTCATTCACTAGTGCAGCGGCTCCTACTGGTGATTTGTCCATGTGTGTTGTGCCCAAGTGATTTAGACACTTGGTTGCTAGGAATGGAGCCGACGCCGTGCCATAGGTAAATGTTTTTAGTCTGTAGTACCTTAACTCCTCATTGGGATTGTTTCTCCAAACAATCATCTGGTGGAACTGGTTCTCAGGATTGATCCAAATCTGACGGTACATTTTCTCGATGTCTGCAGTGAACACATATTTATGTGTTCTAAATCTTAATAAAATTGACATTAGGTCGCTCTGCACAGTGGGTCCTACTTGCAGTATGTCGTTAAGTGATTTTCCTGTCGACGTCTTGCAAGATGCATCGAAAACCACTCTTAGCTTTGTAGTGCTGCTATCAGGTTTCAGCACACAATGATGAGGGATGAAGTAGTTGCTTGATGGAAGTAGGTTGCGAGGGACAATTTTCATGTGACCTAATTGTTCATATTCGGCCATGAAGTCCACATATCCTTTCCAAATCTCTGCCTTGGTCCTTTTTTCTAACCACAAGAACCTTCTTTCTGCAGTCTCCAACGAGGGCCCCAGGGCTGAAGGATGTTCAGAAAACGGCAATTTGACAATGAATCGCCCATCAGCAGCGATTTTTAAGTTGTCGATGAAGTGTTTTTCGCATGCCTTCTCAATTGGCGTACGATGCTTTTCCGACGATTCAAAGTTGTCTAAGCTCCAGAATCGTTCCAATATGGCATTAGTTTCTTCTCCTGTAGTAGCTGCACATATGGCTGGTGACATGTTTGCTTCTTTTATTTTTCCAGCCACAACCCACCCCAACCTGGTTTGTTGCATGACTGGACCAGAGGGCGTGAGTTTTTGCTGTTGTGGGAGCAATAGTGCATAATAATGCTCAGCACCGATCAGCATGTCAATTTTTCCTGGTTTGTTAAATTGGGGATCCGCCAACGGACGATTTTTCGGAATATTCCAGTTTTCTTCATTAATGTTTTGGGATGGCTGATCCGTGATAATGTGCGGTAGAATGAATGCTTCGATCCGCACTGTAAAATTACTGTGTAGTGACTTCACTAACACATTTACCCGAGCCCTACTGGTTCTCGGTTGTCCACCGATACCTTCAATTCGTAGTGCGGTATCATGGCGTTTTAGGGACAGTGATGATGCAAGACGCTCTGATATCACGTTAATTTGTGATCCAGAATCTAGCAGTTCCTTAAACGTGGCTTGTTGTCCATTATTTCCTTGGACTAAAACCTTTACTGTTGCAAGTAGATTTATAGTTTTGCTGCTTGCCGATGCCACAACCGGATTATGTGGTTCCACTGAAGTCGTCTCCAGATGCAGCAGCGTGTTGTGCTTTTTGTCGCACTTGAAGCATTTATATTTGCTTTGGCACGCCTTCGCCATATGATCTGCTTTGAAGCAGTTGACGCATAGCCTTTGGCGTTGAACCCAATTCAATCTCTCAGCGACTGATTTTGAGCGGAAGTCGTCACAACGAAACATCGTATGATTTGGTTTCTTGCAGTATGGACAATCCTTCCTTGAAGTTGATGAAGAGGCGCAGGTTGCTCCCTTCGAATCCCGTTTGGCTTGGTTCTGTGTTTTGCTCCCGGTGGCTAAAACACGGACTCTTTGTTCAAGAAACTGAAGCATGGTGTCAAGTTTCTGAATTTGCTTCGAGTCGCTTATTGATTGCTCGTACAGCGTCCTATTTGTGCTGTCCAGCTTGTTTCGTAGAACCTCTATCAGTATCGGGTCCCACGTCGAAATGTCTAAGCCGAGTCCCTTGAGAGATGCAAGAGACTCCATAGTGACTATGTATAGTTCCTTGAGCGATTTAACATTGTCGTTGATCGCCTGTTGAGTCAAAAATCGGTTTAATACCGTTGTTGCAATGTCTCTTGGATTGTCATAGGTGTCCACCAAGATGTTTTATGCGTGAAGATAGTTGTCTTCTTTTAGGTCGATTTGGCGTATCATTCTTTCTGCCTCGCCGACCACGCTGGTTTTTAGATACCACATTTTCCGAATAATGGGCATATTGGTTTCGTGAACCATGGACACAAACATATCGAAGAATTGTGTCCATTTCAATATATCACCATCGAATTTGGGAATAGTTATTCGAGGTAAATTTCTGTCAATGGTGCACTCTGTAGGGCCTTTCGCCGCTAGCGCCCTTTGCACATCCCGTTCTGCTTGTAGATACTTCTTTGCATCATATCCATTGTCTTCCGGGACTTCAACTTTTTCATAAAGTTGAAAGTGGACCTCCTGAATTTGGGACCATAGATTCCTTGTTAGATCCATTGTGGTATGCTCCATAGGCTGTTGCAATGTGCGATATAGTGATGCAATCATTGCCTTTTGCCGTCTACATAACGCGATGACTTTTGGTTCCACGCTTGGTTGCTGACGCTGTCCGTCCTCGACTTTTGTAGTCTTGAGTTCCAAGCTTGGTTGCTGACGCTGTCCGTCCTCAACTTTTGCAGTCTTTTTGCTTAGGCTTTCCGCATCTTTATTGATGGCTTCTTAAAACTTCAGGACCGTGGACCTTATGTCATTAAAAAAGGTGAAGTACTCATGGTTTTCCGGTAGGCCGCCAGATTTCTAATGATTTCATCATTTGCTTGAATGATGCTCCATTTTTCATTGAGAGTTTTGGCCTTAATCTTATGATAACCGGCCTGGCATTTTCTCTCAGCTGAATCCTTTTTGTAGTTGGATAGCTTTAAGATTTCTTGGCTGACATCTTGTTGTACATCTAGTAACTCATCGATGGTTACTTGTTCTGATGCCATTTTTAGTAAGTTAATATCTTAACTTTGTCGCTTGGTGGACTTTTATTTATGTGACCAGAGCACACTCAGAAATTTGTGTGTCGCCTGGTTGACAACTTTAGTGGAGTGCCAATAGATCGGTTCATCAATTATTTTGGTGAATCTTTATGCTCCTGTTATGTCGCCTTGTTTGACAACTTCAGATGGGCAGGTTGCAGGTATCCTTTGAATGTCGCCTTGTTGACAATTCAAGTAAGGATTGCGTTCTGGAGGTTATCCTTGTGTCGCCTAGTGGACAACGCGGATTTCCAGTGTCGGGGTCACCAAAAATGTTTGTGTAAAGTTTTGAAAGCAGACAGCACATAAACTGACTACTAAAAGGGCGTCGCAACTGGCACTTGTAACCAGGTGGACTTCGGAGAGGGAATTCCTTGATGCGCAAAGCTGGGTGCGATCGTAGAAATGAGTGAATGGTTCTTGTAGTTTGTACTAAAAACACACTGATTTTATTAATCCAAAAATCCCTATATTTATTGGTAAAAATAGCTTAGTTAACAGGTGTGTGGTGTCAATTAATATTAGGTTATTGTGTACTCAGCAGTTGCGTGTAATGTAGGGTAGCTTACTTTGCAACTACCGGGTTGGCTTATTGCTGCTGTTACGGCACACATTGTGTGTTGTGCAGTCAGCGATATTATGTGTGGACAGTTATGCTGTCAGCGATATTTTGTGTGTGAAGTGTTGACATAGTTTTATAAATTGTGTTACATAGCTGTTCTGTTTTTGTTTATAATTTAGATATGTGTAATTTAAATGCACTTAAACAATTTCAATTGTCAAAACTTCCGATGTCTTATTAAAAAATTTCTGATATCTTTTAAAAAAAAACCTCTTTACGAGGTAAAAGTGTAGTGACGAAAACATTTTCATGCCCAAAAATTTCTGATATCCAATTTTGTGACGAAAAATATTACATTTTATACATGAATTATTAAAAAAAAAATTTTGTCACTGGGCACATTGCGCTAAATTTTTCATGCCTAATAAATAGTACTTTTTTGCGCAGTGCCAGTGACAAAAATTTTTTTTAATAATTCATGTATAAAACGTAATATTTTCGTCCTGTTTATCTTGGGTTATCAGTCCTGATCCGCGCAGCTCTTTACTGCGTCGTCCAGTCCAGTGATACCCACGTCGCTATCTTTTTTGCTGATCAGCTCTGATCCCACGCAGCTCTTTTTCCTGCGTCGTCCAGTCGCTAATTCCCGCCGTTAAAGAAAATTTTTTTTTTTATTGCGCCGTTTTTTCTTGGTTGCTAACTTCTGATTCCGCGCAGCTCTTTACTGCATTGTCCAGTCTTGTTGCTCCCACGTCGCTTACTTTGTTGCGCCGTTTTTCTTGGGTTCCCAGCACTGATCCCGCTCAGCTCTTTACTGCGTCGTCCAGTCGCTGTTCCCACGTCGCTTACTTATTGTTGATCAGCTCTGATCCCGCGCAGCTTTATTCCTGCGTCGTCCAGCCGCTGATCCTTTCCGTTGCAAAATTTCCTCAGCTCCGACACCGCGCTGCTCTTCTTACGCTACGAAGCTGGTTCCCTCCAGCTCCAGCGCCGCTCTTTCAGTTCCACGCTGCAGTCAATCGTGGTAGCAGGATATTGTTTTTTTTTTATTTTATTATCCCTAACTTTGCCACTATGCACGATAGGTGCGATCAATGGACTTGATCTGCGCGATACCGATTAAAGTATCTGCTACAGTTTGCAGTCACTGAGCTCAATTGCTCGAAGGACCATATGCATGCAAAGGTATCAAGTTCTTGCCGCAAAGTCAATTGCTGGCTGAGAATCTCAATGGTTCTGCACGCGGCCAATCCCTAACTAAAACACTTGATTTGAATTTAAGAACTGACATTGTTTATTGAATTGTATGCGCTTTTTAAAGGATTTCTTATGTACTAATAAACAGAGCTAGATGTAATGTTAATATATTCCTGACTTCTTCTTACTTATTGTATTGTCTTATGTACTTATTTAGATAGAGTCGACAATAGTGTTTAGATTATGTTTTGTTTTGTTTTACCCAATGTCTAGTCTGATCTTATCTTTTGTATTTACTATCTGACACATATCTTTTACTCCTTCTTACTCCTTGTGCTCTCTAATTAATTACTCTACATATCTTTCACCCCTTCTTACTCCTCGTGCTCTCTACTCTCGCATGCATGCATGCTCGCTTATTTTATTTTGATCTTGTTATTGCTGAGCGCCGGGATTTCGACCCGTGTGGTAATTCTTTGCCTTCGTGACCCTTTTGTGTCACTTGAGTGTTGTACATTTGGTGGCGCGTTCCGAGGGATGATTGAAAAGTATGTTTATTTATGAACAAACTGATACCTAAAAGTGTCCGAGCTTGGAATCCACCTCATGCCAAGCGTTTTTGTCAAGTCGGTATCATTGAAACTCAAAAGTTTCTCATTTCCGCCTTCCTCTATTAAGCTAGGATGGTTTGAAAACCATTTGGCTAATTGAAAACTTCCTGAATTTAGAATTTCGGACACCTGAGCACATATTGTTTTCAGAGTGTCGAGATTATCGGCGCCAGTGAGCATAACATCGACGTAAAAATCATTACAAATGGCTTCCGAACCGAGAACATGGGTATCTTTATGGCGTAAACCCAGTTCTTGCAAACATCGGATGGCCAAGAACGGTGCGGACGCTGTGCCATATGTCACTGTGTTCAAACGATAAATTTTATGCTAATCCGATGGATTTTCTCGCCAAACAATTAGCTGGAAGCGTCGATCGTCATCGGATATGCTGACTTGCCGATACATTTTCCTGATGTCTGCCGTGAGGGCATATCGATTCAGACGGAACCGAAGAAGCGACAAAATTAGCTCCCTCTGAATAGTAGGTCCTACCATAAGGAGATCATTGAGAGGGGCCGATGTTGTCTTACAAGACGCATCAAACACAACTCGAAGTTTGGTGGAGCTACTATCAGGCCTCAGGACGCACTGATGTGGTATGACGAAGTGGGGTCCTGGCGGAACTTCTGTTCCTATGACAGACATGTGACCGAGATCAAGATATTCTTTCATGAAACTCACATACATTTCCTTAAGTTCTAAATCTTTAGATACTCTACGCTCTAAGGAGAGAAAACGTCTTTTGGCTGTCTCAAAGGACGATCCCAGTATTTTAGGATCAATCTTGAAGGACAAACGGACCTCAAAGCGACCTGACGATAAATTCCGAACATTGTCCTTGAAGCTTTTCTCATATGCCAGCTGCTCCGACGAGTACCTGGCTGAGTCATTTGATTCGGGAACACTTTCGAGTTCCCAGAACCGCTCCACAAGAGCCTCCAATCTGGACTCTTTACTTGGGAGCATGATTGCACAGCACACTGGGTTCTGGGTCTGCAATTTCTTACACCGCCCTGATGCTACCCAAAGTTTTTTGCAACAGAGGGCCATTCTCAGACAATTTTATTTTTCCCGTACACAATAATTCTAAAAAGGAATCCGCTCCTAGATGCAGATCAATTCGCTGAGGCTTAAAAAATTCAGGATCAGCCAGTTCTACATTTGCAGGAATTTCCACTGGATAATGGGGAGATAATAATCTGGCTGCCTGCTTGAAATTTACGTTAGTACCCAAAGATTGGCATTGAACTTGTGATGGTCAGTTTAAGAGAGCATGACAGCTTTTGCAAATTTAAGCATTGGTAGCTACGCAAGTCTCTTAAAATTATACTCTTATCAGCAATAGCTTTTGTCTATGATAAGCTTCGAGTGGTGAGCCGACATACGGTAAGAACACGAAGCGCACTTTGAAGTAAAAGAAAAGCTCAATTGGTAGATTCGGCAGCTTTCACTCAATTACATGTGATTGTAACACTCAAGATCACCTCATTCCGCCGTTATCTCGGTTTTCGCTATGTCTGCATATTGGCGCAAGCGAGACGGATAATTTAAGTCATAATCTTCTGTCTCTAGTTTCAACCAAAATGCAGCTTGTTGCTAGGCGAATAGATTTGTCATTGAAATCACATCGGTCATTGCTAGAGAAGAGCAGAAACTGATTAGAAGTGTCTGTGTGAAAAGTTAAAACTAAAGATTAATATTTAAATTAAAAAGGCATCGAGCACAAGGTGGATCAGCAAAGTGTTAGTGAACCTCTGATTCCTGAGATTACCGAGGAATAATACATCGAAGAGCAGTCTGTCTGGTAGGAATAAATCCGTAATTAAGTCTTCCGACTTAATAATGAACATTTTTTTTATATGACACAGTACAGTACTCACCGAACCTATTGGTGGACGGTGGATGTTGGCCGTGGCCACACAGAGCCAACCTATAGTCCCTGCTGTAAAGCATTATCAATTTACCACAGGTGTTTCGGACTACCAGGGAGCGGGATATTCAACTTCGTGGAGTCACATCTTGTGAACAAGGAAAAGGAGAAGGATCTCGGGCCTTTTCCCAGTGCCTCTCAAGCCCCCTGCCACTGCCGCCCTAATCCCACATCGCTGGACCAAACCAGTCTCTCCATGCCACAATAGGCCACATTTGTGCTAAAAGTAGTGTTAATATATAAAGACAGATCATGAGCGGCAGTGTCCAAAAATAAGTGTTGCGGAGTTGGTATAAGAAAACCTACAAATCAGTTTTCAAATTATGGCGAGCGCTGCCTGCAAATCCGTGTTATTTTTTTTTTTTCACTTCGTTGAAAGAAATGACCAAGTCTGTTTCGTCATATGAAATTTAACCTACAGCCGTTATAAATTTTGCAAAAATTCTCAAATGGGACTTCATCGCCACAGCGAATCCCAATATATCTTCGATTCAGATGTATACATTATTCTAGTTCTTTACTTCATCTTTGTGTTAACTTAAATCAGTTATAATATCTACAAATTACTACGAATGTGGCAATGATCAAGAATCTCATGGGTAACCGTATTTAACGATTGATTTTTATTTTATTAATATGTGCATAGATATGTATATTCAGTTAACAATTTTTTCTACAGGGAAAAGGAAAATACACCTAACAAAGAAAAACAAAAGCAAAAAAAAATCGTAAGTTTATATAAAACATCAATATACTTCATATATTATGCACATATATCCCCAATGTTAAAATCTATATATTTATATAATCTAATCGCAAGTAATTAATGTGAAAGCGAACCATCATTCGATTTTTGATCAGCCCCCCCCTTATCTGAATAGCTCAAACTGAATAATGTATTAGTATAATTTATAATTCCATATATATATATATTACTACATCTATCTTGTTAAAAAAAAAAAAGAGACATGTCAATTAATGGATTAACTACTGAATTATTAAATCGTTATAATTAAGAAGAAAAATATGTTCTAAATTCCTTTGATTGTTCGTCCTGAGTAGAGCGCGATGGCAGCCTTGATAAGGTGAATCATGTAGTCTATAAAAGGGTCAATATTGACATAAGGTAGGGAGGGTATAGAAGATTGGGAATCAAAAACATCAGATTTCCCTATTTCCGATAAGAAATGTAACTATCTATCCGTCGGGATCACAACATGATTTTTATTCCATCCCCATTATTAGTATATTTCTTTATGTTCCTTCAGAGCTTTAGATCTTAGTTTCTTTCAAATTCAAAGTGTACCTAAAATTTATGCTAATGTGTGCTCATGGTTTTAACAACAGGAGAGTAGAGAAGAACCCCGACAATCCGGCGAGCTAGTTAGAGCATAGCTAGAGGTACACCATTCGAAATCCGACCATGTATCTGTTGCATCGTCATCATTAATTATATTTCTAAAAGAATCAGTATAATTCTGCACAGCACCCTGCACATTACATAATTGGCGCCCGAAACGTGGGACCCGAAGTCGAGCAAATAAAATGGATATCCCACAAATAAGCTCTTTGCCAATTCCATCAAAAATAATAGAGTTTCAACTATTATGCCGAAAACACTTCATTAGTCACCACAGCTATTAGTGCTAAATATGGAATAGCGAATAAATCTAGAAATCAAGGTTCTTTCGACCTATTTATAATCCGACTGCCTGTGAGTGATTACTAAAAGGAGGGACAGCATAGTAGGTAATCAATATCAAGTTCCTTGTGTAGCGAGTTAGAACGATTGGTTTGTGAGTATGCATTTCGATCTTAAAATGAGATCATCTGACCAGGCCATAAACTATACTTTCGATAACAAGGACAAACTTAGTTTACGGTTAGAAATAAATTCGAATAGTCGGAATATTATTCTGCTAGACCATCTGTTTAGAGAATAACCATTATTTGATTTATCGAAACTGAATAAACATACAATAGAACAAATTAAACTTCAATAGTTACATTTCAGGAAATATTTTAGGTAGACACGTGCAAATTATCAGGCTCTGACATGCTTGAAAGGGACGAACATTTATTTTAGTATTTTTGCATTTAGTTTGAAATTAATCAATTGAATATTTATATTCATATTTTTTTTTTCTTGGACTGAACAATTAAGTTGTCATTTTCAAGATGCCTTTGACACGCAGTCCAGAAACAGACCGAGCTTCTGGCTCTACGCCAGAGCGATGTGGCACCTGTCAGGATATTATAAGAGCAGAACAATTGATTGCTACGATTCCGTGTCAGCATCGGTTTCATACCAATTGCTTGAGCGATCTTATGAAAAGTACTCACATATGTCCAATTTGCAAGAAAGAGTTTAATCCCAACTCAGTTTCATATGAAGATAATACTCTGGCAGCAGAAATGCAAGCAGGAGGTAGTGCTGCCACAAAGGAGGCACCAAATGCTGAAGCAAGCGCAAAACCAACAGGAAACACTCAAAATACTGCCGCAAGTAGAGGAGCTTCTCGTAAAGGACGAGGTAAATCTGGTATGCATACCAGATCTCAATCACGTTATTATAGAGACGACTCAAATGGTCGTGTTTCTTTAGACAGTACAGGTAATTACTCAGCAAGAGAAGAAATTAATGTAACAAATTATATACAGTCAGCTCTGCAAGATCAGCAGAGAAATATGATGGCAGAACTTACTACGTTTATCAAAGACTCAATAGAGACAACAATACAAACCCAACTAGGAGCCCTTCAATTGAATACCAACAATAGGGAGACCAATAACATTCCAGCCGCTCCTAGTGCCGCTCCTAGCTCAGCAGAAAATGTCAATAGGAATCTCCACTCAATTTTTAATGACTTAGAATTGGGGAGTCAAATTCGTAGCCCAAACAACCGCAATGTGGCACCTTCTAAGGCTGCCAACATTTTGTCCAGTTGGCGTTTAAAGTTCGATGGGTCAAAAGATTCCATGAATTGTAACGAATTTCTTTACAGATTACGCTCATTAACGGCTCAAACCTTAAACAACGATTATGAGTTGCTTTGCGATAATTTGCATTTGTTATTCGCTTCTAAAGCTAGCGACTGGTTTTGGAATTTTCACAAGAAGAACTACAAGTTTTCTTGGCAAGCCTTTTGTGCTGCATTCAGGAAGAGATTCGATGATTCTAAGGACGATTTTGATTTATGGGAATTAATCAGGAATCGTCGGCAGAAGGAAAATGAATCTTTTGATGATTATCAGTTGGCTGTTGAAGATATAATATCGCGTCTTTCGCACGAAATAAGCGAAGAGAAATTAATAGACATCTTGAAGCGTAATGCCAAGAGCAGTCTCCGATTCGAGTTGTTGCATCTTAAAATAGCTAATAGAGATGAGCTGAGGGAGGAAGTCCGAAAGCATGAAAATTTTAATACTACTAATTCGTTTGCAAGACCAAGATTTGGCAAGGGCAACGTATCTGAGTTAGCTAGTGATCATGAAGAAGCAGAGGACGAAAGTATCTCAGCGTTACATCGCAGGGCTCTCACATGCTGGAACTGCGACAAAACAGGTCACCGTTTTGACGATTGTCTAGGTGAAAGGCGAGTATTCTGCTACGGCTGTGGAGCTAAGAATATGTACAAGCCTCGATGTAATAAATGTAATCCTTCGGAAAACCGGAAACGGGATGCGCAGACCAAAACTCTTTCAGCGCATCCGACCTCGAACGAGATGTAGTAGAAAATAGTGACATGAACAGCAGCTCAGAGCAGATAGTTCATGTAAGCTCAAGTTTGGCTACTGAAAGCAAATTATCAATTTTGCATGTCGGAACCCAAACTGATTATTTGAGTGAAAATGTTTCTTCTCTAAAAATTGATAGTAGTAAGTTAAATTTAAGTCTTATGCCAAAACGTTCCACACGAAGACTTCGGACATTTTGGAAAAAAGTTAAAGTTGATCGTAAGAGACTGATCTCAGCAGTCTTTATGAGTTCAGACAATAGATTATACACAGATATAGTAATCGAAGGTCATAATTTCAAAGCGTTATTGGATTCGGGAGCCACAATTAGTTGTCTAGGTAGTGAAGCGGCTAAAGTCTTGCATCAGCATGAGAAATCTCAGAAATGCTCAGGACACATACGAACGGCAAATAATGAGCCATGTCCAGTGGTAGCCAAACTTGTTGTTCCCATTCAATTTCGTGGTCTTACTAAGGAAGTAGAGTTTTTTATTATACCTAACTTGAAAGAAGACGTCTACCTTGGTATCGGATTCTGGAAAGATTTCGGTCTACTAACTAACCTATTGACCCCAGATCATACTATAAGTGAATTAGATACGGGAAAGGATCCCACGAATAAGTTAGAGTTAAAAATACATAACCTTAGCGTTAAAGAAAAGTTTAGATTAGATTCCGTAATTCAATCATTTCCGTCTTATGAACGAGAAGGATTAGGCAAGACCAGTATTATTCAACATTCTATAATAATGGACACAACTATTCCTGTTAAACAGCGTCATTGGCCGATTTCTCCCGCCAAAGAGAAAATGATGTTCGACGAGGTAGAGAAGATGATAGAATTAGGGGTTATAGAGCCATCAAATAGTCCTTGGAGCAGCAATTGCGTGCTTGTGAGAAAAGGAATCAAAAATAGACTTTGTTTGGACTCGAGGGAAATTAATAGATACACAAGAAAGGATGCTTATCCGTTACCGCATATCGACGGTATCCTTAGCCGATTACCACCTGCCAAATACATAACAGGCCTTGATATGAAGCATGCGTATTGGCAGATACCTCTTGAAGAATCCTCTCGCCAGTACACAGCTTTCACGATTCCAAATCGACCCCTTTATCAATATAAAGTAATGCCTTTCGGTCTAACAAATGCTGCACAAACTCTCTGTAGGTTAATGGACCATGTTATACCAGCCAATTTGCGCACTCGAGTATTTGTGTACCTCGACGATTTGCTCGTTCTCTCTGAAGATTTTGAATCGCACATGTTGTTGCTACAAGAGGTGGCAGTACATTTACGTAAAGCTAATCTAACAATTAACATTGCGAAATCAAATTTTTGTATGCAAGAGATCAAGTATCTCGGGTTTATTATTGGACATGGCCAACTCCGAACAGACCCTGGTAAAATAACAGCTATCGCTGAGTTTCCTATTCCGAAATCTGCCAAGCAGCTGAGAAGATTTCTCGGTATGGCAGGTTGGTACCGTCGCTTTGTGGATCAGTATGCCACGATTTCCGTTCCTCTTACCGAGTTACTCAAGAAATCTAAGTCATTTAATTGGAATTCGGAGGCGAACGAGGCATTTAAAGCATTAAAAAATGCTCTTACTACGGCCCCAGTTCTGGCAACACCAGACTTCAAAAAGCCATTTTTGCTTCTTTGTGATGCCAGTACTTTTGGATTGGGATGTGTTCTAGCGCAGAAAAATGAAAATGAGGAAGAATTACCAATAGCTTTCATGTCCGAAAAACTGTCTAAAGCGCAAAGAAATTACTCGGTAACAGAATTGGAGTGTTTAGCAGTTATAAAAGGAATTAAGAAATATAGGGCATATATAGAAGGCCAAGACTTTGAAGTAATAACCGATCATGCTTCGTTGCAATGGCTGATGAGGCAAAAAGATCTTTCGGGCCGATTAGCCCGATGGGCAATCAAATTACAGGGATTTTCCTTTAAAATAACACACCGAAAAGGATCCCAGAATGTTGTGGCCGATGCACTTTCCCGGTTAGATGAGCCGGTGGTGTCAGAGATAGATGCTCAGGGTCCTATCGTCGACCTCGAATCACAAGAATTTAAATCAGCAGAATATTTAGATTTATTAGATCGGATTCGTACTAATCAGAAAAAGTTACCCGACTTAAAAGTTGTGGATAATTTCGTGTACAAAAGAATAGAACCTGATAGTGAAGATAGTGAACAGAATTCTCATTCGTGGAGATTATGGATTCCTTCTAGCCTCGTTCAAAACGTTATTTCAAGAGCACATGATCCGCCTAACGCTTCTCATTGTGGCATTGGCAAAACAATAGAAAAGATTAAGAGACATCTATTTTGGCCAAAAATGAACACCCAAATACGTAAATATGTATCGGAGTGCGATGTTTGTCAACAAACGAAAAGCCCCAATACAGTTTTGAAACCACCGATGGGTAGACCAATGACTTCTGAACGACCTTTCCAAAAACTTTATATGGATCTTCTAGGGCCATACCCCAGATCGAAACTTGGTAACATTGGATTACTTATAATAGTCGACCACTATACCAAATTCCACTTTTTATGTCCCCTTAAGAAGTTCACTTCAAGTAGAATTTGTGACTACCTAGAAAATTATCTTTTTTGCACCTTCGGTGTACCCGAAACCATTCTAACAGACAATGGATCACAATTTATTTCAGGAGCATTCAAAGCTTTCCTCACACGCTATGGAGTTTCCCAAATTAACACTGCAATATATTCTCCTCAGGCGAATGCGAGTGAGAGATTAAATAGATCGGTATTGGCTGCAATCCGCGCGTATATTGGTCATGATCATTCCAATTGGGACAATAAAATATCCGAAATAAGTGCGGCATTAAGATCCAGTCTCCATCAAAGTACAGGGTATTCCCCATACTTCTTAGCCTTTGGGCAAAATATGGTTCTTAATGGGCAGGATTATCAATTGTTGCGTCAGTTACGACTACTGTCAGAAGATACTAAAATAGAATATCCCAGTGCGCTTCAAACTATTAGGCAAGCAGCGCAACAAAAGATTCAAGAATCACATGAGAAAAATGCTACTAGGTATAATTTACGTAGTCGTACCATACAACTTAAAATAGGAGACAAAATTTTTGTACGTAACTTTTGTCAAAGCAGTGCTCCCAAAAAGTTCAGTGCAAAATTAGCACCTGTTTTTATACCAGCTCAAGTAATTAAGAAAATTAGTAGTACATATTACCAAGTATCTAACAAAGAGGGGAAAAACTTAGGCGTCTATCATCTTAAAGATATACAGGTCAAATCGAAATAAACCGACCTTTTTTCTGTTTAAGCCTCGCTAGATAAATACTCGCGTCTCTTAAACTGTGGTGTGATGGTCAGTTTAAGAGAGCATGACAGCTTTTGCAAATTTAAGCATTGGTAGCTACGCACGTCTCTTAAAATTATACTCTTATCAGCAATAGCTTTTGTCTATGATAAGCTTCGAGTGGTGAGCCGACATACGGTAAGAACACGAAGCGCACTTTGAAGTAAAAGATAAGCTCAATTGGTAGATTCGGCAGCTTTCACTCAATTACATGTGATTGTAACACTCAAGATCACCTCATTCCGCCGTTACCTCGGTTTTCGCTATGTCTGCATATTGGCGCAAGCGAGACGGATAATTTAAGTCATAATCTTCTGTCTCTAGTTTCAACCAAAATGCAGCTTGTTGCTAGGCGAATAGATTTGTCATTGAAATCACATCGGTCATTGCTAGAGAAGAGCAGGAACTGATTAGAAGTGTCTGTGTGAGAACTCCAAGTGAAGTTAAAACTAAAGATTAATATTTAAATTAAAAAGGCATCGAGCACAAGTTGGATCAGCAAAGTGTTAGTGAACCTCTGATTCCTGAGATTACTGAGGAATAATACATCGAAGAGCAGTCTGTCTGGTAGGAATAAATCCGTAATTAAGTCTTCCGACTTAACAATGAACATTTTTTTTATATGACACAGTACAGTACTCACCAAACCTATTGGTGGACGGTGGATGTTGGCCGTGGCCACACAGAGCCAACCTACATTCCCTGCTGTAAATCATTATCAATTTATCACGGGTGTTTCGGACGACCAGGGAGCGGGATATTCAACTTCGTGGAGTCACATCTGGTGAACAAGGAAAAGGAGAAGGATCTCGGGCCTTTTCCCAGTGCCTCTCAAACCCCCCCCTGCCACTGCCGCCCTAATCCCACACCGCTGGACCAAACCAGCCTCTCCATGCCACAATAGGCCACATTTGTGCTAAAAGTAGTTGATATATATAAAGACAGATCATGAGCGGCAGTGTCCAAAAATAAGTGTTACGGAGTTTGTATAAGAACACCTACAAATCAGTCTTCAAATTATGGGGAGCGCTGCCTGCAAATCCGTTTTATTTTATTTTTCCACTTCGTTGAAAGAAATGACCAACTCAGTTTCGTCATATAAAAATTAACCTACAGCCGTTGTAAATTTTGCGAAAATTCTCAAATGGGACTTCATCGCCCCAGCGAATCCCAATATATCTTCGATTCGATGACAAATTAATTAATGGCGTTGGAAAAGAATCACAAAGATTCAGATGTACCCATTATTTTAGTTCTTTACTTCATCTTTGTATTAACTTAAATCAGTTATAATATCTACAAATTACTACAAATGTGGCAATGATCAAGAATCTCATGGGTAACCGTATTTAACGATTGATTTTTTTTCTATTAATATGTGCATAGATATGTATATTCATTTAACATCATTTTCTACAGGGAAAAGGAAAATACACCTCTCGTCATCCTTGAGCTCAACGATCGCGAAGTAATCATGCAAGTAAATACACAAACATAACAAAGAAAAACAAAAGCAAAAAAAAATCGTAAGTTTATATAAAACATCAATATACTTCATATATTATGCACATATATCCCCAATGTTAAAATCTATATATTTATATAATCTAATCGCAAGTAATTAATGTGAAAGCGAACCATCATTCGATTTTTGATCAGCCCCCCCCTTATCTGAATAGCTCAAACTGAATAATGTATTAGTATAATTTATAATTCCATATATATATATATCACTACATCTATCTTGTTAAAAAAAAAAAAGAGACATGTCAATTAATGGATTAACTACTGAATTATTAAATCGTTATAATTAAGAAGAAAAATATGTTCTAAATTCCTTTGATTGTTCGTCCTGAGTAGAGCGCGATGGCAGCCTTGATAAGGTGAATCATGTAGTCTATAAAAGGGTCAATATTGACATAAGGTAGGGAGGGTATAGAAGATTGGGAATCAAAAAACATCAGATTTCCCTATTTCCGATAAGAAATGTAACTATCTATCCGTCGGGATCACAACATGATTTTTATTCCATCCCCATTATTAGTATATTTCTTTATGTTCCTTCAGAGCTTTAGATCTTAGTTTCTTTCAAATTCAAAGTGTACCTAAAATTTATGCTAATGTGTGCTCATGGTTTTAACAACAGGAGAGTAGAGAAGAACCCCGACAATCCGGCGAGCTAGTTAGAGCATAGCTAGAGGTACACCATTCGAAATCCGACCATGTATCTGTTGCATCGTCATCATTAATTATATTTCTAAAAGAATCAGTATAATTCTGCACAGCACCCTGCACATTACAAAGTCGCTATTTTTAAACGAATACGGGCTAGATCTATTCATTTGGTCCTAAAGCACTTGAAAATAAGTGTTTAACTCAATCGTGCCGACTTGTATCGGAAAATTTACAAGCTATATGGGGAAAACAAATTGGTTTTCCTTTTTTTATTTTTTTATGTTTTTGCTTTGTTTATTTGGTCCTAAATTATTTGAAAATAAATTTTCAGCTCGATCTGTAGTGACCAGTTCGTATGAGCAATATTTTCTTTAACATTTCATTTATATTGCAAATAATTCTGTTTGGCAGTATAACAGAAACAGCGCAAAACCATTGTTCTATAAATAGATCAAGATTGCACTGCTTCAGAACATCAATGTTAACTGCTTTAATATGCACTTCTTGATGCACTGCTTGCATAATGCACACAGGCGCACTGCTCGCAGAATGAACGCATGCGTACTGCTTTAAGCAAGCTGTGCTATTTTTAGCTCTCTTTGCTTGTGTCTTGTATTTGCTGATGTATTGGTGAGCATTACACCGAGTACCCTATCGGCTCGCTTATGTCACCTTGGATAAGTACGACTAAATCATACGACTTAACCGTTCTTATCTCTCGCCGCCCACGCTTTGTTTTACATTTTGTGATCGAGCTTAGCTAATTAGCTGCCGATCGAATTTAGCCTAGAACATTGAGCGAGTGACTCTTGTGCAAAGCACAACATATTGCCGTCTGTGCCAAAACTTTTTATAAATTACATGTGCTGTGACATAACACTTTAAACAGTGTAAATTAAATACATTTTTCTGTCGGATTTTCCCCACACGGATTTTTCAATTCCCGGACGTTCTTCCCCGGATGACATTTGAAGACATTTTCTGGATTTTCTTTCCCATCGAGGGAATAAATTATAATTTGCAGTTTTTTTTTTGTATAAGCCAGGTATGTGAGTGGAAGTACAGTGATACCTATAGTAATGTGATTCTTTTCGACAGTGCCCCGTGCCAGTGCTTTTATTTTAATCTTTTATTTATTTCTTACAATTTGATTTTTAAATCAATTTAAGAAAATAAATAAAATTCCATTTTTATAATTGGAAAAAAAAAAAGAATAAAGCCGATTTAATGTATGAACATTAAAGTCAGTTGGCCATTTTCGGATATTATGTCCATCGGACATCACCCTGCCCCGGCAGCAACATAAGCTGTTGTTTTTTGGACACGCTCCTGCTGCTGTTAATTGTGTTTCTGAAATGGATTCCTGTTTTCAAGAATGTTGCTGAATTTTTCCACGAGGGATTGATCACTGCCGAGCGCCTTTTTCTTTAGTTCCCAAAAATGTTGGTTAGGCATACATACGACTCCTCTGTACAGTGTAACCAAAATTTAAAAGTGGAAATAATTTGAAATTCAGTTTTTCAAAACAAACAAAGTGCTGCGCACTTAAATAAGCCACTAAGTGGTGCTCGAGGAAAAAAAAAATTAACAAGCGATAATAATATATATTATCTTAAAATTAAATTAATATTTTTGAATATTTTAAATATTTTGCTAAATGATGTATAAAATTAATTATTGATGAAAAATTACGAGGGCGGGCTGATAAGTAATCGGCCTTACCAAAAAAAAACATCTTAAACAACCCATAAATATTTTATTCGATTAGTGTTTTCTATCGGCTGATAACACTGGTAATTTTGGCGGGAGTTTTAGCATGGTCACTTTTGCATTGTCCCCAAAATGAGTAAAATAGAATATCGAGCTGTCATTAGATTTCTGTTTTTAAAAAAGAAATCCAACGATGAAATAAAAAATGAGTTAATCGAAGTTTATGGGGAATCAGCTCCATCGATTTTGACCATTAAATATTGGACTGCTGAGTATAGGCGCGGGCGGACAAGCATTTTTGACGAGGACCGTCCGGGACGTCCCAGAGAGGTGACAACCTCAGAAATGGTAGATAATGTCCACGGAATGATATTGGATGATCGCCGAATAAAGCTGAGAGAGATTGCTAAGGCCCTAAACATTTCTCGTGAACGTGTTGGAAACGTCTTACACGAATATTTAAATATGAGTAAGCTTTCGTCAAGGTGGGTGCCGCGATTGCTCTCAGCGGAACACAAACGCAACCGCTTGGTCATTACGAAGGAGAGTTTCGCATTGTTAAACGCAAATAAGAATGAATTTTTGCGTCGTTTTGTGACTGTCGACGAAACTTGGATACATCACCATACACCAGAAAGCAAGGAACAGTCAAAGCAGTGGATTTCAACCGGAGAAACGGCGCCGAAAAAGGCAAAGATTGGTTTGTCGGCCAACAAGGTAATGGCAACGGTTTTCTGGGATGCCCGAGGCGTAATTCATGTGGATTATCTAGAAAAAGGCAGAACAATTAATGGAGAATACTATTCTAACCTTTTGGGACAGTTCGATTCAGAACTAAAGAAAAAAAAGCCGCACATGGCGAAGAAAAAAGTTCTGTTTCACCAGGACAACGCTCCGGCTTACAAGAGCGTTGTTGCCATGATGAAATTGTGTGAACTACACTATGAAATTCTTCCACATCCCCCCTATTCTCCAGATTTAGCACCATGTGACTATTATCTATTTCCAAACTTAAAGAAATGGCTTGGTGGAAAGAAATTTCAGTCGAATGAACAGGTGATCTGTGAAACAAACGCCTATTTTGAGGACCTGGACCAGTCATATTTTATGGAAGGTATAAAAAAATTGGAGGACCGTTGGACTAAGTGCATACGTCTAAAAGGAGATTATGTTGAAAAATAAAAAAGAAAAATAAAAAAAAAAACCGTGTTTTCTTTGGTAGGCCGACTATTTATCAGCCCACCCTCGTATGTAATGAGCCCACAATCATAGGTCAACGTATGTATGAGGGTTATGATCTTTTAATTATTATTTTTCCGTATTATTATAGGGGTTAGCCACATCGTCATCTTGAGCTCAACGACGGCAGTGTTTGGTGAGTCCTAAAATTTGGTAAATTTTGATTCATTTTCCTTATTTGTTAATTGATCATATACATCAACATACATTTATTTTTATATACATTATTGGCTCTGAAAATTTAAAACAATAATTTTTTTTGAATTTATAAAATTCTGTTTTGCCCAATTTCCAATTATGAATATTTTTTTTTTTAACTCAATAGTTGTTCAATAATAATGGTTGGAAAATTTATTGTTTAATATTTGTATTACTTAAACATTATATTACATATACATTTTAAAAATATTATATCATCATCACATGCAACAAACATACATACAAATATAATGAAGGTAGAATGAAACCAAAAATGAATACATATTATATTAGTTTAATAAATATTGTTTAATATTTGAATGGAAATAATGGAACTTTAAATTTTCTGGGATAACCGTCGCCGATCTACAGCCAATGCCAACTCCAATGTAAGAGGTAACAAGAGTTACTTTAGGGGCAATTCCAAAAATTCTAATTAGATATTGCCAAGGTAGGGAGGGTACAGAATAGGGTATACTCGACATCTAAATACCCTACAACCGAGCAATGAGCCACAAATGTCTGTCTGTTAATTTCTTGTCCGATTCACGTATCCATTTCCATTTCCGCTTCCGTTATTATGTTTTCTTGCTTCCTAGTGCACTTATATTTTGTTGTAGTGTGTGTGTACGCCACCATAGGAGGAGAAAGAACCCCGCCCCATCCGTCGAGCTGAGTCTAGGCTAAGCAAGAAGTGCACGAACTCGACTCCTATATGGCAATAGCGAGAAAACCCGACCTAGTCAGATCTCTTTTAAAAATCTGCAGGGTATTCGCTACAGTGCTTCTTGGAAAAGATCACCACACAGGCACCCAGCTTGGGACCTGACACACTGCACTATGGGCAGAAAGTCCAAAAATTGTGCATAATGTATTTTTTTTTATATTTTAAATAATCAAAAAATTTTTAAAGCTTGCGGTTTGAAATTGCCGCGCAAACAAAGTCAGCTTACTAAATGCATGCCTGACCTATCGAAATGCAACCGAGAATGTCGATGAACTTTGCGCGTTTGTTGTGGCTTTTTCTTTAAAGTGAATACAATTTTGAAATATGGCAAATAATCGCACAGGTATGTAGATTCAACGTTGTATGTTAGTTTTTATATGTTCTGTATGTTTTGTCGTGTATCGTCAATTGTTGTTGGAGTATTTTTACAGCTCAAATTTAACAAATGTAATTGTGTTCTGTGGTGTGTAACTTATTTGCCGCGCGCGCTTGCGAGCAACTAAAACTGTTATGTTTTTCGTAAAAGTATATAGAATACGATGTTAATAATATTCTTGGCCCGTTTTTGCCCGTTTTCGACAAAAATTACATATTGCAGCCGAATATGAGTTTCACCGCTTAACACTGCTGGAGGTTTGGGACAACAATGGACGCGACGACTCTGCCGTAACGAAGTGGATGTTGGAGAAAATTAAAAAGGTCAACTCAGCAACTCACACGTTAATCAAATTGAGCAAAAAGTTCGCAGTTTTATCACGCATATTAAGAAATATTGGCCTAAATGCAACCGTATGTTGTCAAGATTTAATGTTACTCACTCAAGGTGGCTTTCGCAGGCGATTATTATAACCTTGGATGAAGAGCTTACGGATCCATCTCCCTCAAAAATGGGTAGACCAACGCTAAGCTATACACAGGCTGGAATGCGTTTGAAACATAAATTAGCAAATGATCTTGCATCGGACACTGACTTTTCAACGCAGCACTTATTACATGCTGCTTCTGTTTCTGCGAAGAAGGCTAAAGAGGATGATTTGTTTAGCGCATTAAAAGTCGTCAGGGAAGAACAGACAGGGAACACGACAGGAGGGCGGAAATCTCAGGTGATTATTCCCCTTACCCCTGAAGAAGCATTGGCATTTTTGTTGGAAAATGGACTTACCAAACAGCAGTACATCAATATGCATCATCTGAATAAAGCTCGTGGCTGCAACATTTTCCCTCCATATTCAGCACTTCAAGAAGCTAAAACGATTTGCAGACCAACTCAAACAGAAATTTCTGAAAATTGTGCGCAGGTTTTAATGCAAAACCTTTTGGACCATACAGCCGAAAGAATATTGGTCCTGCAAAAAGAAGTTACATCTCAAATGGAAAATGTTTCACGTTGCACATTAATAGTAAGCTACGGATTTGATGGGTCTACTGGCCAAAGCTTATATAAGCAGAAGTTTCGATCAGAAGAACCTGCTTCCCTGGATCTATCCCTTTTTGTCAGCACTATGATACCATTAAAATTAATTGATGCAAATCAACGAATTATTTGGAATAACAGAGCTCACCAATCTGTTAGGTTCTGCAGGCCACTTAAAATTGAGTACGCAAAGGAAAGCCATGAGAAAATATTAAGAGAAAAAGAATGTTTGGATATGCAAGTCGCCGGTTTGAAGGATTTCATATAAAGAAAGGAAGGCAAAAAAGTTGTCATTACCTATGAACCACAAATGACACTTATTGATGGTAAAGTACTTAACGCTTTAACTGGTACGTCATCAACTCAGTGCTGCCCAATATGTGGGGTCAAACCTAAAAAACTCCTCGAGACCATTGATTTTCACTCCGAAGTTTTTAAGCCAAGGCCAGCGACTCTAAAATATGGTGTCAGTCCATTGCATGCCTGGATTCGATTTTTTGAATTTGTATTGAACGTGTCCTATAGGCTTAAAATTCAAAAGTGGCACATCACCCAGTCTAACAAATTCAGGAAATGATGTGGACAAAAATGGGTCTGCATGTAAGCATTCCCAAACAAAACGGAAGTGGGAATAGTAATGATGGAAACACGGCTAGAAGAGCATTCGCGAATTACCAATAATTTTCCTCAATTACATGCTTTGATCAAAACATTTTATACAATTTGTATGTAGTTTTGATCACAATTTCAAGCGAGCATTCTGTTGATGTTGATAAATTAAAAGCATTTTGTGAGGATACATTTTTATTATATGTTAATACTTATCCTTGGTATCCAATGTCACCGACGGTACATAAAATATTAATAAAAGGCTGGCAAATAATAAACTCCTCTTTGGTTCCGGTTGGATGTTTAGGAGAAAATGCTTCAGAAGCAAGGAACAAGTACTATAAAAACGATAGGAAGTCACATGCCCGAAAAAATTGCCGCTTTAACAATATTACTGATGTTTTTTATAGAGCTATGGATTCTTCTGATCCATTAATATCCAGTATTTGCTTAAATGAAAGGCAAAAAAAAATTAAAAAAAAACCCCTCCCGGCAGAAGTAATAAATCTTTTAAAATGCCCACCTCCCCCGAACTATGAAACAATCACGTCAGAAATAGAAAATGAAGATTTCGACTCCGCTGATGATTCTGATGATTATCTGGAAATTTACTTAGATGATTAAGAAGATTAAACCTATCTGTAAATAAAATTATAAATTAATAGAAAAAAAAATTTTTTTGTTTACTTGGGTGTGGGCGGATTGATTGAAGGAGTAGTTTTATAGCAAAACAGAAATAAACCGAAATTCTATATTAATATTTTACATTTTTGTGCCAAATTTGAACGCTCTAACTTTAAAATTAGACTTTATGCAAAAATTTCCGACTTTTTGCCCATAGTGCACTGGGCCACTACAGATCGGATTATAATAACCCGTGTAAACTTGCATCGAAACACGTATAAACAATAAAACATGTATAAAAATTGTTTAAGCACCGTTTATTCGTGTTTCGATGAAAGTTAACACTGATTATCATACTCCGATCGAGCTGAAAATTTATTTCCAAATAACTTAGGACCAAATGAACAAAACAAAAAAAAATTTTTTTTTCTCCCCTTGTAGTTTGTAAATTTTCCGATCCAAGTCGCCACGGGCTATCATACTCCGATTGAGGTAAACATTTATTTCCAAGTGCTTTCGGACCAAATGAACGATCTAGCCCGTATGCGTTTAAAAAATTATGACTTTGACACCCTAATATATATATCTATATATATAAAACTCTTTGTCCTGACTGACTCACTGAGAGAGAGCTGAAATTTTTATACAACATAGATGAGATAATTTCATCGTGCAATAAGACGGCGTTTTGGGAAATTCGACCTCTAAGTGGGTCAAATCGGGGTCAAAGGTCACGGAATTGCTTAGAAGAAAAACTTTTTTGTTTCTTAAGATATCTCCACCAAACTCACAGATTATATGTTTGGTACTGTCTCTAACATTCTGACCAAATTTGGTCAAAGTCGGATGACTATATCATATAGCTGCCATAGGAACAATCGGATGCAAAATAACCTTTAGTATGAAAATCTTTTTTGTTTCTTAAAATATCTCAACCAAACTCAGATATTATATGTTTGGTACTGTCTCTTACATTCTGACCAAATTTGGTCAAAGTGGAATGACTATATCTTATAGCCATAGGAACAATCCGATGAAAAACACTTTTAGTATGAAAAACTTTTTTGTTTCTTAAGATATCTCAACCAAACTCACAGATTATATGTTTGGTACTTTCTCTTACATTCTGACCAAATTTGGTCAAAGTGGAATGACTATATCTTATAGCTGCCATAGGAACAATCCGATGAAAACACCTTTAGTATGAAAAACTTTTTTGTTTCTTAAGATATCTCAACCAAACTCACAGATTATATGTTTGGTACTTTCTCTTACATTCTGACCAAATTTGGTCTAAGTGGAATGACTATATCTTATAGCTGCCATAGGAACAATCCGATGAAAGCACCTTTAGTATGAACAACTTTTTTTTTTCTTAACATATCTCAACCAAACTCACAGATTGTTTGTTTGATACTGTCTCTAACATACTAACCAAATTTGGTCAAAGTCGGATGACTATATCATATAGCTGCCGTAGGAACAATCCGATGAAAGCACCTTTAGTATGAACAACTTTTTTTTTTCTTAACATATCTCAACCAAACTCACAGATTGTTTGTTTGATACTGTCTCTAACATACTAACCAAATTTGGTCAAAGTCGGATGACTATATCATATAGCTGCCGTAGGAACAATCGGATGCAATCGGAGATATCCTAACAAAACTTTTAGATTAACTCTTCTTTCCAAATTTTGACTAATTCGCTTAATTTAGCTTTTTCTTGCCAAATTTAGCTTTTCCCCGCCAAATCCTTAAATCCGACTTTTTAGCCAAAGTTCAATTGCAAGGAAAAAAAATTAAGGCAGCGGACAGCGGAAGCTAAATATTTCCGTTTTTTTTAGAAAAAATGCTATATTATATAAATTTGTTAAAACGGGCAACTAAATACAATGTTGCGAGCGAAGCGAGCTGGGGGTTGGCGAGCGAAGCGAGCAGGTTGCGTAGCCCCCTTGTATATATATATATATATATATATATATGTATATTTTAATATGTATGTATAATTTTTTGTATTACTTAAAAATAAAGTTGTTCACCGTAAAATTAAAAATTTTAAGTATTTAAAGGTAGCAATAAAATCAAAATGGTTGGTAATAGGCAAATGCACAAGTTAGTTAAAAGGGATAGATATGCTTTTCGTGAGGAATTAGAGACTGTACGCAGAAGCTTTAGGGAAAGAGCCAATGTAGGAGAAGAGTTAAATGATAATAATTTTGAGCAGATAGCGGCAGTGGGGGAGGAATTAGAATTTGTTGAATTGCAGGAAGAGACAGACAGAATAGTAGTAGAAGGAAAAGTTGGCAATGATTTAAATACTCAATTAAAAAATTGGTATTTAAAACATAGGCAAAAACGAGACTGTGCCATAGAGTTAATTTCTATTTTAAATTCCCATAATTTAAAAGTAAAGCCCTTCTATAAGTTTAATTGCCTTGACAAGCCGGATATCACTAAAGTTGGAGAAGGCTCCTATTTGCATATCGGCTTGTCAAAGCAATTAAATAAACTTTCAGTTTGTCCCAATCTTCCTGATGTGTTGAGCATTGATATTAATATCGACAGACTTCCGTTATTAAAAAGATCGCGTGCGCAATTGTGGCCCATTTTAATTAGAATGAATAATATAAGTAATTGCCCTATTTTACCAATAGGAGTATTTATGGGTCACAATAAGCCATTTAACTGCGAAATATTTTTGTCTAAGTTTACTTCTGAATTGTCCGATATTATGAAAAATGGCCTCACCATTTCAAATAAAAAAGTTCACTTAGAACTTAGAGCAATTGTCTGCGATGCTCCTGCAAGAGCTTTTGTTACAGGCACACCTGGACATACATCCAGTCATGGCTGTAGCAAGCGCCTTCAGGTAGCACATAAAGTAGACTCTGTTTTGACATTTAGTACAAACTCTGCTTAATTAATAACAGATGAAGACTTTCGCTCTAGAAAATACCCTAATCACCACAAAAAGGAGTATTTAACTGTTCAGTCCGCTTTTGAAAAACTTGGAGTCCTAATGGTTACTCAAGTCCCACTCGATTGCATGCATCTTATTGAATTGGGTGTCATGCGTAAATTTTTAAACAGATTATGGAATAATAAATCCGATTGCAGACTCCTCTTACTCCTTTGAAAATTATTTGCAAACTCTTAAGCGATTTGTCCGTAAGCCTACGCAAATATTGCAGCAAATTAATAGGAAAATAGTTGAAGATAGCCACATTGGGGGAAGAGAAGATAAAGTAGAGTTAGATAGAAATGTGCTCAAGTTAAAGGGATTTTCACTAAGTCATAGAAGGCCAGATAATTTTTCATTACAATAGATAATAGCCCAATCCAGATAGAATCTTTTGAAGAAGAGCTAGAAGAAATTTTTATTTTAGGTAGAAGATTTCTAGAAATTAAAAGTTTTTATGATGAGCCCTTAAGCTCTTTGTCCCTAGGTATATGTTAAGTTAATTCGAATATAGCAACAGATATAGAAAGATTTCATGTATCCCAGATTCATAGGAAGCGATAGGGATTCCATATAAGGGGGTTTTAGTATTAGTTCCATTTTTACATTTTTAATATAGTTATAGTAAATATTTTTTCTGTATTGCTACCTTTAAGTATTTAAATTTTTTTAAATAAATGTTATTGGAGGTGTTTAGTCCGTAGGCGTATTAGACGAATCGGGCATATCTAACGGGACGGCTCTTTAGATATCTTTGAAGATTCACCTACCTTGGTCCGAAAACCAATAAAATTATATATAATTGATCATTTATTTACTATAAACCATTAATCATTAACCATTAACCATTAACCACTAAACACTAACCATTACTTTATTTAGAATGGCAGAATCAAATGGACATCCCCCAAACAAAGTGAGAAAATTCCATTTTGCGACTAACCGTAAGTATCTTAATAATACTTAAAATAAAAGTAATGCTTTTTATTTTATTTAGAGGATGAATCGGAAAATTCCACCCTAAGGCGTAAGTTAAAAGATATGCAAATATAAAATACTATTAATTTTGTTTTATTTTAAATTAATTTTCCATTTTACTTTTCTAGAAGAATTCACTGAGCTTCGTTGTGAAGTCGAGGGTATCAAGACGGCTACAGAGGAGTTGAGGGACGACATGACAACAGCCTTGTCCAATAGCCTTCATTGTCGACAAGCTTGGGACTCAAAATGGATACGTGAAGCAGATTTTGAAAAAGGCATCAACCAGCACAGAAGCGCAGGGGTCAACCTTTCCAATCTCTTCAGAAGAAGATTTAATGGGGGTTGACCTCAAAATTTTGCCAGAAAATAGGCATATTTATATAAGTACAAGTTAATTAACAAATACCTTATTATACCCGTTACTTATTAAAAATAAGTAAAAGGGGATATTGTATTCGTTGCAATGTATGTAACAGGGAGAAGGAAGCATCTCCGACCCTATAAAGTATATATATTCTTGATCAGCATCAACAGCCGAGTCGATATAGCCATGTCCGTCTGTCCGTCCGTCCGTCCGTCCGTCCGTCCGTCTGTCCGTCTGTGTGAGCGCCTAGATCTCAGAGACTATAAGAGCTAGAGCAACCAAATTTGGCACACAGATTTCTATAAACCCCACGCAGGTCAAGTTTGTTTCAAAATTTTGCCACGCCCCTTTCCGCCTCCGTAAATTGCGAAAATCCACCACACGCACAGTTTTCAAGATATTATGTTTTTTTAAACGGTGAACGTTAGCTACTGTTATTACCTATCATCCTACTAAATCCCAAAAAGATCGGACAAACAGAAAGGTGGTACTGGCTGATTAAAGCTTTTAAGCAATTAAAATGCCTAAAAGCATGCAATAAAAAAATTTTAATTTGTTTATGTAAGTAACGGGTATCCTATAGTCGGGAGCTCGACTATAGCCTTTCCCACTTGTTTTTTTTTAATAAACCAATTTTCCTTTATTTCCAGATAACCAAAATGAAGGAATTGCTTCTCCAAGCTACACTTTCTAAATCCTTAAAAAGTGTCCTTGGAGAAGAGCTCATTGTGTCTCATAACATTGAAGGGACCGTCCGCAAAAAGCGAATGAAAAGTTATGCGTCCTTCTATCCGGCTTTGTTGGGTAAATATTTTAAATGTTCTTCATATTTAATTTTTTTAATATTATTTTATTAAATATTATTTCCGACTCCATTTCTCTTGTGGATTTGACACAGCCGACACAGCAGCCAACAAGCAAAAAAATAAAAACAAAAAATTATTGGTAAATAAGGAAAATCAATGAAAAAAAAATTTTTTATAATAATAAAAGTAATAATAATTATTAATATTCGTATTAAAATTAAATTTGCCTATTTGTTTATTTAGTAAATAAATAAAATTCGATACTTTTGCTACAAATTACCCATGGATTCCCTAGCGTTTCTTTTGACATTTTCGCTAGGGAATCCATGGGGAATTTGTAGCAAAAGTCAATGAGGATTCCCTAGCAAAAATGTCCAAAGAAACGCTAGGGAATCCATGGGGAATTTGAAGCAAAACTCAATGAGGATTCCCTAGCGAAAATTTCCAAAGAAACGCTAGGGAATCCATAGGGAATTTTTTTCATAAGTCAATGAGGATTCTCTATCGAAAATGCCCAAAAAACGCTAAGGAATCCTTAGGGAATTCTCGGCAGAGTTCCTTGGAGATTCCCTTAGGGAAAACGCAAAGGAATCACAAGGGAAGTTCCTTTTCCTTAATAGAATGAACTCACAATGTTAAATTCCCTAGTGAATCCCTAGCGTTAGGGAAACAATCCCTAGTGATTCCCTAGACATTCCTTAATGATTGAAACTGTAGGGCGGGTTCTATCACTCGATACTCTGGAAAAAATAAAAACAATAAAAAGCAAAGCAAAAAAAAAAAATATGTTTGTTTTTAAAACAGGGTATCGAGTGTTCCAACCCGCATTGCAAAAGCGCTGATGTTTGTGTTTACATTCACGCACATTAACAAGAGTGCACATGTTCACACACACAAACGATAACGAGAGAGAGCGCGACACAGCGCGTGCTCATCGTTCTGGTGTCGATCCAAGACTGAACATTTTTCGTCGCTGCTTGTGTGCGCTCTCTCTCAGCTGCGCTTTGCGCTCTGCTTCGGCTTTTGCCGAACGCTCTGGGGTCGCAAGCTATACAAAATAAAAAATACCACAAAAATGCTTGTTTGACGCCTCTATGTTTTGTTTGCTTAGTGCTCTCAGATTAACTTTTCTTGCTAAATTTGGACTAATTCGCTAAATTTAGCTTTTTCCCGCCAAATCACTATAACCGTTTTTTAAGCCAAAGTTCAATTGCAAGGAAAAAACATTAAGGCAGCGGACAGCGGAAGTTAAATATTTCGGATTTTTTATAAAAAGTTTTATATTATACTAGGGGGCTACGCCCCCTGCTCGCTTCGCTCGCCAACCCCCAGCTCGCTACGCTCGCAGCATTGTATTTAGTTGTCCGTTTTAACAAATGTATATAATATAACATTTTTTCTAAAAAAAATACGGAAATATTTAGCTTCCGCTGTCCGCTGCCTTAATTTTTTTCCATGCAATTGAACTTTGACTAAAAAATCGGATTTGGTGATTTGGCGGGAAAAAGCTTAATTTGGCAGGAAAAAGCTAAATTTGGCGGGAAAAAGCTAAATTAAGCGAATTAGTCAAAATTTGCAAGAAAAGTTAATCTAAAAGTTTTGTTAGGATATCTCCGATTGCATCCGATTGTTCCTATGGCAGCTATATGATATAGTCATCCGACTTTGACCAAATTTGGTCAGAATGTAAGAGACAGCCCCAATCTTACAATCTGTGAGTTTGGTTGAGATATCTTAAGAAACAAAAAAGTTTTTCATACTAAAGGTGTTTTTCATCGGATTGTTCTTATGGCAGCTTTAAGATATAGTCATTTCACTTTGACCAAATTTGGTCGGAATGTAAGAGACAGTACCAAACATATAATCTGTGAGTTTGGTTGAGATATCTTACGAAACAAAAAAGTTTTTCTTACTAAATGTGTTTTTCATCGGATTGTTCCTATGGCAGCTATAAGATATAGTCATTCCACTTTGACCAAATTTGGTCAGTATGTTAAAGACAGTATCAAACAAACAATCGGCGAGTTTGGTTGAAATATCTTAAGGGGAGGTTCTCTTGGATTTTTTTGAAAAAATTGAATTTTTTTTTTTTACATAAAATGAAAGTTATATATATATAGAATATATGTGCCAAAGGATTTTTCAATACGACGCGTATTTCTTGAGATAGGGCGTGTCAAACGTACGCATGTCACGCGAGCTGCGTACCCACTGTCACTTTCCAAAAACTTTAAACGCGTTTTTCTCGAAACCATGTTTTCTAATCTAATTTCAAGTACAGGTCTTGTTCTATTGATCCGATTTCCTTCATTCAAAAAATGTTTTAAAGTATATACTTTTTTGTATGGCTTATACCTAAAATTGGCATAAAAAATTGTTTATTTATAATTTTTAAACGAGATCAAAGTAAAAAAAAGTGTAAAAATTTCATTTTTTTTTTTTAAACGACCATGAAATTGGTTTTTTTTCACCAAAATTAATTGAAGTTAGGTATAAGCCATAGGAAATTTTATCTATTTTAATAAATTATATACATTTTTCATTTCACTTTACTACCAGAGGCCCCACACTTGAAGAAGCAGAGTGATATTTTAAGAGTCGAGGTCGACGAGATCCGCCATTTTGAAGCCGCCATTTTGAATTTCTCAAAAATCACTTTTTTTTTTTAATCGTCAATAAACAACGAATCAAAGTTCGAAAGCAGAAGTTCGTATGTATTTTCATTCTCCCACAAACCATTCTCAAATTTTGCTTGATTTTCGGCCAAATCCAAGAGAACCTCCCCTTAAGAAACAAAAAAGTTTTTCATACTAAGCAATTCCGTGACCTTTGACCCTGATTTGACCCACTTAGAGGTCGAATTTCGCAAAACCCCGTCTTATTGCACGATGAAATTATCTCATCTATGTTGTGTAAATTTCAGCTCTCTGTCTCTTACCGTTTGGGCTGCACGTTGATTCTCAGTCAGTCAGTGAGTCAGTGAGTCAGTCAGTGAGTCAGGACAAAGAGTTTTATATATATAGATTAATTTGTTAAGCCGGGCAACTAAAGACAATGTTGCGAGCGAAGCGAGCTGGGGGTTGGCGAGCGAAGCGAGCATAGGGCGGAGCCCCCTATTTTACTTATAAAGTTTGCAAATATATTATTATTATTACGTATGTGAATTGTTTCATTAATAATAAAGAAAATAATTATAATTATTAAGAAATAATATAAAAAATATAAATAAATAATGTAAACATATATATAATAAAAAATAAAATAAAGTACAGCACGCCGCTCGAATTTGCATATATTTTATTATAATTATTAATGCAAGTAAAATGTTGGTGCCTATGCAAGTGATTGGCACGTGCCATCTCTTTTGTTTTGATTTGACACGCTTCATTCTTTTCATTTGTTTTGATTTGGTTTGTTTTGATTTAAAAGCTCGCCAATTTTTTGGTTTTGTTTTGATTTCTGTGATTGGACAGGAACCGCGCTTTTTGCGCCTTTTGTTGTTCTATGCGTACTAATTGAAAGCGTGCAACAACTCCAGAGTGTAATTTGCTAAAATTAATTAACGAGTGTAAACAATTGTGCTTTTGAATATTAATTGTGCTTAAGACAGTGAAAATGAGTCCGGAAAAGTGTTCGGACATTAGGAAAAGCGGGTTAAAGTGCATAATTAATACGTGCCTGTGAGTTTCAATATGTGAGTTTCAATTTGTAAGTTGGATAGTGCCTTTAGTATTGACAGGGCTTTTATTTGCAACAAACACTTTCAGCAGAAGTATTTGGGAACAAAATATTTAAAAGCAGGGGCTATTCCGACTCTGTGCTTGTTTGATGAGCCTAATTTACACTTAGACATGTTTAATACAGTCAAAAACAGCGATGTATTTCTTTTCGCGATGAAAGCGAGACAGTTGATATAATTGCTATTTTCCAAAATAAACGTAAGCACCCTACAGCAGAAAATACGACCATGGATGTTGCAGAATGCCCTAATATAAATGAAAATCAAAATATTGGCAACTTTTTTGATAAAGTTGATGCAGATAAGTCAACTGATACTATTAAATTTTGTCCCAATTGTCTTACAAGAGAGCAAAGTGAAATATATTACAGAAATGAATACTTAAAAAGAGAAAAAGGAATCACTGCGGACGGCAGTCCGCGCTAGTGACGAAAGCAGCACGAAGGGTGCGAAAGGCGACTAGCATATATACACAGGAAGAATGGAAAATTTGCTATGACTGTCCGATCAGGTCGAGTTATATACCGATCGAAAGGTATCAATTTAACTTACAAATGTGCATACTAAGACTTTTAAAAACTCACCTAGATCGTGAGATAAACAGGCGTAAGTGGGAGGGGCCAAATTTAAATGATTGGAGCAAATGGGGCCGTTGGAGCCTTTCTGATTTTTTTTTTAATTTTTTACTATTCTAATCAAAAATACGCGTCGAATGACACCTCGATCCTCAAAATCCGACCACTGGTTCAAAAGATAATTAATTTTGAAATTTTTAGCGGCCTTCCGAAAATGAGATGAAAAGTCAGTTTGTCTGTTTGTCTGTTTGTTTGTTTGTTTGGATCAAATCGTTAATTTAGCTTAAAAGTTTGAATGAAGACTTGTTCCCGCTCAAAAATCTAGAAACGTTTGTTCTACGACTTTTTCGAAAAATCGCTAGTTTAGCGGGAAATCGCTAAAAACCGCTAAAATTGAAACCCCTATAGCATCCAAACGATAGAAGCTACAGATGTGATATATACATCGTTGAAAAGGTATTTTGAAGGGCTTTTAGTCATACCTTCAAAGTTTTTTTTTTAAGTAAAAAGGTAAACAGCTACAGGTGAAATAAGGTATTTTTTCCCACATTTTAGCGATTTAAGAAAAATCTACACATCAAATCACTTAAAAATATGTTATATGTTATAGGCAATTTTATTCCGCGTCTTTTGACATATAACACATATCTGTCAAAATTCGTTTGGGCAAGATATTACATATTAACTGAATATACCTTTTACCTTTACACTACTGCTTGTACATATGCAGTATGTACACTGCTTGCAGCGTAATGCGGAAATAAACTGCTTGCAAGTGGTGAATTCTTTTAGCGGCAGATAAATCATTTTATAATCAAAATATAGAAACGTTTGTTTTACGACTTTTTCGAAAAATCGCTAGTTTAGCGGGAAATCGTTAAAAACGCTAAAATTGAAAGCCCCATAGCATCCGACCGATAAAAGCTACAGATGTGATCTATATATCGTTGAAAAGGTATTTCAAAGGGCTCTTAGGTATACTTTGAACTTTTTTTTTAATAAAAAAGGTAAACAGCTACAGGTGAAATAAGGTATTTTTTCCTACATTTTAACGATTTTGAGAAAACGCTAGTAATGATTTTTTCTAATTTTGCATGTATGTTTGTAAAAGGAACTAGTGTTGCCAGACAGTTTGTTTTTGCTTGTACAGACAATAAACACCTTTTGACAAAGTTGTACCGTCAACAAATGTTGCAATTTTCAAAATTTCTGATATATTACTTCAAAATTTCTGATATCTTATAAAAAAAACCTCTTTATGAGGTAAAAGTCTAGTGACGAAATCATTTTCATGCACCAAAATTTCTGATATCCAATTTTGTGACGAATAATATTAAGGTTTACTTATAAATTACTAAAAAAAAATATTGTCACTCGGCACTGCGCAAAAAAAAAATATTTATTAGGTATGAAGAAATTAGCGCAATGTGCCGAGTGACAATATTTTTTTTTATTAATTTATAAGTAAACCTTAATATTATTCGTCACAAAATTGGATATCAGAAATTTTGGTGCATGAAAATGATTTCGTCACTAGACTTTTACCTCGTAAAGAGGTTTTTTTTATAAGATCAAATGTACAATAAAAAACAAGTGGGAAAGGCTATAGTCGAACTCCCGACTATAGGATACCCGTTACTTACATAAATAAACTAAATTTTTTTTATTGCATGCTTTTAGGCACTGTAATTGCTTAAAAGCTTTAATCAGCCAGTACCACCTTTCTTTTTGTCCGATCTTATTGGGATTTAGTAGGATGATAGGTAATAGCAGTAGCTAACGTTCACCGTTTAAAAAACCTAATATCTTGAAAACTGTGCGTGTGGTGGACTTTCTCGATTTACGGAGGCGGAAAGGGGCGTGGCAAAATTTTGAAACAAACTTGACCTGCGTGGGGCTTATAGAAATCTGTGTGCCAAATTTGGTTGCTCTAGCTCTTATAGTCTCTGAGATCTAGGCGCTCACACAGACGAACAGACGGACGGACGGACAGACGGACATGGCTATATCGACTCGACTGTTGATGCTGATCAAGAATATATATACTTTATAGGGTCAGAGATGCTTCCTTCTCCCTTTTACATACATTGCAACGAATACAATATCCCCTTTTACTTATTTTTAATAAGTAACGGGTATAAAAAGACAGCTTCAAATGTTATTGAGAAACGAAAGAGCAAAAAAGCTTAAGCATTTAAGAGAAAAAAAAGATAGAAGTAATCCTTTTGGAACCATTGACAAGAAATGTATCTCAAAAAATTCATAAACGGTTTGCAAGAAAAATGAAAAACAAGCAATCGCAAGAAGAGGAAAAAATGATAGCTCAAAGCATACATTTTTTTTCTTCTAAGGCCTATAATTTTATGCGGGATGATCTTGAATTGAATCTCCCATCCAAATCGTCTTTGTTACGATGGGCACCGGTTAAATCCATGGTTCCGGGCCTAAATGAAAATCTTATGACTAATTTAAAAGCGATATTTTGAAAAATGGACGATAAGAGTAAAAATGTCGTATTAGTTTTTGATGAAATTTCAATTAGAAAAGGGCTGCAATATAATTCCCACCGAGATGAAGTGGAAGGCTTTGGGGACGATGGCATTGAGAAAACGGATGTTTAGTGCAAGCAGATATGTGTTTTCATAGAGAGGGGACTATATGCCAATTGGAAATTTGTTTTAAGCTATGTTGCTACTTCCACTGGACTTTCTGCTTTTAAATTAAAAGAATTAATCGATAAAAATATAAGAGCCGCACGAAGTTTGGGCCTATTAATAAGAACAGTGGTATGCGATCAAGGGCCAAATAAGAGATGAACCATATTTTTCTGTTGACGATCAGAAAATTTATGGCATATAGAGACTCCTGATGGTAAAGTCTCATAGCAAGTTGTTGTTAAATTGTTTGAAATTGACACGAACAACACTTCAGCCCGAATTAACTCGAAAGCACATATACCCCAATTTATTTGAAAAAATGAAAGTTAAATATGCATCGCAGGTATTTAGCCATACAGTTGCTTCTGCACTAAGAACATTGATTCAAATGGAACTTTTATTGACTGCGAAGATGAAGCACTTGCCACATACAAATTTATTGAAAAAATTTACAAGCTCTTCGATTGCTTAAATAGCAACAACTTATTCGGTAGAAATCCCTTTAAATCAGCTCTTCAAAAAGAAAGTGACATTGAAAGGTTCATTATGGAAACGAAAGAGTATTTAAAAGATGTCAATATCCCAGTCGAGTTTATTGTATGGATGGAATAATTGTATCAATAAATTCGATCTTTATGCTTTCGCAAGATATTTGAAGTGAAGGGACAGGTGTATATTTTCTGATGTTGTCACGATTAAATCAAGATGCCCTCGAACACCTATTTTACTTGATAATAAGTAGACGTGGTACAAATAATAATCCAATGCTATTTGAATTTAATGCAATTATTTCGAAGATGTTGTCAATGAAAGTAATTTCTTTAAAAACAACTACCGGAAATTGCGAGCCAGATGAAGACATGCTTATTAATATGATTAAGGACGCAAAGCTTGGACCGGTAAATGATGTGAATGACCTAGAACAGGTGTATCAAGAAGATTTAAATATTAGCTTAGAAACTCATGAAGATGATATGGAAGTATCCGAGGCTGATGAAACACCACCCACTGCTATGATTATAGCTAATGAAAATGCATTGCAATATTTCACAGGATTTTTGCTTTATAAATCACAACAAAAGTTTAAATGCGAAACATGTAATGATCTATTTTAAGAAGAAATTGCAGACTTTGGGCAATCCGAATTTTTTATAATTGATAAAAATTTTACAAGTTTAGATAACAGCTTTAAGCTAAAAGCTCCACAAGACGATTTTTTTAATCTCATAAAGCTGCATTATGGTGTATTTCACAAGTTTTTTTAAAGTTCTCCCATGCTCGAAATGTAAAAGAAAAAAAATTAATGAATGCATTTCGCAAACTCAAAACGACATAAAATACAAAGAGTGGTTTTCAGAAACCTATAGCTGCAGTGAGCATCGAAAAAAATGAGCAAAATGAGGTATATAAAAAAATATTGATCAGCGTTGAAGCTGAAAATGGAGAAATATTTTTTTTGGATGCTCCTGGGGGTACAGGCAAAACATTTTTATTAAATTTATTGTTGGCAACATTGCTAACTGGAGGTCGGACAGCGCACTCCGCATTTAAGCTTCCATTTGATATAATGCGTGAAGAGGTTCCGCATTGCAAAATTTCTAAGCAATCCAATACGGCTATGGTCTTAAAAGATTGTAAGCTAATTATTTGGGATGAATGTACTATGGCTCATAAAGGTGGCTTTGAGGCACTAAATAGAACTCTACAAGACCTCCGGGATAATAACCTTTTAATGGCAGGCATCACAGTTCTCTTAGCAGGGGGCTTTCGACAAACGCTTCCAGTTGTGCCCCGTGAAACAAGAGCTGATGAGATAAAATCGTGTCTAAAATCCTCCACTATTAAGAAACTAGCGCTAACGAAAAATATGCGAGTACACTTAAAAGGTGATAAAAGTGCTAATTTTTTTGCGAAATCTTTACTTAGAATCGGAGATGGTAAATTTAAAACAGTTGATGACAAAGTGACCATACCATCATGTTTGGCAACTGTTGTACCCTCTCTTGAAGATCTTATTTTAAAAATATATCCTGATATTTTGCATATTTCTGAAAAATCATTAGATTGGTTATCTGAGCGAGCCATATTAACTGCAAGAAATGATAGAGCCGTTTCAATAAATGATTTACTTTTGAAATCGTTTGATGGTCAAGAAATGACATACAAATCGATTGACTCAGTTATTAATGTTGACGATGCTGTTAATTATCCAGTCGAGTTTCTCAACAAGCAAAATCCACCAGGATTTCTATTGCATAGTCTTTCTCTAAAAGTCGGCGCACCAATAATGATGATGCGAAACTTAAAACCCCCAAAACTATGCAACGGAACTAGATTGCAAATAAAAGCTCTTCATAAATATTTAATTGAAGCCATTGTTTTTACTGGTTGCGCCAAAGGGGAAACCGTACACATACCAAGAATACCTCTAATAACGAATAACCAGCCCTTTGAGTTTAAGAGACTACAATTTCCTGTAAAAGTCTGTTTCGCTATAACAATAAATAAGTCACAGGGGCAGACATTAAAACTGGCTGGATTAGACCTAAGAGATGATTGTTTCTCTCATGGTCAATTATATGTGGCCTGCTCAAGAGTTAGTTCTGCTAGCAACTTATTTATTTTGACCCCAGATGGCAAAACAAAAAATGTGGTCTACAAGGAAGTATTACAGTAACCAAAGACCTACATCGGTTGTAGTTTATCTACTTGAAGATAAAATCCCTCAATAGTTGCAAACTATTGTAACCTTTTGAGCAGAGCTTATATAAAAAAATATATGAAAATATTTTTGAAAAGCCATTAGATTGGATATCTTAGCCAACAACAATAACACTGGACTAAGTCATTGATATTAACAATGCTGGTCATTATACTATCGAAATTCTGAACAATCAGAATCTACGTGGATTATACCTATTGGGAATACCACGTTATAAAAAAATGCGCCAAATCCTTTACCTCTGTGGTGGTGTGGAAGTGAGGAGAACTTTTAAATATATATACTTTTTTTATTTGACTAAACTTTATTAACAAAAAATAACAAATTTTCATTTACGCGAGCGAAGCGAGCTGTATACATTTTTTAAACCGGACAACAAAAGACCTTCTTTTCTATTTTGCTAGCGAAGCGAGCGGGGGTTGGCGAGCGAAGCGAGCAGGGGGCGGAGCCCCCTAGTTTTACTTATTAAGTTTGCAAATATATTATTATTATTACGTATGTGAATTGTTTCATTAATAATAAAGAAAATAATTATAATTATTAAGAAATAATATAAAAAATATAAATAAATAATGTAAACATATCAATCTATATATATAAAACTCTTTGTCCTGACTCACTGACTGACTCACTGACTGACTCACTGACTCACTGACTCACTGACTGAGAATCAACGTGCAGCCCAAACGGTAAGAGATAGAGAGCTGAAATTTTCACACAACATAGATGAGATAATTTCATCGTGCAATAAGACGGCGTTTTGCGAAATTCCACCTGTAAGAGGGTCAAAATCAAGGTCAAAGGTCACGGAATTGCTTAGTATGAAAAACTTTTTTGTTTCTTAAGATATCTCAACCAAACTCACAGATTATATGTTTGGTACTGTCTCTTACATTCTTACCAAATTTGGTCAAAGTGGAATGACTATATCTTATAGCTGCTATAGGAACAATCCGATGAAAAACACATTTAGTATGAAAAACTTTTTTGTTTCTTAAGATATCTTAACCAAACTCACAGATTACATGTTTGGTACTGTCTCTTACATTCTGACCAAATTTGGTGAAAGTGGAATGACTATATCTTATAGCTGCCATAGGAACAATCCGATGAAAAAACCTTTAGTATGAAAAACTTATTTGTTTCTTAAGATATCTCAACCAAACTCACAGATTGTATGATTGGGGCTGTCTCTTACATTCTGACCAAATTTGGTCAAAGTCGGATGACTATATCATATAGCTGCCATAGGAACAATCGGATGCAATCGCAGATATCCTAACAAAACTTTTAGATTAACTCTTCTTGCCAAATTTTGACAAATTCTCTTAATTTAGCTTTTTCCCGCCAAATTTAGCTTTTTCCCGCCAAATTTAGCTTTTTCCCGCTAAATCACCAAATCCGACTTTTTAGCCAAAGTTCAATTGCAAGGAAAAAAATTAAGGCAGCGGACAGCGGAAGCTAAATATTTCCGTTTTTTTTTAAAGAAAAAATGTTATATTATATAAATTTGTTAAAACGGGCAACTAAATACAATGCTGCGAGCGTAGCGAGCTGCGGGTTGGCGAGCGAAGCGAGCAGGGGGCGAATATTATGTAAATTTGTTAAGCCGGACAACTAAAGACAATGTTGCGAGCGAAGCGAGCTGGGGGTTGGCGAGCGAAGCGAGCAGGGGGCGTAGCCCCCTAGTATATTATAAAAAATAAAATAAAGTACAGCACGCCGCTCGAATTTGCATATATTTTATTATAATTATTAATGCAAGTAAAATGTTGGTGCCTATGCAAGTGATTGGCACGTGCCATCTCTTTTGTTTTGATTTGACACGCTTCATTCTTTTCATTTGTTTTGATTTGGTTTGTTTTGATTTAAAAGCTCGCCAATTTTTTGGTTTTGTTTTGATTTCTGTGATTGGACAGTAACCGCGCTTTTTGCGCCTTTTGTTGTTCTATGCGTACTAATTGAAAGCGTGCAACAACTCCAGAGTGTAATTTGCTAAAATTAATTAACGAGTGTAAACAATTGTGCTTTTGAATATTAATTGTGCTTAAGACAGTGAAAATGAGTCCGGAAAAGTGTTCGGACATTAGGAAAAGCGGGTTAAAGTGCATAATTAATACGTGCCTGTGAGTTTCAATATGTGAGTTTCAATTTGTAAGTTGGATAGTGCCTTTAGTATTGACAGGGCTTTTATTTGCAACAAACACTTTCAGCAGAAGTATTTGGGAACAAAATATTTAAAAGCAGGGGCTATTCCGACTCTGTGCTTGTTTGATGAGCCTAATTTACACTTAGACATGTTTAATACAGTCAAAAACAGCGATGTATTTCTTTTCGCGATGAAAGCGAGACAGTTGATATAATTGCTATTTTCCAAAATAAACGTAAGCACCCTACAGCAGAAAATACGACCATGGATGTTGCAGAATGCCCTAATATAAATGAAAATCAAAATATTGGCAACTTTTTTGATAAAGTTGATGCAGATAAGTCAACTGATACTATTAAATTTAGTCCCAATTGTCTTACAAGAGAGCAAAGTGAAATATATTACAGAAATGAATACTTAAAAAGAGAAAAAGGAATCACTGCGGACGGCAGTCCGCGCTAGTGACGAAAGCAGCACGAAGGGTGCGAAAGGCGACTAGCATATATACACAGGAAGAATGGAAAATTTGCTATGACTGTCCGATCAGGTCGAGTTATATACCGATCGAAAGGTATCAATTTAACTTACAAATGTGCATACTAAGACTTTTAAAAACTCACCTAGATCGTGAGATAAACAGGCGTAAGTGGGAGGGGCCAAATTTAAATGATTGGAGCAAATGGGGCCGTTGGAGCCTTTCTGATTTTTTTTTTAATTTTTTACTATTCTAATCAAAAATACGCGTCGAATGACACCTCGATCCTCAAAATCCGACCACTGGTTCAAAAGATAATTAATTTTGAAATTTTTAGCGGCCTTCCGAAAATGAGATGAAAAGTCAGTTTGTCTGTTTGTTTGTTTGTTTGGATCAAATCGTTAATTTAGCTTAAAAGTTTGAATGAAGACTTGTTCCCGCTCAAAAATCTAGAAACGTTTGTTCTACGACTTTTTCGAAAAATCGCTAGTTTAGCGGGAAATCGCTAAAAACCGCTAAAATTGAAACCCCTATAGCATCCAAACGATAGAAGCTACAGATGTGATATATACATCGTTGAAAAGGTATTTTGAAGGGCTTTTAGTCATACCTTCAAAGTTTTTTTTTTAAGTAAAAAGGTAAACGGCTACAGGTGAAATAAGGTATTTTTTCCCACATTTTAGCGATTTAAGAAAAATCTACACATCAAATCACTTAAAAATATGTTATATGTTATAGGCAATTTTATTCCGCGTCTTTTGACATATAACACATATCTGTCAAAATTCGTTTGGGCAAGATATTACATATTAACTGAATATACCTTTTACCTTTACACTACTGCTTGTACATATGCAGTATGTACACTGCTTGCAGCGTAATGCGGAAATAAACTGCTTGCAAGTGGTGAATTCTTTTAGCGGCAGATAAATCATTTTATAATCAAAATATAGAAACGTTTGTTTTACGACTTTTTCGAAAAATCGCTAGTTTAGCGGGAAATCGTTAAAAACGCTAAAATTGAAAGCCCCATAGCATCCGACCGATAAAAGCTACAGATGTGATCTATATATCGTTGAAAAGGTATTTCAAAGGGCTCTTAGGTATACTTTGAACTTTTTTTTTAATAAAAAAGGTAAACAGCTACAGGTGAAATAAGGTATTTTTTCCTACATTTTAACGATTTTGAGAAAACGCTAGTAATGATTTTTTCTAATTTTGCATGTATGTTTGTAAAAGGAACTAGTGTTGCCAGACAGTTTGTTTTTGCTTGTACAGACAATAAACACCTTTTGACAAAGTTGTACCGTCAACAAATGTTGCAATTTTCAAAATTTCTGATATATTACTTCAAAATTTCTGATATCTTATAAAAAAAACCTCTTTATGAGGTAAAAGTCTAGTGACGAAATCATTTTCATGCACCAAAATTTCTGATATCCAATTTTGTGACGAATAATATTAAGGTTTACTTATAAATTACTAAAAAAAAATATTGTCACTCGGCACTGCGCAAAAAAAAAATATTTATTAGGTATGAAGAAATTAGCGCAATGTGCCGAGTGACAATATTTTTTTTTATTAATTTATAAGTAAACCTTAATATTATTCGTCACAAAATTGGATATCAGAAATTTTGGTGCATGAAAATGATTTCGTCACTAGACTTTTACCTCGTAAAGAGGTTTTTTTTATAAGATCAAATGTACAATAAAAAACAAGTGGGAAAGGCTATAGTCGAACTCCCGACTATAGGATACCCGTTACTTACATAAATAAACTAAATTTTTTTTATTGCATGCTTTTAGGCACTGTAATTGCTTAAAAGCTTTAATCAGCCAGTACCACCTTTCTTTTTGTCCGATCTTATTGGGATTTAGTAGGATGATAGGTAATAGCAGTAGCTAACGTTCACCGTTTAAAAAACCTAATATCTTGAAAACTGTGCGTGTGGTGGACTTTCTCGATTTACGGAGGCGGAAAGGGGCGTGGCAAAATTTTGAAACAAACTTGACCTGCGTGGGGCTTATAGAAATCTGTGTGCCAAATTTGGTTGCTCTAGCTCTTATAGTCTCTGAGATCTAGGCGCTCACACAGACGAACAGACGGACGGACGGACAGACGGACATGGCTATATCGACTCGACTGTTGATGCTGATCAAGAATATATATACTTTATAGGGTCAGAGATGCTTCCTTCTCCCTTTTACATACATTGCAACGAATACAATATCCCCTTTTACTTATTTTTAATAAGTAACGGGTATAAAAAGACAGCTTCAAATGTTATTGAGAAACGAAAGAGCAAAAAAGCTTAAGCATTTAAGAGAAAAAAAAGATAGAAGTAATCCTTTTGGAACCATTGACAAGAAATGTATCTCAAAAAATTCATAAACGGTTTGCAAGAAAAATGAAAAACAAGCAATCGCAAGAAGAGGAAAAAATGATAGCTCAAAGCATACATTTTTTTTCTTCTAAGGCCTATAATTTTATGCGGGATGATCTTGAATTGAATCTCCCATCCAAATCGTCTTTGTTACGATGGGCACCGGTTAAATCCATGGTTCCGGGCCTAAATGAAAATCTTATGACTAATTTAAAAGCGATATTTTGAAAAATGGACGATAAGAGTAAAAATGTCGTATTAGTTTTTGATGAAATTTCAATTAGAAAAGGGCTGCAATATAATTCCCACCGAGATGAAGTGGAAGGCTTTGGGGACGATGGCATTGAGAAAACGGATGTTTAGTGCAAGCAGATATGTGTTTTCATAGAGAGGGGACTATATGCCAATTGGAAATTTGTTTTAAGCTATGTTGCTACTTCCACTGGACTTTCTGCTTTTAAATTAAAAGAATTAATCGATAAAAATATAAGAGCCGCACGAAGTTTGGGCCTATTAATAAGAACAGTGGTATGCGATCAAGGGCCAAATAAGAGATGAACCATATTTTTCTGTTGACGATCAGAAAATTTATGGCATATAGAGACTCCTGATGGTAAAGTCTCATAGCAAGTTGTTGTTAAATTGTTTGAAATTGACACGAACAACACTTCAGCCCGAATTAACTCGAAAGCACATATACCCCAATTTATTTGAAAAAATGAAAGTTAAATATGCATCGCAGGTATTTAGCCATACAGTTGCTTCTGCACTAAGAACATTGATTCAAATGGAACTTTTATTGACTGCGAAGATGAAGCACTTGCCACATACAAATTTATTGAAAAAATTTACAAGCTCTTCGATTGCTTAAATAGCAACAACTTATTCGGTAGAAATCCCTTTAAATCAGCTCTTCAAAAAGAAAGTGACATTGAAAGGTTCATTATGGAAACGAAAGAGTATTTAAAAGATGTCAATATCCCAGTCGAGTTTATTGTATGGATGGAATAATTGTATCAATAAATTCGATCTTTATGCTTTCGCAAGATATTTGAAGTGAAGGGACAGGTGTATATTTTCTGATGTTGTCACGATTAAATCAAGATGCCCTCGAACACCTATTTTACTTGATAATAAGTAGACGTGGTACAAATAATAATCCAATGCTATTTGAATTTAATGCAATTATTTCGAAGATGTTGTCAATGAAAGTAATTTCTTTAAAAACAACTACCGGAAATTGCGAGCCAGATGAAGACATGCTTATTAATATGATTAAGGACGCAAAGCTTGGACCGGTAAATGATGTGAATGACCTAGAACAGGTGTATCAAGAAGATTTAAATATTAGCTTAGAAACTCATGAAGATGATATGGAAGTATCCGAGGCTGATGAAACACCACCCACTGCTATGATTATAGCTAATGAAAATGCATTGCAATATTTCACAGGATTTTTGCTTTATAAATCACAACAAAAGTTTAAATGCGAAACATGTAATGATCTATTTTAAGAAGAAATTGCAGACTTTGGGCAATCCGAATTTTTTATAATTGATAAAAATTTTACAAGTTTAGATAACAGCTTTAAGCTAAAAGCTCCACAAGACGATTTTTTTAATCTCATAAAGCTGCATTATGGTGTATTTCACAAGTTTTTTTAAAGTTCTCCCATGCTCGAAATGTAAAAGAAAAAAAATTAATGAATGCATTTCGCAAACTCAAAACGACATAAAATACAAAGAGTGGTTTTCAGAAACCTATAGCTGCAGTGAGCATCGAAAAAAATGAGCAAAATGAGGTATATAAAAAAATATTGATCAGCGTTGAAGCTGAAAATGGAGAAATATTTTTTTTGGATGCTCCTGGGGGTACAGGCAAAACATTTTTATTAAATTTATTGTTGGCAACATTGCTAACTGGAGGTCGGACAGCGCACTCCGCATTTAAGCTTCCATTTGATATAATGCGTGAAGAGGTTCCGCATTGCAAAATTTCTAAGCAATCCAATACGGCTATGGTCTTAAAAGATTGTAAGCTAATTATTTGGGATGAATGTACTATGGCTCATAAAGGTGGCTTTGAGGCACTAAATAGAACTCTACAAGACCTCCGGGATAATAACCTTTTAATGGCAGGCATCACAGTTCTCTTAGCAGGGGGCTTTCGACAAACGCTTCCAGTTGTGCCCCGTGAAACAAGAGCTGATGAGATAAAATCGTGTCTAAAATCCTCCACTATTAAGAAACTAGCGCTAACGAAAAATATGCGAGTACACTTAAAAGGTGATAAAAGTGCTAATTTTTTTGCGAAATCTTTACTTAGAATCGGAGATGGTAAATTTAAAACAGTTGATGACAAAGTGACCATACCATCATGTTTGGCAACTGTTGTACCCTCTCTTGAAGATCTTATTTTAAAAATATATCCTGATATTTTGCATATTTCTGAAAAATCATTAGATTGGTTATCTGAGCGAGCCATATTAACTGCAAGAAATGATAGAGCCGTTTCAATAAATGATTTACTTTTGAAATCGTTTGATGGTCAAGAAATGACATACAAATCGATTGACTCAGTTATTAATGTTGACGATGCTGTTAATTATCCAGTCGAGTTTCTCAACAAGCAAAATCCACCAGGATTTCTATTGCATAGTCTTTCTCTAAAAGTCGGCGCACCAATAATGATGATGCGAAACTTAAAACCCCCAAAACTATGCAACGGAACTAGATTGCAAATAAAAGCTCTTCATAAATATTTAATTGAAGCCATTGTTTTTACTGGTTGCGCCAAAGGGGAAACCGTACACATACCAAGAATACCTCTAATAACGAATAACCAGCCCTTTGAGTTTAAGAGACTACAATTTCCTGTAAAAGTCTGTTTCGCTATAACAATAAATAAGTCACAGGGGCAGACATTAAAACTGGCTGGATTAGACCTAAGAGATGATTGTTTCTCTCATGGTCAATTATATGTGGCCTGCTCAAGAGTTAGTTCTGCTAGCAACTTATTTATTTTGACCCCAGATGGCAAAACAAAAAATGTGGTCTACAAGGAAGTATTACAGTAACCAAAGACCTACATCGGTTGTAGTTTATCTACTTGAAGATAAAATCCCTCAATAGTTGCAAACTATTGTAACCTTTTGAGCAGAGCTTATATAAAAAAATATATGAAAATATTTTTGAAAAGCCATTAGATTGGATATCTTAGCCAACAACAATAACACTGGACTAAGTCATTGATATTAACAATGGTGGTCATTATACTATCGAAATTCTGAACAATCAGAATCTACGTGGATTATACCTATTGGGAATACCACGTTATAAAAAAATGCGCCAAATCCTTTACCTCTGTGGTGGTGTGGAAGTGAGGAGAACTTTTAAATATATATACTTTTTTTATTTGACTAAACTTTATTAACAAAAAATAACAAATTTTCATTTACGCGAGCGAAGCGAGCTGTATACATTTTTTAAACCGGACAACAAAAGACCTTCTTTTCTATTTTGCTAGCGAAGCGAGCGGGGGTTGGCGAGCGAAGCGAGCAGGGGGCGGAGCCCCCTAGTTTTACTTATTAAGTTTGCAAATATATTATTATTATTACGTATGTGAATTGTTTCATTAATAATAAAGAAAATAATTATAATTATTAAGAAATAATATAAAAAATATAAATAAATAATGTAAACATATATATTATAAAAAATAAAATAAAGTACAGCACGCCGCTCGAATTTGCATATATTTTATTATAATTATTAATGCAAGTAAAATGTTGGTGCCTATGCAAGTGATTGGCACGTGCCATCTCTTTTGTTTTGATTTGACACGCTTCATTCTTTTCATTTGTTTTGATTTGGTTTGTTTTGATTTAAAAGCTCGCCAATTTTTTGGTTTTGTTTTGATTTCTGTGATTGGACAGTAACCGCGCTTTTTGCGCCTTTTGTTGTTCTATGCGTACTAATTGAAAGCGTGCAACAACTCCAGAGTGTAATTTGCTAAAATTAATTAACGAGTGTAAACAATTGTGCTTTTGAATATTAATTGTGCTTAAGACAGTGAAAATGAGTCCGGAAAAGTGTTCGGACATTAGGAAAAGCGGGTTAAAGTGCATAATTAATACGTGCCTGTGAGTTTCAATATGTGAGTTTCAATTTGTAAGTTGGATAGTGCCTTTAGTATTGACAGGGCTTTTATTTGCAACAAACACTTTCAGCAGAAGTATTTGGGAACAAAATATTTAAAAGCAGGGGCTATTCCGACTCTGTGCTTGTTTGATGAGCCTAATTTACACTTAGACATGTTTAATACAGTCAAAAACAGCGATGTATTTCTTTTCGCGATGAAAGCGAGACAGTTGATATAATTGCTATTTTCCAAAATAAACGTAAGCACCCTACAGCAGAAAATACGACCATGGATGTTGCAGAATGCCCTAATATAAATGAAAATCAAAATATTGGCAACTTTTTTGATAAAGTTGATGCAGATAAGTCAACTGATACTATTAAATTTAGTCCCAATTGTCTTACAAGAGAGCAAAGTGAAATATATTACAGAAATGAATACTTAAAAAGAGAAAAAGGAATCACTGCGGACGGCAGTCCGCGCTAGTGACGAAAGCAGCACGAAGGGTGCGAAAGGCGACTAGCATATATACACAGGAAGAATGGAAAATTTGCTATGACTGTCCGATCAGGTCGAGTTATATACCGATCGAAAGGTATCAATTTAACTTACAAATGTGCATACTAAGACTTTTAAAAACTCACCTAGATCGTGAGATAAACAGGCGTAAGTGGGAGGGGCCAAATTTAAATGATTGGAGCAAATGGGGCCGTTGGAGCCTTTCTGATTTTTTTTTTAATTTTTTACTATTCTAATCAAAAATACGCGTCGAATGACACCTCGATCCTCAAAATCCGACCACTGGTTCAAAAGATAATTAATTTTGAAATTTTTAGCGGCCTTCCGAAAATGAGATGAAAAGTCAGTTTGTCTGTTTGTCTGTTTGTTTGTTTGTTTGGATCAAATCGTTAATTTAGCTTAAAAGTTTGAATGAAGACTTGTTCCCGCTCAAAAATCTAGAAACGTTTGTTCTACGACTTTTTCGAAAAATCGCTAGTTTAGCGGGAAATCGCTAAAAACCGCTAAAATTGAAACCCCTATAGCATCCAAACGATAGAAGCTACAGATGTGATATATACATCGTTGAAAAGGTATTTTGAAGGGCTTTTAGTCATACCTTCAAAGTTTTTTTTTTAAGTAAAAAGGTAAACAGCTACAGGTGAAATAAGGTATTTTTTCCCACATTTTAGCGATTTAAGAAAAATCTACACATCAAATCACTTAAAAATATGTTATATGTTATAGGCAATTTTATTCCGCGTCTTTTGACATATAACACATATCTGTCAAAATTCGTTTGGGCAAGATATTACATATTAACTGAATATACCTTTTACCTTTACACTACTGCTTGTACATATGCAGTATGTACACTGCTTGCAGCGTAATGCGGAAATAAACTGCTTGCAAGTGGTGAATTCTTTTAGCGGCAGATAAATCATTTTATAATCAAAATATAGAAACGTTTGTTTTACGACTTTTTCGAAAAATCGCTAGTTTAGCGGGAAATCGTTAAAAACGCTAAAATTGAAAGCCCCATAGCATCCGACCGATAAAAGCTACAGATGTGATCTATATATCGTTGAAAAGGTATTTCAAAGGGCTCTTAGGTATACTTTGAACTTTTTTTTTAATAAAAAAGGTAAACAGCTACAGGTGAAATAAGGTATTTTTTCCTACATTTTAACGATTTTGAGAAAACGCTAGTAATGATTTTTTCTAATTTTGCATGTATGTTTGTAAAAGGAACTAGTGTTGCCAGACAGTTTGTTTTTGCTTGTACAGACAATAAACACCTTTTGACAAAGTTGTACCGTCAACAAATGTTGCAATTTTCAAAATTTCTGATATATTACTTCAAAATTTCTGATATCTTATAAAAAAAACCTCTTTACGAGGTAAAAGTCTAGTGACGAAATCATTTTCATGCACCAAAATTTCTGATATCCAATTTTGTGACGAATAATATTAAGGTTTACTTATAAATTACTAAAAAAAAATATTGTCACTCGGCACTGCGCAAAAAAAAAATATTTATTAGGTATGAAGAAATTAGCGCAATGTGCCGAGTGACAATATTTTTTTTTATTAATTTATAAGTAAACCTTAATATTATTCGTCACAAAATTGGATATCAGAAATTTTGGTGCATGAAAATGATTTCGTCACTAGACTTTTACCTCGTAAAGAGGTTTTTTTTATAAGATCAAATGTACAATAAAAAACAAGTGGGAAAGGCTATAGTCGAACTCCCGACTATAGGATACCCGTTACTTACATAAATAAACTAAATTTTTTTTATTGCATGCTTTTAGGCACTGTAATTGCTTAAAAGCTTTAATCAGCCAGTACCACCTTTCTTTTTGTCCGATCTTATTGGGATTTAGTAGGATGATAGGTAATAGCAGTAGCTAACGTTCACCGTTTAAAAAACCTAATATCTTGAAAACTGTGCGTGTGGTGGACTTTCTCGATTTACGGAGGCGGAAAGGGGCGTGGCAAAATTTTGAAACAAACTTGACCTGCGTGGGGCTTATAGAAATCTGTGTGCCAAATTTGGTTGCTCTAGCTCTTATAGTCTCTGAGATCTAGGCGCTCACACAGACGAACAGACGGACGGACGGACAGACGGACATGGCTATATCGACTCGACTGTTGATGCTGATCAAGAATATATATACTTTATAGGGTCAGAGATGCTTCCTTCTCCCTTTTACATACATTGCAACGAATACAATATCCCCTTTTACTTATTTTTAATAAGTAACGGGTATAAAAAGACAGCTTCAAATGTTATTGAGAAACGAAAGAGCAAAAAAGCTTAAGCATTTAAGAGAAAAAAAAGATAGAAGTAATCCTTTTGGAACCATTGACAAGAAGTGTATCTCAAAAAATTCATAAACGGTTTGCAAGAAAAATGAAAAACAAGCAATCGCAAGAAGAGGAAAAAATGATAGCTCAAAGCATACATTTTTTTTCTTCTAAGGCCTATAATTTTATGCGGGATGATCTTGAATTGAATCTCCCATCCAAATCGTCTTTGTTACGATGGGCACCGGTTAAATCCATGGTTCCGGGCCTAAATGAAAATCTTATGACTAATTTAAAAGCGATATTTTGAAAAATGGACGATAAGAGTAAAAATGTCGTATTAGTTTTTGATGAAATTTCAATTAGAAAAGGGCTGCAATATAATTCCCACCGAGATGAAGTGGAAGGCTTTGGGGACGATGGCATTGAGAAAACGGATGTTTAGTGCAAGCAGATATGTGTTTTCATAGAGAGGGGACTATATGCCAATTGGAAATTTGTTTTAAGCTATGTTGCTACTTCCACTGGACTTTCTGCTTTTAAATTAAAAGAATTAATCGATAAAAATATAAGAGCCGCACGAAGTTTGGGCCTATTAATAAGAACAGTGGTATGCGATCAAGGGCCAAATAAGAGATGAACCATATTTTTCTGTTGACGATCAGAAAATTTATGGCATATAGAGACTCCTGATGGTAAAGTCTCATAGCAAGTTGTTGTTAAATTGTTTGAAATTGACACGAACAACACTTCAGCCCGAATTAACTCGAAAGCACATATACCCCAATTTATTTGAAAAAATGAAAGTTAAATATGCATCGCAGGTATTTAGCCATACAGTTGCTTCTGCACTAAGAACATTGATTCAAATGGAACTTTTATTGACTGCGAAGATGAAGCACTTGCCACATACAAATTTATTGAAAAAATTTACAAGCTCTTCGATTGCTTAAATAGCAACAACTTATTCGGTAGAAATCCCTTTAAATCAGCTCTTCAAAAAGAAAGTGACATTGAAAGGTTCATTATGGAAACGAAAGAGTATTTAAAAGATGTCAATATCCCAGTCGAGTTTATTGTATGGATGGAATAATTGTATCAATAAATTCGATCTTTATGCTTTCGCAAGATATTTGAAGTGAAGGGACAGGTGTATATTTTCTGATGTTGTCACGATTAAATCAAGATGCCCTCGAACACCTATTTTACTTGATAATAAGTAGACGTGGTACAAATAATAATCCAATGCTATTTGAATTTAATGCAATTATTTCGAAGATGTTGTCAATGAAAGTAATTTCTTTAAAAACAACTACCGGAAATTGCGAGCCAGATGAAGACATGCTTATTAATATGATTAAGGACGCAAAGCTTGGACCGGTAAATGATGTGAATGACCTAGAACAGGTGTATCAAGAAGATTTAAATATTAGCTTAGAAACTCATGAAGATGATATGGAAGTATCCGAGGCTGATGAAACACCACCCACTGCTATGATTATAGCTAATGAAAATGCATTGCAATATTTCACAGGATTTTTGCTTTATAAATCACAACAAAAGTTTAAATGCGAAACATGTAATGATCTATTTTAAGAAGAAATTGCAGACTTTGGGCAATCCGAATTTTTTATAATTGATAAAAATTTTACAAGTTTAGATAACAGCTTTAAGCTAAAAGCTCCACAAGACGATTTTTTTAATCTCATAAAGCTGCATTATGGTGTATTTCACAAGTTTTTTTAAAGTTCTCCCATGCTCGAAATGTAAAAGAAAAAAAAATTAATGAATGCATTTCGCAAACTCAAAACGACATAAAATACAAAGAGTGGTTTTCAGAAACCTATAGCTGCAGTGAGCATCGAAAAAAATGAGCAAAATGAGGTATATAAAAAAATATTGATCAGCGTTGAAGCTGAAAATGGAGAAATATTTTTTTTGGATGCTCCTGGGGGTACAGGCAAAACATTTTTATTAAATTTATTGTTGGCAAAAGTTCGACAAAATAAGAATATTGCCATAGCTGCTGCGTCTTCTGGTATTGCTGCAACATTGCTAACTGGAGGTCGGACAGCGCACTCCGCATTTAAGCTTCCATTTGATATAATGCGTGAAGAGGTTCCGCATTGCAAAATTTCTAAGCAATCCAATACGGCTATGGTCTTAAAAGATTGTAAGCTAATTATTTGGGATGAATGTACTATGGCTCATAAAGGTGGCTTTGAGGCACTAAATAGAACTCTACAAGACCTCCGGGATAATAACCTTTTAATGGCAGGCATCACAGTTCTCTTAGCAGGGGGCTTTCGACAAACGCTTCCAGTTGTGCCCCGTGAAACAAGAGCTGATGAGATAAAATCGTGTCTAAAATCCTCCACTATTAAGAAACTAGCGCTAACGAAAAATATGCGAGTACACTTAAAAGGTGATAAAAGTGCTAATTTTTTTGCGAAATCTTTACTTAGAATCGGAGATGGTAAATTTAAAACAGTTGATGACAAAGTGACCATACCATCATGTTTGGCAACTGTTGTACCCTCTCTTGAAGATCTTATTTTAAAAATATATCCTGATATTTTGCATATTTCTGAAAAATCATTAGATTGGTTATCTGAGCGAGCCATATTAACTGCAAGAAATGATAGAGCCGTTTCAATAAATGATTTACTTTTGAAATCGTTTGATGGTCAAGAAATGACATACAAATCGATTGACTCAGTTATTAAAGTTGACGATGCTGTTAATTATCCAGTCGAGTTTCTCAACAAGCAAAATCCACCAGGATTTCTATTGCATAGTCTTTCTCTAAAAGTCGGCGCACCAATAATGATGATGCGAAACTTAAAACCCCCAAAACTATGCAACGGAACTAGATTGCAAATAAAAGCTCTTCATAAATATTTAATTGAAGCCATTGTTTTTACTGGTTGCGCCAAAGGGGAAACCGTACACATACCAAGAATACCTCTAATAACGAATAACCAGCCCTTTGAGTTTAAGAGACTACAATTTCCTGTAAAAGTCTGTTTCGCTATAACAATAAATAAGTCACAGGGGCAGACATTAAAACTGGCTGGATTAGACCTAAGAGATGATTGTTTCTCTCATGGTCAATTATATGTGGCCTGCTCAAGAGTTAGTTCTGCTAGCAACTTATTTATTTTGACCCCAGATGGCAAAACAAAAAATGTGGTCTACAAGGAAGTATTACAGTAACCAAAGACCTACATCGGTTGTAGTTTATCTACTTGAAGATAAAATCCCTCAATAGTTGCAAACTATTGTAACCTTTTGAGCAGAGCTTATATAAAAAAATATATGAAAATATTTTTGAAAAGCCATTAGATTGGATATCTTAGCCAACAACAATAACACTGGACTAAGTCATTGATATTAACAATGCTGGTCATTATACTATCGAAATTCTGAACAATCAGAATCTACGTGGTTTATACCTATTGGGAATACCACGTTATAAAAAAATGCGCCAAATCCTTTACCTCTGTGGTGGTGTGGAAGTGAGGAGAACTTTTAAATATATATACTTTTTTTATTTGACTAAACTTTATTAACAAAAAATAACAAATTTTCATTTACGCGAGCGAAGCGAGCTGTATACATTTTTTAAACCGGACAACAAAAGACCTTCTTTTCTATTTTGCTAGCGAAGCGAGCGGGGGTTGGCGAGCGAAGCGAGCAGGGGGCGGAGCCCCCTAGTTTTACTTATTAAGTTTGCAAATATATTATTATTATTACGTATGTGAATTGTTTCATTAATAATAAAGAAAATAATTATAATTATTAAGAAATAATATAAAAAATATAAATAAATAATGTAAACATATATATAATAAAAAATAAAATAAAGTACAGCACGCCGCTCGAATTTGCATATATTTTATTATAATTATTAATGCAAGTAAAATGTTGGTGCCTATGCAAGTGATTGGCACGTGCCATCTCTTTTGTTTTGATTTGACACGCTTCATTCTTTTCATTTGTTTTGATTTGGTTTGTTTTGATTTAAAAGCTCGCCAATTTTTTGGTTTTGTTTTGATTTCTGTGATTGGACAGTAACCGCGCTTTTTGCGCCTTTTGTTGTTCTATGCGTACTAATTGAAAGCGTGCAACAACTCCAGAGTGTAATTTGCTAAAATTAATTAACGAGTGTAAACAATTGTGCTTTTGAATATTAATTGTGCTTAAGACAGTGAAAATGAGTCCGGAAAAGTGTTCGGACATTAGGAAGAGCGGGTTAAAGTGCATAATTAATACGTGCCTGTGAGTTTCAATATGTGAGTTTCAATTTGTAAGTTGGATAGTGCCTTTAGTATTGACAGGGCTTTTATTTGCAACAAACACTTTCAGCAGAAGTATTTGGGAACAAAATATTTAAAAGCAGGGGCTATTCCGACTCTGTGCTTGTTTGATGAGCCTAATTTACACTTAGACATGTTTAATACAGTCAAAAACAGCGATGTATTTCTTTTCGCGATGAAAGCGAGACAGTTGATATAATTGCTATTTTCCAAAATAAACGTAAGCACCCTACAGCAGAAAATACGACCATGGATGTTGCAGAATGCCCTAATATAAATGAAAATCAAAATATTGGCAACTTTTTTGATAAAGTTGATGCAGATAAGTCAACTGATACTATTAAATTTTGTCCCAATTGTCTTACAAGAGAGCAATGTGAAATATATTACAGAAATGAATACTTAACAAGTGGGAAAGGCTATAGTCGAGCTCCCGACTATAGGATATCCGTTACTTACCTAAATAAATTTAACTTTTTTTTTATTGCATGCTTTTAGGCACTTTTATTGCTTAAAAGCTTTAATCAGCCAGTACCACCTTTCTGTTTGTCCGATCTTGTTGGGATTTAGTAGAATGATAGGTAAAAACAATAGCTAACGTTCACCGTTTAAAAAAACCTAATATCTTAAAAACTGTGCGTGTGGTGGATTTTCGCGATTTACGGAGGCGGAAAGGGGCGTGGCAAAATTTTGAAACAAACTTGACCTGCGTGGGGTTTATAGAAATCTGTGTGCCAAATTTGGTTGCTCTAGCTCTTATAGTCTCTGAGATCTAGGCGCTCACACGGACGGACAGACGGACGGACGGACGGACGGACAGACGGACATGGCTATATCGACTCGGCTGTTGATGCTGATCAAGAATATATATACTTTATACGGTCGGAGATGCTTCCTTCTCCCTGTTACATACATTGCAACGAATACAATATCCCCTTTTACTTATTTTTAATAAGTAACGGGTATAAAAAGAGAAAAAGGAATCAAATGTACAATAAAAAACAAGTGGGAAAGGCTATAGTCGAACTCCCGACTATAGGATACCCGTTACTTACATAAATAAACTAAATTTTTTTTATTGCATGCTTTTAGGCACTGTAATTGCTTAAAAGCTTTAATCAGCCAGTACCACCTTTCTTTTTGTCCGATCTTATTGGGATTTAGTAGGATGATAGGTAATAGCAGTAGCTAACGTTCACCGTTTAAAAAACCTAATATCTTGAAAACTGTGCGTGTGGTGGACTTTCGCGATTTACGGAGGCGGAAAGGGGCGTGGCAAAATTTTGAAACAAACTTGACCTGCGTGGGGTTTATAGAAATCTGTGTGCCAAATTTGGTTGCTCTAGCTCTTATAGTCTCTGAGATCTAGGCGCTCACACAGACGAACAGACGGACGGACGGACAGACGGACATGGCTATATCGACTCGACTGTTGATGCTGATCAAGAATATATATACTTTATAGGGTCAGAGATGCTTCCTTCTCCCTTTTACATACATTGCAACGAATACAATATCCCCTTTTACTTATTTTTAATAAGTAACGGGTATAAAAAGACAGCTTCAAATGTTATTGAGAAACGAAAGAGCAAAAAAGCTTAAGCATTTAAGAGAAAAAAAAGATAGAAGTAATCCTTTTGGAACCATTGACAAGAAATGTATCTCAAAAAATTCATAAACGGTTTGCAAGAAAAATGAAAAACAAGCAATCGCAAGAAGAGGAAAAAATGATAGCTCAAAGCATACATTTTTTTTCTTCTAAGGCCTATAATTTTATGCGGGATGATCTTGAATTGAATCTCCCATCCAAATCATCTTTGTTACGATGGGCACCGGTTAAATCCATGGTTCCGGGCCTAAATGAAAATCTTATGACTAATTTAAAAGCGATATTTTGAAAAATGGACGATAAGAGTAAAAATGTCGTATTAGTTTTTGATGAAATTTCAATTAGAAAAGGGCTGCAATATAATTCCCACCGAGATGAAGTGGAAGGCTTTGGGGACGATGGCATTGAGAAAACGGATGTTTAGTGCAAGCAGATATGTGTTTTCATAGAGAGGGGACTATATGCCAATTGGAAATTTGTTTTAAGCTATGTTGCTACTTCCACTGGACTTTCTGCTTTTAAATTAAAAGAATTAATCGATAAAAATATAAGAGCCGCACGAAGTTTGGGCCTATTAATAAGAACAGTGGTATGCGATCAAGGGCCAAATAAGAGATGAACCATATTTTTCTGTTGACGATCAGAAAATTTATGGCATATAGAGACTCCTGATGGTAAAGTCTCATAGCAAGTTGTTGTTAAATTGTTTGAAATTGACACGAACAACACTTCAGCCCGAATGTGCCCAAAATTAACTCGAAAGCACATATACCCCAATTTATTTGAAAAAATGAAAGTTAAATATGCATCGCAGGTATTTAGCCATACAGTTGCTTCTGCACTAAGAACATTGATTCAAATGGAACTTTTATTGACTGCGAAGATGAAGCACTTGCCACATACAAATTTATTGAAAAAATTTACAAGCTCTTCGATTGCTTAAATAGCAACAACTTATTCGGTAGAAATCCCTTTAAATCAGCTCTTCAAAAAGAAAGTGACATTGAAAGGTTCATTATGGAAACGAAAGAGTATCTAAAAAATGTCAATATCCCAGTCGAGTTTATTGTATGGATGGAATAATTGTATCAATAAATTCGATCTTTATGCTTTCGCAAGATATTTGAAGTGAAGGGACAGGTGTATATTTTCTGATGTTGTCACGATTAAATCAAGATGCCCTCGAACACCTATTTTACTTGATAATAAGTAGACGTGGTACAAATAATAATCCAATGCTATTTGAATTTAATGCAATTATTTCGAAGATGTTGTCAATGAAAGTAATTTCTTTAAAAACAACTACCGGAAATTGCGAGCCAGATGAAGACATGCTTATTAATATGATTAAGGACGCAAAGCTTGGACCGGTAAATGATGTGAATGACCTAGAACAGGTGTATCAAGAAGATTTAAATATTAGCTTAGAAACTCATGAAGATGATATGGAAGTATCCGAGGCTGATGAAACACCACCCACTGCTATGATTATAGCTAATGAAAATGCATTGCAATATTTCACAGGATTTTTGCTTTATAAATCACAACAAAAGTTTAAATGCGAAACATGTAATGATCTATTTTAAGAAGAAATTGCAGACTTTGGGCAATCCGAATTTTTTATAATTGATAAAAATTTTACAAGTTTAGATAACAGTTTTAAGCTAAAAGCTCCACAAGACGATTTTTTTAATCTCATAAAGCTGCATTATGGTGTATTTCACAAGTTTTTTTAAAAGTTCCCCCATGCTCGAAATGTAAAAGAAAAAAAAATTAATGAATGCATTTCGCAAACTCAAAATGACATAAAATACAAAGAGTGGTTTTCAGAAACCTATAGCTGCAGTGAGCATCGAAAAAAATGAGCAAAATGAGGTATATAAAAAAATATTGATCAGCGTTGAAGCTGAAAATGGAGAAATATTTTTTTTGGATGCTCCTGGGGGTACAGGCAAAACATTTTTATTAAATTTATTGTTGGCAAAAGTTCGACAAAATAAGAATATTGCCATAGCTGCTGCGTCTTCTGGTATTGCTGCAACATTGCTAACTGGAGGTCGGACAGCGCACTCCGCATTTAAGCTTCCATTTGATATAATGCGTGAAGAGGTTCCGCATTGCAAAATTTCTAAGCAATCCAATACGGCTATGGTCTTAAAAGATTGTAAGCTAATTATTTGGGATGAATGTACTATGGCTCATAAAGGTGGCTTTGAGGCACTAAATAGAACTCTACAAGACCTCCGGGATAATAACCTTTTAATGGCAGGCATCACAGTTCTCTTAGCAGGGGGCTTTCGACAAACGCTTCCAGTTGTGCCCCGTGAAACAAGAGCTGATGATGTCTAAAATCCTCAGTTTTGTGGCCCACTATTAAGAAACTAGCGCTAACGAAAAATATGCGAGTACACTTAAAAGGTGATAAAAGTGCTAATTTTTTTGCGAAATCTTTACTTAGAATCGGAGATGGTAAATTTAAAACAGTTGATGACAAAGTGACCATACCATCATGTTTGGCAACTGTTGTACCCTCTCTTGAAGATTTTATTTTAAAAATATATCCTGATATTTTGCATATTTCTGAAAAATTATTAGATTGGTTATCTGAGCGAGCCATATTAACTGCAAGAAATGATAGAGCCGTTTCAATAAATGATTTACTTTTGAAATCGTTTGATGGTCAAGAAATGACATACAAATCGATTGACTCAGTTATTAATGTTGACGATGCTGTTAATTATCCAGTCGAGTTTCTCAACAAGCAAAATCCACCAGGATTTCTATTGCATAGTCTTTCTCTAAAAGTCGGCGCACCAATAATGATGATGCGAAACTTAAAACCCCCAAAACTATGCAACGGAACTAGATTGCAAATAAAAGCTCTTCATAAATATTTAATTGAAGCCATTGTTTTTACTGGTTGCGCCAAAGGGGAAACCGTACACATACCAAGAATACCTCTAATAACGAATAACCAGCCCTTTGAGTTTAAGAGACTACAATTTCCTGTAAAAGTCTGTTTCGCTATAACAATAAATAAGTCACAGGGGCAGACATTAAAACTGGCTGGATTAGACCTAAGAGATGATTGTTTCTCTCATGGTCAATTATATGTGGCCTGCTCAAGAGTTAGTTCTGCTAGCAACTTATTTATTTTGACCCCAGATGGCAAAACAAAAAATGTGGTCTACAAGGAAGTATTACAGTAACCAAAGACCTACATCGGTTGTAGTTTATCTACTTGAAGATAAAATCCCTCAATAGTTGCAAACTATTGTAACCTTTTGAGTAGAGCTTATATAAAACAAGTGGGAAAGGCTATAGTCGAGCTCCCGACTATAGGATACCCGTTACTTACATAAACAAATTAAAATTTTTTTATTGCATGTTTTTTGGCATTTTAATTGCTTAAAAGCTTTAATCAGCCAGTACCACCTTTCTGTTTGTCCGATCTTTTTGGGATTTAATAGGATGATAGGTAATAACAGAAGCTAACGTTCACCGTTTAAAAAAACATAATATCTTGAAAACTGTGCGTGTGGTGGATTTTCGCGATTTACGGAGGCGGAAAGGGGCGTGGCAAAATTTTGAAACAAACTTGACCTGCGTGGGGTTTATAGAAATCTGTGTGCCAAATTTGGTTGCTCTAGCTCTTATAGTCTCTGAGATCTAGGCGCTCACACAGACGGACAGACGGACGGACGGACAGACGGACATGGCTATATCGACTCGGCTGTTGATGCTGATCAAGAATATATATACTTTATAGGGTCGGAGATGCTTCCTTCTCCCTGTTACATACATTGCAACGAATACAATATCCCCTTTTACTTATTTTTAATAAGTAACGGGTATAAAAATATATGAAAATATTTTTGAAAAGCCATTAGATTGGATATCTTAGCCAACAACAATAACACTGGACTAAGTCATTGATATTAACAATGGTGGTCATTATACTATCGAAATTCTGAACAATCAGAATCTACGTGGATTATACCTATTGGGAATACCACGTTATAAAAAAATGCGCCAAATCCTTTACCTCTGTGGTGGTGTGGAAGTGAGGAGAACTTTTAAATATATATACTTTTTTTATTTGACTAAACTTTATTAACAAAAAATAACAAATTTTCATTTACGCGAGCGAAGCGAGCTGTATACATTTTTTAAACCGGACAACAAAAGACCTTCTTTT